>JASFAX010000025.1:18947500-21447500 GCA_030737875.1 Allium sativum
ATTCTCTTGCTTAACACCCTTCTTTGAGATGTACGAGTTCAGAGGTTATATATCGATAGATATCAGTCGCACGGCTTGAATTGCCTGTGTGGCATGTTGAGATGTAGTGATCAAGGCTTTTGTTGAAAAGCAGAGTCTTGTGGTTGATGATCAAAGCACAGCTTTAATACAGCGTAGCTTTGTGTATGGCGTTAATTCGCAAGCCTCACACCTCGGTATAAGTTAAAAACGGTAGAAGGACCGTTGGGAGAACACGAAGTTTCTTTCTAGTTATGGGTGGTGTCAGCATTTTACTAGCCCTGACATCGTTGATTATTATACCTTTGTGGATGTTGGAATGTGAGGCGCTTCAGATATATCGGTCTCTTTGGAGCCGATGGATAGGTCCGATAGGATCGGGAAACGTGTGTTCAGGAATTGCCAATCCACTAACGTAAGTGTGGACCAGCCCAGCCAATTCCAAGGGTTCTCTGCGGGGAATCCTGAGGCATTTGCTAGAGTGACTCAAAGCCGGTGAGGAGCTTGCCCCTTGCCTCGACTCATGACGAAAATCCAATTTCCAATACTTGACATTTCGGTTTTGATTGTAGAGCCTAGTATGGCGACATAGTGGTATGGGGCACTATGCCGTCTACGATTGATACATTTATATTTGAAGTTGTTTCCATACACTTTACACTATAATAGTATCAAAATGATTTGTTTTAAAGGTACCAAGCATATTTGGCTATTATACGGTAAAACTCTATCCTCCGGCTTGTGTTGCATTGTGTGATGGGACCTGAGTCTTATAATAGCTTCATTTTTCCAAAAAGCATTGCGCTGTTTCTTTAATGCACTGGTATTCTTGGGAGGAAACCCGTTCCGTGTTATACGGCATGGTCCCTTGATTTACTTTATTTTTAAAGTAAAGATTTACCAACTGTTTTAGTTCTCACACCAGTCACATGGTTGACTTGGAGTTTATTGTTTTAACCTAAACTCTGTGCAATGACCCGCATTTTCAGCTATATAATAATTAATTTATTTAATTATTTAAAAGGTGATTAAAAGAATTTAGTGGTCATTGAATTAAAGAATGGTGAATATTTAATTAAAATAATAATTAAATAATATATTTAATTCTGAAATAATCAGAATTGGCTGAAATGGCGATACGGTGTGAACTGGATCATCTGTGATATTTAATTCAGCTTGGAATTGAATTTGAATAACGAATATATTATATAAAAGACAGTTTGAACATAGAGTTATAATATAATTAAAATCGAGCTCGAAATGGAGCTGCAGTTCGTAAATTGGCGATTCAAACTTCAACTGAATATACAGGATTTGTTTTAAGCCGGATTTTTGTGAAATAAGAAACGTGTGGAGCTGGTGGAGTATTTTTTTCTAGTGGAAGAGAAAAATCGAGATTTCATCGTGTAGATTTTGATTTATGCCCAAATCAAATTTTAGAAAAGTCGCTGTGGAATTCCTTTATAATTTATAAAGGAATTATTTATATTTTTAAAAGGAATTTCAATATATATCGAATATCGATTTAATCAGGATTTGAAATATCAAGTTAGAAATTCATATAGGAATATTCTAGAGCTGTATGGTATTCCTCTGTGAATATATACGATAATATTAAATTATAAATATTTATTTTAATTATATTTAATTATATTTATATATTTAAATTGGTTATTTAGAGCTTTAAAAATAGTCACTTTTGCAAACGAAGTCGGAATTCAATGAAACTAATTTTGTTGGATCCGTAATATTAAATTATTGCTAGATTTAAGTTTTCATTATTTTTAGAGTCAGTGTGCGGCCGTACCAATTTTTAATGTGAAATATAGTCGATAATTTGACCTTTAAAAATTTGCTTTGTGAGCATATGGAGTCGGAATTCGACGAAACCAGTCTCGTTGGGACCGTAATGTCAAGCAGTAGCTGCATGTCAATTTCCATGATTTTTGGGTACCATGTGTGATCGTTAGGATTGAAAACATTCATTGGAAATTTATATTAATATAAATTTCAAAATATCTAGATATTTTGTAACACTACAAATACCCCTTAAATCTCTTAACCTAAAATTATTTCCTCTTTGGTCAACGAAGTTCAAGCTGTCGGCTTCTCTTCTCAAAATGTGAGGAAAGAGTTTTCAGAAAATTCTATAAATTCAAATCGAATGCTGTAAATCCTCTCATATATATATTTGAATTCACATCAGCTTGTTTTTCAATACTGTGTGGTTATTATTGAGTTCGACGTCGATTTTTCCGAGTTGCGAAAATAACAGTAGCGCCTAGGGTTGCGGAAATCTGGGTTGGGGATCATCATTTTGAATTTCTGACCTCGGATTTGGATATAGCGTGTGCTATTACACTTGAGTGGATATTTGGTGAATCCTGTGCAAATAAGTGTCGCTCGTGTACTGGCGGGTGGAGCCGTGCCTAAGGGTCGCGATGCACTTGAGGGGGAGGAGGTGAATGTGCTGGTGATGGATAAAAGGAGGAGATGACGAGAACCAGTTTAGTGATTCCAGAATTCCGAATAAGGAAGTGGGGAGCGTACGGTAGGAGGATGGAAAATGGTAATGGCCATTTGTGTTTGGGCGTGGCCACGGGATTTGCTGGAAGGGAAGAAGGTTCAAACGGGTCTGGCTTTATGGTGTGGCATTGGGCCGATTTGAAAAGATAAGGCCCGTTTGAAAAATAAAATTTCAAGTTTTATTTTAAATTTTGTGTATTAACTTGTTAATTCAATAACTTGATCATATGAACTCAGAATCACGAACCGTAAGTTGCGTTGGGACCGTATGGATGAGAGCTTCACAATGAAGCTGACTGGATGTGGATTGGGGCTCGTATGAATTTATGGAGAAATAAATTGTTTGATTCAAATCAAACAAATAGTTTATCGTTCTTTAACGATGAACTGCCAAAGTGAGTAAAACTCACCAACTCTAAACAGTTATATTTGTATAACGTATTCTTAGAACTGATGATTATCTGTTGATTGCTGTGTGTTGATTTGATTGATTGAACTGCTAGTCAGTTAGTTGAAGTTATATATATATATATATAAACCATTATATATGTATATATATTGATGTTGCTTATCAGAACATTTCATATTGAAATGAAGTTGATGTTAATTATATGGTTTAACATCTATGATGCAGGGAAACAGGTTAGAGGGACCCAACTGGGTTCCTCAATATATAAAATATACTGTTTTGTTTCATGTACTGAATATATGACGTGATATATAATCTATTGTCGATTATATGTGTATGGACGATATTTAACATCATGACTTGATATGTTAAACACCATAACATACTAGAATGTGAAAAAGGGGAATTTTCAAATAGTATTTGAGAAATAAAATATTTATAAAATCAAAAGTGTTTTACAAATGAAATGTTTTTAATGAAATATTTATAAATGGGAATATTTATAAATAGGAAA
The DNA here is from genome assembly GCA_030737875.1 of Allium sativum. Classification (NCBI taxonomy): domain Eukaryota; kingdom Viridiplantae; phylum Streptophyta; class Magnoliopsida; order Asparagales; family Amaryllidaceae; genus Allium; species Allium sativum. Next base: position 18,950,968 of record JASFAX010000025.1, read on the forward strand.
TCTTTTTAAAGCGGAATTTTATATGAAGGGAAATCTTTATAAATGGAATATTTATAAAGTGAATTATTTATTTAGAATAAATAAATTAGATATTTAGATGGATTATTTATTTGTTAAATAAATAGGATAAGATAAAGAGATATTGACTTAGAAAATAAATAAGGTTAATAAATGAAATACTTAGAAACAGAATAGAGAAGGGAATATTTGCAAACCATTTGCAAATAGAATTTAAACGGGTAATATTTGAAAACCATTTACAAATAGGATTAAAAAGGAAATATTGGTAAAGGCATTTAGAAATAAATAGATTATAAAGGAAATATTTATCATTTGGATGAATAGAATATATAAGTCAGGACTTATATATGGAGAAAACAGATAAATGGAATAGATTAATTTATAAATGATATTTATAAATTAAGTTAAATATTTATCGTTTAGATAAATAGAATATATAAGTCAGGACTTATATAAAGAGTAAAAATCGATTTCAACATCGACGTTTGAAGCTGAATAAGGACAAAGAGTTAATCTGTTAGGGTTAACCAGTTAGAGTAAAACCATTAGGGTTAACCAGTTAGGTTAAACCGTAGAGTTAATCAATTAGAGTTAAACCAGTTAGAGTTAATCAGTTAGAGTTAATTGATAGAGTTAAATCGAACTAAAATTATTGAATAGTGTTAAATCGAACTAGAGTTATTCAAATGGAGTTAATCGAATTTAGTTTATTCGAATAAAGTTGAAATGAATTAATTGAATTTAGTTATTCGAAGAAGTGAATCGAATTAGAGATATTCGAAGTGAGATAATCAAATAGTAGATATTCGAAGTGAGATAATCGAATCAGAGATATTCGAAGTGAGATAATCGAATCAGAGATATTCGAAGTGAGATAATCGAATCAAAAATATTCGAAGTGAGTTGATTGAATCTAGTTATTCGACAGGAGTTAAATCGAATAAGATTTATTCGAAGAAAGAGATTATCAAATATAAGTATTCGAAAGTAAGCAAATCGAATATAAGTTATTTGAATAAGAGTTAATCAGGTAAGAGTTATTAGGTTGGAGTTATTCAAATAAGAGTTATATATTAGCGTTAACCAAATAGGAGTAAATAAATTAGTTGTCGTTACATTATTCGAGTTAGGAAATAAAAGTCATATTAAAGATAATATATTTCTGATGTAGGAGATTATAACACCATTGTTATAATCACGTAAACTTGTAAAAGAAGGGGGTTCGTAAATAGAATCCGAGGGTTCGTAAGGAAGTTTTAAAGGGTTAAAAGATGAACTTACCCTATTTCGAGATTTTAAATGTTGTTCAGTTAAGGTCTGAGAGGTAGTTATACCCCAACTTGATTGACTTCGTTTTTAATGTAGAAATGGTTAAGGTTCGAGATTGAAAGTGGTTAAGTGATTTTAGTAAATAAGTATAGTGGTTTGAGTTGTCGTCGCGATGTTGATCTAAACATCTGTTTAAATCCAAGTAAACAAGATTTGGAAATGTTTTTCCAAATAGAATCAGAAATGTAATCAAATATTGAAATTGATAATATGAATTAGAATAGGAAGTGTTCATATATAAGGAGTTAAGAAATGGAGTTAAGCTAAATCAGAATTTGACTAGAGACTTGTTAAGTTGAATGGTTTCCTAAGTGTCTATCTGATGTTGGTTTCGACCTTCGGGATTAGTACTTAGGGAATTGTTCTTATACTAGTTACAATCAGAGTCGGGTAGTTGTAGAAGAATAGTGATACGTAAATAAGTTATGGAAATGTTTTCCAGCGTTAACGTATATTTTCTAAACATAGAAAATAAGGAAAATATGAATATATATAGATATATAATTGATGATTGATTGATAGAATTTCCATCTGGAAATAATACCGTTGTTTGCACACCTGTTTTTCTTCGATAGTTAACTCATAGACTATCGAAGTTTTTGACCATTTTAACGTTGTTAATATGGAGAGACCGGTTGGATTTTTATCCAAAGAACCACTCCGTATAGGCATAAGCATTGCGAATCGTATATGCCAAAGATAATTGAAGACAGAGTAAAGTGCAAGGGCTATTGTATAAGTCCTAGATAACAGTGGCAAAGATGGATGTACTGAATAGTGCCTTCGGTTCATCCTATTCCTGGATGACTTGTATGGATGAATGTCTGACAGAGTATTTCCATAAAGGTCACGTACATTGATTTCTTCAATCGTACCAAGAGTGGAAGCAGAGAAGGAAACTTCTTTAGCTATCACGTAATGTACTGTTGTAGACGTCAATTAGTGATTTTCGATGGATCTGACTATGTGGCATTCGAAGTGAATCTGATGTGATGATAAAGCGTAACCTCAAGCCTCATCAACCGGGAAATGACAAAAATCGGGCAGGCAGCATGGCTATGTAGATCGCACCTATTAGGGTGTATAATCAACTGATCTAGAGTTTCATTTACTTCTAAAAATCTATTGTTGATGTTGTCCCATTTGAGAAACGGTTGCTGATCCCAACGTTGGTGACATACATTCGATACACTCAAGCGAAATGATTCGTCAATCATGTGTGGCCGGGTTGCAAGATGTTCTTGTTGAACCCAGTGTATTCCTCTCCAGAGGTACACTAGCGAAAGGTGGTTCCATACCTTGTCATAGTTGGAAATCCATTACCCAATACATTCTTGCGGTTTTGATTGTATGCTATATATGTAGAACGTGAGATGGAAGCGTTTCTGCTAGATGATTATTATATTGTGGTTGATAGACATTATTATAATATCAAAGGTTTTTTGATACAAAGATATTTTGGATTCTCATAAGGAAAAAACCCATTCCGTTATACGGCGTTGTCATATGAGATATCGTTTACTTGTTCAAACTGTTTAAACTGTTTTACTCATACCAGTCCCACGACTGACCCGCAGTTTATTTTGTTTTGTTTTCCCTAAACTCTTGGGTGCCCAATTTTGTACGGGCAATCAAGTAGTCGGGATTTACAGATACTTGAAGAGTTGGAGCAGGAGGCTTTAGGATCATATAGCTATAGTGTATTTCCTCTGTGTTGTAAATGCTGTACTTTGAAATGATATGTATATTCAAATATGGATTTATATTTCAAAGATATGTTATCTATTATATGTTATTCGTTCCACTGTGAGGTTCGTGTTACTCTGATGTTGTGTTCTTCTTCTTCTTCTGTTCTAATTTCTATCTTATCTTTTCTCACCCTCTAATTTCTTTCATTAACTATTTGGTTATTTTTGGTCCTTGGATGTTCGATATGTGTCATATATCGGATAACCCAGATCGCATTTTTCTGGGTCGTTACAGTTGGTATCAGAGCATAAGGTTAAGTATTACCTTGGCTCTGTGGCGTGACTCGGTAGAGATAGGGTTAGTAATACCCTAGATTGAGTTGAGTGTATATATACGAGTGAACGTATTTGTTATTGATATAAAAATTGTTTTATATTGTGGAGATTTATTGGTTGAGTTGTTTATGGGTTCTGGTCGATCAGTTTGATGCACTGTATCGGTAGGAGTTTATAAACACTCGAATACGATAGGTCAACACGATATGTTTTGAAAAGTGGGTAAATTAAAATAAGTTTACGCAAGGTATATCTTGATATAGTGAAGATATATATATATCAAAATTAGAATATAGTGGATATATTGGTTGTTATTATAATCAAGTAAGATTATAAATTAAATGGTTATGTAAATAACCAATTAGAATTCATATAAGTGAATTACATGAAATCAGATGAGTTAAATCTGAAATTTAAATCAGAAATTGAATTAAAATTCTAGAAAATTGGGTAAGTGTTTGTAAATGGATTTGGATTAAAAATAAGGAAAATTTAAGATCCTGGGAGATTTTAAATTGTTTTACAAGCAGTGTGAATTATATTTTGAAATGAATTTCAAAGTGGAAATGTTTAGAAATGGTTTTATAGTATTGAACTCACTTCGATCGCTGGAAAATAGATTCTGATGATGACAGCTGCACCATCAGTATTCATTCTCAAGTTGTAAGTGACGGATTACTACCAGAGATACTGTTTGGAATTTGTTTTGGCGAAAAACAAGTTGTGTTGAATTTCAAAAAGGAAAATTTGATTTTAAAAGGTAAACTATTTTAAAACTCCCAGGAAGAATATTGTTTGAATTAAGAACAAATTAAACAGAAATTTGTGAAAGCAAATGGGAATTAATGATAAAGCCAGTTCAATGATAATTGAATTGAACTGAATTTGAATTGGAACCAGATTAAGGGATTATGAGTTTAAAATCAAGTATAATACTTTAATTAGAAATGGAATTTGGCTTGGTTAAAAGCTAATGGTTGTGTTGGAGATAAAAGTGATTGGAGTTTGATTGGGATGGCATTGGTATATGCTGAATTAACACCAAATGAAAAGGATATAATGATATGCCCAACGAAAAGGTACCAGTTTATATTATATATTGGGTATGAGATTTTGATGAGCCAAATTGGCAAGCCGCTTGGGTGTTTGATTTTCTTTTGGGTTGGAGATGGCCCAGAGAGGCGAGTTGGATTTTGACCTATTGACCAGTACAAAGGAGGTGCTGGCGAATTTTTTCAAAAATTTAGGGAGTTAGAAAATTTTCAGGATTTTTGAAAATTTTCGATAATGAGGATTAATTAATATTTCAGTTGAAATAAATTGGTTTATTGCAAACAAAGTTAAGAAGTGAACAAATAAGTTCTAACCAGTCGATAGAGTTTGTTTCCTACCTTAGCAATTTCGAGGACGAAATTATTTTAAGTGGGGAAGAATGTAATGACCCGCATTTTCAACGATATAATAATTAATTAATTTAATTCTTTAAAAGGTGATTAAAAGGATTTAATGGTCGTTGAATTAAATAATGGTGAAAATTTAATTTAAATAATAATTAAATAATATATTTAATTTTGAAATAATCAGAATTGGCTGAAATGGCGATATGGTGTGAACTGGATCATCTGTGATATTTAATTCAGCTTGGAATTGAATTTGAATAACGAATATATTATATAAATGACAGTTTGAACATAGAGTTATAATATAATTAAAATCGAGCTCGAAATGGCGCTGTAGTTCGTAAATTGGCGATCCGAACTTCAACTGAATGTACATGATTTGTTTTAAGCTGGAATTCTGTGAAACAAGAAACGTGTGGAGCTAGTGGAGTATATTTTCTAGTGGAAGAGAAAAATCAAGATTTCGTTGTGTAGATTTTGATTTATGCCAAAATCAAATTTTAGAAAAGTCGTTGTGGAATTCCTTTATAATTTATAAAGGAATTATATATATTTTTAAAAGGAATTTCAATATAAATCGAATATCGATTTAATCAGGATTTGAAATATCAAGTTAGAAATTCATATAGGAATATTCTACAGCTGTATGGTATTCCTCTGTGAATATATACGATAATATTAAATTATAAATATTTAATTTAATTATATTTAAATATATTTATATATTTAAATAGGTTATTTAGAGCTTTAAAAATAGCCACTTTTGCAAATGAAGTCGGAATTCGACGACACTAATTTTGTTGGATCCGCAATATTAAATTATTGCTAAATTTCTGTTTTCATGATTTTTAGAGTCAGTGTGTGGCCGTGCTGATTTTTAATGTGAAATACAGTCAATAATTTGACCTTTAAAAATACGCAGTGTGAGCATACGGAGTCGGAATTCGACGAAACCAGTTTCGTTGGGGCCGTAATGCCAAGCAGTAGCTGCATGTCAATTTCCCTGATTTTTGGGTATCATGTGTGATCGTTGGGATTGAAAACATTCATCGAAAATTTATATTAATATAAATTTCAAAATATCTAGATATTTTGTAACACTATAAATACCCCTTAAATCTCTTAACCTAAAATTATTTCCTCTTTGGTCAACGAAGTTCAAGCCGTCGGCTTCTCTTCTCAAAACGTGAGGAAAGAGTTTTCAGAAAATTCTATAAATTCAAATCGAATGCTATAAATCCTCTCATATATATATTTGAGTTCACATCAGCTTGTTTTTCAATCCTGTGTGGTTAATATTGAGTTCGTCGTCGATTTTCCTGAGTTGCGAAAATAACAGTTGCGCCTAGGGTTATGAAAATATGGGTTTGGGATCATCATTTTGGATTTCTGACCTCGGATTTGGATATAGCATGTGCTATTACACTTGAGTGGAGATTTGTGGTGAATCCTGTGCAAATAAGTCGCTTGTATACTGGCGGGTGGGGCTGTGCCTGAGGGTCGCGATGCACTTGAAGGGGAGGAGGTGAATGCGCTGGTGATGGATAGAAGGAGGAGATGACGAGAAGCAGTTTAGTGATTCCATAGTTCCGAATAAGGAAGTGAGGAGCGTACGGTATGAGGATGGAAAATGGTAATGGCCATTTGTGTTTGGGCGTGGCCACGTTATTTGCTGGAAGGGAAGAAGGTCCAAGCGGGTCTGGTTTTATGGTGTGGCATTGGGCCGATTTGAAAAGATAAGGCCCGTTTGAAAAATAAAATTTCAAGTTTTATTTTAAATTTTGTTTATTAACTTGTTAATTCAATAACTTGATCATATGAAATCAGAATCACGAACCGTAAGTTGCGTTGGGACTGTATGGACGAGAGCTTCACAATGAAGCTGACTGGATGTGGATTGGGGCTCGTGTGAATTTATGGCGAAATAAATTGCTTGATTCAAATCAAACAAATAGTTTGTCGTTCTTTGACGATGAACTGCCAAAGTGAGTAAAACTCACCAACTCTGAACAGTTATATTTGTATAACGTATTCTTAGAACTGATGATTATCTGTTGATTGCTGTGTGTTGATTTGATTGATTGAACTGCTAGTCAGTTAGTTGAAGTTATATATATATATATATATAAACCATTATATATGTATATATATTGATGTTGCTTATCAGAACATTTCATATTGAAATGAAGTTGATGTTAATTATATGGTTTAACATCTATGATGCAGGGAAACAGGTTAGAGGGACCCAACTGGGTTCCTCAATATATAAAATATACTGTTTTGTTTCATGTACTGAATATATGACGTGATATATAATTTATAAAGGAATTATATATATTTTTAAAAGGAATTTCAATATAAATCGAATATCGATTTAATCAGGATTTGAAATATCAAGTTAGAAATTCATATAGGAATATTCTACATCTGTATGGTATTCCTCTGTGAATATATACGATAATATTAAATTATAAATATTTAATTTAATTATATTTAAATATATTTATATATTTAAATAGGTTATTTAGAGCTTTAAAAATAGCCACTTTTGCAAATGAAGTCGGAATTCGACGACACTAATTTTGTTGGATCCGCAATATTAAATTATTGCTAAATTTCTGTTTTCATGATTTTTAGAGTCAGTGTGTGGCCGTGCTGATTTTTAATGTGAAATACAGTCAATAATTTGACCTTTAAAAATACGCAGTGTGAGCATACGGAGTCGGAATTCGACGAAACCAGTTTCGTTGGGGCCGTAATGCCAAGCAGTAGCTGCATGTCAATTTCCCTGATTTTTGGGTATCATGTGTGATCGTTGGGATTGAAAACATTCATCGAAAATTTATATTAATATAAATTTCAAAATATCTAGATATTTTGTAACACTATAAATACCCCTTAAATCTCTTAACCTAAAATTATTTCCTCTTTGGTCAACGAAGTTCAAGCCGTCGGCTTCTCTTCTCAAAACGTGAGGAAAGAGTTTTCAGAAAATTCTATAAATTCAAATCGAATGCTATAAATCCTCTCATATATATATTTGAGTTCACATCAGCTTGTTTTTCAATCCTATGTGGTTAATATTGAGTTCGTCGTCGATTTTTCTGAGTTGCGAAAATAACAGTTGCGCCTAGGGTTATGAAAATATGGGTTTGGGATCATCATTTTGGATTTCTGACCTCGGATTTGGATATAGCATGTGCTATTACACTTGAGTGGAGATTTGTGGTGAATCCTGTGCAAATAAGTCGCTTGTATACTGGCGGGTGGGGCTGTGCCTGAGGGTCGCGATGCACTTGAAGGGGAGGAGGTGAATGCGCTGGTGATGGATAGAAGGAGGAGATGACGAGAAGCAGTTTAGTGATTCCATAGTTCCGAATAAGGAAGTGAGGAGCGTACGGTATGAGGATGGAAAATGGTAATGGCCATTTGTGTTTGGGCGTGGCCACGTTATTTGCTGGAAGGGAAGAAGGTCCAAGCGGGTCTGGTTTTATGGTGTGGCATTGGGCCGATTTGAAAAGATAAGGCCCGTTTGAAAAATAAAATTTCAAGTTTTATTTTAAATTTTGTTTATTAACTTGTTAATTCAATAACTTGATCATATGAAATCAGAATCACGAACCGTAAAATGCGTTGGGACCGTATGGACGAGAGCTTCACAATGAAGCTGACTGGATGTGGATTGGGGCTCGTGTGAATTTATGGCGAAATAAATTGCTTGATTCAAATCAAACAAATAGTTTGTCGTTCTTTGACGATGAACTGCCAAAGTGAGTAAAACTCACCAACTCTGAACAGTTATATTTGTATAACGTATTCTTAGAACTGATGATTATCTGTTGATTGCTGTGTGTTGATTTGATTGATTGAACTGCTAGTCAGTTAGTTGAAGTTATATATATATATAAACCATTATATATGTATATATATTGATGTTGCTTATCAGAACATTTCATACTGAAATGAAGTTGATGTTAATTATATGGTTTAACATATATGATGCAGGGAAACAGGTTGGAGGGACTCAACTGGGTTCCTCAATATATAAAATATACTGTTTTGTTTCATGTACTGAATATATGATGTGATATATAATCTGTTGTCGATTATATGTGTATGGACGATATTTGACATCATGACTTGATATGTTAAACACCATAACATTCTGGAATGTGAAAAAGGGGAATTTTCAAATAGTATTTGAAAATAAAATATTTATAAAATCAAAAGGGTGTTATAAATGAAATGTTTTTAAATGTAATATTTATAAATGGGAACATTTATAAATAGGAAATCTTTTTAAAGTGGAATTTTATATGAAGGGAAATCTTTATAAATGGAATATTTATAAATTGAATTATTTATTTAGAATAAATAAATTAGATATTTAAATGGATTATTTATTTGTTAAATAAATAGGATAAGATAAAGAGATATTGACTTAGAAAATAAATAAGGTTAATAAAGGAAATACTTGGAAATAGAATAGAGAAGGGAATATTTGCAAACCATTTGCAAATAGAATTTAAAAGGGTAATATTTGAAAATCATTTACAAATAGGATTAAAAAGGAAATATTGGTAAAGGCATTTAGAAATAAATTGATTATAAGGGAAATATTTATCATTTGGATAAATAGAAAATATAAGTCAGGACTTATATATGGAGAAAACAGATAAATGGTGTAGATTAATTTATAAATGATATTTATAAATTAAGTTAAATATTTATCATTTGGATAAATAGAATATATAAGTCAGGACTTATATAAAGAGTAAAAATCGATTTCAACACCGACGTTTGAAACTGAATAAGGACAAAGAGTTAATCAGTTATGGTTAACCAGTTAGCGTAAAACCATTAGGGTTAACCAGTTAGGTTAAACCGTAGAGTTAATCAATTAGAGTTAAACCAGTTAGAGTTAATCAGTTAGAGTTAATCGATAGAGTTAAATTGAACTAGAATTATTGAATAGAGTTAAATCGAACTAGAGTTATTCAAATGGAGTTCATCGAATTTAGTTTATTCGAATAAAGTTGAAGTGAGTTAATCGAATTTAGTTATTCGAAGAAGTGAATCGAATCAGAGATATTCAAAGTGGGATAATCGAATAGTAGATATTCGAAGCTCGAATCAGAGATATTTGAAGTGAGATAATCGAATCAGAGATATTCGAAGTGAGATAATCGAATCAGAAATATTCGAAGTGAGTTGATCGAATCTAGTTATTCGACAGGAGTTAAATCGAATAAGATTTATTCGAAGAAAGAGATTATCGAATATAAGCATTCGAAAGTAAGCTAATCGAATATAAGTTATTCGAATAAGAGTTAATCCAGTAAGAGTTATTAGGTTGGAGTTATTCAAATAAGAGGTATAGATTAGAGTTAACCAAATAGGAGTAAATAAATTAGTTGTCGTTATATTATTTGAGTTAGGAAATCAAAGTCATAATAAAGATAATATATTTCGGATGTAGGAGATTATAACACCATTGTTATAGTCACGTAAACTTGTAAAAGAAGGGGGTTTGTAAATAGAATCTGAGGGTTCGTAAGGAAGTGTTAAAGGGTTAAAAGATGAACTTACCCTATTTCGAGATTTGAAATGTTGTTCAGTTAAGATTTGAGAGGTAGTTATACCCCAACTTGATTGACTTCGTTTTTAATTTAGAAATGGTTAAGGTTCGAAATTGAAAGTGGTTAAGTGATTTTAGTAAATAAGTATAATGGTTTGAGTTGTCATCGCGATGTTGATTTAAACATCTGTTTAAATCCAAGTAAAGAAGATTTGGAAATGTTTTTCCAAATAGAATAAGAAACGTAATCAAATATTGAAATTGGTAATATGAAATAGAAAAGGAAGTGTTCATGTATATGGAATTAAGAAATGGAGTTAAGGTAAATCAGAATTTGACTGGAGACTTGTTAAGTTGAATGGTTTCCTAAGTGTCTATCTGATGTTGGTTTCGACCTTCGGGATTGGTACTTAGGGAATTTTTCTTATAGTAGTTACAATCAGAGACTAATAGTTGTAGAAGAATAGTGATACGTAAATATGCTATGTAAATGTTTTCCAGCGTTAACGTATATTTTCTAAACATAGAAAATAAGGAAAATATGAATATACATATAGATATATACATAATTGATGATTGATTAATAGAATTTCCATCTGGAAATAATACCGTTGTTTGCACACCTGTTTTTCTTCGATAGTTAACTCACCGACTATCAAAGTTTTTGACCATTTTAACATTGTTAATATGGAGAGACCGGTTGGATTTTTATCCAAAGAACTACTCCGTATTGGCATAAGCATTGCGAATCATATATGCCAAAGATAATTGAATACGGAGTAAAGTGCAAGGGCTATTGTATAAGTCTTCGATAACAGTGCCTAAGATGGATGTACTGAATAATACATTCGGTTCGTCATGTTCCTGGATGACTTGTATGGATGATTGTCTGACAGAGTATTTCCAGGAAGGTCACGTACAATGATTTCTTCAACCGTACCAAGAGTGGAAGCGGAGAAGGAAACTTCTTTAGCCAACACGTAATGTACTGTTGTAGACATCAATTAGTGATTTTTGATGGATCTGACAATGTGGCATTTGAAGTGAACCTGATGTGATGATAAAGCGTAACCTCAAGCCTCATAAACCGGGAAATGACAAAAATCGGGCAGGCTGCATGGCTATGTTGGTCGCACGTATTAGGGTGTATAATCACCTGATCTAGAGTTTCATTTACTTCTAAAAATCTATTATTGATGTTGTCACATTCGGGAAACGATTGCTGATCCCAACCATTGGTGATATACATTCGATACACTCAAGCGAAATGAGTGGTCGGTCATGTGTGGCCGGGTTGCAAGATGTTCTTGTTGAACCCAGTGTATTCCCCTCTAGAGGTACACTAGCGAAAGGTGGTTCCATACATTATCATAGTTGGAAATCCATTACCCAATACGTGCTTGCGGTTTTGATTGTATACTATATATGCAGAACGTGAGATGGAAGCGTTTCAGCTAGATGATTATTATATTGTGGTTGATATACATTATTATAATATCAAAGGTTTTTTGATATAAAGATATTTTGGATTCTCATAAGGGAAAAACCCGTTCCGTTATACGGCGTGGTCTTATGAGATGTCGTTTACTTGTTCAAACTGTTTTACTCATACCAGTCCCATGACTGATCCAGAGTATATTTTGTTTTGTTTTCCCTAAACTCTTAGGTGCCCAATTTTGTACGGGCAGTCAAGTAGTCGGGATTTACAGATACTTGAAGAGCGGGAGAAGGAGGCTTCAGGATCATATAGCTATAGTGTATTTCCGCTGTGTTGTAAGTATTGTACTTTGAAATGATATGTATATTCAAATACAAATTTATATTTCAAAGATATGTTATCTATTATATGTTATTCGTTCTGCTGTGAGGTTCGTGTTACTCTGATGTTGTGTTCTTCTTCTTCTTCTGTTCTAATTTCTATCTTATCTTTCCTCACCCTCTAATTTCTTTCATTAACTATTCGGTTATTTTTCGATCCTTCAATGTTTGGTATGTGTCGTATATCAGATAACCAAGATCGCATTTTTCCGTGTTGTTACACTCTGGGTGCCCCTGTTTCCACACGGGCAGCTAGTAGTTTTGGTTTTGCATATTTATATTCACTGAATCCTGATTTACAACTGGAACGATATCCGAAAAGCTCTGTATCTGTATATCTCCTTCAGTTGTGTGTTGTATTAATTTTCCGCTGCTATGTAATGTATTGTAATCTCTGATTTTATCAAATGTATTTTATTTATTCATACTCTGGAATATTCTTGTATTCTAAAGGAATTGTTGTAATTAAAAAAAAATGTTCTTCTGTTTGTGTTCTGATTCGTCTTATTCTCAAAACATTCCGGGCTTTCCTTCACGGGGAGGTTCGGGTTGTCTCATTTTGGTATTAGAGCTTTGGTTTATGGAGCTCGAGAACAAGGAATATTAGAACCAAATGAAAGAATTCGTTAGAGATTGGATTAGTAATATCCAATAAGAATGACTCGTTATAGTAGGGATCAGTAGTATCCTAGAACGAGTGTGAAGAGTATATTTTTAAAAAAATGAAAACAAATATTGTTTTGAAAATTTAAACCTTATTCAATGTATTTGAATATTTATTAGTATTTAATTTGGACAATCCAATATATAAAGATTTTGTATATATGCCTTCCAAATGTATATTCAAAGTTTTAATATATTGGATAGATATAGAATCACAATCTAGTCGCCTGGACATGATTTTGATGATGGCGCGCCATCATCAGTATTTATGCTCGAGTTTCAAAAGTGGGATTTCTATATATTTCCAATTGACTGGTGTGAGAACCAAAACTAGATAGGTCTTATTGTTGTTTTTGGCACTAAAAATGTGATTTTTTGACTATGTATCCAGGTTATGAATTTGAAATGATAATCAACTAATTAATTGATGGTTATGTTGTGTGACTATTCCTTTAAATCAACAAGTGAAAGAAAGGCAAAATTTAGGCTAATTTGAACCAAATATTGAACTATATTGAAAATTATTGGAAATTGCATGCATATACATGTGTGTACATTGAACAGGTCATAGCAAGGAGGCTAGAGAAGAGGAATAAAATTGTATGCCCGATAAATAGTACATGTTTACTAGTTTCTTGGGTTTTGGATGATTTTATGAGCCGATTGGCTAGTCGCTTGGCTGTTTCTTTTTCTTTTTGGATTGGAGAGGCCTATATGGCAATTTCGGGATTTTCCCGGTGCTCCCGTACAGGGGAGGTTATAGCGAAATTTTTCGAAAATTTAGGGTGTTAGCCAAATTTTTAAAGAATTGGAAAATTTTTAGAAACTGAAAAGTTAAAGAATGAAAGCCCAAATGGAAGTTGAGTTGATTAGTAAAACAACTTTCAGCTCTGTTCCTTTTCGAGGACGAAAAGATTTTAAATGGGGGAGATTGTAATAACCCGGAAAATCCGAACCAATTTAAATTTTTTATTTTGGCAATTTTAATGCATTTTGAATATTTAAAATTATTTATTTTAAATAATGATGACGATAAATTTATATTGATTAGAATTAGAACGTATATATTTATTTGAATCGAAGTTAGAATATAAATATTTATTTTAAATTACAAAAGGAATTGAAAATGGCGCGGTAATTTGAAAATTAGATTTCAAATTTCAAATGAATGTACAGGATTCAAAATAAACTGGATTTTAGCGAAACCAAAAATATTAAAATCCATTTGAAAATATATTTCCAAGGAGTCTGAAAATTTGAAATTTCATAGCGGGAATAAAAAGTTATGCCCAATTGAAAATTCATAATAGTCGGTGTGGGGAATATAGCCCTTAAAAATGGAAATTTTGCAAATGACCTCCATTTTCGACGAAACCACTTTTGTTGGATCCGGGATGTCAATTTATTGCTAGATTCCAAAATTCATAATATTTGGGATTAATATGTGAGCGTGGTGAAGTAAAACTTGTTTTGACAGTTTTAGTCAATTTGGATCGACCAGAAAATAAACATGTTTCAAACGGTCTCCAAATTTGACGAAAATAGTTTTGTTAGAACCGTATCGTTAATATAAAGCTAGAAAATATTTTTCGGGAATTTTTGGGGTCCGTATGTGGCCCTAGTAAATTGAAATGTGCGTTCAAATTCAATATATATTTATATTTTGATTTTAATGGAAACTGATCGTAACAGCTGAACTGGCTTATGATACATATCCCATTTTGTTTGGAATGAGGGTAATTAGCTAGAGACGATAGGCGGTGGGTTTCGTTTGGAGTTCAAAATAAAAAGTCAACCCTTTTGAAAATTAAATTGAAATCAATTAAATATATAAATATATATATTACACCCTATATTCTCGTTTATACCCTCCCTCCCTGAAATCAGTTCTTCGATCAAAATCAAGGAAAAAAACGACGACGCCTTCACTAGCGACGACCACCGCCACCCCACCTCCAACGCCGGCCGCCAACCTCTCCCCGTCGCCTCTTCCCTGTCTCCTTTCTCCCCTTCAATCCATCCAAACCCGCAGCCCTAGACACCAGCCCCTCCTCCGTCGTTCAAGGTAGCCGTCGCCACCTTGGACAGCCGCCACCGCCATCTGCGTCGTCCTCTTGACCTCCACACTTCCTCCTCCACCTCCATTCTTCTTCTCCGAACCTCCACAGCCCAAAACGAACCCCAAACCCGCGTCTCAGCCCACCGTGGGTCCTGCCTACGACCGCCGCCGACCTAAGCACCTTCGCCGAGCCTCCTCCGACTGTGGTAAGCATTTATTTTCATTTTTATTTGTATAGGTAATTAAAAATGCGATTTTTAATTAAGTCGTATATAAAAATATGATTTTTATATTAAAGAGATAATTAAAATATGATTTTTATATTATAGAGATAATAAAAATACGATTTTTATATTATATAGATAATAAAAATTTGATCTTTATATATGTTGTAGAGAGATAAAAGTATGATTTTCATATATGAAGTGACGCTATAAAATTGTGATTTTTATCTATGTAGCATTGTTATAAAAATATAAAATTATTTTTTGAAAGATGAAAATATAATTTTTAGCCTATATATGTCATTTATAAAATAATCATACAAAGAGATAATTATTGATTGGCTAAAAATATAATTTAAACGTAGGTATACTACATAGATCAGAGCACGGAGGAGTGGATCCCAAAGGTGAGAACTTCTCACTTTATTTTATTTTCTAGTTAAAATATATACTAAGATGCAGACGGTGCTTAGCAGCATTCAACACCCTTCGTCCACAGACCATGGACGACTTGTCTGTTTAACTGTGTTGTGAAAATTGATTGTGTGATGTGGAATGGAAATAAATATTTTATAGTTAAAAATATAATTTTTAAAGTGTATATGAATGGAAATAAATATTTATAAACAAATCAAACGATTTGTTTATGTACATACATTTAACTGATATTGATTGGGACGATAAATTTTACATATCGCCCAACTGCACAAATAAAATTCGTTATTTGTCGATTGAAACCCCACAAGGGTATTGGGATGATATATGACATACACTAGTCCCAATAATTAGTTGTATGTCGATCGATTGATTGACAGGCTGTATGACTGTTGAACATTTATATTTAATGCTTATACAGTGTAGAATGTACTTTGGATGATGGTTGATTGTTTATCATTGTTGTTGTGTACATCTGTGCATGAAATCCATATAAATCAAATTATATGGTAACTGACTGTGCTTGATTCCAGTTCAGAAAGGATAAATATTTTGAAATAACAATTACTTTAAAATGACGAATATTTTAAAATAATATTCAGTAAAAGATCAAAATATGATTGTGATGTCCGATTTGGGATGGACCCCAATATATTTAAAAATATATAAAGACGTGTTGTTTAGATCGACGCCATTTTGACGTGAACGATATTTATATCGATTTTATTCATTTTTATAATGAATATCGAAAAAGAATTCAAATGTATTCGAAATGGATATGGAAATCTAGAAATTTACAATAAAAACTCAAATGTATTCGAAATGCTATTATGAAATACTAAAAATCTGAAATTATATACAGATTACAACATCTCAGCAGACATATCAAAGGGCTCAGGACAAGGAAGAAATTGCACAGCTAAAAGCAGAGATTGCAGAGCTTCATGAGTGTGATTGTCGCCATGAAGAGCAGGTGGTGATGCTTAACCAGCGGCTGGTGGAGTTCATTGCCCAGTACGATACGCCACCTTCATCTTCTGGCGGAGAGAGTTGATCAGGTTAGCTTGTTTTGCTACATATGGTTGTACATATTGGTTTGGACATGATGATGGTTTTACATATTGGTTAGGACATGATGTTTTGATGGTATGGTATGGACATGGTGTTGGTTATGATCGGTTTGGACATTGTATGTAGAATTATGTTGTTTTGGCGATGTTTGGTTGTTGTATTATGTAAATATTGATTATTGCATGTTATGTATTTTATGTTTGAGTTTTCTTTTTTCTTGTGTTGGTTATACACGTCATTGAGACTGAGTTAAATGCTCGAAATGAAGCAGTTTTGATGATTATATATGTGGTTGTGGCTGGAAGTGGCAACTCTGAAATCTAAA
Source organism: Allium sativum (assembly GCA_030737875.1). Lineage (NCBI taxonomy): Eukaryota > Viridiplantae > Streptophyta > Magnoliopsida > Asparagales > Amaryllidaceae > Allium > Allium sativum. The sequence continues at coordinate 18,967,915 of JASFAX010000025.1, forward strand.
AAAAACACCTACATTTCCAATGGCGAGAAACGGCTTACAGGTCCATCACTTTCAACGTCTTCCAATGGCGTATTTCCAATGGATTCAACCGTCTCCATCGTCCCTTTGGCCAGAAAGAAAGGACATGTGGTCAAATATATCAGTTGTAAGCCGTTCGAAAAAAGGCGTTGGTTGCATTGGAAGTCGTTGGAAACCATTGATCCTTATACTGACGGCTTGACGAACAGCCTCCAACGGCCTTTTCAACGGCCCTTAGCCATTGGAAACAACTGCTTCTCTTGTAGTGAGTTGTCAGAGGGATTCACTCACCGTTCGTTTACTGCGCTCGCTACAATTCCGGTGTAAATCCCAAACATATAGTTTTAGTTTACCAAATATACGTAAGTAGTATGAACTATTAAATAGTTTAGTATGAACTGTTAAATACCATATAGTTATATTATGAACTGTTAAATAGTCTACAAAATTATGTAGGAAAGTATGAACTATTAAATAGTTTAGTATGAAATGTTAAATACCATATAATTATATTACGAACTGTTAAATAGTCTACCAAATTACGTAGGAAAGTATGAACTATTAAATAGTTTAGTATGAACTGGTAGATACCATATAGTTATATTATGATCTATTAAATAGTTTTCCAAATTACATAGGATAGTATGAACTGTTGTTTTTATAGTTATAGTTTATTTATCGACAAAAAATTTGTTTTGAATAAACTTTGTCCTTTATGCTTGTAACTATACCACTATTAGGGACGACCCTACTTGTTAAATTCCTTGGCTATAATACGTGGCCGACCCTTCTTGTTAAATTCATTGGCTATACCCAAGGACGGCCCTACACGCTACAAATTGGACCCACATAGGTACCAATAAAGGAGAACTTTTCCCAATAAAGTAGCACTTGTAACAGCCCGCATTTTACATATCAAAAGATCGTAGTATTTTTATTTTATTCTCTGAGGGCTGGATCATTCTCATCTTTTAATATGTTGCTTATGGGGATGTGAGACATGTCCATAATTTTTACCGATTTTGTTTGTGACCATTTTTCCCCTGTCAGTCTTGTACAGGGCATAACTTTTGACTCAAGTCGAATCAGAGGGTGAGACCTGTGCCATTGGAAAGGAATTGATAATTTCCTTTCCGCAGAGTGGTTACACTAAGGATTTGGTTCAATGGTTTGGGAGAAATTGTTGTTTTAAGGTTTTTCAGTTGGTTGTCCAGGTTTTGGAAGGCTAATGGGCTGAATTGGAGAGGCCCATTAGTGGGCTAGTGGAATCCTATAAATAGGGAGTGAGAGTGGAGGGAAAAGGTTTACTTTCCCATTCTTTCATTTGGAAGCACTGATCTCCTTCTTCCTCTGACACCTTTCCACCATTAAAAATCCAAATCTAAGGAGGGAAATCATAGATTTACACCATTGGAGGCTAGATCTACATCATTTCAAGGGCGGATTCATCAGATCGAGGAGTTTGGATTGAATTGCTCGCTGTTCGGATTCATAGTTCTATAATTTTGGCTTGTTTTGGAGAATTGGTCAGTGATTTACATTTCTCACATGAATGCAATGAAGTATATGAGTATTTGTGCATGTTTTTCATCAAATTCGAATGTTTTACCATAGCTTTACACCATTATGTGTCTATTTTCATATGCATCACCCTATAATCTAATTTAGCAAGTTTTAACCATTAATTTCATGCCGTTTCACATGTTTATGTAAGTTAGATCTCTCATTTCGGTCATATATTCATTTTAATGGTTTTGGTGAGATTTACATCATTTTTGTGATAATCGCCATAATCATGTTGTTAGAAATGTTGTGACATGTTTATGATTGTGTTTAATGATTTTGGTTGAGTCGGTTTCGTCGGATTCATCGTTTGGTGAAGTTTTAGTCAAATTCGCCAACCGATCAACCATTGCTACAGTGCCAACGGCTCAGCTATTGCTACAGTATTGACCGGTCAGCAGTTTTACAGTACCGACTGGTCAACAGTTTCTACTGTGATGGACCGCTCAGCCATTGCTACAGTGATGGACCGCTCAGCCATTGCTACAGTGACCTACCGGTCAGCTATTGCTACAGTGGCCGACCGGTCAGCTGTTGCTACAGTGAATGACCGGTCAGCAGTTGCTATAGTGACCGACCGGTCAGCTATTGCTATAGTGTTTTGCTTGCTACAGTGACCGATCAGCGGTTGCTACAGTGTTTTGGTCAGGGAGGACTGGTTGTTCCGGGAGAACCGGAGGGTCAGGGAGGATCGGTCGAATGGGATTCGATGCCAATTCAAGCAGGTAGTGTTCATGAAGACCGACCGGAGCTGTTTTGGGAGGACCGACCAGTGATGTTTCGGGAGGACATACCATGCTGTTTCAGGAGGACCGACCAGTGTTGTCTCGGGAGGACCGACCGGTGTTCTTGGGAAGGTTCGAAGTGCTGAAAGGTGCTTATTGATCGGTGTAGAACAACGAATGAGGTGGCAACTCAAAGGTCGTGAGTTGGTAGATAATGGTTGCTCGAGAAGGTTGCTTGAGCCAAGAAAAGTCATCAGGTTGGGTGATAAGAGATGTGAAGGCCGAGAGATTATCTTTGTCGTAAGTTCTAGTAGGCTCGAAGCAGGGGTACGCTAGAGACGTCTAAAAGACCGGTTGTAGGTCGAGTACCCTGGGTCTTGGGGAAAGGCCTTGTAACGACCCGCATTTTTTCACTTAAGATTTGAATATTTAAATTAGTTTAAATATTGAATCAGTAATATAATTGGATTTTTTATATTAATTAGAAACAAAGTTTAAAATGTATAAATATACATTAAATATAAACGAGCTGGAAATGGCGTGTTAGTTCGTAATTTACGATTTGAACTTCAACTGAGTGTACAAGAGTCGTTATAAGTCAGAATTCTATGAAACAAGAAATATTTTGATCTATTGAACTATAATTTTGTAATGAAAGAGGAAAATCAGAATTTCGTGTTTTATATTGAGAGTTATGACCAAATCAAAATTTGAAATAGTCATTGTGAAATACTTTGTAAACAATAACGATTTATTTAATAAAATAAATCGATTTTAAAATAAATTCAATATCAATTTAATAGGAAAATGAAATATCGAGTTTACATTTCAAGATAATTTATTCTGGAAATTTTATGGATTCAGTTTATGAATATCTAATGATAATAATTTATTTTATATAGATTTGTTAATTTTGAATTAGTTTATATTAAATTGAATTTAATTTTAACTTGCCAGTTTAAAATTTATATCTTTCCCATATGGTCGAATCGATCTATGAAACACGTCCCATTATGTTCAGAATAGTGCTAAAACCCTAGAAATGCCTTTTTGCGTTTAAATAGGAATTTAGAACTGCATGATATTTTAATTGGAGCCACCGCGGTAAATAAATAAAATAAATTAATAAAATTAATATATAATTAAAATTAAATGTAGGAGACGACCTAACAGACTATTCTATAAGTTATATCCTCGTCTTCTCTTTTCAACTACAGGTACGAATTCATTTCTTCCACCCTAAGCTTTCAGCAATGGCACGCGCTACACCTGAACCTACCTATTAGCTGTGGAAATGACATTGTTTCTATCTGCTCACCATCGTGCCTATATAAATATCAATGGGCTTCGTTATTTTCCATCCTCAAACCATTTCAGTTCGTTTCTTTCTTCTGATTTATCACGAGAGAAAATCATTCCACAAACAAATAGAAAAAAAAGAGGGAAATTGAAATAGCGACTTCGAATCGCAAGTCCCTAGAGCCGACGCCCTTGCGATTAACAGGAAGGGGTTCGATGGAGTGCGCGATGAGATGGGTGAGGTGATATGGATTTTTAGGGGTTCGATTGTTGAACTGAGTGCGACAAGGTTATGAGTTCAAAGGGGGATTTCAGATCTGGGTTTGCGATATCAGTTTGGAGTTGGAATTAAGATGCGGTTGGAGGAAGGTCTATGAATTTAAAGTAGAGCTGATGATTGAGGGGCTTGCGAACATAACTCCATCGACCTGGTGTAAATCTGAAATCTTGAATAGGAGGTAAAAATTTAATGGGGAGGATATTGCGATATCGTTATGGGTGTTTTGGAGAATGTGCGATAGTTGAACATGGAGTTTGAATGCTTGAGAAGAAACAGTGCGAACAGGAGCTTGGTTTTTCCCTGATGGATTTATTGTGTGTAGACTGTGAAGACGTGGGAAGTTCAGCTCAGTCAATGCCATTTGGAGGATTGACAGTAGGGTTAGGGGATCCTGGTAGTGCGACAGTACATCATGGTGAAGTCTGGTCTTTGTTTTAGATGAACTGGTGACGTGAATGAGCCTGTAGAAGGGAAGTGAGTGTCAGGTTATTTAAGTTGAAGAGGTTTGAGGCAATTACAGTATTGTTGCAGTGATGAACGAAATTGCGAAAGGGGGTTCCGGTGGTATTACTGTTAGGAGAATATCGCAGTGGCAGCGAAGTAATCGGGAAGCTCCTGTTCGATTTGCCTGTAGCGATGGGTTGAAGCAGTACAAGGAAAATAAGGTATACGATTTAATAAAATTAATTTACATAGAAAATTTGGTTATTTATTTGAGTACTTCATTTGAAATACATAAATCGATAAACACACGAAGAATAATTTATTCTAAATAGTTAGTTTAGTTTAGACGTTGTTGACTGGTTAATAAAATTTAAATTTAATCATATGTGAAAAATAACTTCATATGGACAATTCAAGTAGATGCGGTGTTGAAGCGATATGGAATTTTAAACAGAATATTCGACGAGAAAACCGAGGTGAGTTAAACTCACTTAGTTAAATTATTGGGAACTATTTTTAGTAGTTCAAATTTATCTTATTGCTTGACGGATGATAACCTGCTTGATATAAAGTTATAATATATTATAATAATATTATATAAAAATAATATTGGTGATTGGTGATCGGGTGATTCCCGCAGTATCATTAGCGGATGCCCGCAGTACCATTAGCGGAAGCCCGCAGTACCATTAGCGGATGATTTCCCTATGCGCCCCACAATATATATAGTGGATGACCTTCTATACCACGATATCCTGCCTCAAAGCAGGATGGGTATTCTTATTGTTAACTAACATCTGTGGATGCAGGAAAAACAGGTTGGAGGGATCCAGCTGGATTCCTCACATTTGGATTATTTGTTTTTACATATATACTGATATATGATGTGTTTTATAACCAGTGATAGCTTACGATATGTTTGGATGCGTTAGTAACATTGATTGTTGATTTGGGATATTTTAAATATCCTAAATAATAATATACGGATTTCAAAATTGAAATTGGAATATAAAAAGAATTTTAAAATATTTATTTCAAATGAAAATGGTTAGTTAGAATCCAAATTAAATAGGATTTAAAAGCAAATATTTGTTTAATTAAATATCGTGAAGAAGTGATTTTGTAGACGACATTATGAGAAGTGGAATTATTATTTTGGAAATTTGAGAAAAATGTGAAGTGTGTATGAAATTGGAAAAGAAACGGGAATCATAAAATAAACCATTATTTTAAAATAAAAATGAAATAATCCTAGGGAAAATTACATATTTTTAAATAGAAATGTTCATTTGAAATACAAATTATAAATACGATTTAAAGGAAAAGATTTGTTTAAACAAATGTGTTAATAAGGTGATTTTATAAATAATGTTTATAAAGGAATGAATGATTACCATTTAAGAATTTGGAAAATATGGATTTCAAAATGGAATTGAAATATGAAAAGAACTTAAAAGAAAATATTTATTTCCAAATAGAAATGTTTATTCGGAAACCAGATTAAATGGAATTGAAAAGTAAATGTTGTCTTAACAATAAGTGAGAACTCGATTATATAAGTGACATTTATAACAAGGAAAATCATATATTGGAAATATTTTGAGAAAGTATAATTTGAGCGTGGATTCCGAAAAGGAAATGTGGTTTGAAACTAACATTTGAAATGGATTAAAAAATTCCAATTTATAAGGGAAAAATAAGTATGATTTTATAACTCAATAAAAGTTATAAATAGAATGTGACTTGAAATTGCAAGCATGAATTCAGTATGAACTGGTATTAAAGAAATATTATCAACGGTTAAGACAAATAAAGGGAAAGGCAAATATTTTTTAAATGAGGATCAGTAGAAGGAAGGGTTGTTTTTAAATTATAAATTCTAATTGAATTCAAGTCAAACTAGTTTGAAAAAGAAAATACAGATTATAGGACTTTAGATAATGCATATGAAATAATAAAGGATTGGCAAATGGTATTTTTATACGAATATTTTTATGGAATGAAGTCAACAAAATAAACCAAGACAAGTTATAATAAAACTATAAAAGTGGTTATAAAGAATAGAATATTCTTTCAATAATGGTTTTGTAAATCATATTTTTTAATCAAAATATTTGGAATGATGATAAATTCGAGATAAATATCTCGTTTGAAAGTGATAATGAATAACTGGAATATTTTTACTGTTTAGAAATTTAGAAAATGAAGTTAAGGGAATTAGAAACTGGCTGGGGATTAGTGAGTTGAATAATATTCAGAGTGTCGATCTGATGTTGGTTTCGCCCTTCGGAGTTGATACTCAGGAAATTATTCTCTTGCTAGTTTACGGTTATGGACTAATGAATGAGATGAGAGATACGGTTTAAAAGTATTTTAAATTGAAGTGATTTGAATATTCTTATATTAATATAAGAAAAGAAATAAGGATTTCAAATATTGAAAAGGAAGAGAAGTTTTGGATTAATGAATGATTAATCAAAAAGAGGATAAAATGATGGGGAATATTAAAATAGTGAATGCAATTTTCTTTTATGGACGAATGTTTGTTTTATTTGATAGTTTAATAACCAACTATCAAATCTGGCCTAATATGAGTGTTGGTATGGAAAGACCGGGATCGAATTTATTCGAAAACCATTCCAAACCAACTAATATGTAACGTGGAAGATGCTGATTAAAGATGGAGCAATGAAGACTGTGGATCTCCAAGAGTGAAAGGACTACTTGTTGGAGTCTCTGGAGTCGTGCCTAGAGATATTCTAATGGTGATCCTGTCATGATTGAAATCGACGGATGGTAAGGACTACTCGCTACTAATCCATAGGGTGATTCCTAGGACGCAGTAGGAGAGTGCCTATGGTTTTTCCAGTCCCAGGACAACTTGTATGGACGAATGTCTGACAGAGTATTTCCAAAAGGTTTACGTACGTTGATTTCTCCAAATGTACGAAGTTGGTGGCAAAGAAGGGACTTCTTTAGCCTAACAATCTGAGTATTTTTGGGGAAATCAATTAGTGATTCTATGATGGATCTGACGATGTGGCATTCAAAGTGAATGGTGGCCAGATGATACGATAATAACCTCAAAGCCTCACAACCGGGAAATGGCAAAAATCGGGCAGGCAGCATGGCTATGTGGGTCGCCCCCATTAGGGTGTATTGTCACCATCTAGAGAATATTCATATTTGTTACTTCTTTTCGCTTTTGTATCTCCCGGGAACGGTTATGTTGTTAGCAACCGTAGGTGACAATATATTCGATACACTCAAGAGAAATGAGTGGTCGGTCATGTGTGGGCTGGGTTTCAAGAGGTTCTTGTTGAACCCAGTGTATTCCTCTCTAGAGATACACTATCGGAAGGTGGTTCCATACTTTGTCATAGTTGGAAATCCAATCTCCAATAAGCGCCTGCGGTTTTGATTGTATACTATATATGTGGAGCGTGAGATGCAACTTTTCGCTAGATTGCTATTTGTATTTAGACACTATTATAATATCAGATAAATTATGGATTTCAAAAATGGTTTGGGTTATTGTGAGGTAAAAACCGTTCATGTTTATGTGTGGGCTGGTCTTATAATTATCTTTTTCTTTCGAAAAATGATTTTTAACTTTAAAATCAAGATGGACGATACCAATAATTTAGTGGGTTTTCCTCGTGCTGGTTCACCAAACTGACTTGTGGCATTTGCAATGCTCGGGTCAGACCGAGTTGGGTCTGACTGAGTTTACAGGTTCAGGGTAAGATGATATGGACATCAGGAGACAAGATAGAGGAGTTCAGATGTATCATATAGATATTATTTCGCTGTGTGTTGAAATTGAGGACAGACTATTATAAGTGTCCAAATGAACTAAATGGCCACTGTACTCCGATAAATTGTAAGTATTATTTCAAATTTTCAATAAAGTGTTATTTCAGTATTATATTTTATTCCGCTACAATGTGAGTTGTTCTTCTCCTTTTTCTTCTATTATAATCTTTCTATCTTATCTTTTCTCACCCTCTAACTTCTTTCTTTAACATTCTGGATTTTCGGTACTCGAGTTTAGACACGGGATGTATTTTTGTCGAAAATTCAAGCATCGAATTTTCTGGTTTGTTACAGTGGTATCAGAGTGATGGATTAGGAATAACCTTGGCTCTGTGGTATAACTCGATAGAGATGGGATTAGTAATATCCTAGATTGAGTTAAGTGCATTTATATAAGAGAGTGTATTTGTATATTTTATAAAAATGTCTTGTATTGTGTCACTGGATCGGTTCAATTTTGAACTGTCAACTGACATAATATTGTTTTGTAAAGCGGTTAAATGAAATAATTTTGCCCATATCTGTTTTTGTATATAAAAGAAATGATTTTGACAAACTATTGTTGATATTTGATTGCTTGATAGATTAAATGAAATTCAAATGGAACTATGAAATTTAACTTGTTTAATATAACCAGAAGATGAAAGGAATGATTCTTGAAATATAATTTCAAAAATTAGAATTTGGGATATAAATTGAAAGCTTAGGAAAACAAATTCCAAAATGAATTGTATGGATTGAAGCTAGACTGAAAAATAAGTTAAACATATTTGGATTGAAACTGAAACTAATTTAAACTAAAATGAATTACTGAATCAATATGGAATGAGAATTCTTGAATACAAGTTGAAATACAAACAAATAGAATATGGATAATCTAAATAAAGCTCGATGCATATAGTTTGAATGTCTCGATCAAAATAAGAAGTGAATTAAAATAAATCCAATTCGGGTAGTAATAATTGAATATGTAACACCCCATATTTTCTGTGAATATTAAAATTAACAAATCTAAGAACACTTAATTTTTAGAAGAAGAATTAGGTGAAATGAGTTACTCCATTGCGTTCATCTCGGAATTTTGCTTGAGATAGAGTCCGAGTGTGCGTGAATCGGACTCCGTATAAAGAAGTTATGGAGGTTAGAAGATTTCTAGTGTAAATAGAAAATAATAATTAAATAATAAATTCAGTTTAAAATTCGAAATTCGGCGACAACAGCTGGGCGGGAAATTTCCCACCCAGGGTGTCGACCCCCACAGGGGGAGTCAACATAGGTGTCGACCCCCTCGGTAGGGAGTCGACCCCTTTAAAATCCATTTCTTGTGACGAATTTTTGTAGCCTTGAGCTGATGTGGCCTTATCTGATTGGCCGATGACTAATTTCTGAGGTATTAAGGCTTATATGTCATGCTATGATTGGCTGGATGACACATCTCTTTGGTTTGATGGCTCTGATTTCTCCTAGACTAATCTAAAGGCTAGAATTAATCCTAGACTTCTATATAAACTGTGACGGCCAGCTCCACACCAGCCTGCATTTCCTCCGGAAGTGCGCTGTACACATACCCCGACTAGCACGGAACGGTCGCCAAAGAAAGGAAAAGAAGGGAATGAACTAATCAAGGAACCTGTAGAATATCTCACAGCGCATGGAATAAAATATAATAATAACATATTTGACATAAAACAGGTGAGACAGTGCATAAGCTGATAACTAAAATCAACATCAATCATCAGAGCAGCGGAAATTCAAATATAGCTTATTACAATTTTCCAAATTTACTGTCTCTAAACAAAAGAAAGCTAAAGTAGAAGATGCACCACCAATGCCCAAGCAGTGATCTTCAACAACACAGGGAAAATATTATGTATATATTACGTGGAAGCCTCCTGCTCGTCTTCGGATCATCTACCCGTGCATCACCAGCTAACCTGTCTCTAGTCTGCTCGTGTGAGCACCCAGAGTAATAAGAGGAGACATAAAACTCTGGGTCAGACATAAAGCCTGGTATGAGCGATAAGCATCTAAACAGAATGATAACAGGTATACTAAACCATACCTGAACCTGGACCTGCAACCGAAGAGTTAGTACCACATACCGTATAATACTCTAAGGTGCCATAATAAATAGTGTAAGAATACGGGGGTGGGGTGTACATGTCACAATGATAGCAAACAAATCATCCATAGCAACCATCCTCACATCTCTCACTCAGTGCGTAAAGCATACGATATCTACCACTTTGGGACACTAGACGACTTGAGGTAACGATGAATCCCGACTTGTAGAAACCCTGCTGTGACCAAGCTAAACACATGGAGTCATGACCAAACATTTCAATTACACACTTCATTGGTCGTAGCCCTTGGTTCTACCGATGCCATAATGGCTCTGAATCTGCCTTCATACCTCCTACCATAGTGGTCCGAAGCTATAGACGTCGATAACCCCTTGGCACGCGTCCCGCAGCAAAGCCCAACCATGAAGCGAACTCGTTGATTCCCATCTGAATCTTGAGCTCTAACTTCTCAATTGGACTTCCTTTGCATCTCAGGTTTGGTCGAATTGGAGTGGGTCTTCAGAAGAGTTGTCGCGCATTAACAGTCCTAGATTTCGGTTCGTTTCGGTAGTCATCAACTTCGTCGGTTCGGTAGTCATCTTTCCATTCGGTTCGGTGCTCCTTCGGTTCGGGCTCTCCACTCGGTTCGGTTCGGAAGTGTAGTGCCTATTCTCTGCTTGGTTCGGTGGTTACTTCCTTCTAAGTTCCTGGATCTGATCCTGTACTTCTCCATTTGCCCGATCCGCTCCCACTCGCTTGTTTGCTCAGATCCGCTCCGCTCCCTAGCTTACTCCGATTCGATCCGCCCTCTAGCTTACTCGGATCCGATCCGCTCTCTAGCTTACTCCGATCCGATCCGCTCTCTAGCTTACTCCGATCCGATCCGCTCTCTAGTCTACTCCTATCCGATCCTGCTCCATGTCTCCGATCCGATCCGCTCTCTAGCTTACTCCGATCCGATCCGCTCTCTAGTCAACTCCGATCCGATCCTGCTCCATGGCTCCGATCCGATCCTCTGCCCAACTCCAACTCTAAGTAAACGGCCTTCCTTCTCGCCAATCCTCCTCCAGTGACAAGTTCCAATCCAGTTCGAATTCCCTTGGTCAGTTCACAAATCCGATCCGACCCCTACTCCGATCCGATCCGGTTCGGAACCTGCACATTTCTACAACTTTCCAGCGAGCTTTCTACGCCATTCGACGGCGTTTTCGACTAATCTAACTATTCTAATCAATCATAAAACATACCATAGAGTCATATCAACATGTAAGAGCAACCACAAACACCAAACAACAATTCAAATGAATCAAAACGGATCAAAAGTGGCCAAAACTCCTTATTTTCCCTTAAGCATGTTTAAGTAAAACTAATCATAGGGTTAACAAAACTTAATCAAATCGAACCAAATTTCTAACAGAAGCATAAAACATTATTTAAGAATTTCTAAACATTTTTCCAGAATTTATTAGTGTATAAATTCGCTAATCTTCACTAATTACCCTTAACTACCGTAATTAGTGCAAAAACTTGCAAATCACTCACCTTGGCCACAAATGAAACACCAAATCTAAAATACTCTCTGTTTGGGTCGAATTCCTATGTATAGCAGCAGCTCCAACCGTGCTCTGATGCTATTTGGCCTTGTTTTGATGTGGTTTAGGCTTAATCTTCACTAAAATGTGTTTTGGAGAGGTTTTAGAGGATGGAAGCCATTACTAAGGTCTCAAGAAGGTTTGTGGCGGCTCAAACCTGAAATGAAAGTGATTTCCTAACCCTAATCAGTCCTCCTATACCTCTAAACCCGAAATTTCCCTCTGGGCCTAGCTGCTAATCACCCGGTTAAGCCCAATTAAGCTATTTTTCACCATCTGAAACTTGTTTCAGCCGTATCTCCCAAACGATGAGTCCGTTTGGCTAATGTGACCACTCTACGGTAAGAGAAACTATCGTTCGGAGCTAATCGAAGTGGTTTCAGGTCAAAATTCCTTTCCAGTCAGAAGTTATGGCCAAAACAGTACCAACTAGGGGTAAAATGGTCATTTAAAAATCGGGAAAAATCATGAACATGGGAAATGACCCCAATAGTCGTCCCCCAAAGTTACATGACCATACGACTTCGTATGTGAAAGAAATAAATATCCTACGATCCTATGATGCGTAGAATACGGGTCGTTACACTCTCCCCCCCTTAAGAAATTTCGTCCCCGAAATTCCTTAACCCTAAACACACAAAGGATCCCGCATGCCTAACAACCACATACTACAATCAAACATGCAAAACAAGCAAACAAGCCTATCCTAGCATGCGGAAAACTAAATCGAAGTCAAAATCTTACCAGGCAAAGAGTTCTGGATGTGTCTTCCTAATGTCCTCCTCTGTCTCCCAAGTACAATCATTCTCGTCCTCGCTCCACTGTACCTTGACTAGCTTCACCGCCTTCCTTCGAATTTGCTTCATGTCGTGCGCGACAATACGGGCCGGCTTGCGGTTCCCGACCGCCTCGGGTTCTACTTCGAAGTCCTCTAACTGATCAGGTGAAATAGTCATATCTGAGTCGTGAACGAACTTCCTTAGTTAGGAAACATGAAATACGTTGTGAACTCCCGCCATCTTCTCTGGTAAATCAATTCTATATGCCAAATTCCCGACTAGTTCAAGAACAGGGAATGGGCCAACGAATCTTGGTGCCAATTTGCCTCTCCTTCCAAATCGTATTATGCTCTTCAACGGAGAAATCTTGACAAACACCAAGTCACCAACGGAGAATTTTAAGTCTCTTCTTCTCTTATCAGCATAACTCTTCTGCCTATCTTGGGCTGCCTTCATTCGTTGTTGAATGATCTTGATCTTATCTGAAGTTTCCCTCACCACATCTGGTCCAAGCATAAACTTCCCGCCGGTCTCTATCCAACATGATGGTGAGTTACACGGTCTTCCGTACAAAGCTTCAAACGGAGCCATACCGATACTGGATTGGTAGCTATTATTATATGCAAACTCTACTAGATGCAAATGGTCATCCCATGATCCACCAAAATCCAATATACACGCTCTCAAGAGATCTTCCAAAATACGATTAACCCTCTCCGTCTGACCGTCGGTCTGAGGATGATATGCGGTACTGAGATGTAACTCTGACCCTAAAGCCTCTTGTAAGCTCTTCCAAAACCCACTAGTGAACAACGGGTCTCGGTCGCTCACAATGCTTTTAGGTACTCCATGAAATCTCACTACCCACTTCATATACAATTCTGCTAACTTAGCTGCCGTTCTAGTCGATTTGACTGGTATAAATCTTGCACTTTTAGTCAGTCGATCCACAACTACGCACATACTATCGTGTCCCGATCTAGTCCTTGGTAAACCATCAATGAAATCCATCGAGACTTGCTCCCATTTCCATTCGGGAATTTCTCAGGGCTGTAACAACCCACTAGGCTTCTTTTGCTGGGCTTTAACTAGCTGGCAATTCATGCACTTGGATATAAACTTCCCAACGTCTCTTTTCATCCCTTCCCAGTAGTAAGTTTGCTTCATGTCTCGATACATCTTATTACCACCGGGGTGTATAGTCAGTTTTGAGTGATGACATTCTCTAAGCACTTCATCTCTCAATCCATTGACATTGGGTACAACAAGCTTTCCATTCTTTCTAAGACATCCATCTCGATCAAGCCCATACTTGTTCACCTCCTCATCGACACACGTCTCTAACTTGGAGATGATTTCCAATAGGTTAGGATCGTCCCTCTGACTAGAGCCGATCCGCTCAATTAAAGTGGGTCTGATCGTCAAACTTGCTAACATTTCTGGATCCAATTCGCACTTTGGTCTGAAATCAAACCCCGTGATATACTCCAGTTGCTTCCATTCAAGGAACATAGCCCCTAACCTGGCATGTCTTCTACTCAATGCATCAGCCACCGCATTGCCCTTTCCCGGTGTGTATGCGATGTCAAAATCATAGGAAGCTAAGAACTCTAACCATCTCTGCTGACGGAGATTCAGATCTTTCTAAGAGAAGAGATACTTTAACGACTTATGATCTGTAAACAACTCAAATCTTTCTCCCAAGAGATAGTGTCTCCACATCTTTAACGCGAACACGATCGCTGCCAATTCTAAATCATGGGTAGGGTATCTTCTCTCGTGCGGTTTCAATTGCCGACTTGTCTAAGCTACAACCCTACCGCCTTGCATCAATACAACACCCAGTCCGGTACCACAGGCATCCGTGTATACCGTCATCTCTTCATCCCCCTTAGGAATGATTAACACTGGTGCGCTTGTCAACTTGTCCTTTAGACTTTTGAATGCATTCTCGCACCTTTCATCCCAGACAAAAGCTTGATTCTTCTTGGTCAACTGGGTCAATGGTGCTGCTATCTAGGAGAAACCTTGGATAAACTTACGATAATATCCGGCTAATCCCAAGAAACTTCTTATATCTGTTGCATTCTTGGGCGTAGGCCAATCTTGTACCGTAGCCACCTTCGCCGGGTCCACGGCAATACCATTCTCTGATACAACATGGCCCAAGAACCTCACTTCCCTCTTCCAGAAGTGACACTTAGAAAACTTTGCTTTCAATTGGTGTTTTCTCAACACCTCCATCGCTACTCTTAAATGTTCCTTGTGTTCTTCCTCTGTCCTCGAATAGACCAAAATATCATCAACGAACACAAGGACAGACTTATTCAACTGATCTCTGAATACCCTATTCATAAGATCCACAAAATATGCCGGGGCATTAGTCAGCCCAAATGGCATAACCAACCACTCAAAAAATCCAGACGGCGTTCGAAATGCCGTTTTAGCTATACTCTCAGCTTCCACTCTAAGCTGATGAAAACCTGTCGCGAGATCCAACTGGGAGAACACTCTCGTGCCACTCAAATGATTGAACAAATCATCTATCCGCGGGAGAGGATACTTATTCTTCCTCGTCACTTTATTCAACTCACGGTAGTCTACACACAAACGAAGGGAACCATCCGCCTTGGTAGCAAACACAACTGGTGCTCCCCATTCAGAAACACTCCTTCTGATAAATCCCTTCTTCAAAAGATCGCTGACTTGCACCTCGAGCTCTCGCTGCTCCCTTGGTGCCATACGACGAAGTGGCATCACTATAGGCCTGGCATCTTTTACCAAATCAATACAGAACTCAATCTCTCGGTGTGGTGGAAGTCCGGTCACTTCTTCAAAAACATCCGGATACTGGCCAACCACGGGCAAACCTGACAACTCACTATGCGGAATGTCGAGGGAGTTTAGAAAACTAGCCAATACCCCCTCACTGGGTAGACCACCAAACACTATCCTCCGCCCATCATCCGCTCTAGCTGTCACCAAAAAGCCCTCACAGTCTACCACCACCCTGTATCTTTGGAGCCAATCAACTCCCAAAATAATGCCAAACCCAGTAAAGCCCAAAACAAAGCAATCACAAACAAACATGCATCCATGACTCGATAAAACCACATTACGACAAATCATGCTAAGGCTAGTCGAACCACCAATCGGGTTCGTCACTACTAAAGGTCTATCGACAATCTCGGGCTCCAATCCCAACCTATCTACCATATCACTAGATATGAAAGAATTGGAAGCTCCGGTATCAAACAAAACTCTAATAGGAACATCATAAACAGAAAGCATACCTTGAATGACGACATCCTTTCCCTTCTCCGCCGCTGTTGGGGCATTCGACGAAGAAGGAATAGCATTAAGGGCGTAGGCTTTCACTATTTGCTTTTCTTTGGGGGGTTGCGGACACTTGTCCTTGTGATGTCCCATCTGGCCACAGTTGAAGCACTTCCTATCCGCTGGCTTGGCCCGACAATTACTAGCATAATGGCCCTTCTTACCACAGCTGAAGCACTCAACATCTTGCTTATTCTTTTTCTTCTAGCCATCCTTAGTTTGATTCTGCTTTCTCTTATTCTGGGAACCACCCTTGCCTCCACCACTTGCTTGTGGCTTTGGCTCATCTGCGGATGCAACCTCAGTCTTCGGCTTAAGGTAGAGACTTTCTGATTTTAATGCTTTCCCCACAATCGATTCAAACGTCTCATCGATGTGGTTAATAAGTTTTTCCCCCAAGTACTGATCCAAACCAGTTATGAATTTCTCATTCTTTTTCTCGGCAGTATCAATAAGAGATAACCCATATTTTGACAAAGTGTCAAATTCAGCAATATACTCCGAGACATCTCTGCCATTCTGCTTGAGCTCCAAGAACTTCTTAAACAGCACTGACTTCTGAGCAGCTGGAATGAACTTCTAGCTAAAGCGAGCCTTAAACTGCTCCCAAGTAATTTGATCTTCGGGAGTAGCTGCCTTTATAGCATTCCACCAATTCATTGCCCGCCCTTGCAACTGACGGGACGCTAGTTTTCTCTTCATCGCATCCTCGATACCCAAATCCTCGAAGATATGTTCACAACTATCCAACCAATCCTGAACATCCGTAGCCGACTCCGTTCCGTGGAACGACTTCCCACCAAGACTAGTATAATCCTTATTTAGCTTGGCGAAGTCGACTCTTGGCGCCTGCACTATTGGACCACCACCATTTCCACCATTGGGAGCTGCCCTCTGTACATCTCTAAGCATCTCTCTCATGAGGTCAGTAAACATCGTCCTCATGTCAGCAGCATTCCCATTATTGGCTCCCCTACCAGCACCTCTAGTATATCGGCTCGTCGTCAATCTGAAAAGGAAACGATTAACAACTCCATAGTGGTGCTAGTGCAGTACGACTTCATCCTTATACTAGTAATAGTATATATATATATAGCTTTTAAAAACCAAAGTAATCACAAATACGCTCTCTCGTATAAGTATATTGTCTCTCCCTGATAACTTCCCTAGGTTAACTATGCAACCTAGAGCTCTGATACCAAGTGTGACGGCCCGCTCCGCACCAGCCTGCATTTCCTCTGGAAGTGCGCTGTACACATACCCCGACGAGCACGGAACGGTCGCCAAAGAAAGGAAAAGAAGGGAATGAACTAATCAAGGAACATGCATAATATCTCACAGCGCATGGAATAAAATATAATAATAACATACTTGACATAAAATAGGTGAGACAGTGCATAAGCTTATAACTAAAATCAACATCAATCATCAGAGCAGCGGAAATTCAAATACAGCTTATTACAATTTTCCAAATTTACTGTCTCTAAACAAAAGAAAGCTAAAGTAGAAGATGCACCACCAATGCCCAAGCAGTGATCTTCAACAACACAGGGAGAATATTATGTATATATTACGTGGAAGCCTCCTGCTCGTCTGCGGATCATCTACCCGTGCATCACCAGCTAACCTGTCTCTAGTCTGCTCGTGTGAGCACCCAGAGTAATAAGAGGAGACATAAAACTCTGGGTCAGACATATAGCCTGGTATGAGCGATAAGCATCTAAACAGAATGATAACAAGTATACTAAACCATACCTGAACCTGGACCTGCAACCAAAGAGTTAGTACCACATACCGTACAATACTCTAAGGTGCCATAATAAATAGTGTAAGAATGCGGGGGTGGGGGTGTACATGTCACAATGATAGCAAACAAATCATCCATAGCAACCATCCTCACATCTCTCACTCAGTGCGTAAAGCATACGATATCTACCACTTTGGGACACTAGACGACTTGAGGTAACGATGAATCCCGACTTGTAGAAACCCTGCTATGACCAAGCTAAACACATGGAGTCATGACCAAACATTTCAAAGACCAACTTCATTGGTCGTAGCCCTTGGTTCTACCGATGCCATAATGGCCCTGAATCCGCCTTCATACCTCCTACCATAGTGGTCCAAAGCTATAGACGTCGATAACCCCTTGGCACGCGTCCCGCAGCAAAGCCCAACCATGAAGCGAACTCGTTGATTCCCATCTGAACTTGAGCTCTAACTTCTCATTTGGACTTCCTTTGCATCTCGGGTTTGGTCGAATTGGAGTGGGTCTTCAGAAGAGTTGTCGCGCATTAACAGTCCTAGAATTCGGTTCGGTTCGGTAGTCATCACATTCGTCGGTTCGGTTCGGTAGTCATCTTTCCATTCGGTTCGGTGCTCCTTCGGTTCGGGCTCTCCACTCGGTTCGGTTCGGAAGTGTAGTGCCTATTCTCTGCTTGGTTCGGTGGTTACTTCCTTCTAAGTTCCTGGATCTGATCCTGTCCTTCTCCATTTGCCCGATCCACTCCCACTCGCTTGTTTGCTCCGATCCGCTCCGCTCCCTAGCTTACTCCGATCCGATCCGCCCTCTAGCTTACTCCGATCCGATCCGCCCTCTAGCTTACTCCGATCCGATCCGCTCTCTAGTCTACTCCGATCCGATCCGCTCTCTAGTCTACTCCGATTCGATCCTGCTCCATGGCTCCGATCTGATCCTCTGCCCAACTCCAACTCTAAGTAAACGGCCTTCCTTCTCGCCAATCCTCCTCCAGTGACAAGTTCCAATCTAGTTCGAATTCCCTTGATCAGTTCACAAATCCGATCCGACCCCTACTCCGATCCGATCCGGTTCGGAACCTGCACATTTCTACAACTTTCCAGCGAGCTTTCTACGCCATTCGACGGCGTTTTCGACTAATCTAACTATTCTAATCAATCATAAAACATACCATAGAGTCATATCAACATGTAAGAGCAACCACAAACACCAAACAATAATTCAAATGAATCAAAACGGATCAAAAGTGGCCAAAACTCCTTATTTTCCCTTAAGCATGTTTAAGTAAAACTAATCATAGGGTTAACAAAACTTAATCAAATCGAACCAAATTTCTAACAGAAGCATAAAACATTATTTAAGAATTTCTAAACATTTTTCCAGAATTTATTAGTGTATAAATTCGCTAATCTTCACAAATTACCCTTAACTGCCGTAATTAGTGCAAAAACTATGCGAATCACTCACCTTGGCCACAAATGAAACACCAAATCTGAAATACTCTCTGTTTGGGTCGAATTCCTATGTATAGCAGCAGCTCCAACCTTGCTCTGATGCTATTTGGCCTTGTTTTGATGTGATTTAGGCTTAATCTTCACTAAAATGTGTTTTGGAGAGGTTTTAGATGATGGAAGCCATTACTAAGGTCTCAAGAAGGTTTGTGGCGGCTCAAAACTGAAATGAAAATGATTTCCTAACCCTAATCAGTCCTCCTATACCTCTAAACCCGAAATTTCCCTCTGGGCCTAGCTGCTAATCACCCAGTTAAGCCCAATTAAGCTGTTTTTCACCATCTAAAACTTGTTTCAGCCGTATCTCCCAAACGATGAGTCCGTTTGGCTAATGTGACCACTCTACGGAAAGAGAAACCATCGTCCGGAGCTAATGGAAGTGCTTTCAGGTTAAAATTACTTTCCAATCAGAAGTTATGGCCAAAACAGTACCAACTAGGGGTAAAATGGTCATTTAAAAATCGGGAAAAATCATGAACATGGGAAATGACCCCAATAGTCGTCCCCCAAAGTTACATGACCATACGACTTCGTATGTGAAAGAAATAAATATCCTACGATCCTATGATGCGTAGAATACGGGTCGTTACACTCTCCCCCCTTAAGAAATTTCGTCCCCGAAATTCCTTAACCCTAAACACACAAAAGATCCCGCATGCCTAGCAACCACATACAACAATCAAACATGCAAAACAAGCAAACAAGCCTATCCTAGCATGCGGAAAACTAAATCGAAGTCAAAATCTTACCAGGCAAAGAGTTCTGGATGTGTCTTCCTAATGTCCTCCTCTGTCTCCCAAGTACAATCATTCTCGTCCTCGCTCCACTATACCTTGACTAGCTTCACCGCCTTCCTTCGAAGTTGCTTCATGTCGTTCGCGACAATACGGGCTGGCTTGCGGTTCTCGACCGCCTCGGGTTCTACTTCGAAGTCCTCTAACTGATCAGGTGAAATAGTCATATCTGAGTCGTGAACGAACTTCCTTAGTTGGGAAACATGAAATACGTTGTGAACTCCCGCCATCTTCTCTAGTAAGTCAATTCTATATGCCAAATTCCCGACTAGTTCAAGAACAGGGAATGGGCCAACGAATCTTGGTGCCAACTTGCCTCTCCTGCCAAATCGTATTATGCTCTTCAACGGAGAAATCTTGACAAACACCAAGTCACCAACGGAGAATTTTAAGTCTCTTCTTCTCTTATCAGCATAACTCTTCTGCCTATCTTGGGCTGCCTTCATTCGTTGTTGAATGATCTTGATCTTATCTGAAGTTTCCCTCACCACATCTGGTCCAAGCATAAACTTCTCGCCAGTCTCTATCCAACATGATGGTGAGTTACACGGTCTTCCGTACAAAGCTTCAAACGGAGCCATACCGATACTGGATTGGTAGCTATTATTATATGCAAACTCTACTTGAGGCAAATGGTCATCCCATGATCCACCAAAATCCAATATACACGCTCTCAAGAGATCTTCCAAAATACGATTCACCCTCTCCGTCTGACCGTCGGTCTGAGGATGATATGCGGTACTGAGATGTAACTCTGACCCTAAAGCCTCTTGTAAGCTCATCCAAAACCCACTAGTGAACAACGGGTCTCGGTCGCTCCCAATGCTTTTAGGTACTCCATGAAATCTTACTACCCACTTCATATACAATTCTGCTAACTCAGCTGCCATTCTGGTCGATTTGACTGGTATAAATCTTGCACTTTTAGTCAGTCGATCCATAACTACCCAAATACTATCGTGTCCCGATCTAGTCCTTGGTAAACCATCAATGAAATCCATCGAGACTTGCTCCCATTTCCATCCGGGAATTTCTAAGGGCTGTAACAACCCACTGGGCTTCTTTTGCTCGGCTTTAACTAGCTGGCAATTCATGCACTTGGATATAAACTTCCCAACTTCTCTTTTCATCCCTTCCCAGTAGTAAGTTTGATTCATGTCTCGATACATCTTATTACCACCGGGGTGTATAGTTAGTTTTGAGTGATGACATTCTCTAAGCACTTCATCTCTCAATCCATTGACATTGGGTACAACAAGCTTTCAATTCTTTCTAAGCCATCCATCTCGATCAAGCCCATACTTGTTCACCTCCTCATCGACACACATCTCTAACTTGGAGATGATTTCCAATAGGTTAGGATCGTCCCTCTGACTAGAGCCGATCCGCTCAATTAAAGTGGGTCTGATCGTCAAACTTGCTAATATTTCTGGATCCAATTCGCACTTTGGTCTGAAATCAAACCCCGCGATATACTCCAGTTGCTTCCATTCAAGGAACATAGCCCCTAAGCTGGCATGTCTTCTACTCAATGCATCAGCCATCGCATTGCCCTTTCCCGGTGTGTATGCGATGTCAAAATCATAGGAAGCTAAGAACTCTAACCATCTCTGCTGACGGAGATTCAGATCTTTCTGAGAGAAGAGATACTTTAACGACTTATGATCTGTAAACAGCTCAAATCTTGCTCCCAAGAGATAGTGTCTCCACATCTTTAACGCGAACACGACCGCTGCCAATTCTAAATCATGGGTAGGGTATCTTCTCTCGTGCGGTTTCAATTGCCGACTTGTGTAAGCTACAACCCTACCGCCTTGCATCAATACAGCACCCAGTCCGGTACCACAGGCATCCGTGTATACCGTCATCTCTTCATCCATCTTAGGAATGATTAGCACTGGTGCGCTTGTCAACTTGTCCTTTAGACTTTTGAATGCATTCTCACACCTTTCATCCCAGACAAAAGCTTGATTCTTCTTGGTCAACTGGGTCAATGGTGCTGCTATCTTGGAGAAACCTTGGATAAACTTACGATAATATCCGGCTAATCCCAAGAAACTTCTTATATCTGTTGCATTCTTGGGCGTAGGCCAATCTTGTACCGTAGCCACCTTCGCCGGGTCCACGGCAATACCATTCTCTAATACAACATGGCCCAAGAACCTCACTTCCCTCTTCCAGAAGTGACACTTAGAAAACTTTGCTTTCAATTGGTGTTTTCTCAACACATCCATCGCTACTCTTAAATGTTTCTTGTGTTCTTCCTCTGTCCTCGAATAGACCAAAATATCATCAACGAACACAAGGATAGACTTATTCAACTGATCTCTGAATACCCTATTCATAAGATCCACAAAATATGTCGGGGCATTAGTCAGCCCAAATGGCATAACCAACCATTCATAAAATCCAGACGGCGTTCGAAATGCCGTTTTAGCTATACTCTCAGCTTGCACTTTAAGCTGATGAAAACCTGTCGCGAGATCCAACTGGGAGAACACTATCGCGCCACTCAACTGATCGAACAAATCGTCTATCCGCGGGGGAGGATACTTATTCTACCTCGTCACTTTATTCAACTCGCGGTAGTCTACACACAAACGAAGGGAACCATCCGCCTTGGTAGCAAACACAACTGGTGTTCCCCATTCAGAAACACTCCTTCTGATAAATCCCTTCTTCAAAAGATCGCTGACTTGCACCTCGAGCTCTCGCTGCTCCCTTGGTGCCATACGACGAAGTGGCATCACTGTAGGCCTGGCATCTTTTACCAAATCAATACGGAACTCAATCTCTCGGTGTGGTGGAAGTCCGGTCACTTCTTCAAAAACATCCGGATATTGGCCAACCACGGGCAAACCTGACAACTCACTATGCGGAATGTCGAGGGAGTTTAGAAAACTAGCCAATACCCCCTCACTGGGTAGACCACCAAACACTATCCTCCGCCCATCATTCGCTCTAGCTGTCACAAAAAAGCCCTCACAGTCTACCACCACCCTGTATCTTTGGAGCCAATCTACTCCCAAACTAATGCCAAACCCAGTAAAGCCCAAAACAAAGCAATCACAAACAAACATGCATCCATGACTCGATAAGACCACATTACGACAAATCATGCTAAGGCTAGTCGAACCACCAATCGGGTTCGTCACTACTAAAGGTCTATCGACAATCTCGGGCTCCAATCCCAACCTATCTACCAGATCACTAGATATGAAAGAACTGGAAGCTCCGGTATCAAACAAAACTCTAATAGGAACATCATAAACAGAAAGCATACCTTGAATGACGACATTCTTTCCCTTCTCCGCCGCTGTTAGGGCATTCGACGAAGAAGGAATAGCATTAAGGGCGTAGGCTTTCACTATTTGCTTTTCTTTGGGGGGGTGCGGACACTTGTCCTTGTGATGTCCCATCTGGCCACAGTTGAAGCATTTCCTATCCGCTGGCTTGGCCCGACAATTACTAGCATAATGTCCCTTCTTACCACAGCTAAAGCACTCAACATTTTGCTTATTCTTTTTCTTCTGGCCATCCTTAGTTTGATTCTGCTTTCTCTTATTCTGGGAACCACCCTTGCCTCCACCACTTGCTTGTGGCTTTGGCTCATTTGCGGATGCAACCTCAGTCTTCGGCTTAGGATAGAGACTTTCTGATCTTAATGCTTTCCCCACAATCGATTCAAACGTCTCATCGATGTGGTTAATAAGTTTTTCCCCAAGTACTGATCCAAACCAGTTATGAATTTCTCATTCTTTTTCTCGGCAGTATCAATAAGAGATAACCCATATTTTGACAAAGTGTCAAATTCAGCAATATACTCCGAGACAGCTCTGCCACTCTGCTTGAGCTCCAAGAACTTCTTAAACAGCACTGACTTCTGAGCAGCTGGAATGAACTTCTCGCTAAAGCGAGCCTTAAACTGCTCCCAAGTAATCTGATCTTCGGGAGTAGCTGCCTTTATAGCATTCCACAAATT
Organism: Allium sativum; assembly: GCA_030737875.1. NCBI lineage: Eukaryota > Viridiplantae > Streptophyta > Magnoliopsida > Asparagales > Amaryllidaceae > Allium > Allium sativum. The sequence continues at coordinate 18,991,876 of JASFAX010000025.1, forward strand.
CATTGCCCGCCCTTGCAACTGACGGGACACTAGCTTTCTCTTCATCGCATCCTCGATACCCAAATCCTCGAAGATACGTTCACAACTATCCAACCAATCCTGAACATCCGTAGCCGACTCCATTCCGTGGAACGACTTCCAACCAAGGCTAGTATAATCCTTATTCAGCTTGGCGAAGTCGACTCTTGGCGCCTGCACTATTGGACCACCACCATTTCCACCATTGGGAGCTGCCCTCTGTACATCTCTAAGCATCTCTCTCATGAGGTCAGTAAACATCGTCCTCATGTCAGCAGAATTCCCATTATTGGCTCCCCTACGAGCACCTCTAGTGTATCGGCTCATCGTCAATCTGAAAAAGGAAACGAATAACGACTCCATAGTGGTGCTAGTGCAGTACGACTTCATCCTTATACTAGTAATAGTATATATATATATATATATATATAGCTTTTAAAAACCAAAGTAATCACAAATACGCTCTCTCGTATACGTATATTGTCTCTCCCTGATAACTTCCCTAGGTTAACTATGCAACCTAGAGCTGTGATACCAAGTGTGACGGCCCGCTCCGCACCAGCCTGCATTTCCTCCGGAAGTGCGCTGTACACATACCCCGACTAGCACGGAACGGTCGCCAAAGAAAGGAAAAGAAGGGAATGAACTAATCAAGGAACCTGTAGAATATCTCACAGCGCATGGAATAAAATATAATAATAACATACTTGACATAAAACAGGTGAGACAGTGCATAAGCTGATAACTAAAATCAACATCAATCATCAGAGCAGCGGAAATTCAAATACAGCTTATTACAATTTTCCAAATTTACTGTCTCTAAACAAAAGAAAGCTAAAGTAGAAGATGCACCACCAATGCCCAAGCAGTGATCTTCAACAACACAGGGAGAATATTATGTATATATTACGTGGAAGCCTCTTGCTCGTCTCCGGATCATCTACCCGTGCATCACCAGCTAACCTGTCTCTAGTCTGCTCGTGTGAGCACCCAGAGTAATAAGAGGAGACATAAAACTCTGGGTCAGACATAAAGCCTGGTATGAGCGATAAGCATCTAAACAGAATGATAACAGGTATACTAAACTATACCTGGACCTGCAACCAAAGAGTTAGTACCACATACCGTACAATACTCTAAGGTGCCATAATATATAGTGTAAGAATACGGGGGTGGGGTGTACATGTCACAATGATAGAAAACAAATCATCCATAGCAACCATCCTCACATCTCTCACTCAGTGCGTAAAGCATACGATATCTACCACTTTGGGACACTAGACGACTTGAGGTAATGATGAATCCCGACTTGTAGAAACCCTGATGTGACCAAGCTAAACACATGGAGTCATGACCAAACATTTCAATGACCCACTTCATTGGTCGTAGCCCTTGGTTCTACCGATGCCATAATGGCCATGAATCCGCCTTCATACCTCCTACCATAGTGGTCCAAAGCTATAGACGTCGATAACCCCTTGGCACGCGTCCCGCAGCAAAGCCCAACCATGAAGCGAACTCGTTGATTCCCATCTGAATCTTGAGCTCTAACTTCTCATTTGGACTTCTTTTGCATCTCGGGTTTGGTCGAATTGGAGTGGGTCTTCAGAAAAGTTGTCGCGCATTAACAATCCTAGAATTCGGTTCGGTTCGGTAGTCATCACCATCGTCGGTTCGGTTCGGTAGTCTTCTTTCCATTCGGTTCGGTGCTCCTTCGGTTCGGGCTCTCCACTCGGTTCGGTTCGGAAGTGTAGTGCCTATTCTCTGCTTGGTTTGGTGGTTACTTCCTTCTAAGTTCCTAGATCTGATCCTGTCCTTCTCCATTTGCCCGATCCGCTCCCACTCGCTTGTTTGCTCCGATCCGCTCCGCTCCCTAGCTTACTCCGATCCGATCCGCCCTCTAGCTTACTCCGATCCGATCCGCTCTCTAGCTTACTCCGATCCGATCCGTTCTCTAGTCTACTCCGATCCGATCCTACTCCATGGCTCCGATCCGATACGCTCTCTAGCTTACTCCGATCCGATCCGCTCTCTAGTCTACTCCGATCCTGCTCCATGGCTCCGATCCGATCCTCTGCCCAACTCCAACTCTAAGTAAACGGCCTTCCTTCTCGCCAACCCTCCTCCAGTGACAAGTTCCAATCCAGTTCGAATTCCCTTGGTCAGTTCACAAATCCGATCCGACCCCTACTCGGATCCGATCCGGTTCGGAACCTGCACATTTCTGCAACTTTCCAGCGAGCTTTCTACGCCATTCGACGGCGTTTTCTACTTATCTAACTATTCTAATCAATCATAAAACATACCATAGAGTCATATCAACATGTAAGAGCAACCACAAACACCAAACAACAATTCAAATGAATCAAAACGGATCAAAAGTGGCCAAAACTCCTTATTTTCCCTTAAGCATGTTTAAGTAAAACTAATCATAGGGTTAAAAAAACTTAATCAAATCGAACTAAATTTCTAACAGAAGCATTAAACATTATTTAAGAATTTCTAAACATTTTTCCAGAATTTATTAGTGTATAAATTCGCTAATCTTCACTAATTACCCTTAACTACCGCAATTAGTGCAAAAACTATGCAAATCACTCGCCTTGGCCACAAATGAAACACCAAATCTGAAATACTCTCTATTTGGGTCGAATTCCTATGTATATCAGCAGCTCCAACCTTGCTCTGATGCTATTTGGCCTTGTTTTGATGTGGTTTAGGCTTTATCTAAAATGTGTTTTGGAGAGGTTTTAGAGGATGGAAGCCATTACTAAGGTCTCAAGAAGGTTTGTGGCGGCTCAAAACTGAAATGAAAGTGATTTCCTAACCCTAATCAGTCCTCCTATACCTCTAAACCCGAAATTTCCCTCTGGGCCTGGCTGCTAATCACCCGGTTAAGCCCAATTAAGCTGTTTTTCACCATCTGAAACTTGTTTCAGCCGTATCTCCCAAATGGTTAGTCCGTTTGGCTAATATGACCACTCTACGGAAAGAGAAACCATCGTCCGGAGCTAATGGAAGTGGTTTCAGGTCAAAATTCCTTTCCAGTCAGAAGTTATGGCCAAAACAGTACCAACTAGGGGTAAAATAGTCATTTAAAAATCGGGAAAAATCATGGACATGGGAAATGATCCCAATAGTCGTCCCCCAAAGTTACATGATCATACGACTTAGTATGTGAAAGAAATAAATATCCTACGATCCTATGATGTGTAGAATACGGGTCGTTACATAAACACCCCAAACCTTAACCCTGAAACCTCACAATATCATTCTATAAAGCCGTCATGAGGTCCATCCCTAAGCTATACTAGCCTCCATCTTCTCCAAATTAGAAATCAAGTTAGAAAACTCCAAACAAAAATCCAAACTAGAGAATCAAATGTCTACATCAAAGGATAGCTTAACAAATTCAGAAATCAGATCCCAGATTACGGGATCCGTCCTTTTTCTGTAAGTTCAATTATTATTTAGATTTAAACAACTAATAGATATCCTGACTGTAATAATTGGATCTAGAACGATGCCTAATTCTGATTCATGCCTATTCTTTTGTCAAATCTGAATTGCCTATGTCTATAAGACTATTGTGACTGATGTAATGACACCTATTGTGCCTATGAGACTGTTGTGACTGACATAATAAAACCTATCATGCCTATGAGACTTTTGGATTGACATAATGGAACCTATCATGCCTATGAGATTGTTGTGATCAATATGATGGAACTTATCATGTTGTACATCCTATGCCTATGAGACTATTGTGATTGATACAATGGCACTTATCATGTTGTACATCAAAATTGGTGATTCTCTTATGTCCAATTCTATCTAATATTTATACCTATGGTGTAAATTGCCTAGCTTATCCACACTTATTGTTAATGTACAACACTGAAACATGATACTTGAATTGGGTGCACCTTACATGCCTATTTTTCCTTATGTCAATTCTTATGCTCCTTCTCTATCTTTCCCCTTTTTATTTTCTTTTGTGAATACTAAGTTCATTCAGAACTTAGATTGAATCTCGTTGTACGTGCGATTATAACGCAGAAAAATTGGGTATAATTTAATTTAGTAAACTTTGGCATAGCAAGTGAGTGTGGCATAAAACTTGTACTGACTTCACTTGGGGGAATATTGGCATAAAAAGACCTAAACATGGACACATATGACAAATATGTAAAATTGGCTAAAGATGAACATGCCTAACCTGAGGTTAGATTGAGTTGCGGTGTAAGACTGCCCAGAACCGCCCGTCACATCCAGCGACCACAACAATATAGATCTAATGTGAGAGATTAACGCATCAAGCCCAAAAACCCGAGGTTAGATTGAGTTGCAGTGTAAGACTGCCCGGAACCGCCCGGCACATCCAGCGACCACAACAAAATAGATCTAATGTGAGAGGTTGGTGCTTTAATGAATGAATTAGCGCTAAGGAACAGACAAGCTAAGAATGGTAGGGTTAAGTTAATTAAGGCAACACTTAACCAATACAACATGTTAATTAAACAGATGGGTAGGGTTAGGTTAATTTGAGAACACTTAACCATTTTAACATGTTGATTAGGAAACACTAGTAACGGGGACCCATTTCAGCAGTAACCCACATAGATGTATCACGGTACGCTGAACTAGGCAGGGTGGGGCACGATTACTGGGCTGATTATAAGCGGTCAAAATAGCAGTGGGTGGTGCAGCAGTGTAGGTTTCGGCGGAGTATGGGCATACACGTACTCCGGAGTGGATAAAGCAGGCACTGGGCATCAGTAGTATACAATGTGCATTTAGAATTTTTGTTGTGTTGCCACCATAGGAACTGATACACCCTTTGCTGGGACCAGCACAGGTATCTACAATCAAGAGGGGCCAAATGACACAAGTAATAAATGCATGCGAGTAGAAGCCAATCGAAAAAGGAATCACTTTGTTATGAACACATGATGGTAGTTGAAACATTCATTTGTAGGTGAAGAGAAATGGAAATGTGTGCGATAGTACATTCAGTTTATCTTATCTTATCTTATGTTATCTTATTGCTATGGTATTGTCCTATGTTCAGTTTATTCATGTCATGGTCCTTTTACCTATTTACATGCTGAATAGTCACTTGACTTACCAGACTTATGTCTGACCCGTTTTCTTTCGCCTTCTTTTCTTCCGTTTCCCCCTCCCCAGGTCCGTAGAGAGGGAATACTTCAGCTTAGTGCAGACCTTTTCCATCTTGAAGAGAGTAGATGTATTGCTTGGATTCTCTTTTCTTGGGCTATGGCTGTGGTTACACTTTTATTGGGGATTTATGCTGCTTTACTACTGTCTTATGCTTCTTTAGGTACTTGGAGTTTTAATTCAAGACAGATGTTTTATTGTAATAATTTAGAAGTTGGGTTTTGAGAAAATGCTTGTAATGTTTTGACTGAACCACGTTATTTATGAAACAATTTTAGTTTTCTGCTGTTTATATGTCTATCTTGTAAATTATCTATGCCTTTTACCTAAAATGTTTCACCAAAGTTAATGCATTCCCTTTGTGAGTGATCTTAACAGAGGTGAGGTGTTTCACTTGGTATCAGTGTAACATCCCGTATTTCTGTTAACACTAAAGTTCACAAATTAAAGAATAACTAGTCTCAGATTTGAGAATTAAGGGAAACGGGTTGCGCCATTGTGTTCGACTCAAAATTTTGGTTGAGATAGAGTCCGAGTTTGCATGAATTGGACTTCGTATGAAGAAGTTATGGCCATCAGAAGTTTCATAAAAATTTAAATAGATTTCGAGAATTCAAATTTTAGAGTCAGAATGGGCTAGGCAGGAAATTTCCCTCCAGGGCCAGGTCGACCATAGGGTCGACCTACCCTGACCATGTCAAACATAGGGTCGATCAACCTGGGGTCGAACTCTCCCCCTCCCCCCTGGCAGATTTGATTGATGACATGTTTATGACTGTATGCTGAGTCATTAGGGTTTCTGATCTGCTCTAATTGGCTGGGATTAATTCTGGGTTGATCAGGCGGCTTAAATTAATCCCAAACTCTATAAAAAGACATGTAGACTCAAACCTAAAATCAAATTAAAATTAAATTCATGGCCTCCATGCCGTCACCTTGCAACCTAGAATAGCCACCACCAATTAGAGAGGAAGAAAGCTAATCAAATTCAATTCTATTCAACTCTAACAATGAATCTACTACAAAGGAAAGCTAATTCGACTTCAGAAATCAGATTTCAGAACTCAAGACCTTCTTTTAGTTGTGAGTTCGATTTCTTTAATAAAATAATTAAAAATTTAATTGGATTGAGATATGATGCGGATTATATGGTTATGTTGTGAATTATTGACCGCATGTTATCATTCTATGTTGTAAAATTGTGATGTTATCATTTATGCTGTAAATTCTATGATGCTATCATCCATGTTGTAATTCTATGATTATGTATAATCAATTAATTATGATGTTTCATATGCTAGTTTGGTTATGCTGCTGGAACTAATTCATATGATAAATCACATGTATGTATGCAAATTAGGATGTTAATTGAGACATAGATCATATGCAAGTTAGTGAAAATTTTATGCATAACCTTACTTGTTTCATGACATCTATTTTAGATCTAAAGTTAGGCTATGACATGTGTGAGTTATATGCTAAATTTTACATGCTAGTTTATATGTTTAGATGTAAGTTTACACCATCATTTTGTTGCATAAATCACATATGCAAGTTTATATAAATATATGTGTTTGGAGTATGAATCATGTTGTGTAAGTTGGTGGTTATTTCATATGCAAGTTTACACCTTTAGATGTAAATTTATGACATACATGATTTATGCAAGTTTATGACTATTGCCTAAACAAGTTCACACCTTTAGATTTGGATCTATGACATATGTAGTTTTATGGAAGTTTGTGACTTTGTCCTATGCAAGTTTTAGATGTAGAACCTCATTCACACATGCAAGTTCACCCTTTATGTTTAGATCTAGTTTTATCTGTATGTATGTTGTGATGTTTTCACTTTATTCCATGAGTTAGACTATTCGAGTCTAACGTATATTTTACATTAAACGAACAAACGTACAACGTGGGGTAATAGGATAATATTAAAAGATTTAATATTGAGAATTTGGCATAAATACCTTAAATGGCATATAATAAATTTGTGGTGATAATTGGTATAATTTGGCATACCATAAATGGATGGACATAATTGAGTCAATTATGGCCATAGTTAAATTTGGAATTGATTGATAATTCGAATAAGGAAATTAATTCAAATTGGGGAATGATTAATTAGGTGTATTTAATCGTCTAAGACACGAGGTTAGGCTCTTTTGTGGTGCAAGACTGCCCGGACCCGCCCGACAAATCCAACTGCCACAAATGCCAGTCTAATGTGGGAGGTCTTAGGCATAAATTAAATATGTGGCAATTGTAAAGACACGAGGTTAGGCTCTTTTGTGGTGTAAGACTACCCGGACCCACCCGGCAAATCCAGATGCCACATATGCCAGTCTAATGTGGGAGGTCTTTACAAGGTTACAATGTTAATGAATTAAAAAACACTTAACCAGATAAACATGTAGTGGGACATGAGGGGGTTAAGTGGGTACCTTGGGTGGCATGTGGAATTCAGAGGGTGCCTTGAGTGGTATTTGAAATACGATTAGATGCACTTAACCAAAATTGAAACATGTAAGTGAACATGAATAAGAAGAGGGTTAAGTGGGATGTACTAGAGGGGACCAAGCCTAGGTGGATAGCTTGTGTCAAGTAATGGGGGCTCGTTTCAACCAGTAACCCATAAGTATCTTTGTGGGCTCGACCCAAGTCGAGGAAGGGACACGCGTACTGTGCTTGACTGTAAGAGGCCAAAATGGGTTAGCGGTGGCAACGCAAGTCCAACGGGTTCATGTGAGTGTGTGGCCCCGGGCTGGTAGGTAAGACGTTGTTGCATCGTGTAGGTATAAGTCGTGCATCATTGGTTGTATCGGGTTGCCACTTTGGGGAGTGATACACCCCACTGTGGGGCCAGCACGGGTATCTACGAGTTAGGAAGCCGATTGCATGGGGTTAGTGGGTACACCTAGTGGAGATAGGGGCAGGCAACACCTATGAAGGCAACTAGGGGTGCACGAAACTACCATTATCATTATTAAAGTCTTGTAGGCGGGATCAACCTTAGGGTGACTAGTGGTGGTGCAGTATAGTAATTATCTTATAGTGGTTTAGGTGCGCCTTTAACGTTATCTTTGTTCAACTTATTTCCTTGTTTACTCTGCTATACCCAATTGTTCACAGTCATTTCCTTATTTTCCAACTTATGCCTTAACCTAGTTATTTTGGTAATTATATTATTAAAGTTATCACACTCGCTAGACTTTATGTCTAACCCCCATTGTTTCCTCTTCTTTTCTTTCGCCCACCCCAGGTGCTCAGGGTGGAACTAGCACCAGTGGAGCTTGATTTTGGACAGCTGTATCTCTTAGAAGTTGCTTGGATCGCTGAAGTAAAAGTTCATCCTATCTTATTTATGGCTATTTTGTGTTGGGGTTATGTCTTTCAATTTATGTACTTTGATTTAGTCAAGATGGATATTATGTACTTTGACTTTGGTATTTGATGATGTAATCAAACTTACGTGTTTACCGCGACAATGAATAAAGTTTTAAAGTTTTAAGTACTGTTTATATCTGTCTTGTTGTTAAGTTTTGGTTCTATACACACATAAAATGCTCCATAGAACTTAATGCTTTCCCTTTCTGAGTGACATTAATGGACGTGGGGTGTTACACGTGGTATCAGAGCTGAAGGATACCAGAACAGATATGAATTTTGAAAAACTGTTTTTCAAAAACACTTTTGTAAAGAAGTACCTTCAAAAGTATGTTTAAGGAAAGTATTTTCAAGCGAAAATCTTATTTTAGAAAGCATAACCCCAAGAGCCATATATCTTTCCTTCGGTTCTTTTGTATTGAATCTTTCCTTTTTTTTGTTTCAGCATGTCTGGAATTCCCGAGATACCCGAGGGATACCGATACCTGGATGGCTTAAGAGGTATTTGGAGACTAAGGCCACTACCGCGGGTCCAGCAAATCCTCCTCCTCCCCCTCCTCCTCCTCGTGTTGATACTTTTGCTAAGATGTGTAAGGACTTTCGAGCAATGGGTGGAAAACCTTTTCACGGGACGGAGACATTTGTTGAAGCACGAAATTGGCTAAAGGAGGTGGAAGAATTGTTTTGTATCTTTGAAGTGGAAGATGGAAGAAAGGTCCAGTTAGCTGCCTGGCTAATGAAGGATGAGGCCTCGTTTTGGTGTGAGGTCACTAATGGAGAATGTCCAGTCGATACATGGCCAGATTTTAGGCGGAGGTTTGAGGCGAAGTTTCTCTCATGGGATGAACAGAATCTATACATGGAAAGGTTTCTAGCATTGAAGAAGGGGAATCTATCGTTGAAAGAATACGCCAACAAATTCAATCAGTTGGCAAGATTTGGCTTGGACTTGGTGAATACACCAGAAAAGAAGGCCCTGAGATTTGTTAAGGGTTTGAACGAGCCGCTTCCTGGGTTAGCTATGACCAACATCCCCATGGGGGCTACTTTTGAGAGACTAGTTGACATGGCGCTTATGCATGAAGAGGAGAAGGGCGCCAACGCTAATAAGGCACCCGAAAAGAAAGGGGATCAAAACAAGTCGCAACTGCAACAACAGAACAAGAAAGGTGGTAAAGGCAACAATGGTAAGGGAAAGAAAAGACGTTTTAACTGTGGGACACCAGGCCATCTAAGCAAAGATTGTAGGAAGAAAAAGAAGACTGGTTGTTTCCACTGTAGTGAAGCGGAACATCCGATTAAGGACTGCCCAAGGAAAGGGCAGAGGGAAGGGTCTACCTCGGGAGGACAGGTGCAGGCTCTTATGGCACCAGGGCAGGCAGGGGGGCAAGTTCAGGCTCTCGTGGTCCCACCTCTGTGAGAACGAGGTAGAGCAATTTCCGTTGAAAGTATAGTTTTTCTGTTTGATCATCCTGTCCTTACTTTATTCGATTCTGGCGCATCACATTCGTTTATCTCTACATCATTAGTTGAAACACTGCTCCTAGATACTAGTTTAGTTACAGATCCCTTAGTAGTCTCAAATCCTACTGGTGGTTCGGCTCATCTTTCTATGATTTGTTGGGATTTGAGAGTGTTTATCTCGGGCGTTGGGTTTGAATGCAACGCCTTTGTTCTTGGCTTCATGGGCTACGACTTGATTCTAGGTATGGATTGGCTAACTAGATACAGGGCCATCCAAGATTGTGAAAGAAGGGTAGTTAGATTGTTGACTCGTTGTGGAAGGACCCTTGATATTTCTTGTGACCCTAGAGGTCCAGTAATGCCTAGCTACCTAGAATCCCTTAACGCATCCGATGATGATTTACATTATGTTCATATAGTCCATGAATAAGTTGATGTATTTGATGAGGTGAGGGGTTTACCCCCAAAACGCGAGATAGACTTTCGAATATATCTAGTAGATAATGCAAAGCCAGTTGCATTGCCAGTGCGCCACATGGCTCCAAGAAAGAGAAGAGATCTTAGTAAGCAAGTGAAAGAATTGCTTGAGAAGGGGCTCATAAGACTTAGTATATCAGAGTGGGGTGCTCTAGTAGTATTTGCCATGAAGGCAGATGGGTCCCTTAGACTTTATGTGGACTATAGAGAACTTAATAAGCTTACTTAGAAGAATAGGCACCCACTGCCGAGAATTGACGATCTCTTCGATCAGTTAGTTGGCGCCTCAGTGTTTTCGCAGTTGGACTTAGCCACGGGTTTCCATCAGTTGAGAGTGGTTGAGGATGACTCCGGACGGCCTCTTCGAGTGGCTTGTGATGCCCTTCGGTTTGACAAACGCCCCCTCATTGTAACACCCCACGTACATTAATGTCACTCGCAAAGGGAATGCATTAACTTCCATGGAGCATTTTAAGTGAATATAGAACAGAAAATCAAAACAAGACAGATATAAAGTAGTACTTGAAAATTTAAAACTTTATTTATTGCAGCAGAAGGTTAATATGTTCGGTTACATCATCAAAAACCATAAACCAAAGTCGAGTACATAATATCCATCTTGATAAAACAAAGTACATAATCCCACTACTACAAATAGCCATAAAGAAAATGATAGGCTAAACTTTACTTCAGCAATCCAAATCCAAGTGCTCTCAAAGCCAATCAAGCTCCACTAGTACTAGTCCCACCCTTAGAACCTGGGGGGAGTGGGGGAAGGAAGAAAAGAGGTGGAAACAAAGGGGGTCAGACATAAAGTCTGGCGAGTCCGATAACTCTTAACAACATAATTATTAAAGAAAAATGATAAGATATAAGCTGGAGAATAAGGTAATGACTGTGTGAACCACATGGGTATGGCAAGGCAATCAAGAGAAACAGAGATAACGTTAATGGCGCTTCCTAATCAATATAGGATAATTACTATACTCTACCGTACTGTATTGTACTAACACTAACTGCACCCCTACTAGTCACTCTAGAAATTTGATCCCTCTTGGCTAAATAGAACGATGATAGCTTCGTGTACTACTAGATGTACCCACTATCCTCCATGTTTGACTGTATATCTCTAGTTGCTATCATAGGTACCCAGCGTGTACCTATCCCCACTAGATGTACCCCTTCAATAAGTAATAATGGTAATTCCATGTACTCCTAGCTGACGTCATAGGTGCCGCCTGCTCCTATCTCCACTAGGTGTACCCCCTTAATAATTATTAATAATAGTGGTAGCTTCGTGTACCCCTAGCTGACTACATAGGTGTCATCTGCTCCTATCTCCACTAGGTGTACCCACTACCCTGCCCCATTCGATCGGCTCCCTAACTCGTAGATACCCGTGTAGGTCCCACAGTGGGGTGTATCACTCCCCAATATGGCAACCTTATACCACGCAAGGAATGCACGGCTTATAGCTACACGATGCAACAACGTCTTACCTACCAGCCCAGACCCACGCACGCATGTGACCCCGTTGGACTTGCGTTGCCACCGCTAACCCGTTTTGGCCTATAACAATCAAACCCAGTAGGTGTGTCCCATCCTCGACTTGGGTCGAGCTCACAAAGATACTTAATGGGCTACTGGACTGAAAAGGCCCCCCATGCTTGACACAAGCTTTCCACCTAGGCTTGGTCCCCTCTAATACATCCCACTTAACCCCCTTCATGTCGACTTACATGTTGTAAATTTGGTTAAGGGTTTCTATTAGTAATTCCACATGCCACCCAAGGCACCCACTTAACCCCTATGTCCCAGTTACATGTTTTACCTTGGTTAAGTGTTACTAATCGTATTTCCTCATGCCACCCAAGGCACCCACTTAACCCCCATGTCCCACCACATGTTTTACTTTGGTTAAGTGTTTTTTAATTTATTACTACCGTAACCCCTGTAGGACCTCTCCCATTAGACTGGCATTTGTGGCTGCTGGATTTGTCGGGCGCGTCCAGGCAGTCTTACACCACAATCGAGCCTAACCTCGTGTCCACACAATTGTTACGCATTTTGTTTGGGCCTTTGACCTCTCACATTGGGCTACCATTTATGACTACTGAATTTGCCGGGCGGGTCCAGGCAGTCTTACACCACAAATGAGTCCAACCTCGTGTCTTAGGCAATTAATTATAATTAATTTTCCCCAAATTTGAATTACTTTCTCTATTCAAATTTCCATATTTATTTATGTCCATAATTTATCACCTAAATTATGCTCATCTATTTATAGTATATAAATTATACCAATTTCATCACTAATTAATTTTATTCCTTAAAATTAATTACATGCCTTTTTAGGCCATTACATGCCGAACTCACAATATGTGTGTATCCACTATTATCCCATCGTACCCCAGTCATTCGTTCACTTAACATGACATATACATATTAGACTAGCAAATAGTCTAATACTTAAAAGAAGGGAATAAACGTCACGAAGTCACATACACACAATAATAGATCTAATTTGCATCTAACTTACAATTAAGAATTACAACATACTTGCATAGTCTTTGTATTATCAAGGATCCAAAAATCATAGATCTAAAAGGTGTGAACTTGCATGTATGAACATAGTTTTACACCCATCTAGCATAGGTAATTTTCATAAACTTACATAAACTATGTATGTCGTCAACCAAAACATAAAGGTGTCATCTTGCATAACTATGGATCCAATAAAAGGTGTTAACCTGAGTAAACTATGGATCCACATAAAGGTGTAAACTTGCATAACTATGCATGTCATAGTTTCAACATAAAAAATGTCAACTTGAATATGGATCTAAACTTTAAAGATGTGAACTTGTATATATGTGAATCCAATTATCACTTAAGCTTGCATATGAACACAATACTTATACGAACTAGCATATGTTCCACATCCATATTCACATAAAAAATGATGTTATAAACCTAGGTGATTGGATTATAAAAAGGGATTCATTGACACAAGTTAACATCATGAACTACTAGCACATATTTTAGATCCAAACTTACATAACATCATATGTACAACTTGCATAACATCATATATAAAACTTGCATAATCATATTAACTTGCATAAGATCATATATGAAACTTGCATAATCATATTAACTTGCATAATCATATTAATCTTGCATAACATCATACATGAAACTTGCATAACATCATGTATAAAACTTGCATAACATCATATAATATGAATCAAGTTAACATACATGATTAAACATATGAATTAGATTCACAACCACAACTTATAATACAACGTATATCACATCACAATTAATTTAGCAATTATTTTGTTAAAGCGATCAAACTCACCATTCAACGAAGTTCTGGAATTTATTAGCGTCCCTTTGTTGTAGTTGAATTTGTTGTTGGATTGAATTGAGTTGCTTTAATCTTCTTCTAATTGGTGGTGGCTACTCTAGGGTACAAGACGACAACATGACGGCCATAGTTTTAGGTTTAATTCTGATTTAGGGTTTGAGTCTATGGGTCTTTTTATAGAGCTTTGAATTAATTTAAGCCGTCGGATCACTCTAGGATCCATCTAGGCCTTAGAAACCAAGAAATGATGTCAACAGACCAACCAGAAACCGCCACCTAAGCCCTAAGACATAAAATTTCGTCATAGACCATTTAGGGCCAACGGGACCAATTCCAAACCTCCTGAGTCGACCCTAGGGTCGACCCACTGGGTCGACCCATAAAATAGGTCTGTTTGGTGTTTTGCCTTCCCGCTTCCGCTGTTTTGAATTTTTTTTCTTAATTTTTAGATTGAATTTTATTTTATTTTATAAATATATCTATATATTTCTATCTTCCTAATTAACCATTTTCACACTAAACTACTTTTTGAACCGCGTTCACACTAAGCCGCTTTTTAGCCATTCCCCTAAAACAAAAATATGGCGTTGGCGGGGATCGAACTCTGTACCTCTTGTATGCAAGTCACATGTTCCAACCAAATGAGCTACTAAGTCTTTTGCTTACAAACCTTAGAAAAATGCTATACATTTATTCTTTAATTTAGTTAATTCGATTATTCAAAAATCCGGGGTGTTACATTCGCCCCTCCTTAAAGGGTTTCGCCGCCGAAATCTCCAAGTTAAGGAGAATGCATATCCTAGCATCCAAACAACCATATACTCAACCATTAAAAACAGGCATTCATTGTCCTTACAGAATTTCTAATGCTGTATGAACATATGCAAAAAGTGCGTGTATATGTTCCTTATCTAATGCATAATCAGGTGGTCAACTGATTCAGTTGACCTCCTTAATGCAAACCATGAATGTGCCATGCGTCTATTATGTATGCGAAAGAACCCTATCGATACATATTATTTCTACATGTGTGCACAACCATTCACCAAAATGCAACATCCATATGATATCACAACCATTATACATCCATTAGCTTAAATATGCACACACATTTATATGCAATATGCAATATTAAGTGACTGAGCCGATCTAGTGCCTAAAATGTGTGTATATGCATCCACGAGCAACCACTAGCAAACACTTGCAGCCACATGCATCCATCATACATAACATGTCTCAAACACATGTTTCAATCATAGGACTACCCTATCTAAAGGTCAAATGTACTAACGAGAGGACATACTAAAGATAAGATAAGTATAAGGTAAGCGATAAAGGAGAAACTGAAAGACATACCCTCGAAAAGAAAAGGGTATAATGAATGCATCTTCTCTTCTGTCTCCCAAATAACATTGCTCTCATCATCTCCCCATTGCACTTTGACTAGCTTGACCTCTCGAGTCCTCAACTTCTTAACCTCCGACCCAAGAATGCACGTAGGAGCTCACCGAATCGTCGCATCACGCTCTATCTCCAGCTCTCTAAGCAAGCTCGACTCTACCACTTCCATGGTCTCGTGCAAGAACTTCCTCAAATGTGACACATGGAATACATCGTGTACGCCACTACGTCTCTCGGGAAAATCCACTCTATACGCCATCTGCCCAATCCTCTCCTTAATAGGAAATGACCCTATGAACCTTGGTGCTAACTTCCCAACGGACCCGAAGCGAACGACGTTCCGTAAAGGAGACACCTTGACAAAGGCCATGTCCCCAATATCAAACTCAAGATCTGTCCTCCTCTTGTCCGCATAAGATTTCTGCCTATCTTGCGCCGTCTTCATCCTCCTTCGAATCAAATCGATCTTTTCCGAAGTCTCTCTAATCATATCGGGCCCAAGTAGGATCTTATCTGTAGACTCCCTCCAACATGTAGGCGAACAACACGACCGTCCATAAAGAGCCTCGAACGCTGCCATGTCAATGCTAGACTGAAATCTGTTATTATATTCGAACTCCACCAACGGAAGATGTTCCTCCCATGTACCTCCGAAATCTAAGACACACAACCTCAATAGGTCCTCTACAATACGATTCACCCTCTCGGTCTGGCCGTTCGTCTGAGGATGATATGCAGTGCTGAAACATAACTGAGTCCCTACCGCCTCTTGCAAGCTCTTCCAAAATTTGCTAGTAAAGATAGGATCGCGGTCGCTCACTATGCTAGAAGGAACACCGTGCAAACAAACTATTTCTCAAATGTATACGGAGGCTAACCATGGAGCAGTCCTCTTATTCTTCATGGAAATGAAATGGGCGCTCTTAGTAAGTCTGTCTACCACGACCCAAATCCCCGTGTTACCCTTCCTCGATCTCGGTAATCCGTCAACAAAATCCATAGAGACGCTTTCCCACTTCCATTGTGGGACCTCCAATGGGTGTAGTAATCCACCGGGCTTCTTTTGCTCTACTTTTACTTTTTGGCACACCAAGCATCTAGCGACAAACTCTGCCACGTCCTTCTTCATACCGGCCCAAAAATAAACTCGTCTCATGTCCATGTACATCTTGTCCCCGTTGGGATGGATGGTCATCTTCGAACGATGTGCATCATCAAGAATGGTTTTCCTAAGGTCCTCGTCTTTTGGTACACAAAGCCTACCGTCCCTACGTAACCAACCCTTATCATCTAGGGTATACCTACGGAGATGGCTTGATGAATCCGCTCCTTTGAGCTTCTCTACTAACTCAACCAACTGTGGGTCATCTCGCTGTGCCTCACCGATCTGTCCCAAAAGCGTAGGTCTGACCTCCAAGGATGCTAGGATACAAGGTACAAATTCAACGGGAGATTTAAAGTAAAACGTAGAGATGAACTCTAAGCTTCGCCGCTCAACAAACAATGGACTCAAGGACAACCTTTTTCTACTTAAGGCGTCTGCCACCACGTTACCCTTGCCAGGGGTATATGCTATCTCAGAATCATAGGATGCTAAGAATTCCATCTACCTTTGCTGCCTTAATTTCAAGTCCTTCTGAGAGAATACGTATTTTAGCGATTTATGGTCTGCAAGCAACTCAAACTTCTCACCAAGAAAATAATGACGCCAAGACTTGAGCGCAAAAACTATGGCAGCCAATTCTGAGTCGTGGGTAGGGTAATTCTTCTCATGGACTTTCGACTATCTTCCACCATAACATATCACCCTTCCCTAGAGACCACATGCCCTAAAATCCTCACTTCTTTCCTCCAAAAATGGTATTTTGGAGAATTTAGCTTTAAGCTGGTGCGCTTGTAGGGTCCCTAAGCTTTCCCTAAGATGTAGGGAATGCTCTTCTCTGCTTCTAGAGAAAACCAGGATATTATCCCATGCAAAATCCTCACAACTATCCATCTCTCACATAGACCATCCTATTCAAACTCGACATCCCCCAAGTGCAAGCCCCAAAGGCCTAAACCAATATCAGACAAACACCCAAGGGATACCTCCTTCGAATTCAGACGACCTACGTGAGATGATACTAGTAAGACGACCAACCAATTGAGCACTTGACCGGCTCTGGCTGTCCTTGCCAATCTTGCTCCAAAACCACTGCTGATCACATAAATGGCTTTGCTTAATCTATTAAGCACATACGAAAACTTATTTTGCGCCTCTGGGTAAACCCCGCACTTTATCAAAGACGTCTCAATACTCACATACCACACAAACAGACCCCCAATCATCCTTCGATGCGTCAGAAGATTCTAGGCAGCTAAGCATCACTGAACCCCTAGGGTCACAAGAAATATGAGCGTCTTTCCATAACGAATCAATAGTCTAACTACCCTCCTTTCACAATCTAGGATGGCACCCCGCCTGGCTAGCCAATCCACCCCTAGAATCAAACTATAGCCCGTGAAACTAAGGACAAAGTCATTGCATTCAAATCCAACGCCCAAGATAGACACTCTCAAATCCCGACAAACCATTGAAGGATGAGCCGAACCACCAACAGGATTTGAGACTAGGATGGGATCCTTAACTAGACTAGTATTTAGGTGCAGTGTTTCAACTAACGAAGCAGATACTAACGAGGATGAAGCGCCAGAATCAAACAAAGTTCAAACAGGATGATAAAGAAAACCAAATTTCAACCTAGACGGTCCTACCCCCATCAGGTATACTAGCCGTAAGGGAATACAACTACCCTCCAGAAGATCCTGTACTTTGTCCTTGCCTCTTTGGACAATCCTACGGTGTCCTATTTCTCCAAAACAACTAGCCTTCTTCTTCACATTCTCCATTCGTGACCTCCCACCAAGATGAGGTTTCGTCCTTTAACCAAACAGCTATTTGAACATTCCTCCCATCGTCTTTCTTAAAGGTACCAATAAGCCCTCCACTTCCTTGGACTAATCTTCTAGCTTGACAAACATCTAAGTCCCTTAAAGTGGTTTTCCGTCCTTCGTACGAAAGTCCTTATTTATCTTAGAAAAAGCATCTATACGCGGAGGGGGTGGGGGAAGAAAACTCAAAAAGAGAAAGAGGAAGAGATTCAAAACGGAGAATCGAAGGAAGGATATATGGCTCTTGGGTATTATGTTCTTAAAATAAACCTTTCTTTCAAAAATACTCTTCTACAAACATATTTTTGAAAGTATTCTTTATAAAAATGCTTTTGAAAAATAGTTTTTCAAAATATCTTATCTGTTCTGGTAACCTACAACTCTGATACCACGTGTAACACCCCACGGCCATTAATGTCACTCACAAATGGAATGCATTAACTTCCATGGATCATTTTAAGTGAATATAGAATAGAAAATCACAACAAGACAGATATAAAGTAGTACTTGAAAATTTAAAACTTTATTTATTGCAGCAGAAGGTAAATATGTTCGGTTACATCATCAAAAACCATAAATCAAAGTCAAGTACATAATATCCATCTTGATAAAACAAAGTACATATTCCTACTACTACAAATAGCCATAAAGAAAATGATAGGCTGAACTTTACTTCAGCAATCCAAATCCAAGTGCTCCCAAAGAGATCCCAATCAAGCTCCACTAGTACTAGTCCCACCCTTAGAACCGGGGGGGGGGGGGGGGGGAGGAAGAAAAGAGGTGGAAACATAGGGAGTCAGACATAAAGTCTGGCGAGTCCGATAACTCTAACAACATAATTATTAAAGCAATATGATAAGATATAAGCTGGAGAATAAGGTAATGACTATGTGAACCCAATGGGTATGGCAAGGCAATCAAGAGAAACAGAGATAACGTTATTGGCTCTTCCTAATCAATATAGGATAATTACTATACTCTACCGTATTGTACTGTACTAACACTAACTGCACCCCTACTAGTCACTCTAGAAATTTGATCCCTCTTGGCTATATAGAACGATGATAGCTTCGTGTACTACTAGATGTACCCACTATCCTCCATGTTTGACTGTATATCTCTAGTTGCTATCATAGGTACCCAGCGTGTACCTATCCCCACTAGATGTACCCCTTCAATAAGTAATAATGGTAATTCCATGTACTCCTAGCTGACGTCATAGGTGCCGCCTGCTCCTATCTCCACTAGGTGTACCCCCTTAATAATTATTAATAATAGTGGTAGCTTCATGTACCCCTAGCTGACTACATAGGTGTCGTCTGCTCCTATCTCCACTAGGTGAACCCACTACCCTGCCCCATTCGATCGTCTCCCTAACTCGTAGATACCCGTGCAGGTCCCATAGTGGGGTGTATCACTCCCCAATATGGCAACCTTATGCCACGCAAGGAATGCACGGCTTATAACTACACGATGTCACAACGTCTTACCTACCAGCCCGGACCCACGCACGCACGTGACCCCGTTGGACTTGCGTTGCCAGCGCTAACCCGTTTTGGCCTCAAACAATCAGACCCAGTAGGCGTGTCCCGTCCTCGACTTGGATCAAGCTCACAAAGATACTTAATGGGCTACTAGACTGAAAAGGGCCACCCCATGCTTGACACAAGCTTTCCACCTAGGCTTGGTCCCCTCTAGTACATCCCACTTAACCCCCTTCATGTCCACTTACATGTTTTAAATTTGGTTAAGGGTTTCTATTAGTAATTCCACATGCCACCCAAGGCACCCACTTAACCCCTATGTCCCACTTACATGTTTTACCTTGGTTAAGTGTTACTAATCGTATTTCCTTATGCCACCCATGGCACCCACTTAACCCCATGTCCCACCACATGTTTTACATTGGTTAAGTGTTTCTTAATTTATTACTACCATAACCCCTGTAGGACCTCTCACATTAGATTGGCATTTGTGGCTGCTGGATTTGCCGGACGGGTCCGGGCAGTCTTACACCACAAACGGGCCTAACCTCGTGTCCATATAATTGTTAAGCATTTAGTTTGGGCCTTTGACCTCCCACATTAAGCTACCATTTGTGGCTGCTGGATTTGCCGGGCTGGTCCGGGCAGTCTTACACCATAAATGAGTCCAACCTCGTGTCTTAGGTAATTAATTATAATTAATTTTCCCCAAATTTGAATTACTTTCCTTATTCAAATTTCCATATTTATTTATGTCCATAATTTATCACCTAAAATATGCTCATCTTTTTATAGTATATAAATTATACCAATTTCATCACTAATTAATTTTATTCCTTAAAATTAATTACATGCCTTTTTAGGCCATTACATGCCAAATTCACAATATGTGTGTATACACTATTATCCCC
Source organism: Allium sativum (assembly GCA_030737875.1). Classification (NCBI taxonomy): domain Eukaryota; kingdom Viridiplantae; phylum Streptophyta; class Magnoliopsida; order Asparagales; family Amaryllidaceae; genus Allium; species Allium sativum. Next base: position 19,012,502 of record JASFAX010000025.1, read on the forward strand.
ATTGTACCCCCATCATTCGTTTGCTTAACATGACATATACATATTAGACTAGCAAATAGTCTAATACTTAAAAAAAGAAATAAACGTCACAAAGTCACATACAGACAATAATAGATCTAATTTGCATCTAACTTGCAATTAAGAATTACAACATACTTGCATAGTCTTTGTATTATCAAGGATCCAAAAATCATAGATCTAAAAGGTGTGAACTTGCATGTATGAACATAGTTTTACACCGATCTAGCCTAGGTAATTATCACAAACTTACATAAACTATCTATGTCGTCAACCTAAACATAAAGGTGTCATCTTGCATAACTACGGATCGAATAAAACGTGTTAAACCTGAGTAAACTATGGATCCACATAAAGGTGTAAACTTGCATAACTATGCATGTCATATTTTCAACATAAAAATGTCAACTTGAATATGGATCTAAACTTTAAAGGTGTGAACTTGTATATATGTGAATCCAATTATCACTTAAACTTGCATATGAACATAATACTTATACGAACTAGCATATGTTCCACATCCATATTCGCAAAAAACTGATGTTATAAACCTAGGTGATTGGATTATAAAAAGGGATTCATTGACACAAGTCAACATCATGATATAATAGTATAAATGTTAAGTCCAAACTTACATAACATCATATGTACAACTTGCATAATCATATTAACTTGCATAACATCATATATGAAACTTGCATAATCATATTAACTTGCATAACATCATATATGAAACTTGCATAATCATATTAACTTACATAATCATATTAATCTTGCATAACATCATACATGAAACTTGCATAACATAATATATAAAACTTGCATAACATCATATAATATGAATCAAGTTAACATACATGATTAAACATATGAATTAGATTCACAACCACAACTTATAATCCAACGTATATCACATCATAATTAATTTAGCAATTATTTTGTTAAAGTGATCAAACTCACCATTAAATGAAGTTCTGGAATTTATTAGCGTCCCTTTGTTGTAGTTGAATTTGCTATTGGATTGAATTGAGTTGCTTTAATCTTCTTCTAATTGGTGGCGGCTACTCTATGGTACAAGACGACAGCATGACGGCCATAGTTTTAGTTTTAATTCTGATTTAGGGTTTGAGTCTGTGGATCTTTTTATAGAGCTTTGAATTAATTTAAGCCGTCGAATCACTCTAGGATCCATCTAGGCCTTAGAAACCAAGAAATGATGTCAACAGACCAAACAGAAAGCGCCACCTAAGCCCTAAAACATAAAATTTCGTCATAGACCATTTAGGGCCGACGGGACCAATTCCAAACCTCCTGAGTCGACCCTTGGGTAGGTCGGTTTGGTGTTTTGCCTTCTCGCTTCCGCTGTCTTGAATTTTTTTTCTTAAATTTTAGGTTGAATTTTATTTTATTTTTATAAATATATCTATATATATTTCTATCTTCCTAATTAACCATTTTCGCACTAAACTACTTTTTGAACCACGTTCACACTAAGCCGCTTTTTAGCCATTCCCCTAAAACAAAAATATGGCTTTGGCGGGGATCGAACTCTGCACCTCTTGTATGCAAGTCACATGTTCCAACCAAATGAGCTACTAAGTCTTTTGCTTACAAACCTTAGAACAATGCTAAACATTTATTCTTTAATTTAGTTAATTCGATTATTCAAAAATCCGGGGTGTTACAGGCATACTTTGTTGACTTGATGAGTAGGGTGTCTAGGGAGTACCTTAATAAATTCGTGGTAGTCTTTGTGGACGACATCATGATCTTTTCTAAGAACGAGGAAGAGCATGCCCTACATCTTAGGGAAGTGTTGGAGACCCTTCGAGCGCATAACTTTAAATCTAAATTTTCTAAATGTCACTTTCGGAGGAAGGAAGTGTGATTCTTAGGGCACGTGGTTTCCAAAGAAGGGATAGATGTGGATCCCGCGAAGGTAGTGGCCATCCAAGATTGGAAGGTCCCTAAAAATGTTACCGAGGTGAGGAGTTTCTTAGGGTTGGCTGGCTACTATAGGAAGTTTATCAAAGATTTCGCAAAAATATCAGCCCCATTAGCATGCTTGACGAAAAAGAACTTAGTTTTCACGTGGGACGTAGATTGTGATGATGCGTTCCAACATTTAAAGAGAGCTTTGACCATAGCCCCAGTCTTAGTGTTGCCTAATGGGAGTAAGCCATTTACCGTTTATACCGATGCTTGTGGGATATGACCAGGTGTAGTCTTAATGCAAGAGGGAAGGGTAATAGCCTATGGTGGAAGGCAGTTGAGAGTGCATGAGAAAAATTACCTTACACATGACCTAGAGTTGGCCGCTTTTGTTTTCGCGCTTAAGTCTTGGCGCCATTATCTTCTTGCCAAGAAATTCGAATTGTTCACTGATCACAAATCGCTAAAATACTTATTCTCTCAGAAGGACTTGAACTTAAGGCAATGATTTTGAGATAGCATATACCCTTGGCAAGGGTAATGTGGTGGCAGCCTTAATTAGGAAAAGGTTATCCTTGAGTCCGTTGTTTGTTGAGCGACGAAGCTTGGAGTTCATCTCTACGTTTGACTTTAGACCATCCGTTGACTTTGTACCCGGTTTGCTAGCATCCTTAGAGGTCAGACCTACACTTTTGGGATAGATTGGTGAGGCATAGCAAGATGACCCACAATTGGTTGAGTTAGTAGAGAAGCTCAAAAGAGGGGAATCGTCGAGCCATCTCAGTAGATATACCCTAAATGATAAGGGTTGGTTACATAGGGACGGTAGACTTTGTCTACCATGGGATGAGAATTTGAGGAAGACCATTCTTGATGATGCACATCGTTCGAAGATGACCATCCATCCCGGTGGTGACAAGATGTACATGGACATGAGACGAGTTTACTTTTGGGCCGGCATGAAGAGGGATGTGGCTGAGTTTGTCGCTAGATGCTTGGTGTGCCAACAAGTAAAAGCAGAGCAAAAGAAGCCCGGTGGGTTGCTTCACCCATTGGAGGTCCCATAATGGAAGTGGGAAAGTGTCTCGATGGACTTTATTGATGGCTTACCGAGGTCGAGGAAGGGTAGTACGGGGATTTGCGTCGTGGTAGACAGACTTACTAAGAGCGCCCATTTCATTCCCGTGAAGAGTAAGAGCACTGCTCCATGGTTAGCCTCCGTATACATTCGAGAGATAGTTCATTTGCACGGTGTTCCTTCTAGCATAGTGAGCGACCGCGATCCTATCTTTACTAGCGAGTTTTGGAAGAGCTTGCAAGAGGTGGTAGGGACTCAGTTATGTTTGAGCACCGCATATCATCCTTAGACGGACGGCCAGACCGAGAGGGTGAATCGTATTCTAGAGGACCTATTGAGGTTGTGTGTCTTAGACTTCAGAGGTACATGGGAGGAACATCTTTCGTTATTGGAGTTTGCATATAATAGTAGCTTTCAGTCTAGCATTGGCATGGCACCATTCGAGGCTCTTTATGGTCGGCCGTGTCATTCGCCTACATGTTGGTGGGAATCTATGGATAAGATCTCGCTTGGGCCCGATATGATTAGAGAGACTTCGGAAAAGATCGATTTGATTCGAAGGAGGATGAAGATGGCACAAGATAGGCAGAAATCTTATGCTGACAGGAGGAGGACAGATCTTGAGTTTGATATTGAGGACATGGTATTTGTCAAGGTGTCTCCATTACGGAATGTGGTTCGCTTTGGTTCCGTTGGGAAGTTAACACCAAGGTTCGTAGGGTCGTTTCCCATTAAGGAGAGGATTGGACAGATGGCGTATAGAGTGGAGTTGCCCGGGAGACTTTGTGGTGTACACGATGTATTCCATGTGTCACATTTGAGGAAGGGCTTGCATGAGACCGCGGAAGTGATGGAGCCGAGCTTGCTTAGAGAGGTGTTGATCGAGCGTGATGCAACGATTCGACGAGCTCCTACGTGCATTCTTTGGTTGGAGATTAAGAAGTTGAGGAATCGAGAGGTCAAGCTAGTCAAGTGCGATGGGGAGATGATGAGAGCAACGCTACTTGGGAGACGGAAGAAAAGATGCGTTCATTGTACCCTTTTCTTTTCGAGGGTATGTTATTTAATTTCTCCTTTATCGCTTAGCTTGTACTTGTTTTATCTTTAGTATGTCCACTCGCTAGTATCTTTGACCTTTAGATAGGGAACTCCTATGGTTGAAACATGTGTTTGAGACATGTTATGCATGATGTATGCATGTGGATGCAAGTGGTTGCTCGTGGATACATATACACGCACATTAGGAACTGGATCGGCTCAGTCACTTCATATTGCATATTGCATATAAATGTGTGTGCATATTTAAGTTAATGGATATATAATGGTTGTACTATCATATGGATGCTGCATTTTGGTGAATGATTATGCACATATATAAAAATAATATGTATCGATAGGATTCTTTCGCATACATAATGGACGCATGGCACTATCATGGTTTGCATTAAGGAAGTCAACTGAATCAGTAGACCGCCTGATTTTGCATTAGATAGAGAGCATATACACACACTTCTTGCATATGTTCATACAGCATTAGAACTTTTATAAGGACAATGGACGCCTGTGTTTGATAGTTGAGTAGATGGTTGTTTGGATGTTAGGATATGCATTCTACTTAACTTGGAGATTTCGGGGGCGAAATCCTTTAAGGAGGGGAGAATGTAACACCCCGTATTTCTATTAACACTAAATTTCACAAATTAAAGAATAACTAATCTCATATGTGATAATTAAGAGAAAAGAGTTGCGACATTGTGTTCCTCTCGGAAGTATGGTTGAGATAGAGTCCGAGTTTGCGTGAATTGGACTTCGTATGAAGAAGTTATGGCCATCGGAAATTTCTAAAAAATTTAAACAGATTTCGAGAATTTAAATTTCAGAGTCGGAACGGGCTAGGCGGGAAATTTCCCGCCAGGGCCACGTCGACCATAGGGTCGACCTGGGGGTCGACCTACCCTGACCAGGTCGACCATAGGGTCGACCTGGGGGTCGACCTTCCCTCCTCCCCTCCCCCGAGCAGATTTGATTGATGACCTGTTTATGACTGTATGCTAAGTCATTAGGGTTTCCGATCTGCTCTAATTGGCTGGGATTAATTCTGGGTTGATCGGACGACTTAAATTAATCCTAAACTCTATAAAAAGACATGTAGACTCAAACCCTATAATCAAATTAAAATTAGATTCATGGCCTGCATGCCGTCACCTTGCAACCTAGAATAGCCGCCACCAATTAGAGAGGAAGAAAGCTAATCAAATTCAATTCTATTCAACTCTAACAATGAATCTACTACAAAGGAAAGCTAATTCAACTTCAGAACTCAGATTTCAGAACTCAAGACCTTCTTTGATTTGTGAGCTCGATTTCTTTAATAAAATAATTAACAATTTAATTGGATTGAGATATGATGCAGACTATATGGTTATGTTGTGAATTATTGACCGCATGTTATCATTCTATGTTGTAAAATTGTGATGTTATCATTTATGTTGTAAATTCTATGATGTTATCATCTAAGTTGTAAAGTTGTGATGTAATCATCCATGTTGTAATTCTAAGATTATGTATAATCAATTCATTATGATGTTTCATATGCTAGTTTGGTTATGCTATTGGAACTAATTCATATGATAAATCACATGTATGTATGCAAGTTAGGATGTTAATTGAGACATAGATCATATGCAAGTTAGTGAAAATTTTATGCATAACCTTACATGTTTCATGACATCTATTTTAGATCTAAAGTTAGGCTATGACATGTGTGAGTTATATGATAAATTTTACATGCTAGTTCATATGTTTAGATGTAAGTTTGCACCATCGTTATGTTGCATAAATCACATATGCAAGTTTATATAAATATATGTGTTTGGAGTATGAATCATGTTGTGTAAGTTGGTGGTTATTGCCTATGCAAGTTTACACCTTTAGATGTAGATCTATGACATACATGATTTCTGCAAGTTTATGACTATTGCCTAAACAAGTTCACACCTTTAGATTTGGATCTATGACACATGTAGTTTTATGCAAGTTTGTGACATTTTCCTATGCAAGTTTTAGATGTAGAACCTCATTCACACATGCAAGTTCACCCCTTATATTTAGATCTAGTTTTATCTGTATGTATGTTGTGATGTTTTCTCTTTATTCCATGAGTTATACTATTCGAGTCTAACTTATATTTTACGTTAAAGGAACAAATGTACAACGTGGGATAATGGGATAATATTAAAAGATTTAATATTGAGAATTTGGCATAAATGCCTTAAATGGCATAGAATAAATTTGTGGTGATAATTGGTATAATTTGGTATACCATAAATGGATGGACATAATTGAGTCAATTATGGCCATAGTTAAATTTGGAATTGATTGATAATTTGAATAGGTAAATTAATTCAAATTGGGGAATGGTTAAATAGGTATAATTAATCGTCTAAGACATGAGGATAGGCTCTTTTGTGGTGTAAGACTGCCCGGACCCGCCCGACAAATCCAGCTGCCACAAATGCCAGTCTAATGTGGGAGGTCTTAGGCATAAATTAAATATGTGACAATTGTAAAGACGCGAGGTTAAGATTTTTGTGGTGTAAGACTGCCCGTACCTACTCGGCAAATCCAGCTGCGACAAATGCCAGTCTAATCTGGGAGGTCTTTACAAGGTTACGGTGTTAATGAATTAAGTAACACTTAACCAGATAAACATGTAGTGGGACATGAGGGGGTTAAGTGGGAGCCTTGGGTGGCATGTGGAATTCAGAGGGTGCCTTAGGTGGCATTTGAAATACGATTAGATGCACTAAACCAAAATTGAAACATGTAAGTGAACATGAATAAGAAAAGGGTTAAGTGGGATGTTCTAGAGGGGACCAAGCCTAGGTGGATAGCTTGTGTCAAGTAATGGGGGCCCGTTTCAACCAGTAACCCATAAGTATCTTTGTGGGATCGACCCAAGTCGAGGACGGGATACGCGTACTGGGCTTCACTGTAAGAGGCTAAAATGGGTTAGCTGTGGCAACGCAAGTCCAACGGGTTCATGTGCGTTTTGGCCCTGGGCTGGTAGGTAAGACATTGTTACATCGTGTAGGTATAAGCCGTGCATCATTGGTGGTATCAGGTTGCCACTTTGGGGAGTGATACACCCCACTGTGGGGTCAACATGGGTATCTATGAGTTAGGGAGCCGATCGCATGGGGGTAGTTGGTACACCTAGTAGAGATAGGGGCAGGCGGCACCTATAAAGGCAACTAGGGGTGCACGAAACTACCATTATCATTATTAAAGTCTTGTAGGCGGGATCAACCTTAGGGTGACTAGTGGTGGTGCAATATAGTAATTATCTTATAGTGGTTTAGGTGCGCCTTTAACGTTATCTTTGTTCATCTTATTTCCTTGTTTACTCTTCTATACCCAATTATTCACAGTCATTTCCTTATTTTCCAACTTATGCCTTAATCTAGTTATTTTGGTAATTATATTGCTAAAGTTATCGCACTCGCCAGACTTTATGTCTGACCCCCATTGTTTCCTCTTCTTTTCTTCCTCCCCCCCAGGTGCTCAGGGTGGAACTAGCACCAGTGGAGCTTGATTTTGGACTGATGTATCTCTTAGAAGTTGCTTGGATCGCTGAAGTAAAAGTTCATCCTATCTTATTTATGGCTATTTTGTGTTGGGGTTATGTCTTTCAATTGATGTACTTTGATTTAGTCAAGATGGATATTATGTACTTTGACTCTGGTATTTGATGATGTAATCAAACTTATGTGTTTACCACGACAATGAATAAAGTTTTAAAGTTTTAAGTACTGTTAATATCTATCTTGTTGTTAAGTTTCTGTTTTATACACACTTAAAACGCTCCATGGAAGTTAATGCATTCCCTTTCTTAGTGACATTAATGGACGTGGGGTGTTACACGTGGTATCAGAGCTGAAGTTTACCAGAACAGATATGAATTTTGAAAAACTGTTTTTCAAAAACACTTTTATAAAGAAGTACCTTCAAAATTATGTTTTAAGGAAAGTATTTTCAAGAGAAAATCTTATTTTAGAAAGCATTACCCCAAGAGCCATATATCTTTCCTTCGGCTCTTTCGTATTGAATCTTTCCTTTTTTTCGTTTCAGCATGTCTGGAATTCCCGAGATACCCGAGGGGATATGGATACTAGGATGGCTTAGGAGGTATTTAGAGACTAAGGCCACCACCGCAGGTCCAGCAAATCCTCCTCCCCCCTCCTCCTCCTCCTCGTGTCGATACTTTTGCTAAGATATGTAAGGACTTTCGAGCAATGGGTGGAAAACCTTTTCACGGGAAGGACACATTTGTTGAAGCACGAAATTGGCTAAAGGAGGTGGAAGAATTGTTTGGGATCTTTGAAGTGGAAGATGGAAGAAAGGTCCAGTTAGCTGCTTGGCTAATGAAGGATGAGGCCTCGTTTTGGTGGGATGTCACTAATGGAGAACGTCTAGTCGATACATGGCCTGATTTTAGGCGGAGGTTTGAGGCGAAGTTTCTCTCAGGGCTGAAGAGAATCTGTACATGGAAAGGTTTCTAGCATTGAAGCAGGGGAATCTATCAGTGAAAGAATACGTCAACAAATTCAATCAGTTGGCAAGATTTGGCTTGGACTTGGTGAATACACCAGAAAAGAAGGCCCTGAGATTTGTTAAGGGTTTGAACAAGCCGCTTCATGGGTTAGCTATGACCCACATCCCCATGGGGGCTACTTTTGAGAGACTAGTTGACATGGCGCTTATGCGTGAAGAGGAGAAGGGCGCCAATGCTAATAAGGCACCCGAAAAGAAATGGGATCAAAAGAAGCAGCAACTGCAACAACAGAACAAGAAAGGTGGTAAAGGCAATAATGGTAAGGGAAAGAAAAGATGTTTTAACTGTGGGACACCGGGCCATCTAAGCAAAGAGTGTAGGAAGAAAAAGAAGACTGGCTGTTTCCACTGTGGCGAAGCGGGACATCTGATTAAGGACTGCCCAAGGAAGGGGCATAGGGCAGGGTCTACCTCGGGAGGACAGGTGCAGGCTCTTATGGCACCAGGGCAGGCAAGGGGGCAAGTTCAGGCTCTCGTGTTACCACCGCTGCAAGAACGAGGTAGAGCAATTTCCTTTGAAAGTATAGTTTTTCTGTTTGATCATCATGTCCGTACTTTATTCGATTCTGGCGCATCACATTCGTTTATCTCTACATCATTAGTTGAAACACTGCACCTAGTTACTAGTTTAGTTACAGATCCCTTAGTAGTCTCAAATCCTATTGGTTGTTCGGCTCATCTTTCTACGATTTTTCGGGACCCGTTTCAACCAGTAACCCATACGTATCTTTGTGGGCTCGACCCAGGTCGAGGACAGGACACACATACTGGGCTTGACTATAAGAGGCCAAAATAGGTTAGTTGTGGCAACGCAAGTCCAATGGGTTCATATGCGTGTGTGGGCCCGCGCTGGTAGGTAAGACGTTGTTGCATCGTATAGGTATAAGCCGTGCATTATTGGTGGTATCGGGTTGCCACTTTGGGGAGTGATACACCCCACTGTCGGGCCAGCATGGGTATCTACGAGTTAGGGAGTCGATCGCTTGGGGGTAGTGGGTACACCTAGTGGAGATAGGGGCAGGTGACACCTATGAAGGCAGCTAGGGGTGCACGAAACTACCATTATCATTGTTAAAGTCTTGTAGGCGGGATCAACCTTAGGGTGACTAGTGGTGGTGCAGTATAGTGGTGGTGGTGCAGTATAGTAATTATCTTATAGTGGTTCAGGTGCGCTTTAACATTATCTTTGTTCATCTTATTTCCTTGTTTACTCTGTCTTACTCAATTGTTTACAGTCATTTCCTTATTTTCCAACTTATTCGTTGGCCTAGTTATTTTGATAATTATATTGTTAAAGTTATCGCACTCGCCAGACTCTATGTCTGACCCCTTTTGTTTCCTCCTCTTTTCTTCCTTCCCCCTCCCCCAGTTGCTCAGGGTGGAACTAGCACCAGTTGAGCTTGATTTTGGACAGCTGTATCTCTTGGAAGTTGCTTGGATCGCTGAAGTAAAAGTTCAGCCTATCTTATTTATGGTTGTTTTGTGTTGGGGTTATGTCTTTCAATTTATGTACTTTGATTTAGTCAAGATGGATATTATGTACTTTGACTATGGTATTTGATAATGTAATCAAACTTATGTGTTTACTGCTGCAATAAATAAAGTTTTAAAGTTTTAAGTACTATTTATATCTGTCTTGTTGTTAAGTTTCTGTTCTATACACACTTAAAACGCTCCATAGAAGTTAATGCATTCCCTTTGTGAGTGACATTAATGGACGTGGGGTGTTACAATCAGAGCAAAGGTTTACCTGATCAGATAAAAGTTTTTGAAAACTATTTTTCAAAAAGAAATTTAAAGAAGCATTTTCAAGAAAAGTGTTGTTTTATTTTAAAGGCATAATCCCCAAAGCCATATGCACTATCTTTCTATCCTTTGTTTTGAAACTTTTCTTTTCGTTTCAGCATGTCTGGGGATCTTAATCTTCCCGAGGGCGTTCCGATACCTGACTGGTTCAGAAGGTATCTGGAGGCTAGGGCTAATAAAGCAGACCCAGCAAACGTCCCTCCTCCCCCAGCTGTAGCCATTCCTCCTCCTCCACGTGCTAATGCTTTCTTGAAGATATGTAGAGACTTTCGAGCTATGGGCGGAAAGAACTTTAATGGGACTGAGTCATTTGTGGAAGCAAGAAACTGGCTCAAGGAAACAAAAGATTTGTTTGTTATCTTCGAAGTGGACGAGAGGTAGAAGATACAATTGGCTGTATGGTTACTTAAGGATGAAGCCTCTTATTGGTGGGAAGTTACTAATGCTGAGAGACCAGTTGAATCTTGGGAGGATTTTTGAAGGATGTTTGAAATGAAGTTCCTCTCGCAAGCTGAACAAAGCTTACAGATGGAGAAGTTCTTAGCACTCAAACAGGGAAGCCTATCGGTTAAGGAATACATCAACCAATTCAACCAGCTGGCTAGATTCGGACTGGAGTTAGTAAACACTCCACATAAAAAGCTCTCTGATTCTTAAAAGGTTAAACGAGTCACCGCACAGCCTAGCTATGTCCCATATACCTATGGGTGTGACTTTGAGAGACTGGTGGACATGGCGGTGTTACAAGAGGAAGACAAGGATGGCAAGAAAGAGGCAAAGGTGGAAGAACCTCAAGAAAAGAAAGTGGAAGGATTGCATAATAAGAAGACAGATTCCAAGAAAAGCGGGAAGAATAACAAACCCTGTGACAAGAGGAAGTGCAAATTTTATGGCATACCTAGACATCTAATTAAAGGCTACAGGAAGAAGAAGAGGAAGATAGGTGGTTGCTTTTAATGCAGCGAGACATGACATATGGCTAAGGATTGCCCAAAAAGGCAAGGGCAAGGGCAGAAGACTGGATCTACTTCTGGAGGGAAGATTCACGCTCTCATTGCACCTCTGCAAGAAAGAGGTAGAAATATTTCTATTGAGAGTTTAGTTTATCTTTCTGATCATCCAGTTCATACTCTTTTTGATTCTGGCGCATCGCACTCTTTTATATCTACTGCTTTAGTTGAATTTCTGCACCTAAATACTCGTATAGTAGAGGATCCCATGGTTGTTTCAAATCCAATTGGGGCTCGGCTTATTTGTCGATGATTTGTTTGGATTTGGAAATTTCTATATTAAGCATTGGGTATAGGTGTAATGCTTATGTTTTGGGTTTCACGGGCTATGGATTGATTCTAGCCATGGATTGGTTATCCAGTAATGGTGGCATCCTCGATTGTCAAAAGACAGTGGATAGACTTATGACTCGGTAACACTCTCAAAATATCTTGTAATCCCATGAATTCTGTTATGCTTAGCTACCTAGAATCTCTTGATGCGTCTGTTGAGAACTTGCAATCTGTTAGAGTAGTTCATGAATACTCAGATGTGTTTGAAGAGGTGAAGGGTTTGCCTCCGAAGCGAGAGATAGATTTCCGCATATACCTTGTTGATAATGCAAAACCTGTTGCTTTACCCGTTAGACACATGGCTCCATGGGAAAGGAAAGAGCTTAGCAAGCAAGTTAAAGAGTTGCTTGAAAAGGGGTTCATAAGGCGGAGTATTTCTGAATGGGGTGCTCTAGTGGTGTTTGCAACCAAAGCGGATGGTTCATTTCGCCTGTGTGTGGACTATAGGGAGCTAAACAAGCTGACTAAGAAGAATAGGCACCCACTTCCTAGAATAAATGACTTGTTCGACCAGCGCGTAGGTGCCTTAGTTTTCTCCTGACTAGATCTATCCACTAGATTTCATCAGCTAAGTGTGGTTGAGGACAGCATGTATAAGACCGCGTTCAGGACCTCGGATGGTTTCTTCGAATGGCTTGTCATGCCTTTCGGCTTGACAAACACACCCGCCTATTTCGTAGACTTGATGAGTAGGGTGTTCAGGGAGTTCCTTAATAAATTTGTAGTGATCTTCATGGACGACATTTTGATTTTCTCAAAAAGTGAGGAAGAACATGCTTTGCATTTAAGGGAAGTCATGGATACTCTTCGTGCACATCAACTGAAAGCGAAATTCTCCAAATGCCATTTTTGGAGAGAAGAAGTAACGTTTCTTGGACATGTGGTGTCCAAAGAAGGAATAGCTGTGGATCCCGCAAAAGTGGTTGCGGTGCAAGATTGGATGATTCCACGGAGTGCAACCGAAGTACGGAGTTTACTCGGGCTAGCGGGCTTTTACAGAAAGTTCATTAAGGACCCTGCGAAGATCTCAGCCCCACTTACTAGGTTGACAAAGAAGAACCTAACTTTTGCTTGGGATTTGGATTGCGTTGTTGCTTTCCAACGATTGAAAAGGGCTCTAACAACTGCCTCAGTTCTGACATTGCTTGATGGGAGTAAGATGTTTACAGTGTACACAGACGCATGCAATATAGGATTGGGCGTTGTCTTGATGCAAGAGGGCAGAGTAGTTTGTTATGGAGGAAGGCAGTTGAAGGTACATGAGAAGAACTACCCAACTCATAATTTAGAACTAGCTGCCATTGTTTTCGCTCTTAAGTCATGGCGTCATTACCTGCAAGGAGAAAGATCTGAATTGTTTATCAACCATAAATCGTTAAAGTACCTTCTCTCACAGAAAGATCTTAACTTATGACAACAAATGGTGGATGGAATTTCTTGCCTTATATGATTTTGAGATTTCTTATACCTCTGGTAAGGGCAATGTGGTAGCAGACCCCTTAAGTAGGAAAAAGCTGACCTTAAGTCCTCTCTTTGTAGAAAGGTAAAGCTTAGAGTACATAGCATACTTTGACTTTAGACCCCCTTTGAACTTGTACCTGGTTTGTTAGCATCGCTAGAGGTTCGGCCTACTCTTTTGGACTCAATAGGAACCGCGCAACGAGAAGACCCTCGGCTAGTTGATGTGATGGATAAGCTAATTAGAGGTGAGACTTCTAGTCACCTCAATAGATACTCCATCGATGACAAGGGTTGGTCGAGACGGGATGGAAGACTATGCGTCCAACAAGCAAGGAATTTGGTGAAAACCGTTCTCGAAGAAGCATACCATTCTAAGTAGACCACACACCCAGATGGGGACAAGATGTATAAACACATAAAAAGGGTTTTCTTCTGGAATGGCATGAAGAAGGATGTAGCTGAGTTTGTCTCTAAATGTTTGATATGCCAACAAGTCAAGGAAGAGCAGAAGAAGCCTGGTGGTCTGCTTCATCCTCTAGATGTCCCACAGTGGAAATGGGATAGCATTTCGAAGGATTTTATTGATGAGTTGCCTAGGTCAAGAAGGGGCAATACTAGTATTTGGGTAATATTGGATAGGCTCACTAAAAGCGCTCACTTTATACCTGTTAAGAGTAGAAAGACTGCCTCATCGTTAGCATCCATTTATCTTAAAGAGGTAGTTCGACTGCATGGGATACCCTCTAGCATAGTAAGTGATTGAGATCGTATCTTTATGAGCAAGTTTTGGAAGATTTTGCAAGAGGTTATAGGCACATAGCTATGCTTAAGCACTGCCTATCACTCTCAAACCAATGGTCAGACAGGAAGGGTGGACAGAGTATTAGAAGATCTTTTGAGGTTGTGCATTCTTGATTTTGGAGGAACATCGGAGGATCACCTTCCTTTGGTGGAATTCGCCTACAACAATAATTACCAAGCCACCATAGGCATGGCACCTTTGAGGCTTTATATGGAAGGCTATGCTGATCACCAACTTGTTGGTGGGAGTCTACAGAGAAGCTCGTATTTGGGCTTGACATGATCAGAGAAACTTCAGAGAAGGTGGACTTGATACGAACATGAATGAAGACCACAAAAGATAGACATAATTCCTAGGCTGATAAAAGAAGGACCGACCTTGAGTTTGAGGTTGGAGACAGAGTTTTCCTTAAAGTATCTCCTTCGAAGAATGTCGTTCGCTTTGGGTCCGTAGGAAAATTGGCACCAAGATTCGTAGGGCCATTCCCTATCATTGAGAGGATTGGGAAGATGGCTTACAAAGTAGAGCTGCCCGAAAGATTGGCTGGAGTACATAATGTCTTCCATGTCTCTCATCTACGAAAGTGCTTACATGAGTATGTGGAAGTTGTGGAGCCAAGCATACTAGAGGAAATAGAAGTAAAACGAGAAACAGCGGTGAGAAGAGTTCCAACTAGTATCTTGGGTACAGAAGTAAAAAAGCTACTCAATCATGAGGTCAAGCTAGACGCGATGTGGGAGACTGAGGAAAAGATACGTGCAGCCTTCCCTTATCTTTTTGAGGGTACATTCTTGATCTCTTTTTCCATAAGTTTATGCATGCTTGCATCTATCTTTTAAGTATATCTCTTCGGCCCTATTCTTAATCCTTAGGTAGAAACCAATGGATGTAAACATGTATTTGAAACATGTCATGGTTGATTGTAACACCACACCTCCGTTAAGGTCACTCATAAAGGGAATGCCTTAACTTTGATGGAGCATTTTAGTAGACAGAACAGAATATTACAAGACAATAAGTAGTACTTGAAAAATTATAACTTTATTACAGCAGAAGCAGAAATAAGTTTGGTTACATCTTTCTAAATCACAACACCAAAACTCAAGTACACAATTATCAGTCTTATACAAAATCCTTCAGAATGTAAAGTTTCAAAGCCATAATCCCCAACATAAACTATCATGAAATGATAGAGTCAAAGCCAAGCAATACTCCAAGCACTTCAAGCAGAGAGAATCAGAATCAAGCTCCTATGTTTCCAACCTGATCACCTTGGGGGAGAAACGGAAAGAAAAGGGGCAAAAACAAACGAGGTCAGACATAAAGTCTGGAGAGTCCAGTGACTTCCAGCATATAAACATATAATATTATCATGACATGTATATAAAGCTGGATGAGAGATTACATCAACATGAATAACAGATATACTTTAAGTTAACAGAAGAAACAGAATGATGTAAACCAAGTTATGTTCCTCACTTACATCTTACTTCTCTGCACTAATACTAGTATAACAGGGTTAGGTGTTACCCTAATGTCCATGCTGAAACACAGTCGAAACAGAATAATCTATACAGAAACAGAATGCTAGTAATGGGCCTTCACCATCCCAACAGACAGAAGGTACAGAAGCAGAATACTAATAAAGGGCCTTTACCACCCCAACAGACAGAAGGTACGAAAACAGAATACTAATAATCCGCCTTTACCACCCAACTAATGGGCCTTTACCACCCCAACAGACAGAAGGTACGGAAACAGACTCGGAAACGGAATCAAAGACGGAAACAGAATAATCCCTACAGAAACAGAATGTCAGAATTAGGTGTACACTAGTAATGGGCCTTTAGAACCCCAACAGACGGTACCACGCGGAAACAGACAGGTGTTACCACCCAACAGTAATAGACGGTACCAACAGAAACAGACAGAACTAAGTGTACCCTAAGTCCTACCCCAAGCGATCGGCTCCCTAATACATAAATACCCTGTGTCGGCCCCACAGTAGGGTTTATCACTCCCTAAAGTGGCAACCTATTGGCACAAACCTATTTACAGATGTCACGGTGTCTTACATCCTCAAAGCAGACCGAATCCATGCACGCACATGACCCGGTTGGAACACACCATCTACACCCCTCGCCATTATCAGAATGAACCGCTTATAATTAGATCAGTAAGCGTGCCCGGACCCCTACATAGCGTGGGGTCAAAGTTTTTGATACCCGAAAGGGTTATTGACTAATATGGGTCCCAAACAACAGATGACACAAGTGTTTCCCCACCTAACCTTGTGTCCCCATACAAGTTTCAGACATACAGAGTTCAAATTAACTAGTTCATAGATCAGACAATCAAGTTAACAAGTTTTCAAACTAACGGATCAAATATACAGTTTTAACAGACTTACAGATTGTCTAACTTTGTATTGGGCCTATAGATTCACGAAACGGGTTTGTCTCATTAGTCTAGTTGGTTTAACCCTATCTACCCAACACGTTTTAGACATCATATTTATCTCAAATTTGCATTAATTAAATATTAATGCATAGACCTCTCACATTAGCTCGGTAGCTTGTGGCCGCTGGATATGCCGGGCGGTTCTGGGCAGACTTCTGCCACAAGCCAGACCTAACCTCGTGTCTAAGAATATTTTTGTTATGCCTACAACCTCTCACATAGACAGACAGTTTGCACTCGCTGGTTAAGCCGGTTGGTTCCGGGCAGGCTTCTACTGTAAATGGATTCTAACCTCGTGTCATAGCCACTTTATTCCATTACAGAAAATATCAGACTAATTAAGTCCATTTAGCAGATTTAACTTCTTTACAAGTTAAAGCAGATTATCCAAAGTTCTATTAACATGTTTTGCTCAATTTTAAATCGATTCTCAAAATTACAATTATTCATCTTTCAACAGATTAAGCAATTCAACATATTTAGCAGATAACATATCTAGCAAATTAGGAAAGTTAGCAAATTAGCAGAACAGGCAATTCAACAGATTTAGCAGATTAGGCAATTCAGCAGATTAGCAGATTTAACATTTCTTAAAAATTCTATTTACATATCTTGCCTAATCATAAATTAAGCCTAAACTTACATGCTCAAATCATGTTCATAATTCATAATACAATATATGCCCCCAAATTTTCGTTAAACTTTGCACAGTACAGAACACTCTTTAAAAGCCCCAAATCATGATATGAATTATGCCAAATTATAGCCTTTATTGCCAATATCCAAAAATCCATATTTAGGCGCATTCACATTAATAGTTATCCTATTTTAATATATTTCCTTACGCCTAAGTTTCATATTCCTTTTTCAAGTCATGAATCATTATAAAAAATATACCCAAAAATCTAGATCTTTAAATTATATCCTCTCAAAATCAGATCTTAATTTTTGTATGCATTATGTCCCGAAGTTTCAAGTCATATGTTATCATTCAATGATTCCTCTTCTTCCAAATCACAGAGTATGCACAGATCTAGATTTAATTTAAAACATATGTCCTTTTCTCAAATCAGTCACAGTTCAGTCATGTCCAATTATGCTTTATTCATTATTTACTCCAAAATTTAGCGTTCGTGCGTTAATCTCTTATGAGATTTGGCGCAGGCTCATAGTAGCCTGGCTATAGAACAAAAAAAGAGAATAGTCACTAGAAAAACAGATCTGACAGATAAGAATATGAATAACCTCAGATTCAGATTTATAGCCATGTCAAGATCATAATTAAAGATCATATCTGAAAATAACTGTACTCACAAAAAGGGAATGATTCTTATATTCTGGAATCTTTATTCTGACACTGAATAGCTCTCCTTTGGCGTAGACTATCGATTAGTTTAGAAAATAGTTGTTCTCTTTTAATTCTATTCAGATTGGAAGAAGATGCACTAGTTCTAGCTTAGATTTCAGCAGAGTAGCGACGCCATTATTTTATTCAAATTAGAATAGAGGCAGAGTATAGGCAGAATGAAATTTTGTGGAAAGAAAGTGAGGTTTGGGGGTGTTTTTATAGGAGAATAGGGTGATTTAGAGCCTTCAGATCAGTCCAAAAGTCATCAAAACCACCCAGCTCGAAGACAGGTCATCCAGCCATTCAGAAGAAGACACGTCATTACAGAACACTCCAGAATTCTATGCTGTATCGGTATGGGCACACTTGGCAAGTGCGCTAATGTACTTTTGTACTGCGCACTTCACAAGTGCGCAGTGTATTCTGGCTTGTTTTCGGTTTTTCTGCCTAACTTTGTTCGTCCATATCTTCTTCATACAGTTTCCGTTTTACGCAAACTCGGACTCTATCTCAAGAAGAATTTCGAGACGAACGCAATGCCGCAACCCATATCCCTTAATTCTTCTCCTAAAATTAAGTATACTTTAATTTGTTACTTATACATTCACAGAAAATACGGGGTGTTACATTCTCCACTCCTTAAAGGATTTCGTCCCCGAAATCTTCATGTTAAGAAGAATGTGTCCTACCATCCAATCATCCATCTACTCAACCATCATCCACAAACATCCATTGTCCTTAGAAAACTTCCAATGTTGTATGAACATATGCAAAAGTGTGTGTATATGTCTCTTATCTAATGCAAAGATCAGGCGGTCTATTGATTCAGTTGACCTCCTCAATGCAAACTATGTTTGTGCCATGAGTCCAATTATGTGTGCAAGAAATCCTATTTGATACACATCATATCTATATGTGTGCATAACCATTCATCCAAATGAACCATCCATGTGATGAGTCAATCATTTTGCATCCACAAAAATTGAAAAATGCACACACATTCATATGCAGTATGAGAGTGTTTTTGAGCCGATCTAGTGCCTAGTGTGTGTATATGCATCCACGAGCAACCAATAGCAACCACTTGCATCCACTTACAACCATCAAACATAAAATGTCTCAAACACATGTTTACACCCATTAGTTTCTACCTAAAGGTCGAAGACTTGATCGATAGGATACAACTGAGTGATAGAAGCAAGTACGATTAAAACAATAGATCTATTCCTATTAGACATCGATTAAGAAAATTATTCCCTAAGTATCAACCCCGAAGACCGAAATCAACATAAGATTGACACCCAGTGAATTACTCCCATTAAATAATGCCAAACTGGAAATCTACTTCACACTTCGAGTAAAAACCCCTAACCTTTTCAGAAATATTCAGATACTTACAGACTACTGGTACAGATCAGATTATCAAATGATTCTTAGGAAACTAACATAATAAAACCCCACCATATCCCACAAACACCAGAATGTATGTGTCACAGTCAACTTAACGCTTAACACAGATACCCTCAAACCCCAACCTATCACAAACAGATGAGTCGTAACCCTTATGGGGTTTGAGACTATAGCGGGATCAGAAACAAGACTAGTATTAAAGTGCAGAGACTCAACTACAGAATTAAAATGCCAGAATGATCAGATAAGGAAATTAAACTATCTACGGAAAATTTTCCACCTCTATCCTGTCCACCAACTACGAGAACATTCACCTACCTTCCAGAAGATTATACCCTTTTCCCTTGCCTTTTGGAGCAATCCTTGATCAGATGTCCTGTCTCACCGCACTGGAAACAACCAGTCTTCTTACATGTTAACAAGTCTTTCCCTAAAGTTGCCCCCATTGCATGGAAAACCCTACGAAGCTCAAAAGAGGATTAGCCTTAGGTGAAATTACAGCGGCTACAGATGGAATTTAGGCACTTCTTTGCCCTTCGACAGACGTCATAGTCTCATCATGCCTACAGAACCATGTCGCGATGAGATTACCTCACATAAAGCCAGGAACCCCGGAGACTCAGAAAAGAAAGAAACAAGGATTAAATAGAAAATCAAAAGATAGATATATGGCTTTGGGGACTATGTTTTTCAAAATAAACTTTCCTTTTGAAAATACTTCCTTTTAAAACCTTTTTGAAAATAGTTTCCAAAAACTTTTTATCAAATCTAGTAACCTTCAGCTCTGATACCAAGTGTAAGACCCCATCTTCCTTAAGGTCACTCACAAAGGGAATGCCTTAACATTGATGGAGCGTTTTAGTAGACAGAACATAATATTAAAAGACATATAAGTAGTACTTGAAAAATTATAACTTTATTACGGCAGAAGCAGAAATAAGTTTGGTTACATCTTTCTAAATCACATACCAAAACTCAAGTACACAATTATCAGTCTTATACAAAATCCTTTAGAATGTAAAGTTTCAAAGCCACAATCCCCAACATAAACTATCATGAAAAGATAGAGTCAAAGCCAAGCAATACTCCAAGCACTTCAAGCAGAGAGAATCATAATCAAGCTCCTATGTTTCCACCCTGAGCACCTGGGGAGAGAAACGGAAAGAAAAGGGGCGAAAACAAACGAGGTCAGACATAAGGTCTGGCGAGTCCAGTAACTTCCATCATATAAACAGATAATATTATCATGACATGTATATAAAGCTGGATGAGAGATTACATCAACAGGAATAACAGATATACTTTAAGTTAACAGAAGAAACAGAATGATGTAAACCAAGTTATGTTCCTTACTTACATCTTACTTCTCTGCATTAATACTAATATAACAGAGTTTGGTGTTACCTTAATGTCAAAACTGAAACAGAATCGAAACAGAATAATCTATACAGAAACAGAATGCTAGTAATGGGCCTTTACCACCCCAACAGACAGAAGGTACAGAAGCAGAATACTAATAATGGGTCTTTACCACCCCAACAGATAGAAGGTACGGAAAGAAAATACTAATAATCGGCCTTCACCACCCAACTAATGGGCCTTTACCACCCAACAGACAGAAGGTACGGAAACAGGATCGGAAACGGAATTAGAGACGGAAACAGAATAATCCCTATGGAAACAAAATGTTAGAATTAGGTGTACACTGGTAATGGGCCTTTACCACTCTAACAGACGGTACCATGCAGAAACAGACAGATGTTACCACCCAACAGAAACAGACGGTACCAATAGAAACAAATAGAACTAAGTGTACCCTAAGTCCTAACCCAAGCGATCGGCTCCCTAATACATAAATACCCTGTGTAGGCCCCACAGTAGTGTGTATCACCCCTAAAGTGGCAACCTATTGGAACAGGCCTATTTACAAATGTCATGGTGTCTTACATCCTCAGAGAAGACTGGATCCATGCACGCACATGATCTAGTTGGAATGCACCATCAACAACCCTCGCCATTATCAGAATGAACCACTTATAATTAGTTCAGTAAGCGTGCCCGGACCCCTACATAGCGTGGGGTCAAAGTTTTTGATACCAGAAAGGGTTACTGACTAATATAGGTCCCAAACAACAGAGAACACGAGTATTTCCCCTCCTAACCTTGTGTCCCCAAACTAACAGATTTCAGATTGACTTGTTTACAAGTTTCAGACATACAGAGTTCAGATTTACTAGTTCACAGATCAGACAATCAAGTTAACAAGTTTTCAGACTAACGGATCAGATGTACAGTTTTAACAGACTTACAGATTGTCTAACTTTGTATTAGGCCTGTAGATTCATGAAACGGGTTTGTTAAATTCATCAGTCCAGTTGGTTTAACCCTATCCACCCAACACGTTTTAGACATCATATTTATCTCAAATTTGCATTAATTAAATATTAATGCACAGACCTCTCACATTAGGTCAGAAGCTTGTGGCCACTGGATATGCCGGGCGGGTAGACTTCTGCCACAAGCCAGACCGAACCTCGTGTCTAAGCATATTTTAGTTATGCCTATGACCTCTCACATTAGAATGACAGTTTGCAGTCGCTGGTTAAGACGGTTGGTTCCGGGTAGGCTTCTACCGTAAACGGAGTCTAACCTCATTATCATAGCCACTTTATTCAATTATAGAAAATATCGGACTAATTAAGTCCATTTAGCAGATTTAACTTCTTTACAAGTTATGGCAGATTATCCAAAGCTCTATTAACATGTTTTGCTCAATTTTAGATCGAGCCTCCAAATTACAATTATTCAGCTTTCAACAGATTAAGCAATTAAACAGATTTAGCAGATAACAGATCTAGCAAATTAGGAAATTTAGCAAATTAGCAGAACAGGCAATTCAACAGATTTAGCAGATTAGGCAATTCAGCAGATTAGCAAATTTAACATTTTTTAAAAATTCTATTTACATATCTTTCCTAATCATAAATTAAGCCTAAACTTACGTTGTAATGATCTGGAATTTTAACCAAATTAAAATTGGAATTTTTATTACTTAATTTGAATTTGACGTAAATATATATATGGTTAAAAATATTTAATAATTTTGATAAGCTATATGATAAGTTTTACTTGAATTATAAATGGGAATGATTATTAATAATTTTGGATTTATTGATACTATTTGTCGTTCGATCGGATTTGTCAAATTATTACGCGAATGAGTAGCATTAGAATTAAGTGTTGCCCTTAGTTTTCATAGCATTTAATGGAAAATGCTACCAAAAGTTCACCTTCTCTTCTTAAGACAAGTGTATGGACACTTGTAATTTTGCATGTAAGCTTTCATGCATGCCTTCCATGTGCCTCCTTATGTGTCATCACCTCCTTAACTCTCCATTCCTATATAAGGAGACATTTTCTCCATTTTCTTACCATTCCATTCCATTTCCACCTTTCCACCTTATTCTTAAAGCTTATGGCCATGGTTTCCATGGCATAAGTCTTCCTCTTTTCCACCACCACCTTGCCAAAGTTCGTTATTCTCCTCCTCCTCCTCCTCCTTCCCTTATAAAGAGAGAGAGAGAATAATATATATTATATTATATATATTTTGGTGAATAAGATGTTGCGCCGAAATACTGTCTGACGGTTCGCTCAACTAGGCTCGCTTACGTGAAGATTTGGAAAGCTGTTTGGTGAGAACTCTTTAACAACGATTTATATAGTAGTTAGACTAATTTAAATATAGTGATGAATTATTATTTGTTAATGATGATTGATATTTGTTGTGAGGGATGATGGGTGCGAAGTTTAGAACACACAATATTAAGTGTTAGTGTTATAACGCTTGTGCACAATTATGATTTATTGAACCAAGTTGATGATGGTTGCTATGGATGTTTAAATGGTTGTTGATGTTGTTTTGCACACACTATGACACAACAATTATGGTATCACATTGGTGATCGAAAAATCTCCTTCATAATTAAAAGCAATATCATTATTGAAATTGAAGGTTAATAATTGGAAAAGACCATATGCATGAATTCATATATATTGTTAAAGTCCTTTAGATGAAAAAATAAATACCGGAACATTCTAGGACGACAGAGAGGATTGTGTCTAGGCTTGGGTTTGGAAATGAAGTTTGCTGCTCTCCCTAGCTATCCCTAACTGGTCCGACGAATGGGATGGTTAATTTGAAGTTATTTGAATTTAGAAATGAATTGGAATTTATGAAAGTTGAATTTTAGATCCAAAATAATTTAGAAAGTAAATTTAAATGATTTTAAAAGTGTTACATAAGAATATAATGTTTTTCTAAGATATTTTGAAGTATCGTAGCATAATGGTTATTATGGTCAAAATAGAGCTTGTCGCATAATGACAATTTACGTATTTAGATGCAAACTTTAAACGCTTATAACTTTTGCAATCTAAATCGGAATTCCATGAAACAAAAAATATTTGATTTATATTAACAAGAACTTTCAAATGAGTGAAAGCAGATTTTAAATTCGAGTTATAATTTTGAAGTTATGTTTGAAACCATTTTGGAAAAGATCGATGTAAGAACAATAGTTGACCATAACTATAAACAACTATTTTTAAATGTTTTAAAAATATGGAATTTTTTTGTAAAATCATAATAAATTATGTAAAAGTGTTTTGAATTGTAAATTTTAAGTTTTGGCTAAGATAAACGATGTTGTTATCAAAGTAGTTAAGATAACTGATTTGTAACGCTTTTGTAACACTTTTGAAGCACTATTGTAACGCTTTCTTTGAAAACAACTTATTTTGAAGTATTTAACACGCGAAATGTTTTCCGAACTATAAGTAATCATTTACAAATGATTTGTTGAATGTTTTCATAGGTTTAAAAATATTGAAAATAATTTGTTTGGAATTTAAATTGATTTATTTAATAATTAAATGTGTTTTTCAATTTTAAATAATTGGATATGGTTGGAGATAAATCTTCGGATGGTTGATATTAATTCGGTAGATAATGATTCTTACTATTTGAGGAATTTAAAAGGTAGGTCACCATTATTCCGCTTATATTGTGAGTTGGATATCGAGATTAATATTGAGTATAAGTTGATGGTATTTCTATCCAGATCTAATGTCAAAGAGTTGGATAAATCTTTAAATTAAGATACGAGTTTCCTAAGTTGACTGGGATAAGTTGGATAGAAATAATCTTCAGATATTTGATATGAAGTTCTGTAGTGTAAATGTTTACTATTTGAGGAATTTGGAAGATATTATTATATCGTTATTCCACTTATAGTATTCGTTGATTATGAGAATGGATATCGAGTATAAGTAGATACAATTTCTGTGTGACTTATGTTCAATATCAATTGATTTGGGTTTTGTCGTGAATCATATCTTCAATAATATCATTCTTGAAACCCCATGAGATTGAGTTATGGAAATTCATATCGTATTTTGAGGATTTGATCAGATCTTTGATTTGAGGAAATTAAAAATGGGGAATTGGAAAGAAAGTATAATCTTTTAGTTAAGATTTAAAAAAAATGGAATGTTGGAAAATCAATTTAATTGGAAACTATGGTTGAAATGTGGATTAAGGATTTTCAAAGGAAACTGGATTTTGATAACAAGTTATCAATCGAAAAATTAATTAAGGCTTTAAGGCTAAATCATCTTTGATTTAAGGGATTTGTTTTAAAAGAGAAAGGTTAAACATGGATTTTGTAATAATTTGAGAATGGGTTTAAAGAAGTTTAATTTTGACAAAATCCAAGACGGAAGGAGATTGGTAGAAAATCTGTGTGTTCTATAATTGTGTTTTTTTAAATTGCGCCTATTATTTGGAAAGACCGGGATCAGATGTACGTCTGAAACCATTCCAAGTAATAATACGACGTTGTGGAGCAGTTGAAGACATTGGAGACGACATTGAAGACCGGGACCCTTCATGTCGTAAGGACGACTTGCTGAATGTCTCGAATGGGTCGCTTCCATTTGCAGATGGATTTTATATCAGTTAGGTGGCAAGAATCCCAAACGTGTGTGAAGGAATTCCGGATTGTGGTTTCGTTCAGACCCAGAACGGACTCGTATGGATTGTGTGTCTGACATTGTAATTAACTGCGTAGCATTGTTTTATCAATATATATTTGTTTGGTGGCGGAGAATTACTCTCTTGCTTAACACCCTTCTCTAAGACGTACGAGCTTAGAGGTTATATATTGGAATTCAGTGATGCGTTGTTAATGGATAATGTGGCATACTTAAGATATGTGGTGAGCTATAAAATGATCAAAGCATGGCTTGTTTAAGCGTAGCTTTGTGTATCGTGACCTCACGAGCCTCACAACCCGGTAAATGGCCAAAACAGGAAGAAATGCGGCAAGGTTATGGGGTGTTGTCTCCTTCTAGATAAAAGGTGTACTATGGTATGGAGCCCAGGTATTAACCTATGTGGTAAAAGCATCTACCTTTGTGGTTGTTGTTGGGGCGCGCTCGGAAAGGTCGGTCACGACCGGGAGATGGCATATCCAGGCGTACTCTAAGTTACCCAGTTAAGGGGTAACCCGACCTTGTGTTTGCATGAGGAGCATTAGTTGATCCTCAGGCATCCCTCTAGAGGTGTTCAAAATTCGGTTCGGCAGGAAGTTCCTTTGCCTGGTCGTTGTCGGAAACCCAATCTCCGCTACGAGCCTGTACGGTTTTAGTTGTATACCATACGTCAGTATAATATATGGTACCTATGCTGGCTAAGATTTATACATTTACTTTCGAAATGATTTTTCACACTATATTATAGTATTGGAAGAGGATTTTCACGTATCAAGCATTTTTGACTATCATAAGGAGAAACCTCGCCCATGTGTGCGTTTACATTGTGTGTGTGCCGCGAGACCTTATGGTAGTTTCATTTTTCAAAAGTCATTGTGAATTTCTATGCACGGGAATTCATATGGAGTAAACCCGTTCCGCATTAGCGGCGTGGTCCGTTGAATTACCCAACTTTACAATGAATCTTAAATAGTAACTGTTTTGAGTTCTCACACCAATCCCATGACTGACCTGGAGTTTATTGTTCCCACACCTAAACTCTGGGTGCCCATAATTTTTACATGGCAGCCTAGTAGTTTGATTTGCAGATTTAGCCTTGGAGTTAGTTGGAGCAGGATTCGGGTTTAACTGGAGCTATTATGTTTGGGCCATTCGCATTCTTCCGCTGAGTTAGTATCTTTTCCGCTATGTAATCGATGTACTTTGATGTACTTCTTGTAACTCTAATGTAATATTATTTTAATGATAATGGAAAAGTTGTTTTTAGTTTGTGCAAATGTGTAAGTAACCCTAACAATCCGTCTTTATGAACGGTTTAAGTTGGTTTAATTACCAGCGTAAACCGAGCAGAAAGCCGGGTAGTTACAACGTGGTATCAGAGCTTTGGTTTATTCAAAGCAATGGGGTACGACACATTTGAACAAATGGAAAGACTCATCAGAGTTATATATCTCATTAGAGATAGGGTTGTTAATGCCCTAGATTGAGATTTTGGAGTATTATATTTGAGAGAGCGTATTTGAAAATATGAAATGAGTTTTGAAAAGTTTTAATTTAAGAAACAGACATATTTTGGAAATATATAGTTAATTATAATCTGGATACTTAATCAAATGATTAATATTACATTTTGTGATTATAATTACACATAAAATACTTCTTATGGCATGGTAATTAAGCCCCTTCAACTGATCAGGAAAACGATTCGAGTACAAATGCCTATTGGATTTAATTTCACTATTGGGGATTTTGAAATGTCGTTAAACTTGGGTCAAATTTATTAAGGTAACTAATCAATATGGTTAGACATTAAAAAAAATAAAGAATTTAAGTATTGTATTCGATGCTGAGGTTGGACTATCGCATATAAGAAGATTTTGAATATACGCCTAGCTAACGTATATACGAAGTATTAAGTATACTAGATAGATATAAGTTCACACTCTATTCGCTTGAAGATGATTCTGTTGATGACTGCAGCATCTTCACTATGTATTTTCGAGTTTTGAAAATGGGATGACTATATGATTCCAATTAAAACATCAATAAATATTTAAACCAATTTAGATAAGTGTTTGAAAATATTTGGTAAATTGATGAGAATTAGAATAAGTAAGCGAGATCTTGAAAATTTGATAAGTTGTAAAAATTATATTAGGTGAACTTGTAATAAGGATAAACCAGTAAATTAAGTAGAGAGTATATGAGAAAGTGTATTTGTGATATAAAAAAAGGTTTTGGAAAGATATATAGTTTGGAAACTCAAATCAATATTTTGAGTAAGAATTGGAAATAACTTTGAAATTAAATTTTGGAATTGATTTTGAAAGAATATATTTTCAATATAAAGGAAAAAGGGTCTTTGGAAATATTTGGAACTCAAAACTTGAGCACGACATTTGTGATTGGAATTTCTTAGTTGATTAAAAGACGTTTATGTGAAGTTGTAATTTACATAAGCTACCCAATTAGTTCGGGAAATGATTTAAAGGCTAAGTTGGAATGAATCAATTAGAATATTTATAATTATTCCTCCCCAACTAATTAAATTTGAAATGTAAATATTGAGAATTCAATATGACGATAAGATATTTGATGATATTTTGGTTGAGGACTACATTGGTTAAAACTGTTTTTTCTAAAGTTTGAAGGAAATAAGTTTTGAAGTTAGAATAATTAATGAGGATAGCCAAACTTAAATAAGGAAAAAAAATCTGGAATTATCGGCAATTTTGGACAGTCGATAAGTTCTAAAGTATATTGTGACAACAAGAGGAATTATTTAAGTAGGCACGAATATCTTGTGAATTAAGTTTCACAAATTGATTAAAGGATATTTGGCAAGCGGGTGTAGTAAGAAGAAATTACCTCAACTGAAACGTTTAGATAAGTTGAGTTTTGAGGATCGAGTTTTACGTGTAAAGAATAACAGTAAGTTTGGCGAATTAAAAGGAAATAAGTCCCATAACCATTGTATTTGCAAGATAAGATCAGAGAGAATAATTTATACCTCTAAATTTCTTTGGAAAGCAGTAAATGGTTGAGTATAAGTAATTGGCCCAGTAAATTATGAATCAAATATAATAGGTAACTGGAGGTTATCGTATGAGGACATGTAGATATGGTTATCCGTTTATACATGTGAGAACATGAAGCTTTGGTATAAAGAATTTTAATCTTGAATTTGTCGAATGAGTAGTTACGATTCCCATTCCTTTTCGAGGACGAAAAGTTTTAAGAGGGGGGGGGGGTGAATGTAATGATCCAGAATTTTAACCAAATTAAAATTGGAATTTTTATTACTTAATTTGAATTTGACGTAAATATATATATGGTTAAAAATATTTAATAATTTTGATAAGCTATATGATAAGTTTTACTTGAGTTATAAATGAGAATAATTATTAATAATTTTGGATTTATTGATACTATTTGTTGTTCGATCGGATTTGTCAAATTATAACGCGAATTAGTAGCATTAGAATTAAGTGTTGCCCTTAGTTTTCATAGAATTTAATGGAAAATGCTACCAAAAGTTCACCTTCTCTTCTTAAGACAAGTGTATGGACACTTGTAATTTTGCATGTAAGCTTTCATACATGCCTTCCATGTGCCCCCTTATGTGTCATCACCTCCTTGACTCTCCATTCCTATATAAGGAGACCTTTTCTCCATTTTCTTACCATTCCATTCCATTTCCACCTTTCCACCTTCTTCTTAAAGCTTATGGCCATGGTTTCCATGGCATAAGTCTTCCTCTTTTCCACCACCACCTTGCCAAAGTTCGTCATTCTCCTCCTCCTCCTTCCCTTATAAAGAGAGAGAGAGATTAATATATATTATATTATATATATTTTGGTGAAGAAGATGTAGCGCCGAAATAATGTCTGACGGTTCGCCCAACTAGGCTCGCTTACCGTGAAGATTTGGAAAGTTGTTTGGTGAGAACTCTTTAACCACTATTTATATAGTAGTTAGACTAATTTAAATATAGTGATGAATTATTATTGGTTAATGATGATTGATATTTGTTGTGATGGATGGTGGGTGCGAAGTTTAGAACACACACTATTAAGCGTTAGTGTTATAACGTTTGTGCACAATTATGATTTATTGAAACAAGTTGATGATGGTTGCTATGGATGTTTAAATGGTTGTTGATGTTGTTTTCCACACACTATGATACAACAATTATGGTATCACGAAAAATCTCCTTCATAATTAAAAGCAATATCATTATTGAAATTGAAGGTTAATAATTGGAAAAGACCATATGTATGAATTCATATATATTGTTAAAGTCCTTTAGATGAAAAAATAAATACCGGAACATTCTAGGATGACAGAGAGGATAGTGTCTAGGCTTGGGTTTGGAAATGAAGTTTCCTGCTCTCCCTGGCTATCCCTAACTGGTCCGATGAATGGGATGGTTAATTTGAAGTTGTTTGAATTTAGAAATGAATTGGAATTTATTAAATTTGAATTTTAGATCCAAAATAATTTAGAAAGTAAATTTAAATGATTTTAAAAGTGTTATATAAGAATTTAATGGGTTTCTAAGATATTTTGAAGTATTGTAGCATAATGGTTATTATGGTCAAAATAGAGCTTGTCGCATAACGACAATTTACGTATTTAAATGCAAACTTTAAATGCTTATAACTTTTGCAATCTAAATCGGATTTCCATGAAACGAAAAACATTTGATTTATATTAACAAGAACTTTGAAATGAGTGAAAGAAGATTTTAAATTCGAGTTATAATTTTGAAGTTATGTTTGAAACCATTTTGGAAAAGATCGATGTAAGAACAATAGTTGACCATAACTATAAACAACTATTTTTATATGTTTTAAAAATATGGATTTTTTTTTGTAAAATCATAATAAATTATGTAAAAGTGTTTTGAATTGTAAATTTTAAGTTTTGGCTAAGATAAACGATGTTGTTATCAAAGTAGTTAAGATAACTGATTTGTAACGCTTTTGTAACACTTTTGAAGCACTATTGTAACGCTTTCTTTGAAAACAACATATTTTTAAGTAGTTAACCCGCGAAATGTTTTCCAAACTATAAGTAATCATTTGTAAATGATTTGTTGAATGTTTTCAAAGGTTTAAAAATATTGAAAATAATTTGTTTGGAATTTAGATTGATTTATTTAATAATTAAATGTGTTTTTCAATTTTAAATAATTGGATATGGTTGGAGATAAATCTTCGGATGGTTGATATTAATTCGGTAGATGATGATTCTTACTATTTGAGGAATTTAAAAGGTAGTTCACCATTATTCCGCTTATAGTGTGAGTTGGATATGGAGATTAATAATGAGTATAAGTTGATGGTATTTCTATCCAGATCTAATGTCAAAGAGTTGGATAAATCTTTAAATTAAGATACGAGTTTCCTAAGTTGACTGGGATAAGTTGGATAGAAATAATCTTCAGATATTTGATATGAAATTCTGTGGTGTAAATGTTTACTATTTGAGGAATTTGGAAGACATTATTATATCGTTATTCCACTTATAGTATTCGTTGATTATGAGAATGGATATCGAGTATAAGTAGATACTATTTCTATGTGACTTATGTTCAATATCAATTGATTTTGGGTTTTGTCGTGAATCATATCTTCAATAATATCATTCTTGAAACCCCATGAGATTGAGTTATGGAAACTCATATTGTATTTTGAGGATTTGATCAGATCTTTGATTTGAGGAAATTAAAAGTGGGGAATTTGAAAGAAAGTATAATCTTTTAGTTAAGATTAAAAAAATGGAATGTTGGAAAATCAATTTAATTGGAAACTATGGTTGAAATGTGGATTAAGGATTTTCAAAGGAAACTGGATTTTGATAACAAGTTATTAAATGGAAAATTAATTAAGGCTTTAAGGCTAAATCATCTTTGATTTAAGGGATGTGTTTTAAAAGAGAAAGGATAAACATGGATTTTGTAATAATTTGCGAATGGGTTTGAAGAAGTTTAATTTTGACAAAATCCAAGACGGAAGGAGATTGGTAGAAAACCTGTGTGTTCTATAATTGTGTTTTTTTAAATTGCGCCTATTATTTGGAAAGACTGGTATAACACCCCACCTCCACCAATGTCACTCTTGCAAGCGCACTAGCTTTGGAGGGGTGTTAAACGAGGTAAACATGCATCCAGATATCACAAGACAGAACATATAAGTAAAACAGAGTAAGTAAAGCAGCGGATAAAACTAACATTTCAAAACCATAGTCAAGTTACATCAAAGTACTTGGTCATTTTTTTCCCACAAAACAAAGTCTAGAAACATAAACTGAAAACTGGAAAAACATAAAGTAACTATCCCCAAAGTAGAATAAAGCCATAGCATGCTCAAGTCCAAACCGTACATGAGCTATCCAGAAAAGCAGCTAAAGATCCAAGCTAGGTACCAGTGTTCCTACCCTATAAACCTGGGGGGGAAACGGAAGAAAAGAGGCGAAAGAAAACGGGTCAGTCAAAAAGACTGGTAAGTCCTACCTACTATTAGTATAAAAACTAATAAAGTTAACTGGACATGTAAAGCAGAGATGAAACATAGGGTGATAACTGGCATGGTGAAAAGTTAACAAGATAGATCAAGTGTGGCATCGCATATACAGGGTTAAGTTGCACCGAGTGTGTACTAGTATTCCAATCCATGTCAAGTATAAACAGGTAATGATCCCTTGGCCCAAAGCTGGCCCAATATCATGAGGTGACCTAAATCAAGGTCCAACTACTCGGTCTAGTCGATCGGCTCCCTATAAGCCTAACTCGTCGTGTATCGGTGTCATACGGCTTAATCATGGAATGTAGTTAACTGTGCAAGGTCCACCCCAGGGTGTATCCAGCCCTAAGGTGTAAACCACAGACACAATTCAAGCACGCACAGTCTAAACCTACTGGTGCCCATGTTCAACTCCGGACTTAATGTGCACGACCATGGTCCGCCTGAACAACCGGTGCACCATTCAGCCGTCTCTTTTGGTCTCTTACAATCAGTCCAGTAATCGTGCCCCACCCTAGCCTAGTCCAGGGTATCCAGATACTCCCAAGTGGGTTACTACTAAAAAGGACCTCGTGACTAGGATTTCAAGAGGGTTAAATGTGGTTAACCCTATCCTAACCATGTATTGAGTTAGTCAAGTGTATCCAAGTAGTTCATGACTTAACCCTATCAATACATCGTGTTTAATTGGTTAAGTATCCAAGTAGCCCATGACTTAACCCTACCAACCCATCATGTTTAATTGGTTAAGTATTCAAGTGGTCCATGAGTTAACCCTATCATGTGGAATTAATTAATTTAATGCACCCAACCTCTCACATTAGACCTTGTTGTGGTTACTAGTTAAGCCGGGCGGGTCCGGGTAGCTTTACACCACAACTTAGTCTAACCTCGGGTTTCAAGTGCGACATGACCAACTACTCACATTGGGTCCTATTGCTTGTAGCCACTAGTTAAGCCGGTCGGTTCCGAGTAGATTTATGCTACAAACTCAACCCAACCTCGAGTTGGCCATTCCCATGTTTTCTAGAAGTCATGTCCAAGTTCATGTTCATGTTCCAAGCATAATCACATGTCATATTTCATGTCATTTTTCAAATCATGATTTTATGTCATTTTAGTTTACCCATAGCGTAGCCCATCGCATGTAAGTTCGCATAAACGCAAATAGATCTCAAAAGGGGGAACTTTAGAAGCATGACATAATTAATAAGGTTTGGCCACAAGTTAAACATGGTGGCATATGAGGCAAATGTGTTCATAAACTTGCATATTACATTATACGCCTCAAAACATGCATGATATCAACTTTAGCATAATAGGTGAAACATGGCCATAAATGACATAGGATGATAGCTAGTGATTCGCATATAACATCATATGCAAGATAACATAAGGATTATGAGAGTTTCTATGTTGCTTTATGCAACATTTCAAATCAAAGCTCATAGCTTTCTATGCACAAAGTCAAGGTGATAGCTTTACAAACATGCATAGAATAAATCTATGCATAACATGATAGAATCAAAGCTCATAGCTTTCTATGCACAAAGTCAAGGTGATAGCTTTACAAACATGCATAGAATAAATCTATGCATAACATGATAGAATCAAAGCACAAATCATACTTAGGCCCAAACTCAAACTTGCAACATGTCATATTTAACTTCACAGTTAGAATCTAAGAGTAGAATAGGGCTTACAATGCTATGAAGACTTATAAAATAAAATAAGATTGAGACGAAGCCACTAGCAACTCTAAAAACCCCAAATGAATACAAGCTCCAAGAAGCTCCTTTGATTTGTATGAAGAAAGATCCTCGTTTTAATGAAGAAAGATTGAACTTTGGCCTTGAATCAAGCTTTGAAACTCTCAAACAAGCTTAGGAACTCTCATATGAATGAAGATGGAGACTATGACAAGAGGGTGGAGGCCATGATTAAACATTTTGGCATAGTTTAGTTGAAGGAATCATTTATGTTGCTTTAGGCTAGGTATTAGGGTCTTTTTATAGATGATTAGGTTAGTTTAGGCCATAGGATTAACCCTAATTCAGATCTGGGCCATCAATTCATGTCACTAGCCTCCTAACATGTCTTGAGGAACAAGTCAGGTGCACCCAGGCCAGACTGGCCGACCACCCAAGTCGACAGGGGTGTCGACTGGGCAGTCGACACAGCCTGGGGTGTGTCGACTCCCAAGTCGACTCCCCAGTCGACTTGGGGGGTGGCGGGATCTTTTCCCGCCTATCCTGCTTAGCTGAATTTGAATTCTGAATTCAAATTTGAAATTTTCTAAAAACTTTGACGGGCCATAGCTTGGTCATACGGACTCCGATTTTCGAAAACCAGTACTCTATTTCGCGTATTTTTCCGAGACGAACGCAGTGGCACAGTCCGTTTCCCTTGATTCAGATTTTTCATTTAATTCTGCCCTGGTTTATGTTATAACATGTTATTTAAAAATACGGGTTGTTACAACTGGGATCGGATGTATGTCTAAAACCATTCCAAGTAATAATACGACGTTGTGGAGCAATTGAAGACATTGGAGACGACATTGAAGACCGGGACCCTTCATGTCGTAAGGACGACTTGCTGAATGTCTCGAATGGGTCGCTCCCATTTGCAGATGGATTTTATATCAGTTAGGTGGCAAGAAGCCCAAACGTATGTGAAGGAATTCCGGATTGTGGTTTCGTTCAGACCCAGAACGGACTCGTATGGATTGTGTGTCTGACATTGTAATTAACTGCGTAGCATTGTTTTATCAAAATATATCTGTTTGGTAGCGGAGAATTACTCTCTTGCTTAACACCCTTCTCTAAGACGTACGAGCTTAGAGGTTATATGTTGGAATTCAGTGATGCGTTGTTAATAGATAATGTGGCATACTTAAGATATGTGGTGAGCTATAAAATGATCAAAGCATGGCTTATTTAAGCGTAGCTTTGTGTATCATGACCTCACAAGCCTCACAACCCGGTAAATGGCCAAAACAGGAAGAAATGCGGCAAGGTTATGGGGTGTTGTCTCCTTCTAGATAAAAGGTGTACTATGGTATGGAGCCCAGGTATTAACCTATGTGGTAAAAGCATCTACCTTTGTGGTTGTTGTTGGGGCGCGCTCGGAAAGGTTGGTCACGACCGGGAGATGGCATACTCAGGCGTACTCTAAGTTACCAAGTTAAGGGGTAAACCGGCCTTGTGTTGGCATGAGGAGCATTAGTTGATCCTCGGGCATCCCTCTAGAGGTGTTCAAAATTCGGTTCGGCAGGAAGTTCCTTTGCCTGGTCATTGTCGGAAACCCAATCTCCGCTACGAGCCTGTACGGTTTTAGTTGTATACCATACGTCAGTATAATATATGGTACCTATGCTGGCTAAGATTGATACATTTACTTTCGAAATGATTTTTCACACTATATTATAGTATTGGAAGAGGATTTTCACGTATCAATCATTTTTGACTATCATAAGGAGAAACCTCGCCCATGCGTGCGTTTACATTGTGTGTGTGCTGCGAGACCTTATGGTAGTTTCATTTTTCAAAAGTCATTGCGAATTTCTATGCATGGGAATTCATATGGAGTAAACCCGTTCCGCATTAGCGGCATGGTCCGTTGAATTACCCAACTTTAAAATGAATCTTAAATAGTAACTGTTTTGAGTTCTCACACCAGTCCCATGACTGACCTGGAGTTTATTGTTCCCACATGTAAACTCTGGGTGCCCATAATTTTTACATGGGCAACCTAGTAGTTTGGTTTGCAGATTTAGCCTTGGCGTTAGTTGGAGCAGGATTCGGGTTTAACTGGAGCTATTATGTTTGGGGCATTCGCATTCTTCCGCTGAGTTAGTATCTTTTCCGCTGTGTAATCGATGTACTCTAATGTACCTCTTGTAACTCTGATGTAATATTATTTTAATGATAATGGAAAAGTTGTTTTTATTTTGTGCAAATGTGTAAGTGCCCCTAACAATCCGTCTTTATGAACGGTTTAAGTTGGTTTAATTACCGGCGAAAACCGAGCAAAAAGCCGAGTCGTTACATACGTGCTTAAATCATGTTCATAGTTCATAATACAATATATGCCCCCAAATTTTTGTTAAACTTTGCACAGTACAGAAAACTCTCTAAAAGCCCTAAATCATGATATGAATTATGCCAAATTATAGCCTTTAATGCCAATTTCCAAAAATCCATATTTAGGCGCATTCGCATTAATAGTTATCTTATTTTAATATTGTTCCTTACGCCTAAGTTTCATATTCCTTTTTCAAGTCATGAATCGTTTTATAAAATATACCAAAAATGTAGATCTTTAAATTATATCCTCTCAAAATCAGATCTTAATTTTTATATGCATTATGTCCCCAACTTTCAAGTCATATGTTATCATTCAATGATTCCTCTTCTTCCAAATCACAGAGTATGCACAGATCTAGATCTAATTTACAACATATGTCCTTTTCTCAAATCAATCATAGATCAGTCATGTCCAATTATGCATTATTCATTATTTACTCCAAAATTTAGCATTCGTGCGTTAATCTCTTGTGAGATTTGGCGTAGGCTCGTAGTAGCCTGGCTATAGAACATAAAAAAAGAGAATAGTCACATAAAAACAGATCTGACAGATAAGAATATACCAAACCTCAGATTCAGATTTATAGCCATGTCAAGATCATAATTAAAGTTCATATTTGAAAATAACTGTACTCACAAAAAGGGAACGATTCTTGTATTCTGGAATCTGTATTCTGACAATGAATAGCTCTCCTTTGGCGTAGAAAATCGATTAGATTAGAAAATAGTTGTTCTCTTTTAATTCTATTCAGATTGGAAGAAGATGCACTAGTTCTAGCTTAGATTTCAGTAGAGTAGCGACGCAATTATTTTATTTTAATTAGAATAGAGGCAGAGTATAGGCAGAATGAAATTCTGTGGAGAGAGAGTGAGGTTTGTGGGGTGTTTTTATAGGAGAATAGGGTGATTTAGAGCCTTCAGATCAGTCTAGAAGTCATCAGAACCACCCAGCTCGAAGACAGGTCATCCAGCCACTCAGAAGAAGACACGTCATCACAAAACAGTCCAGAATTATGTGATGGATCGGTATGGGCGTACTTGGTAGGTGCGCCAGTGTATTTTTGTACTGGCACACTTCACAAGTGCGCTAGTGTATTCTGGCTTGTTTCCGGTTTTTCTGCCTAACTTCGTTCGTCCATATCTTCTCCATACATTATCCGTTTTACGCAAACTCGGACTCTATCTCAAGCAAAATTTCGAGACGAACGCATTACCGCAACCCATTTCCCTTAATTCTTCTCCTATAATTAAGTATACTTTAATTTGTTACTTATACGTTCACAGAAAATACAGGGTGTTACATTGATGGTTGCAAGTGGTTGCAAGTGGTTGCTAGTGGTTGCTCGTGGATGCAAACACACACACACACACGGTACTAGATCGACTCAGTCACTTTCGTATTGCATATGCATATATGTATTTGTATATGGATTGAAACTTGATGTGTTATCATGTGGACATTGCATTTGCATTAATGATTGTACACTCATGTAGAAGTTACAAAATACGATTAGGAATAATTACATACATGATGGACTCATAGCACCGACATGATTCACATCAAGGAGGTCAATTGAATCAGTATACTGCCTGATTTTGCATTAGACAAGGACATATACACACACTATGCATATGATCATGAAAACATTAAAATCTTTTAAGGACAACAGATGCCTGTGATTGATGGTTGAGTAGATGGATTTGGATGATAGGATACATTCTTCTTAACTTAGAGATTTTGGGACCGAATTCCTTTAAGAGGGGAGAATGTAACACCCCGTATTTTCTGTGAATATTAAAATTAACAAATCTAAGAACACTTAATTTTTAGAAGAAGAATTAGGTAAAACGGGCTACGTAATTGTGTTCTCCTTGGAATTCTTCTTGAGATAGAGTCCGAGTTTGTATGAATTGGACTCCATATGAAGAAGTTATGGAGGTTAGAAGATTTCTAGTGTAAACATAAAAATAATAATTAAATAATAAATTCAGTTTGTAATTCGAAATTCAGCCAGAATAGATGGGTGGGAAATTTCCCGCCCAGGGCTGTCGATCCCCCCAAGGGGAGTCGACATAGATGTCGACCCCCTTATAGGGGTGTCGACCCCCCCGTAGGGAGTGGGCCCCTTTGAGATCCACTTCCTGTGATGAATTTTTGTAGCCCTGAGCTGATGTGGCCTTCTCTGATTGGCCAATGACTAATTTCTAAGGTATTAGAGATTATGTGTCGTGCTATGGTTGGCTGGATCACAAATCCCCTTGGTTTGATCGCTCTGATTTCTCCTATAGTAATCTAAAGGCTAGAATTAATCCTAGACTTCTATATAAACACCCCAAACCTTAACCCTAAAACCTCACAATCTCATTCTATGAAGTCATCATCCTGTCCATCCCTAAGCTGGCCTAGCCTCCATCTTCTTCAAATTAGAAATCAAGTTAGAAAACTCCAAACAAAAATCCAAACTAGAGAATCAAACGTCTACATCAAAGGATAGCTTAACAAATTCAGAAATCAGCTCCCAGTATACAAGATCCATCCTTTTTCTGTAAGTTCGGTTATTATTTAGATTTAAACACCTAATAGAAATCATGACTGTAATAATCGGATCTAGAATGATGCCTAATTCTGATTCATGCCTATTCTTTTATCAAAACTGAATTTCCTATGTCTATAAGACTATTGTGACTGATATAATGACACCTATCGTGCCTATGAGACTGTTGTGACTGACATAATAGAACCTATCATGTCTATGAGACTGTTGGATTGACATAATGGAACCTATCATGCCTATGAGATTGTTGTGATTGATATGATGGAACTTATCATGTTGTACATCCTATGCCTATGAGACTATTGTGATTGATACAATGGGACTTATCATGTTGTACATCAAAATTAGTGATTCACTTAAGTCCAATTCTATCTAATATTTATACCTATGGTGTAAATTGCCTAGCTTGTCCACACTTATTGTTAATGTGCAACATTGAAACATGATCCTTGAATTGGGTACACCTTTACATGCTTATTTTTCCTTATGTCAATTCTTATGCTCCTTCTCTATCTTTCCCTTTTTTTTGTGACTACTAAGTTCATTTGTAACTTAGATTGAATCTCGTTGTATGTGCGATTATAACATGGGAAAATTGGGTATAATTTAATTTAGTAAACTTTGGCATAGCAAGTGAATGTGGCATAAAACTTGTACTTACTTCACT
Organism: Allium sativum; assembly: GCA_030737875.1. Classification (NCBI taxonomy): domain Eukaryota; kingdom Viridiplantae; phylum Streptophyta; class Magnoliopsida; order Asparagales; family Amaryllidaceae; genus Allium; species Allium sativum. Next base: position 19,051,664 of record JASFAX010000025.1, read on the forward strand.
TGGGGGAATACCGGCATAAAAAGACCTAAACATGGACACATATGACAAATACGTAAAATTGGCCAAAGATGAACATGCCTAACCTGAGGTTAGATTGAGTTGCAGTGTAAGACTGCCCGGAACCGCCTGGCACATCCACCGACCACAACAATATAGATCTAATGTGAGAGGTTAGCACATTAAGCCCAAAATCCCGAGGTTAGATTGAGTTGCGGTGTAAGACTGCCCGAAACCGCCTGGGACATCCAGCGACTGCAGCAATATAGATCTAATGTGAGAGGTTGGTGCTTTAATGAATGAATTAAAGCCAAGGAACAAACAGGCTAAGAATGGTAGGGTAAAGATAATTAAGGCAACACTTAACTAATATAACATGTTAATTAAACAGATGGGTGGGGTTTGGTTTATTTGAGAACAATTAACCATTGTAACATGTTGATTAGGAAGCCCTATTAATGGGGACCCATTTTAGTAGTAACCCACATAGGTGTATCACGGTGCACTGAATTAGGCTGGGTGGGGTATGGGCGTGCATGTACTCCGAAGTGGATAAAGCATGCATTGGGAATCAGTAGTATACACTATGCATCTAGAATTTGTGTCGGGTTGCCACCATAGGAATTGATACATCCTATGGTGGGACCGGCACATGTATCTACAATCAAGCGGGGACGAATGACACAAGTAATAAATGCATGCGAGTAGAAGCCAATCGAAAAAGGGATCACTTTGTTATGAATACATGATGGTAGTTGAAACATCCATTAGTAGGTGCAGAGAAATGGAAATGAGTGTGATAGTATATTCAGCTTATCTTATCTTATCTTATTACTATGGTATTGTCCTATGTTCAGTTTATTCATGTCATGATCCTTTTACTTGTTTACATGCTGAGTAGTCACTGGACTTACAAGGCTTATGTATGACCCCTTTTCTTTCGCCTTCTTTTCTTCCATTTCCCCTCCCCTCAAGGTCTGCAGGGAGGGAATACTTCATCTTAGTGCAGGCCTTTTCCAGCTTGAAGAGAGTAGATGCATTGCTTGGATTCTCTTTTCTTGGGTTATGGCTATGATTACACTTTTATTGGGGATTTATGCTGCTTTACTATTATTTTATGCTTCTTTATGTACTTGGAGTTTTAATTCAAGACAGATTTTTTTATTGTAATAATTTAGAAGTTGGTTTTGAGAAAGTGCTTGTAATGTTTTGACTGAACCGCGCTATTTATGAAATGATTTCACTTTTCCGTTGTTTATATGTATATCTTGTAAATTTATCTGTGCCTTTTACCTAAAATGCTTCACCAAAGTTAATGCATTCCCTTTGTGAGTGACCTTAATGGAGGTGAGGTGTTTGAGAATATGACTTAAAATATTATTCAATTGAGTTCGGGTTATGGAATTGAATCTTGAAATAGAAGTGTATGTGTATATTGGATAGTGAAAAAAACATGGATTGTATAAACTTGAGTTGAATTGAAATTTAATGAAGTATGAATCAAATTTATTTTAATTGAATTTGGAACTCAGATGTAAATTTAAATGAACTTGTAAATTGAAAATAAACCTAGAATTCGAGTTATAAATGGAGCTCGACTTGCTTGTAGGTGTAAACATATTTTTAAACATTTTTGTTTAAATTATCATGAGTGAAGCAAGAAAACCCATAAATGGTTGAACGGGTAAAATTGGAAATATAACTTGCAACTTGGATTATAAATAAAATTTGACATGTTCATAAGAATTTATATAGGTATTTGAACATGGTTTGTTTAAGCTTTCACAAGCGAAGCAAGAAAACCAATAAACGGATAAATTGGCAAAGTGGAACTAAAATGTTGAATTGGTTGTAATCGAATGGGAATGGATATGTATATGATTGAACAGGTTATTGGATGAAGCAAATGTGAAGAATAAATATGGGTTGGCCGACAAAAAGGTACATGCTTAATTCAATATGAGATTTTATGCGCTGAATCGTCAAGCCACTTGGCTTTTTAATTTTCTTTTTTGAATGAGAAGGGCCTAGAGAGGCGAGTTGAGGTTTGAACTATTGACCCGTACAAGAGAGGTGCTGGCGAAATTTTTCGAAAATTTAGGGAGCTAGAAAAAATTTCAGTAGTTTTGAAAAAAAATGTTAACTAAAGTTAGTCAAAGTTACGGATTTCTAGGTGGAATTGGAAACTAGTCAGTTGGTTGGATATTGATGTTAGTGTCGAGTTGGACGAGTTGATTGGAAGAAGTTAATGAGATATAGCTATTTTTCCTATTTATAATTTCGGGGACGAAATTCTTTTAAGGGGGGAGGAATGTAACGACCTACATTTTTTCACTTAAGAATTGAATATTTAAATTAGTTTAAATATTGAATCAGTAATATAATTGGATTTTTATATTAATTAGAAACAAAGTTTAAAACGTATAAATATATATTAAATATAAACGAGCTGGAAATGGTGCGGTAGTTCGTAATTTACGATTTGAACTTCAGCTGAGTGTACAAGAGTCGTTATATGTTGGAATTCTGTGAAACAAGAAATATTTGGATCTGTTGAACTATAATTTTGTAATGAAAGAGGAAAATTAGAATTTCGTATTTTATACTGAGAGTTATGGCCAAATCGAATTTTGAAATAGTCGCTGTGAAATCCTTTGTAAACAATAACGATTTATTTAATAAAATAAATCTATTTTAAAAATCAACTCAATATCGATTTAACAGGAAAATGAAATATCGAGTTTAGATTTCAAGTTAATTTATTCTGGATATTTTATGGATTCCGTTTGTGAAGATCTAATGATAATAATTTATTTTAAATAGATTTGTTAATTTTGAATTAGTTTATATTAAATTGAATTTAATTTTAACTTGCCAGTTTAAAATTTATATCCCTCCTATATGGTCGAATCAGTCTATGAAACATGTCCCAGTGTGTTCGGAATAGTGCTAAAATCCTAGAAATGCCTTTTGTTGCGTTTAAAAAGGAATTCAGAACTGCATGATATTTTAATTAGAGCCACCGTGGTAAATAAATAAAATTAATATATAATTAAAATTAAAAGTAGGAGACGGCCTAATAGACTATTCTATAAGCTATACCCTCGTCTTCTCTTTTCAACTACAGGTACAAATTCATTTCTTCCACCCTAAGCTTTCAGCAATGGCACGCGCTACACCTGAACCTGCCTATTAGCTGTGGAAATAACATCGTTTCTATCTTCTCACCATCGTGCCTATGTAAACATCAGTGGGCTTCGTTATTTTCCATCCTCAAACCATTTCAGTTCGTTTCTTTCTTTTGATTTATCATGATAGAAAATCATTCCACAAATAAATAGAAAAAAATGAGGGAAATTAAAATAGCGACTTTGAATCGCAAGTCCCTAAAGCCGATGCCATTGCGATTAACAGGAAGGAGTTCGGCGGAGTGCGCGATGAGATGGGTGAGGTGCTATGGATTTTTAGGGGTTCGATTGTTGAACTGAGTGCGACGAGGTTATGAGTTCGAAGCGGGATTTCAGATCTGGGTTTGCGATATCAGTTTGGAGTTGGAATTAAGATGCGGTTGGAGGAAGGTCTATGAGTTTAAAGTAGAGCCGATGATCGAGGGGTTTGCGAACATTACTCCATCGACCTGGTGTAAATCTGAAATCTTGAACAGGAGGTAAAAATTTAATGGGTAGGATATTGCAATATTGTTATCGGTGTTCTGGAGAAGGTGTGATAGTTGAACGTGGAGTTTGAATGATTGAGAAGAAACAGTGCGAACAGGTGCTTGGTTTTCCTTGATGGATTTATTGTGTGTAGACTGTGAAGACGTAGGGAGTTCAACTCAGTCAATACCATTTGGAGGAATGACAGTAGGGTTAGGGGATCCTGGTAGTGCGACAATACAACATGAAGTCTGGTCTTTGTTTTGGATGAATTGGTGACGTGAATGAGCCTGTAGAAGGGAAGTGAGTGTCAGGTCATTTAAGTTGAAGAGGTTTGAGCCAATTGCAGTATTGTTGCAGTGATGAACGAAATTGCGAAAGGGTGTTCCGGTGGTATTACTGTTAGGAGAATATCGCAGTGGCAATGAAGTAATCGGGAAGCTCCTATTCGATTTTCCTGTAGCGACGAGTTAAAGCAGTATAAGGCAAATAAGGTATACGATTTAATAAAACTAATTTACATAGAAAATTTGGTTATTTATTTGAGTACTTCATTTGAAATACATAAATCAGTAAATACACGAGGAATAACTTACTTTAAATAGTTAGTTTAGATTAATAATTGTTGATTGGTTAATAAAATTTAAATTTAATCATAGGTGAAAAATAACTTCATATGGAAAATTCAAGTAGATGCGGTGTTGAAGCGATATAGAATATTAAACAGAATATTCGATGAGAAAACCGAGATGAGTTAAACTCACTTAGTTAAATTATTGGGAACTATTTTTAATAGTTCAAATTTATTTTGTTGCTTGATGGATGATAACCTGCTTGGTATAAAGTGATAATATATTATAATAATATTATATAAAGATAATATTGGTGATTAGTGATTGGGTAATTCCCACAGTATCATTAGCGGTTGCCCGTAGTACCATTAGTGGATGATTTCCCTATGCGCCCCACAATATATATAGTGGATGACCTTCTATACCGCGATATTCTGCCTCGAAGCAGGACGGGTATTCTTATTGTTAAATAAATCTATGGATGTAGAAAAAAAACAAGTTGGAGGGATCCAGCTGGATTCCTCACGTTTGGATTATTTGTTTTTACATATATATTGATATATTATGTGTTTTATAACCGATGATAGCTAATGATATGTTTTGATGCGTAAGTAACATTGATTGTTGATTTGGGATATTTTAAATATCCTAAATAATAATATATGGATTTCAAAAAAGAAATTGGAATATAAAAAGAATTTTAAAATATTTATTTCAAATGAAAATGGTTAGTCAGAATCCAAATTAAATAGGATTTAAAGGCAAATATTTGTTTAAATAAATATTGTGAAGAAGTGATTTTATAGACGACATTATGAGAAGTGGAATTATTATTTTGGAAATTTAAGAAAAATGAGAAGTGTGTATGAAATTGGAAAAGAAATGGGGACCATAAAATAAACCATTATTTTAAAATAAAAAAGAAATTTTCCTAGGGGAAATTACGAATTTTTAAATAGAAATGTTCATTTGAAATCCAAATTATAAATATGGTTTAAAGGAAAAGATTTGTTTAAACAAATGTGTTAAGAAGGTGATTTTATAAATAATGTTTATAAAGGCATGAATGATTACCATTTAAGAATTTGGAAAATATGGATTTCAAAATGGAATTGAAATATGAAAAGAACTTAAAAGAAAATATTTATTTCCAAAAAGAAATGTTTATTTAGAAACCAAATTAAATTGAATTGAAAAGTAAATGTTGTTTTAACAATAAGATGAGAACTTGATTTTAAAAGTGACATTTATAAAAGGGAAAATTATATATTGGAAATATTTTTAGAAAGTATAATTTGAGTGTGGATTCAGAAAAGGAAATGTGGTTTGAAACTAACATTTGAAATGGATTAAAATTTTCCAATTTACAAGGGAAAAATAAGGAAGATTTTATAACTCAATAAAAATTATAAATAGAATGAGACATGAAATTGCAAGCATGAATTCAGTATCAACTGGTATTAAAGTAATATTATTAGCACTTAAGACAAATAAGGGGAAAGGCAAATATTTTACGAATGAGGATCAGTAGAAGGAAGGTTTGTTTTTAAATTATAAATTCTAATTGAATTCAAGTCAAACTAATTTGAAAAATAAAATATAGATTATAGGACTTTAGATAATGCATATGAAATAGTAAAGGATTGGCAAATGGTATTTTTATACGAATATTTTTATGGAATGAAGTCATCAAAATAAACTAAGATAAGTTATAATAAAACTATAAAGGTGGTTATAAAGAATAGAATATTCATTCAATAATGGTTTTGTAAATCATCTTTTTTAATTAAAATATTTGGAATGACGATAAATTTGAGATAAATATCTCGTTTGAAAGTGATAATGAATAACTAAAATATTTTTATTGGTTAGAAATTTAAAAAATGAAGTTAAGGGAATTAGAAACTGGCTGGTGACTAGTGAGTTGAATAATATTCTGAGTGTCGATCTGTTGTTGGTTTCGGCCTTCGAGGTTGATACTGAGGAAATTATTCTCTTACTAGTTTACGGTTAGGGACTAATGATCGAGATGAGAGATGCGATTTTAAAAGTATTTTAAATAGAAGGGATTTGAACATTCTTATATTAATATAAGAAAAGAAATGAGGATTTCAAATATTGAAAAGAAAGAGAAGTTTTGGATTAATGAATGATCAATCAAAAAGAGGATAAAATGATGGGGAATATAAAACAGTGAATGCAATTTTCTTTTATGGATGAATGGTTGTTTTATTTGATAGTTAAATAACCGACTATCAAATCTGGCCTAATACGAATGTTAGTACAGAAGGCCGAGATCGAATTTATTCGAAAACCAATCCAAACCAACTAATACATAACGTGGAAGATGATGATTAAAGATGGAGCAATGAAGACCGTGGATCTTCAAAAGCGAAAGGACTACTTGTCGGAGTCTCTGGAGTCGCGCCCAGAGATATTATAACGGTGATCTTGTTGTGATTGAAATCGATGGATGGCAAGGACTACTCGCTACTAATCCATACGGTGATTCCTAGGACACAGTAGGAGAGTGCATTTGGTTTGTCCAGTCCCAGGACAACTTGTATGGACGAATGTCTGATAGAGTATTTCCAAAGGGATTATATACGTTGATTTCTCCAAATGTACGAAGTTAGTGGCAAAGATGGTACTTCTTTACCCTAACAATCTGAGTATTTTTGGGGAAATCAATTAGTGATTTTTCGATGGATCTAACAATGTGGCATTCAAAGTGAATGGTGGCCAGATGATACGATTATAACCTCAAAGCCTCACAACCGGGAAATGTCAAAAATCGGGCAGGCAACATGGCTATGTGGATCGCCCCCATTAGGGTGTATTGTCACCATCAAGAGAATATTCATATTTGTTACTTATTTTCGCTTCTGTATCTCCCTGGAACGGTTATGTTGCTAGCAACCGTAGGTGACAATATATTTGATACACTCAAGAGAAATGAGTGGTCGGTCATGTGTGGGCCGGGTTTCAATACGTTCTTGTTGAACCCATTGTATTCCTCTTTAGAGATACACTATCAGAAGGTGGTTCCATCCCTTGTCATAGTTGTAAATCCAATCTCCAATAAGCGCCTGTGGTTTTGATTGTACACTGTATATGTGGAGCGTGAGATACAAGCGTTTCGCTAGATTGCTATTTGTATTTAGACACTATTATAATATCAGATAAATTATGGATTTCAAAAATGGTTTGGGTTATCATGAGGTAAAAAACATCCATTTTTATGTGTGAGCTTGTCTTACGATTATTTTTTTCTTTCGAAAATGATTTTTAACTTTAAAATCAAGATGGATGATACCAATAATTTTGTGGGTTTTCCTCACGCTGATTCACCAGACTGACCTGTGGCATTTGTATTGCTCGGGTCAGACCGAGTTGGGTCTGACCGAGTTTACAGGTTCAAGGTAAGATGATATGGACGTTAGGGGACAAGATTAAGGAGTTTAGACGTATCATATAGATATTATTTCAATATGTGTTGGAATTGAGGACAGGCTGTTATAACTCTCCAAATGAATTAAATAGCTGCTGTACTCTGATGAATTGTAATTATTATTTCAAATTTTCAATAAAGTGTTATTTCTGTATTATATTTTATTCCGCTATGATGTGAGTTGTTCTTCTCCTTTTTCTTCTATTCTAATCTTTCTATCTTATCTTTTCTCACCATCTAACTTCTTTCTTTAACATTCTGGATTTTCGGTACTCGAGTTTAAACACGGGATGTATTTGTGTCAAAAATTCGAGCATCGAATTTTCTGGTTCGTTACAGGCCTAGTGTCAAGGTTGGACATATGGAGTTTATGCTAGAACTGGGGTTACCATTAGCCCTTGACATATAGCAAGGTTGGCCGTCATACGATTAATGATGGTTTCAAAGCAGGATTGGCAGTGATAGCCAGAGTCAGTCATGGACGATTGGTTGTTATGTTTGTACTATCTCACATTGATTATCAAAAGTCGAGGGAGATGTTCTTTGAGTGCTTAACTGATATTGGTTTAGGCCTCTGGGGAGAGTACTTAGGGGATGTTAAACTCGATTAGGGTTGTCTGTGTGAGACTTATGTAATGTGGATGTTATGAGTGTTTTCCAGGATTGAATGTATGTTCTGGTTTCCATGGTTGAATTGTTTATTATAAAGGCTATCACTGTCCAATGTGGGGAAAATAAGGTTGAGTTCTTCTCGGGTGTCATGGGTAGATTAGTATGCTTATCTATCCCTTCTCATATACTTTATTGTTGAAGTTTGTTAGCTATTTTATTGCTCACTAAGACTATTGTCTGACTTAAGGTTTTATGTTTCCTCTTATTATCTTGGGTTGTTCATCCGGTTGTGGATGGGCAGACTAAGTAGCAGGTGACAGGTGATGCTTTAGTCGGGACGATGATGCTGATCGACGATGAGTAGGAGGCTCACATATCAGTTTATTACTATCTAGTATTTCCTATTCCGCTGTTTGAGTTGCTCTATGAGTGTTGTAGTGAGGCCTTATGTACATACTTGATATTTCCTATGATGTTGGAAGAATCTTTCAGGATGTTGTGAAAGTATAGAAAGTTTGCTATATGATGCTTCACTACTATAACCTGTTGTATATGTTCTATTATATTTTATCTTTGCGTGGTGAGTTCGACGACAGGTTTCGATGTGTTTACCTACTCTGATGATCGTCATAGCAGCCTAGCACACCTTTCAACGCATTATTCCTCTTGTATAGTGTAAGGGCTGTGGGCGGTCTTCATAGCACTCGTACCAATAAAGGAGCACTCTGTCTAATAAAGGAACTATCTTACCAATAAAGGAGCACCCTGTCCAATAAAGAAGCACTCATACTAATAAAGGAGCACTCTGTCCAATAAAGGAGCACTTTTTTCAATAATAGAGCACTGCATTTACGCACTTATTGACACAATGCACACTCCAACCAATAAAGAAGCACTCCACACAATGCATACTCCACCTAATAAAGACGCATAAAAATTAATAAAGGACCACAGAAAATAATAAAGCTACCCAATACCCAAGGACTCATACCTTATATACAACAATAACATTGCAAACCATATCTTATATCCAAACATATTCACAAACAAAAATGGATTCCTATTTTATGAAATGCATTATGGCTTTTAATAGCGATTTGGAGGAAGAGGAAATCCTTCAAGAGGAAGCAGAAGAAATACAAGAAATATGGGATTTATACCATGAAGCCTAAGGTTCATTATCCACAACTTGGGGGGATCGGTTCTTGGAAGGAAGTTTATACACCGAAATCAAGACAAATACCATAAGTCTTTGATGCAAAACTACTTCAATGACAACTGCACTGACGAGCCTGATATGTTTCGTAGAAGATACAGGATGCGGAGATATTTATTTCTTTGGATATTAGCAGGTATTCAAGGTAACAATGATTACTTTAGTACAAACAAAATTCATCAAAGACACAAGGTCTATCCCGTGAACATAAAATGACGGTCTCTATGAGAATGTTAGGTTATGCCACTCCTACTGATGCATTGGACGGTGCATACCGAATAGAAGAGAGCAGGACACTTGAAACACTTGAAAATTTCTATCAAGCTGTGGTGGACGTCTACAGAGAAGAATACACAAGGTCTCCGAATGAAGCAGACGTATTGCGAATCAGAGAGAAGCAAGAAAGCAGGGGATGGTCGGGCATGCTAGGAAGTCTGGACTGTATGCATTGGAAATGGAAGAACTTCCCAAAGGGATTACAAGGTGCATACAATGGCAAGGAAAGGCGACTAACCATCATTTTGGAGGCTGTAGCAACGTACAATCTGTGGATATAGCACGCTTTCTTCAGATCCCCGGTTTGAATAATGACTTAAATGTTATAGAAAGATCCCATCTGTTTAATGATCTTGCTCAAGGCCAGGTACCTCCTTTAACATTTACCTTAGGCCAAAATACTTACAACCATGGTTATTACCTAGGTGATGGAATTTACCTGAAATGGAGCACCATTGTTAAAACATGTCCAAATGCATTGACTCCTAAACAAGTCAAATTCGCGGCGACGCAGGAGGGACAAAGAAAAGATATACGAGCATTCGGTGTTTTACAATCTAGATTTGCAATGATAAGTAATCCATTTCGGTTGTGGTTTAGGAAAAAGATGTTTACAATCATGTTTGTCTTCATTGTTCTACATAACATGATTATAGAAGATGAACAAAATATGGATGAAGGGAAACACCACTACGAATATGACGGTGCTCCGCAAGCACCTGAAATATTCCGAAAAAACACACAAATAACAAAAGAGGAGTTCAACATTCATTTGGACTGTCAGATCATGTATAGAGATGCACAACTCCATAACCGACTGTAAAAAGATCTTATGAATCATTTATGGAACCATTATGGTGGTACCTAGTTATGAAGCTTAATTGCTCGAACTCGTGTTTTATTTTATGATTATACGAATTTATGCAGTAATGATGTTGTAGTTTTTTATTTTACCAATCGCGTTCTAATGTATTTGTACGTGTTATTAACTAGCTACTATTATGATCTGAAGCTAAATTAGTTTATTTCGGTCTTCCTAAACATAACTGTTTTTTATGAAAATAATAGCAATTTTATTTTGTTGTATTAAAATTTAAGCTATGATAGATTAAAAATATATTAAAATGTTAAGGGAACCTGCACTGAATTTATAGGTTCATCATGAAGCGCGCCGATTTTGTCCGCGTGCATCGAAAATATTGGTGCGCTTTGTGATGAGCTGATAAATTCGGCGCACGGGACCAATTCAGAATTCTGAATTGGTCAGGTAACATTGCCCTTAATATTATGATTACTAACATATGTTAGGGATCGTTTCCCCCAAAAATCTTCAATTCAGAGCATGAAGTCTCCAATGTTGGAGATGCTCTTATAGAGATGCAATTCAAATAAATTCTAGTGTACTTGATAATGTGCGGAATAATGAGAAATAATAGTAGTATGACAATAATTGAAAACTGACAATTAAAGTACAAGCTCAAAAACATAATCAAAAAAGCATCATGATAACATTAAGCAAATAATATTACAATTACTTTGGGTAACCTCGATTAAATACATCAAAATAAACATGAAGTACATAGTAATGCCGAAACATAAGAATATCACCATACAAACATCTCGATATTTTAAAAAAACATACAACATATTAATAAACTCACTGAAGTTCCTATTCCATAATTATGCACATCAATTATAGCCCATTGAGTCTATTGTTGCTAATTAACTTTGACACTAACCACGTTCAGTGACCACCACTGCAAAACACTAATGGTTGTAAACTGCCTTGGAATTGTTGGATCAAACCTGCTTCAATGAAAAAGTTGTTTGAAACTCAAAGACTATAACATAGAATGCACAAGCTTGTATCAGTAAAAGTTTATTTTATTGAACACCAAAAGTGGCTATTATATAGCCATACAATGCAGGAAAGTTTCAAAAAGTGCATCCATATGCTGCACAACAAACAAACATGTGAAGAAAAATTCAAGATAACAAATTTCCATACAAGTCAGGGATTATTAACAAGAACAGCTATTCCAACTACATAAAGCAAAACTAAGTCAGACAAACATTTCTTAACAATCCTCCCTTAAACTATACTGCAGAATGTGCAGTTAGTTTAATTCAAGACTAAAGCACAGCCCCAATGACTTCCTCATTTTCTGAAACATATCCAACTTGAGGAGCTATATACTTGTCCACTTCTACTTTCTCATTAAACTTCGTGTTAAAAATCCACTTGACACCGAAATTTTTCGCTCCCTCAGGCAATTCAGTTAGCTCCTAAGTCCCAGTCTTTTGAATAGATTGGATTTCACAGTTCATTGCCTCTCTCCAAACTAAGCTCCTGGCAGCCTCTTCACATGTGCTTAGATCATAGGATGCAAACATGACAAGTTGCTGCATCTATGTAGTGAGCTGCTCCACTCCATCTTCTTCTTTGGATAAGCCTTCTCCGGGTATTTCTTATTGGTAGGTATTAAAGTTGTTTATGTTTTGACTACGCCAAAACCAGCGGAGACAGAGGATGAAACCATTGCACAGACACGAGATCAGATCAAATGGGAACACGATGATTATATTTACAAAGGCCATATCTGTAAAACGATGACAGACACATGTTTTGTTTTTTATTACAACAAGCCAACAGCAAAGGTTGTTTGGGATGCATTAGAGGCGAATTATCTGATGGAAGACGGAACAAGTAAGAAATTTCTAGCCACCAAATTTTTTAGTTACAAAATGACTGATTATCGTTTAGTAGTAGAGCAGTTCAATGATATCATACATATACTTAACCAATTCAGTCAACATAAGTTAAATATGAATGAGGAAATTAAGGTTTCCTCGATAATAGACAAATTACCTCCTTCTTGGAAAGATCAAAGGAAACTACTGAAACACAAGAAGGAGGATATGAGTCTAGATAGCCATGCACAATATTTGCAAGTTGAACAACAACTGAGGGAAAAAGATGCCCAAGATGAAAAAGTTGTTGATACATCAAAGATCCATATGATGGAAGAAAAGCAAGCAAATAATACTTCGAATAACTCTTCTAATAAAAAGAGGAAAGGGCAGAACAATAACAATTCCCAAAATCAGAACAAGAATGGCAATGTAACGACGCGATTTTCCATGCCTGGGAAACCGTGTCATTATTGAAAGAATTTAGAAGATGAGATAGAAAAGGTAGAACTTATAGAATAGAAGAGTAAGAAGTTATCAGAATCTCACAGCGGAATTTCACAAATACTTATATATTACATCACAAAGTCTGATACATCCGAGTACATAATACATCATCATGGTTCATCATCATAATTATACAGTGCCATATTACAATACCATAGATCCTCAAACTGGGTAATTAAACATATATGCTACTGGGTCTTGAACTTGTTCTGCATCATGTAGCAATTGCCTTACCTGAACCTACTTGTCTACTCATAACAAATATTATGAGTTCCCAAGAGTTTAAGAAACACAAAAATAAACTCTGGGTCATTCAGGGGACTGGTGTGAGGAAACATAATTAAACAATGTAAACAGGGAAATAAGTGTCAAGGTTTTTATAATGACGGTTCATTTACTTTAGAAATCTTTAGATCCATCCATGTCTAATATTTGGAAAATGATCTAAGTCCTTTATATCAAAACATTTGATATTATAATAGTTCGTTACAAATAACTAAAAATCTAGTGAAACGCTTGCATCTCGCGTTCACGTATATAGTATACAACTTTAAAAGTTCGCAGAGCGCGTATTGGAGTTTCGATTCCAACATACAGGGTACGGGAGCACCCACCGATCAGTGTACTCTAGAGAGGGTACACTGGGGTTCAACAAGAACATCTTGTAACCCGGCCACACATGACCGTCCACTCATTTGGCTTGAGTGTGACGATACGGTTCAGCTCGATTTACCGTTTCCGAATGCTACAGCAGCGAGATAGATTTAAGAAGTTAAATAAGGAAGTCCTCTAGATGGTGATAATATACCCTGCATGGGTATGACCCAACTAGCCATGCTACCTAGCCCAACTTTTGTTACTTCCGTGTTGTGAAGTTTTGAGGTTACGTTCTCTTCTGACAGATTATTTATTTACATTCTTTGAATGCCACATCGTCCTATCTGTCAGAAATACTCATTCGATTACCCAAATATATTACGGGTAATAAAGCTAAGAGAAACGAATTCCTCCGCTACCAACGTAACATACTTACGTTAATCCGATGTGTAAAATCTATCTGACATACGCTGTCAGACACTCGTCCATTCGGGTATGTTCTGGGATTAAATAGACCAAAAATATTATTTTAAAATAACGCTCTCTCAGAACTAACTTATAGCCTAGGTGTTCAGAAATCCTAAGCTCTGATACCAACTGTAACGGCGTGATTTTCCATGCCTGGGAAACCGTGTCATTATTGAAAGAATTTAGAAGATGAGATAGAAAAGGTAGAACTTATAGAATAGAAGAGTAAGAAGTTATCAGGATCTCACAGCAGAATTTCACTAAAAATACAAACTGTTTTACTGTAAGTTTAAAACAAGAAAATTCAGAAATGTTTCACTCACCAAATGCTTTCCAAATGATCCAGAAAATGCTTCAGAACTTTAGAGATGAAATTCAGTTTTGTTTTGTGAGGAGAAAAGTGAAGTATTTGAGTGATTTTATAGGCAAGCTCATGCATTAAACAAGTATTTTTTCTGCACATGTTTACACAGTTAAACAACTTAGCCTCACCCCTCATTTCCTAGTTTCTACGGCACATTTTGAGGAGCACATGCATTGAAATTTTGTTTTACTTAGGTTCCTAACCAATGAGAGTGTCCTAGGTGATGGTTTCTAGAAGCTTTGGCCTTACCTTCATTTAATGCAAAGATCCTTCTTGGATTTAAAACTTTAAACAAATGGATTTTTCTTTGTTTTCTTCCTACTAGATATTTTCCTTCTCCACTAAGTCATGCACATGCTAGTTTCATCTTAGGATTTTAGGGAAATGTTTCTACAAATCCTAGTTGATTATTCAAAGTAGCTTGCATTAAATGCTTCCATTTTCTTGTATTTTAATGCAATATAAAAATGGATTCTCTTTTGTATTTTATACTAGATATTTGTTTGTGATCAAAACAAATGTATTTAAATGAAGTGTTTTCATATGGTAGCCGATTTGTCTCATGTTATAGACAAACATGTTGTGGTGTTTTTATTTTCAAACCCCTCTTTATTTTTTATATGAACACATTGCTCCTCATTTTATTCATGTTCTATGCTTTTTATTTCAACTCCTTGTTTTGTCAAGAAATGGTATTTATGACGTATTTATTTTCATATGAATCCTCACTTTTGATTTAATTGTTTTCATACTTGTTTTATATTTCAAATCTAAGATTTTACAAGTATATATATATATATATATATATATATTATATTTTTACATACATATGCTCATACATATGCTTATACACACACATATATATATAATATAAAAATCTCTTTAGCTTTGATTTTTAACTAGTAATATCTCATTTTAATCTCTCATTAAAATGATTTAAAAATTGTCAGAAAAGTCGGGACATTACAGGCAAAAATGGTGGTTGCTACTTTTGTGGTAAACCGGGATATTTCAAAAGGGATTGTCGCTTCCAGAAAAAGAAGCAACAATCGAAAAAGGAAAAGTTTGCCGCAGTCATATCAGAAATGAATATGCTTGAACAAGTCAATTCTTGGTGGATTGATTCTGGTGCTACTAAGCATGTCTTCATTGACAAGAATCAATTCAAGAAAATAGAACCAATTGAAGATGAAGATTATCTTTATATGGGGAATTCAGCAAAGGCAGCAGTCAAAGGGAAGGGGATTGTGGATTTGAATTCACTTCCGAAAAAGATCTTACATTAAATGATGTATATTATGTACCTGAAATTAGGAAGAACCTTGTATCGGGAAGTCTTCTTAATAATTTTGGTTTGGAACAAGTCTTTGAGTCAGGCAAATATGTGTTGACCAAAGGTGGTGTATTTGTAGGAAAAGGGTACATGTGTGATGGTATGTTTAAACCGAATATTGAAATTAATAAAAGTATGAATTCTACTTATATTGTTTATTCATTTTCATTATGGCACAATAGATTAGGACATGTTAATCATAAACACATGTTAGATATGATATCTTTGAATCTAATTCCCAAACACCAAAATGATATGCTAGATAAATGTAGGATATGTTCATTAACTAAGATAACTAGAAAACCATTTCCTTATAAACTAGAAAGTACAAAAAAATTGTTACAACTTATTAATAGTGATGTATGTGATATACATAGTAATCTAAAGGTGGCGTATTTGTAGGAAAAGGGTACATGTATGATGGTATGCTTAAACCTAATATTGATATTAATAAAAGTATGAATTCCGCTTATATTGTTGATTCATTTTTATTATGGCACAATAGATTAGGACATGTTAATCATAAACGCATGCTTGATATGATATCTTTGAATCTAATTCCCAAACACCAAAATGATATGCTAGATAAATGTAGGATATGTTCATTAAATAAGATAACTAGAAAACCATTTCCTTATGAACTAGAAAGTACAACAAAATTGTTACAACTTATTAATAGTGATGTATGTGAGATATATAGTAATCCTATTAGAGGAGTAAAGAGATACTTTGTCACATTTATAGATCATTACTATAAATATTGTTATGTCCATCTTATGCATGCTAAAAGTAAAGTATTAAACTCATTTATTACTTATAAAAATGAAGTAGAAAACGAATGTGATGCTAAAAGAAAAACACTTAGGTCTGATAGGGGTAGTGAATATCAATTTCCTGAATATTGTGAATCAGTAGGAATTATACATGAGACATATATTGCTTACACCCCACAACAAAATGGAGTGGCTGAAAGAAAAAATAGAACTCTTACTTCAATGGTAATGCAATGTCGTGTAATTCCGGACTCAATACTAGTTTCTGGGGAGAATCCTAACTTACTGCATGTTATATACTAAATAGAACACCTCATAAGAAAAGTAAAGTTACTCCTTATGAACTTTGGAAGAAATGAAAAACAAATCTTGATTATTATCGAGTCTGGGTTTGAAGAGCGATTGTTCGATTACCTGAACCAAAGATCAGGAAATTAGGACAAAAGGCTATCAAGTGCATATTCTTAGGATATGCTCAACATAGAAACGAATATAGGTTTCTATTAATAGAAACAAATAGCTCCATTGATATAAATACAGTAATAGAATCAAGGGACGTCGTGTTTTATGAGAATAGATTTACATCTATTCAAAATAAACCGATTCATGAAACGGTGGAAGTAAATGCACCTATTGGTGAAATGGTGTAGGTTAATGAACCAACTATTGAACCTGTAGAAAAAACTGATGAAAATATTGACGGAAAAGGTGATTCTCTTAGGAGAAGTAAATGAAGAAGGATAGAGAAATCCTTCGGACTAGAATTCGTCGTATATTTGGTTGAGGAATTGAGAAATAATGTAGAGCATCAATTAATGATATCTACAAATATAGAATCTGACCCTTTAACATATGCTGAGGCAATGAAATCTCAACATTCATCGTTTTGGCTGGAAGCCATAAATGATGAAATGGATTCTATTATGGGAAATAAAACATGGAACTTGTAAATTTACCTCCCTGTTCTAAACTAATACGATGTAAATGGATATTTAAGAAAAAGTTAAAAGTAGATGGCACAATCAAAAATTTTAATGCTAGATTAGTTGCCAAAGGATTCACAGAGAAATAAGGAATATATTATTTAGATACATATGCCCAGTAGCTAGAATTTGAACTATTAGAACTTAAATTACACTAGCTTCTATCTATAATTTTGAAATTCATCAAATGGACGTCAAGACAGAATTTTTAAATGGTGAACTTGAAGAAGAGATATATATGTCTCAACTAGAAGGTTTTGTAATGCCTGGTAAAGTACGTAAAGTCATCAAATCACTTTATGGTCTTAAACAACACCAAAGCAATGGCATGAAAAGTTTGATAAAAGAATTATTTCTAATGGATTTAGGATTTTTGAATTTGACAAATGTGTCTATAGCAAGTTTCATTTAGGTAAAAGGGAAATTATATCCCTTTACGTGAATGATATTCTTATATTTGGAATGGATAATTCAAGTATTGAAGAAACTAAAAGATACCTATCTTCATGCTTTGACATGAAAGATATGGAAGTTACTGAAATGATTCTTGGAATAAGAATCACAAAAACAAAAGATGGGTTATCGATTACCCAGTCTCATTACATTGAGAAAATTTTGGAAATGTTCATTCTATTCGATTGTAAACCTATGTCTACTCCTTTTGATCCAAACATGCAGTTATACACTAATACTGGAAGAGCTATAGAGCAATTGGAATGTACTAGAGTTATTGAAAGTTTGATGTATGCAATGACATGCACACAACAAGATACTGCCTATAATTTTGGTAAAATGAGTAGATATACTAGTAACCCTAGTCATATCCATTGGAATGCAATACATAGAATTTTAAAGTATCTAAAAGGTAACATAAATTATGGTATACATTACAATAGTTATCCGAGTGTAATAAAAGGATACAAAGATGCTAGTCGGAACACCGAAAGTGAAGATGATAAATCGACTAGTGGATGGATATTCACTCTTGGTGGGGGAGAAATATCCTGAGCCTCAAAGAAACAAAACATGTATTGTTGACTCAACCATGACTGTTGAGTTTATAGCACTGGCTTCTGGTAGTATAGAAGTGGAATAGTTAAGGAATCTATTATTAGAAATTCCTATATGGCCAAAACCTATGCCACCAATATCTTTGCATTGTGATAGTCAATCTACATTATCAGAGGCATACAACCAAGTTTATAATGGTAAATCTAGACATATTGGTCTAAGGCACAGTTTGGTTAGGCTAATGCACACTGAAGGGGTAATTACCATAGATTTTGTGAAATCTAGCCAGAATTTGGCAAATCCATTTACTAAAGGACTTGCAAGGAAGTTAATGATAAAAACATCAAAGGGAATGGGTTTAAAGCCTATACAATACAATCGCCAATGAAGGAAACTCAACTCAACATAATAAAGAAATTTGTTATCTTAAGTTCAAAGAGAAAACGTACTTCATTTTTTTGCGATTGGAAGAACTATAATATTTAATCAAAAAACTAAGTATTATCATACATTCCAAGGAAAAATTCTTGGTACTTATAATTACAAATAGAGGATGTTCTGCTTAGAACTTAATAGGTTAATAACAAATATACTGTTGAGGTGTGTGTTATAAGGCACTTCTGATAAACCTATCTATATGAATGCAATGAAGGTGGTGCCGCCTTCTACGAGGTTTTGGCTTGTTTTCTAAGGGAAATTCATGAAAGAAGATACTAACCCAAAGCCAATCGACGGGTCGAGCATATATACTATCTGGATAAAATGAAAATGAGTGCGTGCAAATCACATCCGGTAGATCATATAAGATCGATGATTCAATGCTTAGTCAACCAATCCATCCTGATATACTTCGGTGGGTTTTCACTAGGTATAGATTCAAGTCTGTAAGACATCTATACTTATGCACAAATTTTCCTGCAAATAAATGAAAAAAGGAATTTATTTAAAATTTGGTCGAGGATTGTTGGAGGAAATTTAAAATAAAAGAGAGAAGGAAAGCACAAAGGAGGAAAATTTGATTCGTCCCATATCATGAAATATAAGTGTGTTTGCCACTATATATGTAAATACATTACATATGATATCAAAAGAAAGAAGAGAAGAGATGAGACATGAAGCATGACACTGGCATGGACATTAATATTTAAAATGTCAAAAGATGGGCCTTGGACCTTGAGGCTCTTGAGATCTCGTGATCAGATGGGCTTCGAAATGCTAATGGGCTTACGCAGAATTGTTGTATTTTTGCGTGTGCAGAATTCAAATTCGTAACACTTCGGAGCCATTGCAAATGAATGGACGAGTCTATTCATCATTCAAAATTGCAACACTTCTGAACTATTGCAAATTAATAGGTCTGACTATTTGAGTTCAAACAACCATAACCGTTAGGAAACATTTGCATATCTTCGCTGTTTATATAAAGGATGTTCTATTTCTATTTTTACAAAATTCGAATTCCTTTCTTCTTCTCCTTCCTCACAAAATTTCTCCCATTAAAATATTCTTGGAACTCTGCCAAATTCTTTAGTGAATTATACAAGTTACAGTTCTGCAGACTGTAACTCGATCATCTTGTCACTACAGCGCGCAATTCCAATCACCGTATCTATGCAAACACGTCAATTAAAGATATTCGATATCTTCTCCATTGTATCTTCGAACAGATTTACCATTACACGTGCGCAAAATTAAGAGGGAAAATACTATTTTATGATAGCGATCACCACATCGTGGCTCAGAGATTTGCGTTTTCAAAGATTAGAAGATCCAGCGACGAATTCCGCAACCAGCAATCTAAAACAAAATTTCTGCAATGGCTCCTCACAGTCTCAAAGAGTTCGCCGCTGATTTCGTAAAGCTAGAGCTCTTTGATGGTGTCAATTTCCTACGCTGGCAGAAGAAGATGCATTTCTTATTGGCGGGTATGAAAGTTTTTTATGTTTTGACTACACCAAAACCAGCGGAGACAGAAGATGAAACCCTTGAACATACACGAGATTGGATTAAATGGGAACAGGATGATTATATTTGCAAAGCCATATCGGTAATGCGATTACGAACAAACTTTTTGATACGTACTACAACAAGCAAACTGCAAAGGATGTTTGAGATGCATTAGAGGCGAAGTATCGGATGGAAGACGCAACAAGTAAGAAATTTCTAGCCACCAAATTTTTTAATTACGAAATGACTGATGATATTTCAGTATTAGAGAAATTCAATGATATCATACATAAAATTAACCAATTTTGTCAACATAAGTTAAATGTCAATGAGGAAATTAAGGTTTCCTCGATAATTGACAAATTAGCCCCTTCTTGGAATGATCCGAGGAAACTAATGAAACACAAGAAGGAGGATATGAGTCTAGATAGCCTTGCACAATATTTGCAAGTTGACCAACAACTGAGGCAAAAAGATGCCCAAGATGAAAATGTTGTTGACACATCAAAGGTCCATAGGGTAGAAGAAAAGCTAGCAAATAATGCTTCGAATAACTCTTCTAATAAAAAGAGGAAAGGGCAGAAAAATAACAATTCCTGAAATCAGAACAAGAAAGGAAAAAATGGTGGTTGCTACTTTTGTGGTAAACCAGGACATTTCAAAAGGGATTGTCGCTTCTGGAAAAATAAGCAAAATCTAAAAAGGAAAAGTTTTCCGCAGTCATATCGGAAGTGAATATGATTGAACAAGACAATTCTTGGTGGATCGATTCTGGCGCTACTAAGCATGTCTGCATTCATAAGAATCAATTTAAGAAACTAGAACCAATTGAAGATGAAGATTATCTTTACATGGGGAATTCAGCAAAGGCATCAGTCAAATGGAAGGGGATTGTGGTTTTGGAATTCACATCCAGAAAAATTCTAACATTAAATGATGTATATTATGTACCTGAAATTAGGAAGAACCTTATATCGGGAAGTCTTCTTAATAAGTTTGGTTTCAAACAAGTCTGTGAGTCAGACAAATATGTATTGACCAAAGATGGTGTATTTTTGGGAAAATGGTACATGTGTGATGGTATGTTTAAACTGAATATTTATATTAAAAAAAGTATGAATTCTTCTTATATTGCTGATTCATTTTCATTATGGCACA
This sequence comes from Allium sativum, assembly GCA_030737875.1. NCBI lineage: Eukaryota > Viridiplantae > Streptophyta > Magnoliopsida > Asparagales > Amaryllidaceae > Allium > Allium sativum. Next base: position 19,073,276 of record JASFAX010000025.1, read on the forward strand.
ATAGATTAGGACATGTTAATCATAAATGCATGCTTGATATGATATCTTTGAATCTAATTCCCAAACACCAAAATGATATGCTAGATACATGTAGGATATGTTCAATAACTAAGATAACTAGAAAACCATTTCCTTATAAACCAGAAAGTACAACAAAATTCTTACAACTTATTCATGGTGATGTATGTGATATACATAGTACTCCTACTAGAGGATAAAAGAGATACTTTGTCACATTTATAGATGATTACTCTAAATATTGTTATATCTATCTTATGCATGCTAAAATTGATGTATTAAACTCATTTATTACTTATAAAACTGAAGTAGAAAACCAATGTGATGCTAAAAGAAAAAAACTTAGGTCTGATAGGGGTGTCGAATATGAATTTCCTGAATATTGTGAATCAGTAGGAATTATACATAAGACATCTATTGCTTAAACTCCACAATAAAATGGAGTAGCTAAAACGAAAAAAAAAACACTTACCGAAATGGTAAATGCAATGAGTTTGTAATTTCGGACTTAATACTATTTTTTGGGGAGAAGCCTTATTACTACACGTTATATTCTAAATAGGATATCTCATAAGAAAAGTAAAGTTACTCCTTATGAAGTTTGGTAGAAAAGGAAACTAAATCCAGATTATTATCGAGTCTAGGGTTGTAGAGCGGTTGTTCGATTACTTGAACCAAAAATCAGGAAATTAGGGCAAAAGGCTATCGAGTGCATATTCATAGGATATGCTCAACATAGCAAAGGATATAGTTTCTAGTAATAGAACCTAATAGCTTATTTATATAAATACAGTAATAGAATCAAGGGACACAATGTTTTATGAGAATAGATTTACATCTATTCAAAATAAACCGATTCATGAAACTATGGAGGTAAATGCACCTATTGGTGAAATGGTGGAGGTTAATGAACCAACTTTTGAAACTGTAGAAATCACTGATGAAAATATCAACGAAAATGGTGATTCTCTTAAGAGAAGTAAACGAAGAAGGATAGAGAAATCCTTTGGACTAGATTTCGTCGTATATTCGGTTGACAGATCTTGAAATAATGCATAGCATCAATTAAAGATATCTACAAGTATAGAATCTGACCCTTTAATATATGCTGAGGCAATGAAATCTCAAGATTTATCATATTGGCAAGAATCCATAAATGATGAAATGGATTCTATTATGGGAAATAAAACATGGAAATTAGTAGATTTACCTCCTGGTTCTAAACCAATAGGATGTAAATGGATTTGTAGAAAAAGTTAAAAGTAGATGGCACAATCGAAAATTTTAAAGCTGGATTAGTTGCCAAAGGATTCACACAGAAAGAAGGAATAGAATATTTAGATACATATGCCTTAGTAGCTAGAATTCCAACTATTAGAACTTTAATTGCATTATCTTCCATCTATAATTTTGAAATTCATCAAATGGACGTCAAGAAAACATTTTTAAATGGTGAACTTAACGAAGATATATATATATATCATCCAGAAGGTTTTGTGAAGCCTGAACAAGAACGTAAAGTATGTAAACTTATCGAATCACTTTACGATCTTAAACAAACATCAAAGCAATGACATGAAATGTTTGATAAAACTATTATTTCTAATGGTTTTAGGACTTTTGAATCTGACAAATGTGTCCATAGCAAGTTTCATTCAGGTAAAGGTGTAATTATATGCCTTTACATGGATGATACGCTTATATGGATACTTCAAGTATTGAAGAAACTAAAAGATATCTGTCTTCATGCTTTGACATGAAAGATATGGGAGTAGCCGAAATGATTCCTGGAATAAAATTCACAAAAACAGAAGATGGGTTATCAATTACCCAGTCTCATTACATTGAGAAATTTTTGTAAAGGTTCAATCTATTCGATTGTAAACCTATGTCTACTCCGTTTGATCCAAATATGTTGTTATACACTGATACTATAAGAGCTTTGCAGCAATTAGAATATGCTAGAGTTATTGGAAGTTTGATGCATGCAACGACATGCACACGACCAGATATTGCTTATGTCGTTGGTAAAATGAGTAGATTTACTAGTAACCCTAGTCATATCCATTGGAATGCAATACATAGAATTTTAAAGTATCTAAAAGGTACCATAAATTATGGTATACATTACAACGGTTATCCGAGTGTAATAGAAGGATACATAAATGTAGGTTGGAACACTAGAAGTGAAGATAATAAATCAACTAGTGGATGGACATTCTCTCTTGGTGGGGGAGCAATATCCTAGGCCTCAAAGAAACAAACATTTATTGCTGATTCAACCATGGCTAAAGAGTTTATAGCACTGGCTTTTGGTATTAAAGAAGCGGAATGGTTAAGGAATCTATTATTAGAAATTCCTGTGTGGCCAAAACCTATGCCACTAATATTTGTGCATTGTGATAGTCAATCTACACTATCACAGGCATACAACCAAGTTTATAATTGTAAATCTAGACATACTGGTCTAAGGCACAGTTTGGTTAGGAAAATTCTCACTGAGGGGGTAATTACTATAGATTTTGTGAGATCTAGCTAGAATTTGGTAGATCCATTTACTAAAGGACTTGCAAGGAACTTAGTGATAAAAACATCACATAGAATGGGATAAAGCCTATGCAACACAATCGCCAATGAAAGAAACTCAACTCAACATAATAAAGAAATTTGTTATCTTGAGTTCAAAGAGCAAAAGTACTTCATATGTTTTCGAATGGAAGCACTATAATATTTTGTCTGAAAAACTAAGTATTATCATGCATTCCAAGGAAAAGTGCTTGGTATTTATAATTACAAAGAGAGGATGTTCTGCTTAGAACTTAATAGGTTTATAACAGATATGCTGTTGAGATGTGTGTTATAAGGCACTTCTGATAATCCTACCTATATGAATGCAATGAAGGAGGTGCCGCTATCTGCGAAGTTTTGGCTTGATCTCTACAGGAATTTCATGAAAGAATATACTGATTCAAGGCCAATCAAAGGGCTAAGCATATATACTATCTAGATAAAATAAAAATGAGTGTGTGATAATCACGTCCGGTAGATCATATAGGATCGATGGGTCAATGCTTCGTCAACCAATTTGTTGGCTAGCTTTTTGACCAAGCCACCCAGGTTCATTCATAAGAAGAAAGTATGAAACCACATTCTCTAAGTATATGAAGGAACGGATCGCACCATTGACTCGCCCCTCATCGGATCGCCCCATATCGGATCGCTCCATTGACTCGCCCCAAATCGGATCGCCCCATATCGGATCGCACCCATTTCATCAGCGAAATGACACCTCTATGCGATTCGATCCATGCATGTGTTATTGCCCAGTATTGACCGATCCGATCCCCTGATGCATGGCGGAGCCTCTGACCCGTTCAAGCACGAGCTAGTCTTCAGCGATCCGAGACGCACTGATCTAGCGACACGTGTCCCTAACTGTCAATTTGACCGATTCTCCCAATCTGCACGATCCGATTTCAAGGGGATCGCGACACCTGTCCACAACGGCTAATTTGACTATTTCTTCAACGGCAGCGATGCGATCCGATGTCCTCGGGATTCGTGCCACATGTTACTACGATCCGCCTGACAAAATCAGCTATAAATAGCCCGGAGTTTGGCATTTTTAAGGAGCTTTTTTGCAATATTGAGTACTGAATCCGCCATTATTGTCAAACTAATAGAGTATTGAGAGAAATCATTGGGTACTAGCTTTCAAAGTATAATCAATAATATATAAAGTGGACGTAGGCTCGTTAACGCCGAACCACTATAATTCTGTGTGCTATTTTCTTTTCCCTCATTCTTCAATTGAAACTATATAAGATTCAGAACAATTTGGGTGTTAGTTCCAAATTTTGATCTAACATTTTGGTGCTTTCACTGAGAAAACAGTCCTAAAGTTTCACTATTCAGTTCTTTGAAGATTCTAGCGATTCGGATATCATGGCTGGAAAGAGATCTAAGGAAGCACGAGCTTCACGAACCAATGAAACAATCGAAGAAAGTGTGCATGAGCTAGGCAATAAGGAAACTCTGGATCGCGGAGCGCAGGGGGCGAACCGATCCGATGAAGACGCCACGCTCCGAGTCGACGAGAACGAGGCGATCCAGACTGCTGAAGGGGTTGTTACTCGATCCTGAGATAACGCCTCGAATCCTCCGCGCATCGTGACCACGAACCGGTCCCAGGGGGGCGCTGCGAGCCACCATCCTCGATCCACAGCGATCCGAATTGATGACCAACAAAGTGATGATGACCAATATGGCTCGCTCCTACTGTCCTGGCCCCTCCGATCGACCTGGTTCAAGCTCTTTGCGCATAAGAGAAAGTGATGATGACCAATATGACCCTGCTACTCCCGTTACTGAGGGGGATCTCTCTCGCTTTTCCGAAATGTGGGAGAGATTGTTTGATGAATTGGCTGCCCAAAGGCAGGAAAGCTCCGTCCTGCGAAAAAATTTGACTGCTATGGATAAAAGGCTTGATGAACTCGCAAGGCAAAGGACGCCACCAGTTCGTTCGCTCACTCCAGGATATTCTTCTTCGTCAGAGGAATCGCCGAGACCTCCGCGGCGACCATATGAGAGAGCCGAAAACATAGAGTAGCTTCGGTTCGGAACCCTGCCATCACGGGAAGAAGAAGAGCTGGAGGCGGGGCCCTCAAATCGTAATGTGAACGATCACGCCGCGACTCCCAGAGCTCGAGATGTGGACAATCCTGTACAGAACAGACTACCTCAGCCCCGTCGTCGCGCACATGCTCATGGTAACAGGGGGCAACGAAGCCCAATCCGAGCCCAAGATTTTGTGACTGCTCCCGGAAGAGAGACTAGAGAACCCCGTCGAGCCAGAAGCACAAACCCTGAACCTCCGCTGACCAGTGCAAATGTGGCAGCCATGATCCATCAAATTCTGGCAGATAGCCGTGGGCAACGGAATGAAGATTGGGGAATTGACCGCAGTCACACCCCTTTCACTGATGATATTTTGGATGCGACATTCCCGAGGCGTTTCAACATGCCATAGATGAACCGATACGCGGGTAGGTCTGATCCTGTCCAGCATCTGATGAGATACTCTTGGTCAATGACCGCTGCCGCAGCTTCTGACGCTGTTAAGTGCAAAGCATTTCCCATATTCTTGGAGGATGTAGCATTGTTATGGTTTACTCGCTTGCCAGCAAGATCGATTTCTAGCTTCAGGGAGCTGAGTGAGAAGTTCGTAGAACAATTCCGTAACTATGCACAAAAGACAAAGAGTGTGATTGATTTGTTCCTTGTCAAGCAGCGACCAGGCGAGAGTTTGAGGGCGTACCTAGACCGTTTCAACTTGGCAGCTACTGAAGTTAAAGATCCCCATGAACCAACCGTTGTCGCAACACTGATTGATGGAGTAGATAAAGACACTGAATTCGGGAGATACCTGGCAGGCAAACCACCCCATACTAGAGAGTTATTCTACGAAAAAGCTAACGTACATTTACGCCGGGAAGAAGTATATGCTAACCGAAAGGCAAAAATAGCTGATAAGGAGGAAATTCAGAGCAATGTCGCCATTAAGCAAATAGGAGACAGCTCGGGGAAAGTCAAGGTTAATGTCGGAAATCGGAATCAGGATGGTCGTCAGTCAGGGAACGACAATAATAATGGTAACGGCAACAACCAGAAGAGGAACCGAGGGAACGACTCCCAGAGAAGGACTCGTCCCAGGGCCTTTGAAAGTTATACACCAATAAATGATGCTCTGGAAAATATCTTCATGGATGCGTATGAAGTCCTCCAGAATAAGAGGCCACCTCCTAGAGAGTCGACGGAGAAAGAACGTGAAACGGGGAAGTTTTGTCTCTTTCATCAGATTCACGGCTATTCGACAAATGAATGCCGTCACCTAAGAGATGTAGTCGAAAGGCTGCTTCGAGAAGGAAAATTAGATGAATACAGAGTAACGCCCCGAGACAGGGGGCAAGCAGTACAGGCCCCAAATCAGAACCAGAATCTACTTGCTGCTAGGCCAACTGCCCAGCAAAAGGGAAAGAACATTGTTATCAATACCGTAATCGGAGGACTTTATCTTGCCGGGCATAGTTCCAAGGCATTGGATCAATATGTCAATGCAGCCAAGCAACACCTCGAGGTAGGGGAGTGTAGCAACCCTGAGGACAATATCCCGGTAAAGCAGCAAAAGATGATGACCGACGATGTCGTTTTCCGAGAACGAGAAAGCATTGGAGTCCATGCTCCGACTGAAGATCCATTTGTAATCATAGTTCCTATTGGACCAGCCACTGTTCATAAGGTTTTAGTGGACAACGGGAGTTCCGTCAATATTCTTTTCAAAAGGACATTCGACCAGATGAACCTCGAATAAAGGACTTGAAGCCCTGTCAAGGATGGGTCCGTGGATTTAACGGAGCATCCACCGCTCCAATGGGTTATGTAGAGTTACCAATTACGCTTGGGGAAGGAGAACGCCAGAGAGTGAGAATCCTTCCCTTCATGGTTTTGGATGTTGAATCACCCTACAATGCCTTCCTTGGCCGACCGGCCCTCGCAAAGTTTAGAGCCTGTATAGCCCCCTGGTGCCTATTATTGAAATTCCCCACAGAAGCTGGCATTGGTATCGTCAGAGGAGATCAGGTTGCTGCGCGAGCATGTTATGTTGCCGAGCTAAAGTTACTTCGGAATGGAGGGGACATAGAAACCAAAGGCGCTTCTCCCCCTACAAGGGCGGAGACCTTATAACAACTAAAGAGGATAACCGTTGGAGAGTCGCCCAGAGAGTTGCCCGAGGATATAGATCCCAGAGAGGATCAAGAACCTGGGGGCAGAATGGCGACTCCCAACGAGACAACTGTGGAAGTACCGATCGATGATAGTGACCCAGAGAAGGTCCTTTAGATTGGATGCCAGTTAAATCTGAATCTTGCTAAAGAACTGATGAATTTCTTAAAAAATAACTTAGATGTATTTGCTTGGACTCATGCAGACATGTGCGGGATATCCCCATCAATCATGAGCCATTCATTAAGCATTAACCCTAAACATCCTCATGTAAAGCAAAAAAAGGCGGATGTTGGGCCCAGAGAGGTCCGCTGCCTTGAAAGAAGAGGTTGGAAAGCTAAAGAGTAATGGATTTATCAGAGACTCGATCTATCCAGACTGGATTTCAAATCCAGTCCTGGTAAAGAAGGCCAACGGGAAGTGGCGAACATGTATCGACTTCTCGGATTTGAACAAAGCCTGTCCAAAAGACAGTTTTCCGTTACCCCGGATCGACCAGTTGGTAGACTCGACGGCGGGTCATGAACTTCTCTCATTTATGGATGCTTATTCAGGATATAACCAGATTCCGATGCATGTTCCAGATCAAGAACACACTAGTTTTATCACGGATCTAGGATTATATTGTTATGTGGTGATGCCCTTTGGCTTGAAGAATGCGGGCGCTACATATCAACGTTTAGTCAACAGAATGTTTTATAACCATATCGGGAAAACAATGGAGGTATACGTCGACGATATGTTGGTTAAGTCCAAGCAATCTTCCCAACACGCTACTGACTTGGCAGAGATGTTCGGCATTCTTCGAAAGTACGGAATGAAACTCAACCCAACCAAATGTTCATTCGGTGTTGCCTCCGGAAAATTCTTGGGGTTCATCGTCAGTTCCAGTGGGATTGAGATTAATCCAGACCAGATCGCGGCAATCAGAGACATTCAGGAACCTAGGCAAATTAGTGATGTGCAAAGCCTTGCAGGAAAAGTGGCCGCACTAAGCAGATTTATCTCCAGGGCTACGGATAAGTGCATCCCATTGTTCGAATTAATAAAGCAGGGAAAACGCCACTTCAAATGGACGCCCGACTGCGTAGAAGCATTTCAGAACTTACTAAGGCACCTGGAGAAACCTCCGATAGTATCTAAACCAATGGATCATGAGGACTTATTCGTGTATCTGGCAGTGTCATCCCATGCGATCAGCTCAGCGTTGGTAAGAGAAGAAGATAAGGTCCAAAGACCCGTGTATTACGTGAGCAAAAAATTGACGGCGGCAAAGCGTAATTATCCAAGGATAGAAAAGTTGGCGTATAGTTTACTGATCGCCTCTAGAAAGCTTCGACATTATTTTCAGGCGCATCCCGTTACCGTATACACTGATCACCCACTCAAGCAAGTTTTACAGAGACCAGAGGCGTCTGGAAGATTACTCAAATGGAACATTGAGTTAAGTCAATTTGATCTGAACTTTCAGCCTAGACGGTCAATTCGGGGGCAAGTGATAGCCGACTTCATAGCAGAGTTTACCGTCCCGGAGGAAGATATAGCTAACGAAGAGGTCGATCCTTCAAAACTACTTTTCGATCCCAATGCCTGGAGATTGTATACTGATGGCGCTAGGAATAACGAAAGATCCGGCGCTGGAATAGTGCTTGAAACTCCAGAGAAACGATTGATATCCTATGCTATCCGGATGGAGTTTCACGCCACTAACAACAACTCTGAATATGAAGCCTTGATAGCCGGATTAAGGATCGCAAAGGAATTAGAGGTCACAAAGCTGAACATCTTTTGTGACTCCAAGTTAGTTGTGAACCAGGTTACTGGAAAATTCCAAGCTAAAAGTGCAAGATTGATTTTATACTTGAAGAAAGTGAAGGAGTTGCTGAACGATTTTGATCACTACAGCATATCTCACATACCGCGTTCAGGGAATCAGCAGGCGGATAAGTTAGCAAAGATGGCTAGTTCCGACGATCCTGAAGTGACCGGGCTAGCCCCCGTTGAAGTACTTCGGTCCCCTAGCATAGATCAAATGGAAATCGACCTAATACTAGAGACGGAACCAGAAAGGGAGTCCTGGATGACTCCTCTAAAGAATTTCCTGATGAATGGAGCGCTTCCGACCAAGAAAAACGAGAGACGTAAAGTAATTCGTAAAGCTGCCCGATACGTTCTGCAAGGCGGAGTTCTTTACAGACAAGGATTTTCAATGCCCCTCATCCGGTGCATAGCTCACGATGACGTCAAGCGTGTGCTGTAGGAGGTACACGAAGGCGAATGCGGCGACCATGCTGGAGGGCAAACTTTGGCAAAAAAGGTGTTGCGACATGGTTATTTCTGGCCTACCATAAACAAGGATGCGGCAAGATACGCACGACGGTATGATGCATGCCAGAGATTTTCAAAAATACCTAGAGCACCTCCTAACCAGTTAAAAACAATGATGAGCCCATGGCCTTTCGCTATGTGGGGAATTGATATCATTGGAAGTCTCCCCATAGCAAGGGGCGGAGCAATGTTCACTATTGTGGCCGTGGATTATTTCACTAAGTGGGTCGAGGCTGAACCACCAACTACGATCACAACCAAACGAGTGATCAATTTTATCGTTCGAAACATCATTTGCCGATTTGGGATTCCAAAGATTATGATAACGGATAACGGAACTCAGTTCGATAGCGGTGAATTCAAAAATTTCTGCCAAAAATACCACATTGAGAACCGATACACCTTTGTGGCGCACCCGCAATCGAACGGACAAGTCGAAGCTGTGAATAAAGTGATTAAGTCCATTCTGAAAAGAAGACTGAAGCGGGCCAAAGCCATGTGGGCTGATGAATTGCCCTTGGCACTATGGGCCTACAGGACAACATATAAATCGGCAACTGGACATACCCCCTTCTCCCTAGCTTTTGAAACGGAAGCGGTCATCCCGGTTGAGATAAAGGTACCTTCTCACCAGGTGACTTATTACGAACCGATGACCAATAATGAATTGCTCCTTGAGTCCCTGGATATGATCGAAGAAAAGAGGGATGAAGCAGACCTGCGTGCCTTGAGTTGCAAACAACAGGTCGCCCGATATTACAACAAAAAGGTTCGAGCCCGAACCTGGGAACCCAGAGACTTGGTTCTGAAACGTGTCTTTCCACCCCCAACACATATGGGAGCAAAGTGGGAAGGACCGAACTCCATTCTGAGCAAGCTTGATAATGGAACCTTTAAGCTGGCAACAGTAGATGGAAAGGAGATCCCTAGAGTGTGGAATGCCCAACATTTACGACCAAACTTAACATGACAATTTCAAATCTAATCTTTTGCTTTGTTGAAAACCATGTAAAAGGCACGACTTTCCTAGAATAGTCTGATTCCTTAAAGCAAAAAAATTATAAAGTGGACGTAGGTCATGATTCGACCGAACCACTATAAAAATATTGTGTGTCATTTACCTTTATTGCACCTTTATTTATCTGCCTGTTTATTTTATGGAAATCGTTTTGAATAATCCAACGACCCTAGAAGAATATAATTATAAATGCCTTCCATCAGAATGGAATGTAATCACAGGTCAAAGTTCTGAGGATACAATAAAGTAAACTATATCGTTGATAGCGCTCTAACTCTCCAGAGAGGGAGAGAGAGTATAAAAGCGTCTCCGATTGAGCGCTGAGAAAGAGCTCCTTCCCCGTTGAAGGATCGGGGAGAGAATGAATCACTGAGCTCGAACTCTAACTCTCCAGAGAGAGAGTATAAAAGCGTCTCCGATTGAGCGCTGAGAAAGAGCTCCTTCCCCGCTGAAGGATCGGGGAGCGAATGAATCGCTGAGCTCGAACTCTAACTCTCCAGAGAGAGAGAGTATAAAAGCGTCTCCGATTGAGCGCTGAGAAAGAGCTCCTTCCCCGCTGAAGGATCGGGGAGCGAATGAATCGCTGAGCTCGAACTCTAACTCTCCAGAGAGAGAGAGAGAGAGAGAGTATAAAAGCATCTCCGATTGAGCGCTGAGAAAGATCTTCTTCCCTGCTAAAGGAACGGGAACCGACTGAACTATTGAATTTGAACAAAGGGTCTGAAACAAGCGACTACCCTAGCTGAGTTTAGCTTTCAGCCCTAACTCAACTAGGCAAACAGCCTTCAATTTGCCAACACAGCCCAACACAAGAAATTCAGTACCATAAGAACAGTTATCTTACGAAACTTTTTAAGTCCCCCATATTCAGAAATAGGGGGCAACATGCGAATAATGCTAATCAATCTTTAATAAGCCCTAGTTAAGCGCCACATTAACGATTGATTGGGGGCCATATGCATATATACACGAACTTCAATGCAGCAATGCAGCACGAAAATTTTCTTTCTGTTGTTTGATTGATTTGTAGATATAATTAGACGGTCTATTACTAAACATGGAAAGTTTATTTGAATACAGGTACACAATGATGCAAAAAGAGATAAACTTTCATTTATATACTGCGAACCAACAAAGTGAAAAACGACCTAGAGAGGAAAGTGAGGGCCAGTCTCATAATTACACTTCCTGGCCAGTGGAAAACCTAAAGACAAAATATCAACAAGAAACAATATCCTATTTACGCTTTGGCCTATTCTCCTGCTTCTGTTTCTCCAGCTTCGCCTTGTCGGCATCGGACTGATCCTCTTTCTTCCTATTCCTTTTGTCTATGAGAGGAACACCCGACTTTTCTAAAGATTCCTCTTCCACCTCTTTTCTCTTCCTTCTATCAGAAAGGGAAGCCGGGAAGTCATCAGGATTTGCAAAATGAAGCTGTCTGCTGATGGATTTGGGCTGGATTTTCAAAATCAACCCGGTTTTGGGATCAAATTCTGCAAGAGGGACTACGTCCAAAGCCTCATCTGCCACCTTCTTCGAAGCCATCTCTTTTTCCTGCCTCGCCTTTAGGCTGGCCAAGGTTTCGTCGTCATCGTCGTCGGCTTTTTTGGCGCCGATAATATCTTCCTCATCCTCTACATGGCGCCCATCCATGTCTTTCAAGGCCTCAATGGTCTCAGCATCCTTGGGAACATCAGTACTAGGTGCCGGGATGCTTCTTTCTGCTGTTGTGACATCAGCCTGCTTTGATATATCAATACCGGCACCTAGCGAGACAGCCTCCTTCTCCGCTTCTTTTTCAACACCCTTGTCGACGGGCTCGCCACCTGTATTATGAGGAACACACATTACTAATTCAATTGGTTGTTCTACCAGACGATGACAATTCACAATTGCTTTAACAAATTGTGGAAAAAAAAGGAGATACCTTCAGCAGATCCTCCTTCTTGAGTAGCTGCAGGAGCTCCAATAACCACGGGAGTTAGGCCCAAAGGGATTAGTGGATCATCGGGATGGTATTCCTCAACTCCGGAGGTCTTGGGCTCCACGGCTAAACTCGAGCCTTCGTCAGCTTTGCCTTTACCCTTAGCCAGGGCCCTTTCCTTTTCCATCTCTGCTAGAATCAGACGACGACCCTCTGCCAAGTCCTCAGGCTCGTTATCCCTCAAGATGCTCTTCATCAACTCATCTTCGTCAATTTCTTCGACCCCCAATCTCTGCTTTTCACCCTCAACAATGGCATCCCATAAATTGGCTAAAGTAACGTGGTAATCCAGGATCCACGAAATGTTGCGGGTTTTGAGGACTTGGCCAAGAAAGTCAAAAATCATCTCTTCAAACCCCTCGATATCCTTCTCTCTTGCGAGGAGCTTGTTGTTTGAAGCAGTAGCCATTTCAATGGCGCTTTCAACATTCTTTTCGGCGAGAGCTGCCCGTCTCTCCGCATCCGCGACCTGATCATTCAAAATCAACTTCTCTGCTTTAGCCAAAGCCAAACTTTTTTTCAAACTTGCTTTTTCTGCCTCCCAAGCAGCTCTCTCTGCTTCAAAATGGCCTTGTGCTATTTTCAACTCAATATTGGCCATTTTGAGATCTTCAACCTCCTTCTTTAAGGCCATTTTCTCTTGGCTATTGGAGTCAAGTTCCGAATGAAAGCGCTGCTTAGCATTTTCTAATTCAATCTTATAATTTTCGGCATCTCTCCGCGCTAAAGCAAGTTGGGATTGGGCATCTTCCAAGTCCTTCTCCATCTTTGTCCTGGCCATTTCGTTGTTTTCAAGTTTCGCCTTAGATCTATGTGCTTCTATTTCGAGCGTTCGGATGACTTCTGAAAGGTTAACTGCATGTTTCTTCATCATCTCATACTCCTTGGCAACGTGGCGGATGTGCTCGACAACTTCATTATCCCAGTTCTTAGGGACGGGTTCCAAGGCTGGAACAAATGTCATCCTGTCGAAGAATATATCTGGGAATTGTTCCCGTAGCTTTTCCAGCCTACCTTGAATCTCGGGACCATGCATGTAATCCTGTGACCCAGGGGCAGCCAAATCTAGCTGACTGGAAGGAACAATGTCACTCCTCTCCTTTTCAGGCTCTTTGATTGGATCTTTGCTTTTATCTTTAGATTCGTGATGCCTTTTTGACGACCTGTTGTGAGAGGGAGCACTCTTCGGAGGAGTTAACTCTTTAGGAAGTTTCTTTCCCCCTGCAGGAACTACTGGATAGCTGGAAAGCTTGGCAGATGTCGATTTCGGTGGAGACCGGGGTTGCGAGGAAGTCGGCTTGTGAGAAGGGCCGCGAGAGCGCTCAGTACCCGGATGAAGACTGGGTGTGCCCTCACGAAGAGAACGATAAGAATAAGATCGCCTGCGGGACATCTTTCCTGCAAAAGAGAAGAAAGCATATTAAAACTTTGAATATTGACGATATAAGCGTGCGTGATTTGTGCATCCCATATGATTCCCCCTAACAGACCCGGACCTGAAGACAGGCTCATCTGACCAGTTTCTTGTTCTCTAGTTGGAGCGATGGCCTCCTCAGAAGTAGGGAAGAATGGATCCCCTTCAAAGTCCCTCTCTGTGTATACATCGTCGGGCAGAGGAATTTTGTTCAGCTCTTTGAATAGCTGTTCGTCTGTCAAGTCATCGGGAGCAGTGGGTTCGATTGGAGTAGAAACTAGGATTTCCTTGGACTTGTCACCTCGGGCCTCATCCCCTTTGTATATATTCAGGTCCTCGTCGTCTTGGATGACTATAGGGGAAGGACTCTTGCGAAACTCAGTTGTTTCAGCTGCTTGCGATGTTCCCTCTCCTTCCGTTGGAGGCACGTACTTATAGGGTTTGCAGCCAGCGCCAAGTCCAAATCTTATATCCAGAAGATGGTGCTTATGAAGATTCTCATCAGTAATGCATTTTTTGATCCTTAGAAAGTCGGGTCTGCTTTGTAGAAGAATAGACAATCGATTGTTGTATAGCGAACCCTCTATTTTCGGGAGGACGTGATCTGTTTAGGACAAAGAAAAAGGGCAAAGAATGTTAATGCTTCGACTTCTTGAATAGGATATTCAGTTAAAAGCTTGAAGTTTACTTGATTTAAGCCATCTTCTTGAGCATCCGGCCTGTTTCTTTATATAGAACCAATCAGACTTAGGATCCCCTATATTGCTATATCCATCGTACAGAACCTTCCTATTCGCCACCGATTCAAAGAAAGAGAAATTTGGAGTTGTCGAATAACGATGCTTGAAAAGAAAGTAGAATGTCAAATCTCTGAATGTGAGTTTGGTATGTAAGATCTCCGCGTATGCAATATATAGGGTGTGTAAAGATGCGTAGGCATTAGGATGAAGCTGCATCGGAGCGATACCCAGTCGTTTTAAAGTCTCGATGGCGATTGAAGGAAATGGAGGAATAGCTCCTACCAAGCACCTGGTTCGACTGATTGCCATATATCCTTCTGGAGCTAAGTGGGGTCTATCTTCGCTACCGGGTGTCATGACATCATCCCAAGGAATCCCGTGTCTCAAGCAGATTCTTTTAAGCTTTATATCATCGAGCTTAGATGCTAAAGAATCAGAAAGTTTATCTATTCCGAGCGCGCCAGGAATCTCGTCGGGATATCGCCTGTCTATCTCAGATTCTTCACTAGATGAAGTACTTTCAGACGGATTTGATTTCGTTGCCTCGTATTCAGAGCCTGAATCTTCACCTCCTGGGTTAATTGGAGGGACCTTAGGGTTGTATCGCTCAGGAACCTCGGACTCTGTTTCTGTAGCGGATCTTGAAGAAGATTGATTATCCGACATTACTGCTAGGCGAGAAATATGAAAAATGAGATTAAAACTACTCGTCCCCCGTGTGTGCAAGTGCCGGTGTATGTGCTTGTGCGTGCATTAAAGATAAAGCATAAAAGCTATCAAGATCATCAAAATATTAATCGTCATATGCAGTTAAATTATGTGGTCATTTAGTCCAGAAGGTCCAAATCAAGGCCCTAGCCTAACTGTTCAGAATTTTATGGTGACAAGGCATCGTCTAAGGTTCAAAATTTGTTTGGATCGTGTACTACAAGTCGGACCGCGATGTGTATGACAGTTCGCCCTCCTTCGGATCGCAGGGTAGAGGGATCGCCCCCCTCTCGGATCGTGAGACACCGGGGTCTTTGCTGAAGCGTTGCAGCCACCCACGATACATGCCTCTGCCGTCACCACGACCCTCCGTTTCGCCACCGGCCTTCACCTTCTTCCTCTCCTCTCCTTGTCCACAATCTGAACCGGCCTTCTTTCTTCTCCTTCCTCCTCCGCTTTACTCCTCTCCTTCTCAATTCCGAGCTCCAACCTCTGAACCTATCAGCCATGGCGCCTCGCTGGTTCCCTCAAAAAATCACAAAATTCCATCGTTTCTCCCTCAAACCAGTCGAAAAAACTCATAAAATTGAGAGCGATATCGAATAAGGATGCTTTCGATAAATTACCTTTATAAAAGTTAGGAGGACAGTCAGATTTTTGGAGGTTTGAAAAACTAGGGTGTTTCGTCAATGATGCAGGCGATACGATACGAAAGAAGGAAGAAGGAAGAAAGTGAAGAGGAGGGTCGACTTATATAGGCAAAAGGGCGACCGTTTGCCTCCCCTTTTTGTCTTATTCGATCCGCGAAAAATAGGCAGGCCGCGAACCAAAAGCCCACCACGTCTCGGAGAGAAGCCCATTTCGTTCCGTTCCGTAAAGAAGCTCAAGCGCTCACCAAAGAACAAGACGAATGGCTTGAATGGATTGCTAAAGGACCGCGGCTCGAGTATGCGATACGAATCAATAAAATCACCAACAGATCCAGTGATGAAGACTCTGAAAAGTCCCAGAAAAGGAATCATTCACTGTTTTGCGACTCGATGTGAAAAGACGGTTCTATAGCTTCGAAGCATGTTCCATCATCGATAAAACATACTTCGAGGGGCAAAATGTTGGCTAGCTTTTTGACCAAGCCACCCAGGTTCATTTATAAGAAGAAAGTATGAAACCACATTCTCTAAGTACATAAAGGAACGGATCGCACCATTGACTCGCTACTCATCGGTTCGCCCCATATCGGATTGCTCCATTGACTCGCCCCAAATCGAATCGCCCCATATTGGATCGCACCCATTTCATCAGCGAAACGACACCTCTATGCGATTCGATCCATGCATGTGTTATTGCCCAGTATTGACCGATCCGATCCCCTGATGCATGGCGGAGCCTCTGACCCGTTCAAGCACGAGCTAGTCTTCAGCGATCCGAGACGCACGGATCTAGCGACACGTGTCCCTAACCGTCATTTTGACTGATTCTCCCCATCTGCACGATCCGATTTTCAAGGGGATCGCGACACCTGTCCACAACGGCTAATTTGACTATTTCTTCAACGGCAGCGATGCGATCCGATGTCCTCGGGATTCGTGCCACGTGTTACTACGATCCGCCTGACAAAATGAGCTATAAATAGCCCGGAGCTTGGCATTTTTAAGGAGCTTTTTGGCAATATTGAGTACTGAATCCGCCATTATTGTCAAACTACTAGAGTATTGAGAGAAATCATTGTGTACTAGCTTTCAAAGTATAATCAATAATATATAAAGTGGACGTAGGCTCGTTAACGCCGAACCACTATAAATTCTGTGTGTTATTTTCTTTTCCCTCATTCTTTAGTTGAAACTATATAAGATTCAGAACAATTTGGGTGTTAGTCCAAATTTTGATCTAACACAATCCATTGTGATATACTTTGATGGGTTTTCACTATGTATAGATACAAGCCTATAAGACATCTATACTTATGCATAAATTTTCCTGCAAATAAATGACAAGAGGAGTTTATTTAAAATTTGATGAAGTATTGTTGGAGGAAATTTAAAATAAAAGAGAGATGGAAAGCATAAAGGGTGAAAATTTGATTTGTCCCATATCATGAAATATAAGTGTGTTTGCCAATACATATGTAAATATTTTACATATGATATCAAAAGATAGAAGAAAAGAGGTGAGACATGAAGCATGGCATTGGCATGGACATTAATATTAAATTGTCCAAAGATGGGCCTTAGGGCTTTTGGGGTCTCGTGATCAGATGGGCCTTGAAATGCCAATGGGCTTGCGCAGAACCATTGCATTTTTTGCGCAGAGAATTCAAATTCGTAACACTTCAAAGCCGTTGCGAATGAATGGATGAGTCTATTCACCATTCAAAATTGCAATGCTTTTGAACAGTTGCAAATCAATAGGTGCGACTGTTTGAATTCAAACAGCCATAACCATTGGGAAACGGTTGCGTCTCTTTGTTGTTTATATAAAGGCTGTTCTATTTTAGTTTTACATAATTTGAATTCCTTTCTTCTTCTCCTTCCTCACGCTATTTCTACCATTAAAATATTCTTGAAACTCTGCTGAATTCTTAAGTGAATTATACGAGGTAGAGTTCTGCCGACTGTAACTCGATCATCTTGTCACTACAGCTAGCAATTCGAAGATAGAATCGCCATGTCTATGCAAACACGCCGATTAAAGTTATTCTATATCTGCTCTATTGTATCTTCGAACAGATTTGCCATTACTCGTGCACAAAATTAAGAGGGAAAATACTATTTTAGGATAGCGATCACCACATCGTGCCTAAGAAATTTGTGTTTTCAAAGATTAGAAGATCCAGCGATGAATTCCACAGCCAACAATCTAAAATAGAATTTCTGCAATGGCTCCTCACAGTCTCAAAGATTTCGCTGCTGATTTCACATAACTAGAGCGCTTTGATGGTGTCAATTTCCTATGCTAGCAGAAGATGATGCATTTCTTATTAGCGGGTATGTAAGTTGTTTGTGTTTTGGCTACGCCAAAACCAGCAGAGACAGAAGATGAAACCATTGAACCGACACGAGATCGGATCAAATGGGTACAGGATGATTATATTTGCAAAGGCCATATTTGTAATGCGATGACGGACACACTTTTTGATATGTACTACAACAAGCCAACTGCAAAGGATGTTATGGATGCATTAGAGGTGAAGTATCTAATGGAAGATACAACAAGTATGAAATTTCTAACTACTAAATTTTTTAATTACGCAATCAGTGATGATCGTTTAGTATTAGAGAAATTCAATGATATCATACATATACTTAACCAACTCAGTCAACATAAGTTTAATATGGATGAGGAAATTAAGGTTACCTTGATAAAAGATAAATTACCCCTTCTTGGAAATATCAAGGAAACTACTAAAACACAAGAAGGAGGATATAAGTCTAGACAGCTTGCACAATATTCTGCAAGTTGAACAACAATTGAGGTAAAAAGATGCCCAAGATGAAAAGTAGTTGATAAATCAAAGGTCCATATGATAGAAGAAAAGCTAGCAAATAATACTTTGAATAACTCTTCGAACAAAAAGAGGAAGGGTCGAAAAATAACAATTCCCAAAATCAACACAAGAACGAGGATATAAGTCTAGACAGCTTGCACAATATTCTGCAAGTTGAACAACAATTGAGGCAAAAAGATGCCCAAGATGAAAAGTAGTTGATAAATCAAAGGTCCATATGGTAGAAGAAAAGCTAGCAAATAATACTTTGAATAACTCTTCGAATAAAAAGAGGAAAGGGTCGAAAAATAACAATTCCCAAAATTAGAACAAGAAAGGAAAAAATGTTGGCTACAACTTTGTGGTAAACCAGGACAAAAGCAATTGTCGCTTCTGGAAAAAGAAGCAGCAGCAAACTGAAAAGGAAATGTTTGCCGCAGTCATATCAGAAGTGAATATGATTAAACCAGAAAATTCTTGGTGGATCGATTCTAGCACTACTAAGCATGTCTGGATTGACAAGAATCAATTTAAGAAACTAGAACCAATTGAAGATGAAGATTATATTTATATGGGGAATTCAGTAAAGGCAGCAGTCAAAGGAAGGGGGTGGTGGATTTGGAATTCACACCCGGAAAAGTTATGACATTAAACGATGTATATTATGTAACTGAAATTAGGAAGAACCTTGTATCGGGAAGTCTTTTTAATAAGTTTGGATTCAAACAAGTCTTTGAGTCAGACAAATATGTGTTGACCAAAGGTGGTGTATTTTTGGGAAAATGGTAAATGCGTGATGGTATGTTTAAACTGAATATTGATATTAATAAAAGTATGAATTCTTCTTATATTGCCGATTCATTTTCATTATGGCACAATAGATTAGGACATGTTAATCATAAATGCATGCTTGATATGATATCTTTGAATCTAATTCCCAAACACCAAAATGATATGCTAGATACATGTAGGATATGTTCAATAACTAAGATAACTAGAAAATCATTTCCTTATAAACCAGAAAGTACAACAAATTTTTTACAACTTATTCATTGTGATGTATGCGATACACATAGTACTCCTACTTGAGGAGGAAAGAGATACTTTGTCACATTTATAGATGATTACTCTAAATATTGTTATGTCTATCTTATGTATGCTAAAAGTGAAGTATTAAACTCATTTATTACTTATAAAACTGAAGTAGAAAACTAATGTGATGCTAAAAGGAAAACACTTAGGTCTGATAGGGGTGTCGAATATCAATTTCCTGAATATTGTGAATCAGTAGGAATTATACATGAGACATCTATTGCTTAAACTCCACAATAAAATGGAGTAGCTAAAACGAAAAATAGAACACTTACCGAAATGGTAAATGCAATGATGTGTAATTCCGGACTTAATACTATTTTTTGGGGAGAACCTTATTACTCCACGCTATATTCTAAATAGGATATCTCATAAGAAAAGTAAAGTTACTCCTTACGAACTTTGGAAGAAACGAAAACCAAATCTTGATTATTATCGAGTCTGGGGTTGTAGAGCGGTTGTTCGATTATTTGAACCAAAAATCAGGAAATTAGGACAAAAGGCTATCGAGTGCATATTCTTAGGATATGCTCAACATAGAAAAGGATATAGGTTTCTAATAACAGAACCTAATAGCTTATTTATATAAATACAGTAATAGAATCAAGGGACGCAATGTTTTATGAGAATAGATTTTCATCTATTCAAAATAAAACGATTCATGAAACTGTGGAGGTAAATGCACCTATTGGGAAATGGTGGAGGTTAATGAGCCAACTACTGAACCTCTAGAATACATTAATGAAAATATCAACGAAAATGGTGATTATCTTAAGAGAAGTAAACGAAGAAGGATAGAGAAATCCTTTGGACCAGATTTCGTTGTATATTCGGTTGAAGGATCTTGAAATAATGTAGAGCATCAATTAAATATATTTACAAATATAGAATCTGACCCTTTAATATATGCTTAGGCAATGAAATCCCAAGATTCATCATTTTGGCAAGAAGCCATAAATGATGAAATGGATTCTATTATGGGAAGTAAAACATGGAAACTAGTAGATTTACCTCCTAGTTCTAAACCAATAGGATGTAAATGGACATTGAAGAAAAAGTTAAAAGTAGATGGCACAATCAAAAATTTTAAAGCTAGGTTAGTTGCCAAAGGATTCACACAGAAAGAAGGGATAAATTATTTTGATACATATGCCTCGGTAGCTAGAATTTCAACTATTAGAACTTTAATTGCATTAGCTTCTATCTATAATTTTGAAATTCATCAAATGGACGTCAAGACAACATTTTTAAATGGTATACTTGACGAAGATTTATATATATATCTCAACCAAAAGGTTTTGTGATGCCTGGACAAGAACATAAAGTATGTGAACTTATCAAATCACTTTACGATCTTAAACAAGCATCAAAGCAGTGACATGAAATATTTGATAGAACTATTATTTCTAATGGTTTTAGGATTTTTAAATCTGACAAATGTGTCCATAGCAAGTTTCATTCAGGTAAAGGTGTAATTATATGCCTTTACGTGGATGATATGCTTATATTTTGAATGGATACTTCAAGTACTGAAGAAACTAAAAGATATCTATCTTCATGCTTTGACATGAATGATATGGGAGTAGCCGAAATGATTCTTGGAATAAGAATCACAAAAACAAAAGATGGGTTATCAATTACCCAGTCTCATTACATTGAGAAATTTTGAAAAAGGTTCAATCTATTCGATTGTGAACCTACGTCTACTCTGTTTGATCCAAATATGCAGTTATACACTAATACAGGAAGAGCTATAGAGCAATTGGAAAATTCTAGAGTTATTGGAAGTCTGATGTATGCAATGACATACACACGACCGGATATTGCCTATGCTATTGGTAAAATGAATAGATATACTAGTAACTCTAGTCATATCCATTGGAATGCAATACATAGAATTTTAAAGTATCTAAAAGGTACCATAAATTATGGTATACATTAAAACGGTTATCTGAGTGTGATAGAAGGATACATAAATGCTAGTTGGAACTCTGGAAGTGAATATAATAAATCAACTAGCGGATGGATATTCACTCTTGGTGGGGGAGCAATATCCTAGGCTTCAAAGAAACAAACATGTATTGCTGATTCAACCATGGATGCTGAGTTTATAGCACTGGCTTCTGGTAGTAAAGAAGCGGAAAGGTTAAGGAATCTATTACTAGAAATTCCTATGTGGCCAAAACCTATGCCACCATTATCTGTGCATTGTGACAGTCAATCTACACTATCGCAGGCATACAACCAAGTTTATAATGGTAAATCTAGACATATTGGTATAAGGCACAGTTTGGTTAGGCAAATTCTCGCTGAAGGGTAATTACCATAGACTTTGTGAGATCTTGCAAGAATTTGGCAGATCCATTTACTAAAGAACTTTCAAGGAACTTAGTGATAAAAACATCATAGGGAATGAGTTTAGAGCCTATACAATACAATCGCCAATGACGGAAACTCAACTCAACATAATAAAGAAATTTGTTATCTTGAGTTCAAAGAGCAAAAGTACTTCATATATTTGGGATTGGAAGCACTACAATATTTAGTCTAAAAAACTAAGTATTATCATACATTCCAAGGAAAAATGCTTGGTACTTATAATGACAAAGAGAGGATGTTCTGCTTAGAACTTAATAGGTTTATAACAGATATACTGTTGAGATGTGTGTTATAAGGCACTTCTGATAAACCTACCTATATGAATGTAACGAAGGTGGTGCCATCTTCTGCGAGGTTTTGGCTTGATCTCTAAGGGCATTTCATGAAAGAAGATACTGAGCCAATGCCAATTCACTGGTCGAGCATATATACTATCTGGATAAATTGAAAATGAGTTTGTGATAATCACATCCAATAGATTCTATAGTATCAATGGTTTAATGCTTCGCCAACTAATCCATCCTGATATACTTTGATGGGTTTTCATTATGTATAGATTTAAGTCTGTAAGGCATAAATACTTATGCACAAATTTTCCTTTAAATAAATGACAAGAGTAAATTATTTAAAATTTGGTAGAGGATTGTTGGTGGAAATATAAAATAAAAGAGAGATGGAAAGCAATAAGGGGAGTTTTGATTTGTCCCATATCATGAAATATAAGCGTGCTTGCCACTATATATGTAAAAACATTACATACGATATCAAAAGAAAGAAGAGAAGAGATGAGACATGAAGCAAGACATTAGCATGGACATTAATACTTAAGCTGCTAAAAGATGGGCCTTCGGCCTTGGGGCTCTTGGGGTCTCGTGATCAGATGGGCCTAAAAATGCCAATGGGCTTGTGCAAAACAGTTGCGCTTTTGCGCGCGTAGAATTCAAATTCGTAACACTTCGGAGTTGTTGCAAATGAAAGGATGCGTCTATTAATCATTCAAAATTGCAACACGACTGACCATTGCAAATCAATAGGTGCGACTGTTTGAATTTAAACTGCCATAATCATTGGGAAACGGTTGCGCCTCTTCCCTATTTATACAAAGCCTGTTCTATTTCAGTTTTTACATAATTCGAATTCCCTTCTTCTTCTCCTTCCTCACACTATTTCTGCCATTAAAATATTTTTGAAACTCTGCTGAATTCTTGAGTGAATTATACGAGTAATAGTTCTGCAGACTGTAACTCGATCATCATGTCATTGCAGCGAGCAATTCCAAGATTGTGAATCACCGTGTCTGTGCAAACACGCCGATTAAAGATATCGATATCTGCTCCGTTGTATCTTCGAACAGATTTTCCATTACTCGTGCATAGAATTAAGAGGGAAAATACTGTTTTAGGATAGCGATCACCACATCGTACCTCAGAGATTTGTGTTTTCAAAGATTAGAAGATCCAGCGACGAATTCCATAACCAACAATCTAAAACAGTATTTTTGCAATGGCTCCTCACAGTCTCAAAGAGTTCGCCGCTAATTTCGTAAAACTAGAGCGCTTTGATGTTGTCAATTTTCTACGCTGGCAGAAGAAGATGCATTTCTTATTGGCGGGTATGAAAGTTATTTATGTTTTGACTACGCCAAAACCAGCGGAGACAGAAGATGAAACCATTGCACAGACACGAGATCGGATCAAATGGGAACATGATGATTATATTTGCAAAGGCCATATCTGTAATGCGATGATGGACAAACTTTTTGACATGTACTACAACAAGCCAACTGCAAACGATGTTTGGGATGCAGTAGAGGCAAAGTATCTGATGGAAGACACAACAAGTTAGATATTCCCAGCCACCAAATTTTTTAGTTGCAAAATGACTCATGATCGTTCAGTAGTAGAGCAATTCGTTGATATCATAATTATACTTAACCAATCCAGTCAACATATGTTAAGTATGGATGAGGTAATTAAGGTTTCCTCGATAATAGACAAATTACCCACTTCTTGGAAAGATCATAGGAAACTACTAAAACCCAAGAAGGAGGATATGAGTCTAGACAACCTTGCACAATATTTGCAAGTTGAACAAGCAAAAAGATGCACAAGATGGAAAATTTTGTTGATATATCAAAGGTCCACATGGTGGAAGAAAAGCAAGCAAATTATATTTCGAATAATTCTTCTAATAAAAAGAGGAAAGGGCAAAACAATAACAATTCCCAAAATCAGAACAAGAAAGGCAAAATGTTGGTTGCTACTTTTGCGGTAAACCGGGACATTTCAAAAGGGATTGTCGCTTCTAGAAAAAGAAGCAGCAATTTAAAAAGGACATGTTTGCCGTAGTCATATCAGAAGTGAATATGATCGAACAAGACAATTCTCGGTGGAAAGATTCTGGAGCTACTAAGCATTTCTCCATTCACAAGAATCAATTCAAGAAACTAGAACCAATTGAAGATGAAGATTATCTTTATAGGTGGAATTCAGCAAAGGCAGCAGTCAAAGGGAAGGATATTGTGGATTTGGAATTCACATCCGGAAAAGTTCTGACATTAAATGATGTATATTATGTACCTGAAATTAGGAAGAACCTTGTATCAGGAAGTCTTCTTAATAAGTTTGGTTTCAAACAAGTCTTTGAGTCAAACAAATATGTATTGATCAAAGATGGTGTGTTTATAGGAAAAGGGTACATGTGTGATGGTATGTTTAAACTGAATATTGATATTAATAAATGTATGAATTCTGCTTATATTGTTAGTTCATTTTCATTATGGCACAATAGTTTAGGACATGTTAATCATAAATGCATGCTTGATATGATATCTTGGAATCTAATTCCCAAACACCAAAGTGATATGGAAGAAAATGTAGGATATGTTCATTAACTAAGATAACTAAAAAACCATTTCCTTGTAAACTAGAAATTACAACAAAATTATTGCAACTTATTCATAGTGATGTATGTGATATACATATTACTCCTACTAGAGGAGGAAAGAGATACTTTGTCACATTTATAGATGATTACTCTAGATATTGTTATGTCTATCTTATGCATTCTAAAAGTGAAGTATTAAACTCATTTATTACTTATAGAATTGAAGTAGAAAAACCATTGTGATATTAAAATAAAGACACTTAGGTCAGGAGTGATGAATATCAATTTCCTGAATATTGTGAATAAGTAGGAATTATACATTAGACATCTATTGCTTACACTCCACAACAAAATGGAGCAGCTGAACGGAAAAATAGAACTCTTACCGAAATGGTAAATGTAATGTTGTGTAATTCTGGACTTAATACAAGTTTCTGGGGAGAAGCCTTACTTACTGCATGTTATATTCTAAATAGAATACCTCATAAGAAAAGTAAAGTTACTCCTTAAGAACTTTGGAAGAAATGAAAACCAAATCTTGATTATTATCGAGTATGGGGTTGTAGAGTGATTGTTCGATTACTTGAACCAAAATCAAGAAATCTGGACAAAACGCTACCGAGTGCATATTCTTAGGATATGCTCAACATAGCAAAGGATACAGATTTCCAGTAATAAAACCCAATAGCTTATTTATATAAATACAGTAATAGCATCAATGGACGCATTGTTTAATGAGAAAAGATGTACATCCATTCAAAATAAGGGTCCGTTTGTCATAGGTCCCTATTAAGTTTCAAAATTAGGCTCACATCCGGTCCTAAACTTATTGTAAATTAGGTCCCTATTTTTCAAAAACATATAAAAAAATATAAAAAAATCACGTAAATTCATTATTAAATATAACACGTTCACGCCAAAAAAATCAGGTGGAAAAACAATAAAAAACCACCACAAAATCCAAAAGAACACAAAATCAGCGAAACAACAGGTTTTTGCATCAAAAGATGCACCTATTTGTAAATAGTTGCACACATTCATGCTAATATTTCAGTGTTGCGCCCAAACTACAGTATAAATGCATACATGTATGCAGCTAACCTGCATTACATGCATCCTTTTATGCATATATACAAATTTGACATGTTTTTTCAATCATTCACCATTTTCAGACATTGTTGCACACATTTATGCTCTTGTACAGAATACATGCATGCATTCATGCGTATATTCGCAAGCCTTTGTCCCTTTTAAAAATGTTGCACACATGCATGCATATATACAGAATAGTTGCATTCATGTATGCAACTTTTCGTTACACGTGAATCTCAGTTCAACTTTGTATGCATAAATGTATGCAGTTATTTGCTAATAGTTGCATACATGTATGCATATATAGGTCCAGATTTTCAACATGAATACACTATATGAATATATGTATATATGTATGCTACTATAGGCAATAGTTGCACAGAAGCATGCAACTTTTTTTTTTTCAATTTGCGTGGACTCCTGGGATTATTTCAAGATTTTAGGATTTTTTTTTTTAGTGGCTGGCGCGTTTTTTTTTGGTCAGAAATGAGAAAAGGCGAAGGGGGAGCAGCAGGAGGCAGAGGGGACCAAAATTTTTGGGCGGCACCTTCATTTTAGGGACCGGAAATGCATGTAAAGTTAGGGAGGGACGTGGCTTTAATTAAGTTTGAAAATAGGGATGTGAGCCTAATTTTCACTCAAAATAAACCGATTCATGAAATGGTGGAGGTAAATTTTCCTATTGGTGAAATGGTGGAGGTTAATGAACTAACTATTGAACCTGTAGAAAACACTGATGAAAATATCGACGAAAATGGTGATTCTCTTAGGAGAAGTAAACGAAGAAGGATAGAGAAATCTTTTGGACCAGATTTCGTCGTGTATTTGGTTAAAGGATCTAGAAATTATGCAGAGCATCAATTAATAACATCCACAAATATAAAATCTGACCCTTTAACATATGCTGAGGCAATGAAATCTCAAGATTCATCATTTTGGCAAGAAGCGATAAATGAAGAAATAAATTCTATTATGGGAAATAAAACATAGAAACTAGTAGGTTTACCTCCTGATTCTAAACCAATAGGAAGTAAATGGATATTTAAGAAAAGTTAAAAGTAGATAGCACAATCGAAAATTTTAATCTAGATCAGTTGCCAAAAGATTCACACATAAAGAAGGAATAGATTATTTTGATACATATGCCCAGTAGCTAGAATTTCAACTATTAGAACTTTATTTGCATTAGCTTCTATCTATAATTTTGAAATTCATCAAATGGATGTCAAGACAACATTTTTAAATGATGAACTTGACAAAGAGATATATATGTCTCAACTAGAAGGTTTTGTGATGCCTGGACAAGAACCTGAAGTATGTAAATTTATCAAATCATTTTACAGTCTTAAACAGGCACTAAAGAAATGGCATGAAAAGTTTAATAAAACTATTGTTTCAAATGGCTTTAGGGTTTTTGAATCTGAGAAATGTGTCTATAGCAAGTTTCAATTAGGTAAAGGTGTAATTATGTGCCTTTACGCGGATGATATGCTTATATTTGGAACGGATACTTCAAGTATTAAAGAAAGTAAAAGATATCCATCTTCTTGCTTTGACATGAAAGATATGGGAGTAGCTGAAATTATTCTTGGAATAAGAATCACAAAAACAAAATATGGGTTATCAATTAACCAGTCTCATTACATTGAGAAAATTATGAAAATGTTCAATCTATTCGATTGTAAACCTATGTCTACTCCGTTTGATCCAAATATGCAGTTATACACTAATACTGGAAGAGCTATAGAGCAATTGAAATACGCTAGAATTATTGGAAATTTGATGTATGTAATGACATGCACACGACTAGATATTGCCTATGCTGTTGGTAAAATGAGTAGATATACTAGTAACCCTTGTCATATCCATTGCAATGCAATACATAGAATTTTAAAGCATCTAAAAGGTACCATAAATTATGGTATACATTACAACGGTTATCCGAGTGTAATAGAAGGATACACTGATGCTAGTTAGAACACTGGAAGTGAAGATAATAAATCAATTAGTGGATGGATATTCACTCTGGGTGGGGGACCAATATGCTGAACCTCAAAGAAATAAACATGTATTGCTTATTCAACCATGACTACTGAGTTTATAGCACTAGCTTCTGGTAGTAAAGAAGCGGAATGGTTAAGGAATCTATTATTAGAAATTCCTATGTAGCCAAAACCTACGACACCAATATCTGTGCATTGTTATAGTCAATCTACATAATCACAGGCATACAACCAAGTTTATAATAGTAAATCTAGACATATTGATATAAGGACAGTTTGGTTAGGAAAATGCTCACTGAAGGGGTAATTACTATAGATTTTGTGAGAACTAGCCAGAATTTGGCAGATCCATTTACGAACGGACTTGCAAGGAAGTTAATGATAAAAACATCACAGGGAATGGGTTTAAAGTCTATACAATACAATCACCAATGCAGGAAACTTAACTCACCATAATAAAGAAATTTATTATCTTGAGTTCAAAGAGAAAAAGTACTTCATATGTTTTTGATTGGAAGCACTATAATATTTAGTCTGAAAAACTAAGTATTATAATATATTCCAAGGAAAAGTGCTTGGTACTTATAATGACAAAGTGAGGATGTTCTACTTAGAACTTAATAAGTTTATAACAGATATACCGTTGAGGTGTGTGTTATAAGGAACTTCTGATAAACCTACCTATATGAATGCAACAAAGGTGGTGTCGCCTTCTGCGAGCAAATCCACAGGTCTAGCACATATACTATCTGGATAAAATGAAAATGAGTGTGTGATAATCACATCCTGTAGATTATATAGGATTGATGGATCAATGCTTAGTCAACCAATCCATCCTGATAAACTTTGATGGGTTTTCACTATGTATAAATTCAAGTCTGTAAGACATCTATACTTATGCATAAATTTTCCTGCAAATAAATTATAAAAGGAATTTATTAAAATTTGGTGGAGGATTGTTGTAGGAAATTTAAAATAAAAGAGAGATGGGAAGCACCAAGGAGGAAAATTTGATTTGTCCCATATCATGAAATATAGGTGTGTTTGCCACTATATATGTAAATACATTACATATGATATCAAAAGAAAGAAGAGAAGAGGTGAGACATGAAGCATGACATTGGCATGGACATTAATACTTAAAATTTTAAAAGATGGGCCTTGGTCCTTGGGGCTCTTAGGGTCCTATGATCAAATTTCCCTACAAATAAATGATAAGAGGAATTTATTTAAAATTTGGTAGAGGATTGTAAGAGGAAATTCAGAATAAAAGAGAGATGGAAAGCACCAAGGGGGGAGATTTGATTTGTCCCATATCATGAAATATAAATGTGTTTGCCGCTATATATGTAAATACATTACGTATGACATCAAAAGAAAGAAGAGAAGAGGTGAGACATGAAGCATGACATTTTCCTGCAAATAAATGATAAGAGGAATTTATTTAAAATTTGGTGGAGGATTGTTGGTGGAAATTTAAAATAAAAGAGAGATGGAAAGCACAAAGGGGGGAATTTTGCTTGTTCCCATATCATGAAATATAAGTGTGTTTGCCACTATATATGTAAATACATTACATATGATATCAAAAGAAAGAAGAGAAGAGGTGATACATGAAGCATGACATTGGCTTGGACATTAATATTTAAAATGTCAAAAGATGGGCCTTGGGCCTTGGGGGTCTTGGGGTCTCGTGATCAGATGGGCCTCGAAATGCCAATGGGCTTGCGCAGAACCGTTGTATTTTTGCGTGCACAGAATTCAAATTCGTAATACTTTAGAGTCGTTGCAAATGAATGGACGCGTCTATTCATCATTCAAAATTGCGATGCTTCTGAACTGTTGAAAATCAATAGGTGCGGCTGTTTGAATTCAAACAACCATAACCGTTGGGAAACGGTTGCGTCTCTTCGCTGTTTATTTAAAGGCTGTTCTATTTCGTTTTTTACATAATTAGAATTCCATTCTTCTTCTCCTTCCTCATTCTATTTCTACCATTAAAATATTCTTGAAACTCTGCTGAATTCTTAAATGAATTATACAAGTTATAGTCTGCAGAATATAGCTCTATCATCTTGTCACTGCAGCGAGCAATTCGAAAATAGTGAATCGACGTGTCTGTGCAAACACGTCGATTAAAGATATTCGATATCTGCTCGGTTGTATCTTCCAATAGATTTTTCATTACTCATGCAAAGAATTAAGAGGGTAAATTCTGTTTTAGGATAGCGATCGCTACATCGTGTCTCCGAGATTTGTGTTTTCAAATATTAGAAGATCCAACGACGAATTCCACAACCAACAATCTTAAATAGTATTTTTGTAATGGCTCCTCACAGTCTCAAAGAGTTCACCGCTGGTTTTGTAAAACTAGAGAACTTGATGGTGTCAATTTCCTATGTTGGCAGAAGAAGTGGCATTTCTAATTGGCGGATATAAAAGTTATTTATGTTTTGGCTGTGCCAAAACCAGCTGAGATAGAAGATAATACCATCGCACAGACACGAAATTGGATCAAATAGGAACATGATGATTATATTTGCGAAGGACATATATGTAATGCGATTACGGACACACTTTTTGATATGTACTACAACAAGCCAACTGCAAAGGATGTTTGGGATGCATTAGAGGTGAAGTATCTGATGGAAGACGCAACAAGTAAGAAATTTCTAGCCACCAAATTTTTTAATTATAAAATGATTGATGATCATTCAGTGGTAGAGAAATTCAATGATATCATGCATATATTTAACCAATTCAGTCAATATAAGTTAAATATGTATGAGGAAATTAAATTTTCCTTGATAATAGACAAATTACCCTCTTCTTGGAAAGATCAGAAGAAACAACTAAAACACAAGGAGGATATGAGCTAAACAGACTTGCACAATATTTGCAAGTTGAACAACAACTGAGGCAAAAAGATGCCCAAGATAAATAGTTGTTGATACATCAAAGGTCCATATGGTGGAAGAAAACTAAGAAAATAATACTTCGAATAACTCTTCTAATAAAAAGAGGAAAGGGCAAAATAATAACAATTCCCAAAATCAGAACAAGGAAAAAAATGGTGGTTGTTTGTGGTAAACCAGGACATTTCAAAAGGGATTGTCACTTCTAGAAAAAGAAACAGCAATCTGGAAAGGAAAAGTTTGTCGTAGTCATATCAGAAATGAATATGATTGAATAAGACAATTCTTGTAGATCGATTTTGGCGCTACTAAGCATGTATGCATTGACAAGAATCAATTCAAGAAACTAGAACCAATTGAAGATGAAGATTATCTTTATATGGGGAATTCAGCAAAGGCAGAAGTCAAAGAGAAGGGGATTGTGGATTTGGAATTCACATCCGGAAAATTTATGACTTTAAATGATGTATATTATGTACTTGAATTTAGGAAGAACCTTGTATCGTGTAGTCTTCTTGATAAGTTTGGTTTCAAACAAGTCTTCGAGTCAGACAAGTATATGTTGACCAAAGGTGGTGTATTTGTGGGAAAATGGTACATGTGTGATAGTATGTCTAAACTGAATATTGATATTAATAATTTATGCTTATATTGTTGATTCATTTTCATTATGGCACAATAGACAAGGACATGTTAATCATAAATGCATGCTTGATATGATATCTTTGAATCAAATTCCCAAACACCATAATGATATGCTAGACAAATGTAGGATATGTTCATTAACTAAGATAACTAGAAAGCAATTTCCTTATAAGCCAGAAAGTACGACAAAATTGTTACAACTTATTCATAGTGATGTATCTGATATACATAGTACCCCTACTAGAGGAGGAAAGAGATATTTTGTCACATTTAAAGATGATTACTCTAAATATTGTTATGCCTATCTTGTGAATGCTAAAAGTGAAGTATTAAACTCTTTTTTTACTTATAAAACTGAAGTAGAAAACCAATGTGATGCTAAAATTATAACACTTAGGTCTGATTGTGGTGGTGAATAAGAATTTCCTGAATATTGTGAATCAGTAGGAATTATCAATGAGACATCTATTGCTTACACTCCACAACAAAATGGAGTGGCTAAAAGGAAAAAATAGAACTCCTACCGAAATGGTAAATGTAATGTTGTGCAATTCCGGACTTAATACTAGTTTTTGGAGAGAAGCCTTACTTATTGCATGTTATATTCTAAATAGAATACCTCATAAGAAAAGTAAAGTTACTTGTTATAAATGTTGGAAGAAACGGAAACCAATCTTGATTATTATCGAGACTGGGGTTGCAGAGCGATTGTTTGATTACCTGAACCAAAAATCAGGAAATTCGGACAAAAGGCTATCGAGTGCATATTCTTAGTATATGCTCAACATAGCAAAGGATATATGTTTCTAGTAATAGAACCTAATAGCTCTATTGATATAAATACAACAATAGAATCAAGGGATTTAGTGTTATTTGAGAATAGATTTACATCTATTCAAAATAATTCGATTCATGAAAAGGTGGAGGTAAATGCACCTATTGGTGAAATAGTGGAGTTTAATGAACCAACTATTGAACCTGTAGAAAACACGGATGAAAATGTCAACGAAAATGGTGATTATCTTAGGAGAAGTAAACGAAGAAGGGTAGAGAAATCCTTTGGACCAGATTTTGTTGTATATCTGGTTGAAGGATCTAGAAATAATGTAGAGCATCAATAAATGATATCTACAAATATAGAATCTGACCCTTTAACATATGCTGAGGCAATGAAATCTCAAGATTCATCATTTAGGCAAAAAGCCATAAATGATGAAA
Organism: Allium sativum; assembly: GCA_030737875.1. Taxonomy (NCBI): domain Eukaryota; kingdom Viridiplantae; phylum Streptophyta; class Magnoliopsida; order Asparagales; family Amaryllidaceae; genus Allium; species Allium sativum. The sequence continues at coordinate 19,105,983 of JASFAX010000025.1, forward strand.
TGGATTCTATTATGGAAAATAAAACATGGAAACTAGTAGATTTACCTCTAGGTTCTAAATCAATAGGACGTAAATCGATATTTAAGAAAAAGTTAAAAGCAGATGGCACAATCGAAAAATTTAAAGCTATATTAGTTGCCAAAGGATTCACACAGAAAGAAATAGAATATTTAGATACAAATGTCCAGTAGCTAGAATTTCAACTGTTAGAACTTTAATTGCATTAGCTTCTATCTTTAATTTTGAAATTTATCAAATGGACGTCAAGACAACATTTTTAAATAGTGAACTTGACGAAGAGATGTATGTGTCTCAACCATAAGGTTGTGTAATGTTTGGACAAGAATGTAAAGTATGTAAACTTATCAAATCAGTCTATGGTCTTAAACAAGCACCAAAGCAATGGCATGAAAAGTTTGAAAAAACTATTATTTCTAATGGCTTTAGGATTTTTGAATCTATCAAATGTGTCTACAGGAAGTTTCATTTAGGTAATGGTGTAATTATATGCATTTACGTGGTTGATATGCTTATATTCGGAACAAATACTTCAAGTATTGAACAAATTAAAAGATATCTATCTTCATGCTTTGACATAAAAGATATGGGAGTAGTTGAAATGATTCTTGAAATAAGAATCACAAAAATGAAAGATGAGTTATCAATTATCAAGTCTCATTACATTGAGAAAATTTTGAAAAGGTTCAATCTATTTGATTGTAAACCTATATCTACTCCGTCTGATCCAATAATGCAATCATACACGAATACTGGAAGAGCTATAGAGCAATTGGAATATGCTAGATGTAACGACCCGGATTTTGAGCGACTTTGGTTATCGACATACGCCCGACGTCGATAACCAAAACGTCGAGAAATCCTGGTAATTAGTGAAAGAAATTAGAGGGTGAGGAAAGATAAGATAGAAACTTAGAATAGAAGAAGAAGAAGAACACAACATCAGAGTAACACGAATCTCACAACGGAACGAATAACATATAATATATGTAACATAACTTTGAAATATACATCTGTATTTGAATATACATCATTATCAAAGTACAGCACTTACAACACAGTGGAAATAACTATAGCTATATGATCCTGAAGCCTCCTGCTCCAGCTCTTCAAGTGTATCTGTAAAATCCCGACTACTTGACTGCCCGTACAAATTTAGGCACCCAAGAGTTTAGGGAAAACAACAAAGTAAACTCCGGGTCAGTCATGGGACTGGTATGAGTAAAACAGTTTAAAAACAGTTGAACAAGTAAAAGATATCTCATAAGACCACGCCGCATAACGGAACGCGTTTTCCCCTTATGAGAATCCAAAGTAACTTTATATCAAAAACCTTTTGATATTATAATAATGTCTATCAACTCCAGTATATATATAATCATCTAGCAGAAACGCTTTCATCTCACGTTCTACATATATAGTATACAATCAAAACCGCAAGCACGTATTGGGTAATGGATTTCCAACTATGACAAGGTATGGAACCACCTTTCGCTAGTGTACCTCTAGAGAGGAATACATTGGGTTCAACAAGAACATCTTGCAACCCGGCCACACATGACCGACCACTCATTTCGCTTGAGTGTATCGAATGTATATCACCAACAGTTGGGATCAGCAACCGTTTCCCGAATGGGACGGCATCAACAATAGATTTTTAGAAATGAATGAAACTCTAGATCAGGTGATTATACACCCTACTTCGGTGCGACCGACTTAGCCATGCTGCCTGCCCGATTTCTGTCATTTACCGGATGATGAGGCTAGAAGCTACGCTTTATCATCACACCAGATTCACTTTGAATGCCACATCATCAAATCCATCCAATCACCGATTGATGTCCTCAACAATACATTATGTGTTAGCTAAAAGAAGTTTCCTTCTCCGCTTCCACTCTTGGTACGTTTGGAGAAATCAATATACGTGATTGTCTGGACATACTCTGTCAGACATCTGTCCATACGAGTCATCCAGGAACAGGATGAACCGAAGGCACTATTCTGTAAACAGGATAGCCCTTGCATAACTCCGTCTTCAAATTCCTTTGGCATATATGATTCGCAACGGTTATGCCAATACAGAGTGGTTCTTCGAATAATAATCCAACCGGTCTCTCCATATTAACAACGTTAAAATGGTCAAAACTTCGATAGTCTGTGATTTAACTATCGAATAAAAATAGATGTGCAAACAATGATATTATTTCCAAATGGAAATTATATCGATCAAACATCATTCAACATTCATCTCTTTAGTTCATTAATTTACTCCTATTTTCCTATATTCAATATTCCTTATTTTCTAAATTGGGAAAAATATACGTTATTAACAATGGAAAACATTTCCATTTCTTGTTTTCTTTATTAGAAAACATTCCTGGTTTCTTATTTGGAAAACATTTCCAAAGCTTCTTCATTGGACTTAGGCAGATGTTTAAACAAACCATCGCGATGCCAACTCAAACCATTTCCTTTACTGCCGAATCTTAACTATTCCTTAGTTAAAAATGAAGCTAATCAAGTTGGGGTAGAACTACCTCTCAGACCTTAACTGAAAAACATTTCTAACTTCGAAATTTGCAAAGTTCACTTTATTCCTTTTTCTAACTTCCTTACTTAACCCTCCTTCTAATAAATCTCTATTCGATTGACTCTTATCAATTAACTCTATTGGACTAACCCCTACCAATTAACTCTATTGGACTAACACTATTTGACTAACGCTATTTATTTACTCATTTCACTTACTCTTTACGAATAAACTATATTCGATAATTCCTTTTACTTTCTATTCGAATAACTATATTCGATTAACTCATTTGCTTCTATTCGAATAACTATATTCTCTAATCGATTAACTAACATCGATTAACTTCTTTTTACTTTAACACTAATCGATTAACTAACATCGATTAACTTCTTTTTACTTTAACACTAATCGATTAACTAACATCGATTAACTTCTTTTTTTAAACTACGTTTTCCGTTACAACTATTTCCTTTTTATAACGTTTACTTACCGTTACAAATATTTCCTATTTATAACTTCTATTTACCGTTACAAATATTTCCTATTTATAACTTCTATTTACCGTTACAAATATTTCCTATTTATAACTTCTATTTATTTTATAAATAAATATTCCTTTTCTATTTCTATTTATTTTATAAATAAATATCCCTTTTATAAAACCGTGTTCGTTTTATAAATATTTCCTTTTATAAAATCCTGTGATTTTATAAAATCCCTTTATTTCAATATACATTGAAATACTTCTTTTTACATCCCAGGGTTTCTTATGATATTTAAAATATCGAATAACAATGATCAATATCATTCCAACACCCATAATCCATAACAGATTATATAACACATCATATATCACAATATATGATAACAGTAAAATAAATGTTGAGGAATCCAGTTGGATTCCTCCAACCTGTCTCCCTGCATCACAGATGTTAAACAATATAGATAACATCACTTTCAGTTCTATATGATATATTCTGTTAAACAGAATCAATATAGAAAATTTAACTAACTGACTAGCAGTTCAATCAAACAGTCAACATACAGTAAATCAGCCAATATCTAACAGTTCTAAAAATACAACATGAAATTATAAACTGTTCAGAGTTAGTGAGATTTACTCACATTGGCGCGTTAATCGTTAAATAACGGTTTGCGTTATTTGATTTCGACAGACAATTTATTTTGCCATAAATTGTAACGAGCTCGGATTCACTCCCAGTCAGCTCCATTGGGTAGCCCTCTTCCATACGATCCCAACGGATCTTGTTTCGCTCAATTCTAACATCGTATGTTCAAGTTATGATATTAGCAAGTTACGCACTTATTAAAATAAACTAAACCTATTTATATAAAATGGGCCTCACCCTTGTTTTCAATTCATGGCCCAACTTCTTCCTGCCAAACCCGTACCCGTCCCCTCCTTTCTTCTTCCCGTATCAAAGAACCGCTCCTCCTTATTTTATAGTAAAAACCCTGGCCAAATCCCAAATTTAATCCCCTTCTCCACTTCATAATGAAATCCACAAAAACATCATCTTGCTCCTCTTCCAAAACTACCTCACACCATACCAAAATCATTGAACCCGATTCCCCCTTTGCTCGTTGCGTCATCACCCCTTTCCGCCTACTACAGGCATTCTCGCGACACATATCTCCACCGAATCACTTCCTGTTTTGCGTGCAACCACCAATTTCTACCCCAAGATCAAATACAACCCTGGATTCGATCATTACTACATCAAAGTCGCAGTATTCCCAACCCTAACTGGCCATTGCTCACGCTCTATTACTAGCAGCGAACAAAACTTTAGAGAAATCCAATTTCGAGTATACCAGAACGCAAAGAATCCTTCCAGGATTTGGAATATACTTGATTTGCAATTTATAGGTTTATACTTGATTTTCTGTGGATTTTTCTTTTGAATTTTGATAATTGTTTCGGCGGTGAGAGGTTCCGCATTCTTTGTTTTGCTACCAAGAGAAAAAAGAACAAAAGGATGGAGGATGGTGTATATATACACACGAAGAGAACAATTGGTGATTAAGTGAAGAACGTGGACATGCTGCCTTGGAAAGGAATGACTGAGAAAACATTAAACGTGGCTTTTTCTTGTTCTTTCATTTAGGAAAGGATGGACGTGGCCTAGTTTAGATCTATGAATAAGTTATAATTTTATTTTATAAATTTATATAGTTACGTACCGCTGCGGACAGAAATAAAAACACCATCGTGATGAGCGAGGTGTCCTGACTCCAGAAATATAATAATATCGGTAGGTGGACTCATATTTTGAAATTTCAAAGTGTTGATTTCAGGGTGCGAAATACTTAAAATAAAAAGCCTCTTATTAAATTAATTAAAAATTACGATAAAATTCTAAAAATTTAATTATCACTATTTCCCAAAAGAACCTTGTCTGAATTCACACCCGATATCAAATTATTTTGAAATAACCGTTATGGCCGATAAACGATTTTATAGCGACTATTCTGAAATTTGATTTGGACATATCTCAAAATCTACCCGACGAAATCCTGATTTTTCTCTTCCACTAGAAAGATATACTCTACCAGCTCCACACGTTTCTTGTTTCACAGAAATCCGGCTTAAAACGAATCCTGTACATTCAGTTGAAGTTCGAATCGCCAATTTACGAACTGCAGTGCCATTTCGAGCTCTATTTTAATTATATTATAATTATACGTTTCAAACTGATGTCGACTGAATATATTCGTTATTCAAATTCAATTCCAAGCTGAATTAAATATCACAGATGATCCAGTTCACACCATATCGCCATTTCGGCCAATTCTGATTATTTTAGAATATAATATATTTTTAATTTATTATTTTAATTAAATATTCACCATTATTTAATTCCACGACCATTAAATTCTCTAAACCACCATATATATATATATATATAATTAAATAAATTAATCATAATACCCCTGCCAATGCGGGTCATTACAATCTTCCCCACTTAAAATAATTTCGTCCTCGAAATTGCTAAAAAGTAGGGGACGACCCTATCGACTGGTTAGAACATATTTGTTCACTTCTTAACTTCAGTTTCAACTGAACCAATTTAATTTTAATTAAATTATTAATTAATTCTTATTAACGAAAATTTTCAAAAATCCTGAAAATTTTCTAACGCCTTAACATTTCGAAAAATTTCGCCAGCACCTCCTTTGTACTGGTCAATCGGTCAAACTACAACTCGCCTCTCTGGGCCATCTTCATCCCAAAAGAAAATCAAACAGCCAAGCGGCTAGCCAATTCGGCTCATCAACAGCTCATACCCATATATAATATAAACTGGTACCTTTTTGTCGGGCATATCAACTCTATCACTTCCATATGCTATCAACTCAGCATATACCAATGTTATCCCAATCAAATTCTGAAATCACTTTCATCTCCAACACAACCATTCGCTTTTTTTTTTACCAAGCCAAATTTTCATTTCAACTCGAGTTTTCTTCTTGATCCCCACTCTTAACTTGATCATCACCTTACACTTCACATTTGAATCTCACAATCAAATTTGCCTTGATATCATTCTAATTCAATCTCAGTTACCACTTTACTGGCTTTACTTTAATTCCATTTTTCTTTCACAAATTTCTGTTAAATTTGTTTTTAATTCAAACAGTCTTTCCCTGAGAGTTTTTAAACAGTTTACTCTTTTCAAAAATCAAATTTTCCTTTTCGAAATTCAACTGAGCCCATCATCAATATTCCATTAGTTAAATCACTTCTCTATTTCTTTATCAATATTTGTTAACCAAATATTTTCAATAACCATATTGGCCTTTTATGTTAATTTGGAAACATTTCCGAATTTCGCCTTCCTTTATTTTCTAACTTCAATAAAATATATGCTATTTATAATTAGAAAATATTCCAATTACCTATCTCTTTTCAAATCTCGTTTATTTCTATACTTAGGAAATATTCTTTATTCTATTTTCCGGCTTAGCCTTATTTGGGTTAAAACGGATGTTGTGTAAAACATCGTTACGACGACCCAAATACTATATTCAACTAACTCTTATTCAACATTGATCTTCGAGCCTGGAATCTTACTATTTATTTGTTAGTAATGAAATCAATCAAGTTGGGGTATAACTACCTCTCAGACCTTTGACTGAATAACATTTATAACGTCAACACAGATATGACTCCTTACTCGAAAAACCAATACCATATAACCACTTACTCACTTTTAAACACGTATACGCTTCCCCTTTCTATTCTGACTAGATTTTATTCTTAGTATTCCATTTTGATTATACTATTCTATTTCTAAGTTCGTTTCCTTATCGACTTCTATATATATTGATACGTTGATTTCTAACTATCAAATTATCTTAAAATATTTCTAACTCCTTAAATTCCTGGAAAAAATTTGCCATAACCTCCTTTGTACCGGGAGCATCGGGAAAATCCCCAAACTGCCACACAGGCCTTTTCCAATCAAAAAGAAAAAGAAAGCCAAGCGGCTAGCCGATACGGCGCATAAAATCTCATATAGAATTAAATACATACCTTTTGTCGAGCAATCTATTTATAACTCCCTGCATTATCCTTATCCATACCTATCTCATGTATATCCATATATTTCTAATTCATTTCAACTTAATATAATCGTTTAACTTATTTCGTTTAGTGATTTTCAAATTACTGGTTTGCCCATTTCACCTTCATATTTGAGTATAACATGTTCAAATATATTTTAACTTGTTTATCAACTAATTGAATCCCATTTCAATTTTATTTGAATTTCCTATATTCCAATTCCATTTCGATTCTCTTATTCAAATTCTATATTTGAATTTCATTTCAATTTACTTATTCAAATTCCATATTTGAATTTCATTATTCAAATCTATTTTCAAACTCCATTTGAATTCCTATATTCAAATCTATTTGAATTTTCTTTATTTTATTTCAATTCCCTTTGAATATTCTATATTCAAATTTCAAATTCAATTCTGTTTGAATCTTCTACATTCAAATTTCATTTCACTTTCGATATTCAAATCCTATATTTGAAATCTCTTATATTTTCTATATCCAAACGCCATTTGAATTTCTATATTCAAATTCTATATCACTTCCATTGAGTTTCATATACTCAAACTCCCTTTGAATTTCTATATTCAATTTCTATTTGAATTCTCTTTATTCAAATCCCCTTTGAATTTTCTATATTCAAATCCTATGTTTGAACTTCCTTTATTCAAATTCCTTTAAATAAGTCTCGGTTTCAATTCCTTTTGAAATCGATATTTCTACCTTTGGAAAATAGATTTTTCCTTTCAATTTCACACTTGTATTTTATTTCTGAATTATCCAAATGATAATTCTCTTCACTTCATTTATAAACTTCGTTTATAAAAGAACTTTTTATAAACTTTGTTTATAAAGGACTTCTCATTTTATTTCTTTTAAACAAGTTAATAATTCAAATCTGTTTAAAAATTCAAATTCTATATTTTAAATCGCATTTGAAATTCAACACAACTTGTCTTTCCCAAAACAAATTCAAAATAGCATCTCTGGTAGTAATTCGTCACTTACAACTCGAAAATGAATACTGATGATGCAGCTGTCATCATCAGAATCTATTTTCCAGCGATCGAAATGAGTTCAATACTATAAAACCATTTTTAACCTTTTCCACTTTGAAATTCATTTCAAAATATAATTCACACTGCTTGTAAAACAATTTAAAATCTCCCAGGATCTTAAATTTTCCTTATTTTTAATCCAAATACATTTACAAACACTTATCCAATTCTCCAGAGTCTCAACTTCAATTCTGGTTTAAATTTCAGATTTAACTCTTTGATTTCACGTATTTCACTTATATGAATTCTGATTGATTATTTACATAACCATTTAATTTATAATCTTGCTCGATTATAATAACAATCAATATATCCAATATGTATCAAATATACTTTGGGTAAACTATTTCGTTTACCCTCTTTCAAACATACCATGATGGTTCATCGTATTCAAGTGTTTAGTAACTCCTACCGATACAGTGGATCAAACTGATCGACCATAACTCATAAACGACTCAACCAATGAATCTCCATAATATAAAACAAATTTTTATATCAAATACAAATACGTTCACTCGTATATATACACTCAATCTCAGTCTAGGGTATTACTAACCCTATCTCTACCGAGTCACGCCACAGAGCCAAGTAATTCTTAACTTAAGCTCTGATACCAACTGTAACGACCCGGATTTTTAGCAACTTTGGTTATCGACATACGCCCGACGTCGATAACCAAAACGTCGAGAAATCCTGGTAATTAGTGAAAGAAATTAGAGGGTGAGGAAAGATAAGATAGAAACTTAGAATAGAAGAAGAAGAAGAACACAACATCAGAGTAACACGAATCTCACAGCGGAACGAATAACATATAATATATGTAACATAACTTTGAAATATACATCTGTATTTGAATATACATCATTATCAAAGTACAGCACTTACAACACAGTGGAAATAACTATAGCTATATGATCCTGAAGCCTCCTGCTCCAGCTCTTCAAGTGTATCTGTAAAATCCCGACTACTTGACTGCCCGTACAAATTTAGGCACCCAAGAGTTTAGGGAAAACAACAAAGTAAACTCCGGGTCAGTCATGGGACTGGTATGAGTAAAATAGTTTAAAAACAGTTGAACAAGTAAAAGATATCTCATAAGACCACGCCGCATAACGGAACGGGTTTTTCCCTTATGAGAATCCAAAGTAACTTTATATCAAAAACCTTTTGATATTATAATAATGTCTATCAACCCCAGTATATATATAATCATCTAGCAGAAACACTTTCATCTCACGTTCTACATATATAGTATACAATCAAAACCGCAAGCACGTATTGGGTAATGGATTTCCAACTATGACAAGGTATGGAACCACCTTTCGCTAGTGTACCTCTAGAGAGGAATACACTGGGTTCAACAAGAACATCTTGCAACCCGGCCACACATGACCGACCACTCATTTCGCTTGAGTGTATCGAATGTATATCACCAACAGTTGGGATCAGCAACCGTTTCCCGAATGGGACGGCATCAACAATAGATTTTTAGAAATGAATGAAACTCTAGATCAGGTGATTATACACCCTACTTCGGTGCGACCGACTTAGCCATGCTGCCTGCCCGATTTCTGTCATTTACCGGATGATGAGGCTAGAAGCTACGCTTTATCATCACACCAGATTCACTTTGAATGCCACATCATCAAATCCATCCAATCACCGATTGATGTCCTCAACAATACATTATGTGTTAGCTAAAAGAAGTTTCCTTCTCCGCTTCCACTCTTGGTACGTTTGGAGAAATCAATATACGTGATTGTCTGGACATACTTTGTCAGACATCCGTCCATACGAGTCATCCAGGAACAGGATGAACCGAAGGCACTATTCTGTAAACAGGATAGCCCTTGCATAACTCCGTCTTCAAATTCCTTTGGCATATATGATTCGCAACGGTTATGCCAATACAGAGTGGTTCTTCGGATAATAATCCAACCGGTCTCTCCATATTAACAACGTTAAAATGGTCAAAACTTCGATTGTCTGTGATTTAACTATCGAATAAAAATAGATGTGCAAACAATGATATTATTTCCAAATGGAAATTATATCGATCAAACATCATTCAACATTCATCTCTTTAGTTCATTAATTTACTCCTATTTTCCTATATTCAATATTCCTTATTTTCTAAATTGGGAAAAATATACGTTATTAACAATGGAAAACATTTCCATTTCTTGTTTTCTTTATTAGAAAACATTCCTGGTTTCTTATTTGGAAAACATTTCCAAAGCTTCTTCATTGGACTTAGACAGATGTTTAAACAAACCATCGCGATACCAACTCAAACCATTTCCTTTACTGCCGAATCTTAACTATTCTTTAGTTAAAAATGAAGCTAATCAAGTTGGGGTAGAACTACCTCTCAGACCTTAACTGAACAACATTTCTAACTTTGAAATTTGCAAAGTTCACTTTATTCCTTTTTCTAACTTCCTTACTTAACCCTCCTTCTAATAAATCTCTATTCGATTGACTCTTATCAATTAACTCTATTGGACTAACCCCTACCAATTAACTCTATTGGACTAACACTATTTGACTAACGCTATTTATTTACTCATTTCACTTACTCTTTACGAATAAACTATATTCGATAATTCCTTTTACTTTCTATTCGAATAACTATATTCGATTAACTCATTTGCTTCTATTTGAATAACTATATTCTCTAATCGATTAACTAACATCGATTAACTTCTTTTTACTTTAACACTAATCGATTAACTAACATCGATTAACTTCTTTTTACTTTAACACTAATCGATTAACTAACATCGATTAACTTCTTTTTTTAAACTACGTTTTCCGTTACAACTATTTCCTTTTTATAACGTTTACTTACCGTTACAAATATTTCCTATTTATAACTTCTATTTACCGTTACAAATATTTCCTATTTATAACTTCTATTTACCGTTACAAATATTTCCTATTTATAACTTCTATTTATTTTATAAATAAATATTCCTTTTCTATTTCTATTTATTTTATAAATAAATATCCCTTTTATAAAACCGTGTTCGTTTTATAAATATTTCCTTTTATAAAATCCTGTGATTTTATAAAATCCCTTTATTTCAATATACATTGAAATACTTCTTCTTACATCCCAGGGTTTCTTATGATATTTAAAATATCGAATAACAATGATCAATATCATTCCAACACCCATAATCCATAACAGATTATATAACACATCATATATCACAATATATGATAACAGTAAAATAAATGTTGAGGAATCCAGTTGGATTCCTCCAACCTATCTCCCTGCATCACAGATGTTAAACAATATAGATAACATCACTTTTAGTTCTATATGATATATTCTGTTAAACAGAATCAATATAGAAAATTTAACTAACTGACTAGCAGTTCAATCAAACAGTCAACATACAGTAAATCAGCCAATATCTAACAGTTCTAAAAATACAACATGAAATTATAAACTGTTCAGAGTTAGTGAGATTTACTCACATTGGCGCGTTAATCGTTAAATAACGGTTTGCGTTATTTGATTTCGACAGACAATTTATTTTGCCATAAATTGTAACGAGCTCGGATTCACTCCCAGTCAGCTCCATTGGGTAGCCCTCTTCCATACGATCCCAACGGATCTTGTTTCTATCAATTCTAACATCGTATGTTCAAGTTATGATATTAGCAAGTTACGCACTTATTAAAATAAACTAAACCTATTTATATAAAATGGGCCTCACCCTTGTTTTCAATTCATGGCCCAACTTCTTCCTGCCAAACCCGTACCCGTCCCCTCCTTTCTTCTTCCCGTATCAAAGAAATGCTTCTCCTTATTTTACAGTAAAAACCCTGGCCAAATCCCAAATTTAATCCCCTTCTCCACTTCATAATGAAATCCACAAAAACATCATCTTGCTCCTCTTCCAAAACTACCTCACACCATACCAAAATCATTGAACCCGATTCCCCCTTTGCTCGTTGCGTCATCACCCCTTTCCGCCTACTACAGGCATTCTCGCGACACATATCTCCACCGAATCACTTCCTGTTTTGCGTGCAACCACCAATTTCTACCCCAAGATCAAATACAACCCTGGATTCGATCATTACTACATCAAAGTCGCAGTATTCCCAACCCTAACTGGCCGTTGCTCACGCTCTATTACTAGCAGCGAACAAAACTTTAGAGAAATCCAATTTCGAGTATACCAGAACGCAAAGAATCCTTCCAGGATTTGGAATATACTTGATTTGCAATTTATAGGTTTATACTTGATTTTCTGTGGATTTTTCTTTTGAATTTTGATAATTGTTTCGGCGGTGAGAGGTTCCGCATTCTTTGTTTTGCTACCAAGAGAAAAAAGAACAAAAGGATGGAGGATGGTGTATATATACACACGAAGAGAACAATTGGTGATTAAGTGAAGAACGTGGACATGCTGCCTTGGAAAGGAATGACTGAGAAAACATTAAACGTGGCTTTTTCTTGTTCTTTCATTTAGGAAAGGATGGACGTGGCCTAGTTTAGATCTATGAATAAGTTATAATTTTATTTTATAAATTTATATAGTTACGTACCGCTGCGGACAGAAATAAAAACACCATCGTGATGAGCGAGGTGTCCTGACTCCAGAAATATAATAATATCGGTAGGTGGACTCATATTTTGAAATTTCAAAGTGTTGATTTCAGGGTGCGAAATACTTAAAATAAAAAGCCTCTTATTAAATTAATTAAAAATTATGATAAAATTCTAAAAATTTAATTATCACTATTTCCCAAAAGAACCTTGTCTGAATTCACACCCGATATCAAATTATTTTGAAATAACCGTTATGGCCGATAAACGATTTTATAGCGACTATTCTGAAATTTGATTTGGACATATCTCAAAATCTACCCGATGAAATCCTGATTTTTCTCTTCCACTAGAAAGATATACTCTACCAGCTCCACACGTTTCTTGTTTCACAGAAATCCGGCTTAAAACGAATCCTGTACATTCAGTTGAAGTTCGAATCGCCAATTTACGAACTGCAGTGCCATTTCGAGCTCTATTTTAATTATATTATAATTATACATTTCAAACTGATGTCGACTGAATATATTCGTTATTCAAATTCAATTCCAAGCTGAATTAAATATCACAGATGATCCAGTTCACACCATATCGCCATTTCTGCCAATTCTGATTATTTTAGAATATAATATATTTTTAATTTATTATTTTAATTAAATATTCACCATTATTTAATTCCATGACCATTAAATTCTCTAAACCACCATATATATATAATTAAATAAATTAATCATAATACCCCTGCCAATGCGGGTCATTACACTAGAGTTATTGGAATTTGATGTATGCAATGACATGCACACGACCAGGTATTGCCTATGTTGTTGGTAAAATGAGTAGATATATTAGTAACCCTAGTCCTATCCATTGGAATGAAATACATAGAATTTTAAAGTATATAAAAGGTATCATAAATTCGAATGGTTAAGGAATCTATTATTAGAAATTTCTGTGTGGCCAAAACCTATGCCACCTATAACTGTGCATTGTGATAGTCAATCTACATTATCATAGGCATACAACCAAGTTTATAATGGTAAATCTAGATATATTGGTATAAGGCATAGTTTGGTATGGCAAATGCTCGCTGAAGGGGTAATTACCATAGATTTTGTGAGATCTAGCCAGAATTTGGCAGATTCATTTACTAAAGGATTTGCAAGGAAATTAGTGATAAAAACATCACTGGGAATGAGTTTAAAGCATATACAATACAATCGCCAATGAAGGAAACTCAACTCAACATAATAAAAAAAAAATTGTTATCTTGATAAAAAAATTGTTATCTTGAGTTCAAAGGGCAAAGGTACTTCATATGTTTGCGATTGGAAGCTCTATAATATTTAGTCTAAAAAACTAAGTATTATCATACATTCCAAGGAAAAGTGCTTGGTACTTATAATGACAAAGAGAGGATGATCTGCTTAGAACTTAATAGGTTTATAACAGATATACTGTTGAGGTGTGTGTTATAAGGCACTTCTGATAATCCTACCTATATGAATGCAATGAGGTGGTGCCGCCTTCGGCGAGGTTTTGGCCTGATCTCTAAGGGCATTTCATGAAAGAAGATACTGACCCAAGGCTTATCCATGGGTCGAGCATATATACTATCTGGATAAAATGAAAATGAGTGTGTGATAATCACATCGGGTAGATCATACAGGATCGATGGTTCAACGCTTAGTCAACCAATCCACCCTGATATACTTTGATGGATTTTCACTATGTATAGATTCAAGTCTGTAAGACATCGATGGTTCAATGCATAAATTTGGTGGAGGATTGTTGGACGAAATTTAAAATAAAAGAGAGATGGAAAACACAAAGGGGGGAATTTTTCTTTGTCCCATATCATGAAATATAAGTGTGTTTGCCACTATATATGTAAATACATTACATATGATATCATAAGAAAGAAAAGAAGAGGTGAGACATGAAGCATGACATTGGCTAGGACATTAATATTTAAAATGTTAAAAGATGGGCCTTGGGCCTTGGGGCTCTTGGGGTCTCGTGATCAGATGGGCCTCGAAATGCCAACGGGCTTGCGCAGAACCGTTGTATTTTTGCGTGCACAGAATTCAAATTCGTAACACTTTAGAGTCATTGCAAATGAATGGATGCGTCTATTCATCATTCAAAATTGCAACGCTTCTGAACTGTTGAAAATCAATAGGTGCGACTGTTTGAACTCAAACAACCATAACCGTTGGTGCGACTGTTTGAATTCAAACAACCATAACCGTTGGGAAATGGTTGCATGTCTTCGCTGTTTATATAAAGCCTGTTCTGTTTCGGTTTTTTCATAATTCGAAATCCTTTCTTCTTCTCCTTCCTCACGCTATTTCTACCATTAAAATATTCCTGAAACTCTGTCGAATTCTTGAGCGAATAATACAAGTTATAGTTCTGCAGACTGTAACCCGATCATCTTGTCACTGCAACGAGCAATTCCAAGATAGTGAATCACTATGTCTATGCAAACACGCCGATTAAAGATATTCGATATGTGCTCTGTTGTATCTTCGAACAAATTTTCCATTACTCGTGTATAGAATTAAGTGGGCAAATACTGTTTTAGGATAACGATTACCACATTCTGCCTCGGAGATTTGTGTTTTCAAAGATTAGAAGATCCAACGACGAATTCCACAAACAACAAACTAAAATAGTATTTCTGCAATGGCTCCTCACAGTCTCAAAGAGTTTGCAACTGATCTCGCAAAAGTAGAACGCTTTGATGGTGTCAATTTTCTACGCTGGCAGAAGAAGATGCATTTCTTATTGGTGGGTATGAAAGTTGTTTATGTTTTGACTATCCAAAACCAACGGAGACAGAGGGTGGAAACATTGCACAGACACGAGATCAGATCAAATGGGAACATTATGATTATATTTGCAAAGGCTATATCTGTAATGCAATGACGAACACACTTTTTGATATGTACTACAGTAAGCCAATTGCAAAGGATGTTTGCGATGTATCAAAGGCGAAGTAGCTGATGGAAGATGCAACAAGTAAGACAAGCCACCAAATTTTTAATTACAAAATGACTGATGATCATTCAGTAATAGAGAAATTCAATGATATCATACATATATTTAACCAATTCAGTCAACATAAGTTAAATATGGATGAGGAAATTAAGGCTTCCTTGATAATAGACAAATTACCCCCTTCCTTGAAAGATCAGAGGAAACAACTGAAACACAAGAAGGAGGATATGAGTCTAGATAGCCTTGCACAATATTTGCAAGTTGAACAAGCAAAAAGATGCCCAAGATGAAAAGTTGTTGATACATCAAAGATCCATATGATGGAAGAAAAGCAAGAAAATATTACTTCAAATAACTCTTCTAATAAAAGGAGGAACGGGCGGATCAATAACAATTTCCAAAATCCGAACAAGAAAGGAAAAAATGTTGGTTGCTACTTTTGTGGTAAACTGGGACATTACAAAAGGGATTTTCGCTTCTGGAAAATGAAGCATCAATCCGAAAAGGAAAAGTTTGTTGCAGTAATATTAGAAGTGAATATGATTAAACAAGACAATTCTTGGTGGATCGACTCTTGCACTACAAAGAATGTCTGCATTGACAAGAATCAATTCAAGAAACTAGAACCAATTGTAGATGAAGATTATCTTCATATGGGGAATTCAGCGAAGGCAGCAGTCAAAGGGAAGGGGATTGTGGATTCGGGATTCACATCCGGAAAAGTTCTGACATTAAATGATGCATATTATGTACCTGAAATTAGGAAGACCCTTGTATCGGGAAGTCTTCTTAATAAGTTTGGTTACAAATAAGTCTTTGAGTTAGACAAATATGTGTTGACCAAAGGTGGTGTGTTTGTGGGAAAAGGGTATATGTGTGATGGTATGTTGAAACTGAATATTGATATTAATAAAAGTATGAATTCTGGTTACATTGTTGATTCATTTTCAATATGGAGCAATAGAGTAGCACATGTTTATCATAAATGCATGCTTGATATGATAACTTTGAATCTAATTCCAAACACCAAAATGATATGCTAGATAAATGTAGGATATGTTCATTAACTAAGATAACTGGAAAACCAATTCCTTATAAACCAGAAAGTACAATAAAATTGTTACAACTTATTCATAATGATGTATGTGATATACATAGTACTCCTACTAGAGGAGGAAAGAGATACTTTGTCACATTTATAGATGATTACTCTAAATATTGTTATGTCTATCTCATGCATGCTAAAAGTGAAGTATTAAACTCATTTATTACTTATAAAACAGAAGTAGGAAACCAATCTGATGCTAAAATAAAAACACTTAGGTCTGATAGGGGTGGTGAATATCAATTTCCTGAATATTGTGAATCAGTAGGTATAATACATGATACAATTATTGCTTACACTCCGCAACAAAATGGAGTGGCTGAAAGGAAAAATAGAACTCTTATTGAAATGGTAAATGCAATGTTGTGTAATTCCAGACTTAATACTAGTTTCTGGGGAGAAGCCTTGCTTACTACATGTTATATTCTAAATAGAATACCTCATAAGAAAAGTAAAGTTACTCCTTATGAACTTTGGAAGAAACTGAAACCAAATCTTGATTATTATCGAGTCTGGGGTTGTAGAGCGATTGTTCGATTACCTGAACTAAAAATCAGGAAATTCGGACAAAAGGCTACCGAGTGCATATTCTTAGGATATGCTCAACATTGCAAAGGATATAGGTTTTAGTAATAGAACCTAATAAGTCTATTGATATAACTATATTAATAGAATCAAGGTACGTGGTGTTTTTTGAGAATAGATTTACATCTATTCAAAATAAACTAATTCATGAAACAGTGGAGGCAAATGCACCTATTGGTGAAATGGTGGAGGTTAATGAACCAACTACTGAACCTATATAAATCACTGATGAAAATATCGACGAAAATGGTGGTTCTCTAAGGAGAAGTAAACGAAGAAGTATAGAGAAATCCTTTGGACTTGATTTCCTCGTATATTTGGTTGAAGGATCTAGAAATAATGTAGAGCATCAATTAATCATATCTACAAATATAGAATCTGACCCTTTAACAAATGCTGAGGCAATGAAATCTCAAGATTCATCATTTTGGCAAGAAGCCATGAATGATGAAATGGATTCTATTATGGGAAATAAAACATGGAAACTAGTTGATTTACCTCCTTGTTCTAAACCAATAAAATGTAAATGGATATTTAAGAAAAGGTTAAAAGAAGATGTCACAATCAAAAAATTTAAAGCTAGATTAGTTGCCAAAGGATTCACATAGAAAAAAGGAATAGATTATTTTGATACATATGCCCAGTAGCTAGAATTTCAACTATTAGAACTTTAATTGCATTAGCTTCTATCTATAATTTGGAAATTCATCAAATGGACATCAAGACAACATTTTAAAATGGTTAACTTGACGTGGAGATATATATGTCTTAACTAGAAGGTTTTTTGATGCCTAGACAAGAACGTAAAGTATGTAAACTTATCAAATCACTTTACGGTCTTAAACAAGCACCAAAGCAATGTCACGAAAAGTTTGATAAAATTATTATTTCTAATGGCCTTAGGATTTTTGAATCTGACAAATGTGTCTATAGCAAGTTTCATTCAGGTAAAAGTGTAATTATTTGCCTTTACGTGGATGATATGCTTATATTTGGAATGGATACTTCAATTATTGAAGAAACTAAAAGATATCTATCTTCATGCTTTAAAATGAAAGAAATGGGAGTAGCTGGAATTATTCTTAGAATAAAAATCACAAAAACAAAAGATGGGTTATCAATTACCCAGTCTCATTACATTGAGAAAATTTTGAAAAGTTCAATCTATTCGAATGTAAACCTATGTCTACTCCGATTGATCCAAATATGCTGTTATACACTAAAAATGGAAGAGCTATAGAGCAATTAGAATATGCTAGAGTTATTGGAAGTTTGATGTATGCAATGACATGCACACGACCAGATATTGCCTATGTTGTTGGTAAAATGAGTAGATATACTAGTATAGTCACATCCATTGGACTGCAATACATAGAGTTTTAAAGTATCTAAAAGGTACCATGAATTATGATATACATTACAATGGTTATCCGTGTGTAATAGAACGATACACAGATGCTAGTTGAAGCATTGGAAGTGAAGATAATAAATCAACTAGCAGATGTATATTCACTCTTGGTGGGGGAGCAATATCCTTGGCATCAATGAAACAAACATGTATTGTTGATTCAACCATGGCTGCTGAGTTTATAGCACTGGCTTCTATTATTAAAGAGGCATAATGGTTAAGGAATCTATTATTTGAAATTCCTGTATGGCCAAAACTTATGCCACCAATATCTGTGCATTGTGATTGTCAATCTACGCTATCACATGCATAGAACCAAGTTTATAACGGTAAATCTAGACATATTGGTCTAAGGCGCATTTTGGTTAGGCAAATGCTCACTAAAGGGGTAATTACCATAGATTTTGTGAGATCTAGCCAGAATTTGGCAGATCCATTTACTAAAGAACTTGCAAGGAACTTATTGATAAAAACATCACAGGGAATGGGTTTAAAGCCTATACAATAAAATCACCAATGAAGGGAACTCAACTAAACATAATAAAGAAATTTGTTATCTTGAGTTCATAGAGCGAAAGTACTTCATATGTTTTCGATTGGAAGCACTATAATATTTAGTGTTAAAAACTAAGTATTATCATACATTCCAAGGAAAAGTGCTTGGTACTTATAATGACAAAGAGAGGATGTTCTGCTTAGAATTTAATAGGTTTATAACAGATATACTGTTGCGATGTGTGTTATAAGGCACTTTTGATAAACATACCTATATGAATGCAACGAAAATGGTGCCGCCTTCTATAAGGTTTTGGTTTGTTCTCTAAGGGAATTTCATTAAAGAAGATACTGACCCAAAGCCAATCCACGAGTTGAGCATATATACTATCTAGATAAAATGAAAATGAGTGTGCGATAATCACATCCGATAGATCATATAGGATCGATTTTTCAATGCTTTGTCAACCAATCCATCCTGATATACTTTGATGGGTTTTCACATTGTATAGATTCAAGTCTGTAAGTCATCTATACTATTGCACAAATTTTCCTGCAAATAAACGACAAGAGGAATTTATTTAAAATTTGGTGGAGGGTTGTTGGAGGAAATTTAAAATAAAAAAGAAATGGAAAGCACAAAGGGGGAAAATTTGATTTGTCCCATATCATGAAATATAAGTGTGTTTGAAACTATATAGGCAAATACATTACATATGATATAAAAAGAAAGAAGAGGTGAGACATGAAGCATGACATTGGCATGGTCATTAATATTTAAATGTCAAAAGATGGGCCTTGGGGCTATTGGGTCTCATGATCAGATAGGCCTCGAAATTCCTATGGGATTGCGCAGAACCGTTGTATTTTTGCTCGCGCAGAATTAAAATTCGTAACACTTCGGAGCCGTTGCAAATGAATAGAGTGTATTCATCATTCAAAATTACAGCGCTTCTGAACTATTAAAAATCTATAGGTGCAACTACTTGAATTCAAACAACCATAACCGTTGGGAAACGATTGCGTCTCTTCGCTGTTTGTATAAAGACTGTTCTATTTCGGTTTTTACCTAATTCGAATTCCTTTCTTCTTCTCCTTCCTCACGCTATTTCTGCCATTAAAATGTTCTTGAAACTCTGCCGAATTCTTGAGTGAATTATACAAGTTATAGTTCTGCGGATTGTAACTCGATCATCTTGTCACTGCAGCGAGCAATTCCAAGATAGTGAATCGTCGTGTCTGTGCAAACACGTTAATTAAAGATATTTAGTATCTGCTCCGTTGTATCTTCGAACAAATTTGCCATTACTCGTGCACAGAATTAAGAGGGCAAATACTGTATCAGGATAGCGATCACCGCATTGTGCCTCGAAGATTTGTGTTTTCAAAGATTAGAAGATCTAGCGACGAATTCCATAACCAATAAATATTAGTACAACACCATATGCACACTAAATGAACTTACAATAAAACATCTTAGAAATAATGAAGGAAAAAACAAACATTGCGAACTCTATAAATTTAGATAAAGCAGGAATATTAGATCTACTGTTCTATATAGTAGACTTATTCTTGTAACCACTTTAACATAAACAAATAATTTTTTACCAAGAAGAAAAAGTATGCATGTATGGAAGTTCGAAAACCGACTACCTTGTTTATATTTTTTTAGCTAGCGGAAACTATGCTCCTATAGAAGGTTGGTAGAAATAGTAAAAGTAGCACAATAAGGAAAAAAAACTCAATTTAAACAATACATTTTACACGCATTTAGTAAACGTGAACTGAAATGAGCGCAGAAGTGAAACACCTCGTATTTTCTATGAATATTAAAATAACGAATTTAGAACACTTAAATTTTAAAAGATGAATTAAGTAAAATGGGTTACACCATTGTGTTCGTCTCGGAATTCTGGTTGAGACAGAGTCCGAGTTTGCGTAAATCGGACATTGTATGAGGAAGTTACAAAGCTTAGAAAATTTCAGTTCAAAGTAAATTTAAATTAAAATAATAATTAAATAATAAAAACAGATTTGAAATTCAAAAATTCAGAAAAGTAGCTGAGTGGGAAATTTCCTGCTCAGGGGTGTCGACCCCCTCAAGGGGTGTCGACATGGGAGTCGACCCCCTATAGGGATGTCGACTGGGGAGTCGACCCCCCTATAAGGGTGTCGACCCCCTTATTCCAAGATCTGGGTGACGAATTCTGAGGTATTAGGGCTAATGTGTCGCGTTGTTGGCGGCTGGGTGATGTATCTCTTTGGTTTGGACGGCTCTGATTACTCCTATGCTAATCTAAAGGCCATGGTTTGCATAACACATCTATAAATACATGTCTAAACTTAACCCTAACCTCATAACCCTATTCTATGATGCCACCATGCTGTTCATCTCTAAACTAGCCTAGCCTTCTTCTTCTCCAAACTAGAAATCAAATTGGAGAGCTTCAAATTAAAGTAAAGGTTTTCCGCTTCAATCAACAAAGAGAGATTAGAATCGCTACAACGTCAAATAATTCTCTTTTTCTAATCCTTTCACTGTAAGTTCAGTTATTATTCAGATTTGAACACGTAATAGAAATCCTGACTGTAACGAATCGAATCTAGAACTATGCCTAATTGTAATGATAACCAATTCCAATTCATTCTTATTCTTTTGTCCAATCTGAGGTTACATATGCCTACGAGACTGTTACTAGTGATACAATTGAATCTATCTTGTTTTACATCAAATTGTTATGTTCAGTTCTATCGAATCTGTATGCCTATGATATAATTTGCTCAGTTTGCTCATATTTATTGTTAATGTACAACAAATCTATTGGAAACATGATTCTTGTGTTTGGTACACCTTTACATGCTTATTCTCTTATGTCAATTCTTGCATTTCTTCCCCATTCCCTTTTCGTTTTATTTTATGAATAATAGATTCATTTGGAAACCTAGTTTGAATATTGTTGTACGTGCGTTTGTAACGCGGGGAATTGGGTATAACATATTGGAGTAATTTTGGACATAAAAATAAATGAGACATAACTTGAATTGACTAAAATTGTGGATAATTGGCATACAAAAATCTAAACTTGGACATGTATGGTAAATATGTAAATTGGCTAAAAGATGAACATGCCTAACCTAAGGATAGATTGAGTTGTGGTGTAAGGCTTCCCGGAACCGCCTGACACATCCAGCGACCGCAACAACAGATCTAATGTGAGAGGTTAGCGCATTAAGCCCAAAACCCGAGGTTAGAATGAGTTTGCGGTAGATGTCTGCCCAGAACCGCCCAAAACATCCAACAACCGCAAACAACAGTTCTAATGTAAGAGGTTGGTGCATTAATGAATGAATTAATGCTAATGAACAAACATGCTAAGAATGGTAGGGTTAAGTTAACATAGGCAACACTTAACCAATGCAACATGTTAGTTTAACAAATGGGTGGGGTTAGGTTAAATTGAGAACACTTAACTGTTATAACATGTTGGTTAGGAAACCCTAGTAACGGGGACCCACTTCAGTAGTAACCCACATAGATGTATCACAGTACCCTGAAATAGGTAGGGTGGGGTACGATTACTGGGCTGATTATAAGCAGTCAAAATAGCGGCAGGTGGTGCGTCAGTGTAGGTTCCGATGGAGTACGGGCGTGCACATGCTCCGGAGTGGAAAAATCAGGCACTGGGCATTAGTAGTTATACACTGTGCATCTTGAATCATGTCGGTTTACCATCATAGAGATTGATACACCCCATGGTGGAACCAGCACCGGTATCTACAAACAAGCGTGGCCGAATGACACAAATAATAAATACATGCGAGTAGAAGCCGATCGATAAAGGGATCATTTTATTATGAACACATGAGTCTAGTTGGAACAATTGTTAGTAGGTGCAGAGAAATAGAAATGGGTGCGATAGCATATTCGGTTTATCTTGCCTTATCTTGTCTTATGTTATCTTGTTACTATGGTATTGTCTAATATCCGGTTTATTCATGTCATGATCCTTTTCCTTGTTTACATGCTGAAAATCAATGGGCATACT
Organism: Allium sativum; assembly: GCA_030737875.1. Taxonomy (NCBI): domain Eukaryota; kingdom Viridiplantae; phylum Streptophyta; class Magnoliopsida; order Asparagales; family Amaryllidaceae; genus Allium; species Allium sativum. Next base: position 19,129,380 of record JASFAX010000025.1, read on the forward strand.
AGGATTTATGTATAACCCGTTTTCTTTCATCTTCTTTTCTTCCATCCCCCCCATGTCCATAGGGAGGGAATATTTCAGCTTAGTTCAGACCTTTTCCAGCTTGAAGAGAGTAGATGTATTGCTTGGTTTCTCTTTTCTTGGGCTATGGCTGTGGTTACACTTTTATTGGGGATTTATGCTGCTTTACTACTGTTTTATGCTTCTTTATGTATTTGGAGTTTTGAATCAAAACAGAGGTTTTATTGTAATGACTTGGAAATTGGGTTTTGAGACAATAGTTGTAATTTTTTGATTGAACCACGCTGCTTATGAAATGATTTCATTTTTTCCGCTGTTTGTATGTTTGTCTTGTAAACTATTTGTATCTTTTACCTATAATGCTTCACCAAAGTTAATGCATTCCCTTTGTGAGTGGCCTTAACAGAGGTGCGGTGTTTCAAAAAGCTTGGAAGAATGTATCAACTCTCTATAAACCCAGAGCACCCACACCTATTGTATTATTTAGAACATCGTAGAAATAAAACCGCCAATAAATAGAAATCAAAACACCAAGAACATTATGTGGTTACTTTGATAGAATTAATTTTGAACCTCAAATGTGCAAAAATATCGACAAATTTTTGTCATTGTTGCAAAAAGAATCAATACCAAATTGGTTAATGAACAAAAAATATATTAAAACAACAGGTACAAATCATGTGGTAATTCACAGCCTACGTAATTTAAAAATTATAAAATTCAATCGTGGAACATGTAAATAATTTTTCAATAATTATTATTATTGTTGCAAAATTTTAAATCCATGGAATCAATGAGTATAAATTAAATCACTTGCCATATAAGTCAACTTCGTAGAATTTGAGCACAACACGGAAACAAAAAATATATTTGTAGTAAAAACACAATATATGAGGAATAAGATAAATCCGCATAAAGGTTAGATAAATTATTCTAAATTCAGCTATGGCATATACAGAAAATAATCCATGATTATTGGTAATAGGCATCAGTTGAAATGCAATAATGCCATGTATATTGAAATAAGTGTTAGAGCATCTCCAACAAAGGCATATTCTTTGCCTTAATCTTGAATTGAGGAGAGTTTTGGTCCCCAACAAACATTCCTTCCCTAAATATTCAGGTAAATGTTACGGGGCCAATTCAGAATTTTGAATTGGTCTCATGCGCCGACTTTATCGGCTCGTCATTTACATTTCAAATTTTTGTTTACCTATCCTAGCTTATATTTTAACATGAAAAAATATAATCGTTATTATTTTCGTACAAAATAGTTATGTTTAAGAAGACCGAAATAAACTAATTTAGCTTCAAAACATAATAATAGCCGGTTAATAACCCATACAAATACAATAGAACGCGATTGGTAAAATAAAAAACTACAACATCACTACTGCATAAATGATCGATTAGTTCGGACAATCATAAAATAAAACATGAGTTGGGCCAAGGAAGCTTCATAACTAGCTATCACCATAGTTGTTCCATAAATGATCCACAAGATCTTTCTGCAGCTGGTTATGGAGTTGTGCATCCTTAAACATAACCTGAAGGTACAAATGAATGTTGAAGTCCTCTTCAGTTAGTGGGGTGTTTTGTCAGAATAATTGAGGTATTTGCGGAGCACCCTCATATTCGTAGTGACGTTGCCCTTCATCCATATCTCTTTCATCTTCTATAATCATGTTTTGTAGAACGATGCAGACAAACATGATTGTAGACATCTTGTTCCTAGACCACAATCGACATGGATTACTTATCATTGCAAATCTAGATTGTAATACACCGAATGCTCGTTCTACATCTTTCCTTTGCCCCTCCTGCATCGCCGCGAATTTGACTTATTTAGGAGTCAATGGATTTGGACATGTTTTAACAATGGTTCTCCATTTCAGGTAAATGCCATCACCTAGGTAATAGCCATGGTCGTAAGTATTTAGGCCCAGGGTAAATGTTAAATGAGGTACCTAGCCTTGAGCATGATCATTGAACAAATAGGATTTTTCTATAACATTTAAGTTATTATTCGAATCGGGGATTCTGAAGAAAGTGTGCCATATCCACAAATCGTACGATGCTACAACTTCCAAAATGATAGTTGGTCACCTTTCCTTACCGTTGTACGCAACTTGTAATCCCTTAGGGCAGTTCTTCCATTCTCAGTGCTTCCAGTCCAGACTTCCTAACATTCCCAGCCATCCCCTGCTTTCGTGCATCTCTCTGATTCGCACTACATCTGCTTCATTCAGAGACCTTAAGTATTCTTCTCCATAGACGTACACCACAGCTTGATAGAAATTTTCAAGAGTTTCAAGTTTCATGCTCTCTGTTATTCGGTATGCATCGTCCAAAGCATCAGCAGAAGTGCCACAAGCTAACATTCTCATTACGGCCGTCATTTTCTGAAAACCGGACAACCCCTGCATCTTCAATGCATTTGTTTGTACTTAAAGTAATCATTGTTACCTTGAATACCCGCCAATATCCGAAGAAATAGATTTCTCTGCATCTTGAATCTTCTATGAAACATATTAGGCATGTAAGTGCAGTTGTCATTGAAGCAATCTTGCATCAGAGACGTATGGTATTTAGCATGATTTCGGTGTATAAACCTCCTACCAGGAACCAATCCCCCTCAAGTTGTGGATGATTGTAATAACCCGGAAATCTGGGCCAATTTAAAAATTTTATTTTGGCAAATTTAGTGAATTTTGAATATTTAAAATGATTATTTTAAATAATATCGACAAGAAATTTACTTTGAATAGAATTAGAATGTATATATTTATATACGTCATCGTTAGAATATAAATATTTATTTATAATTATAAAAGGAATTGAAAATGGCATGGTAGTTGGACAATTCGATTTCAAATTTCAAATGAGTGTACCGGGTTCGAAATAAACCGGATTTTGGCGAAACCAAAAATATTAGAATCTATTTGAGAATATATTTCCAACGAATCTGAAAAATTGAAATTTCATAGCGGGGATAAGAAGTTACGTCCAATTGAAACTTCAGAATAGTCGCTATGGAATTCTGGCCCTTAAAAATGGCTATTTTGCAAACGACCTCGGTTTTCGACGAAACCACTTTTGTTGGATCTGGGATGTAAAGTTATTGCTAGGTTTCAAAAATCGTAATTTTTCGAATCAATATGTGAGCGTGGCAAAGGAAAACGCGTTTGACCAGTTTCAGTTGATTTTAATTGACTGGAAAATGGCCGTTTTTCAAACGGTCTCAGAATTTGACGAAATTTGTTTTGTTAGAACCGTATCGTCAATACGAAGCTAGAAATAATTTTTATGGAATTTCTAGGGTTAGTATGTGACCCCAGTAAATTGAAATGTGCGTTCAAATTCAATTATATAGAGTTATATTTTGATTTTGATGAAAACTGATCGAAACGATCGAATCAGCTTACGATACATATCCCATTTTATTCGGAATGGGGGTAATTAGCTATGGACGATAGGCGGTGGGTTCAATTCGGAGTTCGAAAGAAAAAGTTACTTTTAGTGGATTAAAATAAAATAAATAAATAATATAATCCCCTCCCTCTCTCCATAACCGAAGTCAACCCCCCCCCAATCACGATCGATAACAGATTGAAAAAAAGGAAAAAAAGGGAGATGTGCCGCCAGGGAGAGTCGCCCCCCCATCGCACCGCGTCGCCCTCTTGGCCAGCCACCTCCCTCGCCAGAGGGCCTCGCCGAAGCGACCCCCCCCACCGTTCAAAACCCTAGCTCCTTAAAAAAAACCTCCTCAGTTGCCAATGCCAAGACCCACCGCCGTGGCCTGCGCCGCTCCCCACCGCCGCCTTGAGCTCCGCCATCGACCGCATAACCTTCCCCCTACAAGAAAATCCGTAAGTTTTATATATTGATTTTTATTTTATTTTCAGTTTTGAATATAAATTTTTAAGTATAGAAAATCGGATTTTTAACTATATAAAAACTGATTTGATTTTAAAGAAAACTGGTTTTATTCTAACAAAAGGTTTGATTTTTATTTTAAGGAAAGGTATGATTTCAGTTTTCTTATGTGATTCACCTTGTTTAAATTTCAGTTTTTGTATATGAAAAACAAAGCAAAGAATAGATTTTTATCAAACCAAAGGATAGATTTTTATCATAGCAAAGAATATATTTTTATCATTAGAAAGATATATTTTTGCGTAAGGAAAGATTAGATCTTTGATTAAGTAAAAATACGATCTTTGATAAGTTAAAAATACGATCTTTATCCTTCTGGTGTTATTATAAAAACATGTTCTTTTATATACAAGTGCCAATATAAAAAAATATAATATTTACATATGGAGTAACGGTATAAAAATATGATTTTTGTCATATGAATAGAAAGCTAAAAATGTAATTTTTATAATGAAAGTGAATCGGTAACGACAAGATTTTTATCGTATATTTGAAATATTTTTTTATGAAGATAAAAAATAGTGATGTATATATAGATAGACATATAACGACAATATAAATAAGTGATTTTTACATACATAACAACGATATAAAAATGTGATTTTTATAACGTTGAAATAAAAATGTGATTTTTATAGCGTTGAAATAAAAATGTGATTTTTAATATGAAGTGTAGAGAAGATTGTGCTGGCATTGCGTGCAAATCCAGATTGTTCTGAATTTCAGAGATAGAGAATGGAGGAGTGGAACCCTCGGTGAGAATTCCTCACTTTTAAATTTATTTCTAATTGAATTATATACTAGGATGCAAACGGTGTTTAGTAGCACCCGACACCCGTCGTCCACAGACCATGGATGACTTGTTTGTTTGGTTGTTGTGTTGTGAAATTTGATTGTGTGATGTGAAAAGAAATAAAATATTTTATAGTTAAAAATATTATTTTTAATGTGTATATAAAATAAATATTTATAAACAAATCTAAGATTTGTTTGTATATACTGATTTGACTGATATTGATTGGGACGATAAATTTCACACATCGCCCAACTGTACAAATAAAATCTGCGTTCGATTGATTGAAACCCCACACGGGTATTGGGATGATATATGACATACACTAATCCCAATAATTAGTTGTATGTCGATCGATTGATTGGCAGGCTGTTATACGCGTTAAATATTTATATTTAATGCTTATGCAGTTGTGTGGAGCACTCTGGATGATGGTTGATTATTTGTCATTGCTATTATATACATGTGTTGTAGAAAATCGATATAATTTACATTATATGGTAATTGATTGGACCTCATTCCAATTTAGAAAATAATTTCATGTGTTGAAATAAAATAATTTCATGTGTTGAATAAAAGCCGTGTTGATTAGATTGACGCCATTTTGACGTGAACGATATTTATATCGATTTTGTTCATTTTTCAATGAATATTGAAATAGATTTGAGATTCGAATGAATATTGAAATAGATTTGAAATTCGAATTAAATTGAATAGATTTGAAATTCGAATTAAATTGAATAGGTTTGAAATTCGAATTAAATTGAATAGATTCGCAATTCGAATTAAATTGGAATGAATTGAAATTCGAATGAATATTGAAATAGATTTAAAATTCGAATTAAATTGAATAGATTTGAAATTCGAATTAAATTGAATAGATTTGAAATTCGAATTAAATTGAATAGATTTGAAATTTGAATTAAATTCAAATGAATTGAAATTCGAATTAAATTGAAATTGAATTGAAATCGATTTGAAATGAATTAAAATGAATTTATATTGAAAAAAATCGATTTTGGTTTGAATTTGAAAAGGAAGTTGAAATCGTTTTGAAAACGAATTTAAACGATTTATAAAATACGTTTTGAAAGGAAACCAATGAAATATATATATATATATTATATATATATAATATATATATAATGGCCTGAATAGAACGCGCCGCGCCACGGTAGTTCGCGAATTTCGACCATTGACTTCGAATGGATATTATAGGAGATCCGACCGTCGTATTCTCCTAAAACCGGAACCGTTGGGTTCGTATAGAAAAGAGCTTTCTAACGAATATTAGAGATTTCAAATCTAACGGTTGGATTTGGAATTATGTCCAAATCAAATTTGGAAAAGGTCGCTGTAAATGCAGTTCGATGGCCGTTGATGGAAATCGACTGTACGGGCCTTGATAAAATTATTAAAAATAGTAATAATTTGTGTAAAATCATAAGAAATGATTTGTGAAGAATTGGGATGAAAAACTTCATATTTGAAAAGATAAAAATAGATTTTTATCGAAATGAACTAGTTTTGAACTAGAATTATAATTCATTTATTTTTGAAATAAATAAAGTGGATTTGAAATGGTTTTGAAATATAACCAGGATTTCCAATAATTGGATTAGAATGGATTTAAATTGAAATTGTCTTTGAAATATTTCGATGCTGGATTTCGTGATTATACAGATATTGTTATGGAAATTTGAAAGATATATTTATATCGTTATTTCCAATACGATATTTGTTGGTCGTAGAATTCGATATTGAATATAAGCCGATATACTTTCTATTCAGAGCCTTGTATTTAATATCAAATAGGATTTGGGTTTGTCGTGAACGGTGTCTTCATTAACACTATTCTTAAGCCCAGTTGAGATAAGGATTAAATCTTTTTATTTGGATTTAATGAAGTGTACCAATTAAATAATATTTAATTGGAATTGAATTAGGATTGATTTTTGCGTTTATCGTGAACGGTATTTTAAATAACACTAGTTCTTTAACCCGATAATTAATGGAATGTGATTTTGGGTTGTCGTGAACAGTATCTTCAATAATACTATTCTTAGACCCAACTGAGTTAAGAAAATCAGAAACTAACTGGAGATTAGTTAAGTTGAATGGTTTCTGGGGTATTGATCTGATGTTGGTTTCGGCCTTCGGGGTTAATACTTAAGGAATTGCTCACTTGCTAATTTACGGTTAGGGACTGATTGAAAAGTGATGTGATTTTGGGGTTTATCGTGAACCGTGTTTTAAATGACACTGATTCTTTAACCTAGTCAAAGATTAAAACTAAGTGGAGTTTTAATGAATCTTTAATTAGATTGAAAAGATCGAGAATGGAGTATCACCAGTTTTACTCCAGACGGTAGTTAAATCTTTAATTAGATTTGAACGTGAAATGGTAATTGAATTTACCGATAACACTGTGATGTTAGATATGAAGTATGACCGGTTTTACTTCATGGGATAAATAGGTTGGGATTGGGAAATAAAATAAATAATTACTTCGGTGTGGTTCGCTAATCCCGACTAGTTTGAAGTGATACTCAAAGGAAGATTAAAGAATAAATTTAAAAGAATTTATCTTTGATAAAATTAATGGGAACCTTTCCCTAAGAATGTGAAATTTAGAAACTAACTATAGGTTGGCTAAGAGGAATGGTTTCCTGGATATTGATCTGATGTTGGTTTCGGCCTTCGGAGTTAATATTTGGGGAATTGTTCTCTTACTAATTTACGGTTAGTGACTGATGAATTGGAATAAGGCGTATGTTGTGTTTGTGTAACACTTGTTTATTATATGCGATTTATTCAGAAGGACCGGGTTTATCCCATTCTGAATAACCGATTCGACGATTAGTCGAAGATGAAAACGGTGGTCGAAGACCATAGGTCTTCACGTAGTTTGGATAATAACTAATGAACTTGATTGGGCCGTACACCCAAGAGGAGAGAATCAGTTGGTGAATGTCCAGATGTACTTGGAGATCGATGGATATGCGAGGTACAAGGTGCCTCCGGTTTCGTTCAGACCCAGGACGGACTTGTAAATGGACTGTGTGTCTGACATTGGATATCATTCTATGTGATTGATGGATATCGGTTGCATGGAGTGGTTTGCCTGTGTGGCATGCTAAGATGCAAATGATCAAGGCTTTTGTTGAAAAGAAAAGTCTTGTGGTTGATGATCAAAGCACGGCCTGTGTGGCATAGCTTTGTGTAATGTTGATTCGCGAGCCTCACACCCCGGTTGTGAACCAGAAACGGGAGAGGACATCAGGGACGGCATGCGTTTCCTTCTAGCTAGAAGTGGCATCAGTGATTTTACATGCCCTGACGAGTTTGACTTATGTGGTTGTTGCTGTTGCGAGGCGCCTCGGATATATCGGTGACTATGTGAAGCCGATGGAATCATTCGTTGGCTCATTTACGCCCCAAAGGGCGGGGAAACGCAGTGTTCATGCATTTTAATCCACATTGGTGGACCGGCCCTGACGATCCAAAGGCTTGACTGAGTACTTGCCTGAGACATGGGCTAGATTGTCTCGAATAGGTAGAGGACAATCTTTTGCCTCGGTTCACAGATGGAAATCCAACTTCCAAATACGTGAAATTTGCGGTTTTGATTGTAGAGCCCAGTATGGCGACATGATATATGGTACCCATGCCATCTATGATTGATATTTATGATTGTATATATAATTAGAAACTAACTGGAAACGAGTTAAGATGGGTGGTTTCCTGGGTATTGGTCTGATGTTGGTTTCGGCCTTCGGGGTTAACACTTAGGGAATCGTTCTCTTACTAATTTACGGTTGGAGTCTGATTAAGAATCAAAAGATAAAATTTCACGTATCAAGCATTCTTTGGCTGTTATAAGGTAAAACCCTATCCTCCGGCTTGCGTTGCATTATATGATAGGACCTGGGTCTTATAACGGCTTCATTTTTCTTTACTTAACATTGCGCTGTTTGTTTTATGCACTGGTATTCTTGGGAGGAAACCCGTTTCGTGTTATATGGCGTCTTCCCTTGATTTACCTAACTTTAAAATAAATATTAATAACTGTTTTAGTTCTCACACCAGTCACATGACTGACCTGGAGTTTATTATTTCAACCTAAACTCTAGGTGCCCCTATTTTTCGCACGGGCAGCTAGTAGTTTTGGCTTTGCAAATTTATATTCATAGGATCCTGGTTTACCGCTGGAATGATATCCGGAAAGCTTTGTACCCGTATATCTCCTTCAGTTGTGTATTGTATTATTTTCCGCTGCTATGTAATTTATCGTAATCTCTTATATTTGGTATATGTGTAATATTGATTTATACTCTGTATATTCTTGTATTCTGATGGAATTGTTGTAATTAACAATGAAATGTTCTTCTGTCTGCGTTCTTTTGTGTGTTGTTCTCATAGTATCCGCACTTTCCTTACCGGGGAAGTTACGGGTCCTTTCAGTTTGGTATCAGAGCTTTGGTTTAGAAAGCTCAGAGAACAAGACACATAGAACCATACGAAAAAATTCATCAGAGATTGGATTAGTAATATCCAATGAGAATGACTCGTTAGAGATAGGATCAGTAGTATCCTAAAACGAGTGTGAAGAATATATTTTTGAAAAATAAAAAGAAAACAAATTTTGTTTTGAAATTTAAATCGTATTATACATATTGAATAATTTATTTTAAATTGATTTGGACAATCTAGTATATGAAGATTTTTCATATACGCCTAGCTAGTGTGTATACGAAGTTAATATACTGGATAGATATAGAATCACACTCTAGTCGCCCGGAGATGATTCTGATGATTACTCGAGTATCATCAGAATTTATATTCGAGTGTCGAAAGTGGGATTTCTATATGATTCCAACTGACTGGTGTGAGAACCAAAATTAGATAGGGCTTATTGTTGTGATTTGGCATCAAAATCTGATTTTTGCACTATATATCAAAGTTATGAATTTGAAGAGATAATCAACTAATTGATTGCTGGTTGTGTTGTTTTATTATAGTTTGATTAATTAAAATGTTGAATCTTTAACCAAATTGAACCAAATAGTGAATTGTATTGAAAATTTATCGCATTTACTTGCATATACATTTACTTACATTGAACAAGTCAATCCAAGGAGGCTAGAGCAGAAGAATAAAATTGCTTGCCTGACAAATAGGTACATGTTTACCGTAATTTACTGTTTTGTTTGGGTGATGATGATTTTATGAGCCGATTGGCTAGCCGCTTGGCTAGCCGCTTGGCTTTTTCTTTTGGATTGAAGAAGGCTATGGGAGGCTATATGAAATATCCCAAAGTCCCCGGTGCAAGGGAGGTTATGGCGAAAATTTTCGAAAATTTAGGGTGTTAGCAAAATTTTTGAAAAATTTGAAAAGTTCTTAGAAATTGAAAAGTTGAAGAACTTAAGCCGTAAAGAAAATAATGGAAGTTGAGTTGATTAGTTAAACAAATTTCGGCTTCATTCCTTTTCGTGGACGAAAATTTTTACGTGGGGGAGATTGTAATAACCCGGAAATCTTGGCCAATTTAAATTTTTTATTTTGGCGAATTTTGAATATTTAAAATGATTATTTTAAATAATATCAACGAGAAATTTACTTTGAATAGAATTAGAACATATATATTTATATACGTCGTCGTTAGAATATAAATATTTATTTATAATTTTAAAAGGAATCGAAAATGGCGCGATAGTTCGATAATTCAATTTCAAATTTCAAATGAGTGTACCAGGTTCGAAATAAACCAGATTTTGGCAAAACCAAAAATATTAGAATCTATTTGATAATATATTTACAACGAATCCAAAAAAATTAAATTTCATAGCGGGGATAAGAAGTTACGTCCAGTTGAAATTTCAGAATAGTCACTATGGAATTCTGGCCCTTAAAAATGGCCATTTTGCAAACGACCTCGGTTTTCGATGAAACCACTTTTGTTGGATCCGGGATGTCAAGTTATTGCTAGGTTTCAAAATTTGTAATTTTTTGAATTAATATGTGAGCGTGGCAAAGGAAAACACGTTAGACCAGTTTTAGTTGATTTTAATCGACTGGAAAATGGCCATTTTTCAAACGGTCTCAGAATTTGACGAAATTAGTTTTGTTAGGACCATATCGTCAATACGAAGCTAGAAATAATTTTTATGGAATTTTTAGGGTTAGTATGTGACTCCAGGAAATTGAAATGTGCATTCAAATTCAATTATATAGAGTTATATTTTGATTTTGATGAAAACTGATCGAAACGATCGAACCAGCTTATGATACATATCTCATTGTGTTTGGAATGGGGGTAATTAGCTATGGACGACAGGCGGTGGGTTCGATTCTGAGTTCGAAAGAAAAAATTAATTTTAGTGGATTAAAAAAAATTAAATAAATAATATAATCCCCTCCCTCCCTCTCTCCATAACCGAAGTCAACCCCCCTATTCACGATCGATAACAGATCGAAACAAAAAAAAGGAAAAAAAGGGAGACGCGCCGCCAGGGAGAGCCCCCCCCCCCCCCATCGCACCGCGTCGCCCTCCTGGCCAGCCACCTCTGTCGCCAGAGGGCCTCGCCGAAGCGCCCCTCCCCCTCCACCGTTCAAAACCCTAGCTCCTTAAACAAAAACCTCCTAAGTCGCCAATGCCAAGACCCATCGCCGTGGCCTACGCCGCTTCCCTCCGCCATCGTCCGCATAGCCTCCCCCCTACAAGAAAATTCGTAAGTTTTATATATTGATTTTTATTTTATTTTATTTTCAGTTTTGAATATAAATTTTTAAGTATAGAAAATTGGATTTTTAACTATAGAAAAACTGATTTGATTTTAAAGAAAACTGATTTTATTCTAACAAAAGGTTTGATTTTTATCTTAAGGAAAGGTATGATTTCAGTTTTCTTATGTGATTCACCTTATTTAAATTTCAGTTTTTATATATGGAAAACAAAGCAAAGAATATATTTTTATCAAAGCAAAGGATAGATTTTTATCATAGCAAAGAATATATTTTTATCATTAGAAAGATAGATTTTTGCGTAAGGAAAGATTAGATCTTTGATTAAGTCAAAATACGATGTTTGATAAGTTAAAAATACGATCTTTATCCTTCTAGTGTTATTATAAAAATATGTTCTTTTATATACAAGTGCCAATATAAAAAATATAATCTTTACATATGAAGTAACGGTATAAAAATATGATTTTTGTCATATGAATAGAAAGCTAAAAATGTAATTTTTATAATGAAAGTGGATTGGTAACGATAAGATTTTTATCGTATATTTGAAATATTTTTTATGAAGATAAAAGATAGTGATGTATATATAGATAGATATATAACGACAATATAAAGAAGTGATTTTTACATACATAACAACGATATAAAAATGTGATTTTTTATAGCGTTGAAATAAAAATGTGATTTTTATAGAATTGAAATAAAAATGTGATTTTAATATGAACAGCGTAGAGAAGATTGCGTTGGCATTGCGGGCAAATCCAGACTATTCTGAATTTCAGAGATAGAGAATGGAGGAGTGGAACCCTCGGTGAGAACTCCTCACTTTTAAATTTATTTCTAATTGAATTATATACTAGGATGCAGACGGTGTTCAGTAGCACCCGACACCCGTCGTCCACAGACCATGGATGACTTGTTTGTTTGGTTGTTGTGTTGTGAAATTTGATTGTGTGATGTGAAAAGAAATAAAATATGTTATAGTTAAAAATATGATTTTTAACGTGTATATAAAATAAATATTTATAAACAAATCGAAGATTTGTTTATATACACTGATTTAACTGATATTGATTGGGACGATAAATTTTACACATCGCCCAACTGCACAAATAAAATCTGCGTTTGATTGATTGAAACCCCACATGGGTATTGGGATGATATATGACATACACTAATCCCAATAATTAGTTGTATGTCGATCGATTGATTGACAGGCTGTTATACGCGTTAAATATTTATATTTAATGCTTATGCAGTTGTGTGGTGCACTCTAGATGATGGTTGATTATTTATCATTGCTATTATATACATTTGTTGTAGAAAATCCATATAATTAACATTATATGGTAATTGATTGGGCCTCATTCCAATTTAGAAAATAATTTCATGTGTTGAAATAAAATAATTTCATGTGTTGAATAAAAGTCGTGTTGATTAGATTGACGCCATTTTGGCGTGAACGACACTTATATCGATTTTATTCATCTTTCAATGAATATTGAAATAGATTTGAAATTCGAATGAATATTGAAATAGATTTGAAATTCTAATTAAATTGAATAAATTTGAAATTTGAATTAAATTGAATAGATTCACAATTCGAATTAAATTAGAATGAATATTGAAATAGATTTGAAATTCGAATTAAATTGAATAGATTTAAAATTCGAATTAAATTGAATAGATTTGAAATTCGAATTAAATTGAAATGAATTGAAATTCGAATTAAATTGAAATTGAATTGAAATCGATTTGAAATGAAATTAAAATGAATTTATATTGAAAAAATTCGATTTTGGTTTGAATTTGAAAAGGAAGTTGAAATCATTTTGAAAACGAATTTAAACGATTTATAAAATACGTTTTGAAAGGAAATCGACGAAATATATATAATATATATTATATATATATATATATATAATGGCCTGAATAGAACGCGCCGCGCCGCGGTAGTTCGCGAATTTCGACCATTGACTTCGAATGGATATTACGGGAGATCCAACCGTCGGATTCTCCTAAAATCGGAACCATTGGGTTCGTATCGAAAAGAGCTTTCTAACGAATATTAGAGATTTGAAATCTAATGGTTGGATTTGGAATTATGTCCAAATCAAATTTGGAAAAGGTCGTTGTAAATGCAGTTCGATGGCCGTTGATGGAAATCGACTGTACGGGCCTTGATAAAATTATTAAAAATAGTAATAATTTGTGTAAAATCATAAGAAATGATTTGTGAAGAATTAGGATGAAAAACTCCATATTTGAAAAGATAAAAAAAGTTTTTTATCGAAATGAACTTGTTTTGAACTAGAATTATAATTCATTTATTTTTGAAATAAATAATGTGGATTTGAAATAGTTTTGAAATATAACCAGAATTTCCAATAATTGGATTGGAATGGATTTGAATCGAAATTGTCTTTGGAATATTTCGATGTTGGATTTCGTGATTATACATATATTGTTATGGAAATTTGAAAGATATATTTATATCATTATTTCCAATACGATATTTGTTGGTCGTAGAATTTGATATTGAATATAAGCCGATATATTTTCTATTCAGAGCCTTGTATTTAATATCAAATTGGATTTGGGTTTTTCGTGAATGGTGTCTTCATTAACACTGTTCTTAAGCCCAGTTGAGAAAAGGATTAATTCTTTTTACTTGGATTTAATGAAGTGTACCAGTTAAATAATATTTAATTGGAATTGAATTGGGATTGATTTTTGGTTTTATCGTGAACGGTGTTTTAAATAACACTATTTCTTTAACCTGATAATTAATGGAATGTGATTTTGGGTTGTCGTGAACGGTATCTTCAATAATACTATTCTTAGACTCAGCTGAGTTAAGAAAATTAGAAACTAACTGGAGATTAGTTAAGTTGAATGGTTTCTGGGGTATTGATCTGATGTTGGTTTCGGCCTTCGGGGTTAATACTTAGGGAATTGCTCACTTGCTAATTTACGGTTAGGGACTGATTGAAATGTGATGTGATATTGGGGTTTATCGTGAACCGTGTTTTAAATGACACTGATTCTTTAACCCAGTCAAAGATTAAAACTAAGTGGAGTTTTAATGAATCTTTAATTAGATCGAAAAGATCGAGAATGGAGTATCACCAGTTTTACTCCAGACGGTAGTTAAATCTTTAATTAGATTTGAACGTGAAATGGTAATTGAATTTACCGATAACACTGTGGTGTTAAATATGAAGTATGACCAGTTTTTCTTCATGGGATAAATAGGTTGGGACTGGGAAATAAAATAAATAATTACTTCGGTGTGGTTCGCTAATCCCGACTAGTTTGAAGTGATATTGAAAGGAAGATTAAAAAATAAATTTAAAAGAATTTATCTTTGATAAAATTAATGGGAACTTTTCCCTAAGAATGTGAAATTTAGAAACTAACTGTAGGTGGGCTAAGATGAATGTTTTCCTGGATATTGATTTGATGTTGGTTTCGGCCTTCGGGGTTAATATTTGGGGAATTGTTCTCTTACTAATTCACGGTTAGTGACTGATGAATTGGAATGAGGCGTATGTTGTGTTTGTGTAACACTTGTTTATTATATACGCGAGTTATTCAGGAAGACCGGGTTTATCCCATTCTGAATAACTGATTCGACGATTAGTCGAACATGAAGACGGTGGTCGAAGACCGGAGGTCTTCACGTCGTTTGGATAATTACTGATGATCTTGATTAGGCCGTACACCCAAGAGGAGGGCATCGGTTGGTGATCGTAAAGACGTACTTGGAGATCGATGGATATGCGAGGTACAAGGTGCCTCCAGTTTCGTTCAAACCCAGGACGGACTTGTAAATGGACTGTGTGTCTGACATTGGATATCATTCTGTGTGATTGATGGATATCGGTTGCATGGAGTGGTTTGCCTGTGTGGCATGCTAAGATGCAAATGATCAAGGCTTTTGTTGAAAAGCAAAGTCTTGTGGTTGATGATCAAAGCACGGCCTGTGTGGCATAGCTTTGTGTAACGTTGATTCGTGAGCCTCACACCCCGGTTGTGAACCAGAAATGGGAGAGGACATCAGGGAGGGCATGCGTTTCCTTCTAGCTAGAAGTGGCGTCAGTGGTTTTACACGCCCTGACGAGTTTTACTTATGTGGTTGTTGCTGTTGCGAGGCGCCTCGGATATATCGGTGACTATGTGAAGCCGATAGAGTCATTCGTTGGCTCATTTACGCCCCCAAAGGGCGGGGAAACGCAGTGTTCAGGCATTTTAATCCACATTGGTGGACCGGCCCTGACGATCCAAAGGCTTGACTGAGTACTTGCCTGAGACATGGGCTAGATTGTCTCGAATAGGTAGAGGACAATCTTTTGCCTCGGTTCACAGATGGAAATCCAACTTCCAAATACGTGAAATTTGCGGTTTTGATTGTAGAGCCTAGTATGGCGACATGATATATGGTACCCATGCCATCTATGATTGATATTTATGATTGTATATATAATTAGAAACTAACTGGAAACGAGTTAAGATAGGTGGTTTCCTGGGTATTGGTCTGATGTTGGTTTCGGCCTTCGGGGTTAATACTTAGGGAATCGTTCTCTTACTAATTTACGGTTGGAGTCTGATTAAGAATCAAAAGATAAAATTTCACATATCAAGCATCTTTTGGCTGTTATAAGGTAAAACCCTATCCTCCGGCTTGCGTTGCATTGTGTGATGGGACCTGGGTCTTATAACGGCTTCATTTTTCTTTACTTAGCATTGTGTTGTTTGTTTTATGCACTGGTATTCTTGGGTGGAAACCCGTTCCGTGTTATACGGCGTGGTCCCTTGATTTACCTAACTTTAAAATAAAGATTAATAACTGTTTTAGTTTTCACACCAGTCACATGACTGACCTGGAGTTTATTGTTTTAACCTAAACTCTGGGTGCCCCTATTTTCCGCACGGCCAGCTAGTAGTTTTGGCTTTGCATATTTATATTCACAGGATCCTGGTTTACCGCTGGAATGATATCCGGAAAGCTTTGTACCCGTATATCTCCTTTAGTTGTGTATTGCTATGTAATTTATTGTAATCTCTGATATTTGGTAAATGTGTGATATTGATTTATACTCTGTATATTCTTGTATTCTGATGGAATTGTTGTAATTAACAATGAAATATTCTTCTGTCTGCGTTCTTTTGTGTGTGGTTCTCATAGTATCCGCTCTTTCCTTACCGGGGAAGTTACGGGTCCTTACAATAATGAACCATGGGTTTCATGGTATAAGTCCCATATTTCTTGTATTTCTTCTGCTTCCTCTTGAAGGATTTCGTCTTCCTCTGAATCGCTATTAAAAGCCATCATGCATTTCATAAAATATGAATCCATTTTTGTTTGTGAATATGTTTGGATATAAGATATGGTTGCGACGTTGTTGTTTTATATAAGGTATGAGGTCTTGGTCAGTGGGTAGCTGTGTTGTGTGGAGTGTGCTCATTTATTGGACGAAGTTCTCCTTCATTGGACAAAGTGCTCCTTTATTGAACAGAGTGCTCCTTTACTGGACATGGCGCGCTTTTATTGGACAGAGCGCTCCTTTATTGGACAGTGCGCTCCTTTATTGGGCATGGGTGCTCCTTTATTGGTACGAGTGCTCCTTTATCAGTACATGTCTTGGTCCAGTTCATAGTGTGCAGGGTCGTCCACGTAATAGCTGCCTAGGAATTTAAGTGTGTAGAGTCATCCATGTAAAGTAGCCAAGGAATTTAACAAGTAGGGCCATCCACGTAATAGCTCATGTTGAATGCCAAGCTAAAACGATATTAAATAAAATCAAAATCCTTTATTTTATATAAATAAACATTATAATTTATAAACGAATTCCACAACGACAATTAGATTTGAACGTTTCTTGTTTTGGGAAATTCCAACTTATATTGACTCCTATACAACCATTTAAAGTTCAAAACTTAATATGACTAGCTACCTTACTAAACGATTAGACATTTCAATTTTGGTAGTGTTTCCCGTGCGAAGAGTGCACATGGCATTAATAGTGTCCAGTGCCAGTGTATAATGTAGATTCTCTATCATGGCTACAGTGGACAGTGACTAGTGCATAGTGGAGATTCTCTACCACGGACGTATTGAGCATTGGACTATGCGTAATATTTGTATTATCAAACTACATATCCTTATGAATCCTAGTTTTAAGTAATGAGATATTTATTTACTTAGTTTACATCAAGGTTTACAGTTTTTATCAATAATGTTTTCATAACATAACTGAGAAGCTTGCAACAACGACAATTACAACATTAAGAAATGTCGAACTACAATCCTACGAACTATAACAACTGAAAACATAAACATCAAATTCAAAGTACAATAAAAACAATAAGATAATTTTCACATAGACCTACCACGGACGCTGGAAAAATCCAGCTTTAGTTGGCTCAGCAACAATCTTATTAAGCATCTTATTTTGGCTTACGCTTCCAGTGCATATTGAACTCCACGTTCGCACATCGGAGGGCCAATCCACTGCTTAAAGTAACAACAATCAATTTCATCAGGAAAAACCTTGTGGTGCTCGTAGGCTTCACAACCGAAAAATCGACGACTAGCATTTTTTTTGGGTTCTCGAAACAACCACCACCGATTCTTCTCCACAACAGTAGAAAAGATTGGATCCACCCGAACCTAGTGGCTCGACAACGCGCCCTTCAACTACCCTTTTTTTCCAGGTCGTTGACTTGCTACCGCCTCCTCGTCATTTTCCCAGTTGTCCATGGTGGAGCCTACACTTTCTTTTCACTGTTTCCGCATACACCAATAAGGCAACTATACTATCTTCTTTTCATGTAGAAGGCTAAAATGGGAAAAGAGGAAGGAGGAGGCGGCTGAAAGAAAAGAAATTGTGAATGAGGGTTTAACCTGCTTTAGAGAAGCCGCTATATATAGCGAAAAACATGGTCGTCCCCAATGATTGGAGTGTACATCGTGTTGTGCACCGCTTTATTGGTTGAATTCCAAGCCAAAACAATTTTACATTAAATAAAAATCCTTTGTTTTATCTAAATAAACGTTATAATCTATAAACGAATCCCACAACGACTATCGGAAAATTTGATTTGGACATAAAACAAAATTTACAACATGAAACTTTATTTTTCTCTTCCATTAGAAAAACATTATCAATTAGATTTGAACTTTTCTTGTTTCGAAGAAATCCAACTTAAATTGGATCATGTATAATCAATTAACGTTCAAAACGTTATGTTACGAACTATCGCTCTGCTGTAGTTTTTTGTATAATTATATTATAAATTAAACATTTCAAACATTGTTTTCTAATTAAACGTTTGAAACATCGTTTAACATTACACAGAACATCATAAAATATAGATGTTTCCAAGTTTCAATACGCAGAACATCATAAAATAAAGTTGTCGACAGTAATAAACATAAAATGTAGATAATATAGTATAATACAGCATGCATCAAAATGACATATGAAAACGAGCAAACATGAAAGAATAACATAAAGTCCACTACATCAAGTGTAACACCCCGTGTATTCTATAACAGTGAAATTCACAAATTAAAGTATAATTAATTTCAAATCAAAGAATTAAGGGAAACGGGATACGCTATTACGTTGGTCTCGGAATTCTGCTTGAGATAGAGTCCGAGTTTGCATGAAACGGACTCCGTATGAGGAAGAGTTGGCCTCCGGAAGTTTCAGAATTCAGTTTAAAATTCAAACAGAACAAAACAGCTCAGAAAAACAAATTTAAAATTCAAAATCGGGCCCAATTGGCCAGGGTGGGAAAATTCCCGCCCAAGGCACCCAGGTCGACTTGGCAGTCGACCTGGGGCTAGCCAGGTCGACTGGGCAGTCGACCTGGGTAACCCGTGTCGACTGCCAAGTCGACACGGTGTCGACTGGGGTGTCGACCTGGCCCCTGAGCTAGGTCGAACCCAGTCCCCCCTGGCTGGCCTGGTCTGTGTTTGGTCGATTTTCTGAGCCTTGCCTTGTCACTAGGGCTAGGTGTCAGCTCCTGGTTGGTCTCTCCTTCAAACGAACGGCTATTATTAATCCAAGCTCCATCGACGGTCTAAATCAACTCACAAACTCTATAAAAAGGACCTAAGACTAACCCTAATTCACAAAAACTAAAATGGAGATGAGACCGTCATGCTGCTGAGGAGAGACTAAGGATAGCCGTCAGAAATTGAGAGACAATTAGGACATAATTCAAAGCTTAAAGCAATGTCAATTAAAACAATGCCTACAACAAAGGATAGCATCTCCAAATTCAGAATTCAGATTCCTGAATTGAAGATTCGTCATACGTTGTAAGTAGAGTGCTATTCCGATGTGAATAATTAATTGTGTTTGATTTGTGTAAAATGCGAAATGGAATTGTGGCGATAATAATATATATTTGTATGTTATTTTGATTCTAAACGATTTGGGAATGTTATGGTATACGATTGGATATTTGCAAGTATGTGACTTGCGTTGGAAGTTAACAACGAAATGGAATTGTGGCGATAATAATCTATATTTGTATGTTATTTTGATTCTAAACGATTTGGAAATGTTATGGTATACGATTGGATTCATACAAGTATATGATTTATGTTGACAACCATATGTTGTGGTATTTTATTTGGGAATTCATGCAAGTATATGATTCACTATTATGCCAATATGATGTACATACTTCTATGATCACTTTTAGTGTGTAATTGGATACGACTAAGTACTATAGTTTATATGAATCTATGTTAGAATTAGCAAATCATACTTTTGTATTAGAAACAAAAGTAAGCACCTTTATGAACATGACTAAACTATGTTTGGTATTATGCCTAGTTGAAACATGTTTTAGGCCTAAGTTGTTATCAAAACCATATGGTGATATATGTGACACAATTAAGTTAGATTTACATTCCAATTGCAAGTTTACATGAATAGAATGATTCATGTTTAAGTATTATTTATGCCATGATTACATGAATAGAATGATTCATGTTTAAGTATTATTTATGCCATGATTATATGAATAGAATGATTCATGTTTAAGTATTGTTTATGCCATGATTATATGAATAGAATGATTCATGTTTAAGTATTGTTTATGCCATGATTATATGCTATTACAATGCAAGTTCACATGTGCCTAATCCATGTTAATTGAATCGTTATGTTGCAAGTTCATGCGTTCACACTCCCCTTTTTATGTTACCTTATACACACCATGTTATAAGCCTCCCCTTTTCATATGGCTAAGTTGGGTTTAAATGTTAAACCCAACATATCTTATATTGTAGCGAACGTGTAAAACATGGGTAATGACGTTTGGGTTAAAATATAGAACATATGTGTTGGCATGTTTAACGCATGCCAACAACCTTGAAAAACAATTAAGTGGCATAAATAAATTTTAACCAATAAAGATGAATTTGAATAATGGGCCGTAAATATTTACATATAAAAAGAAAAGAGACAAAATATATAAATGTAGAAAATACGATGTGTTTAACCCGAGGTTGGATTGAGTTGTGATGTAAACCTGCCCGGAACCGGCCGGCTGTCCAGTAGTCACAACAATACCTATCCAATGTGGGTGGTTAAACACGGAGCCCAATAAGGACCCGAGGTTAGACTGAGTTGTGGCGTAAGACTGCCCGGACCCAACCGGCAACAGGCAGCCACAACAATACCTGTCTAATGTGAGAGGTCAAGGCTTTAATAAGACAATTAAGGCTGAGTCAGGATTGATAGGATTAAGTAAGTTAAATTAATACTTAATCAAAATGGAACATGATAAACTAAACAGACTGATTGGGGGTTAGGTTTATTAAACACTTAACCAACTTAGCATGTTGGCTAGAAATAGAAAACCTAGTACCGGGGGACCCTTTTCAGTAGTAACCCTACAAGGTGTATCAGGATACCATGAACTAGGCAGGTTGGGGCACGATTACTGGGCTGACTGTAAGAGGTCAAATCGACGGCGGTGGTGCAGCAGCGTAGGTTCTAACGGGGTGCGGGCGTGCACACACTCCGGCACAGAAAAATAAGGCACTGGGCACCAGTAGCATACCTGTGCATTCTAGGATTGTGTCGGGCCGCCACCATGGGACTTGATACAGGTGGGACCAGCATAGGTAACTACAACAACGGGGGCCGTAAGACACATGTAACTATACGAGTAGGAGCCGATCATCAGAAATGGATCACTTCACCCTGATTATGGGGTGCCTTTTGGGAACTAGTTTATATGGGTATAGAGATTAATATGGGGTACGATAGTATTCGACCCTAGACAACTTAACTTAGTTTATGGTGCTTTCCCATTTCCAGTTTATACTTATCATACCCAGTTCTTTATTCATAGACTGAATAGTCCTAGACTTACTCAGGCTTTATGTCTGACTCTACTTTTCTTTCGCCTTCTTTTCTTTCGTCCCCCCCCCAAGGTCCACAGGGAGGGAATACCACAGCTTGACTAGTTTTCACATCCAGCTTGAAGAGAAAGAATGTATTGCTTGGATCTTTTGCGTTTTGGGCTATGGCTTTGGACAACAATTATGGGACTTTTGCAGTTTATTTATGTTTTCTTTATGCTTCTTTAAATAATGTAATCAAGACAGTTATGAAGATGTTATGTTTTTGGAAGAATTGTAAGACAATTATGGCATGGTTTGTGTAACACGTATTTTAATGAAATAAAAGTTGTTGTTGTTTTCCGCTGTTCAAAAATATGTGTTCTTATATCTGTCTTGTATATCTGTGACTTATACTTATAAACCTCCACCAAAATTAGGGCATTCCCTTTGAGAGTGACCCTAACGGAGGTGAGGTGTTTCACTTGGTATTAGAGCCAGGTTTACAGGTTTACCAGATAAGATAGGAAGTTTTGAAAATTTATTTTTCAAAAAGAAAATTTAAAGAAGCATTTTTAAAAGATAAAATATTATTTTATTTTAAAAAAAAGGCAAAGTCCCCCAAAGCCATAGGTACTATCTCTTATCCTTCGTTTTGAATCTATCCTTTTTGTTTCAGCATGTCCGAAGAACTTAACTTGCCAGAGGGTGTACCAATACCTGGTTAGTTTAGACGGTTCTTAGAAGCAAGGGCCACTCAGCCAGGTCCTACCGTTCCTCCTCCCCCAGCTGCAGGAAATCATCCACCTGCAGCAGCACCTCTTCCTCCACCTCCTCCGCAGGGAAATACTTTTGCTAAAACATGTAAAGATTTTAAAGCTATGGGAGGAAAGGAAAGGATTTTCATGGAACTGGGTCTTTCGTGGCAGCTAGGAATTGGCTAAAGGAAACCGAGGACTTATTCGTCATCTTTGAGGTAGAAGATAGGCAGAAGGTACAACTGGCAGTATGGCTACTTAAAGGCGAGGCTTCCTACTGGTGGGAAGTCACTAATACAGAAAGACCGGTGGAAACATGGGAGGACTTTAGGGCAAGGTTTGAGGCTAAATTTCTCTCAGACGCGGAAAGGAGTTTGCAGTTGGAAAAATTCTTATTTCTTAAGCAAGGGAGTAAGACAGTCAAAGAATATGTAATCAGTTCGATGAGCTGGCTAGGTTCGGACTGGACCTAGTCAACACCCCGCACAAGAAGGCTCTCCGTTTTGTCAAAGGGTTGAATGATCCATTACACAGTTTGGCCATGACCCATATACCCATGGGAGCTATGTATGGAAGATTGGTACGGATGGCATTGCTGAACGAAGAGGATAAGGGCAAGAAGGAGACAAAGGCAGAAAGCTCTCAAGGGAAGAAAGAGGGTTTACAGCCTAAGAAGACAGATTTTAAGAAGGGCGGGAAAGACAACAAAGAGAAGAGGAAGTGTAATTTCTGTGGCAAAGTGGGGCACTAAGTGAAAGATTGCCGGAAAAAGAAGGCCAAGATGAATGGTGGGCGCTTTTCTTGCGGTGAGACAGGCCACATGGCTAAGGACTGCCCAAAGAAACGAGGACAGGGGCAGAGGGCTGGATCCACCTCAGGGGCACAGGTTCATGTGCTAGAAGTGCCACCTCTGCAACAGCGAGGTATAAATACTTCTATAGAAAGTGTAGTTTATCTTTATGATCACCCCGTTCACACTTTATTTGACTCTGGAGCATCACACTCCTTTATCTCGTCAGCTTTAGTAGAATCTCTACACCTAGAAACTAGTATGGTAGAGGACCCCTTAATTGTTTCAAACCCAATTGGGGGCCCAGCTCATTTGTCTATGATCTGTGTGGGATTGAAAATTTCTATTCTAAGCGTAGAATTTAAATGTAGAGCCTTTGTTTTGGGCTTTTCGGGATATGGTTTGATTTTGGGCATGGATTGGCTATCTAGTAATGGGGCCATCCTTGATTGTGAGAAAAGGGTTGTTAGGCTCCTGACCCAGCTCGGTAACACTTTGGAAATTACTTGTAATCCCTCATATGCGGTTATGCTTAGTTATCTTGAATCGCTAGATGCCTCTGTTGAAAATTTGCAATCAGTTAGAGTGGTCCGGGAATATCCGGATGTCTTCGAAGAGGTGAAGGGCTTGCCTCCGAAGCGGGAGATAGACTTCCACATATATCTTGTAGATAATGAAAAGCCCGTTGCGTTGCCCGTTAGACACATGGCTCCGCGGGAAAGGAAAGAGCTCAGTAAACAGATTAAAGAGCTTCTAGAGAAGGGGTTCATTAGGAGGAGCATTTAGAATGGGGCGCTCCAGTGGTGTTCGCCAAAAGGCGGATGGTACACTCCGTCTATGTGTTGATTATAGGGAGCTCAACAAGCTAACGAAAAAGAATAGGCACCCTCTTCCCAGAATTGACGATCTGTTTGATCAGCTTGTAGGAGCGTCTGTTTTCTCCCAACTCGATTTAGCGACTGGTTTTCATCAGCTAAGGGTGGTTGAAGATAACATCGATAAAACGGCGTTCATCAGCTAAGGGTATTCAGAGATTTCCTCAATAAGTTCGTAGTGGTCTTCGTAGACGATATCCTTATCTTCTCAAAGAGTGAAGAGGAACATGCTCAGCACTTAAGGGCAATCATGGAAACTCTGCGAGTCCATCAGCTAAAAGCCAAATTCTCCAAATGCCACTTTTGGAGAGAAGAAGTAAGATTTCTTGGGCACATAGTAGCCAAGGAAGGATTAGCAGTAGACCCGGCTAAGGTAGTAGCGGTCCAGGATTGGAAGACACCAAGGAATGCAACTGAGGTCCGAAGTTTTCTAGGACTAGAAGGTTTCTATCGAAAGTTCATAAGGGATTTTGCGAAAATCTCATCTCCGCTCATAAGGCTGACCAAGAAGAATCTAGTGTTCAATTGGGACTTGGATTCCGAGTTTGCTTTCCAACGACTAAAAAGGGCTCTTACAACAGCCCCAGTTTTAACGTTGCCAGATGGAAGCAAGATGTTCACAGTTTATACAGATGCATGTGGGACAGGGCTAGGCGCCGTCTTAATGCAAGAAGGGAGGATAGTAGCTTATGGCGGGAGACAATTGAAAGTGCATGAAAAGAACTACCCGACCCATGATCTTGAGTTAGCTGCCATCGTCTTTGCACTCAAGTCTTGGCGACACTATCTCCTAGGTGAGAAGTTCGAACTTTACACTTACCATAAATAGTTGAAATATCTTTTCTCGCAGAAAGATCTTAACTTGAGGCAACAGAGATGGATGGAGTTTCTTGCATCGTACGATTTCGAGATCTCTTACACTCCGGGCAAAGGCAACGTAGTGGAAGACGCATTGAGCCGAAAGAAACTGACCCTAAGCCCGTTGTTTGTTGAAAGACAAAGCCTAGAGTTTATAGCCAACTTTGACTTTAGGCCTTCCTCCGATTTTGTACCAGGCTTGCTAGCATCTCTCGAAGTACGCCCGACTTTAGTGGACTCAATAGGGACAACACAACGCGAAGACCCTCAGCTTGTGGAGACGATTGATAGGCTAGTTAGGGGTAAGACTTCAAGTCACCTCAACAGATACTCCATCGAAGATAAAGGTTGGCTAAGGCGAGGCAGGAGATTATGCGTCCCACAGACAAGGGATTTAGTAAAGAAGGTTCTCGAGGAAGCACATCACTCCAAGATGACGATACACCCAGGCGGGGATAAAATGTACAAGGACATAAAGAGGACTTTCTTTTGGAACGGCATGAAGAAGGTCGTGGCAGATTTTGTTTCTAAGTGTATGGTGTGCCAACAGGTTAAGGCGGAATAGAAAAAGCCTGGCGGTCTGCGCCATCCTCTAGAGGTCGCGCAGTGGAAGTGGGATAGAATCTCAATGGACTTCATTGATGGGCTGCCTAGGTCTAGGAGAGGCAACACTAGCATTTGGGTAATAGTGGATAGGCTTACTAAAAGCGCCCACTTTTTACCTGTCAAAAATAAAAGAACTGCCTCATACCTAGCTTCTCTTTACCTCAAGGAAATTGTTCGACTCCATGGAATACCATCCAGCATCGTTAGTGACCGAGACCCTATCTTCACAAGTGAGTTTTGGCGGAGTCTGCAAGAAGTGGTAGGCACACAGTTATGCTTGAGCACAGCCTATCATCCCCAAACCGACGGCCAAACAGAAAGAGTGAACAGAGTTTTGGAGGACCTTTTAAGACCGTGCGTCCTTGATTTCGGAGGGACATGGGAATACCATCTTCCTTTGGTGGAATTTGCCTACAACAACAGCTACCAAGCAACCATCGGAATGGCGCCCTTCGAAGCTTTATATGGAAGACCGTGTCGATCACCCACTTGTTGGTGGGAGTCTACTGACATGCTCATACTTGGACCAGATATGATCCGAGAGACTTCAGAGAAAGTAGACTTAATACGAAGAAGAATGAAGACAACCCAAGATAGACAAAAATCCTATGCCGACAAGAGGAGGACCGACCTTGAATTTGAGGTTGGGGACAGAGTTTTTCTTAAGGTATCTCCGCTAAGGAACATTGTTCGTTTTGGAACCACAGGAAAGCTAGCACCAAGGTTCGTAGGGCCATTCCCTATCATCGAGAAAATTGGGAGAATGGCTTATAGATTAGAGCTACCCGAAAAATTGGCCGGAGTTCACAACGTCTTTCACGTTTCACATCTCCGAAAATGTCTACATGAATCTGCTGAAGTGGTAGAGCCAAATATCCTAGAAGAAGCTGAAGTGGAACGCGAAGCAACCGTGAGGAAAGTTCCAACCCGCATATTAGGAACGGAAGTGAAGAAGCAACGCAACCGCGAAGTCAAACTCGTCAAAGTTCAGTGGAGCGACGCCGAAGAAGATGCAACTTGGGAAACTGGAGCCAGAATACGCGCATCCTACCCTTTTCTTTTCGAGGGTACATCTTTGATCTTTCCTTTTTCCTTAAGTTGCGCTTTTATCTATCTTTTTAGGTATATTTCCTCGACCTTATCTTTTAGGTAGAAACCCTTTGGATGAAAACATGTAATTGAAAACATGTTATGGATGATGGTTGCAAGTGGTTGCAAGTGATTGCTAGTGGTTGCTCGTGGTTGCATATACACACACAATCTAGGTTTTAGATCGGCTCAGTCACTTCATATTGCATATGCATATATGTTTGCATTCGTATATGGTTGAACTTTAATGTGTTGTCATATGGATGTTGCATTTTTATGAATGATTGTGCATTCATGTAGAGTCATGAATAGGAAAATTTGCATACATAATGGATTCATGGCACTTACATAATTCGCATTAAGGAGGTCAACTAAATCAGTAGACCGCCTGATTTTGCATTAGATAAGTACATGTACACACACACACTTCGCATATGATCATGAAGCATTAGAAGTCTTTTAAGGACAATGGATGCTCGTGTTTGATGGATGAGTAGATGGATGTTTGGATGTTAGGATGTACATTCTTCCTGAACTTGAAGATTTCGGGGACGAAATCCTTTTAAGTGGGGGAGAATGCAACACCCCGTGTATTCTATAACAGTGAAATTCACAAATTAAAGTATAATTAATTACAAATCAAAGAATTAAGGGAGATGGGATATGCCATTGCATTCGTCTCGGAATTCTGCTTGAGATAGAGTCCGAGTTTGCGTAAAACGGACTCCGTATGAGGAAGATATAGCCTCCGGAAGTTTCAGAATTCAGTTTAAAATTCAAACAAACCAAAACAGCTCAGAAAAACAAATTTAAAATTCAAAATCGGGCCCAATTGGCCAGGGTGGGAAAATTCCCACCCAAGGCACCCAGGTCGACTTGGTAGTCGACCTGGGGCTAGCCAGGTCGACTGGGCAGTCGACCTGGGTAACCCGTGTCGACTGCCAAGTCGACACGGTGTCGACTGGGGTGTCGACCTGGCCCCTGAGCCAGGTCGAACCCAGTCTCCCCTAGCTGGCATGGTCTGTGTTGGGTCGATTTTCTGAGCCTTGCCTTGTCACTAGGGCTAGGTGTCAGCTCCTGGTTGGTCTCTCCTTCAAACGAACGGCTATTATTAAACCAAGCTCCATTGACGGTCTAAATCAACTCACAAACTCTATAAAAAGGACCTAAGACTAACCCTAATTCACACAAACTAAAATGGAGATGAGAACGTCATGCTGCAGAGGAGAGACTAAGGATAGCCGTCAGAAATTGAGAGACAATTAGGAGATAATTCAAAGCTTAAAGCAACGTCAATTAAAACAACGCCTACAACAAAGGATAGCATCTCCAAAATCAAAATTCAGATTCCTGAATTGAAGATTCGTCATACGTTGTAAGTAGAGTGCTATTCCGATGTGAATAATTAATTGCGTTTGATTTGTGTAAAATGCGAAATGGAATTGTGGCGATAATAATATATATTTGTATGTTATTTTGATTCTAAACGATTTGGGGATGTTATGGTATACGATTGGATATTTGCAAGTATGTGACTTGCGTTGGAAGTTAACAACGAAATGGAATTGTGGCGATAATAATCTATATTTGTATGTTATTTTGATTCTAAACGATTTGGAAATGTTATGGTATACGATTGGATTCATACAAGTATATGATTTATGTTGACAACCATAAGTTGTGGTATTTTATTTGGGAATTCATGCAAGTATATGATTCACTATTATGCCAATATGATGTACAAACTTCTATGATCACTTTTAGTGTGTAATTGGATACGACTAAGTATTATAGTTTATATGAATCTATGTTGGAATTAGCAAATCATACTTTTGTATTAAAAACAAAAGTAAGCACCTTTATGAACATGACTAAACTATGTTTGGTATTATGCCAAGTTGAAACATGTTTTAGGCCTAAGTTGTTATCAAAACCATATGGTGATATATGTGACACAATTAAGTTAGATTTACATTCCAATTGCAAGTTTACATGAATAGAATGATTCATGTTTAAGTATTATTTATACCATGATTACATGAATAGAATGATTCATGATTAAGTATTATTTATGCCATGATTATATGAATGGAATAATTCATGTTTAAGTATTGTTTATGCCATGATTATATGAATAGAATGATTCATGTTTATTGTTTATGCCATGATTATATGCTATTACAATGCAAGTTCACATGTGCCTAATCCATGTTAATTGAATCGTTATGTTGCAAGTTCATGCGTTCACACTCCCCTTTTTATGTTTCCTTATACACACCATGTTATAAGCCTCCCCTTTTCATATGGCTAAGTTGGGTTTAAATGTTAAACCCAACATATCTTATATTGTAGCGAACGTGTAAAACGGGGGTAATGACGTTTGGGTTAAAATATAGAACATATGTGTTGGCATGTTTGACGCATGCCAACAACCTTGAAAAACAATTAAGTGGCATAAATAAATTTTAACCAATAAAGATGAATTTGAATAATGGGCCGCAAATATTTACAAATAAAAAGAAAAGAGACAAAATATGTAAATGTAGAAAATACGATGTGTTTAACCCGAGGTTGGATTGAGTTGTGATGTAAACCTGCCCGGAACTGGCCGGCTGTCCAGTAGTCACAACAATACCTATCCAATGTGGGTGGTTAAACACGGAGCCCAATAAGGACCCGAGGTTAGACTGAGTTGTGGCGTAAGACTGCCCGGACCCAACCGGCAACAGGCAGCCACAACAATACCTGTCTAATGTGAGAGGTCAAGGCTTTAATAAGACAATTAAGGCTGAGTCAGGATTGATAGGATTAAGTAAGTTAAATTAATACATAATCAAAATGGAACATGATAAACTAAACAGACTGATTGGGGGTTAGGTTTATTAAACACTTAACCAACTTAGCATGTTGGCTAGAAATAGGAAACCTAGTAGCGGGGGACCCTTTTCAGTAGTAACCCTACAAGGTGTATCAGGATACCCTGAACTAGGCAGGTTGGGGCACGATTACTGGGCTGACTGTAAGAGGTCAAATCGACGGCGGTGGTGCAGCAGTGTAGGTTTTAACGGGGTGCGGGCGTGCACACACTCCGGCACAGAAAAATAAGGCACTGGGCACTAGTAGCATACCTGTGCATTCTAGGATTGTGTCGGGCCGCCACCATGGGACTTGATACACCCCCTGGTGGGACCAGCATAGGTAACTACAACAACGGGGGCCGTAAGACACATGTAACTATGCGAGTAGGAGCCGATAATCAGAAATGGATCACTTCACCCTGATTATGGGGTGCCTGTTGGGAACTAGTTTATATGGGTACAGAGATTAATATGGGGTACAATAGTATTCGACCCTAGACAACTTAACTTAGTTTATGGTGCTTTCCCATTTCCAGTTTATACTTATCATACCCAGTTCTTTATTCATAGACTGAATAGTCCTAGACTTACTCAGACTTTATGTCTGACTCTACTTTTCTTTCGCCTTCTTTTCTTTCGTTCCCCCCCCCCCTAGGTCCACAGGGAGGGAATACCGCAGCTTGACCAGTTTTCACATCCAGCTTGAAGAGAAAGAATGTATTGCTTGGATCTTTTCCGTTTTGGGCTATGGCTTTGGATAGCAATTATGGGACTTTTGCGGTTTATTTATGTTTTCTTTATGCTTCTTTAAATAATGTAATCAAGACAGTTATGAAGATGTTATGTTTTTGGAAGAATTGTAAGACAATTATGGCATGGTTTGTGTAACACATATTTTAATGAAATAAAAGTTGTTGTTGTTTTCCGCTATTCAAAAATATGTGTTCCTATATCTGCCTTGTATATTTGTGACTTATACTTATAAATCTCCACCAAAATTAGGGCATTCCCTTTGAGAGTGACCCTAACGGAGGTGGGGTGTTTCATCAAGCCATACTCTACATCAAGCTATATACATATATACATCATGATAATAAAAAACAATATATCATCATCAACATCCTTGTGACAGTCATCCTAAATCCGTAGCATCATCGTCATCATCGTGCTCAGACTCCTTATCATCCTCCTCCATGTCATCCCTGCTATCATCATCGCCACCATAAGGAATATCATCATCGTCACTACCAACTGATCCCTTTCCGCCAGCACCACCTAATCCTCCATCACCACCTAATCCTCCAATCCACCCAGTCCTCCAACATCACCTGAATTTCCAACAGTACATGACCGTCCAGCGGTACCTGATGCTCCTGTATCACCACCCCTGCTGCCGCTTGTCTGGCCTGTAAGGCGTCGATCTGGTCCTGCAAACCCTAAACTATCACCTGGTGATCCTGATATAAGGACTGAGAATGTAGCAGGGCCATCTCCTGAATAGCAGCAATATGTATCCTATTCTGGTCTAGCCGGGGTGCAAACTGCAAATATAGAACATATAAAATCAGTTTCTACAACTTAGAACGTACAAGGTAATAAATCCACAAGTAAGAATAATACCTCATGTGTCGGATATAATCCAGAGTAGGGACACCGTGTACCATATGAGCAGGTGGGTTGATAATAGGCAGGGATAGTTGTGTACCGCTAAGATTATATGCTTGAAATGTATCGGCCAGAGCGAAATCCATAAGCTGGTCGGAGAACTGTGAAGGGGTCGGGTCGAAAGTAAATGGTGGAGGATGAACTCTACCGGTAACCAATCGGGACCAATGTGATTGTAGTTCACACCCCGTATATAATCCGGCAACAAGTATCGCCTAGGATCTACCCAAACCTAATAAGGTTCAAAATCTGTGTTGGGTAATAAAAAACCGGTCGTATCAACCCATCCTGCCTGTTTCAGACCCTATTTGTACAATCTCCCTATAGAACGACGAGGCCCGAACATATCACTAGGAAGAGGTGGATCTCCGGTTACATGCAACTCACCGGGCCCCTGATAATAACAGCGATCTCCTAAGTACCAAATAGGAAGGTGGGTCAGTGGGAGCAAGAGGACACGACAATGAGATAAATGAGATATAATGACTAATGGGTGGGCATTAGGTAGCGAGCCACCTGCTGAAAGTAACATCCAATAAGTGTTCCACAGTGCTCGTAATATGTTGCCCCTATCCCTCAATTCTAACTGAATACGGTTCTCCATCAAATCGTGTCTCACAACAGCAGAAACACGCCGGACTGTGTGACTACTCTCCCATCTACACATGCGTAGGAAAAAGTACTTGGAGGTAAGACTGGCAGTGGGAAACATGCGTGGATGCATGTTTGTAACGACCCGGAAAAAGTCGACTTTGGATATCCGATATACAACACATATCGAACATCAAGAGTCGAAATTAACCGAATAGTTAATGAAAGAAATTAGAGGGTGAGGAAAGATAAGATAGAAACTTAGAATAGAAGAAGATAACAACAACATCAGAGTAACACGAATCTCACAGCGGAACGAACAAAATATAACATAACTTTTTGAATACAAAGTTATAACTGTTTACACATACCATTTTCAGAGTACAACATATAACATCACAGCGGAATAAATAATAACTATCAACTGCTGAAGCCTCATGCTCCAAGCTCTCCAATTATACCTGTAAATCCTAACTACTTGACTGCCCGTACAAAATTTAGGCACCCAAGAGTTTAGGGAAAAACAAAAAAAACTCCGGGTCAGTCATGTGACTGGTGTGAGTAAACTCAAATCATTTAAAACAGGTATATGATATCTCATAAGACCACACCGTGAATACGGAACGGGTTTTTACCTTATGAGAATCCAAACATCTTTGCAAAGCAATATCACTCTGATATTATAATAATGTCTCAGTACAAATAAATATCAGTCTAGTAGAAACGCTTGCATCTCACGTTCTACATATATAGTATACAATCAAAACCGCAGGTGCGTATTGGATGATTGGGTTTCCAACTATGACAAGGTATGGAACCACCTTCCGATCAGTGTACTCTAGGAACGAAACACTGGAGTTCAACAAGAACATCTTGCAACTCAGCCACACATGACCGACCACTCATTTCGTTTGAGTGTATCGAATGTATATCACCAACGGTTGGGATCAGCAACTGTTCCCGTATATATAAGGGACAGCATTGATAGATTAAAAGAAGCAAATGGATATGCACTAGATAGGTGATTATACACCCTACTTCGGTGCGACCGATTTAGCCATGCTGCCTGCCCGATTTCTGTCATTTACCGGATGATGAGGCTAGAAGCTACGCTTATCTTCACATCAGATTCACTTCGAATGCCACATTGTCAGATCCATCGAAAATCACTAATTGACGTCTACAACAGTACATTACGTGTTAGCTAAAGAAGTGCCCTTCTCCGCTTCCACTCTTGGTACGGTTGAAGAAATCAATGTACGTGACCTTTCTGGAAATACCCTGTCAGACATTCATCCATACAAGTCATCCAGGAACAGGATGAACCGAAGTTACTATTCTGTATATCCATCTTAGGCACTGTTGTCTAAGATTTATACAATAGCCCTTGCATAAACTCCGTCTTCAATTATCTTTAGTACGTGATGATTCACAACGCTACTATCAATACGGAGTGGTTCTTTGGATAATAATCCAACCGGTCTCTCCATATTAACAACGTTAAAATGGTCAAAAACTTCGATAGTCGGTGAGTTAACTATCAAAGAAAAATACGTGTGCAAACAACGATATTATTTCCAGATGGAAATTCTATCAGTCAATCATCATTCATATATATATATATATACATTCATATTTCCTTATTTTATATGTTTAGAAAATATCGATAATACTGGAAAACATTTCCATTTCTAATCCATATTTCCAATTCAATATTTGATTTCGTTTCTGATTCTATTTGGAAAACATTTCCAAATCTTCTTTACTTGGATTTAAACCGATGTTTAAATCAACATTTGCGACGACAACTCAAACCACTATACTTATTCACAAAATTCACTTAACCACTTTCACTCTCGACCCTTAACAATTTCTAAATTAAAAACGAAGTCAATCAAGTTGGCGTACAACTACCTCTCAGACCTTAACTGAACAACATTTCAAATCTCGAAATAGGTTAAGTCCATCTTTTAACTCTTTAACACTTCCTTACGTAACTTTCCTTTCGAATAATCTCTATTCAATAACTCCTCCCTTCGAATAACTTTATTCGATAATCTCTCTCTTACGAATACCTAGATTCGATAAATCTTTCTTCGAATAAACTATATTCGATTAACTCTATTCAATTAACTCTTATCAATTTACTCTATTGGACTAACTTTATTGGATTAACTCTATTGGATTTAACCGTAAACGATTAACTATTTTCTTTTAACTCCTTTCGAATAAACTATATTCGATAACTCTTTTACTCTATTCGAATACTATATTCGATTAACTCCTTTACTCTATTCGAATATACTATATTCGATTAACTCCTTTTATTTACTAGGTTTGATGACTCCTTTCGAATAACTAGATTCGATTAACTAACTTCGAATAACCAATATTCGATAACTCCTCTCGAATAAATTATATTGGATTACTCTTCTCTCAAATACACTAAATTCGATAATTCTACTTCGAATAAGTGATATTCGATAACTCTACTCGATTAACTCCAATTGGATAACTCAAACTGGTTAACTCTAACTCTAACTGGTTAACTCAACTTATTCAACTTAACTTAACTTGATTAACTCCTATGGAATAACTAGTATTCGATTTAACTCTATTCGCTTAACTCTAGATCGCAGCGATCACAATGCTTACGCCTGATTCCCTCAGAAAACATCCAACCGCCGTAGGCTATCTGCAGCCCTGCGAATTACGCTTTGTGACGGCCCGCCCCGCACCAGCCTGCATTTCCTCCAAAAGTGCGCTGTACACATGCCCGACTAGCACGGGACGATCGCCAAAGAAAGGAAAGAAGGGAATGAACTAATCAAGGAACCTGTAGAATGTCTCACAGCGCATGGGATAAAATATATTAACAACATACTTGACATAAAACAGGTGAGACAGTGCATAAGCTGATAACTAAAGTCAACATCAATCATCAGAGCAGCGGAAATCCAAATACAGCTTATTACAATTTTCCAAATTTACTGTCTCTAAACAAAAGAAAGCTAAAGTAGAAGATACACCACCAATGCCCAAGCAGTGATCTTCAACAACACGGGGAGAATATTATGTATATAGTACGTAGAAGCCTCCTGCTCGTCTCCGGATCATCTACCCATGCACCACCAGCTAACCTGTCTCTAGTCTGCTCGTGTGAGCACCCAGAGTAATAAGAGGAGACATAAAACTCTGGGTCAGACATAAAGCCTGGTATGAGCGATAAGCATCTAAACAGAATAATAACAGGTATACTAAACCATACCTGAACCTGGACCTGCAACCAAAGAGTTAGTACCACATACCGTACAATACTCTATGGTGCCATAATGAATAGTGTAAGAATACGGGGGTGGGGTGTGCATGTCATAATGTTAGCAAACAAATCAACCATGGCAACCATCCTCACATCTCTCACTCAGTGCGTAAAGCATACGACATCTACCACCTTGGAACACTAGACAAATTGAGGTAACGACGAATCCCGACTTGTAGAAACCCTGCTATGACCAAGCTAAACATATGGAGCCATGACCAAACATTTCAATGACCCACTTCATTGGTTGTAGCCCTTGGTTCTACCGATGCCATAATGGCCCTAAATCCGTCTTCGTACCTCCTACCATAGTGGTCCAAAGCTATAGACGTCGATAACTCCTTGGCACGCGTCCTGCAGCAAAGCCCAACCATGACGCGAACTCGTTGATTCCCATCTGAATCTTAAGCTCTAACTTCTCATTAGGACTTCCTTTGCATCTCGGGTTTTGATCGAGTTGGAGTGGGTCTTCAGAAGAGTTGTCGCGTAGTAGTAGTAGCCCACGTACGGTTCGGTTCGGTGCTCCTCGTCTGGCTCGGTTCGGTGTAATTTTCCTGATCGGTTCGGGTCGGGGTCCTCGTCTAGCTCTGTTCGGGTCGGATACTCCACTTCGGGTCGGGTCAGTGCCCTCCTCCAGGTCGGGTCGGTATCTTCCTTCTAGTTCATGCTCCTTCTCCGATCAGTTCCCTCGTTTCCATCTACTCCGATCCGCTCCCTAGCTTACTCCGATCCGATCCGCTCCCAATGTTCCTCCGATCCGATCCCTTTTTGTCCACTCCAACTCTAAGTAAACAGCCTTCCTTTTTGCCAAGTCTCCTATGTTCCAAACTCCAGTTCGGGTCGGTTTTCTTGCCCAGTTCACATATCCGATCCGAGCCTCATCCGATCCGATCCGAAACCCTGCACAATTTTCTGCAACTTTTTCCAGCAACTTGTTTACGCCGTTCGACGACGTTTTTGACAAATCTAACTATTCTAATCAATCACAATTCATGTCAAATAGTCATAACAACATAGCAAACTAACCACAAACACCAAAACAATGAATTTATATGTCAAAATGGATCAAATGTGCCCAAAACCCCTTATTTTCCCTTAAGCATGTTTAAGCAAATCTAATCATAGGGTTAACAAAACTTAATCAAATCGAACAAAATTTCAACCAGAGGCATAAAACATTATTTAAGAATTTCTAAACATTTTTCCAGAATTTATTAGTGTATAAAATCACTAATCTTCACTAATTACCCTTAATTAACTGTAATTAGTGTCAAAATGATGCTATCACTCACCTTTGCCACAACTAAAACCCCAAAACTGAAATATTCTCTGTTTTGGCGCTGTTCCCAATCTTACACAGCAGCTCTACCTCGGTTCTTGTGCTAATACTCCTTGATTTGGTGTTTGCTAAGCCTAATCTTCAATTAGTAAGTGATTATTGGGTGTTTTAGAGAGATTTAGAGAGTGGAGGCCATGGCTAGGTCAAGAGGAATGAGAGTGGCGGCTGGAAAATGTCTAAAGAAATGTTTTCTAACCCTAATCAGCCCCTATATACCCCTAAACCCGAAATTCCCCTCTGGGCCTAGCTGCTAATCACCAGGTTAAGCCCAATTAAGCTATTTTTCACCATCTGAAACTTGTTTCAGCCATATCTCCCAAACGGTAAGTCCGTTTGGCTAATGTGACCACTCTACGGAAAGAGAAACCATCATCCGAAGCCAATGGAAGTGGTTTCAGGTCAAAATTCATTTCCGGTCAAAAGCTATGGCCAAAACAGTATCAACTAGGGGTAAAATGGTCATTTAAAAATCGGAAAAAATCATGAACATGGGAAATGACCCCAATAGTCGTCTCCCAAAGTTACATGACCATACGACTTCGTATGTGAAAGAAACAAATATCCTACGATCCTATGATGCGTAGAATGCGGGTCGTTACACTCTCCCCCCCTTAAGAAATTTCGTCCCCGAAATTCCTTAACCCAAAATATACGAAGGATCCCGCATGCCTAACAACCACATACAACAATCAAACATGCAAAACAAGCAAACAAGTCTATCCTAGCATGCGGAAAACTAAATTGAAGTCAAAATCTTACCAGGCAAAGAGTTCCGGGTGTGTCTTCCTAATGTTCTCCTCTGTCTCCCAAGTACAATCATTCTCGTCCTCGCCCCACTGAACCTTGACTAGCTTCACCGCCTTTCTTCGAAGTTGCTTCATGTCGTGCTTGACAATACGGGCCGGCTTGCGGTTCCCAACCGCCTCGGGTTCTACTTCGAAGTCCTCTAACTGATCAGGTGAAATAGTCATATCTGAGTCATGAACGAACTTTCTTAGTTGGGAAACATGAAATACATTGTGAACTCCCGCCATTTTCTCTGGTAAGTCAATTCTATATGCCAAATTCCCGACTGGTTCAAGAACAGGGAATGGACCAACAAATCTTGGTGCTAATTTGCCTCTCCTGCCAAATCGTATTACGCTCTTCAATGGAGAAATCTTGACAAACACCAAGTCACCAACGGAGAATTTTAGGTCTCTTCTCCTCTTATCAGCATAACTCTTCTGCCTATCTCAGGCAGCCTTCATTCGTTGTTGAATGATCTTGATCTTATCTGAAGTTTCCCTCATCACATCTGGTCCAAGCATAAACTTCTCGCCAGTCTCTATCCAACATGATGGTGAGTTACACGGTCTTCCGTACAAAGCTTCAAACGGAGCCATACCGATACTGGATTGGTAGCTATTATTATATGCAAACTTTACTAGATGCAAATGGTTATCCCATGATCCACCAAAATCCAATATACATGCTCTCAAGAGATCTTCCAAAATACGGTTCACCCCCTCTGTCTGACCGTCGGTCTGAGGATGATATGCGGTACTGAGATGTAACTCTGACCCTAGAGCCTCTTGTAAGCTCTTCCAAAACCCACTAGTGAACAATGGGTCTCGGTCACTCATAATGCCTTTAGGTACTCCATGAAATCTCACTACCCGCTTCATATACAATTCTGCTAACTTAGCTGCCGTTCTGGTCGATTTGACTGGTATAAACCTTGCACTTTTAGTCAGTCGATCTATAATTACCCAAATGCTGTCATATCCCGATCTAGTCCTTGGTAAACCATCGATGAAATCCATCGAGACTTGCTCCCATTTCCATTCTGGAATTTCTAAGGGTTGTAACAACCCACTAGGCTTCTTTTGCTCGGCTTTAACTAGCTGGCAATTCATGCACTTGGATATAAACTTCCCAATGTCTCTTTTCATCCCTTCCCAGTAGTAAGTCTGCTTCATATCTCGATACATCTTATTACCACTAGGGTGTATAGTCAGCTTTGAGTAATGACATTCTCTAAGCACTTCATCTCTCAATCCATTGACATTGGGTACAACAAGCTTTCCATTCTTCCTAAGCCATCCATCTCGATCAAGCCCATACTTGTTCATCTCCTCATCGATGTCCATCTCTAACTTGGAGATGATTTCCAATAGATTAGGATCGTCCCTCTGACTAGAGCCGATCCGCTCAATCAAAGTGGGTCTAACCGTCAAACTTGCTAACATTTCTGGATCCAATTCGCACTTTGGTCTGAAATCAAACCCCGCGATAAACTCCAGTTGCTTCCATTCAAGGAACATAGCCCCTAAGCTGGCATGTCTTCTACTCAATGCATCAGCCACCGCATTGCCCTTTCCTAGTGTGTATGCGATGTCAAAAT
Source organism: Allium sativum (assembly GCA_030737875.1). Lineage (NCBI taxonomy): Eukaryota > Viridiplantae > Streptophyta > Magnoliopsida > Asparagales > Amaryllidaceae > Allium > Allium sativum. The sequence goes on from JASFAX010000025.1 coordinate 19,168,380, forward strand.
CATAGGAAGCTAAGAACTCTAACCATCTCTGCTGACGGAGATTCAGATCTTTCTGAGAGAAGAGATACTTTAACGACTTATGATCTATAAACAGCTCAAATCTTTCTCCCAAGAGATAGTGTCTCCACATCTTTAACGCGAACACGATTGCTGCCAATTCTAAATCATGGGTAGGGTATCTTCTCTCGTGCGGTTTCAATTGCCGACTTGCGTAAGCTACAACCCTACCGCTTTGCATCAATACAGCACCCAGTCCGGTACCACAGGCATCCGTGTATACCGTCAACTCTTCATCCCCCTTAGGAATGACTAACACTGGTGCGCTTGTCAACTTGTCCTTTAGACTCTTAAATGCATTCTCGCACCTTTCATCCCAGACAAAAGCTTGATTCTTCTTGGTCAGCTGGGTCAATGGTGCTGCTATCTTGGAGAAACCTTGGATAAACTTACGATAATATCCAGCTAATCCCAAGAAACTTCTTACATCTGTTGTATTCTTGGGCGTAGGCCAATCTTGTACCGTGGCCGCCTTGGCTGGGTCTACGGCAATACCATTCTCTGATACAACATGGCCCAAGAACCTCACTTCCCTCTTCCAGAAGTGACACTTAGAAAACTTTGCTTTCAATTGGTGTTTTCTCAACACCTCCATCGCTACTCTTAAATGTTCCTCATGCTCTTCCTCTGTCCTCGAATAGACCAAAATATCATCCATGAACACAAGAACAGACTTATTCAACTGATCTCTGAATACCCTATTCATAAGATCCACAAAATATGCCGGGGCATTAGTCAGCCCAAATGGCATAACCAACCATTCATAAAATCCAGACGGCGTTCGAAATGCCGTTTTAGCTATACTCTCAGCTTCCACTCTAAGCTGATGAAAACCTGTCGCGAGATCCAACTGAGAAAATACTCTCGTGCCACTCAACTGATCGAATAAATCATCTATCCGTGGTAGAGGATACTTGTTCTTCCTCGTCACTTTATTCAACTCGCGGTAGTCTACACACAAACGAAGGGAACCATCCGCCTTGGTAGCAAACACAACTGGTGCTCCCCATTCAGAAACACTCCTTCTGATAAATCCCTTCTTCAAAAGATCGCTGACTTGCACCTCGAGCTCTCGCTGCTCTCTTGGTGCCATACGACGAAGTGGCATCACTATAGGCCTGGCATCTTTTACCAAATCAATATGAAACTCAATCTCTCGGTGTGGTGGAAGTCCGGTCACTTCTTCGAAAACATCCGGATACTGGCCAACCACGGGCAAACCTGACAACTCACTATGCGGAATGTCGAGGGAGTTTAGAAAACTAGCCAATACCCCCTTACTGGGTAGACCACCAAACACTACCCTCCGTCCATCATCCGCTCTAGCTGTCACTAAGAATCCCTAACAGTCTACCACCACCCCGTATCTTTGGAGCCAATCTACTCCCAAAATAATGCCAAACCCAGTAAAGCCCAAAACAAAGCAATCACAAACAAACATGCATCCATGACTCGATAGAACCACATTACGACAAATCATGCTAAGGCTAGACGAACCACCAATAGGGTTCGTCACTACTAAAGGTCTATCGACAATCTCGGGCTCCAATCCCAACCTATCTACCAGGTCACTAGATATGAAAGAACTGGAAGCTCCGGTATCAAACAAAACTCTAACAGGAACATCATAAACAGAAAGCATACCTTGAATGACGACATTCTTTCCCTTCTCCACCGCTGTTGGGGCATTTGACGAAGAAGGAATAGCAGTAAGAGCGTAGGCTTTCACCATTTGCTTTTCCTTAGGGGGCTGTGGACACTTGTCCTTGTGATGTCCCATTTGGCCACAGTTGAAGCCCTTCCTATCCGCTGGCTTGGCCCGACAATTACTAGCATAATGGCCCTTCTTACCACAGCTGAAGCACTTAACATCTTGCTTATTCTTTTTCTTCTGGCCATCCTTAGTCTGACTCTGTTTTCTTTTATTCTGGGAACCAACCTTGCCTCCACCACTTGCTTGGGGTTTTGGCTCTTCTGCAGATGCAACCTCAGTCTTCGACTTAGGGTAGAGACTTTCTGACCTTAACGCTTTCCCCACAATCGATTCAAACGTCTCATCGATGTGGTTAACAAGTTTTTCCCCCAAGTACTGATCCAAACCAGTTATGAATTTCTCATTCTTTTTCTCGGCATTATCAATAAGAGATAACCCATATTTTGACAAAGTGTCAAATTCAGCAATATACTCCGAGATAGCTCTGCCATTCTGCTTGAGCTCCAAGAACTTCTTAAATAGCACCGACTTCTGAGCAGCTGGAATGAACTTCTCACTAAATCGAGCCTTAAACTGCTCCCAAGTAATCTGATCTTCGGGAGTAGCTGCCTTTATAGCATTCCACCAATTCATCGCTCGCCCTTGCAGCTGACGAGACGCTAGCTTTCTCTTCATCGCATCCTCGATACCCAAATCCTCGAAGATACGTTCGTAACTATCCAACCAATCCTGAACTTCCGTAGCCGCCTCCGTTCCGTGGAACGGCTTCCCACCAAGGCTAGTATAATCCTTATTCAGCTTGGCAAAGTCGACTCTTGGCGCCTGCACTATTGGACCACCACCATTTCCACCATTGGGAGCTGCCCTCTGTACATCTCTAATCATCTCTCTCATGAGGTCAGTAAACATCGTCCTCATGTCAGCAGCATTCCCATTATTGGCCCCTCTACCGGTACCTCTAACATATCGGCTCATCGTCAATCTGAAAAAAGAAATGATTAACGACTCCATAGTGGTGCTAGTGCAGTACGACTTCATCCATATACTACTAATAGTATATATATATAGCTTTTAAAAATCAAAATAATCACAAATACGCTCTCTCGTATACGTATATTATCTCTCCCTGATAACTTCCCTAGGTTAACTACGCAACCTAGAGCTCTGATACCAAGTGTGACGGCCCGCCCCGCACCAGCCTGCATTTCCTCCAAAAGTGCGCTGCACACATGCCCGACTAGCACGGGACGATCGCCAAAGAAAGGAAAGAAGGGAATGAACTAATCAAGGAACCTGTAGAATGTCTCACAGCGCATGGGATAAAATATATTAACAACATACTTGACATAAAACAGGTGAGACAGTGCATAAGCTGATAACTAAAGTCAACATCAATCATCAGAGCAACGGAAATCCAAATACAGCTTATTACAATTTTCCAAATTTACTGTCTCTAAACAAAAGAAAGCTAAAGTAGAAGATACACCACCAATGCCCAAGCAGTGATCTTCAACAACACGGGGAGAATATTATGTATATAGTACGTAGAAGCCTCCTGCTTGTCTCCGGATCATCTACCCGTGCACGACCAGCTAACCTGTCTCTAGTCTGCTCGTGTGAGCACCCAGAGTAATAAGAGGAGACATAAAACTCTGGGTCAGACATAAAGCCTGGTATGAGCGATAAGCATCTAAACAGAATAATAACAGGTATACTAAACCATACCTGAACCTGGACCTGCAACCAAAGAGTTAGTACCACATACCGTACAATACTCTAAGGTGCCATAATGAATAGTGTAAGAATACGGGGGTGGGGTGTGCATGTCATAATGGTAGCAAACAAATCAACCATGGCAACCATCCTCACATCTCTCACTCAGTGCGTAAAGCATACAACATCTACCACCTTGGAACACTAGACAAATTGAGGTAACGACGAATCCCGACTTGTAGAAACCCTGCTATGACCAAGCTAAACATATGGAGCCATGACCAAACATTTCAATGACCCACTTCATTGGTTGTAGCCCTTGGTTCTACCGATGCCATAATGGCCCTGAATCCGTCTTCGTACCTCCTACCATAGTGGTCCAAAGCTATAGACGTCGATAACTCCTTGGCACGCGTCCTGCAGCAAAGCCCAACCATGACGCGAACTCGTTGATTCCCATCTGAATCTTAAGCTCTAACTTCTCATTAGGACTTCCTTTGCATCTCGGGTTTTGATCGAGTTGGAGTGGGTCTTCAGAAGAGTTGTCGCGTAGTAGTAGTAGCCCACGTACGGTTCGGTTCGGTGCTCCTCGTCTGGCTCGGTTCGGTGTAATTTTCCTGATTGGTTCGGGTCGGGGTCCTCGTCTAGCTCTGTTCGGGTCGGATACTCCACTTCGGGTCGGGTCAGTGCCCTCCTCCAGGTCGGGTCGGTATCTTCCTTCTAGTTCATGCTCCTTCTCCGATCAGTTCCCTCGTTTCCATCTACTCCGATCCGCTCCCTAGCTTACTCCGATCCGATCCGCTCCCAATGTTCCTCCGATCCGATCCCTTTTTGTCCACTCCAACTCTAAGTAAACGACCTTCCTTTTTGCCAAGTCTCCTATGTGCCAAACTCCAGTTCGGGTCGGTTTTCTTGCCCAGTTCACATATCCGATCCGAGCATCATCCGATCCGATCCGAAACCCTGCACAATCTGCAACTTTTTCCAGCAACTTGTTTACGCTGTTCGACGACGTTTTTGACAAATCTAACTATTCTAATCAATCACAATTCATGTCAAATAGTCATAACAACATAGCAAACTAACCACAAACACCAAAACAATGAATTCATATGTCTAAATGGATCAAATGTGCCCAAAACCCCTTATTTTCCCTTAAGCATGTTTAAGCAAATCTAATCATAGGTTTAACAAAACTTAATCAAATCGAACAAAATTTCAACCAGAGGCATAAAACATTATTTAAGAATTTCTAAACATTTTTTCAGAATTTAGTAGTGTATAAAATCACTAATCTTCACTAATTACCCTTAATTAACTGTAATTAGTGTCAAAATGATGCTATCACTCACCTTTGCCACAACTAAAACCCCAAAATTGAAATATTCTCTATTTTGGCGCTGTTCCCAATCTTACACAGCAGCTCTACCTCGGTTCTTGTGCTAATACTCCTTGATTTGGTGCTTGCTAAGCCTAATCTTCAATTAGTAAGTGATTTTTGGGTGTTTTAGAGAGATTTAGAGAGTGGAGGCCATGGCTAGGTCAAGAGGAATGAGAGTGGGGGCTGGAAAATGTCTAAAGAAATGTTTTCTAACCCTAATCAACCCCTATATACCCCTAAACCCGAAATTCCCCTCTGGGCCTAGCTGCTAATCACCTGGTTAAGCCCAATTAAGCTGTTTTTCACCATCTGAAACTTGTTTCAGCCATATCTCCCAAACGGTAAGTCCGTTTGGCTAATTGACCACTTTACGGAAAGAGAAACCATCATCCGAAGCCAATGGAAGTGGTTTTAGGTCAAAATTCATTTCCGGTCAAAAGTTATGGCCAAAACAGTATCAACTAGGGGTAAAATGGTCATTTAAAAATCGGGAAAAATCATGAACATGGGAAATGACCCCATTATTCGTCTCCCAAAGTTACATGACCATACGACTTCGTATGTGAAAGAAACAAATATCCTACGATCCTATGATGCGTAGAATGCGGGTCGTTACACGCTAGCAGTCATGCTAAATGGCAACCCATTTATATTAACTCCAACTTATTAACTCTATTTTCGAATAAACAATATTTGATCAACGCACTTCGAATATTTCTGATTCGATTATCTCACTTCGAATATCTACTATTCGATTAACTCCTTTGATTAACTCAAATTGATTAACTCATCTCGAATATTTATGATTCGATTAACTCTATTGATTAAATCTAACTGATTACTTCTAACTGGATAACCCTAACGGGTTAACTCTAATGGTTTAACCTAACTATTTAACTCTACTATTTTAACCCTAACTGGTTAACTCTAACTGTTTAACTCTGACTGGTTAACTCTAACTATTCAACTCTAACTGGTCAACTCCACTGGTCAACTCTAACCGTTTAACTCTAACTGGTTAACTCTACTGAATAACGTTTATTCATTTATAAAGATTTACTTTTAGTAACGGTTCTGCACTTTATAAATGTTCTCTTTAATAACGTTACATCACTTATACAAGTGTTGTGTACCCATTCTATTTTAACTACCGGTGTTAAAACCAATATCTCTTCCCTATATAAGTTCAGACTTATATATCCCATTTATCGAATGATAAATAATTACTTAATTTATAAATATCATTTATAAATTAATCTACTCCATTTATCAGTTTTCTCCATATATAAGTTCTGGCTTATATATATATATAACTATTTATCCAAAGACAAATATTTTCTTTATAGTCCATTTGTTTTCTAAACAAATATTTTCCTTTTATTATACTATTTGCAGAAAGTTTGCAAATATCCCCTTTTGGTTTTCTTCTAAGTATTTCCTTAATTTAACAATTCCTTATTTATTTTCTAAATAAATATTCCTTATTTCTTATCTTATTCTGTTTCTAATTGAATAACTCTTTTTAATATCTTATTCGATTTCTAAATGAATAATCCCTGTTAATATCTTATTCAATTTCTAAAATGGATAATCCTTTTACTTATCTTATTCAATTTTTAATTGAAAAATCCTTTATACTTTATTCGATTTCTAAGTGAATAACTCCTTTATAACTTCTTATTCAATTTCTAAGTGAATAACTCCTTTATCATCTTCTATTTATTTAACAAATAAATATCTCATTTATCATCTTCTATTTATTTTCTAAATAAATATCTCATTTATTATCTTCTATTTATTTTCTAAATAAATATCTCATTTATTATCTTCTATTTATTTCCTAAATAAATAATCCAATATTTTATCTTATTTATTTATTTTAAATAAATAATCCATTATCTTATCTTATTTATTTATTCTAAATAAATAATCCATTTTCTAAATATTCCATTTATAAAGATTTCTCTTCATTTATAATTCCACTTAACGTATTTCCTATTTATAAATATTCCATTTATAAATATTTCTATTTATAAATATTCTATTTATAAATATTCTCTTTTATAAAATCCTCTGATTTTATAAATATTCAGGTATGTTTTGGTGTTGAACATATCAAGTTACGATATCCAATATCGTCCATACACACACAATCAACAACAGGTTATAAATTCACATCATATATCAAAATATATGAAAAACAATAAAATAACTCTTGAGGAATCCAGTCGGATTCCTCCAACCTGTTTCCCTGCATCCACAGATGTTACACAATAAAATCAACATCACTTTCAGTTTCATATGATATATTTTGTTAAACAGAATAAATATTGAAATTCAACTAACTGACTAGCAGTTCAATCAAACAGTCAACACACAGTCAATCAGTCAATATTTAACAGTTCTAAAAATACAATATGAAATTATGAATTGTTCAGAGTTAGTGAGATTTACTCACATTTGTAGTTCATCGTTAAAGAACGATAAACTGTTGCTTGATTTGAATCAAACAGTTTATTTCACCATAAATCCAAACGAGCTCGAATCCACTTCCAGTCAGCTTCGTTGTGAAGCTCTCGTCCATACGGTCCCAACGCAGCTGACGTTTCGTCAAACTGATAGCCTTAAAAATGCCGGCCCATCAATGAAAACCACATCCACTAAGATACTTCTTCCTCCATTCGATACTCCCCACTCCAGGAAAAACCACGCAGCCTTTTCGAGCTTCCTTCCCTTCATTTACTCCCAGAAATTTTAAAACTAGATTAATAATTTTCATTGGGCTTTTACCCTTTTTCTTTGAACTCAGCCCAATATGAATTTAACCTGACAACTGCTTTCAGCCTTCTTCCCCGATATACAATTCACGCTCCAGTAACCACATGAACAAAACATGACCATAACCGAACTTCTTCAAATCCCAAATACCTCCCTCCACCGTTGATTACACCACTAAATCCACCTCTGCCAACACATGCACCCAACACTTCACAGTACTCCACGGCCCAAGTAGTTTGCTTCACTATCTGTCTCTTCATTTCATTAACAACGCCTGCATGTTTCCTGTACAAGCACTCCACCTCCTATCTTCACGTAAACCACTCCTTCACGTTGTAAAGTAGACCCACAGCTCCTTCTTACAGTCCATACTTCATGCGCATGTAAAGCTCCTCAATATATACTTTGAAACCAACTGCCCATGTTGTTCCCGTAACCCTTCCGTCCTCCATCCATCAATGTCGACTCACAGCCCTATCAGATGCCATTTGGACCAACCCACTTCCAGTAACATATACTCACCCTTTCCAACACATTAAACCCACGCCTTTCACTTCCTCCACTGATGCCATCTTCAGACCAGATCCATACGATTTCAGTGCAGCACCGAACTCCTTATGACAGCCTTCAAACTTTGGTGATCTCCTTCGTACCCTCACTCCATTCCAGATCTGATTTAGTCATATGGAACGAGTAGATAACCACAACAGATTATCAGTTGGGTTTGTAGGGATTTATTTGAATTTAGTTTGAATTTAGAAGGATCGAACTTTGGGTTTCTTTGCTGAAGAGAAGGAACTGACGGCTACGAATTTGATGAAGGAAATGGGATTCTAGGTTAAACGTTTGTAAAAGGGTATTTATAGACAAATGCTTTACTTAAGTGTGAAGCAAAAGGAATATTTGTTTAATATAATTATAGGATAACTTAAGGCATATCCTTTTGAGTAGGCGGCAGAAATAATATGCTAGGATGGTGACAATACGTTCATGGTGTGAAGGGTAGCTAGGGACATGCCATCAATTTTAATACAGCAAGAACGTGCAACTCTTAATGAGATGGGAGGTAAGGTCCACTGAATGAAACAGTACGAGATGGCTTGATGTGTACTCGACTCGACTGAATATAAATATGTATATTCCAACATTACTTCTCAGCTAAAGAATGGCGTACTCCGCTACGTTCAATCATATTCATATACGAGTGCTACAGACTGAAATAAAGATACCGTTGTGATGAGCAAGGTGCCACGATCCCAAAAATATAATAATACCGGTAGATTAACTCATATTTTGAAACCTCAAAATGTTGATTACAGGGTGTAAAATACTCCAATAAAAAAGTTGCTTATTTAATTAATTAAAATTCTCAGTAAAATTCTAAAAATTAAATTATCGATATGTCTCAAAAGAACCACGTCTAAATTCAAACCCCATATCAAGTTATATTGAAAAACCCTTTTATAACGTGAATAAAGCGTCGCAAATTATAAAGGAATTTTACAGCGACTTTTCTGAAATTTGATTTGGACATAAATCAAAATCTACACGACGAAATCCCGATTTTTCTCTTCCACTAGAAAGATATACTCCACCAGCTCCACACGTTTCTTGTTTCACAGAAATCCGGCTTAAAACGAATCATGTACATTCAGATGAAGTTCGAATCGCCAAATCGCGAATTTCAGCGCCATTTCAAGCTCGATATTAATTATAATATAATTATACGTTCAAACTGACGTCGATTGAATATATTCGTCAATATAATTCAACTCTAAGCTGAATTAAATCTAAGGGACGACCCTGTTCACATCATATCGCCATTTTAGCCAATTCTGATTATTTCAGAATTAAATATATTATTTAATTTATTATTTTAATTAAATATTCGTTATAATTTAATTAAACCACTATATCACTATTTATATAATTAAATAAATTAATTATAATACCTCTAAAAATGCGGGTCATTACATTCTTCCCCACTTAAAAATAATTTCGTCCTCGAAATTGCTAAGGTAGAGAACGACCCTATCGACTGGTTAGAACATATTTGTTCACTTCTTGACTTCAGTTTCAACTGAACCAATTTAATTTCAATTAAATTATTAATTAATTCTTATCAACGAAAATTTTCTAACGCCTTTAATTTCCGGAAAATTTCGCCATAACCTCCTTTGTACCGGGAGCATCGGGAAAATCCCTAGACTGCCACACAAGCCTCTCCAATCCAAAAGAAAATCAAACAGCCAAGTGGCTTGCCAATTCGGCTCATAAAACTCCAAACTCATATATAAAATATAAACTTGTACCTTTTTGTCGGGCATACCATTATATCATTTCCATCTGTTACCAATTCAATATATACCAATGTCATACCAATCCAATAAAACTCAAATCGATTCATTCTCAAACCAACTCATTTGCTTATACTTAAGTCAAATTCCATTTCAAACTTAAGTACAATTCTTGATTCCAAATTCTTATATCATCAATCAACTTACTCGATATCATTCCAATATAATTCCATTTTACATTTAACCTTGTCTAAATTAAATTCAAATTTATTTATTCACTTTCACTATTTTAATCCATTTAACTTCATAAGTTAAATTTTAATTCCAGAATTTAAATTCCTAGGCTTATTTCAAATCAATTTGAAATCATAATACCAATTCAAAACATTTGAATTTCTAAACAACTTGTTTTCTCAAACCAATTTAAAAAGTAAATCCTTGGTAGTAATCCGTCACTTAGCAACTCGAAAATGAACACCGGTGATGCAGCTGTCATCATCAGAATCTATTTTCCAGCTTATCGAAGTGAGTTCAATACTATATCACTTTCAGTTTGAAAAACGTTTTCAAAATCTCCCAGGAACTTAAAATTTCCTTATTTTAATTCCAAATCTGATTTAAATTCAGATTTAATTCATCTTATTTCATATACATTACTTATGTGAATTCTGATTAGTTATTTATAACCATTTCACTTTTATATTCTTACTCGATTATAATATCAACCAACACAACCAATATATTATATCAAAATATATTCGGGTAAAATTATTCCATTTACCCTCTTTCAAAGCATACCATGACGGTTAATCGTATTCGAGTGTTTAGTAACCCCTATCGATACAGTGGATCAAACTGATCGACCAGAATTCAGAAACTACTCAAGCAATAAATCTCCACAATATAAAATCATTTTATATTAAATAACAAATACGTTCACTCGTATATATACACTCAAACTCAATCTAGGGCATTACTAACCCTATCTCTACCGAGTCACGCCACAGAGCCAAGGTAAATCACTTAACTTAAGCTCTGATACCAACTGTAACGACCCGGAAAAAGTCGACTTTGGATATCCGATATACAACACATATCGAACATTAAGAGTCGAAATTAACTGAATAGTTAATGAATGAAATTAGAGGGTGAGGAAAGATAAGATAGAAACTTAGAATAGAAGAAGATAACAACAACATCTGAGTAACACGAATCTCACAGCGGAACGAATAAAATATAACATAACTTTTGGAATACAAAGTTATAACTGTTTATACATACCATTTTCAGAGTACAACATATAACATCACAGCGGAATAAATAATAAATATCAACTGCTAAAGCCTCCTGCTCCAAGCTCTCCAAGTATACCAATAAATCCTGACTACTTGACTGCCTATACAAATTTAGGCACCCAAGAGTTTAGGGAAAAACAAAATAAACTCCGGGTCAGTCATGTGACTGGTGTGAGTAAACTCAAATCATTTAAAACAGGTATATGATATCTCATAAGACCACGCCGTGAATACGGAACGGGTTTTTACCTTATGAGAATCCAAACATCTTTGCAAAGCAATATCATTCTGATATTATAATAATGTCTCAGTACAAATAAATATCAGTCTAGTAGAAACGCTTGCATATCACGTTCTACATATATAGTATACAATCAAAACCGCAGGTGCGTATTGGATGATTGGGTTTCCAACTATGACAAGGTATGGAACCACCTTCCGATTAGTGTACTCTAGGAATGATACACTGGAGTTCAACAAGAACATCTTGCAACTCAGCCACACATGACCGACCACTCTTTTCGCTTGAGTGTATCGAATGTATATCATCAACGGTTGGGATCAGCAACCGTTCCCGTATATATAAGGGACAGCATTGATAGATTAAAAGAAGCAAATGGATATTCACTAGATAGGTGATTATACACCCTACTACGGTGCGACCGACTTAACCATGCTGCCTTCCCGATTTCTGTCATTTACCGGATGATGAGGCTAGAAGCTACGCTTATCTTCACATCAGATTCACTTCGAATGCCACATTGCCAGATCCATCGAAAATCACTAATTGACGTCTACAACAGTACATTACTGTAACAACCCGGAAATTCTGGGCCAGTTTAAAATTTTTATTTTGGCAATTATAGCGAATTTTGATTATTTAAAATAGATTATTTTAAATAAAATCGACGAGAAATTTATTTAGAATATAATTCGAACGTATATATTATACGCGTCGTCGTTAGAATATAAATATTTATATATAATTATAAATAGAATTGAAAATGGTGCGGTAGTTCGATAATTCGATTTCAAACTTCAATTGAATGTACCGGGTGCAAAACAATCCGGATTTTTGTGAAACCAAAAATGATAGGATCTAATTGATAATATCTTTCCAACGAATCTGAAAGATCGAGATTTCATAGCGGGAATCAAAAGATATGTCCAGTTGAAAATTCTGAATAGTCGCTATGGAATTCAGGCCCTTAAAAATGGACATTTTGCAAATGACCTCGGATTTCGACGAAACCAGTTTTGTTGGGTCCGTGATGTCAAACTATTGCTAGGTTTCAAATTTCATAATTTTTCGAATCAATATGTGAGCGTGGCAAAGGAAAACGCGTTTGACCAATTTCAGTTGATTTTAATCGACTGGAAATTGGCCATTTTTCTAACGGTCTCAGAATTCGTCGAAACTAGTTTTGTTAGGACCGTATCGTCAATACGAAGCTAGAAAATATTTTTCTGGAATTTTTCTAGTTAGTATGCGGCCCCCGGTAATTTGAAATGTACGTTTAAAATTCAATATAGTGATTTAAATGTAAATCTAACGAAAACTGATTTTAACGTTCGAATCAGCTTACGATGCATATCCCATTGTGTTCGGAATGGGGGTAAAATGCTATGGGTGACAGGCGGTGGGCCTCGTTTCGAGGTCGAAAATAAAAGTTGCTTTTTAGAATTAGAATAGAAAAAAATATATATATATAATAATTAAAATTCCCTCTCTCTATATCATCAGACCCCCCGTTTCAGTTATCAGAAAATAGAAAGAAGAAAAAAAAAAACCCTAGCAGTAAATCGCGACGCCCCCCCCCCCCCCCTCGTCTTGACGCCGACGAAGGCGCCCCCTCCACCGATCGAACCCCGAGGCGACGAAGACGCCTCTCCACCGATCGAACCCCGAAGCACGAAGCAGCCCCCCCCGAAGCGCCGCCTTGCCGCCGACGAAGGCGAATCGCCCCCTCCCCCTTCGCAGGTACGATCTTTATTTTATTTCATTTTCATTTTTTTTTAATCAAAAAAAAATTCGATTTTTAAACAGAAAATTAAAACTGTTTATTGTAAAAAGAATAAAACTGAGTTTTTTTTTAAAAGAATAAAACTGAGTTTTTTTAAAATGTAAAAACTGAAATTTTTTTTTAGATAGTTAAAACTGAAAAAAAAATTTAGATAGTTAAAACTGAAATTTTTTTTAAGTATTAAAAACAGAAATTTATATAAAATTAAAAACTGGTTTTTGAAGTAAAGGAAAAACTGATTTTTGTTTTTAATAAAAAGAAAACTGATAGAAAAAAATATGAAAAACTGATTTTTCTGAAAATATAAAAACTGATTAGGTTTTTTTTAGAAAGTAATACTGATATTATTTTAGAAAGTAAAACTGATTTTATTTTTAAAAGGTTTAAACTTTAAAATAGAAAAGGCGGAATTTTTATTGAATAGAAGTAATAAAAATATGATTTTTATATTTTTAAAGTATTAAAAATATAATCTTTATAGGATAGGGAATATAAAAATATCATCTTTGTATGTGTAGCGAAATAAAAATCTGATTTTTATTTTATATACGTTGAGATAAAGTGGTAATTTTTATAAAGGTGAAAACTTTATTTTTATAAAGGCGAAAACTTTATTTTTATATATTGAACTTCAGAATAAAAATGTGATTTTTATATATTGAATAACAAAGTAAAAATTCGATTTTTACGTATGTAGTGAAAGCAGCAACGAAGGTGACAAAAAGGCGAAACGACGAAGACTTCTGCAAAAGGAGAGCCGTGGAGCTAGGATAGCTATAGGTGAGAATTTCTCACCTTTCAAATTTATTTTCTAGTTATATATATATATACTAGGATGCAGACGGTGCTTAGTAGCACCCGACACAATCGTCCACAGACCATGGACTTGTTTGTTTGGCTGTTTGGTTATTGATTGTGATATTGGTTTGAATGTGGTTTGTGGTGTGAAAAATCGAATCGATAAATTGGTTAGGATTAGACGTGCGCCGTTATAAGGCGAAGGAGTAAGGCTAGGTTAGACACTTACTCCAAATTTTGTGGTTTGCAAAATGAAATTGATTTGATTGATGAGTGAATGGCGTGGGCCTTCACTAGACCGGGGATAAGGCTAGGCCTTGTCCCATTTCTAGTATCGTGCCGTTATGCCGCCGAAATTTTCTAAAATATGTTAGAAAATAAAAATATCATTTTATTTTGTAAATGAATAATAGAAATTCATATGTTGGAATAAAATGTTTTATCGTTAAAAATATAATTTTTAACGTGAATGTGAATAAATAAATATTCATTTACAAACCAGACGGTTTGTTTATGTACACTTATTTGAATGACATTGATTGGGACGATAAATTTTACACATCGCCCAACTGCACAACTAAAATCTGTGTTTGATTGTTTGAAACCCCACACGGGTGTTGGGATGAAATATGAATTTCACTCATCCTGATTGATTAAATATGTCGATCGATTGATTGACAGGCTGTTATAAGCGTTGAATATCTATAGTTGATGCTTATACAGTGTAGTGCACTTTGGTTGATGGTTGATTATTTTCAATGTTATTATATACATGTGGTGTATGAAAATCCATATAATTAATTTTATATGGTAATTGATTGGGCCTCATTCCAATCGTGAAAATAAAGAATATTTTGATAATAACAAATATTTTGATAATAGGAAATATTTGAAATAGAATATTTGAAAATAGAAATTTATGAAGCCGTGTTGATTAGATTGACGCCATTTAGACGTAAACGATATTTATCGATTTTATTCATTTTGAAATGAATTTTGAAAAGTAATCTCGAAATCGAATATTTCGAAATGAATTGAATTGAAAACGATTTCGAAATGAATTGAATTGAAAACGATTTCGAAATGAAATGAATTGAAAACGATTTCGAAATGAATTGAATTGAAAACGATTTCGAAATGAATTGAATTGAAAACGATTTCGAAATGAAATGAATTGAAAACGATTTCGAAATGAAATGAATTGAAAACGATTTCGAAATGAATTGAATTGAAAACGATTTCAAAATGAATTGAATTGAAAACGATTTCGAAATGAATTGAATTGAAAACGATTTCGAAATGAATTGAATTGAAAACGATTTCAGAAATGAATTGAATTGAAAACGATTTCGAAATGAATTGAATTGAAAACGAATTCAAATGGAATTGAAAGCGAATTGAAATGAATTAAAATTGAATTGAAATTCGAATTGAATAGAAATGAATTTTAAAACGAATTAGTAAAGAAGAATTCAATTTTGCTTTGAATTGAAATAGAAGTTGAAATAGATTTTGAAACGAATTTTAAAACTATTTATATAATTCGTTTTGAATAGAAATCGACGAAATATATATTATATATATTATATATATAATATAATGGCCTGAATAGAACGCGCCGCGCCGCGGCAGTTCGCGAATTTCGACCATTTATTTCAAACGGACATTGCGGGAGATCCGACCGTCGGATTCTCCTAAAACCGGAACCGTTGGGTTCGTATCGTAAAGAGCTTTCTAACGAATATTAGAAATTTGAAATCTAACGGTTGGATTTGGAGATACGTCCAAATCAAATTCGAAAAAGGTCGCTGTAAGTGCAGTTCGATGGCCATTGATGGAAATCGACTGTACGGGCCTTGATAAAATTATTAAAAATAGTAATAATTTGTGTAAAATCATAAGAAATGATTTGTGATGATTTGGGATGAAAAACTCCATATTTGAAAAGATAAAAATAGATTTTTATCGAAATGAACTAGTTTTGAACGAGAAATATAATTCTATTTATTTTTAATAAATAAATTGAATTTAAAAAGGGTTTTGAAAATAACCAAAATATCCAATGATTGCATTGGAGTGGATTTGAATCGAAATTGTCATCGGAATATTTCGATGTCGGAATTCGTGATTATACAGGTGTTGTTATGGAAATTTGAAAGATATATATTTATATCGTTATTTCCAATACGACATTTGTTAATCGTAGAATTTGATATTGAATATAAGCCGGGATATTTTCTATCCAGAGCCTTGTATTTAAATATCAAATGTGATTTGGGTTTGTCGTGAATGGTGTCTTCACTAACACTGTTCTTGAACCCAGTTGAGAAAAGATTAAATCTTTTTATTTAGATTTAATGAAGTGTACCAATTAAATAATATTTAATTGGAATTAAATGGATATTGATTTTTGGGTTTATCGTGAACAGTGTTTTTAAATAACACTCGTTCTTTAACCCAATCATTAATGAAATGTGATTTTGGGTTGTCGTGAACGGTATCTTCAATAGTACAGTTCTTAGACCTAAAGAAGTTAAGAAAATCGGAAACTAACTGGAGATTAGTTGAGTTGAACAGTTTCCGAGGTATTGATCTGATGTTGGTTTCGGCCTTCGGGATTAATACTTAGGGAATTGCTCACTTGCTAATTTACAATTAGGGACTGATTGAAATGTGATGTGATTTTGGGTTTTATCGTGAACCGTGTTTTAAATGACACTGATTCTTTAACCCAGTCACAGATTAAAACTAAGTGGAGTTTTAATGAATCTTTAATTAGATTGAAATGATCGAAATGGAGTATCACCAGTTTTGCTCCAGGCGATAGTTAAATCTTTAATTAGATTTGAACGTGAAATGGTAATTGAATTTACCGATAACACCGTGGTGTTAGATATGAAGTATACCCAGTTTTACTTCATGGGATGAATAGGTTGGGATTGGGAAATTAAAACAAATGATTACTTCGGTAAGGTTCGCTAATCCCGACTAGTTTGAATTGATATTCAAAAATAGATTAAAGAATAAATTCAAGAAATTTATCTTGGATAAAATTAATGGGAACTTTTCCCTGGGAATGTGAAATTTAGAAACTAACTGTCGGTTGGCCAAGCAGAATGGTTTTCTGGATATTGATCTGATGTTGGTTTCGGCCTTCGGGGTTAATATTTGGGGAATTATTCTCTTGATTAATTTACGGTTAGGGACTAATGAATTGGAATGAGGCGTATGTTGTGTTTGTGTAACACTTTTATAAAATATACGCGAGTTATTCGGAAAGACCGGGTTTATCCCATTCTGAATAACTGATACGACGATAAGTCGAAGATGAAGACGATGGTCGAAGACCGGAGGTCTTCACGTCGTTTGGGTGATAACTGATGATCTTGATTGGGCTGTACACCCAAGAAGATGGAAACAGTTGGTGATCGTCCAGACGTACTTGGAGATCGATGGATGTGCGGGGTACTAGGTGCCTCCGGTTTCGTTCAGACCCAGAACGGACTTGTAAATGGACTGTGTGTCTGACATTGGATTTTAGTCTGTGTGATTGATTTCTATTAAATATATATCTGTTTGGCGGCGGAGAATTTATTCTCTTGCTTAACGCCCTTCTCTGAGACGTACGAGCTCAGGGGTTATATATTGATGGATATCAAATGCATGGAGTGAATTGCCTGTGTGGCATGCCTAAGTGGCAATTGATCGAGGCTTCTGTTGAAAAGCAAAGTCTTGTGGTGATGATCAAAGCACGGCCTTTGTGGCGTAGCTTTGTGTAACGTTTACTTCGCGAGTTTCACACCCGGTATGAACCAAAAACGGGAGAGGACCTCAGGGAGGGCATGCGTTTCCTTCTAGCTAAAAAGTGGCGTCAGTGGTTTTACACGCCCTGACGAGTTTGACTTATGTGGTTGTTGCTGTTGCGAGGCGCCTCGGATTGATCGGTCGTTCTCGAACCGATGGAGTCATTCGTTGGCTCATTGACACCCCAAAGGGTGGGGAGACGCATGTTCAGGGTTTAAGTTTAATCCACATCGGTGGACTGGCCCTGACGATCCAAGGGTCACTCGAGCTCTGATCCTGAGACACGGGCTAGAGCGTCTCGAATCGGTTGAGGACTATCTTTTGCCTCGGTTCATAGATGGAAATCCAATTTCCAAATACGTGACATTTGTGGTTTTATTTGTAAACCTATATATGGCGACATGATATATGGTACCCATGCCGCCTATGATTGATACTTATGATTTGAAGTTGTTTTATACACTATGCACTTATTATAGTATCAAATGATTTGTTTTAAACGTATCAAGCATTCTTTGGCTGTTATAAGGGAAAACCCTATCCTCGACTGCGTTGCATTGTGTGATGGGACCTGGGTCTTATAACAGCTTCATTTTTCTTTATTTAGCATTGCGCTGTTTGTTTTATGCACTGGTATTCTTGGGAGGAAACCCGTTCCGTGTTATACGGCGTGGTCCCTTGATTTACCTTTAAAAATAAAGATTAATAACTGTTTTAGTTCTCACACCAGTCACATGACTGACCTGGAGTTTATTGTTTTAACCTAAACTCTGGGTGCCCCTATTTTGACACGGGCAGCTAGTAGTTTTGGTTTTTGCAGATTTATATTCACAGGATCCTGGTTTACAGCTGGAATGATATCCGGAAAGCTTTGTATCCGTATATCTCTTCTAGTTGTGTATTGTATTATTTTCCGCTGCTATGTATTTAAATGTAATTTAAATCTCTGATATTTCTGTGTAATATTGTTTCATACTCTGTATATTCTTGTAATCTGATGCATTGTTGTAATATACAATGAAATGTTCTTCTGTATGAGTTCTGTTGTGTCCTGTTCTCAAACGATAGGGCGTTTCGAGGGACCTGGGTCGGTTTAGCGACTGGTTCGGACCGAGCGAAATTCCTTGCCGTCACAGTTGGTATCAGAGCTTTGGTTTACAAAGCTCAGAGAACAAGGCACATTAGAACCTTACGAAAGAATTCATCAGATATTGGATTAGAAATATCCAATGAGAATGACTCGTTAGAGATAGGATCAGTAGTATCCTAGAACGAGTGTGAAGAGTATATTTTTAAAATGAAAGTCAAATTTGTTTTGAAAATTTAAATCAACTATTCGTATTTGATTATTTATTTATATTGATTTGGACAATGCAGTATATAAAGATTTTGGGTATACGTCTGATCCACGTGTATTCGAAGTTTTAATATACTGGATAGATATAGATTCACACTCTAGTCGCCCGAAGATGATTCTGATGATTGTAGCTACATCATCAGAATTAGTGTTCGAGTGTTGAAGGTGTGATTTTCTATATATTTCCATTAGGCTGGTGTGAGAACCAAAACTTATATATAGTTAGAACACATTGTTGTGAATTGGCATCAAAAACATGATTTTTTGTATATGTATCAAAATTATGAATTTGAAACTCTAATTCACTAATTGATTGATGTTTCGTGTTGTTTGTTTATTTGTTTGCTAATTTTGAACCATTATGCCTAATAGCATCAAATAATGAATTATATTGAGAATTGGTTGCATTTGCTTGCATGTGCGTATATCTTTTGAACAGGTCATAGCAAGGAGGCTAGAGCCAGAGAATAAAATTTGTTTGCCCGACAAATAGGTACATGTTTACTACATAATTTCCTGTTTTGTTTGGGTGATGATGATTTTGTGAGCCTATTGGCTAGCCGCTTGGCTTTTTCTTTTTCTTTTTGAGATCTGAAGGACCGGGGAAGCTATTTGAAATTCCCCGATGCTCCCGGTGCAGGGGAGGTTATGGCGAAATTTTTCAAAAATTTAGGGTGTTAGCCAAATTTTTGAAATTTTGAAAATTCTCAGAAACTGAAAAGTTGGAGAAGGAAAGCCAGATCGAGCGTAGAGTTGAATGATCAAACCACTTTCGACTTTGTTCCTTTTCGGGGACGAAAAGTTTTAAGTGGGGGAGATTGTAACAACCCGGAAATTCTGGGCCAGTTTAAAATTTTTATTTTGGCAATTATAGCGAATTTTGATTATTTAAAATAGATTATTTTAAATAAAATCGACGAGAAATTTATTTAGAATATAATTCGAACGTATATATTATACGCGTCGTCGTTAGAATATAAATATTTATATATAATTATAAATAGAATTGAAAATGGTGCGGTAGTTCGATAATTCAATTTCAAACTTCAATTGAATGTACCGGGTGCAAAACAATCCGGATTTTTGTGAAACCAAAAATGATAGGATCTAATTGATAATATCTTTCCAACGAATCTGAAAGATCGAGATTTCATAGCGGGAATCAAAAGATATGTCCAGTTGAAAATTCTGAATAGTCGCTATGGAATTCAGGCCCTTAAAAATGGACATTTTGCAAATGACCTCGGATTTCAACGAAACCAGTTTTGTTGGGTCCGTGATGTCAAACTATTGCTAGGTTTCAAATTTCATAATTTTTCGAATCAATATGTGAGCGTGGCAAAGGAAAACGCGTTTGACCAATTTCAGTTGATTTTAATCGACTGGAAATTGGCCATTTTTCTAACGGTCTCAGAATTCGTCGAAACTAGTTTTGTTAGGACCGTATCGTCAATACGAAGCTAGAAAATATTTTTCTGGAATTTTTCTAGTTAGTATGCGGCCCTCGGTAATTTGAAATGTACGTTTAAAATTCAATATAGTGATTTAAATGTAAATCTAACGAAAACTGATTGTAACGTTCGAATCAGCTTACGATGCATATCCCATTGTGTTCGGAATGGGGGTAAAATGCTATGGGCGACAGGCGGTGGGCCTCGTTTCGAGGTCGAAAATAAAAGTTGCTTTTTAGAATTAGAATAGAAAAAAAAATATATATATATATATATATAATAATTAAAATTCCCTCTCTCTATATCATCAGACCCCCCGTTTCAGTTATCAGAAAATAGAAAGAAGAAAAAAAAAAACCCTGGCAGTAAATCGCGACGCCCCCCCCCCCCTCGTCTTGACGCCGACGAAGGCGCCCCCTCCACCGATCGAACCCCGAGGCGACGAAGACGCCTCTCCACCGATCGAACCCCGAAGCACGAAGCAGCCCCCCCGAAGCGCCGCCTTGCCGCCGACGAAGGCGAATCGCCCCCTCCCCCTTCGCAGGTACGATCTTTATTTTATTTCATTTTCATTTTTTTTAATCAAAAAAAAATTCGATTTTTAAACAGAAAATTAAAACTGTTTATTGTAAAAAGAATAAAACTGAGTTTTTTTTTAAAAGAATAAAACTGAGTTTTTTTAAAATGTAAAAACTGAAATTTTTTTTTAGATAGTTAAAACTGAAATTTTTTTTTAGATAGTTAAAACTGAAAATTTTTTTAAGTATTAAAAACAGAAATTTATATAAAATTAAAAACTGGTTTTTGAAGTAAAGGAAAAACTGAATTTTGTTTTTAATAAAAAGAAAACTGATAGAAAAAAATATGAAAAACTGATTTTTCTGAAAATATAAAAACTGATTAGGTTTTTTTTTAGAAAGTAATACTGATATTATTTTAGAAAGTAAAACTGATTTTATTTTTAAAAGGTTTAAACTTTAAAATAGAAAAGGCGGAATTTTTATTGAATAGAAGTAATAAAAATATGATTTTTATATTTTTAAAGTATTAAAAATATAATCTTTATAGGATAGGGAATATAAAAATATCATCTTTGTATGTGTAGCGAAATAAAAATCTGATTTTTATTTTATATACGTTGAGATAAAGTGGTAATTTTTATAAAGGTGAAAACTTTATTTTTATAAAGGCGAAAACTTTATTTTTATATATTGAACTTCAGAATAAAAATGTGATTTTTATATATTGAATAACAAAGTAAAAATTCGATTTTTACGTATGTAGTGAAAGCAGCAACGAAGGTGACAAAAAGGCGAAACGACGAAGACTTCTGCAAAAGGAGAGCCGTGGAGCTAGGATAGCTATAGGTGAGAATTTCTCACCTTTCAAATTTATTTTCTAGTTATATATATATATACTAGGATGCAGACGGTGCTTAGTAGCACCCGACACAATCGTCCACAGACCATGGACTTGTTTGTTTGGCTGTTTGGTTATTGATTGTGATATTGGTTTGAATGTGGTTTGTGGTGTGAAAAATCGAATCGATAAATTGGTTAGGATTAGACGTGCGCCGTTATAAGGCGAAGGAGTAAGGCTAGGTTAGACACTTACTCCAAATTTTGTGGTTTGCAAAATGAAATTGATTTGATTGATGTGTGAATGGCGTGGGACTTCACTAGACCGGGGATAAGGCTAGGCCTTGTCCCATTTCTAGTATCGTGCCGTTATGCCGCCGAAATTTTCTAAAATATGTTAGAAAATAAAAATATCATTTTATTTTGTAAATGAATAATAGAAACTCATATGTTGGAATAAAATGTTTTATCGTTAAAAATATAATTTTTAACGTGAATGTGAATAAATAAATATTCATTTACAAACCAGACGGTTTGTTTATGTACACTTATTTGAATGACATTGATTGGGACGATAAATTTTACACATCGCCCAACTGCACAACTAAAATCTGTGTTTGATTGTTTGAAACCCCACACGGGTGTTGGGATGAAATATGAATTTCACTCATCCTGATTGATTAAATATGTCGATCGATTGATTGACAGGCTGTTATAAGCGTTGAATATCTATAGTTGATGCTTATACAGTGTAGTGCACTTTGGTTGATGGTTGATTATTTTCAATGTTATTATATACATGTGGTGTATGAAAATCCATATAATTAATTTTATATGGTAATTGATTGGGCCTCATTCCAATCGTGAAAATAAAGAATATTTTGATAATAACAAATATTTTGATAATAGGAAATATTTGAAATAGAATATTTGAAAATAGAAATTTATGAAGCCGTGTTGATTAGATTGACGCCATTTAGACGTAAACGATATTTATCGATTTTATTCATTTTGAAATGAATTTTGAAAAGTAATCTCGAAATCGAATATTTCGAAATGAATTGAATTGAAAACGATTTCAAAATGAATTGAATTGAAAACGATTTCGAAATGAAATGAATTGAAAACGATTTCGAAATGAATTGAATTGAAAACGATTTCGAAATGAATTGAATTGAAAACGATTTCGAAATGAAATGAATTGAAAACGATTTCGAAATGAATTGAATTGAAAACGATTTCGAAATGAATTGAATTGAAAACGATTTCGAAATGAATTGAATTGAAAACGATTTCGAAATGAATTGAATTGAAAACGATTTCGAAATGAATTGAATTGAAAACGATTTCGAAATGAATTGAATTGAAAACGATTTCGAAATGAATTGAATTGAAAACGAATTCAAATGGAATTGAAAGCGAATTGAAATGAATTAAAATTGAATTGAAATTCGAATTGAATAGAAATGAATTTTAAAACGAATTAGTAAAGAAGAATTCAATTTTGCTTTGAATTGAAATAGAAGTTGAAATAGATTTTGAAACGAATTTTAAAACTATTTATATAATTCGTTTTGAATAGAAATCGACGAAATATATATTATATATATTATATATATAATATAATGGCCTGAATAGAACGCGCCGCGCCGCGGCAGTTCGCGAATTTCGACCATTTATTTCAAACGGACATTGCGGGAGATCCGACCGTCGGATTCTCCTAAAACCGGAACCGTTGGGTTCGTATCGAAAAGAGCTTTCTAACGAATATTAGAAATTTGAAATCTAACGGTTGGATTTGGAGATACGTCCAAATCAAATTCGAAAAAGGTCGCTGTAAGTGCAGTTCGATGGCCATTGATGGAAATCGACTGTACGGGCCTTGATAAAATTATTAAAAATAGTAATAATTTGTGTAAAATCATAAGAAATGATTTGTGAAGATTTGGGATGAAAAACTCCATATTTGAAAAGATAAAAATAGATTTTTATCGAAATGAACTAGTTTTGAACGAGAAATATAATTCTATTTATTTTTAATAAATAAATTGAATTTAAAAAGGGTTTTGAAAATAACCAAAATATCCAATGATTGCATTGGAGTGGATTTGAATCGAAATTGTCTTCGGAATATTTCGATGTCGGAATTCGTGATTATACAGGTGTTGTTATGGAAATTTGAAAGATATATATTTATATCGTTATTTCCAATACGACATTTGTTAATCGTAGAATTTGATATTGAATATAAGCCGGGATATTTTCTATCCAGAGCCTTGTATTTAAATATCAAATGTGATTTGGGTTTGTCGTGAATGGTGTCTTCACTAACACTGTTCTTGAACCCAGTTGAGAAAAGATTAAATCTTTTTATTTAGATTTAATGAAGTGTACCAATTAAATAATATTTAATTGGAATTAAATGGATATTGATTTTTGGGTTTATCGTGAACAGTGTTTTTAAATAACACTCGTTCTTTAACCCAATCATTAATGAAATGTGATTTTGGGTTGTCGTGAACGGTATCTTCAATAATACAGTTCTTAGACCTAAAGAAGTTAAGAAAATCGGAAACTAACTGGAGATTAGTTGAGTTGAACAGTTTCCGAGGTATTGATCTGATGTTGGTTTCGGCCTTCGGCATTAATACTTAGGGAATTGCTCACTTGCTAATTTACAATTAGGGACTGATTGAAATGTGATGTGATTTTGGGTTTTATCGTGAACCGTGTTTTAAATGACACTAATTCTTTAACCCAGTCACAGATTAAAACTAAGTGGAGTTTTAATGAATCTTTAATTAGATTGAAATGATCGAAATGGAGTATCACCAGTTTTGCTCCAGGCGATAGTTAAATCTTTAATTAGATTTGAACGTGAAATGGTAATTGAATTTACCGATAACACCGTGGTGTTAGATATGAAGTATACCCAGTTTTACTTCATGGGATGAATAGGTTGGGATTGGGAAATTAAAACAAATGATTACTTCGGTAAGGTTCGCTAATCCCGACTAGTTTGAATTGATATTCAAAAATAGATTAAAGAATAAATTCAAGAAATTTATCTTGGATAAAATTAATGGGAACTTTTCCCTGGGAATGTGAAATTTAGAAACTAACTGTCGGTTGGCCAAGCAGAATGGTTTTCTGGATATTGATCTGATGTTGGTTTCGGCCTTCGGGGTTAATATTTGGGGAATTATTCTCTTGATTAATTTACGGTTAGGGACTAATGAATTGGAATGAGGCGTATGTTGTGTTTGTGTAACACTTTTATAAAATATACGCGAGTTATTCGGAAAGACCGGGTTTATCCCATTCTGAATAACTGATACGACGATAAGTCGAAGATGAAGACGATGGTCGAAGACCGGAGGTCTTCACGTCGTTTGGGTGATAACTGATGATCTTGATTGGGCTGTACACCCAAGAAGATGGAAACAGTTGGTGATCGTCCAGACGTACTTGGAGATCGATGGATGTGCGGGGTACTAGGTGCCTCCGGTTTCGTTCAGACCCAGAACGGACTTGTAAATGGACTGTGTGTCTGACATTGGATTTTAGTCTGTGTGATTGATTTCTATTAAATATATATCTGTTTGGCGGCGGAGAATTTATTCTCTTGCTTAACGCCCTTCTCTGAGACGTACGAGCTCAGGGGTTATATATTGATGGATATCAAACGCATGGAGTGAATTGCCTGTGTGGCATGCCTAAGTGGCAATTGATCGAGGCTTCTGTTGAAAAGCAAAGTCTTGTGGTGATGATCAAAGCACGGCCTTTGTGGCGTAGCTTTGTGTAACGTTTACTTCGCGAGTTTCACACCCGGTATGAACCAAAAACGGGAGAGGACCTCAGGGAGGGCATGCGTTTCCTTCTAGCTAAAAAGTGGCGTCAGTGGTTTTACACGCCCTGACGAGTTTGGCTTATGTGGTTGTTGCTGTTGCGAGGCGCCTCGGATTGATCGGTCGTTCTCGAACCGATGGAGTCATTCGTTGGCTCATTGACACCCCAAAGGGTGGGGAGACGCATGTTCAGGGTTTAAGTTTAATCCACATCGGTGGACTGGCCCTGACGATCCAAGGGTCACTCGAGCTCTGATCCTGAGACACGGGCTAGAGCGTCTCGAATCGGTTGAGGACTATCTTTTGCCTCGGTTCATAGACGGAAATCCAATTTCCAAATACGTGACATTTGCGGTTTTATTTGTAAACCTATATATGGCGACATGATATATGGTACCCATGCCGCCTATGATTGATACTTATGATTTGAAGTTGTTTTATACACTATGCACTTATTATAGTATCAAATGATTTGTTTTAAACGTATCAAGCATTCTTTGGCTGTTATAAGGGAAAACCCTATCCTCGACTGCGTTGCATTGTGTGATGGGACCTGGGTCTTATAACAGCTTCATTTTTCTTTATTTAGCATTGCGCTGTTTGTTTTATGCACTGGTATTCTTGGGAGGAAACCCGTTCCGTGTTATACGGCGTGGTCCCTTGATTTACCTTTAAAAATAAAGATTAATAACTGTTTTAGTTCTCACACCAGTCACATGACTGACCTGGAGTTTATTGTTTTAACCTAAACTCTGGGTGCCCCTATTTTGACACGGGCAGCTAGTAGTTTTGGTTTTTGCAGATTTATATTCACAGGATCCTGGTTTACAGCTGGAATGATATCCGGAAAGCTTTGTATCCGTATATCTCTTCTAGTTGTGTATTGTATTATTTTCCGCTGCTATGTATTTAAATGTAATTTAAATCTCTGATATTTCTGTGTAATATTGTTTCATACTCTGTATATTCTTGTAATCTGATGCATTGTTGTAATATACAATGAAATGTTCTTCTGTATGAGTTCTGTTGTGTCCTGTTCTCAAACGATAGGGCGTTTCGAGGGACCTGGGTCGGTTTAGCGACTGGTTCGGACCGAGCGAAATTCCTTGCCGTCACAATTACGTGTTAGCTAAAGAAGTTCCCTTCTCCGCTTCCACTCTTGGTACGGTTGAAGAAATCAATGTACGTGACCTTTCTGGAAATACCCTGTCAGACATTCATCCATACAAGTCATCCAGGAACAGGATGAACCGAAGGTACTATTCAGTATATCCATCTTAGGCACTGTTATCTAAGATTTATACCATAGCCCTTGCATAAACTCCGTCTTCAATTATCTTCAGTACGTGATGATTCACAACGCTACTGTCAATACGGAGTGGTTCTTTGGATAATAATCCAACTGGTCTCTCCGTATTAACAACGTTAAAATGGTAAAAAACTTCGATACTCGGTGAGTTAACTACCAAAGAAAAATACGTGTGCAAACAACGATATTATTTCCAGATGGAAATTCTATTAGTCAATCATCATTCATATATATATATATATATATATATATATACATTCATATTTCCTTATTTTATATATTTAGAAAATATACGTTAATACTGGAAAACATTTCCATTTCTAATCCATATTTCCAATTCAATATTTGATTTCGTTTCTGATTCTATTTGGAAAACATTTCCAAATCTTCTTTACTTGGATTTAAACCGATGTTTAAATCAACATTTGCGACGACAACTCAAACCACTATACTTATTTACTAAATTCACTTAACCACTTTCACTCTCAAACCTTAACCACTTCTAAATTAAAAACGAAGTCAATCAAGTTGGGGTACAACTACCTCTCAGACCTTAACTGAACAACATTTCAAATCTCGAAATAGGTTAAGTCCATCTTTTAACTCTTTAACACTTACGTAACTTTCCTTTCGAATAATCTCTATTCGATAACTCCTCCCTTCGAATAACTTTATTCGATAATCTCTCTCTCTTACGAATACCTAGATTCGATAAATCTTTCTTCGAATAAACTATATTCGATTAACTCTATTCAATTAACTCTTATCAATTTACTCTATTGGACTAACTTTATTGGATTAACTCTATTTGATTTAACCCTAAATGATTAACTCTTTTCTTTTAACTCCTTTCGAATAAAATATATTCGATAACTCTTTTACTCTATTCGATTAACTCCTTTACTCTATTCGAATAAACTATATTCGATTAACTCCATTTATTTACTAGGTTTGATGACTCCTTTCGAATAACTAGATTCGATTAACTAACTTCGAATAACCAATATTCGATAACTCCTCTCGAATAAATTATATTCGATTACTCTTCTCTCGAATACACTATATTCGATAATTCTACTTCGAATAAGTGATATTCGATAACTCTACTCGATTAACTCCAATTGGATAACTCTAACTGGTTAACTCTAACTCTAACTGGTTAACTCAACTTATTCAACTTAACTTAACTTGATTAACTCCTATCGAATAACTAGTATTTGATTTAACTCCATTCGCTTGACTCTAGATCGCAGCGATCACAATGGTTACGCCTGATTCCCTCAGGAAACATCCGACCGCCGTAGGCTATCTGCAGCCCTGCGAATTACGCTAGCAGTCGTGCTAAATGGCAACCCATTTATATTAACTCCAACTTATTAACTCTATTTTCGAATAAACTATATTCGATCAACTCACTTCGAATATCTCTGATTCGATTATCTCACTTCGAATATCTGCTATTCGATTAACTCCTTGATTAACTCAAATCGATTAACTCATCTCGAATATTTCTGATTCGATTAACTCTATTCATTAAATCTAACTGATTTCTTCTAACTGGATAACCCTAATGGGTTAACTCTAATGGTTTAACCTAACTGGTTAACTCTACTATTTTAACCCTAACTGGTTAACTCTAACTGTTTAACTCTGACTGGTTAACTCTAACTGTTCAACTCTAACTGGTCAACTCCGCTGGTCAACTCTAACTGTTTAACTCTAACTGGTTAACTCTACTGAATAACGTTTATTCATTTATAAAGATTTACTTTTAGTAACGGTTCTGCACTTTATAAATGTTCTCTTTAATAACGTTACATCACTTATACAAGTGTTGTGTACCCATTCTATTTTAACTACCGGTGTTAAAACCAATATCTCTTCCCTATATAAGTTCAGACTTATATATCCCATTTATCGAATGATAAATAATTACTTAATTTATAAATATCATTTATAAATTAATCTATTCCATTTATCTGTTTTCTCCATATATAAGTTCTGGCTTATATATATATAACTATTTATCCAAAGATAAATATTTTCTTTATAGTCCATTTGTTTTCTAAACAAATATTTTCCCTTTATTATACTATTTGCAGAAAGTTTGCAAATATCCCCTTTTGGTTTTCTTCTAAGTATTTCCTTTAACAATTCCTTATTTATTTTCTAAATAAATATTCCTTATTTCTTATCTTATTCAGTTTCTAATTGAATAACTCCTTTTAATATCTTATTCGATTTCTAAATGAATAATCCCTGTTAATATCTTATTCAATTTCTAAAATGAATAATCCTTTTACTTATCTTATTCAATTTCTAATTGAAAAATCCTTTATACTTTATTCGATTTCTAAGTGAATAACTCTTTTATAACTTCTTATTCAATTTCTAAATGAATAACTCCTTTATCATCTTCTATTTATTTAACATATAAATATCTCATTTATCATCTTCTATTTATTTTCTAAATAAATATCTCATTTATTATCTTCTATTTATTTTCTAAATAAATATCTCATTTATTAACTTCTATTTATTTCCTAAATAAATAATCCAATATTTTATCTTATTTATTTATTCTAAATAAATAATCCATTATCTTATCTTATTTATTTATTCTAAATAAATAATCCATTTTCTAAATATTCCATTTATAAAGATTTCTCTTCATTTATAATTCCAGTTAACGTATTTCCTATTTATAAATATTCCATTTATAAATATTTCTATTTATAAATATTCTATTTATAAATATTCTCTTTTATAAAATCCTCTGATTTTATAAATATTCAGGTATGTTTTGGTGTTGAACATATCAAGTTACGATGTCCAATATCGTCCATACACAAACAATCAACAACAGGTTATAAATTCACATCATATATCAAAATATATGAAAAACAATAAAATAACTGTTGAGGAATCCAGTCGAATTCCTCCAACCTGTTTCCCTGCATCCACAGATGTTACACAATAAAATCAACATCACTTTCAGTTTCATATGATATATTTTGTTAAACAGAATTAATATAGAAATTCATCTAATTGACTAGCAGTTCAATCAAACAGTCAACACATAGTCAATCAGTCAATATTTAACAGTTCTAAAAATACAATATGAAATTATGAATTGTTCAGAGTTAGTGAGATTTACTCACATTTGCAGTTCATCGTTAAAGAACGATAAATTGTTGCTTGATTTGAATCAAATAGTTTATTTCGCCATAAATCCAAACGAGCTCGAATCCACTTCCAGTCAGCTTCGTTGTGAAGCTCTCGTCCATACGGTCCCAACGCAACTGACGGTTCATCAAACTGATAACCTTAAAAATGCCGGCCCATCAATGAAAACCACATCCACTAAGATACTTCTTCCTCCATTCGATACACCCCACTCCAGGAAAAACCGCGCAGCCTTTTCGAGCTTCCTTCCCTTCATTTACTCCCAGAAATTTTAAAACTAAATTAATAATTTTCATTGGGCTTTTACCCTTTTTCTTTGAACTCAGCCCAATATGAATTTAACCTGACAACTGCTTTCAGCCTTCTTCCCCAATATACAATTCACGCTCCAGTAACCACATGAACAGAACATGACCATAACCGAACTTCTTTAAATCCCAAATACCTCCCTCCACCGTTGATTACACCACTAAATCCCACTCTGCCAACACACACACCCAACACTGCACAGTACTCCACGGCCCAAGTAGTTTGCTTCACTATCTGTCTCTTCATTTCATTAACAACGCCTGCATGTTTCCTGTACAAACACTCCACCTCCTATCTTCACGTAAACCAGTCCTTCACATTGTAAAGTAGACCCACGGCTCCTTCTTACAATCCATACTTCATGCGCATGTAAATCTCCTCATTATATACTTTGAAACCAACTGCCCATGTTGTTCCCATAACCCTTCTGTCCTCCATCCATCAATGTCGACTCACAGCCCTATCAGATGCCATTCAGACCAACCCACTTCCAGTAACATATACTCACCCTTTCCAACACATTAAACCCATGCCTTTCACTTCCTCCACTGATGCCATCTTCAGACCAGATCCATACGATTTCAGTGCAGCACCAAACTCCTTATGACAACCTTCAAACTTTGGTGATCTCCTTCGTACCCTCACTCCGTTCCAGATCTGATTTAGTCGTAGGGAACGAGTATATAACCACAACAGATTATCAGTTGGGTTTGTAGGGATTTATTTGAATTTAGTTTGAATTTAGAAGGATCGAACTTTGGGTTTCTTTGCCGAAGAGAAGGAACTGGCGGCTACGAATTTGATGAAGGAAATGGGATTCTAGGTTAAACGTTTGTAAAAGGGTATTTATAGACAAATGCTTTACTTAAGTGTGAAGCAAAAGGAATATTTGTTTAAGATAATTATAGGATAACTTAAGGCATATCCTTTTGAGTAGGCGGCAGAAATGATATGCTAGGATGGTGACAATACGTTCATGGTGTGAAGGGTAGATAGGGACATGCCATCTATTTTAGTACAGCAAGAACGTGCAACTCTTAATGAGATGGGAGGTAAGGTCCATTGAATGAAACAGTACGAGCTGGCTTGATGTGTACTCGACTCGACTAAATATGAATATGTATATTCCAACATTACTTCTCCGCTAAAGAATGGCGTACTCCGCTACGTACAATCATATTCATATACGAGTGCTACAGACTGAAATAAAAATACCGTTGTGATGAGCAAGGTGCCACGATCCCAAAAATATAATAATACCGGTAGATTAACTCATATTTTGAAACCTCAAAATGTTGATTACAGGGTGTAAAATACTCCAATAAAAAAGTTGCTTATTTAATTAATTAAAAATCTCAGTAAAATTCTAAAAATTAAATTATCGATATGTCTCAAAAGAACCACGTCTAAATTCAAACCCCATATCAAGTTATATTGAAAAACCCTTTTATAACGTGAATAAAGCGTCGCAAATTATAAAGGAATTTTACAGCGACTTTTCTGGAATTTGATTTGAACATAAATCAAAATCGACGAAATCCCGAATTTTCTCTTCCACTAGAAAGATATACTCCACCAGCTCCACACGTTTCTTGTTTCACAAAAATCCGGCTGAAAATGAATCCTGTACATTTAGATGAAGTTCGAATCGCCAAATCGCGAATTTTAGCGCCATTTCAAGCTCGATTTTAATTATAATATAATTATACATTCAAACTGACGTCGATTGAATATATTCGTCAATATAATTCAACTCTAGGCTGAATTAAATCTAAGGGACGACCCTGTTCACATCATATCGCCATTTCAGCCAATTCTGATTATTTCAGAATTAAATATATTATTTAATTTATTATTTTAATTAAATATTCATTATAATTTAATTAAACCACTATATCACTATTTATATAATTAAATAAATTAATTATAATACCTCTGAAAATGCGGGTCATTACAATGTTTGCTATGTACTCGTAGTACCAGCACGACAACATGTAACAAAATCCAAACATCTGCTGAACTGCTCCAAAAGCGTAAGAGTCAAGAGCGGTATACAGATAACTGAAAATAGCAGTGCCCTAATCAATTTTATGTAGCTGATCTAAATCAGCTAGTGCTGATAGATAGCCCAATATGATCGTACTCCGTTGGTTCGAAAAGAATGTCAAACCAAGGAGATATAAAATAGTGGCCTGATACACTGTGTCATGGAAATCCACTACATCGAGATGTGTTGTAATGTAATCAACTAAACATGAGACTGAAACGAAACCATTGGAGATATGAGCCGTGGAAAAATCTGGCAAATACTGAAGGTAGGATTCGGGTGACTCATAAGAGGTATCGAATGGGCAGGAGACTCTGTCAGGGAGGCCAATCTCAATCCCCGTAAGCATGTAAAAATCTGCTAAGGTCATACCTAGCTCAAAATTAGGGAAGTGAAAAGTGTGAGTCGTAGGCCACCATCTCTCTAATAAGGCCTCTAGCAAAGGTCGATTGAAGGACTAGGGAGGTATAATCTGTAAAAATAGGCCGAACAGACTAGCCAGTAGCCTCTCTCTAATATGTAATGGTAATATTTCAAGGGCCTGTGTACTAAACTTCGCCCAACTACCGCGAACGTAGATGTATGTGTCCTATTAAAAATTATAACAGTTCAATAACTATAAAATCAATAGTTTGTACTATTAAAAATTATAACGTAAATGCACTGAACTATAACTATAAAACCAACAGGTCATGCTACCTAGGTTATATAGTAAACAATAACAGTTCAATAAATTTAAATGTTAAAATTAAAATTTATACCAGAATGGTGTCGAGCGTGGTAGACGAACGGTGAGTGTACCCATCTGGCAACTCATGAAGGAAGTGTAAGTTCTCAATCACCATCTCCACTGGTGTAGGAATGTGCGTTGGACCAGCTGCATCGTCCAGCTGAGGTCGAACTGTATGTCTCCTCATCTTTGTTACACGTGGTGGCATCCCGGCGTCCAGCTGAGGCCTACCGCGCCATACTTATAGGCGCGGTGGTCGCACACGCCGATTTTATCGACGTGCAAGCTCACGAGCTGATAAAATCAACTCGCGCTAAGCCCACCGATTAAATCGGCGCGCGATTGTTGGGAAACATCAAAGATATTTCCCTGAATGTTACGGATCGTAATGTTATGATCGATAACCTTGTTGGAGTTGCTCTTAAAACAACAAATAATTTTTCTATCCAATCGTGAGTGACTTTCAATAAAACTAGTATGTAACCCATACGTTGCACACGATAATATTATAAAATATAGTAATTAGAATTTTATTGTTAAAATTGAAACTTTATTATATAACATATGATGAATCATACAAAATAAATAAACTATTAATTATTTTTGTTTTTTTATATAAGGTATATATTATGTAACTTTTATTTGTTTGAAGTAAAAATATAATTCTATTGATCTTATTACTTTAAGCAGGTGTTTATGTTGAAACTAACATATTTTAATTATTTTAGATATATTAAAACTATATTATTTATTTCTTTTACAATTTTAAATTATGTACTAGGTTAAAATATATTATCTTAAGAGTAAATAATCTGAATAAATTGAGAAGGATTTTATAATAAAATTATATAGGTCTTATTATAGAGTTATTTGAAGTTAAAAATAGTATACTTTTTAATGTAGGGTGTGATAAATTTATTGTTTATGTATATAAACGATCATGGTTATATACAAAATAACTTTATTATTGTTTTTTATATACATAAATATATGCATGTGATCTATATATCTACGAGTCAAACACAAAATTTTTATTATGATTTTTATTAGTATGTAAGTCTACACATATGTGACTAGTACATATATTATTAAAATACTTTAAATTCGAAATTTCGTAACCAATTTAAATATGTAGGATCTAATATAAAAGATTAGTAAACAGTCGATGAAGTGCACATAACTGTAGACATCAGTATCCTGCTTGTTTGTAGCTAATATCATGGGCATACACTTTAGTCCACTACCTGTTTTTTTAAATAGTTTTTGACATGTACATGCCCTTCACATCATTAGCAATTTTGGTTCCATATAAGATATAAGGCCGTTAATTATATGCATTTAAATATTTCAGACCGACCACAACTCTATGTAAACTTTTAATTAAACCTTATCTTTTTTTTAGTGTCTTGTTATATTTTACTTTCCGTTTACATATGCATAAACTTTGGATTTTTATATAACTGTATTTCACTGTCTTGCTATATTTTACTGTCTTGCTATGTGTACTCAGTGATTTCTATATACTCCCTTAGCTCCTTGTGCATGCTTAGTCCCACTATATATAACAAATTCACAATAACTGAAAACACCGCAGTTTCCTGCTCAACACCAGCATGTTAATGTTGATGAGTTTGCGAATCAGGTTGAACCAGAGAGTCGGAGGATGATGTTGTTTGAGGCACGTAGAACACGTTTTCCTTAAGGAATTTATCGCCCCCACTATATTGATTGTTTTAATGGCTGCGAGATTCCTCCAGGATACAACAAACTATTTGTTTTACAGAAGCAAAAGAAGAATGGGGGAAGAGGAATTCAGAAATTTAATCTGGGTTTGGGAAGGAGCCGTATAAATAAGAGACGAACAGTTGTGACCGTTGCTTGCGAGGAGACGCTGCCATTCAAAAATTCACGATTGTTCGCAACAGGCGAACCTGTTCCGTACGGTCACGCACGCGCCCACGTGCCCGAAGTGCCCAAGTGCCCATCTTTGACCCATAATAATATTATATAGGCCCCAAACCCATTGAGCCCAAGCCATTGTGTCATTCTCAAGCCCATGTTGTTTTGTTTCACAATATCCTATTCCAAACATTAATATATAGGGAGAGATACTTCATAATATTTGCCAATGTGGGACAAATACTTATTGCAATCTTCCCAATAATCCCCCACAAGATTGTAATAATTATTTATTTATGCATATGAGAAAGTACCTTTTGGTTAAACTTTTCTCTTTAGTCCATATTTTTAAATTTCAACAAAATATTTGGTAGTAAATACTTTAAACCAAAATCCTATATGATGAAGCGAAATATATGAACACATAAATATTATTTTGCCTCTGTAAAATATCATAACCGTAGATTGGTTATTAATTTCCTCCTGGTTTTCATGAACATGTATAAAGTTATATCCAAACTTTATTGAAACATTGTTTCTTATGTTCATATAGGTGTCCATTCTTTCCGTCCTTTGTTACTATGGACAAATGGTCACCACAAAATGTAACATTACAAACAATGAGTCCCTCGTGTTTGTCAATCACTTAACTGCAACTTGTTGTTGCCCATTAAATTATAGGCTATAGAGCGTAAGGTTGGGTTTCTGTTGCAGGTGATTAAAAAAGTTTTAGACCCATTTCACAACTAGTTGTTTTAACCATTTCTCTTGATAATCCCTTGGTTAATGGGTCTGCCAAATTTTTCTTTGATCTTACATATGTGATTGTGATGATACCATTCACAATTAGTTCCCTTACATATGCATGTCTCAAACTTATATGTCTAGATTTTCCGTTATAAATCTTATTATATGCCCTAGACATTGTAGCTTCACTATCACAATAAACAGAAATGGCTGATGATGGTTGTGGCCACAACTCTATCTCTGTTAACAGATTTCTTAGCCATTCTGCTTCCTTTGCTAAAGCATCCAAAGCAACAAATTCTGCTTCCATTATGGAATGTGTGATAATTGTTTGTTTCTTGGAGGCCCATGATATTGCTCCCCCTCTAAGAGTAAAAATCCATCCAGTAGTTCCTCTATTTTCATTTTCAGGTGTCAAACCACTTGCATCTGAGTATCCTTCTAGAACTGCTGGGAAATTTCCATAGTAGAGTCCTAATTTGCTTGTTCTTTTAAGATAACCTAAGACTCTACCGATTGCCTTCCAATGTGAAACACTAGGATTATTTGTATACCTTGATAGTTTGCACACTGCATAAGAAATATCAGGACGAGTGCAATGCATGTCATACATGAGACTGCCGATCACACTTGCATATTCTAGTTGAGCAACTGCTCTTTCAGAATTTGCAAATATTTTGATAGAAGAATCATAAGGACTGCTTGCTTCTTTAAAATTTAATTGCTTGTATTTAAGAAGTATCTTTTCAATGTAGTGAGATTGACATAAAGCATATCCCTCATGGTGTTTCCTTACTTTAATTCCTAGAATAGTATCAACTTCGTTTAGGTCTTTCATTTTGAAACACGTAGTTAAATAGTTCTTTGTCTCATTTATACCTTCCATATTAGTACCAAATATGAGCATATCGTCCACATATAGGCATATTATAACACCATATTTTTCTGTAAATTTCGAGTAAATGCACTTGTCGGCATTATTATGCTTGAAGCCATTAGAAAAAATTACAGAGTCAAATTTCTCATGCCATTGTTTTGGTGCTTGTTTTAATCCATATAAGGATTTAACTAGTTTGCAAACCTTATTTTCATTTCCGTTCATGACGAATCCTTCCGGTTGTTCCATATACACCTCTTCGTCTAATTCTCCATTAAGAAAAGCGGTCTTGACATCCATTTGATGCACATATAATCCATGAATAGACGCAAGAGCAAAAAGAATCCTTATTGATGTTAGTCTAGCGACTGGAGCATATGTATCAAAGTAATCGATGCCTTCCTTTTGCCTAAATCCTTTGGCTACTAGCCTTGCTTTGAAAGTTTGAACAGATCCATTCGTATTATATTTCTTTCGAAACACCCATTTACATCCAATTGGTTTGGATCCAATTGGTAAATCTGTTAGAACCCAAGTGTTGTTAGATAGAATTGAATCCATCTCATCCTGTATTGCATCTTTCCAGAAAGCAGCATCCCTTGAAGTAATAGCTTCTTTAAAAGTTTTAGGATCTTCTTCGTTATTCAAAATAAAAATTGTCTCATCGAGTAATTTATCCCTATCACCAACAACAAGGTGAACTATATCATCTGGTGAGAAAAAGTCAGGGTCTAAGCTTTTGGCTTTCCTTGGTCTTTGGCTTCTTCTAGGTTCATCAGGAACATCCTGAAGCCTCCTTTTATTTGGAGAATTACATTCAATGTTTTCATCATTCCTTTTGTGGATGATTTGTGTAGGATCCGGAACTGTCATGGAATCACATACAAATTTATTTTCGATGAATTCTACATCTCTTGATTCCACAATTACATTAAATTCTATATCTAATAATCTGTATGCTTTAGAATTTTCAGCATATCCTACGAATATACTTTTCAACGCACTTGGTCCAAGTTTTATCCTTTTCGGATCTGTGACCCTATAAAAGGCTAAACATCCCCAAACTCTTAGATATTTCAAGTTTGGTTTTCTTCCTTTCCATAATTCATAAGGAGAAGTCTTAGTCTTTTTTGATGGAATTCTGTTATACAAATGACATGCCGTTAAGAGTGCTTCTCCCCACAAATTGACATGTTGTTTAGCATTTGAAATCAGAGCATTGGTCATTTCAACAAATGTTCTATTTTTTTGTTCAGCCAGTCCATTTTACTGTGGGGTATAAGGTGCGCTTGATTGATGAATAATTCCATTTTCTTCACAAAAGGTTGAAAATTCCAAGGAAAAATATTCCCCACCTCTATCACTTCGCAACACCTTAATCCTCTTTTCCTTTTGATTCTCAACATTGGTTTTGAAACGCTTAAACATTTCAAAAGCTTGATCTTTTGATTTCATTAAGTAGACGTGTGTGTATCTGGAATAATCATCTATAAACGTGATAAAGTACCTATTGCCACCTCTAGTCAATATACCATTTAATTCACAAATATCTGAATGTATTAATTCAAGTAGTTTAGTATTCCTTTCAGATTTTGGAAATGGCTTTTTGCACATCTTTGCTTCAATGCAAATTTCACATTTAGTTTGGTGTACATTATCATACGAAATTATTCCTTCTTTAGACATAAATTGTAAATTTTTGTAATTTAGATGTGCTAAACTATTATGCCATAAATGAAATGAATCGACAACATAAGCAAATTCGTTCATTTTATTAATACTTAATTTAAACATACCATTACAAGCATATCCTTTCCCAACAAACATACCACCCTTGGACAGAATAAGACTATTCACGTCTAAAACACCCTTAACGCCCTTATTACATAGAAGACAAGCAGAAACCAGATTTTTTCTGATTTCTAGAACATGTAAAACATTAACAAGAACAATCCTTTTGCCATAAGTGAACTCTAATTCCACGCTTCCTTTTCCAACGACATTTGAAGCATTATGGTTTCGCATAAGTACTTTAGTATCGTCAGAAACCTTCTCATATGATTTGAACAGCGACTAGTTGTTGCATGCGTGAATAGTAGCCCCAGAGTCATACCACCAATCATTATCTTTGGTATTATCTGCCATGTTCAGTTCTGTGATCATATCGATGTTCATTCTTGAAACCATGGCAACGATTTCTGAATCTTCCTGTTCAACCATGTTCGCCTTGTTGGAAGTGCCTTGATTGTTCTTTTTGCCCTGGTTATTGTTCTGTCCTTGCTCCTTTTTCTGTCTTTTGAAAAATCTACAGTCGCGTTTGGAATGTCCAGGTTTGCTGTAGAAGTAGCAGTCACCCTTGCCTTTGCTGTTGTTTTCTCTTTTGCGTTTTCCAGAGGTTTTATTGTCGTTTCCAACATTGTTAATATTGGAAGCATCAGCAGAGTCAAAAACTTTCTTCTCACGATTTCTGGTTTCTTCCTCAATTCGAAGATGTTTTTTAATCTGTTCCATCGTGAAATGCTCTAAAGAATGCATAAGTTTCTTTCGATAATCACTCCAATTTTTCGGGAGTTTGGCCATCACAGTCCCAACTTGAAAAGCTTCAGGAATGTCGATCTTAACATTCCTCAACTTATTGAATATCACTTGTAGTTCATGTACTTGGTCCAGAACAGATACATTATCAAGCATTTTAAATTCAAAGAACTCGAAAATTAAAAACTTATCTGTGCCTTGTTTTTCGTTGCTGTATTTGGCCTCTAGACTTTTCCATATTTCTCTTGGTGACTTGACAGATGTGAATCAATCATACAACCGATCGGACAGAGTATTAAGTATGTGACCTCTGCAGACGACTTCATCTTCTTCACGCTTCTTTCTCTTGGCAATAACATCTGCAGTGTCTTTTTCAGTCGACGGCGATACTGGCTCCAGTTTTTCATCAAGCACGTACGCAATTTTGAGTGTAGTCAGAAGAAACATGATCTTATCTTACCAACGGGTGTAGTTTGTGCCATCAAAACGATCCAATTTGGTGAATTCCTGATTCATTATCTTGTATGTTGATTCGGACGACGCCATAATGGATAAACTCCTTAAGATTGTTGATGAGTTTGCGAATCCGGTTGAAGTAGAGAGTCGGAGGATGACGTCGTTTGAGGCACGTAGAACAGCCCAAGTGCCCATCTTTGACACATAATAATATTATATAGGCCCCAAACCCATTGAGCCCAAGCCATTGTGTCATTCTCAAGCCCATGTTGTTTTGTTTCACAATATACTATTCCAAACATTAATATATAGGGAGAGATACTTCATAATATTTGCCAATCTGGGACAAACACTTATTGCAATCTTCCCAATAGTTAAGCCCCATGACAACTAAGCAACATAGTAATTGCAAACACTATAGGTTCATGTACAAACAATCTTAGCACCTGATTCACCATAACTCATATCACTTGATCATTCTAATCCTAAATAAGCCTTATACATGTGTATACATATTAATGGTTGCACAGCAGGAATTATGGGACATTTTTTTAGAATTATCAGTGACCTAGATTTGATCTTCTCCACCGCCAACTCCAAGTCAGCATCTTACTGTCCAGGAACCTCTTGAGTGTGCACCTCTTCTACAAAATGTTGCAACCTGCTTGCTCCATTTATACTTCTCAGTAGCTGTTACTTAGCAACTCGTGGGGCAATAACCTGTCTAGTTTGACTATTTTCAGCAGTGCGTCCACTTGCTTCTTCTCAGCATGGTCTAGCAGTTCTTTACCATTGAACTTCTGATGTTGCATCCCCATACATCACACACAAGACTGTTATATTTCTACTTACCATCCAAGCTATGTTATCATATTATCACTAGCAAGTAGCCTTTGGATCCGCTCAGAGCGTCAGCCATGAATACACTTGTCTGTGAGCCGTATTGCATTATCTACACGACATGTTGCGATCATTAGTTATTTATTTTTGTAATTAAATAACATGATGACTTTAGCTTGTTTAATCTTTGTCATCTTGTCGATCATTACAGTGATGATCGTTTATTTGTAAAAGCTAATACCGTCCTAACTTTTGTAGCTTGATTTATTACTATATGGGTTCTCTCTACATAAGAGTGCCATTCTTTCATCAAAAAAAATTTAAAAGGAAAAAGGAAAAAAACAGTAGATGCTAAAATAACAAATTATTATTTTTTACCCTTGGATGTAATCATTAAAATCATAGTTTAAATTACATAAAACAAATGTTTAAAAGCACATAAATGTTAATCCCTTCATAAAAAAGGAATAAACCAACATATTTCTCTATAATAAAAAATAGACAATATTTACATCTATGAAAAGAGCATCAAGTAAACTATATAGCATCTAATCGAACCATATATCAAAGCATATGTTGGGAAAAAAAGAAATGGGCTAAAAGTGTACAGAATCTAAAAACAATCAACTATTTTGCCCCACAAAGGTTTATTTTCTTTTTCCAAAAATTCCTCGATCATTATGTTTTTCCACGTCTTCTATTACTCACTTATGTGCAAATCGTGGCCTGTTCTTCCGGTAAGATTTTATAGATATTTATTACAATTGTTACATTTTATATTTCAAGACATAAATTATTTTTAGTTTTCGCACGTGTGTGTGTCTTGTTTCGAATACCTAAAATTAAGTTCTACAATAACGAAATAAAAAATAAACTTCATATGTATGAATGGATCATATTATTTCATACTAATTTTATGGCAGAACTAAAGATTAAACCAGTGTTATTTGTCGAATATCCATAAATTATACCGATATATTATGTGCATTTTTTATTTCAGTTAATCATGCATTAATGTGTGCCTTTTTATTCACACATTTATAACTGATATATCATTTGTCTTTGGAATTATTTCCTTTTCTTCAAACTGATTAAATAAAAAGAACGCGACTGTTTATAGTTTTACTATTTATTTTTCAATCATCTCTTGAAAAACTTCATTTTTGTAGAGTTGAACTTAATTTTAAGGAATATGACCAAGGATCCCCCCTCCCTTTTTTTCTTTCAGAGTAGATGTTTCAATGAGGAAAAAAACACACAAAAATGGATTAATGCAAGAGAAAAATCAAAAGTTCATGTTTTTGTTTATGACTCATGAACATATCCGACGACGGTAATTTGTAAGGAGATTCCATTTCCAGATATGAATGAAAAGTTGTATATTTTAATCAAATTTCTTTAGCCATGCACTTCGTTTTAATAGTCCCATTTGGATGTGGTTTTTTCAGCATTTCCTTTATAATTGAAAACATTTAAAGACAAACGATGTCTTTCTTCCACTAATTATTTTGCAACTGGCAAATAGTGTACAAACCTATTCTAAGTAAAATAATGACTGAAACTAATAATATCAAGAGTAACATAGGAAATGAATTTACCCAACATAATCGCCTGCGAGCATTATTATTAAATTGACACCTTCTAATATTAGCGAGAAGAAATCAATTAATACATTCATGATGCAACACATGTTGAAACAGTTCTCACAAAATACCAGCCGTATGCTTTTGATGAATCGAAGATTATGCATATGCTTATGATTGGAATATTGCAAAGACTTTATTTATGAATATCACATAATGTGTTTCATAAGTCATTGTCGTTTGAAATAACTAAACATAAATATTTCAATTTCAGTGGTCTTGGTTTAATAACGAACTAAATTGATATCTGATGTTAAACTTAAGATATGGCTTATATATAGAAAACCTACTCAAATATGATACTTTTTTATAGCCACTGCAAAATTCCTTCATTTCAAGATTTTTTTGTGTAACATCAAAAGGTTATCAATATGCATGTTATCATGCTTTGTATTTAATCAACTGACTTAGATATAGCTGACTCTTAGCCAGTTCATATCACAAACATGAATAAAATAATTCCCTACCTTTTCTTATTCTGGCAATTTCAGATTGGTAGAAATAATTAAACATAAATATTTCAATTTTAGTAGTCTTAGTTTAACATGTAACTAAATTTATATCTGATGCTAAATTTTAAGATATAGCCTAAATTTAGAAAGCCTACCTAAGTATGGTACTTCTCTATAACCATTGTTAAATACTTCCATTTAAAGAATACCCAAGTATTTTTACTACATTGGAAAAAAATAAAAAAATATTCTTAGGTCAATGAAATTAATTTCCCTAAAATATTCTTAGGCCAATGAATATTCTCGTGAAAAATACTATCTTGTGCATAAAGATTATTATTTTTTTAAAGAAGAAAAATATAACATTTTTGGTATATCCACGATAATTATATATTTCATATCCATGAGATATGATACATACACACACGCGCGCGCGTGCGCACATATATATATATATATATATATATATATATATATATATATATATATATATATATAGTATCCAAAAAACTTGTCTTTGCTTAGCGATATTTTATATATGATGGTCATATTAAATCTGCCAAATCATAGATTATCTTCTACTTAACAAATTGAATTTGCTTTACAATTAGATATAAACATACTTTTTAAAAATATGACATAAACTTCATCTTCTATGAACATTCCTAAAATGATCCTCAATTAT
The DNA here is from genome assembly GCA_030737875.1 of Allium sativum. NCBI lineage: Eukaryota > Viridiplantae > Streptophyta > Magnoliopsida > Asparagales > Amaryllidaceae > Allium > Allium sativum. Next base: position 19,211,970 of record JASFAX010000025.1, read on the forward strand.
ATATAAGCAATGTCAGACTTTAATTCAAAGAATATAAAATAAACTTGGAACATTGCAAAATAAACTTGTAACATTGTGGAAAAAATAGTATACCACTTTAAGAGTAATTATTAAAAAAATAGTGAAGGCATTATGCATGCCTAAAATAGATGTCAATCGTTTATTTCTTTTATGGAGATAATTTATATATACTCACTTAACATAAAATCATTACTGCCTATGTTTACATATGTACCAAGGAGAATCCTCCTATGAAAAAATAATTTAGAAGATAGTAGTTAGTTTTTATAACCTAGCCACTATGAAACATCAGTCATACATAATATACGTTTTGGTATAAACTTATCTCATCCAATATTTGTAAAATATAAATCAATACATGGAAAAAAATTCAGCTTATAATTAAATTGAGTTCTCAAAGTGTATTTAGCATTGTTCATGCTGGGAAACAATGGCTGAGTCGCGGACCAGGTCGCTTTCTTGAAGACGATTCGGCAATCTGGTCGGTGGTGCAAAACCAGTTCGTACTTTCGCCGCCGCCTCTAGGATAAAACAGCCTCTCTGAAATTAATAACTGATCTTCTTTGCACAAACAAATTAGTGCAGATTTGCACTTTCTGAATTTAACTGCTCGAAAATTTCCGTAAGAATATTTTAATGGCGGTGGAAGAGAAAAGAGAAAAACAGTTTTTTTTTTTATCTATATTCATTTCGTCTAACCTGAAGATAATAATATATAGACGAGGATTAGGTTATTCGAAAATACTGGTCAGTGGAGGAAAATAGGATCTGCGAAATACTTGGTCAAAAGTTTACCGTTTCAAATTAAGTTCGGTTCAGAAATATTTTCCGTAATTAAAAAACAGTTCGAAAAAATCAAGTTTTTCTGGTATAAAAATATAAGTATCTACACCACATAGCCAAGGCCCAAGCCCGAACCGAACCGGGTCGGGTCGGTCGGTCGAGCGCGCGTGTGGTGGTCATGATGCATGGGCTCCCTCCTCACAACAAAGCATGTATTGGGAGCCCCAAGGCCCCATCAAAGCTTCTTAGAAACAAGTATAAATACTTGCTTCTTTCATATAATCCCATGATGTGGGACTATTCACATTTAGGAGCCATCATACACTTATTTCTATATTTTAAACAATTCACGTAAATTTCCAACAATCCCCCACTTGAATTTTTTAAAATATTATCGAGCAGTTTCTAAAACCATAAGACTGTGCATAAACAAAGGTATCATCCGACTTGAACCTTTGCGTAGTGAATAAGATTCAGTTTTTACTAGAGTGACACGTAGTCTTGAACTCTATTCCTTACATCAAACCACACACAATCTTTTCCATAGTGCAATCAAATAAGCCCGTGCGTTTATGGCCATGCACGTCAATCCCAGTTTAGTGAACGCTCTAGAAGTTCTGCCCAAAACTCCATAGGAAATGGCCACATTTCCACATTCACATAGGTGAGTCTATCAAGAGTACTCCTGAAGGTAGGTACTCCAATCCCAATAGAGTATAGATCTCATTAAGAGTTTCTATTAACTCATCCTCTAATCACTTCAGGAATACATGCTTCTTAATATATAAATTTAGCATGTTCTACTACTATCACTACACAACTTGTTTTTACCCATTGAACCTAGTTCTTGGGATCTCCGGTCATTTAGGTCGGGTTACCATTGTGCGTGATTCCACTATCTCAGGCAGTAGTCCCATTCTTTTAGAATTATTAAGGACTTTCTTTCTGGTCAGTCCTTTCGTCAAAGGATCTGCCAAATTATCATCACCTCATATGTGATGTTCTATAAAAATACTGTGTATACGACTATCATTTCTTACCGTTGTAATATCGGTTCTGTTTTCCTTTCAATAGTCGTCGAATTTTTCATCACTATGTATATGATGTTCTTTTACAGTATTGTGCTTACGACGTCGTTTTCTACCGTTGTTATAACGGTTCTATACTTTTTGTAATAGCCGCGGAACTATCACAATCGATTACACCACTGGTGTCTATCTTTCCCGTATAGGGATCTCAACTAGCAGATTTCTTTAGTTCTCTGCTTCTTCACTAGCTGTGGCTAGTGCTATTATCTCAGTCACTATAGTATACTGAGTCAAGATATTCTGTTTCTTAGATTTCCAAGAAACACTTCTTCCAGCGATGCTAAATATATAGCCACTGGTCGCAATAGAGTCATCAGATAAAGTATTCCAGTCAGCATCAGAATATCCTTAAGTACAACTGGAAACTTTTCATAATGTAATCCAAGGTTCATAGTTTGTTTAAGGTATCTCATGACCTTTTTAATAGCATGTCAGTGCTCTACACTAGATCTACTAATAAACCTACACAATTATCCCACGACATAGGCAATGTCGGGTCTAGTACAATCAATGACATATCAAAGATTGCCAATGATGCTCGCGTAATCAGACTGTCTTACACCTTCATCAGTGTTCTTAAATAACTTTACACTGTGATCATATGGGGTATTTGCATATTTACAGTCTAAACAATTGTATTTCTTTAGTATCTTCTCAATGTAATAAGATTGATCCAAAGAAATTCTCTTTTCTGACCTAGTAATTTTAATACCAAGGATTACACTCGTCTCACCTAGATCTTTGATATCAAAATTGGCACTCAATAAGTATTTGACTTAATTTATGGCATGAATGTTTGACCCAAAGATGAATAGGTCATCTACATAATAGTTCAAATGTCATTCTCAGATTTGTAATAAATGCATTTGTCACTTTCATTAGCTTTAAAACCATGTGAAATGATTAAAATTCTCAAATTTTACATGCCATTGTTAAAGTTCTTGTTTTAAACCATATAATGATTTATCTAATTTGCATACTTTATGTTCTTAACCATGTACTACAAATCCTTCAGGCTGGTCTATATAAATTTCTTCGTCTAATTCACCGTTTAAAAAAAATGTTTTAACATCCATTTGGTGTCTTAGTAAATTATAAATGCAAGGAAGTGAAATTAATACCCGAATGGATGTTATTCTAGTCACATGTGAGAAATTGTTGAAGAAATGTATATTTTCTTTTTATTTAAAACTTTTAGCTACTGATCGTCCTTTATATTTATTAACAGTGCCATCAGGTTTTAATTTTCCTTTAAATTCATTTACAGCCTGTAGATTTACAACCAGAGAGTAAATCTGTCAAATGCCAAGTCTTATTGGATTCTAGAGAATCCATCTCATCATTTATAGCCTCTTGCCAAAAATCGGCGTCTTAAATAAGATAAGGCCTCTTAGAGGTTTAAGTGATCCTCCTCTATAGTAAAAGCACAAAAATCCGAACCAAATCTTTTACGGTTCTCGCTCTTTTACTTCTTCTAGGTTCAACTTCAGAACTTTTATTAAGTTATGTTCTAATAGGCATATTTGATGTGCCCCCACTATTCCTTAATTAAAAAGAAATTTCGTTTCATAAAAAATTGGCATCATTTGATTCAGATTATATTATGTGTATTTAGATCATAAATCCTGTATGCTTTGCTATTAACAGCATAGCTAATAAATACACATTCGTATGATTTACTTGCCAAATTTATTCTCTTAGGGTCTAGAATGCGAACATATGCTAAGCAATCCCAAGTTCTAAAGTATGACATATTGGATTTATATTTCTTTTAAAATTTCATAATGTGAAATTTTATTCTTAGATATGGGGATTCTATTCTGAACATAACGTACAGTTTATAAAATATCCCCCCACTAATGTTATGCTACACCAAAATTTAATAAAAATGACAATTACTATTTCGGTAAAGGTCCTATTTTTTTCAGCTTTACCGTTCATTTCATGTGAATATGGTGCAGTTCTCTTATGTACAATATATCTCATAAAAATCCAGAATAGAATTAGATTCATATTCTGTTCCTCTATCACTACGTAGTCTCTTAATTTTCTTATTAACTTGATTCTCAATTTCAGTTTTGAATGTTTTAAACATGTCAAATGCATCTCATCTTTCAAGAATTATTGTTTTTCTAATTATAAGCTTTATTTCCACATTACCAATCTCTATAGCTTTAGTGGTGCGAGGATCTCACAACACATTTTCTGATCATCAACAGCCATGTATACTGTGAATATATCACAATCATAGAAGACACGGCGAGAAACACCAATGTCTACCCACCAACCATCTAATCCACCAAAAAGTGAATCTCAGTAATCATAGCCGTTAGAGTCTTCTTATTCAGGTTTGCCTGCGGTGCAGGGCCTTACCTGTTCCTACACTTTCGTGTTATATGATCTGTTTTTTCACAGTTGTAACATAGAAACAACTGTTCAGAATCACTCTTTTGGGTTGGTTGCTGTTGTCCTTTATGGTTTCTTTGCGGATTCCCATTCTATTCTATACTGACTGGTCGTGGAAGCTTATTAATGTTAAAGATGTTCATATGTTTGAGAATTCATATTTTATCGTATAGAAAAATATACGTAAACTCAGAGACTAACGTAAGTGAATCTCAAAAAATATTATTTTCTGCATTTTCAAAAAAATTCAGCATGTTCTTTTGGTTTGGCTCAAGGAGTCACAATTTACATGTTGTCCTCCATATTAGGCTACAATGCAGTCTAACTCATGTAGAAATATTGAATACATATGTATGCAACAAAGATGTTCTATATTCTATCTTTTCACTTGTATGCATATAAACTATGTCAATTTATTTGATGCAAAAAACCAATTCATCCAATTAATGTCAATTCTTAAGGACATTATCAAATAACATACACATTCAATTAATGTCAAAAATTTTAGTGACATTTCCAAATAATATATGTGTTCTATTAATGTTAATTTTAATGACATTTTCATATAATCATATGTATTTCAGTAATGCCAAAATTTTAATGACACTTTCAACATAATTATGCACTTAAATAATGTCAATTTATAATAAAAACATTTTCACTATATGCATTCAAATAGTGTCTCCTCTAATGACACTTTCAAAATAAAACTCATTAAATCATATGATTTAGCTCAAAATAGATCTGAAATAATCAGCTGAAAAGAAAGGCGAAAACAGAACCTGGGCATGTAGATCCATGGTCCACAGTTCAGATTTCATTGCGTTCAATCGTTGCAAAGTGATTTCAGTCGTTCGATATGCCTGACCGCGGCGATGATGCGGCATCCAGCAGCAGCGAGATCTGTTACAATGGCTGATGACGCGCCAATGATCATCACAACTGTTGCATCCAGATCATTCTAGTGTCCTCCCATTGATTAATTGTCTGTAGGGTAGCAACCGCCTCCATCTAGGACTGCAACGAAGCCATTGTTTCTTTTCGTCTTCAAATTGTTGGGAAACAATGGCTGAGTCGTGGACCAGGTCGCTTTCTTGAAGACGATTCGACGATCTGGTCGGTGGTGCAAAACCAGTTCGTACTTTCGCCGCAGCCTCTAGGATAAAACAGCGTCTCTGAAATTAATAACTGATCTTCTTTGCACAAACAAATCAATGCAGATTTGCACTTTCTGAATTTAACTGCTCGAAAATTTCCGTAAGAATATTTTAATGGCGGTGGAAGAGAAAAGAGAAAAACAGTTTTTTTTTTTAATCTATATTCATCTCGTCTAACCTGAAGATAATAATATATAGACGAGGATTAGGTTATTCGAAAATACTGGTCAGTGGAGGAAAATAGGATCTGCAAAATACTTGGTCAAAAGTTTACCGTTTCAAATTAAATTCGGTTCAGAAATATTTTCCGTAATTAAAAAACAGTTTGAAAAAATCAAGTTTTTCTGGTCTAAAAATAGTATCTACACCACATAGCCAAGGCCCAAGCCCAAACCGAACCGAACCGGGCCGGGTCGGTCGGTCGAGCGCGCGTGTGGTGGTCATGATGCATGGGCTCCCTCCTCACAACAAAGCATGTATTGAGAGCCCCAAGGCCCCATCAAAGCTTCTTAGAAACAAGTATAAATACTTGCTTCTTTCATGTAATCCCATGATGTGGGACTATTCACATTTAGGAGCCATCATACACTTATTTCTATATTTTAAACAATTCACATAAATTTCCAACAGTTCATAAGGAATAAGCAGGCATAGACAAGAAAAGGAAAATGGGGTAACATTTAAATGTATACCACTGAGCCATAGAAGTGTTAAAATGTTGTTTCTTACCCAAAAAAAAGATTTTGGCACAGGGGAAGTGTTATTTTCTTAAAGTACATAACACATGTACGTTCTAAATTTTTAACAAAATTCAAAGATAAAACTACTACAATTTCTAGGATATCAACATAATTTTCTCCATGAGAGTAAACCAATTCAATTTGTTAAGTTATTATCGCCTCCAAACTTTACTTCATTTATGAAACTAAAAATCCTATTCTTTTAAAATATTCTTGAGATATATCTTTTTAGTTTCTTGGATTTCAACATGATTTACTCACCCGAGTATACATGATGCAATTTCAATGCATAGTCAAAATTGACTGACATGTTAGTTAGCACACTACTAAAGGTAATAATGATGACATAAAATCAGTATCACCTTCCTTGCAGTCATCCTAGGCTTTTCATTGTCAGCTTCATCCTTTGATGATTCATCTTCATCCTCTGATGATACATCTTCAAATCCTTGCTTCTTTAGCGGTTTTATTGGTTGAGACTAATTAGAATATTATATGCAATATAAGGCTAATTGTAAAATAATATATGTTAAAACCATTGAAAAGGAGATATATCAATTACCTTGGTATCTGTCGTCTTTCAGGTTCCTCACTGGAGCTTTCTTTAGGGTTAATGTCTTCATCTCTGTTGTTGTCCATTTTAATATCGTTGGACTTCGCACCAGAGGTCTACATGTCAAAGGAACAACAAAAAATTAAGAGAAACAAAATAGCTATAAATTGATCTATATTAAAAGGGGATTGTTAAAGGGACTCCACTTTTGGTTAAGGGAGGGATAATTTTAAGGGGACTCCACTTTAAAAATAATTTGTTAAGGGAGGTTTTTTTTTATTTTAGAAAAAACATGGACTAAACTACCCCTTATCCCAACATACAATTCACTATCTTTCTTTTTATATTTCGCACTGATTTGCATACGCACGAACACAATTTCTTATCATTTCCAAGATGCAAAAACATCTGCATCTCAATTAATGTTCCAATTATACATATTCGATCAGATTTTTTCATGAATATTTAAGTACTTTAAATTGAACCATCAAATTATAAAATGATATTCATTAACTTACCTGATCTAATATCTTCTGATCCACACAACTTTCTTATATCTCCGTTATGTTAACTATATCATATTTTTAGTTCATTAAAGGGTGCTATTATTCACACCCCGGTTTACACTTCTGGCCACCTTCATAAATTTAATACAGATGATTATTTTTTATATTCTTTTGGCTACCATATATTATTTCTTCACTCAATTATTCACCACCTTACTTATCCTAAAAAAATACATACTTCTTTACAATTTCAAACTCTAAACCCTTATAAAAGCAAATATTCTTTTGTGCCTAATAGATATGGAAGAGGAAGATAAAAAAAGAGGTTATAATTGCTTGACCTTTATTGTTTTCGATTATGATATAGAATATATTCTTAAGGTATTTTTAATGGTTAAGGTTTTCTATTGCGTTTTAGGATATTTTTCTGCTCCGCTGTAAATTTCCAGCGCGGAGGACATTAAATTTGGCGATGTTGTAATAGAGAATGATAATGTAAGTTTTGACTAGTATGGTTTTTATCTGTATAACTTACATTTCTTCTTTTACAAATTGATACAATAATTATTATTATTTTGTCCATTGATAGTTAGAGTGTTTGAGTGATGATAAATTGGACGATAAACATGATGGTTGTGATAATGTGATGCAAGTTGTTCAATCAAATGACTCAAAAGATATAAATGTTGATTTAACGAATCATTTCACAACTGATGAAGTAAAGTACCCATTTATCAAAACTAAAAATTGCTAATGTGGTTATGAACATGAATTATTAAATTAAATCACTTCACAACCAACGAAATAAGGGAGGAGGGAAGCTTTTGTGTAGAGGAAGGAGATGGTGACCTCTGAATTCTTTGGTTGTTAATTTAGACGGTTGACAAAAGAAGAACTTTAAAATATTTAGGGTGCTTTTAGCTTTGGCGGCCAGAAGTGTAAATAGGGGTGTGAACAGTAGCACCCTTCATTAAATTGTGCTAATTATTTAGGTTTTAGGTTTTAAATTTTACATTAAATAAGACTATGGGGTTAATATTGGAATTTTGAATTAAATGTTTAAGGGAGGGCTAATTTTTTTGATCCCCCCTTAACAATTGAACAATAATTTAAATTTTGTCCTCCCCTTAACCAAAAGTGGAGTCCCTTTAACAATCCCCTATTAAAATTAACTTAAACAAATAAAATATGTTGTACTAAGGGATACCTGAACTGCCAACTTCGTCGGTAGCTCTTCATGCTACTATCTGCTGAGCTTTCTACAGAACTGGTCAGCAGTGATGGGATGAAAGTTGAAAGTGATGGAGAGGCAACGACAGTTGTCAGTCGATCTTGCGGAGATCCATAGTTGAAGGCTAACCGACAGTGGAGGGAGTAAACAACGGAGGAACAAATAGGAACGACATTTAATTCTTCAAACGGTAAAATGGCGATCTCCTACTGAGAAAAAAAAGTTATTTCCCCTTCTTCCCTCTTGTCGCGCTGCTGTGATTTCTTGTTGGATCTTCTCGTTTACTCTTCTGCTTTCTTTATTTACGATCTATCTCTCGAGCTCTTTTCTCTCTTGTGTGAGTACTTCTCGTTAAGGCTTGGCGATGAAATCACTGGGTGGCGATTTTGTGGTTCAAGATTTATTTCTGATGCCTTGTTCCTCATTTGAATCGATTGCTCAGGCTTTATTGGAGGTGGAGGCTCCTCCACTGTCTCTCTTTATTACCAGTTGATCTGAATTCGGGGTACATCTGTCTTCGTTGAGTTCATTTGTGGAGTTATCGAGGTTTAAGTACTTGGTTGTCGATGGAAGTTTTGTGGAACTTTCCCCGAAGTTTAATGGCACTCTGATATCTTGTTTAACCCCGCGAGGTGGTTTAGCGTGTGCTACAGATCCAGTTGTTGGGGGGATTTTTGTCTGCTTTGAACACAACCGAGAAAACAGGAATTTAACCACCCTGTTTTGACCTCGGTTGAGCTTCAAAGGCTCATGTTTCTCTGGTTTTTCTGCTGTACATGGCTTCTCTGTTGGCTAGCTTCTGTATGGCAAAGTTTTTGGACCAGATATTGGTCACGTTGTTGTGGCTATAGGTATTTGTGGTGGAGAGTTGACCATTCCACTCGACCCAACGCCGCGTGTTGGTTCTGGTAGGAAAGCAGCTCCAGACGTATGTGGTTTTCAAGCTCGATTGTATCATCGACGACGGTCATCACGACGTAGGTTGCCATACAAGAAGGAAGCTTCACCTACGACTCAAGCTTTTCTCTCATGGGCTTTGTCTCCTTCTCATGTTGTCTACACTGGTCGTAAGAAGGTGGCACCTCCGTTTTGTCTCAATAATTCTTTCACTGCCTTAAAGGGCTTGTGGAGGCTGCGCCTAGTGAATCCGAGGATTTCATCACCTCTGCTCCAATGGTGCACGATGTACAGGAGGTTTCTTTATCTTTAGTGGTCTCTGCTTGCTCGTTCAAAGCTGTTTCTTTTTCTGCTGATGATGTTGAGCTGGTTGTATCTGTTTCCAAGAAGTTGGGGCTTTTAGCTGAACTACATGATGTTGTTGTTGATGTGGTCTCTATTTTGGATGGTGGTATGGGTAATCATGTTGCCTGCGATGCAAGGCCCCCTATTTGGCAGGTACCCTTTGTTTTTCATGTTCGGTTTTTTGATGGTTCAGGGCATGTTTTTGTTGCGGGCTTAATAATTGTTGCATTCTTGTTCCCTGTTGAATCCAATGTTTTCTCTGATTCATTAGTTCCTTCAACCTCTTGTGCCCTATCTCTTTTTACACCTTGTTTAGGAGTTGTCTTTCTACACAGTGAACCCGTTGCGACTCACTGGGTTCAAATGGCTTTGGCTAGGGATCTTGTCCTTTTAGACAGTGAGTCGAACTGTTTGGATGGGGTGTTTTCTTTGGAATCCAGTGTTTATTACTGGATATTTTCTTTTGTGGTTTTCTACGGTCGGTGCTTGTCGTTGATCCAAGTGTCCGGTTTAGTTATGGATGGCTCTGTTTTGGTTTTAGTTCTTGTGGGATTTGCAGGGTGTGTAAGCCTTCAAGATGCCTTTTTAGTGGCGCTGGAGACTTTTCTTTTTTGGTTTCAGTTTGTGGGTTTTAGGGGCGTATGTCGGAGGCATCATACAGTGTTGAGTTACCGGTTTAGGCGGTCTATCTATGCTAGCCGTATGAGGGTGGCAGTATTGGAACATCGTATGTGTTGCCAAATAGAATGTCAATCATGTAATCCTTCGCCCTATGTTGCTTGCTCAGGGTCAGTTATTAGAACATCACCACCCTTGCGGGGCTATCAATCTGTTGACAGCTCGGCTCTGGTAATGACTATTGATGCGCCTCTTGTCATATCTTTCTTTGATGCCCTTTGCTCCATTCCCGGTTTTATCTCTGTGTTCTCCTCTAGATTCTGCTATGCATCCCACTTTTTCGTTGCCCCCCATGCTTAGTACGGACGAGGTAAAGACCATTAATGATCGATTATCTCGTCTTACCAAGAACTCTTGTCCTTTGAGATCTGGCCGCTTCAGGCCTCTCTCTTTTAATCACATTTTGGATTTCGGGATTTTTTCTGGAACCCTCGAATCTAGAGAGTCTTCTTGGCGTCCGTGTGTTGTCCCTCCCCATTCTACACATAGTAGAACTAGAATTGGACCTCGCACTCTGTGCACCCTTTGCACACGCTCTATAGCGGCGTCCGAGCAGATCATTAGATCTACTCGGCATACTTTGTAACCTACTTGAGCTATTTGATGCAGGTTCTGTTTTCTTTTTCTATTCTTTCTTTTTTCTTACCTCGTCCTTCGGGCCCCTTCTTTTTCTTGCCTTAAACTTGATGGCGAACATCCTTTTCTGGAACATCCGAGGTGTTGGCAATGATGCATCTGTGGCTAGGCTCAGGCGCATTGTTCAAAAACATTCTGTCCTTCTGGTGGCTCTTTTGGAACCTATGCTAAGACCGAAATAGATCACCAAGTCCGTTCTTTCTCTTGGTTTTGGCGGTTCCTTAGCCAATGTATCGGGCAAGATCTGGATCCTATGGTCCAAAGATATTATTGCCCATCCTATCTTTGACTCCAACCAGTTACTTGCGGTAGCCTGCTAGCTTCCTTCCCTCTCTCCTTCCTTCCTTTTTTCTGTAGTCTACACTGAGTGCGATAGGTTGGAACGTTTAACCCTCCGGTCTAACATCCTCGGCCTGTCTGTTTTGGTTTTTCGGCTTCGGTGTTGGGTGGTGACTTCAATGTAGTCGCTATCCAGGTAGAAAAACTAGGAGGTAATGTGGTTAGTCATGCTTCTGTGGCTGATTTCAACGCCTTCATCGTTGAGTCAGGCCTAACGGAAGTCTCTTTCATCATTTTGGCCTTCACTTGGTGTAACAACCAAGATGGGTCGAATCAGATTCTGTCTTGGCTGGATAGAGTTTTCGGCTCGGAGAGCTGGTTCAGCCTTCCGTTCATTTTATCTGTTCTTGTATGCACCGTACCTTCTCGGACCATGCTCCATTGCTTCTTAGCGGATCTCCCCGTTCTCTTTCTGGTCCTTCTTCCTTTAGGTTTCAGAGTACGTGGATATCCCATCACTCGTTCCTACGGGTAGTGGAAGACTCCTGGAACTATCCACTTGAAGGTTCACCTTCAATTGTGTTTTCCCGCAAGCTTCAGCGCCTAAAGACTTGCCTCAAGTCTTGGAACGTTCTTGTGTTCAAGAACATATTCGACTGTGTCAGAGTGGCCGAAGAGTCTCTTATTCTGGCAGAGGCTTCTTTCGATCAAGATCCTTCTGTGTCTAACAAGGAAGCATTGGCCCTCACCCGACTGGCCTTTTCTTCGGAGCTTCGTATCGAGAAAGACTATCTTCATCAAAAAGCGAGGATCAAGTGGATTGTCGATGGCGATTCGAACTCTAAGTTCTTTCACTCTACCATTCGTAAAAAAAATAGACTTCTCACGATTCTTCAGATTCAGTGCCCTGACCTTTCGTTGGCCTCTACTCCAATGGATGTCAAGGAAACTATCCTATCCCAATTTTAATCTTTTCTTGGATTCCCCTCGGTCTCGGTGTCAGACCAGGATCGTCTTTCCTTCATTCCAAGGTTGGTTTCACCGCCGGAATGTATCGATCTTGCTGCCCCCTGCATGGAAGAGATACGCACCTATATTTTTTCTCTTAGTAAGGATAGTGCTAGCGGGCTTGATAGCTACAAAGGGTTTTTCTACCGAAGCGTCTGGCCGATTATCCACTCGTACTTCTGCCAGGCTATTCGGTTTTTCTTCTCTGGTGAAGAGCTGCCGCAAGGCTGGACCTCAACCAACTTGGTCCTTATCCTGAAGTGCGAAAATCCCAGATCGATAGCCAATTTTCATCTTATTAGCTTGTGTAACTTTCTAACAAGGTTATATCTATGATCGTGGCCACCAGGATGGCTCCTTTTCTCCAGCATATTATATCAGCTTCTCAGACGGGGTTCATTAAAGGACGTATGATTACTAATAACGTGCTTTTAGCCAAAGTACTAATTTCCCAGATTGATAGGAAAGTCAGGGGTTCTAATGTGGTCGTTAATCTAGACATGGCGAAAGCTTACGACCGTATGTCTTGGTTTTTCGTCATCAAGGTTCTTCATGTTTTTGGGTTTTCCGAGGCCCTTATCGATGTTATCTGGAGGCTCATATCCAACTATTGGTTCTCTATCCTTATCGACGGAACAACCAACGGGTACTTTAAGGCTAGTTGAGTCTTCGTCAGGGAGATCCTCTCTCACCAACGCTTTTCGTTTTAGTTACTGAAGCTTTCGTTCATGGATTGCATTCACTGACAATAGCTAATTAGATTCACCGCTTTGGCATCCCTTCTGGTTGTTCGGTCGTGCCTTCTTTGTCCTTTGCTGATAACATTATCATTTTCAAAAATGGTAACTATTGCTCTATTTGCTGCCTCGTTGGCCTCATTCAGCAGTATGAGAGGAGTTCTGGCCAACTCGTTAATACTGCTAAAAGTTGCTTCGTTCTATCGAGAGACTTATCCCCAGTTAGATCTTCTTGGATCGAAACCTACACAGGTTTCAAGGAGGCTTCCCTTCCCTTACCGTATTTGGGTATCGTTCTTTAAATAGGTCGTAAGCTCAATGCCATTTTTGACCCCCTCGTCGACAAAGCCAGGGGGAAGATCATAAGGTGGAATGCTATGCTACTCTCTCAGGCAGGAAGACTGGTTCTCATAAAGTCTGTGCTTGACTCTATAGGTTCGCATGTCTTTGCTGTTATGACTCCTACCTCTTCTTTCTTTAGGTCCTATCGTTCGTTGGCATCATCTTTTTTCTGGGGAAAAAAGGACAATGCTAACCGTCATCATTGGGTCTCTTGTGACATTATTTGTCGCCCCAGAAACAAGGGTGGTTTAGGTCTCAGAAACCCAAAGGACACATGTACAGCTTTTGCTTGTAAACTATGGGCTAGGTTCGAAGCAAACGATTCCAGGCTACAGGATAATAGCTATACCGGGGTTCCTTCCTATGTTAGTGAGACGTGGAAACAGATGCAATCCATGAAGGCCTTTTCGGATTGGCATGGTGGTGGGTTGGGATGGGATGGCGGCCCGTTCTCGATTCGTGCAGCTTGGAATTCGGCTAGGACGCCATCTCCTCCCCTTTCTTCCTTCTCTTTCATCTGGGATTCCTGTATTCCTCCTAAGGTTTCTCTTTTTATGTGGCAGATCCTTCATAAGGGGTTACCTATTGATGAGAACCTCCAGAGGATTGGCATTCCGTTAGCTTCGTGTTGTAGGTGATGTGGATCCGGGGATATGGAATCCATTTCGCACCTGTTTTTCTTGGGCTTCGCTACCGTCTCGGTTTGGAATTAGTTCGGGAACTTAGTAAGTCTAAGAGGTAATGCGTCTTCTCTTGCTGGAAAACTGAGAAACTGGTGGACAGGAATCTTAGGAAAATCGCTGCGTTCTATCCTTTTCCGGCTTGTCCCTTGTCTTATCTACTGGCACATATGGTGCGCGCAGAATAGGGCAATATATGATGAGGTGACTATCGACCCCTCTAATATCATCCGAAATGTTAGGAGTGATGTGTTTCTTGCCTTTCTTGGCAGACTGTTTAGAGGTTGTTTCAGATCCTGCTCGCGGAGGCCATCTATAACCTTTGATGTAACATCGGTTACAACAACCTCCAGAATGGGAATCAGTTGAACTGTTGCTACCTTTGGATATCGGGAAGTGTCCAGATAGCCTTTCGTCCTCTCCCCGACCCGCCTTTTTGTGGTTTATTTCGTTTTCTAGTCCTGTAGGGACTGGATTTACAGGTTGTTGATTTTAGGTCATCCGGAGTTTAGGACTAGATCTTGGGCATTGGTTGGGAGCTTGTTTCTTGACCGTTTCCCTAGCTTTTCAGTATGAAGAATGGAGCGTTCAGTTTTATATCTTCTTCATAGATGTGGCCTCTATCAGCTGAGTAGGCATCCGCCTATCCTTTGTTCTCTCAGTAGTAGTGCCTTCATCTTCCTGGGCGTCTATCTGAAGAGTCCCGCCGGCTGCCGGTTTGCAGATGTTGCTCGGTCTATAGTTGTCTATGTTTGTTGTAGCAATTTCCATGTATCTGTTAGGCTTTGTGTATGCATAGGTTATGTAGCCATTTCAATATAATCTGTTTTTGTGAGTCTTTGGAGAATGCTAGATTCTCCTTTTTTGTTATATATATATATATATATATATATATATATAGTTTAAAAAGAAAAGTGGGAGTAGACAACGGCGATAGAATGGAAAGGCAGAAATCACGGGGATGTATTAAATCTAAGTTGCACTATCAAAACATTAAATAAGACTTAATTTACAACTAGTTGGGAAGTGTGAATGTAAACAAATAACAAATTTAATTTCAAACTCAACAAACAGGGGAAAAAACTCCAAACAAAACAGAAATATTTTAGCAGTTTAAATTTCTCATGACAACTAAATTTTGGGCAAAAGCTCAAATCTGATTAGACCAAAAGAAAGAGAATTGGTAATTATTTAAATTTAAGAATACAGTGTTTGTTAATCAATTGCACAATTCCAACTTGCTATATAACTAGTTTTTAGGATAAAACGTAAACATGAGATAAATATAAAAATCATGTATCAACTTGCTATATAACTATTTTTTAGGATAAAAGAGAAGGATGTATGTACACTTGGAGCACACTGTGCAACAATAGCAACAACATCGTTGCTTTGCTGAAAATGATTAAGGATTCAAAGCACTTATTCAGATCGATTGAATTTTAGCTTTTAAAATGCATTTCATTTCCAACAAATGAAACCATTCTTCCACTATTGCAGAACATTGAGTAATTTGATTATCAGTATGTATGCAATCCCCTGGATTACTTGAGACAAAAGGTTATTTCATGATCTACTGTCCATTCCATCCTAAAGAATAAACGAGACAGTACATTAAGGAATTCTATAAATTTGCTTTAACATGAATTAATTCATGCACAT
Organism: Allium sativum; assembly: GCA_030737875.1. NCBI lineage: Eukaryota > Viridiplantae > Streptophyta > Magnoliopsida > Asparagales > Amaryllidaceae > Allium > Allium sativum. The sequence continues at coordinate 19,227,719 of JASFAX010000025.1, forward strand.
GAAAAAATAAAGCACATTTCAAAATCATGTTATTTATGCTACCAAAGACTCTCAGTCTAATGAAGAACTAAAAGATTTGGAAGAGAACTTTTTACAACAATAACCCTATTCTACCCCAAATAGGCACCACAACTGCACTTAACATACAACAAAACAGAGTGAAAATAAAAGTAGTCATTTGGAAATGAGAAAAGAAAAGTACCATTCAGAACCATGTTATTTATGCTTCCAAAGGATCTCAATCTAATGAACTAAAAGATTCGGAAGAAAACTCTTCACTCCTATAACTCTATTCCATCCCAAATAGACACCACAATTGCACTTAACATATAACATACTAGAGTGAAAAAAAAGCAGTGATTTGGAAATGGGAAAGTAAATTTGTTCTCCATACCGAATCATTTTATTCTAATCGAGGATTACATGATGGAAAAATATTACACCTAAAAGTATTTTGTAGTTTATGTTTATTTTCAAAAGCAGAAAGTGATCGAGTAAAAACTGTGTAGATTTCTTTATTTCATGTAAATAATATATCATTTAAAAAAACGAAGCAATCAAATTAGACATATGCAGCTTTTACGAACGTGCATAGTAAATTTCACCAAGAGTAGTCGGGTCAAGCTAGAGATGTACCAATAGGAATGGTATGGAATAAAAACCTGAAATGAGTAGCAAATGGAAAATGATTTATCTGTAATGTTACTCATAACATGACGCGTACGTAAAATTACATGTGAACTTACATTGGTGCATGTTATCTGTAGTAAGATCAGGCATGGCGAGGAAAACATTGGCTAAAGGACTCTGAAGATGAAAGTCATCTCCGAACAATATACTAGTTGTTCTTTTGTTATTTTTGTCATGTCATACGTTAAACCCACGGGCCGATATCTGGACATAAGAATAGGCCACTTACTGAGAAGAAGATGGAAACAACAGTTAGGTTTGTGGCAAATATTTGGAAACATTATGAACTGTTAGATGTGTAATGGGTTTACTACCATTTGGAACATTTTTCGATGTGTATATATTCTTTGAACGCACAACATGAACTTTGTCCCTGCGTTTCTTCCACTTGCCTGCATGCAAAGCAGAATGCATACAAATGATACACTTGGAAACCACTGAACTTAGTGCATAGTTTATCATGCATTTTGAGACATGACCCATCTCTTGAATAAGGAAATTAGGCCGCAAATTGCTTGACACTGTTGTACGAATCGACAAACTTGATTCACAACTTGGGGTTGTTGCATATGAACTTCGTAGGGGGTGTATAGTTGGAGCCTGAATTTGTGCACTGATCCGGGGATGCTTAGCAGTAGATTGAGATAAAAGTGAACGTTTCTTCCTTGTACGGAGTAAAGTGTGTTCAACATCCTACAAGAGAGAATGTAGTATGTTTTATGACCACTAAGTTGGGAAAAGGAAGTGAACTGGTAGTAGGAAATGTGATTATGGTAGGTAGAAAAATAATTGGGAAGGAAATAGTAAACCTTATCATGTTCTGTGGAGTTAGAGCAATGTAGTCCTTTGTGCCCCTCTTTTGTTGACTGATTTAACAAATCAGGAACTGCAAGCATACAACAACAATAATTTTGTATTGGCGAACGATCTCGGAATGTAAACCATACATACATAGGGTAGACACTGCTAGTAACATACCATGCTTGCAAACATTGGATGAGTACATGCTGGTTTTTCTCATAACCGCAGATCTATTCTGCCTGTTCTGATGCGGAACAAACATTGAGAACTTAAAAAGAAAAATTAATGGAGTGTACAACACTTAAGAAAGGAAACAGGAAACTACTGGTGTTTGTTGGTACAAATGGATGGTTGATGTGGTTGGGAGGGTAGGACGTAGGAACAGTAGTACGTGCATTGGTAGCCAGCTCAGTAGGGCCTGAAGGTGGAGATAATGATGTCCAATCTGATGATGGAGCAAAAGGGTGAGTAACATTTGAACCATCACAGGCATGTTGTTGCTTTTGGAATAGTGAGGACAATTTACTGCTACTTGCCGCAAACTCCTTAACACTTGCTGAAAGCGAATTCACAATTGAACTTTGGTACTTAGTTGAAACTCCTTTGGTCGAATGGGAAGAAATAAAGGGAGTTGTAGCCTACAGGTATGGAACATTAGGTTGTGGAAAAGGAACAAAGTTTTTGTATAGTTACCTACTTATGCTTAAATCATATAAGAATTACATTTGCGGGAGATGAAGATGACATCTCACTATTTGCACCTAACGTGTGCGTAGGTTGAGAAGCAATTTCCCCTTTTGGCTAGGAATAGACACTTGACCTAACACGCTCAACTCTGAATTCCATAAAATCGATGGCATTGGAAAGTAGATCTATAACCGATTAGCAATTGCTACCATTATCATCACCTTTCATATTGTGTGTGGATGCTGATGACAAACTGGAAAAGGTGGATCCTAAGGTATGCCATAAAGTTAGAACAAAATGCAGTCGAAATGCAGAGTGACAAATGGTATGCATATACGAACAACAGGGACGGACAGGTTCGGGATCCCCAAAGTCTATACGCCATGACATATGATGGTGGGTGCAACAACGGTACTGTATAGTGTATGTTTGTTTTAATAATTGAAAACCCAATCATTAGACGCTTGATATTGCATGTGAAGTACAGTCGTCTTCAAGAGTAACCCATAAATGTATAACATGAGTACAACGAACAACCATGTGGAAAGAAGCAAAGAACAAATTGAACTATAAATTTGTGCAACATTGACAATTTCAACATGGCCTTCGAGTTAAATACCGTATACAATTAGAATTAAACAAATAAGGTAGTACCTTATTTATATATTAAATCGTGTGCTTATTGCACATTACATGTTTGCGTATATGATCGTATTTTGCAAACTATGAGATCCAACCAGACTTCCCTTAACCAAATTGTCAAGAACTTATTAAAAAAATGTAACTCATGGTGGATCATTGAAGGGTAAAATCAAACACCAGACCGAGCAGTCCAATTGTGCAAAATAGAAATACATAGCCCCACATTTCCAACAGGTAGGAACGTACAATCAGTAAACCTATATGTTAATGCTAATGATGCTTATAAAGGATTATTTGGAAAAATAAGTGAAGAAATCTGAATGAGAAGGTAGGTAGATTATGTAAGTATATCTGCATGTTAGACACCGGTAGTTAGCGTAGTAGTAGTAGAAATCTTCACTCAAAGCAAATAGGAATATATATGATGATATTTAGATAGTGGGAAGTTTGGGAATTAGACTATAGCGTATCTAAGTAGATGATCAGAACAAAATGGAGTAGGGGGTTGGTACAAAATAAGGAATTTTTACACCAGGAGTGAATGTTTCATTGGTGACAAGATGTTGGATGCATTGTCATTGAGGATAAGGTGCTTTGTTGAAATAAATATGGTTATATTCAACATTATCATGCATGTGTTCTAACCATCACTAATTTTACATATGCTCAAAACTGTTGCTGGAACCTAAAATGTTGTAGGTAAATATTTGCAGCAAACAACTGGGCGAAAACTGGAAGTTCACTTTTTTTCCCGTTCTTTGCTGTATTGCAAAAAGATTTCCTTTACTAATGAAAATACAACCAAATGTACAAAGATGTACTGTACATGGATGGCCTGCATGGTGTTGTTGGCTTATGGGAAAAAAATTGTGTTGTTTGAAACTACAAAGTTTAAGAGAAGGGAAAAATGAAAATAAAAAAAACTTAAGGAACCCATCTTGTAGAGTTAGCTGACCCAACAAAGGATGCCGATGTTTTTACAATTGAGGAAGAAAGAACAAAGAATAAGGGGATGGTAAGAATTTTAGAAATCCAAAAAAAAAAGCTACACCAAGGGACTGTGTAGAAATCATGTAATGAAAATTTGAATGAAAAATGTGGTATGTTTAAATCATCATGTCCCGTGCAGGTAGAAGCAAAATGTTGCAAGCTGACAAACCATGTGTTGTACAAACCTTATTTTAGACCATTTACAGTAAAAAAAACTCTACGCGTACTTACAGAGTGGAACTATGTCAATAAAGAAGGAAAATTCAACCTAGAAAAATAAGATCTATTAAGCTCACATACTTTTCGAAGCGTTCATTTGAATAATCATGTGTTTAACTAAATTGCATATAGGATTATCCACATGTATGAAGGAAGCATGAACAGGTAGACAGGTTTTGAAATGGAAATCAAATTAAAATGGAAAACAAATTATAATACATAAGCATGGTAAAAAAAAAGGCAATGAAAATGGAGATTTGAGCATGAAACTTTCGAAATCAAACAGCCTTACAAATTTAGTGACCATGTAGGATTCTATAAACCAAGAAAACCTTAACAGTTATATCGATGAAATGACCTGAACCTTCCTTTAAAGGAAAGCCCAAGTGAGTTGAGAACAAGTCACATCGGGACACAAACAGAAGAACATTTCATTGCTTATTACAACAATTTACATCAGAGTACAAGAATATACAGAGTATGAATAAATATTACACATCAGAAATTAAAATACATTACATAGCAGCGGAAAATAATAAAAACAAAACTGAAAGAGATAAATGGATATAGAGCTTCCCAACTATCGTTCCAGCTGTAAACTAGGATCCTGTGAATATAAATCTGTAAAACCAAAACTACTAGCTACCTATGTTGAAAATAGGAGCACCTAGAGTTTAAGTTAAAACAATAAACCCCAGGTCAGTCATGTGACTGGTGCGAGAACTAAGACAGTTATTTAAAGCTTTACTTTAAAATGGAGTAAATCAAGGAACCATGCCTATAACATGAAACGGGTTTCCTCCCAAGAATACCAGTGCATAGAATAAACAACGCAATGCTTTTTGGAAAAATGAAGCTACTAAAAGACCCAGGTCCCATCACACAATGCAACGCAAGCCGGAGGACAAGGTTTTACCTTATAATAGCCAAATAATGCTTGATACGTTTAAAAAAAATTAGTTTGATACTATTATAGTGTAAAGTGTATAAAACAACTTCAAATATAAATGTATCAATCATAGGCGGCATGGGTACCATCTATCATGTCGCTAATACTAGGCTCTACAATCAAAACCAAAAATGTCACGTATTGGAAATTGGATTTCCGTCATGAGTCGAGGCAAAGGATGTACTCCTCGCCGGCTTCGAGGCACTCTAGCAAATGCCTCAGGATCTCCCGCAGTAGACCCTTGGACCCTCCAAGGTCGGTCCACACTTACGTTAGTGGATTGACAATTCCTAAACACACGTTTCCAATCCTATAGGACCTATATCCATCGGCTCCCGCAGTAGCCGATATATCCGAGGTGCCTCGCAATCCAACAACCACATAGGTAAAAATATAACAATGTCAGAGCGTGCAAAACACTGACACCACCCATAGCTAGAAAGAAACATCATGCCCTCCTTGGGTTCCCTTATCCCGTTTTTGACTCATACCGAGGTGTGAGGCCAGCGAATTAACGCTATACACAAACCATGCTGTATTAAAGCCATGCTTTGATCATCAACCACAAGACTATGCCTTTCAACAGAAGCCTTGATCATTTGCATCTCAGCATGCCACACAAGCAATTCACACCATGTGACTGATGTCTATCGATATATAATCTCTAAGCTCGTACATCTCAGAGAAGGGCGTTAAGCAAGAGAATAAATTCTCCGCCGCCAAACAGATATATATTTAATAGAAATCAATCAACACAGAATAAAATCCAATATCAGGCACACATCCATTTACAAGTTCATTCTGGTTCTGAACGAAACCGGAGGCACCTTATTCCTCGTCCAATATGTCCAATATAGGAGAGAGGTCTTCGCATGTTCGGTCGATCTCCAAGCACGTTTGGACGATCACCACTTATTACCTCTTCTTGGGTGTACACAGCCTAATCAAGACATCAGAAATCATCCAAACGATGTGAAGACCTATGGTCTTCAACCACCGTCTTCATCGTCGACTTATCGTCGAATTAGTTATTCAGAATGGGTATAAACCCGTTCTTTCCGAATAACTTGAGTATATAATAAAAAATTGCTACAAAAACACAACATACGCCTCATTCCAATCCAGAATATTCTTTTATTCGAATATTCACATCATTAGGGAATAATTATCATTAATTTTATCAAAGATAAATTAGTTTAAATTTATTCTTTAATCTTCCTTTGGATATCAAACCATATTAAGGTTTGGAAAACTAGTCGGGATTAACGCGACTTACCGAAGTAATCATTTATTTAATTTCCCAGTCCCAACCTATTCATCCCATGGAGAAAATTGGTATTACTCCATAACTAACACCACAGTGTTATCAGTAAAATTAATTACCATTCCCGTTCAAATCTAATTACAGATTTAACTATCGCTAGGAGCAAAACTGGTGATACTCCATTCTTGATCATTTCCCAAATTTGATAATTTAAATTTTCAATTCACATTTCAGTCTAATTAAAGATTCATTAAAACTCCACTTAGTTTTAATCTTCCCAAAAATCAATGTTAATGATTATTTAACTTTGGAAAATCAAACATACCGCATTGGCAATCTATACCGTACTATTGATTTTTGCCTATGTATAACCTATTAGCTCGTATGTCTCAGAGAAGGGTGTTAAGCGAGAGAATAAATTCTCCACCACCAAACAGATATATATTTAGCAGTGATCAACCATACAGTTCGAAATACAATGACAGACATGTAATCCTGCCTTTAACTGGGTTGAAGAACTAATGTCATTTAAAACACAGTTCACGATAAACCTAAATCATATTCCATTAATAATGGAATCTTCATAGAAAAACAAATCAATATATAATCGATATCAATTTCCGTATCCGACTAATAATATAAATTGAATAACGGAAAAATCTTTTAAATTCCATATGTATTAACAGTTTTCCTCCATAGAAGTTCACTTCGATTATTATCAAATCGAATTCCATTCAATTCATTGGAAAACTTTACTTTGGAAAATCCCCGTTAAATCTAATAAAAAGATTTATAAATTCCAAATCACATTTCATTGTAAATCGAGTTAAAGAACGAATGTCATTAAAAACATAGTTCACAATAATCCCAATTCACATTCTATTTTCAATTCCAATTAAATGTTAATTAATTGGTAATTCTTCTTTAAATCTTTATTAAAGATTTATTCTTTTTACACTGGGTTTAAGAACAGTGCCATTTAAAACACAGTTTACGACAAACCCGAAATCCCATCAGTCTCTAACCGTAAATTAGTAAGAGAACAATTCCCTAAGTATTAACCCCGAAGGCCGAAACCAACATCAGATCAATACTAAGGAAACCATTCAACTTAGCTAATCTCCAGTCAGATTCTAATTTTCTTAACTCCATTGGGTTTAAGAACAGTATTATTAAAGATACCATTCACGACAAACCAAAAATCCAAATTGATATTAAATATAAGGCTCTGAATTGAAAATATATCGGCTTGTATTCAATATCAAATTCTGAAACCATCAAATATGGTATTGGAATAACGATATATATATATATCTTCCAAATTCCTCCACAATATTCGTATAATCACGGAATCCAATATCGAAATATTCCGAAGATAATTTCGATTCAAATCCATATCAATTCATATATTGGAAATTCTGATCATTTTTAAAACCATTTGAAATCCAATTTATTTATTAAAAAATATTGGATTATAATTCTAGTTCATAACTAGTTCATTTTGATAAAAATATATTTTTATCTTTTCAAATAGGGAATTTTTCAACCCAATTCTTTCCAAATCATTTATTATGATTTTACACAAATTATTGATATTTTTAATAATTTTATCAAGGCCCATACAGTCGATTTCCCTAAACGGTCATCGAACTGCACTTACAGCGATCTTTTCCAAATTTGATTTGGACATGATTCCAAATCCAACCGTTAGATTTCAAATCTCTTGTATTCGTTGGAAAGCTTTTTTCGATACGAACCCAACGGTTCCAGTTTTAGGAAAATCCGACAGTCAGATCTCCCGTAATGTCCGTTCGTAGTCAACGGTCAAAATTCGCGAACTGCCGTGGCGCGACGCATTCTATTCAGGCCATTATATGTATATATAAAATATATATTATATATATTTCATCGATTTCCATTTAAAAAGTATTTTATAAATCGTTTTAAATTCATTTTCAAAATGATTTCAACTTCGTATTCAATTTCAAATCAAAATTGAATATTCCATATCATCGATATATAAATGATAATATTTTCAAAACATTAGATTTTGAAATCTCTTAGTTTTCGATATTCATTACGAAAATGAATAAATTTGATATAAATATCGTTCACGTCAAAATGGCGCATATCAAATCAACACGACTTTATATATTTAAATATATTCATGACCATCTCAAATCGGATATCAAAATCAGATTTTTGATCTTTTAATGAATATTATTTTAAAATATTCATTATTTCTGACTTGGAATCAGACACAGTCAATTACCATATAATGCGATTTATATGGATTTCATACACACATGTGCACAACAACAGTCCAACACAATCACTGTAATAACCCGGAAATCTGAAGAAATTTAAAATTTTTATTTAAACAACTTTAGTGAATTTTGAATATTTTAAATGAATTATTTTAAATAATAACAACGAGAAATTTATTTTGAATAGAGTTAGAACATATATATTTATTTAGATCGTTGTTAGAATATAAATAATTTATTTTAATTATAAAAGGAATCGAAAATGACGCGATAGTTCGAAAATTCAATTTCAAAGTTCAAATGAATGTACAGCATTCAAAATAAATCGGATTTTAGCGAAACCAAAAATATTAGGGTCTATTTGAGAATATATTTCCAACAAATCCGAAAAATAGAAATTTCATAGCGGGGATAAAAAGTTATGCCCATTTGAAAATTCAAAATAGTCGCTATGGAATTCTGGCCCTTAAAAATGGAAATTTTGCAAACGACCTCGGTTTTCGACGAAACCACTTTTGTTGGATCCGGGATGTCAAATTATTGCTAGATTCCAATTTGCAAAATTTTTGAAATCAATATGTGAGCGTCGCAAAAGAAAACGTGTTTTGACAGTTTCAGTCAATTTCGATCAACCAGAAAATGGCCATTTTTCAAATGGTCTCATAATTTTACGAAATTAGTTTTATTAAGAATGTATCGTCAACATGAAGCTAGGAATAATTTTTCTGGAATTTTTAGGATCAGTATGTGGCCTAGTAAATTAAAATATGCATTCGAATTTAAAATGTAATGATTTATATTTTAAATTTAGCGCAAACTGATCGTAACAGCCGAACTGGCTCACGATACATATCCTATTGTGTTCGGAATTGGAGTAATTAGCTAGGGGCGACAGTCGTTGGGTTCGGTTCAGATCGAGCGAAATTCCTAGTTGTCACATTTGGTGTCAGAGCTTTGGTTTACAAAGCTTGAGAACTAGACACATTAGAACCAAACGAAAGAATTCATCAGAGATTGGATTAGTAATATCCAATGAGAATGACTCGTTAGAGATAGGATCAGTAGTATCCTAGAACGAGTGTGAAGGGTGATATTTTGAAAATAGAAATGAAAACCAATTTTGTTTTGAAATTTTAAACCTTATTTAGTGTATTTGAATATTTATTTGTATAGAATTTGGACAATCCAGTATATAAAGATTTTGCGTATACGTCTGATCCGCGTGCATTCAAAGTTTTAATATACTGGATAGATATAGAATCATACTCTAGTGGCCCGAAGATGATTCTGATGATTGAGTACTCGTCATCAAAATTTATGTTCGAGTAACGAAAGTGGGATTTCTATATATTTCCAATTGACTGGTGTGAGAACCAAAATTAGATAGGGCTTAATGTTGTGATTTGGCATCAAAATTTTGATTTTTGGACTATGTATCAAAGTTATGAATCTGAAAATATAATCAACTAATTGATTGCTGGTTGTTTTGTTTGATATTGTTTGATTAATTAAAATTTGAACCATTTAGCCAAATCAAGTCAAATAGTTAATTGTATTGAAAATTTGTCGCATTTGCATACGTATACATATACTTACATTGAACAGGTCATAGCAAGGAAGCCAGAGAAGAGGAATAAAATTGTTTGCCCGACAAATAGGTACATGTTTATTGTATTTCATGGGTTTTGATGATTTTATGAGCCGATTGGCTAGCCGCTTGGCTGTTTCTTTTTCTTTTTGGTTTGGTGAGGGCTATGGGAGGCTATTTGAAATATCCTGAAGCTCCCGGTGCAGGGGAGATTACGGCGAAATTTTTCGAAAATTTAGGGTGTTAGCCAAATTTTTGAAAAATTTGAAAAGTTCTTAGAAACTGAAAAGTTGAAGAACTTAAGCCATAATGAAAATAATGAAAGTTGAGTTGATTAGTAAAACAACTTTCAGCTTCGTTCCTTTTCAGGGATGAAAAGTTTAAAGTGGGGGAGATTGTAATAACTCGGAAATCTGAGCCAATTTAAAATTTTTATTTTGGGAATTTTAGTGAATTTTGAATATATAAAATGAATTATTTTAAATAATAACAACGATAAATTTATTTTGAATAAAATTAGAACGTATATATTTAATCGTATCGTCGTTAGAATATAAATAATTTATTTTAATTATAAAAGGAATTGAAAATGACGCGTTAGTTTGAAAATTCGATTTCAAAGTTCAAATGAATGTACAGGATTCAAAATAAACAGGATTTTAGCGAAACAAAAAATATTAGGATCTATTTGAGAATATCTTTCCAACGAATCCGAAAAATTTAAATTCCATAGCGAGGATAAAAAGTTATGCCCAGTTGAATATTCAGAATAGTCGCTATGGAATTCTGGCCCTTAAAAATGGAAATTTGCAAACGACATCGGTTTTCAACGAAACCACTTTTGTTGGATTTGGAATGTCAAATTATTGGTAGATTCAAATTTGCATCATTTTTGAAATCAATATGTGAGTGTGGCAAAAGAAAACGTGTTTTGATAGTTTTAGTCAATTTCGATCGACCAGAAAATGGCCATTTTTCAAACGATCTCAGAATTTGATGAAGTTAGTTTTGTTAAGACCGTATCGTCAATACGAAGCTAGGAATAATTTTTCCGGAATTTTTAGGATCAGTATGTGGCCCTGGTAAATTAAAATGTTCGTTCATATTTTAAATATAATGATTTATATTTTAAATTTAGCGGAAACTGATCGTAACAGCCGAACTGGCTCACGACACATATCCCATTGTGTTCGGCAGGGGATAATTAGCTAGGGGCAACAGTCGTTGGGTTCGATTCGGATCGAGCGAAATTCCTAGTTGTCACAATCAACCATCATCCAGAGTGCATTCTACACTGCATAAGCATTAAATATAAATATTCAACGCTTACATCGCTTGTCAACCAATTGATTGAAATACAACTAAGTATTGGGATTAGTGTATGTACAATATCATCCCTATACCCGTGTGAGGTTTCAATCAACAAATAATGAATTTTATTTGTGCAGTTGGGTGATGTGTAAAATATATCGTCCCAATCAATATCAATTAAATGTGTGTACAGAAACAAATCGTTCGATTTGTAAATGAATATTTATTTTATTCATATACATGTTAAAAATTATATTTTTAACTATAAAATATTTATTTAAACACACGAATATTTTATACAGTTCATTTCACATCACAAGCAATTTTCACAACATAATCAAACAAACAAACAAGTCGTCCATGGTCTGTGGACGATGGGTGTCGGGTGCTGCTAAGCACCGTCTGCATCCTAAAATATATGTTAACTAGAAAATAAAATTAAACTGAGAAGTTATCACCTTTGGGTTCCACTCCGCCATTCTCTATTTCCGAACGGTTTGGATTTGCCTAAAATTTCAGTGCGATCTTTTCCCGCTGTTCATAGTAAAAATCGCATTTTTAATATGATGTTTATAAAAAAAATCACATTTTTTTTATTATGGCATTTCATATATAGAAGTCATATATTTTTACAACGCTTCTTTCTATATAAAAATTATATTTTTATATCTCTACTTCTTATATAAAGATCAAATTTTTATCGCTACTTCATATATATAAAAAATCAAATTTTTATCTTTACTACATGTAACACCCCGTATGTTGAATAACTTGCTATAATATAAAACAGGGCAGAATTAAATTTTAAATCTGAATTAGGGGAAACGGACTATGCCATTGCGTTCGTCTCGGAAAAATACGCGAAATAGAGTCCGAGTTTTCGAAAATCGGAGTCCATATGACCCAGTTAAGGCCCGAAGAAGTTTTCAGAAATTCAAAACAGATTTTAAAAACAGAAATTTCAAATTTCAGAAGTGGCGGGAAAATTCCCGCCAGACTCAGGGAGTCGACCTGGGGGTCGACATGGGTGTCGACCTGCCCACCAGGTCGACTAGGGTGTCGACCCTAGTGTCGACCTGGGGGTCGACCCCCCTGGTCGAGCCCAGGTGACCTGGGTGCACCAGTTTGGCTTTTGGGCTGTGTTTTGGTGGCTAGGACGAGATCTGACGGCTATAATCTGATTTAGGGTTAATCTAATGGCCTAAAACACTTAACTACTCTATAAATACACCCTAAGACTACCCTAATTCATACTAAAATTGGAGACAACGTCGTTATGCCGTCAAAATGCAACTTGAAGGGGCCTCCATCAAATTAAAGAGGAAGATAGCTTCTCAAATCAACCTCTAATCAACTCTAGCAACTTAATCCTCTTTATTGAAGTGCTAATCAACAAGTGGTGAGTTTCTATAGCCTGTTGAAATGATTATGATAGGATATAATGAGGTTATGGCTATGAATGTGGATCTATTCAAGTTATGTTATCATATGCTATGTGTTATTCATGTTATGCAAGTTATATGCTATGTGTTATGCATGTTATGCAAGTTATATGCTATGTGTTATGCATGTTATGCAAGTTATATGCTATGTGTTATGCAAGTTATGCAAGTCATATGTTATGTGATCATGATGTTATGCAAGTTATGCAAGTCATGTGCTATGTGATCATGATGTTATGCAAGTTATGCAAGTTTTAGACTATGTGTTCATGATGTTAGTTATGCAAATCGTTATGATAAACATTGATCCATTATGACACCAAGTTATGCAAGTTTGGTGTATGATTATATGCAAGTTCATATAAGATATGTTATGCAAGTTTGGTGTATGATTATATGCAAGTTCATATATGATATGTTATGCAAGTTTGGTGTATAATTATATGCAAGTTCATATATGACATGTTATGCAAGTTTGGTGTTTGATTATATGCAAGTAACATGTGCAAGTTTACACCTTAGTATGATAGGCATACATATGCAAGTTAACCCCTTTGTATGTCACACATACATATGCAAGTTTACCCCTTTGGATGACATAAGTAATTTAAGCAAGTTAACCTCTTTATGACATATGTGATTCATGCAAGTTTGGGTTGATTATTTATTCTAGTTGGGTTTGATGCTATATGCATGTTGACACCTTTTAAACCCATGTTGATGCTAATGTTATGCAAGTGGAAGCCATTGTATTTGTGATGAATCTTTCCTTTTATGTCATGTTAGCGAATTACGTGGGGAACGATGGGGTTAATATACATGTTAATGAAATGGTATGAAGTTGGTATGATTATGCATACCATAAAGTGGGTGAACATAATTGAGTCAATTATGTACATCGTTAAATTTGTAATTAATTAGGGATAATTAATACAAATTATGGGGGTGATTAATTAGGTGTAATTAATCGACTAAGACACGAGGTTGGACCCTTTTGTAGCATAAGACTGCCCGGAACCGACCGGCAAATCTAGCGGCTACAAATGATTGGCCCAATGTGAGAGGTCTTAGGCATAAACTAAATACGTGACAAGTGTAAAGACACGAGGTTAGACTCGGTTATGGCGTAAGGCTGCCCGGACCCGACCTGCAAATCCAGCTTCCATAAAAGATAGTCTAATGTGAGAGGTCTTTGCAAAGGTTGCGGTCTTAATCAGTTAAGAAACACTTAACCAGATAAGCATGTAGTGGGGCATGAGTGGTTAAGTGGGTGCCTTGGGTGGCATGTGGAAAAATCTAGTGGTTGCCTTGGGTGGCAATAGAAAATACGACTAGAATACTTAACCAAAGTGGAACATGTAATTAAACATGATTAAAGGGTTAAGTAAGTGCCTTGGGTGGCATGGGGAAAATCTAGTGGTTGCCTTGGGTGGCAATAGAAGATAAGACTAGAATACTTAACCAAAGTGGAACATGTAATTAAACATGATTAAAGGGTTAAGTAAGTGCCTTAGGTGGCATGGGGAAAATCTAGTGGTTTCCTTGGGTGGCAATAGAAGATAAGATTAGAATACTTAACCAAAGTGGAACATGTAATTAACATGATTAAAGGGTTAAGTAAGTGTCTTGGGTGGCATGTGGAAATCAAGTAAGTGCCTTGGGTGGCATGAGGAAATATAGTGGCTGCCTTGAGTGGCAATTGAAATATGATTAGATGACTTAACCAAACCTTACACATGTAAGTGGACATGATTATTAGAAAAGGGTTAAGTGGGATGCACTAGATAAAATGACAAGCTTAGGCGGGTAGCATGTGGGGGCCCATTTCAACCGGTAACCCATATGTATCTTATTGGGCTCGACCCATGTCGACAACGGGACACGCGTACTGGGCTTGACTATAAGAGGCCAAAACGGGTTAGCGGTGGCAACGGAAGTCCAACGGGTTTCATATGCGTGTGTGGACCCGGGCTGGTAGGTAAGACGTTGTTGCATCGTGTAGGTATAAGCCGTGCACCATTGTTTGTATCGGGTTGCCACTTTGGGGAGTGATACACCCCACTGTGGGGCCAGCACGGGTATCTACGTTAGGGAGTCAATCGAATGGGAGTAGTGGGTACACCTAGTGGAGATAGGGGCAGACGGCACCTATGTAGTCAGCTAGGGGTACACGAAACTACTATTAAAATTACTAATTTGTGGGTACACCTAGTGGAGATAGGGGCAGATGACACCTATGTAGTCAGCTAGGGGTACACGAAACTACTATTAAAATTACTAAGTACACTTAGTTGGATCAACCTTTAAGTAGGAATTACCCTTGGGTGGGTAGATCTGGTGTGGTGCAGTGCAGGAATTACCCTTGGGTGGGTAGATCTGGTGTGGTGCAGTATAGTATTTATCCTTGGGTGGATAGGCGCGTCTTTACCGTTATCTTAGTTCATCCTAAGTATAGTTGGCTGCTTAGTGTAGTCATTTATCCCCAGTCGTACTATACCAGGTTTATATCATACCCTAATCACTCTAATGATTGTATTGTTAAAGTTATAGGGCTCACTCAGACTTATGTATGACCCCGTTGTTTTTATCTTTTTCCCCAACCCTCAGGTTCTCAGAGTGGGCCTAGCACTAGTGGGCTTTGATCAGATCGCTTCATCTATCTTTTGGAGCTTGGACCGTGACGTAAAGCCCAACTTATCTTTTCTATTATGGCTATTAGTAATTAGTGGGATTATGTACTTTTGTTTTATCAAGACGGATATTATGTACTTGACTCTTGTTTATGGTTTTGTGATGTAACCAAACATGTTTTAATTTCCACTGAAATGAAATGATGCTTTAAAATTCTCAGGTATTACTTATATCTGTCTTGTTGTAATTTTTCTGTTTTATATTCACTTAAGATACTCCACCGAAGTTAAGGCATTCTCTTAGTGAGTGACCTTAACGGGTGTGGGGTGTTACACGTGGTATCAGAGCTTAAGGTTACCAGAACAGATAAAATTTTTAGAAAACTATTTTTCTAAAAACATTTTTGGAAGAAGTATTTTCAAAAACATGTTTTTAAGAGAAAAGTTTTTGAAAGAAAAGAACATAATCCCCAAGAGCCATATATCCTTCCTTCGATTCTCCATTTTGAATCTCTTCCTCTTTCTCTTTTTGAATTTTCCCTCCGCATATAGATGCCTTTTTAAGATAAATAAGGACTTCCGTATGAAGGACGGAAGGACCACTTCAAGGGACTAAGACGTTTGCCAGGCTAAGAAGTTAGTCCAAGGAGGTGGAGGGCTTATGGGTACCTTTAAGATGGACGAGAGAGGAAGGTTCAAATAGCTATTAGGTAAATAAAGGACGAAAACTTATCGTGGTAGGAAGGCCACGAAAGGAGAATGTGAAGGGGAAGGTTAGTTGTTTTGGAGAAATAGGACACCTTAGGGTTGTCCAAAGAGGTAAGGACGAAGTACAGGATCTTCTGGAGGGTAGATGTATTCCCTCACGGCTGGTATACCTGATGGGGGTAGGACTGTCTAGGTTGAGATTTGGTTCTCTCGATCATCCTGTTCGAACTTTATTCGACTTTGGCGCATCACATTCGTTTACCTCATCATCAATAGTTGAGTCACTGCACCTAGACACCAGTTTAGTAGATGATCCCTTGGTTGTTTCAAACCCAATTGGGGGCTCCACTTATTTGTCCATGATATGTTTGGGTTTGAAGATCCTCATATTTAGCATTGAGTTTAGGTGTGATGCCTTTGTTTTGGGCTTCACGGGCTATGGGTTGATTTTTGGGCATGGACTGGTTATCCAGTAATGGTGCCGTTCTTGATTGCGAAAGGAGAGTTGTTAGGATCATGACCCGCTTGGGTGACACTCTCAAGATCTCTTGTAATCCCATAGATTCTATTATGCTAAGTTATTTTGAATCGCTTGACGCTTCGGTCGAGAGTTTGCGATCTGTTAGAGTGGTCCGGGAGTACTCGGATGAGATCGAGGAGGTGAAGGGCTTACCTTCGAAGCGGGAGATAGACTTCCGAATATATCTGGTGGACAATGCTAAGCCAGTATCTTTGCCAGTGCGCCACATGGCTCCTCGTGAGAGGAGGGAACTCCATAAGCAAGTAGGGGAGTTTCTTGAGAAGGGGTTCATAAGACGAAGTATATCGGAGTGGGGTGCTCCAGTAGTTTTTGCCACGAAGGCGGATGGGTCCCTCAGACTTTGTGTAGACTATAGAGAACTCAACAAGCTCACAAAGAAGAATAGACACCCATTGCCAAGGATTGATGATCTTTTTGATCAGTTGGTTCGCGCCTCAGTGTTTCACACTTGGACTTAGCCACGGGGTTTCATCGGTTGGGAGTGACTGAGGATAGTATAGAGAAGACCGCCTTTAGGACTCCGGATGGTTTCTATGAGTGGTTTGTGATGCCATTTGTTTTGATGAACGCCCCGCATACTTTGTTGATTTGATGAGTAGGGTGTTCAGGGAGTACCTAAATAACTTCGTAGTGGTCTCTGTGGATGATATCTTAGTCTTTTCTAAAAGCGAAATAAGTTTTCGTATGTGCTTAATAGGTTAAGCAAAGCCAGTTATTTGATCAACGGTGGTTTTGGAGCGAGATTGGCAAGGACATCCAGAGTTGGACAAGGGCTTAATTATTTAGCCGTTTTTACTAGTATCATCTCACGCAGGGCGTCTAAATTCGAAGGAGGTATCCCTTGGGTGTTTGTCTGATATTGGTTTAGGTCTTTGGGGCTTGCACTTGGGGGATGTCGAGTTCGACTAGGATGGTCTGTGTGAGAGAGGGATAGTTGTGACGATTTTGCATGGGAGAATATCCTAATTTTCTCTAGAAGTGGAGAAAGGCATGCCCTACATCTTAGGGAAGTGTTGGGGACTCTGCGAGCGCATAGTCTTAAGACAACAAAGGTGGATGGAATTCTTAGCATCCTATGATTTCGAGATAGCATATACCCCTGGCAAGGGTAACGTGGTGGCGGACGCCTTGAGCAGGAAAAGGTTGTCCTTGAGTCCATTTTTTGTGGAACGACGAAGCTTGGAATTTATCTCGATGTTTGATTTTAGACCTTCCGTTGACTTTGTACCCGGTTTGCTAGCATCCTTAGAGGTCAGACCTACTCTTTTAGGACGGCTTGGCGAGGCACAGCGGGATGACCCACAGTTGATTGAGTTAGAAGAGAGGCTCAATAGGGGGGATCGTCCAGCCATTTGAGTAGGTACACCCTAGACGATAGGGGATGGTTGCGTAGAGACGGTAGACTTTGTGTACCGCAAGACGAGGGTTTGAGGAAGGCTATACTTAATGATGCACATCGTTCGAAGATGACCATTCATCCCAGTGGGGACAAGATGTACCAAGACATGAAGCAAGTTTTCTTTTGGGCCGGTATGAAGAAAGATGTGGCCGAGTATGTCGCTAGATGCTTGGTGTGCCAACAAGTGAAAGCAGAGCAAAAGAAACCAGGTGGGTTGCTTCACCCATTGGAAGTTCCGCAATGGAAGTGGGATAGCGTCTCGATGGATTTTATTGATGGGTTACCGAGATCAAGGAAGGGTAATACGGGAATTTGGATTGTGGTAGACAGACTTACTAAGAGCGCCCATTTCATACCCGTGAAGAGCGAGAGGACTGCTCCATGGCATATAGAGTGGATTTACCCGAGAGACTTAGTGGAGTACATGACGTATTCCATGTGTCACATTTGAGGAAGTGCCTACATGAGACCGCAGAGGTGGTAGAGCCGAGCTTGCTTAGAGAAGTGGAGGTAGAGCGTGATGCAACTATTCGACGAGCTCCTACCCGCATCCTTGGGTCAGAGATTAGGAAGTTGAGAAACAGAGAGGTTCGACTAGTCAAAGAGCAATGGGGAGAAGATGAGAGCAATGCTACTTGGGAGACAGAAGCTAAGATGCGTTCATTGCACTCATTCCTTTTTGAGGGTATGTCTTTTAACTTCTCCTTTATCGTTTGTCTAGTACTTATCTTATCTTCAGTATGTCCTCTCATTAGTACCTTTGACCGTTAGATAGGGTAAACCTATGGTTGAAACATGTGTTTGAGACATGTTATGTTTGATGGATGCGTGTGGATGCAAGTGGTTGCTAGTGGTTGCTCGTGGATGCATATACACACACTTTAGGCACTAGATTGGCTCAGTCACTTCATATTGCATATTGCATATAATTGTGTGTAGGTAGCTATATTAATGGATGTATAATGATTGTGTTATCATATGCATTTTGGTGTATGGTTGTGCACACATGTAGAAATAGTATGTGTCAATAGGGATCTTTCGCATACATATTGGATGCATGGCACTATCATGGTTTGCATTAAGGAGGTCAACTAAATTAGTAGACCGCCTGATTTTGCATTAGACAGGGAACATATACACACACTTTTTGCATATGTTCATACAGCATTAGAAACTCTAAGGACAATGGATGCCAGTGTTTGATGGTTTGAGTAGATGGTTGTTTGGATGGTAGGATACATTCTTCTTGACTTAGAGATTTCGGGGACGAAATCCTTTAAGTAGGGGAGAATGTAACACCCCGTATGTTGAATAACTTGATATAATATAAAACAGGGCAGAATTAAATTTTAAAATCTGAATCAGGGGAAACAGGCTATGCCATTGCGTTCGTCTTGGAAAAATACGCGAAATAGAGTCCGAGTTTTCGAAAATCGGAGTCCGTATGACCCAGTTAAGGCCCAAAGAAGTTTTCAGAAATTCAAAACAGATTTTAAAAACAGAAATTTCAAATTTCAGAAGTGGCGGGAAAATTCCCGCCAGACTCAGGGAGTCGACCTGGGGGTCGACATGGGTGTCGACCTACCCACCAGGTCGACTAGGGTGTCGACCCTAGTGTCGACCTGGGGGTCGACCCCCCTGGTCGAGCCCAGGTGACCTGGGTGCACCAGTTTGGCTTTTGGGCTGTGTTTTGGTGGCTAGGACGAGATCTGACGGCTATAATCTGATTCAGGGTTAATCTAATGGCCTAAAACACTTAACTACTATATAAATACACCCTAAGACTACCCTAATTCATACTGAAATTGGAGACAACGTCGTTATGCCGTCAAAATGCAACTTGAAGGAGCCTCCATCAAATTAAAGAGGAAGATAGCTTCTCAAGTCAACATCTAATCAACTCTAGCAACTTAATCCTCTTTATTGAAGTGCTAATCAACAAGTGGTGAGTTTCTATAGCCTTAATGACCAATTGTTGAAATGATTATGATAGGATATAATGAGGTTATGGCTATGAATGTGGATCAATGCAAGTTATGTTATCATATGCTATGTGTTATGCATGTTATGCAAGTTATATGCTATGTGTTATGCATGTTATGCAAGATATATGCTATGTGTTATGCATGTTATGCAAGTTATATGCTATGTGTTATGCAAGTTATGCAAGTCATATGCTATGTGATCATGATGTTATGCAAGTTATGCAAGTCATGTGCTATGTGATCATGATGTTATGCAAGTTATGCAAGTTTTAGACTATGTGTTCATGATGTTAGTTATGCAAATTGCTATGATAAACATTGATCCATTATGACACCAAGTTATGCAAGTTTGGTGTATGATTATATGCAAGTTCATATATGATATGTTATGCAAGTTTGGTGTATGATTATATGCAAGTTCATATATGATATGTTATGCAAGTTTGGTGTATAACTATATGCAGGTTCATATATGACATGTTATGCAAGTTTGGTGTTTGATTATATGCAAGTAACATGTGCAAGTTTACACCTTAGTATGATAGGCATACATATGCAAGTTAACCCCTTTGTATGTCATACATAGATATGCAAGTTTACCCCTTTGGATGACATAAGTAATTTAAGCAAGTTAACCTCTTTATGACATATGTGATTCATGCAAGTTTGGGTTGATTATTTATGCTAGTTGGGTTTGATGCTATATGCATGTTGACACCTTTTAAACCCATGTTGATGCTAATGTTATGCAAGTGGAACCCATTGTATTTGTGATGAATCTTTCCTTTTATGTCATGTTAGCGAATTACGTGGGGAACGATGGGGTTAATATACATGTTAATGAAATGGTGTGAAGTTGGTATGATTATGCATACCATAAAGTCGGTGGACATAATTGAGTCAATTATGTACATCGTTAAATTTGTAATTAATTAGGGATAATTAATACAAATTATGGGGGTGATTAATTAGGTGTAATTAATCGACTAGGACACGAGGTTGGACCCTTTTGTAGCATAAGACTGCAGGGAACCGACCGACAAATCCAGCGGCTACAAATGATTGGCCCAATGTGAGAGGTCTTAGGCATAAACTAAATACGTGACAAGTGTAAAGACATGAGGTTAGACTCGGTTATGGCATAAGGCTGCCCGGACCCGACCGGTAAATCCAGCTGCCATAAAAGATAGTCTAATGTGAGAGGTCTTTGCAAAGGTTACGGTCTTAATCAGTTAAGAAACACTTAACCAGATAAGCATGTAGTGGGGCATGAGGGGTTAAGTGGGTGCCTTGGGTGGCATGTGGAAAAATCTAGTGGTTGCCTTGGGTGGCTATAGAAAATACGACTAGAATACTTAACCAAAGTGGAACATGTAATTAAACATGATTAAATGGTTAAGTAAGTGCCTTGGGTGGCATGGGGAAAATCTAGTGGTTGCCTTGGGTGGCAATAGAAGATAAGACTAGAATACTTAACCAAAGTGGAACATGTAATTAAACATGATTAAAGGGTTAAGTAAGTGCCTTGGTTGGCATGGGGAAAATCTAGTGGTTGCCTTGGGTGGCAATAGAAGATAAGATTAGAATACTTAACCAAAGTGGAACATGTAATTAAACATGATTAAAGGGTTAAGTAAGTGCCTTGGGTGGCATGTGGAAATCAAGTAAGTGCCTTGGGTGGCATGAGGAAATCTAGTGGGTGCCTTGAGTGGCAATTGAAATATGATTAGACGACTTAACCAAACCTTACACATGTAAGTGGACATGATTATTAGAAAAGGGTTAAGTGGGATGCACTAGATAAAATGACAAGCTTAGGCGGGTAGCTTGTGGGGGCCCATTTCAACCAGTAACCCATATGTATCTTATTGGGCTCGACCCATGTCGAGGACGGGACACGCGTACTGAGCTTGACTATAAGAGGCCAAAACGGGTTAGCGGTGGCAACGCAAGTCCAACGGGTTTCATATGCGTGTGTGGACCCGGGCTGGTAGGTAAGACGTTGTTGTATCGTGTAGGTATAAGCCGTGCACCATTGTTTGTATCGGGTTGCCACTTTGGGGAGTGATACACCCCACTGTGGGGCCAGCACAGGTATCTACGTTAGGGAGCCGATCGAATGGGAGTAGTGGGTACACCTAGTGGAGATAGGGGCAGACGGCACCTATGTAGTCAGCTAGGGGTACACGAAACTACTATTAAAATTACTAAGTTGTGGGTACACCTAGTGGAGATAGGGGCAGACGGCACCTATGTAGTCAGCTAGGGGTACACGAAACTACTATTAAAATTACTAAGTACACTTAGTGGGATCAACCTTTAAGTAGGAATTACCCTTGGGTGGGTAGATCTGGTGTGGTGCAGTGTAGGAATTACCCTTGGGTGGGTAGATCTGGTATGGTGCAGTATAGTATTTATCCTTGGGTGGATAGGCGCGTCTTTACCGTTATCTTAGTTCATCCTAAGTCTAGTTGGCTGCTTAGTGTAGTCATTTATCCCCAGTCGTACCGTACCAGGTTTATATCATACCCTAATCACTCTAATGATTGTATTGTTAAAGTTATAGGGCTCACTCAGACTTATGTCTGACCCCGTTGTTTTTATCTTTTTCCCCAACCCTCAGGTTCTCAGAGTGGGCCTAGCACTAGTGGGCTTTGATCAGATTGCTTCATCTATCTTTTGGAGCTTGGGCCGTGACGTAAAGCCCAACTTATCTTTTCTATTATGGCTATTAGTTATTAGTGGGATTATGTACTTTTGTTTTATCAAGACGGATATTATGTACTTGACTCTTGTTTATGGTTTTGTGATGTAACCAAACATGTTTTAATTTCCGCTGCAATGAAATGATGTTTTAAAATTCTCAGGTATTACTTATATCTGTCTTGTTGTAATTTTTCTATTCTATATTCACTTAAGATACTCCACCGAAGTTAAGGCATTCCCTTAGTGAGTGACCTTAACGGGTGTGGGGTGTTACACTACATATATATAAAAATCGATTTTTTATCTTCGCTACCTCCTTATAAAAATCTAATCTTTGTACTTTTAAAAATCTAATCTTCTTACTTTTAAAAAATCGTGTCTTTTCTTTTCATGAAAATCAATCCTTTTCTAGTTTAAAAATCAATCCTTTTTCTTTTTAAAATTCGAATCTTTTTCAATTTTAAAAATCAAACCTTTTTCTTTCCATACACATAAATAAAAATCATTTTCTTCCATAAAAATGTAAACTTTATTTTGAAAAATCCATTCTTTTTATTTCAATAAAAATCTAAACTATATCTACAATGAAGATCTAATTTTTATTTACTTTAAAAAACTATTTTTTATAAACAAAAAAAAAACAAAATCAATGGAGAAATAATAAAAAAAGAACTCATGGTTTTCATTTGAAGGAGGAGGCACGTCATCGTTGAGAGGGGAGTGCTGAGGGAAGGCGCCGGTCGTGGTGGGGCCGAAAATGGTAGTGGCGGCTTGATTTGGCTTTAGGGTTTCGGGTTTGGGCTTGAATTAGGTGATGGGGGTGGTAAAGGAGGGAGGAGGTGGCGCTGGAGGAGGAGGGGGCGACCTTGGCCTGCGGCGGCGCACGAGGAGGGTACGGCAGAGAACGAGGCGCGCGGTTTTTTTTATTTTCTTTGTTTTTTGAAATATGATCGGAAGAAGGAGAGTGAAGAGAGAGGATCGTGAGGGAGAGTTATATATTTATTTATTTAATTATTTTATATTTCAAAAAGTTGACCTTTTTTTTGAACCCCAAACGAGGCCCAACGACTGTCGTCCCTAGCGTATCACACTCATTCCGAACAAATAGGATATGTTTCATAAGCCAATTCAGTTGTTACGATTGGTTTTAAACTAATTTGAAATATAAATCAATATTATAGTCAATATTGATTTTGATGTACATTTTAATTTACCAGGACCACATACTGACTTTGAAAATTCCAGAAAAAATATTTCTAGCTTCATTTTGATGATACGGTCCTAACAAAACAAATTTCGTCAAATTTGAAGACCATTTGAAAAATGGCCATTTTCTGGTCGATTTAAATTGACTAAAACTGTCAAAACACGTTTTCTTTTGCCTCTCTGACATACTGATTTCAAAAATTATGAATTTTGAAACCTAGAAATTATTTGACATCTTGGATTCAACAAAAGTGGTTACTTCGAAAACAGAGGTCGTTTGCAAAATCGCTACTTTTAAGTGCTATATTTCCATAGCGACTATTCTGAATTTTCAACTGGGCATAACTTTTTATTCCCGCTATGAAATTTCAAATTTTCAGATCCGTTGGAAAGATATTTTGAAATAGATTCAAATATTTTTGGTTTCGCTAAAATCCGGTTTGTTTTGAATCATGTACATTCATTTGAAATTTGAAATCGAATTTTCAAACTATCGCGCCATTTCTAATTCCTTTTATAATTAAAATAAATATTTATATTCTAACTTCGATTCAAATAAATATATACGTTCTAATTCTATTCAAAATAAATTTCCAGTCGTCATTATTTAAAATAATTCATTTTAAATATTCAAAATTCATTAAAATTGCCAAAATAAAAATTTTAAATTGGTTCTGATTTTCCGGGTTGTTACAATCTCCCCCACTTAAAATATTTTCGTCTTCAAAAACGAACATAGCTGAAAGTTGTTTAACTAATCAACCCGACTTTCATTCTTCAAATCCTCAGTTTCCAAGAATTTCTAATTTTTCAAAAATTTGGCTAACACCCTAAATTTCCGAAAAATTTCACCATAACCACCTTGGTACGGGGAGGGGTTTGGAAATTTATTGGGCCGTATTAGGCATCCAATAAATCCTAAAATGCATACACATATTTATAGTGATATATTCCGATGTCCACAGGGGAGTGCGTATAGATCATAACTCTAGAGAATAAATTCTCGTCACCCAATAAATAGTTTTTGTGCCTTAATGACTAAAGAGACGTGATTATTGTCTACTCCAGACCCATGTGGGGATTTTATTAATCTGGAAATTTTATAGTTATAGTTTATATAGTCCATATCTGTCTTTGGTTCAACTTGAAATGTAGTCATCGCCATACAAACCTCTCGCTTGTATGGTAAATCTTCAAACTCGTCACATAAGCTCCAAAATGCTTATGTGGTATATGATAGAGTACGTTATCTTTACGCAGTATGCCATATAGTGCAGTCCAAAATTAATTGTTACTATACTATGGCGACGTTTATAATCTCACACAGAACAACCAGCACTCCGCATCCAATGGCATTCACAATAGTTTGTATGATAAATAAAATTGCGCATCCAACTCATTAAGGTTTACCTATTTGTCGGGCACACAAAAAAATTCTTTACTCAACAGCAAATCCATTTACCTGTTTAACAATGTGTATATATATGCACATCTAAGCTAAAAATAATATTTTTAGCGAACAAACATCTATTTCACCACACAGCTATTTTTAGCAGTTGATATACATGATAAAAATGTTAATTTTATCCTTTTAAGATTTTAATTCGATTTGGCTAATGGTTCAAAATTTTAATTAATCAAACCAATAATCATACAACACAACCAGTAATCAATTAGTTGGTTTACTTTTCAATCACATAACTTTGATATAATTATTCAAAAATCTTATTTTTGATGCCAGTTAACAACAATAAGCCCTATCTAGTTTTGGTTCTCACACCAGTCAATTGGAAATATATAGATATCTCACTTTCGAAACTCGAACATAAATACTGGTGATGGTATACTTCATCATCAGAATCATGCCCGGGCGACTAGTGTGTGATTCTGTATCTATCCAGTGTATTAAAACTTCGAATACACGTTTGCAAGGTGTATATGCAAAATCTTTATATATTGGATTGTCCAAATTTGATACAAATACAATATTCAAATACGTATTATAGTGCTTTAAATTTTCAAAACAAAGTTTGTTTTCATTTTTATTTTAAAAATAACACTCTTCACACTCGTTCTAGGATACTATTGATCCTATCTCTAACTAGTCATTCTCATTAGACATTACTAATCCAATCTCTGATGAATTCTTTC
Source organism: Allium sativum (assembly GCA_030737875.1). Taxonomy (NCBI): domain Eukaryota; kingdom Viridiplantae; phylum Streptophyta; class Magnoliopsida; order Asparagales; family Amaryllidaceae; genus Allium; species Allium sativum. The sequence continues at coordinate 19,253,895 of JASFAX010000025.1, forward strand.
GTTTGGTTCTAATGTGTCTTGTTCTTGAGCTCTGTAAACCAAAGCTCTGATACCAACTGAAATGACCCGATCCTTCCTGTAAAGCAAAGCCCGGATTGAGTTGAGAACAAGCCACATCGGAACACAAACAGAAGAACATTTCATTGCTTATTACTGTAACAACCCAGATTTTTGGTTAATTTTTATTTAATAATTTAATTTATATTTTGTTTTTTATTTTATTTTATTCATTTAAAAACTAAATTTTTTTGCAACTATTTTGATTTTTATTTGAAAACTAAATTTATTTTGTTTCTTTAAGTGAATTTGATTTTGTTACAAATATGATTTAATGATACAAATCAATATTTATAATTTCGAATATTATTTAGTGTATACATTTAATTGAGTTATTCATTCGAATTTGAATTTATTTTGAATTTTATCTAAATATTAAGTTGTAAAATTATATAATTTATCTTCAATATTTATAGAATTATATCTTTAATTTTATTTCTAATTAATTCTCTTGATCAGTTGCTTATACTGACCATTGTTGTTGTAAACATCGCTCTATTTTATGAATCCTTTATCTGTCTGTTCTGATTATAACCGTTTGTTATATATGTTTCTTTAAACTGTTCGTTATATATTGCCAAAAATCGTTCATTAAATGTATTTTTCTAACATCATCTATTCACTTTTCATTTCCTGTATATTAAAAATGTTCGTTGTGTATTTTCAAAGTCTGGAAACCATCTGTACTATTTTCCAATGCGAATTAAATTACTACCATTTCATGACTCGGTGATGTTTAAATCTTCAGTGCGGTGCATTTAATATGTTATGAAATGAAAAGGAGAAAAGCTGGTTCTTATATAACTACTCATATTGTATAATAGAAATTAAGCACTGTTGCCTCATTTCTGTCTAACTTTTTCTGTCCATTTTTCTTCCCATCTGCTTTAGCCATTTAAATTCTTTTCCACCTCCCCATCGCAAGTCCTCCTTCCCATCAGCCTCCCCGATCCGCCTCGTTTCTCCTCACTGCCTCTACAGCGTTGACCACTAAACCACACTCCCCTTCTTCACATCGGGAACCCGATAACCTGCTCCGCTAGCTTGAAGACCTGGCGACTCTCCGCCTTTTCCCAGTACCTCCCCTCCGCGTCCATCTTCTCCCTGCCACCTTTCCAGGTTATCCTCCGTCCACCCCATCGAGCTCACATTGCCCAATCAACTAGCTCCGATCAGCAACCAAGCAGTCTTCCAAGACCCGACGCCGAACTCCTCAGCTGATCCGAACCAACCTCCGTCTCTTCTTCTTCCCCGCCTAACCTCTCCTCTTCTTGTCTGACCCACCCAAAGACCAGACCTGAAGCCCTCGCTGTAATAACTCGGAAATCCGAGCCAATTTAAATTTTTTATTTTGGCAATTTCGATGAATTTTGAGTATTTAAAATGAATTATTTTAAATAATAACGATGAGAAATTTATTTTGAATAGAATTAGAATGTATATATTTATTTGAATCATCATTAGAATATAAATTTTTTATTTTAAATATAAAAGGAACTGAAAATGGCGCGATAGTAAGAAAATTTGATTTCAAATGAATGTACAGGATTCAAAATAAACCGGATTTTGGCGAAACCAAAAATATTTGAATCTACTTGAGAATATATTTCAACGAATCTGAAAAATTGAAATTTCATAGCGAGAATCAAAAGTTATGTCTAGTTGAATACTCAAAATAGTCGCTGTAGAATTCTGGCCCTTAAAAATGAAAATTTTGCAAATGACCTCGGTTTCCGATGAAACTACTTTTGTTGGATCCGTGATGTCAAGTTATTGCTAGGTTTCAAAATTCGTAATTTTTCAAATCAATATGCGAGCATAGCGAAGTTAAACGCGTTTGACTAGTTTTAGAGTATTTTTAATCGACTGGAAAATGACCATTTCTCAAACGGCCTCGGTATGTGGTCCCGGTAAATTGAAATACGCGTTCAAATTCAATATATAGATTTATATTTTAATTTTGATGAAAACTGATCAAAACAGTTGAATCGGCTTACGATACATATCCCATTGTGTTCGAAATGGGGTTAATTAGCTAGGGACGACAGTCGATGGGTATGATTTCGAGTTCGAAATTAAAAGTTTCTTTTTAGAATTAATTAAATAATTATATATCTATATATATTATTATATAATACCATACTCTCCCTCTCCCTTCTCACCACTCAGTCAACACTTTTCAAAATAATAAAAAAATAAAAAAAATAAAATCGATCTGCACGCGTCGCCCCCCTTCCAGGCGCCACCGCTGTCGAGCGCACCCCCACCTCCTCCTCCGACCTCCCCTCCGCCTTAGCCACCTCCTGCTCGAGCCTCCATGAATCGAACCCCGTGAGCCCCTTTTGCTTCAATCGAACATCACGCCCCCTCCTCTTGTCGCACCTCCTCTCTCCTCTTCCACCGCCTTCCACCTGAACCCCTCCCCCCTGCCGCAGCCACCTCCTGCTCGAGCCCCCCTTTCCTGTTCAAGACCAGTGAACCATAAACCTCGAGTCCCCCTTCAATGAAAAACCGAAAACTGTGAGTTTTACTTTTTTATTATTTACTTTGAATATAGTTTTTAGATTTTTATGTATTTAAAGTTCAGGTCTTTATATATTTAAAGTAGAGGTCTTTATGTATTTGAAGTTAAGATTTTTAATGATTTAAAATTTCGATTTTTATATATTATAGAATAGAATAAAAATGTGATCTTTATTTTATGGAGTAGCGAGATAAAAATATGGTTTTTATCAATATGAAGTAGCGTTAAAAATTGAATTTTTATTATATAGAAGACATAAAAACATGATTTCTATATATGTAGTGAATCAAAAAAATATAATGTTTTCGAAAATAAAATTAATCGAAAGGTTAGATTTTTATTAATTGAATGGTTAAATTTTTATTAATCGAAAGGTTAGATTTTTATTAATCGAAAGTTTAGATTTTTATTTATCGAAAGACAGGATTTTTATATAATGTATAGAATAAAAATATGATTTTTATTTATGTAGAGTAATAAAAATATAATTTTTATTATATTACTAGCAAGATAAAAATAGAATTTTTATCTATATAATAGCGGTATAAAAATAGAATTTTTATCTATATAGTAGCGGTATAAAAATAGAATTTTTATCCATATAGAGTGATTATAAAAATGTGACTTTTATATACATAGTAACAATATAAAAATGTGATTTTTATATATGTAGTTGCTACGGACAATGAAATTGACAAAAGGCGAGCACGATGAAGATTTCTACATATGAAGAGTCGTGGCGTTTGGTTTAGCTAGTTGGTGAGAACTCCTCACTTTTATTTTTATTTCTAGTTTGAAATATATACTAGGATGCAGACGGTGTTTAGTAGCACCCGACACCGGTTGTCCACAGATCATGGATGACTTGTTTGTTTGATTGCTGTGTTGTGAAATTTGACTGTTGATTGTGATGTGTGAAATATATATTCATGTGTTGAATAAAAATATATATTCATGTGTTGAATAAATATATATATTCATGTGTTGAAATAAAATAAATATTCATGTATCGAAATAAAATATATATTAATGTGTCGAAATAAAATATATATTCATGTGTCGAAATAAAATATATATTCATGTGTCGAAATAAAATATATATTCATGTGTTGAAATAAAATATATATTCATGTGTTGAAATAAAATATAAATTCATGTGTTCAAATAAAATATATATTCATGTGTTGAAATAAAATATATATTCATGTATCGAGATAAAATATATATTCATGTGTCGAAATAAAATATATATTCCAGTGTTGAAATAAAATATATATTCATGTGTTGAAGTAAAATATATATTCATGTGTTGAAGTAAAATAAATATTCATTTACAAATCAAACGATTTGTTTATGTACACCGATTTGACTGATATTGATTGGGACGATAAATTTTACACATCGCCCAACTGCACAAATAAAATATGTGTTTGATTGATTGAAACCCCACACGGGTATTGGGATGATATTTGACGTACACTAATCCCGATCGTTTAGTTGTATGTCAATCGATGGGTTGACAAAATGTGTAAGCGTTAATTATTTATATTTAATGCTTATGCAGTTGTGTAGTGCACTCTGGATGATGGTTGATGATTTATCGTTGCTATTATATACATGTGTTGTAGGGAATCCATATAATTAACGTTATATGGTAATTGATTTGGCCTCATTCCAATTTGGAAAATAAGGAATATTAAAAGAAAATTCATGTGTTGAATAGAAAGAAAATTCATGTGTTGAATAGAAAGAAAATTCATGTGTTGAATAGGAGGAAAATTCATGTGTTGAATAGAAAGAAAATTCATGCGTTGAATAGAAAGAAAATTCATGTGTTGAATAGGAAGAAAATTCATGTGTTAAATAGAATAAAATATTCATGTGTTGAATAGCATAAAATATTCATGTGTCGCGTAAAAATATAAATTCATGTGTTGAAATAAAATGTATATTCATGTGTTGAAATAAAATATATATTCATGTGTTGAAATAAACTATATATTCATGTGTTGAAGAAAATATTCATTTGTTGAACAAAATAATGAAGTTATTGAAATATATAAAGCCGTGTTGATTAGATATACGCCATTTTGACGTGAACGATATCTATATCGATTTTATTCATTTTTATAATGAATATTGAAAAGGAAGTGATTTCAAAATATAATGTTTTGAAAAATATTATCATTTATATATCGATGATGTGGAATATTCAATTTCGATTCGAAATTGAATATGAAGTTGAAATCGTTTTGAAAACGAATTTAAAACGATTTATAAATACGTTTTAAAAGGAAATCGACGAAATGTATAATATATATATTATATATATAATGGCCTGAATTGAACGTGCCGCGCCGCGGTAGTTCGCGAATTTCGACCCTTGACTTCGAATGGATATTACGGGAGATCCGAACGTTGGATTCTCATAAAACCGGAACCTTGGGTTCGTATCGAAAAGAGCTTTCTAACGAATGTTAGTGATGTGAAATCTAATGGTTGGATTTGGAATTATGTCCAAATCAAATTTGGAAAAGGTCGCTACAAGTGCATATCGATGGTCGTTGATGGAAATCGACTGTACGGGCCTTGATAAAATTATTAAAAATATCAATAATTTGTGTAAAATCATAAGAAATGATTTGTGAAGAATTTGGATGAAAAAATCCAAATTTGAAAAGATAAAAATAGATTTTTATCGAAATGAACTGGTTTTGAACTAGAATTAAAATCCATATATTTTTAAAATAAATATATTGGATTTGAAATGGTTTTAAAAGTAACCAGAATTTCCAATAATTGAATTGGAATGGATTTGAATCGAAATTGTCTTCGGAATATTTCGATGTTTGATTTCGTCAAATATTGTTATGGGAATTTGAAAGATATATTAACATCGTTATTTCCAATACGATATTTGTTGGTCGTAGAAGTTGATATTGAATATAAGCCGATATATTTCCTATTCAGAGCCTTGTATTTAATATCAAATGTGATTTGGGTTTGTCGTGAATGGTGTCTTCATTAACATTGTTCTTAAACCCAGTTGAGAAAAAGAATAAATCTTTTTATTTAGATTTAATGATGTATACCAATTAAATGATATTTAACTGGAATTGAATTGGAATTGATTTTTGGGTTTATCGTGAACAGTGTTTTAAATAACACTTGTTCTTTAACCCGATAATTAATGGAATGTGATTTTGGGTTTATCGTGAACCGTGCTTTAGATGACATTGGTTCTTTAACCCAGTTAAAGACAAGATATTGATTTTTTGGGAAGATTAAAACTAAGTGGAGTTTTAATGAATCTTTAATTTGATTGAAATGATTGAGAATGGAGTATCACCAGTTTTGCTCCAGGCGATAGTTAAATCTTTAATTAGATTTGTACGTGAAATGGTAATTGAATTTACCGATAACATCGTGGTGTTAGATACGAAGTATGACCAGTTTTACTTCATGGGATGAATAGGTTGGGATTGGAAAATAAAATAAATGATTACTTCGGTGTGGTTCGCTAATCCCGATTAGTTTGAATTGATATTCAAAGGAAGATTAAAGAATAAATTTAAAGAATTTATCTTTGATAAAATTAATGGGAACCTTCCCAAAAGTATAAGAATATTTGAATAAAATAATATTCTGAATTGGAATGAGGTGTATGTTGTGTTTGTGTAACACTTGTTTATTATATACGCGAGTTATTCAGAAAGACCGGGTTTATCCCATTCTGAATAACTGATTTGACGTGGTGTCGAGGATGAAGACGTACGAGCTCAGGGGTTATATATTGATGGATATCAATCGCATGGAGTGAATTGCCTGTGTGGCATGCCTAAGTGGCAATTGATCAAGGCTTCTATTGAAAAGCAAAGTCTTGTGGTTGATGATCAAAGCACTGCCCGTGTGGCATAGCTTTGTGTAGCGTTGATTCGTGAGCCTCATACCCCGGTTGTGAACTAGAAATAGGAGAGGACATCAGGGAGGGTGTAACAACCCAAGAAATTTCGGCCCTGAAAATCGACATAAATACCTTTACCGTAACACATGCCGACCTCCCAAACACCAAAAACACTGGATAGTTATTAGAATGAAATTAGAGGGTGGGATAAGAGAGAAAGAAATATTAGAATAGAAGAAGAAGAATAACCGACACAACACAGAGTCTCACATCGCAGCAGAACAAAGTATAATATAGAAATAAATCTTTATTGAGAGCTTTAAAAATACTTACAATATCAGAGTACATCACACCACGGGACAGTTATAATAACCTGTTCCCATATACAACACACAACGGAATAGTAGCTATATAATATTATATGTCTGGACTCTTCCTGCTCGTCTCTTCACAGCATTCGATAACCTGAACCTGTACACCTTGGGCTAATCCGAGCATTTACAAAACACCGGGTCAGTATGGTGAACCAGAGTGAGTAAAAACACGCACAGTATTAAGGGTATCACACAACCTGATTTTAAAGTTAAAATCTTTCAAAGAAAAGGATAATCGTAAGACCAAATCCACACATAAATACGGACGGTTTTTACCTTATGATAACCCAAAACAGTTTTGAAATCAATATCTTGTCTGATATTATAATAATGTCTAATTACAAGTAAATAGAATCAAGTAGAACGCTTGCATCTCACGCTCAACATATATAGTATACAATCAAAACCGCGGCCACTTATTGGAGATTGGATTCTGACTCTGACAAGGTATGGGACCACCTACTGATAGTGTATCTCTAGAGGCGAATACACTGGGTTCAACAAGAACGTCTTGCAACCCGACCCTCACATGACCGACCAATCATTTCGCTTGAGTGTATCGAATGTATATCACCAACGGTTGGGAGCTACCCACCGTCTTCCCAAAAAGGACAACATCGAAATAGATTAAAGAAGCAAATAAGATTTTATCTAGATAGGAGATTATACACCCTAATGGGAGCGACCCACATAGCCATGTTGCCTGCCCGATTTCTGTCATTTACCGGTTATGAGGCCTGAGGCCAGAAATTTCTTCTTGAACATCATATTCTTATTCACTTTGAATGCCACATCGTCAAATCCGCCAGATATCACTAATTGACGTCCACAAAAATACTCTAGTGGTTAAGCTAAGAGAACTGTCGTCCTCCGCCACCAACAATGGTACGTTTGAAGAAATCAACGTACGTAATTCCTTTGGAAACACTCTGTCAGAAATCCGTCCATACATGTCATCCAGGAACAGGATGAACCAAAGGTACTCTCCTACTGCATCTCATATAGGAATCACCCCATGTATCAGTAGCGAGAAGTCCTTGTAACCCGTAGATCCTAACCACGACAGCACCACAGTTTATCTCTGGCTGCTAAACCATAGATTATTAGCAGTTCTTCCATTTATGAAAATATACGGTATTTACTGCTCCATCTCGATCATCTTCTGATCTCTTCACGTATTTGTTGGTCGGACTGGTTTTCGAATATAAATTCGATCCCGGTCTTTCCGTGCCAACAATCGTATTGGACAGATTTGATAGTCGGTGATTTAACTATCAAAATAAACAGTGTTTCAAACATGACAATCCAGTGTGTTCACTGGTTCAGTATTCAGCACCCGTTGGCCTTTTAATTAAATTAAATGTAAATTTAAAACTCTTAAAATATTGCGATATTGAAAATATAGTTTTCTCGCTTCTTATTTAACATAAGATTATATTTAAACAAATTCACCTTTATATCCAGTTTCCTATTTAAATATACTCGACCATTTCCACCTTGGAAATCTTATGTAAAATTTACCTTTCTACTGGATCTCATTTTCAAGTATCGTTAATGTAAAATTAATGCCTTAACACTTCATCACTTTTACAACCCTTGTTTAAATAAATCAAGGTTCAATCTAAACCCTTTCTGTTCTCAATTCTCTTTTATTCAATTTGAATATTAAATTCACATTTTTATTTAAGCTATCGCTTAAATTTCTTTTTATAACTTTATTATAAAAATCAGACTTAAAAATAAACCATGTTCATAAACTTCTCTCACCTTTCAACTAGATCCCACTTCAACATCGATTACTTTTTCAATGAGTTTCGATCAAAAAGTAATTCCCTAAATTTTTATTAATCTAAATAATATTTTACTTTGATCATTAACTGCTTCATTAGTTAAATTTATTTATTTACTACAATAAATAGTAGATTCTTTTTTTAAAATCTTATTAACATTAAAAAAAACTCTTTGAATATTTTATTTGATCAATTCAAGTCAACCCAATTTAATAATCAATTCTCGACAAACAGTCGACTTAGTTACTCAAAACACGGTTATCTCGTTAACCGACTTCAATTTGTTTTCCCTTTTAAATTAACATAATTAATTAAAAATAAATTCTATTTAATCGTTTCTTATCAAACAATTTATCCAAATTTGAACCGTTAAAGTTAATTTCTATTCACTGGTTCACAAATCTGATTCACATCAAATTTTACTTTATAAAAACCATTAATGATTAATTATAACCTAAATGATAAGTAATAAATATTTATTTCTTTTTAAACAAACCTTTATTTTAAATAATATATTTCAAAACCTTTATCATAAAATAAATTTTATAACTTCAGTTCTATCAGTTCACCTGACGGTAATTTAATATAAACAAAACAATTTATTTTATTGGCCATATGCTGCCCAATACTCAACCAATACTACCCACTGGTTTAAACAAAACATAAGTTGTATTTTCAGTCAATTTTCACTACTCAAAACAATCATCCAAACATGACAGTTCATATGTGATAATATGAAAATAAATAATTAATATATTTGAGGGATCCGGTTGGGTCCTTCCAACTTGTTCTTCCCTGTATTCAAATGGTTATTTTCAAACAGATCAAACAATTCAAACCATTAAACACGTTTATTTTATAAACGTGACCAATAAGGTAAGTTACCTTTATTGGAACAAATCGTTAAAATAACGATTTGGTATTTCACTGAAATTAAATGACGGCTAAATTTCATCAGATAAATCAACCATTAAATTATAACTAGCAAAAGGCAATCATCAATAAGCAGAGCAACAAAATAAAAACCCAATTTATATAAAATATAAATGGGAAAACTTAGTGAGTTTAACTCACCTGTCTGGTTTATCATTGAAATAGCATGTTTTAATTAAATTAAACAGGTGTTTAATTTAATTAAAAACCCGGTTGATTTCAAAAGTGTCCATCTCTGTTCCATAATGCAGTGTTCATCCATGCGGTCTCGAAGACCTCTTATTTGTCCCATTTCTAATAAGAGATTAAGGAGTTATAAATGCTCCAAGTTATATGATTAATTAAATCTAATTTATTTCCTAATTACTATAATTAACTTTCTAATTGATGGTTTAACCAAAATTAATTACTTTTATTTAATTAACTCGATCAACTCTTCCACTTTGAAACCAAGCAGTACGTCCCTTCTGCTTTCATTCCATTTTCTATCTGCGTTTAAGAAATCAGCAGTTTAGAGTAAACGATAAATCCTTAATTATATATCTATTAACAATTGTAACTTAATTTTAATATACCAAGCTGCAAAATTTTTAATGAAGTAATGGTCGATCCAAATTTTTTACTTTCCCGTTCTCGTGTATCCGGTTCTAGGTAAGGCTTACATCCTTGTTCAAGAATGAGCCAAGGTTTTTGTTACTGTCCAACTTCATTAATTTTATGAACTAATAATCATGGTTTCTCTCAGGCCAATCCTGCTCTTCACCGCTTCTAATTACGACTGCACAAACGCAAGGTTCGAACCAATGGATTCAAACCTGTATTGGAGTTAAAGCTTGTGCTTCATTTATAAATTTAAAATAAAATCAACTAACTTTCAATTATGGAATAGTTTATACTTAATTACCCTTAATCACCAGAATTTGGCCGATCACTCTTCCTTTCCAGTTCGGTTCCTTGTTTTAATACTGATTTGTTTCAGGAAAAACGACTCGCTCGCAATATTTGTTTCTTCCTTTTGTTGCCAATATTCTCGTTATTTTTCATCCCAGTTCGAAACCCAATCACGAGATAAAACACTGTTCATTTTTCTTTCCCCCATTCTGTTCGAAATCCATGCCATCGTTCTTTTCATGTTCCGTTCGTTCTTTTCCACTTATCCCATTCCCATTCATATCCCACTTATGTTCCATGTTTTAAACCCCTTTCGTACACTGCTCCATCACCCTATTCGAATTGAACCCGCGCTCCATCCCTACCTCCCCAGGCTTCACCGCATCCAGGCCAACCTACGTTCATCCGAAATTACTGGCAAATGTGCCACACTTTGCTCCTTCATCGCTCGAAGTCGAAGCCAAATCAACACCCATAGTTTCCCCTAAACTGACTTCGACTTTCGCCACTCCCATTCATTTCCAAGGCCACTACTCTTTGTAATTTCCGATCTCCTCCGGTCCAACAGTTCATCACGCCAGAACCAAACTCAGCACCCATCAATAGATCACCGCGTTGACTCTCAACCTTCGGTGACCCATCCATCGCTGCCACCTGATTTACCACCACGTCGCCTACCACCCACCCAAACCAAGGAGAACTCGATCAAGAAATTTGCCAGCAAAAGGGGTTCAACCGCCGTCCCTGTTTGCCATGATTTCGGCGAGCACAGTTCGCCTGAGGCGATCATAACCGTTCAGAAGAATGAGTTCGCCTGGCTAAGCAAAGTTGCACTTAAGTATTTATAGGAATGATGAACAGATTTAGAGAATGAGGAGGAAGTTGTTTGGATCGTTCTGGTCGTTGTTTGTGTTAAGAGTGGCAGCGGAAAAACGGGTCTGTTGACCACGAAACGAGACAGTTAGGGTATTTGACCTGATGATATTTATAGTGGGAGCAGATTAATATTATATTATTATCAAAACTTCATCGCAAAGTAACACGCCAAAACCACCACAAACGACTTCTATTTTCTGATAAAAAGGCTAATCTTGATGTAAAAAGATATTCCGGATCCAATGGGACAAGTTTCGTCAAAATCCGAGGTCATATGAAAAAAAATTCCTTTATAAAACCAGAAATAAACACGCGTTTAATTTTTCCATGATCACCAGATAAATAAAATCAACTTGAGACCTTACAATCCTATAATAATTCTTCAATACGAACCCAACGGCACCAGTTTCGTCGCTTCTGAGACTGTTTCCCCAGTAGGCCAATTTTTTGCGCACCGCAACGCCATTTCAGACACCAAATTTCATGGTCTCCAAAAATAACAAACTATATACCTATCCTGACTCTAATCGACGATACGAACTCAATGGAATTGGTTTTCGTGGCTTAATTCGATCGTCTGTTCAAGTTATACCCAAATAACCCTTTATTAAATTAATTATGCATTATAGAAATTGAACGGGTGTTTGTGGCTACCGCGGTCACATATGACATCGGTTTGCCATGCCATTCAACACCATACAATAATTTAACGATACGGTTCTAATGAAACTAGTTTCGTCGAAATCTGAGTCCAATTACAAAATGGCCATTTTAAAGGTCGATATTTAAATAACGATTTTCACAGCGACTATTTTAAATTTTGATTTGGCCATTTCTAACAAATTATAATACGAAATCTGAATTTTCTCTTTCATATGAAAATTATCATCAACACGGTTCCATCGTTTCACGGAAATCCGACTTATATCGGATCCTGTATTCTCAGTTGAAGTTCAAAGCTCCATACTACGAACTGCACGCCATTTTCAAGCTCGATTTATATTTAAATAAATTATAGCGTTTAAACTTCGTTTAAATAACGAATTAAATATTAAAATCCATTAATATTCTAAATAAAATATTTAAAATAATAAATTAAATTAAATATTCGACTGCCAAAAATACGGGTCGTTACATTCTTCCCCCCTTAAAATAATTTCGTCCTCGAAATTGCTAAGGTAAGAAAGAACGTTGCGAACCCATTATCTTTACAAAAATAATAAATTTAAAACTCAATATTATTTTCAAAACATATCTAATTGGTTTTAAAACCAATTTATTCAAAATAAAAGAATTTTCCAAAAATCTTCAAAAAAATTCTAACACCTTAAATTTTGGAAAATTTTTGGCAGAGTCTCCCCTGTACGGAGGACATCTGCAATATCACAGGTTCGAGAAATATATATACATCGACCAACAGGGTCGGAAAAAATCAAAAACCAAACTCAAAATCCAAATAAAAACCAAAATTTCATATTCTGCATAGGCGTACCTTTTTGCGAGCGTTATTATGCGATAAACAGTATTTTAAATTCGTGCTTGCTTAGTTATTATGCAGCTCTATTCAAACTGGATTCAATTAACTCTAGAATTTTCTCTTGGATTGATTTTAAAGCTGAATTGGCACTTCTGCACCTATTCTCAACTCAAATAAATTTCATTAGCCCCCAAAACAACATCAATTAGTTTCAAATTTCCATATCATACGATCCAACCAATTCTACACACAAACTAATCCACATGAGAGTATAATTATTTATAATCACTTCATTTATTTCTCTAATTATTCATTCAGGTTTATTTATCTGGATTGATTTATCCAACTTATTTATTTCATATTGGTTTCAAACCAAGTCTATCATTTTCTGATTTATATTCAAGCAATCAACAACACAATCCAAACATATCATTCAAACCAATATTAACTAATCAATCGATTTGCCCATATCATAATAATTTGTGAAAATCATTACTTTAATTATTTTACAAAATAAATTAGGCAAAAATAATTTCAAAAATAATTTTGTATCAAAATACAAATACGCGCTCTCATATATATATATATATATATATATATATATATATAAAACTCAGTCTAGGGTATTACTAACCCCATCTCTATCGAGTTACACCACCGAGCCAAGGTTATCACTAAACCAATAGCTCTGATACCACTGTAACAACCCAAGAATTTTCGACCCTGAAAATCGACATAAATACCTTTACCGTAACTCATGCCGACCTCCCAAACACCAAAAACACTGGATAGTTATTAGAAAGAAATTAGAGGATGGGATAAGAGAGAAAGAAATATTAGAATAGAAGAAGAATAACCAACACAACACAGAGTATCACATCGCAGCGGAACAAAGTATAATACAGAAATAAATCTTTATTGAGAGCTTTAAAAATGCTTACAATATCAGAGTACATTACACCATGGGACAGTTATAATAACCTATTCCCATATACAACAAACAGCGGAATAGTAGCTATATAATATCATACGTCTGGACTCTTCCAGCTCGTCTCTTCACAGCATTCGATAACCTGAACCTGTACACCTCGGGCTAATCCGAGCATTTACAAAACACCGGGCCAGTATGGTGAACCAGAGTGAGTAAAAACTCGCACAATATTAAGGGTATCACACAACCTGATTTTAAAGTTAAGATCTTTCAAAGAAAAGGATAATCGTAAGACCAAATCCACACAAAAACACGGACGGTTTTTACCTTATGATAACCCAAAACAGTTTTGAAATCAATATCTTGTCTGATATTATAATAATGACTAATTACAAGTAAATAGAATCTAGTAGAACGCTTGGATCTCACGCTCTACATATATAGTATAAAATCTAAACCGCGGCCACTTATTGGAGATTGGATTCCGACTCTGACATGGTATGGGACCACCTGCTGATAGTGTATCTCTAGAGGCGAATACACTGGGTTCAACAAGAACGTCTTGCAACCCGGCCCACACATGACCGACCACTCATTTCGCTTGAGTGTATCGAATGTATATCACCAACGGTTGGGAGCTACCCACCGTCTTCCCAAAAAGGGACAACATCGAAATAGATTAAAGAAGAAATAAGATTTTCTCTAGTTAGGTGATTATACACCCTAAATGGAGCGACCTACATAGCCACGTTGCCTGTCCGATTTCTGTCATTTACCGTTGTGAGGCTTGAGGCCAGAAATTTCTTCTTGAACATCATATATTTATTCACTTTGAATGCCACATCATCAAATCCGCCAAGTATCACTCACTGACGTCCACAAAAATACTCTAGTGGTTAAGCTAAGAGAACCGTCGTCTCCCGCCACCAACTATGGTACGTTTGAAGAAATCAACGTACGTAATTCCTTTGAAAATACTCTGTCAGACATCTGTCCATAAAAGTCATCCAGGAACAGGATGAACCGAAGGTACTCTCCTACTGCATCTCATATAGGAATCACCCCATGGATCAGTAGTGAGAAGTCCTTGCAACCCGTACATCCCAACCACGACAGAACCACAGTTTATCTCTGGCCGCTAAACCAGAGATTATTAGCAGTTCTTCAGTTTATGAAAATATACGGTCTTCAATGCTCCATCTTGATCATCTTCTGATCTCTTTACGTATTTGATGGTTGGAATGGTTTTCGAATATAAATTCGATCCCGGTCTTTCGGTGCCAACAATCGTATTGGACAGATTTGATGGTCGGTGATTTAACTATCAAAATAAACAGTGTTTTAAACATGACAATCCAGTGTGTTTACTGGTTCAGTATTCAGCACCCCTTGGCCTTTTAATTAAAATAAATGTAAATTTAAAAATCTTAAAATATTTCGATATTGAAAATATAGTTTTTCTCGCTTCTTATTTAACATAAGATTATCTTTAAACAAATTCACCTTTATATCCAGTTTCCTATTCAAATATATTCGACCATTTCCACCTTGGAAATCTTATTTAAAATTTCCCTTTCTACTGGATCTCATTTTCAAGTATCGTTAATGTAAAATTAACGCCTTAACACTTCATCACTTTTACAACCCTTGTTTAAATAAATCCTGGTTCAATCTAAACCCTTTCTGTTCTCAATTCTCTTTTATTCAATTCGAATATTAAATTCACATTTTTATTTAAGCTATCACTTAAATTTCTTTTTATAACTTTATTATAAAACTCAGACTTAAAAATAAACCATGTTCATAAACTTCTCTCACCTTTCAACTAGATCCCACTTCAACATCGATTACTTTTTAAACGAGTTTCGATCAAAAAGTAATTCCCTAAATTTTTATTAATCTAAATAATATTTTAGTTTGATCATTAACTGCTTCATTAGTTAAATTTATTTATTTACTACAATAAATAGTAGATTCTTTTTTTAAAATCATATTAACATTAAAACAAATAATCTTTAAGCTATTTTATTTGATCAATTCAAGTCAACCCAATTTAATAAACAATTCTCGACAAACAGTCGACTTAGTTACTTAAAACACGGTTATCTCGTTAACCGACTCCAATTTGTTTTCCCTTTTAAATTAACATAATTAATTAAAATAAATTCTATTTAATCGTTTCTTATCAAACAATTTATCCAAATTTGAACCGTTAAAGTTAATTTCTATTTACTGGTTCACAAATCTGATTCACATCAGATTTTACTTTATAAAACCACTAATGATTAATTATAACCTAAATGATAAGTAATAAATATTTATTTCTTTTTAAACAAATGTTTATTCTAAATAATATATTTCAAAATCTATCTCCAATTATGAAATAAAATTTATAACTTCAGTTCTATCAGTTCACCTGACGGTAAATTAATATAAACAAAACAATTTATTTTATCGGCCATATGCTGCCCAATACTCAACCAATACTGCCCATTGGTTTAAACAAAACATAAGTTGAATTTTCAGTCAATGATCACTACTCAAAATAATCATCCAAACATGATAGTTCATATGTGATAATATGAAAATAAATAAATAATATATTTGAGGGATCCGGTTAGGTCCCTCCAACCTGTTCTACCCTGTATTCAAATGGTTGTTTTCAAACAGATCGTTCAATTCAAACAGATCAAACCATTAAACACGTTTATTTTATAAACGTGACTAATAAGGTAAGTTACCTTTATTGGAACCAATCGTTAAAATAACGATTTGGTATTTCACCAAAATTAAACGACGGTTAAATTTCATCAGATAAATCAACCAATAAATTATAACTAGCAAACAGGCAACCATCAACAAGCGGAGCACACAAAATTAAAACCCAATTTATATAAAATGTAAATGGGAAAAATGAGTGAGTTTAACTCACATGTCTGGTTTATCGTTGAAATAGCATGTTTTAATTAAATTAAACAGGTAAAAACCCTGGTTGATTTCAAAAGTGTCCATCTTTGTTCCAAATGCAGTGTTCGTCCATGCGGTCTCAAAGACCTCCTTGTTTGTCCCATTTCTAATAAGAGATTAAGGTGTTATAAATGCTCCAAGTTATATGATTAATTAAATCTAATCTATTTCCTAATTACTATAATTAACTTTCTAATTGATGGTTTAACCATATTTAATTACTTCTATTTAATTAACTCGGTCAACTCTTCCACTTAGAAACCAAGCAGGACGTCCCTTCTGCTTCCATTCCATTTTCTCTCTGCGTTTAAGAAATCAGTAGTTTAGATTAAACGATAAATCCTTAATTATATATATATTAACAATTGTAACTTAATTTTAATATACCAGGCTGCACAAATTTTAATGAAGTAACGGTCGACCAAATTTTTTACTTTCCCGTTCTCGTGTATCCGGTTCCAGGTAAGGCTTACATCCTTGTTCAAGAATGTGCCAAGGTTTTTGTTACTGTCCAACTTCATTTATTTTATGAACTAATAATCACGGTTTCACTTAGGCCAATCCTGCTCTTCACCGCTTCTAATTACGGCTGCACAAACCCAAGGTTCAAACCTGTATTGGAGTTAAAGCTTGTGCGTCATTTATAAATTTAAAATAAAATCAACTAACTTTCAATTATGGAATAGTTTATACTTAATTACCCTTAATCACCAGAATTTGGCAGATCACTCTTCCTTTCCAGTTCGGTTCCTTGTTTTAATACTGATTGTTTCAGAAAAACGGCTCGCTCACAATATTTGTTTCTTCCTTTTGTTGCCAGTATTCTCGTTATTTTTCATCCCAGTTGGAAACCCAGTCACGAGATAAAACACTGTTCATTTTTCTTTCCCCCATTCTGTTCGAAAGCCATGCCATCGTTCTTTTCACGTTCTGTTCCTTCTTTGAACGTTTTGTCCCCATGCAAACTCCCCTCCTTCTCACATTTCCAGTTTGTTCTCTTCCTCCTTCACACCTGTTTGTTTCTCTCCTTATCCTTTTTTCTTCGGTTTGACACAGTACCCACATGCACACCTTGTACCACTTCACAGACCAGGCTTCACACTTACGTTTTCTAGTTATCCCATTCCCATTCATATCCCACTTCCGCTCCATGTTTTCAACCCCTTTCGTACACTGCTCCAGCACCCTCTTCGAATTGAACCCGTGGTCCGTCCCTACCTCCCTAGGCATCACCACATCCAGGCCAACCTACGTTCATCTGAAACTACTGGCACATGCGCCACACTTTGCTCCTTCATCGCTCGAAGTCGAAGCCAACTCAACACCCACAGTTTCCCCTAAACTGACTTCGACTTTCGCCACTCCCATTCGTTTCCAAGGCCACTACTCTTTGTAATTTTCGATCTCCTCCAGTACAATAGTTCATCATGCCAGAACCAAACTCAGCACCCATCAACAGATCACCGCGCCGACTCTCGACCTTCGGTGACCCATCCATCGCTGCCACCTGATGTACCACAACGTCGCCTACCACCCACCAAAACCAAGGAGAACTAGATCAAGAAATTTGCCAGCAAAAGGGGTTCAACCGCCGTCCCTATTTGCCATGATTCCGGCAAGCACAGTTCGCCTGAGGCGATCACAACCGTTCAGAAGAATGAGTTCGCCTAGCTGAGCAAAGTTGCACTTAAGTATTCATAAGAACGATGAAAGGATTTAGAGAATGAGGAGGAAGTTGTTTGGATCGTTCTGGCCGTTGTTTGGGTTAAGAGCAGCGGCGGAAAAATGGGTATGTTGACCACGAAACGAGATAGTTAGGGTATTTGACCTGATGATATTTATAGTGGGAGTGGATTAATATTATATTACTATCGAAACTTCATCGCGAAGCAACACGCCGAAACCACCACAAACGACTTCTGTTTTCTGATAAAAAGGCTAATCTTGATGTAAAAAGATATTCCGGATCCAATGGGACAAGTTTTGTCGAAATCCAAGGTCGTTTGAAAAATTTTCCTTTATAAAACCAGAAATAAACACGCGTTTAATTTTTCCACGATCACCAGATAAATAAAATCAACTTGAGACCTTGCAATCCTATAATAATTCTTCAATACGAACCCAACGGCACTAGTTTCGTCACCTTCTGAGACTGTTTCCCCGGTAGGCCATTTTTACGCGCACCGCAATGCCATTTCGGACACCAAATTTCACGGTCTCCAAAAATAACAAACTATATACCTATCCTGACTCTAATCGACAATACGAACTCAATGGAATTGGTTTTCGTGGCTTAATTCGTTCGTCTGTTCAAGTTATACCCAAATAACCCTTTATTAAATTAATTACGCGTTATAGAAATTGAACGGGTGTTTGTGGCTACCGTGATCACATACGACATCGGTTTGCCACGCCAATTAACACCATACAATAATTCAATGATACGGTTCTAATGAAACTAGTTTCGTTGAAATCTGAGTCTATTTGCAAAATGGCCATTTTAAAGGTCGATATTTAAATAATGATTTCCACAGCGACTATTTTAAATTTTGATTTGGCCATATCTAAGAAATTATAACATGAAATCTAAATTTTCTCTTTCATATGAAAATTATCATCAATACGGTTCCATCGTTTCTCGTTTCACGGAAATCCAACTTATATCGGATCCTGTATTCTCAGTTGAAGTTCAAAGCTCCATATTACGAACTGCACGCCATTTTCAACGTCGATTTATATTTAAATAAATTATAGCATTTAAACTTCGTTTAAATAACGAATTAAATATTAAAATCCATTAATATTCTAAATAAAATATTTAAAATAATAAATTAAAATAAATATTCGACTGCCAAAAATATGGGTCGTTATAGAGGGCATGCGTTTCTTTCTAGCTAGGGTGGTGTAAGTGACCTACCAGCCCTGACATTTATATTATTTTCACCTGTTTGGTTGTTGCTGTTGCGAGGCGCCTCGGATATTTCGGTGGCTATGTGTAACGACCCAGAAAATCTGAACCAATTTAAAAAAATTTAATTGGCTAAAATAATGGATTTTAAATATTTAAAATAAATATTTTGAATAGTGGCGATGAAAACTGAGTTTAAATCGACAATTGAAAACGAATATAATTAATTATAATTATAAACAAGGCCTGAAATGGCGTGGCAGTTTCAAAAATTGAATTCAAACTTTGTCGGACTGTATCAGGTGCAAAACAATCCGGATTTTAGTGAAACCAAAAACATTAGGATCTATTTGATGATATCTTTCTAACGAATCCGACCAATCGAAATTTGATAGCGGGAATCAAAAGATATGTCCAGTTGAAAATTCTGAATAGTCGCTATGGAATTCAGGCCCTTAAAAATGGACATTTTGCGTACGACCTCGGATTTCGATGAAACCACTTTTGTTGGATCCGTGATGTCAAGTTATTGCTAGGTTTCAAATTTCATAATTTTTCGAATCAATATGTGAGCGTGGCAAAGGAAAACGTGTTTGACCAGTTTCAGTTGATTTTAATCGACTGGAAATTGGCCATTTTTCAAACGGTCTCAGAATTCGACGAAACTAGTTTTGTTAGGACCGTATCGTCAATACGAAGCTAGAAAATATTTTTCTGAAATTTTTCGAGTCTGTATGTGACCTCGGTAAATTGAAATGTACGTTTAAAATTCAATATAATGATTTAAATGAAAATTCTATGGAAACCATTCGAAACAATCGAATCAGCTTACGATACATATCCTATTGTGTCCGGGATTGGGGTAGAACGCTAGGGACGACAGTCGTTGGCTCTCGTTTCGTGGTCAAACAAAAAAGTCAACCTTTTTGATAATTTAAATAATTAAATATATATAATATAATAACCCCCACACCCTTTTTTTTCTCTCTCTCCCTCATTCAATTCGTTCAGGCTCGAAAATAAGAAAAGAAAAAAAACCCGAACTGCTCTCGAACTCCCTCCCATCCTCCACGCCGCCGGACGCGCTCCCCCAGGCGCCGTCGACCACCAACCTCGGCGACCCCCTCCCCCTAAATCGCGAAGCCCTACCTCCGAACCCGATACACCCTACGCCCTTTAAGTCGGAAACCGCCCTCCTCCACAAGCCCCGCCACCACCAGCGAACCCCCCCTTCCTCGATCCGTGAACGTGAAGCAACCCCCGCTTCTTCGCAGTTGAAGTAAGTTGTTTTTACTTTATTTTATTTTATTTTATTTTAAAACTGATTTTTTTTAATTAGGGTAAAACTGATTTTTTAATTAGGGTAAAACTGATTTTTATAAAGGATAAAACTGATTTTTTTATAAAGGATAAAACTGATTTTTTATAAAGGATAAAACTGATTTTTTATAAAGGATAAAACTGAATTTTTTATAAAGGATAAAACTTATTTTTTATAAAGGATAAAACTGATTTTTTTATAAAGGATAAAACTGATTTTTTATAAAGGATAAAACTGATTTTTTATAAAGGATAAAACTGATTTTTTATAAAAGATAAAACTGATTTTGATGAAAAGGTTTAAACTTTAAATAGAAAAAGGTTTGAATTTTAAATAGAAAAAGATTAGAACTTTAAAAAGAAAAGATCAGATTTTTTAGAATAGAAAGGATCATATTTTTAAAATAGAAAAGACGGAATTTTTATTAAGTAGAAGAAGTAAGATATGATTTTTATATTTTTAAAGTAATAAAAATATAATTTTTACATCATAGGAATATTAAAAATATAATCTTTATTTTTGAAAAGGCGGAATCTATATTTTTGAAATGCAATTTTTATATATTGAATAACATAGTAAAAATTCGATTTTTACATATGTAGAGAATACGGGCAACGAAAGCGACGAAAGGCGAGATTGGCGAAGATTTCTTTAAAGGAAGAGTCGTAGTTGGATAGCTATTGGTGAGAATTTCTCACTCTTCAATTTCTTTTTCTAGCTATATATATGTGTTGAAATAAAAGTGAATTTCTATATATAAATATATATCTATATATATATATATATATACGCCCCCTCGTCCACAAACCATGGACGATATTTATTGATTGAAATTGTTGTGAAAATTGATTGATAGCGAATGATTGTTTGGGATTGTTTGTGGTTGATATTGATTGATTGTGGTTGAAAAATACCCGTTTGTGGTTGAGAAATATTTGGTTGAAACCACATAGGATTAGTTTGTGGAAATGAAATAAATATATACATGCCGCCTGCGTGCGAACTAGATGCATGATCCCCATTGTCAAAAACCGCGAGGTTTTAAGGTAGAGCGAGGAGCCGTACTAGGGACGGTCCCGGTTTTAACTACCCTGCCGTTATGCTGCCGAAATTTTGAATAATATTCGTATGTTTGAATTATTTTCATCTGCTTAAACTATATTTATTCATTGTATAGAAAACATTCATGTGTTGAATTGATATTCACTCGTTGATTAGAAATTCATGTGTTGAATGGTATTCATATTTTGAAATAAATTGTTTGATAATAAAAATCACATTTTTATCTATATACATAAACTATAGAAAACATTCATGTGTTGAATTGATATTCATTCGCTGATTAGAAATTCATGTGTTGAATGGTATTTATATTTTGAAATAAATTGTTTGATAATAAAAATCACATTTTTATCTATATATAGAAACTATAGAAAACATTCATGTGTTGAATTGATATTCATTCGTTGATTAGAAATTCATGTGTTGAATGGTATTCATATTTTGAAATAAATTGTTTGATAATAAAAATCACATTTTTATCTATATATAGAAACTATAGAAAACATTCATGTGTTGAATTGATATTCATTCGTTGATTAGAAATTCATGTGTTGAATGGTATTCATATTTTGAAATAAATTGTTTGATAATAAAAATCACCTTTTATCGACTATATGAACTGTGTAAAATAATCTCGTTTTAAAAGAAATTGTTTTATGATAAAAATCCCATTTTTATCACCAACATGAACTATATAGAAAAATAGTGTTTTGAAATGAATTGTTTTACAATAAAAATCACATTTTTATTGTATGCATAAATCGTTGAAATGTGAAGTGTTAAAAATAGCCATTTGTTCAAAATAAACATATATGAGTTGAAATATTCATTAATTAGCTAATGAAATGATTTGCACCTATTTATGTAAAAGTAGAATGAATGGTGTTTTTAAACCAAATAGAAATCAAATATGAAGTTGAATAGAAAATGATAAATGATAAGAACTGTATATATATGTACATGCATATTCATTGAACAGGTTATAGCAAAGGGGCTAGAGAAGAGGAATAAAATTTTGTGCCCGACAAATAGGTACACATTTACTGTTTTGTTTGGGTGATGATTTTATGAGCCTATTGGCTAGCCGCTTGGCTTTTTCTTTTTCTTTTTGAGATTAGAAGGACCGGGAAAGCTATTTGCGATTTCCCGATGCTTCCGGTGCAGGGGAGGTTATGGCGAAATTTTCCAAAAAAATTAAGGCGTTAGTGAAATATTTGAAGTGAAAACGATATTGAAATCATTGAATGAACTATATTTATATAATTATATAAATATAAATAAAATTAAAACGAAACGTGGTCGTGCATTTCGTATATTGAAACCGTGATTTCAAACAACTAGTACGGGAAATCCGGCCATTGGATTTTCCCGAAACCTCAACCGTCGGGTTCGCCTTGGAATAATCTTTCCAACGGCACCAACCTTGTAAAAATCCAACGGTTGGATTGTCTGGAATGTTTAATTCAAATCTGAAGAAAAACAGCGCCAGAAGTGATTATATTTATATATATATAAATATAATTATATATTTAATCGAATAACGACGCTGCAGTTCGTATTTT
This sequence comes from Allium sativum, assembly GCA_030737875.1. NCBI lineage: Eukaryota > Viridiplantae > Streptophyta > Magnoliopsida > Asparagales > Amaryllidaceae > Allium > Allium sativum. The sequence continues at coordinate 19,277,472 of JASFAX010000025.1, forward strand.
GAAATCGAAATTTCAAACGATTGTACCGGGAGATCCGACCGTCGGATTTTCCCGAAACTGGAACCGTTGGATTCGTTTTGAAAAGACCTTTCTAATGATGTAAATTTTGCGAAGATCCAACGGTTAGATTTTCAGATATGTGTAAATCAAATCTGAAGAAAAACAGCGCCACGGCCGCTTTATGGCCTGAAGCGTCGTTTTGAATAAATTGGCTATTTTAAAATAAATAAAAATAGCGATAAATAGTTATAAAATACCATAAACAATATGGAGTGGAAATAAACTGAATTTGCTTGATTTATGTTGTATTTGATGGTTGAATGTGTTTGGTGTGAAAATTACATTAAAAAAAAACAAAATTGGTGTTTTCGAATAATTTAACCATTGAAATAAATCGAATTGAAATTCTAAATATACGTGAATTAATTGAGAAGGCCGAGTTAATTCTCATTTCGAATAATTGACCGACGATTGAAAGTCGAAGATAAAGACGATGGTCGAAGACCGGAGATCTTCACCTCGTTTGGATGGTAACCGAGGTCCTGATTGGGAGGCATCCCGAAATATGGATAATGAGTGGTGATCGTCCAGACGTACGTGGTGATCGATGGGTTTGCGAGGTATTTAGTGCCTCCGGTTTCGTTCAAACCCAGAACGGACTTGTAAATGGACTACGTGTCTGACATAGGATTTATTCTGTGTGGCATGCTAAGATGCAGTGATCAGTGCTTCTGTTGAAAAGCAAAGTCTTGTGGTGATGATCAAAGCACCGCCTGTGTGGCGTAGCTTTGTGTATAACGTAAATTCGCGAGCCTCACACCCCGGTATGAACCAGAAACGGGAGCAGGACCTCAGGGGGGACGTGCGTTTTCTTTCTAGCTAGGGTGGTGTCAGTGACCTACCAGCCCTGACATTTATATACTTTTCACCTATGTGGTTGTTGCTGTTGCGAGGCGCCTCGGTTTGATCGGACGATCCGGGTCCGATGGAGTCATTCGTTGGCTCATTTACACCCCAAAGGGTGGAGAAACGCATTGTTCAGGCATTATAATGCACTTCGTGTGGACCGGCCTTGACGATCCAGGGTATGGTCGCGGCTGTACCTGAGACACGGGCTAGAGCGTCTCGAATTCGGTAAGGACTATCTTTTGCCTTGGTTCATGACGGAAAACCAATTTCCAAATACGTGACTGTGCGGTTTTGATTGTATACCTATATATGGCAACATAGTGGTATGGGGCATTAATGCCGTCTATGATTGATAGTTATGATTTGAAATTGTTTTCAAAACATATAAACACTAGCAATAATATCAAATGCCTTTGTTTTATTCGTATCAAGCATATTTTGGCCGTTATAAGGTAAAAACTCTATCCTCCGGTTTGCGTTGCATTGTGTGATGGGAACTGAGTCTTATAATGGCTTCATTTTTATAAAAAGCATAGCGATGTTTTAAAAGAAAGATTTGTTTTAAAGCACTGGCAATCCAATGGAGTAAACCCGTTCCACGAAAGTGGCGTGGTCCTGTGATTAGCCAATTATATATGTGTTGAGTGGATTTCTCATACCAGTCCCATGACTGACTCGTAGTTTGTTTCACTTTCAAACTCGGGTGCCCCTTTTTCTACACGGGCAGCCTTGTATTCAGGTTTAGCTGGTTCTTTTTCTGGATAGCTGGAGCTGAGGATGGATTCTATCACTTATTTCTTTTTATGCTGTTCAGCTCCTATTGTACATATTTTGTTTATTTCCGCTGTAGACATTTATGTATAGCTGAACTGTATTTGGACTAAGTAAGATCCTGTATACTGTGTAACTCTAATGATTACTTTTATCCAGTATATTCTATTGTTCATTATCTGGTGTATTTATTTAATTCTGCTCTGCTATTATCTGTTTCTGTGTTATATTTCAAAAGATAACCCTTGTCTCCGTGAGAACGGGATTTCTGGTCGTCTCACTATGTGGAGCCGATGGAGCCATTGGGCTCATTTACACCCACAAAGGGTGGGGAAACGCAGTGTTCAGGCATTTTAATCAACATCGGTGGACCGGCCCTGACGATCCAAGGGCTCACCTGTGTCTAGGTCCTGATGCTCGGGCTAGACTGTCTTGAATCGATAGAGGACGATCCCTTCCCTCGGTTCACAGATGGAAATCCAACTTCCAATATGTGATTTTGCGGTTTTGATTGTAGAACCTATATATGGCGACATAGTGGTATGGGGCACTTATACCGTCTATGATTGATACTTATGATTGAAATTGTTTTCTTCACTTATAGCAATAATAAAAGATGAAATTTAGCGTATCAAGCATTCTTTGGCTATTATAAGGTAAAAGCCCTATCCTGCGGCTTGCATTGCATTGTGTGATGGGACCTGGGTCTTATAATAGCTTCATTTTTCTTTATTTAGCATTGTGCTGTTGTTTTATGCACTGGTATTCTTGGGAGGAAACCCGTTCCGTGTTATACGGCGTGGTCCCTCGATTTACCTAACTTTAAAATAAAGATTAATAACTGTTTTAGTTCTCACACCAGTCACATGACTGACCTGGAGTTTATTGTTTTAACCTAAACTCTGGGTGCTCTTATTTTGACACTGGCAGCTAGTAGTTTTGGTTTTGCAGATTTATATTCACAGGATCCTGATTTACAGCTAGGACGATACTCGGAAAGCTCTGTATCCGTGTATTACTTCTAGTTGTGTATTGTATTATTTTCCGCTGCTATGTAATGTATTGTAATCTCTGATATTTTCTATGTAATATTCATTCATACTCTGTATATTCTTGTATTCTGATGGAATTGTTGTAATTAACAATGAAATGTTCTTCTGTTTGCATTCTGATTTGTCATGTTCTCAAAACAATCATGGGTTTTGAACGGTCTTGGTCGGTTTAGCGATCGTTTCGGATCGAGCAAAATTCCTTCTCGTTACATTTGGTATCAGAGCTTTGGTTTACAGAGCTCGGAGAACAAGACACATTAGAACCATACGAAAGAATTCATCAGAGATTGGATTAGTAATATCCAATGAGAATGACTCGTTAGAGATGGGATCAGTAGCATCTTAGAACGAGTGTGAAGAGTGTTGCTTTCAAAAATAAAATTGAAAACAAGTTTTGTTTTGAAAATTTAATTCAATTATTCGTATTTGAATATTTATTTATATTGATTTGGACTATCAGGTATATAGAGATTTTAATATACGTTTGATCCACGTGTATTGGAAGCCTCCAATATACTGGATAGATATAGAATCACATTCCAAACACCCGGGGATGATTCTGATGATGTGGACGCATCATCAGTATTTATGTTCGAGTTTCGAAAGTGTGATATTTATATATTTCCATAGAGTGGTGTGAGAACCAAAACTAGATAGGGCTTATTCATGTGATTTGGCACCAAAAATGTGATTTTTGACTATATATCAAAGTTATGTGATTGAAATGATAATCAACTAATTGATTGCTTATTGTGTTGTTTGATTATTGGTTGATTAATTAAAAATTGAACCTTTAGCCAAATTGAACCAAATAGTGAATTGTATTGAAAATTTGTTGCATTTGCATACATATACATGTACTTACATTGAACAGGTCATAGCAAGGAGGCTAGAGCAGAAGAATAAAATTGTTTGCCTGACAAATAGGTACATGTTTACAAATTTATCGGGTTTGGATGATTTTATAAGCCGATTGGCTAGCAGCTTGGCTGTTTCTTTTTCTTTTTGGATTGATGAGAGCCATGGGAGGCTATTTGAAATATCCTGATGCTCCCGGGGCAGGGGAGGTTATGGCGAAATTTTTTGAAAATTTAGGGTGTTAGCCAAATTTTTAAAAAATTTGAAAAGCTCTTAGAAACTGAAAAGTTGAAGAACTTAAGCCATAATGAAAATACTGGAAGTTGAGTTGGTTTGTGAAACAACTTTCAGCTTCGTTCCTTTTCGGGGACGAAAAGTTTTAAGTGGGGGAGAATGTAATAACCCGGAAATCCGAGCCAATTTGAAATTTTTATTTTGGCAATTTTGATGAATTTTGAGTATTTAAAATGAATTATTTTAAATAATAACGATGAGAAATTTATTTTAAATAGAATTAGAACGTATATATTTATTTGAATCGTCGTTAGAGTATAAATATTTTATTTTAAATATAATAGGAATTGCAAATGGCGTGGTAGTTCGAAAATTCGATTTCAAATTTCAAATGAATGTACAGGATTCAAAATATACCGGATTTTGGCGAAACCAAAAATATTTGAATCTACTTGAGAATATCTTTCCAACGAATCCGAAAAATTGAAATTTCATAGCGGGAATCAAAAGTTATGTCAATTTGAAAATTCAGAATAGTCGCTCTAGAATTCTGGCCCTTAAAAATGGAAATTTTGCAAACGACCTCGGTTTTCGATGAAACCTCTTTTGTTGGATCCGTGATGTCAAGTTATTGCTAGGTTTCAAAATTCATAATTTTTCGAATCAATATGTGAGCATGGCGAAGTTAAACGCGTTTGACTAGTTTTAGTTGATTTCTAATCGACTGGAAAATGGCCATTTTTCAAACGGTCTCAGAATTTGACGAAATTAGTTTTGTTAGAACCGTATCGTCAATACGAAGTTAGAAAATATTTTTCGGGAATTTTTAGAGTTCGTATATGGTCCCGGTAAATTGAAATACGCGTTCAAATTCAATATATAGATTTATATTTTGATTTTGATGAAAACTGGTCAAAACAGTCGAATCAGCTTATGATACATATCCCATTGTGTTCGAAATGGGAGTAATTAGCAAGGGACGACAGTTGGTGGGTTTGATTTCGAGTTCGAAATTAAAAGTTGCTTTTTAGAATTAATTAAATATATATTATTATATAATACCTTACTCTCCCTCTCCCTTCTCACCACTCAGTCAACACTTTTCAAAAGAAAAAAAAAGAAAAAAAAGAAAATCGATCTGCACGCGTCGCCCCCCTTCCAGGCGCCACCGCTGTCGAGCGCACCCCCTCCTCCTCCTCCGACCTCCCCTCCGCCTTAGCCACCTCCTGCTCGAGCCTCCACGAATCGAACCCCGCGAGCCCCTTTTGCTTCAATCGAACATCGTGCCCCCTCCTCTTGTCGCACCTCCTCTCTCCTTTTCCACCGCCTTCCACCTGAACCCCCCCCCCCCCCGCCGCAGCCACCTCTTGCTCGAGCCCCCCCTTTCCTGTTCAAGACCAATGAACGATAAACCTCGAGTCCCCCTTCAATGAAAAACCAAAAACTGTGAGTTTTACTTTTTTATTATTTACTTTGAATATAGTTTTTAGATTTTTATGTATTTAAAGTTCAGATCTTTATATATTTAAAGTAGAGGTCATTATGCATTTGAACTTAAGATTTTTAGTGATTTGAAATTTCGATTTTTATATATTATAGAATAGAATAAAAATGTGATCTTTATTTTATAGAGTTGCGAGATAAAAATATGGTTTTTGTCAATATGAAGTAGTGTTAAAAATTGAATTTTTATTATATAGAAGACATAAAAACATGATTTCTATATATGTAGTGAATAAAAAAATATAATGTTTTCGAAAATAAAATTAATCGAAAGGTTAGATTTTTATTAATCGAAAGGTTAGATTTTATTTAATCGAAAGGTTAGATTTTAATTAATCGAAAGGTTAGATTTTTGTTAATCGAAAGGTTAGATTTTTATTTATATAAAGACAAGATTTTTATATAATGTATAGAATAAAAATATGATTTTTATTTATGTAGAGTAATAAAAATATAATTTTTATTACATTACTAGCAAGATAAAAATAGAATTTTTATCTATATAGTAGCGGTATAAAAATAGAATTTTTATCCATATAGAGTGACTATAAAATTGTGATTTTTATATACATAGCAACAATATAAAATTGTGATTTTTATATATGTTGTGGCTACGGACAAAGAAATTGAAAGAAGGCGAGCATGACGAAGATTTCTACGTCTGAAGAGTCGTGGCGTTTGGTTTAGCTAGTTGGTGAGAACTCCTCACTTTTATTTTTATTTCTATTTTGAAATATATACTAGGATGCAGACGGTGTTTAGTAGCACCCGACACCAGTCGTCCGCAGACCATGAATGACTTGTTTATTTGATTGTTGTGTTGTGAAATTTGACTGTTGATTGTGATGTGTGAAATATATATATTCATGTGTTGAATAAAAATATATATTTATGTGTTGAATAAAAATATATATATTCATGTGTTGAAATAAAATATATATTCATGTGTCGAAATAAAATATATATATTCATGTGTTGAAATAAAATATATATTCATGTGTCGAAATAAAATATATATTCATGTGTTGAAATAAAATATATATTCATGTGTTGAAATAAAATATATATTCATGTGTAGAAATAAAATATATATTCATGTGTAGAAATAAAATATATATTCATGTGTTGAAAAAAAATATATATTCATGTATTGAAGTAAAATATATATTCATGTGTTGAAGTAAAATATATATATTCATGTGTTGAAGTAAAATAAATATTCATCTACAAATCGAACGATTTGTTTATGTACACCGATTTGACTGATATTGATTGCGACGATAAATTTTACACATCGCCCAACTGCACAAATAAAATATGTGTTTGATTGATTGAAACCCCACACGGGTATTGGGAAGATATTTGACGTACACTAATCCCGATCGTTTATTTGTATGTCAATCGATGGTTTGACAGACTGTGTAAGCGTTAATTATTTATATTTAATGCTTATGCAGTTGTGTGGTGCACTCTGGATGATGGTTGATGATTTATCATTGTTATTATATACATGTGTTGAATAGAAAGAAAATTCATGTGTTGAATAGGAAGAAAATTCATGTGTTGAATAGAAAGAAAATTCATGTTTTGAATACAAAGAAAATTCATGTGTTGAATAGGAAGAAAATTCAGGTGTTGAATAGAATAAAATATTCATGTGTTGAATAGAATAAAATATTCATGTGTCGAATAAAAATATAAATTCATGTGTTGAAATAAAATATATATTCATGTGTAGAAATAAAATATATATTCATGTGTTGAAATAAACTATATATTCATGTGTTGAAGAAAATATTCATTTGTTGAATAGAATAAAGAAGTTATTGAAATATATAAAGCCGTGTTGATTAGGTATGCGCCATTTTTACGTGAACGATATCTATATCGATTTTATTCATTTTTATAATGAATATTGAAAAGGAAGTGATTTCAAAATGTAACGTTTTGAAAAATATTATCATTTATATATCGATGATGTCGAATATTCAATTTTGATTCGAAATTAAATATGAAGTTGAAATCGTTTTGAAAATGAAATTAAAATGATTTATAAAATACGTTTTAAAAGGAAATCGATGAAATATATATAATATATATATTATATATATAGAATGGCCTGAATAGAACGCGCCGCACCGTGGCAGTTCGCGAATTTCGACCATTGACTTCGAACGGATATTACGGGATATCCGACCGTCGGATTCTCCTAAAACCAGAATAGTTGGGTTTGTATCGAAGGAGCTTTCTAACGAATGTTAGTGATGTGAAATCTAACGGTTGGATTTGGAATTATGTCCAAATCAAATTTGGAAAAGGTCGTTGTAAGTGCAGTTCAATGGCCGTTGATGGAAATCGAATGTACGGGCCTTGATCAAATTATTAAAAATATCAATAATTTGTGTAAAATCATAAGAAATGATTTGGGAAGAATTGGGATGAAAAATTCCAAATTTGAACAGATAAAAATAGATTTCTATCGAAATGAACTGGTTTTGAACTAGAATTAAAATCCATCTATTTTTAAAATAAATAAATTGGATTTGAAATGGTTTTAAAAGTAACCAGAATTTCCAATAATTGAATTGGAATGGATTTGAATCGAAATTGTCTTTGGAATATTTCGATGTTGGATTTCGTGATGATACAGATATTGTTATGGGAATTTGAAAGATATATTAATATCGTTATTTCCAATACGATATTTGTTGGTCGTAGAATTTGATATTGAATATAAGCCGATATATTTTCTATTCAGAGCCTTGTATTTAATATCGAATGTGATTTGGGTTTGTCGTGAATGGTGTCTTCATTAATACAGTTCTTAAACCCAGTTGAGAAAAAGATTAAATCTTTTTATTTAGATTTAATGAAGTATACCAATTAAATGATATTTAATTGGAATTGATTTTTGGGTTTATCGTGAACAGTGTTTTAAATAACACTTGTTCTTTAACCCGATAATTAATGGAATGTGATTTTGGGTTTATCGTGAACCGTGCTTTAGATGACATTGGTTCTTTAACCCAGTTAAAGAAAAGATATTGATTTTTTGGGAAGATTAAAACTAAGTGGAGTTTTAATGAATCTTTAATTAGATTGAAATGATCGAGAATGGAGTATCACCGGTTTTGCTCCAGGCGATAGTTAAATCTTTAATTAGATTTGAACGTGAAATGGTAATTGAATTTACCGATAACACCGTCGTGTTAGATATGAAGTATGACCAGTTTTACTTCATGGGATGAATAGGTTGGGACTGGGAAATAAAATAAATGATTACTTCGGTGTGGTTCGCTAATCCCGACTAGTTTGAATTGATATTCAAAGGAAGATTAAAGAATAAATTTAAAGAATTTATCTTTGATAAAATTAATGGGAACCTTTCCCAAAGTATAAGAATATTTGAATAAAGAATATTCTGAATTGGAATGAGGCGTATGTTGTATTTGTATAACACTTGTTTATTATTTACGCGAGTTATTCAGAAAGACCGGGTTTATCCCATTCTGAATAATTGATTCGACGTGGTGTCGAGGATGAAGACGGTGGTCGAAGACCGGAGGTCTTCACATCGTTTGGGTGATTACTGATGATCTTGATTGGGATGTACACCCAAGAGGAGGGAATCAGTTGGTGATCATCCATACGTACTTGGAGATTGATGGATATGCAAGGTACAAGATGCCTCCGGTTTCGTTCAGACCCAGAACGAACTAGTAAATGGACTGTGTGTCTGACATTGGATTTTATTCTGTGTGATTGATTTCTATTAAATATATATCTGTTTGGCGGCGGAGAATTTATTCTCTTGCTTAACTCCCTTCTCTGAGACGTACGAGCTCAGGGGTTATATATTGATGGATATCAATTGCATGGAGTGAATTGCCTATGTGGCATGCCTAAGTGGCAATTGATCAAGGCTTCTATTGAAAAGAAAAGTCTTATGGTTGATGATCAAAGCACTACCTGTGTGGCATAGCTTTGTGTAGCGTTGATTCGCGAGCCTCACACCCCGGTTGTGAACCAGAAACGGGAGAGGACATCAGGGAGGGCATGCGTTCCTTTCTAGCTAGGGTGGTGTCAGTGACCTACCAGCCCTGACATTTATATTATTTTCACATGTAAGGTTGTTGCTGTTGTGAGGCGCCTCGGATATATCGGTGACTATGTGGAGCCGATGAAGCCATTGGGCTCACTTACGCCCCAAAGGGCGGGGAAACGCAGTGTTCAGGAATTTTAATCCACATCGTTGGACCGGACCTGACGATCCAAGGGCTCACCTGTGCATGGGTCCTAAGGCTCGGGCTAGACAGTATCGAATCGGTAGAGGACGATCCCTTGCCTCGGTTCACAGATGGAAATCCAACTTCCAATACGTGACTTTGTTGTTTTGATTGTAGAACCTATATATGGCGACATAGTGGTATGGGGCACTTATGTCGTCTATGATTGATACTTATGATTGAAATTGTTTTCTTCATTTATAGTAATAATAAAAGATGAAATTTAGCGTATTAAGCATTCTTTGGCTATTATGAGGTAAAAACCCTATCCTCCGGCTTGCGTTGCATTGTATGATGGGACCTATGTCTTATAACAGCTTTATTTTTCTTTATTTAGCATTGCGCTGTTGTTTTATGCAATGGTATTCTTGGGAGGAAACCCATTCCGTGTTATACGGCGTGGTCCCTCGATTTACCTAACTTTAAAATAAAGATTAATAACTGTTTTAGTTCTCACACCAGTCACATGACTGACCTGGAGTTTATTGTTTTAACCTAAACTCTGGGTGCCCTTATTTTGACACGGGCAGCTAGTAGTTTTGGTTTTGCAGATTTATATTCACAGGATCCTGATTTACAGCTGGGATGATACTCGAAAAGCTCTGTATCCGTGTATTACTTCTAGTTGTGTATTGTACTATTTTCCGCTGTTATGTAATGTATTGTAATCTCTGATATTTTCTATGTAATATTCATTCATACTCTGTATATTCTTGTATTCTGATGGAATTGTTGTAATTAACAATGAAATGTTCTTCTGTTTGCGTTCCGATTTGTCGTGTTCTCAAAACAATCAGGGGTTTCGAACGGTCTTGGTCGGTTTAGTGATCGATTCGGATCGAGCGAAATTCCTTTTCGTTACACTCGCCCATGAATTGTGCCGACCGAAGACCAGCGTCTTCCTTGCCTTGGAACAATGCTGACCCTCTTCTTCCCAAAGCCTACCATTCCTATGTGGTGCCTCTCGTGCATGCGTGGCTTTTGTATGGTGTGAGTGTGTATTTGTGTGAGTCGTGTGTGTATATTTTCGGTTTTGCTATTTTGTTTTGGCATGTTAACTGTGTTATGTTTGAGTGAGTGATATGTTTGAGTGTGTTACTATGTATGTGTGAGCGTGTTATTATATGCTTATATATTTTTGTGTTGTGTCATTTTTGTTTTGGTGTGAATGATCTTTAAAAAAATGTACATATATATTGTAGTTTTTATCGTTTGTATAAATGTATAGAAAATATTTATATAATATTTATATGAAAGAATGTATTTGTCTATTTTGTGTCGAGTGTGGTGTTGAGTTGAAACCATTCCTAAACCCAATAACCATGCCATTCCAAACTAAATAGCCGAGCCGATCCGTTGGAAATTTTCCCGACTTCCTCTTATAAAAATAAAATATTGAGTGATATCGAGCTGGAGCCATTCAAATCGTGCCTGAAAGTTGTTAGTTGATTAGGTGTCAGCCCGTCTGCCATCTCCAATCTATGCCACGAAAGGTGAGTTTATCTCATACCTGACTTACATTTTTCACGGATGTTAGATCAATAGTGAACTGTTATATGAAATGTTTTGGGCTGCTGATAGAAATTGTTTGATTTGATATATATGCACATTTCATATGTGACACGATATATTCATATGACACGTAGTTGCACTGATGATATATATGTTGTGATTATTGCTATGCGATTGTTGTTTGTGGTTGTTGATACCCCTAGTTTAGGAACAATCCCTAAGGGTTGAAATGATACATACCTGAACAGACATTAGAATAGGGAAAATCGTTATGCGTTGAAATGATAGTCCTGAATGATTTTTACAGAATTTGGAATCGCGGTGGGCGCGGTTCGGTTCGGTGCGGTTTGAAGCTCAAACCGCTTCCGCACCGCATCGAACGGTTGATCAAAAATACAAACCATTATACTAACCGTTCAAACGGTTCGGTTTCGGTTCGGTTTCGATGTAATACGGTTTGGTTTTGGTTTGGTTCGGTTTGAACCCGTATTAAAGATGAAACAAGAAAATTACTTTCATTAACAAACAATTTACGATTTTATGACGTTGTGTCATTTGAAGGTTAAAACACATAGTGTTATCTTTAATTAATATAACTACATAATACGTTGAAAATAGAATATATAGCGTTAAATTAAAAGTTAAATAGGAATTTGTTAACTTATTTTATCATAACATTGTCGGTGTAGCTATGCGGTTCGGTTCGGTTTAATACGGTTTGGTAAAAGTTCAAACCGCAACCGAACCATATCATGTGAGGCAGTTCGGTTTGGGTTGTTTGCTTTAGAGAGAGAATCTGGTGAGGTTTTCCGCACCGTTTTTGCGGTTCGGTCTGGGCGGTTTCCGCATTGCGGTGCGGTTTATGCCCACCCCTAGGTTGAAACGATAGACCCGTAGAAATTTTATAAATTGCGGATTGAAATGATAAATATTCGTATCACTTGACCATAGGGTAGATAACTATATACGGACATCGTTGGCCATGTTTTCGTAGTAAAGTGATTTGGAATTTGAACTTAACTTAATATTTATTTTTATTTTATATATATTTTAAAGTTTTTAAATTTAAAATTTTGTAAATTTTTAATTATATGTTTAAATGATTATTTAAGTTTTACATATAATTTACTTATTTTAAACTATGTAACTTAAATTATATAAGTATTTTTAGTTTTTTATTATTATAAATAATTATTTTTAACTTATTTTCTACATTATTTAAATCTTATATATATTTATAATCTATATTCTAATTAATTTTATAAACTTATATACATACACATATCTATTTTCAAAATTAATTTTCTTATAATATATTTATATTTTATAAACGTTAATAATAAAGTCAAGATGGATAAGTTAGATTTCGCGATCTGAATTCGAAGTTTAAAGATGTAAATTTGTATAACGATGTTTGAATAACGAATGAACTCATATTAGGTTATGAATTTGAATCGATACAAACTTTCCGGTGGAAATGAATTTGAATTGGATAAAAATAAGAAATAAAATTTAAATTAATTTAAATTATGAACTTTTATAAGAAATGAACATTAATTGTGTAAATTGATTTTATTTGAATTTATAAGTGATATGATATGAACTCGATTTTAAGTAGTCGAATGTGAGTTTGAATATATATATATATATATTTATATATATATGAAATCGATTTTATAATCATATAGTTTGAATTGGAATATTTGTGAAATCGAACTTATAAGAATGGTTTAAAATTGTATGAACCGTATGAATTGAAATATAGGGTTTTGACTTGACTTTATAGTAACAAATTCGAATTCAACGACATGAGTTATAAATTTTGATTTGATTCGTTGATATTGAAATAAAACATTTGATTGATATAAACTGAATTTGAACCTAAGCGATCGGACTTTTGAATCAGCTTAAACGAATCTTTCAAAAAGGGTAAACTAGATTATAAAAATTTCTTGTATTTATATATAATGGTTTCAAATTCTATTACTTGAGTTGCAATAACACGATATGATTTGTTTAAATCAAAATGTGAGTTTCTGACATGAATCATATATTTTGAATTTGAACTAAAAATATTGGATTTAAGTGAATCAACTTAAAGAGATTCCTATAAAGAGGAAATTTGAGACATCTTTAGTGTTTGAACTTGAATTTTTATGGAAATAAATCCAACTAAAATATACTTGAAGTTAAATATTTTAGTATTGATTTAAAGGGTATTTGAAATATGTTTTAAGTTGATTTGGTTTTGAAAATCGTTATGCGAATATTTTCGAAATTTATATAAGGTTGAAGTTAAAATGTTACATTGGTTTATACTATATTTTGAGATCTTTTGAATACGGTTTCTAAATTGATTTGTTGTAAAGCGATATAAATGAGTTATTTTCAAATTTAATTATAATCAAAGTTAGATATTTAATTTTTAATTCAAATTTAAAATTTGAGATTTTGTATAATCGATTTAATAAAATGATTTATAAAATAATGACCATGGTGTGAAAAATGTAAACGATTGGTTGTTAAAGAGACAGGGATCGGCTATTGTCATACTCTCTGCCAATACCGAAAACCACTTTAGCAACTGTATACGCGGTGGAGTTCCAGAATGAAGGGGAAGATTTGGCAAACGACTCCATTTTATTTTATTTCATATTAATTACGAGACCCTGACTACCTTGAGTCAGCATGATGTGGCTAAAACAGGAGCTACGCACGGACCAAGTGAGGTCATACCTCCTATCGAGAACACTAGTTCGATATTATTCTGTTACTGTTGAGATTTGATTTCGGCCCTTTTGATTATGGGAGTGTGTATCGAGGTGGGCAGTAGTACCTGCTATGCGTTACCACCAGTCCGGCTATGCAAACGGTGAATCCACCCTGGAATTCCTTGCGTTCCTTATCACATGCCTTATATGATCCCACTACGATTTTGCTTTGTACCGTTTTACATGGAGTGCCCTCTGATAGCCCTCCAGTTTACGGAGGAATTACGGTATTGTATATACTATGGGAATATATAAATGGTGTAAGGGTAATAATGGTAATCCCGCTTACGCAATTTTTATATTTTTACTTTACTGATAGACACTATTGTATATTGCGTATTATAGTATATAGTATTTGACGGATCCTTAGACGATGGTGATCCCAAACATCCTTTAAGTTACTGATTGCATTTCATCAAACATTTCATTTGAGTTGATTTACTTCCATGAGAATGTTAGTCCTGATTCGAGTTATTTTGTTTTGCATTATTGCTCGGGTCAGATTAATTATCACATCCTTCGAGATTTACTACTGGAGTTGAAGTTTATATTGGCATTTGCTCACTAGTATCTACTCATTCTATTGGTCCAGTCATCCAGCTATTTCTGTCATTTCTGTTTCTAATTATTATCATTTATTTATGTATCTGAAATTAATTGTTTAAGTCTTCCGCTGTATTGATTTATGTAAACTCTGATGTAAAAATTTATTTAGTAGCTTCATGAAATACTATTGTACTTTGCATTTTCCACTGCGATATTTTATACCGCTCTGTATCTGTGTCTGAGATCTATGATTCTGTGATTTATTTAGTTTACCCTAGAAGCTGATAACAATATGTTGTTTTGGACGTTTCGATTTGACTTGTTTTGTTGATTCGGCATGTTCAAAATGGCGGGTCGTAACAGTTGGTATCAGGGCTTTGGTTTATCAATGCATTATCTTATAGGTAAAAGCTCATTAGAGATAAGGTAGCGATACCCTAGAATGAGTAAAATCAGTCGCATAACCCTTTTTGAGAGAGCGTATTTTAAAGTATAAATGGTTTTAAGTGTTTTAAAACAAATATTTTCGAATATAAAATTTCATTTAATATTTGAATCCTTTTCCAAAATTTCCCCTTCCATTTGAATCCATCTTCCTTCGAAGATCCTCTTTGATTGGTTCTTTCATTCGTTCATCTTTTAACTCAAATTCTATTACTTATCCTTGTATGCAACAAGATAAGAAGTAGAAGGAGAGTATAATTCTTCTAGCGAGTCCATTTCTATCTAAAAATAGGTTTGAAATAGTTATTATAACTCTCTTGATATAATATTGAAATTATGATATATATTTTTGGAAGATGTAAATCTAAAAATAATATTTTTCTTTGGTAATACCAATATTTTGAAACGATTTGATATTTATATTTTATATAAGATTTAAATATATAGATTTTGTAAGAAAATGATTTTATAGTAGTTGAAATCTATAATGGTATTTATGTATGTGTATACATATATATATATATATATATATATATATATATATATAGGAATTTGTAAATTTAAATTGGTTTATAAAGATTTTAATTTGTGATGTGTATATATATATATATATATATGTTAACTTATTGAATTATACTTAGTTTTAAAAGTGTTGAATATTGATAACATGAATTTGAAAATATTTTGGTATAACATAGAATACTTTTATAATGTATTTGATTTACTAATAATATTGTTAGTATATTTATTATGGATTTAGGTTAAATTTTAATAAATAAACGAGTGAGGGAGAAATATATATTTCCCTATTTTAAATTTTAATGATTTAAAATATGTTATTTATAATATATGATTTGGGAAAAATTTGCATATATTCTGTTTAAATATAGAAAGATTTATGAGTATTTACGTGATGTTAAAGTTAGCCTATCGAATACTTGGTGATTTAGGTATACATCTAATCAGTGTATATGTTAAATCCTATGTGTATTAGATTGATATAGAGTCACACTCTAGTCGCTTGAAAATGATTCTGGTGATGACTGCAGCATCATCGATATGTATTTTCAGGTTTCGGAAGTGGGATAAACATATATCGCCGATCGAGACATTGAGCGAATACTTAAAACCATTTTGAAATATTTGAAAATAATTTGACTTCTAATTTAAATATATATATATTTCAAATTATATATGTGTGAGAATAGATATGAACTATTGGTTTAGATATATATATTTATTATTTAATTACAATTTCCCTGCCTCGTTCCTTTTCGAGGACGAAAAGTTTTGAGTAGGAGAGATTGTAACAACCCAGATTTTTGGTTAATTTTTATTTAATAATTTAATTTAAATTTTGTTTTTTATTTTGTTTTATTCATTTAAAAACTAAATTTGTTTGTAACTATTTTGATTTTTATTTGAAAACTAAATTTATTTTGTTTCTTTAAGTGAATTTGATTTTGTTATAAATGTGATTTAATGATACAAATCAATATTGTTAATTTCGAATATTATTTAGTGTATACATTTAATTGAGTTATTCATTCGAATTTGAATTTATTTTGAATTTTATATAAATTTTAACTTGTAAAATTATATAATTTATCTTCGATATTTATAGAATTATATCTTTGATTTTATTTCTAATTATTTCCCTTGATCAGTTGCTTGTACAGACTGTTGTTGTTGTAAATATCGTTCTATTTTATCTATCTGAATCCGTTATCTGTCTGTTCTGATTATAACCGTTTGTTATATATATTTATTTAAACTGTTTGTTATATATTGCCAAAAATCGTTCATTAAATGTATATTGACGACATCGTCCGATCACTTTTCATTTCCTGTATATTAGAAACGTTCATTGTGTATTTTCAAAACCTAGAAACCATCTATATGGTTTTCCAATGCGAATTAAATTCCTACCATTTAGTGACTCGGGCTTGTTTAAATCTTCAATGCGGTGCATTAAATATGTTAAGAAATGAAAAGGAGAAAAGCTGCTTCGTATATAACTACTTATACTATATAATAGAAATTAAGAACTGTTGCCTCATTTCTGTTTAACTTTTTCTGTCCATTTTTCTTCTCATCTGCTTTCGCCATTTCCATCCTTTTCCACCCCCCCATCGCAAGTCCTCCATCCTATCGGCCTCTCTGATCAGCCTCGTTTCTCCTCACCGCCTCCACAGTGTTGACCCCTAAACCGCACTCCCCTTCTTCCCATCGGGAACCCAATAACCTGCTCCGCTAGCTCGAAGACCCGATGACTCTCCACCTTTTCCTAGCACCTCCCCTCCGTGTCCATCTTCTCCCTGTCACCTTTCCGAGTTATCCTCTGTCCACCCCGTCGAGCTTGCCTTGCCCAGTCTACTAGCTCCGATCAGCAACCAAGTAGTCTTCCAAGACCCGGCACCGAACTCCCCAGCTGATCTGAACCTACCTCTATCTCTTCTTCCCCGCCTCACCTCTCCTCTCCTTGTCGGACCCACCCTAAGACCAGTCCTGAAGCCCCTCGCCCAAGAGATGTGCCGACCCAAGACCAGCCTCCTCCTTGCCTTGGAACAGTGCTGACCCTCCTCTTCCCAAAGCCTACCGTCCCTGTGTGGTGCCTCTCGTGGATGCGTGACTTGTGTATGGTGTGAGTGTATATTTTTGTGAGTCTTGTGTGTGTATTTTGGGTTATGTTATTTTGTTTTGGCATGTTAACTATGTTGTGTTTGAGTGAGTGATATGTTTGAGTGTGTTACTATGTATGTGTGCGCGTGTTATTATATGCGTGTATATTTTTATGTTGTGTCATTTTTGTTTTGTGCGTATGATCTTTTAAAAAAATGTACATTGTGGTGTTGAGTTGAAACCATTCCTAAACCCAATAACCATACCATTCCAAACCAAATAGCCGATCCGATCCGTTGGAAATTTTCCTAACTTCCTCTTATAAAAATAATATATTGAGTGATATCGAGCTGGAGCCATTCAAATCGTGCCTGAAAGTTGTTGGTTGATTCGGTGTCAGTCCGTCTACCATCTCCAATCTATGCCATGAAAGATGAGTTTATCTCATACCTGACTTACATTTTTCATGGATGATAGATCAATAATGAAATGTTATATGAAATGTATAGGGATGCTGATAGAAATTGTTTGATTTGATATGTATGCACATTTCATATGTGACATGATATATTCATATGACACGTAGTTGCATTGATGATATATATATGTTGTGATTATTGCTATGTGATTGTTTTTTGTGATTGTTGATACCCCTAGTTTAGGAAAAATCACTAAGGGTTGAAATGATACATACTCGAACGGACATTAGAATAGGGAAAATCTTTATGGGTTGAAATGATAGGCCTGAATGATTTTTACAGAATTTGGGATCGCGGGTTGAAATGATAGACCCGTAGAAATTTTATAAATCACAGATTGAAATGATAAATATCTGTATCACTTGACCATAGGGTAGATAACTACATACGGACATCGTTGGTCATGTTTTCGTAGTAAAATGATTTGGAATTTGAACTTAACTTAATATTAATTTTTGTTTTATATATATTTTTAAGTTTTTAAATTTAAAATTTTGTACATTTTTAATTATATGTTTAAATGATTATTTAAGTTTTACATATAACTTACTTATTTTAAACAATGTAATTTAAATTATATAAGCATTTTTAGTTTTTTATTATTATAAATAATTATTTTTAACTTATTTTCTATATTATTTAAATTTATATATATTTATAATCTATATTCTAATTAATTTTATAATTTTATAATTTTATAAACTTATATATATACATATCTATTTTCAAAATAAATTTTCTTATATATATATATATATATATTTTATAAACTTTAATAATAAAGTCAAGATGGATAAGTTAGATTTTGCGATCTAAATTTGAAGTTTAAAGATGTAAATTTGTATAACGATGTTTGAATAACGAATGGACTCATATTAGGTTGTGAATTCGAATCGATACAAACTTTCCAGTGGAAATGAATTTGAATTGGGTAAAAGTAAGAAATTGAATTGATTATGTTGTGAACTTTTATAAGAAATGAACAATAATTGTGTAAATTGATTTTATTTAATTTAAAGTGATATGATATGAACTCGATTTTAAGTAGCCGAATGTGAATTTGAATATATAGATTTTTATATATATGAAATTGATTTTATAATCATATAGTTTGAATAGGAATTTTTGTGAAATCGAACTTATAAGAATGGTTTAAAATTGTATGAACTGTATGAATTGAAATATAGGGTTTTGACTTGTCTTTATAGTAACAAATTCGAATTCAACGGCGTGAGTTATAAATTTTGATATGATTCGTTGATTTTGAAATAAAAGATTTGATTGATATAAACTGAATTTGAACCTAAGAGATCGGACTTTTGAATCAACTTAAACGATTCTTTTAAAAAGGGTAAACTGGATTATAAGAATTGCTTGTATTTATATATAATGATTTCAAATTGTATAACTTGAATAGCAAAAGCACGATATGATTTGTTTAAATCAAAATGTGAGTTTCCGACATGAATCATATATTTTGAATTTGAACTAAAAATATTGGATTTAAGTGAATCGACATAAAGAGATTCCTATAAAGAGGAAATTTGAATCATCTTAAGTGTTTGATCTTGAATTTTTATGAAAATAAATCGAACTAAAATATACTTGAAGTTAAATATTTTAGTATTGATTTAAAGGGTATTTGAAATGTGTTTTAAGTTGATTTGGTTTTGAAAATCATTATGCGAATATTTTCGAAATTTATATAAGGTCGAAGTTAAAATGTTATAGTGGTTTGTACTATATTTCGAGGTCTTTTTGATACTGTTTCTAAATTGATTTGCTGTAAAGCGATATAAATGAGTTATTTTCAAATTTAAATATAATAAAAGTTAGATATTTAATTTTGAATTCAAATTTAAAATTTGAGATTTTGTATAATCGATTTTATAAAGTGATTTATAAAATAATGGCCACGGTGTGAAAAATGTAAACGATTGGTTATTAAAGAGAGCGGGATCGGCTATTGTCATACTCTCTGCCAATACCGAAAGCCACTTTAACAACTGTGTACACGGTGGAGTTCCAGAATGAAGGAGATGATTTGGCGAACGACTCCATTTTATTTTATTGCATATTAATTACGAGACCCTAACTACCTTGAGTCAGTTTGATGTGGCTAAAACAGGAGCTATGCACGGACCAAGTGAGGTCATACCTCCTATCGAGCACACTTCTTCGATATTATTCTATTACTGGTGAGATTCGATTTGGGCCCTTTTGATTATGGAAGTGTGTATCGAGGTGGGCGGTAGTAGCTGCTATACGTTACCACCAGTCCGGCTATGCAAATGGTGAATCCACCATGGTATTCCTTGCGTGCCTTGTCACATGCCTTATACGAGCCCACTACGATTTTGTTTTGTACCGTTTTATATGGAGTGCCCTATGATAGCCCTCCAGTTTATGGAGGAATTATGGTACTGTATATACTATGGGAATATATAAACAGTGTAAGGGTAATAATGGTAATCTCGGTTACGCTATTTTTATATTTTTACTTTACTGATAGACACTATTCTATATAGCGTATTATACAATATAGTATTAGTTTGACGGATCCTTAAAGGATGGTGATCCCAAACATCCTTTATGTTACTGATTGCATTTCATCGAACATTTCATTTGAATTGATTTACTTCCATGAGAATGTTAGTCCGAGTTGTTTTGATTTGCATTATTGCTCGGGTCAGATCGATTATCATAGCCTTCGAGATTTACTACTGGAGTTGAACTTTATATTGGCGTTTGCTCACTTGTATCTACTCATTCTATTGGTCCAGCCATCCAGCTATTACTGTCGTTTCTGTTTCAAATTATTATCATTTATTTATGTATCTGAAATTAATTGTTTAAGTCTTCCGCTATATTGATTTATGTAAACTCTGATGTAAAAATTTGTTTAGTAGCTTCATGAACTACTATTGTACTTTGCATTTTCCACTGCAAGACTTTATACTGCTCTGTATCTGTTTCTCAGACCTATGATTCTGTGATTTATTTTGTTTAACCTAGAAGATAATAATAATCTATTGTTTTGGACGTTTCGAGTTGACATGTTTTTTCGCTTCGGCACGTTCAAAATGGCGGGTCGTAACAATTACAACAATTTACATCAGAGTACAAGAATATACAAAGTATGAATAAATATTACACATCAGAGATTAAAATACATTACAGAGCAGCGGAAAGAAATACAAAACACAACTGAAAGAGATAAACGGATACAAAGCTTCACGGGTATCGTTCAAGCTGTAAACTAGGATTCTGTGAATATAAATCTGCAAAACCAAAACTACTAGCTGCCCGTGTGGAAAATAGGGGAACCCAGAGTTTAGGTTAAAATAACAAACTCCAGGTCAGTCATGTGACTGGTGTGAAAACTAAAACAGTTATTTAAAACTTTACATTAAAATGGAGTAAATCAAGGGACCACGCCGTATAACATGGAACGGGTTTCCTCCCAAGAATACCAGTGCATAGAATAAACAACGCAATGCTTTTTGGAAAAAATGAAGCTATTATACGACCCGAGTCCCATCACACAATGCAATGCAAGCCGGAGGATAGGGTTTTACCTTATAATAGCCAAATAATGCTTGATACATTTAATACTATTATAGTGTAAAGTGTATGAAACCAATTCAAATATAAATTTATCAATCATAGGTGGCATGGGTACCATCTATCATGTCGCCAATACTAGGCTCTACAATCAAAACCGAAATGTCATGTATTGGATATTGGATTTCCGTCATGAGTCGAGGCAAGGGATGTACTCCTCGCCGGCTTCGAGACACTCTAGAAAATGCCTCAGGATCTCCCGCAGTAGACCCTTGGATCCTCCAAGATCGGTCCACACTTACGTTAGTGGATTGGCAATTCCTGAACACACGTCTCCCGTCCTATAGGACCTACATCCATCGGCTCCCGCAGTAGCCAGTATATCCGAGGCGCCTTGCAATCCAACAACCACATAGGTAAAAATATAACAATGTCAGGACATGCAAAACCCTGACACCATACATAGCTAGAAAGAAACGCCATGTCCTCCTTGGGTTCCCCTATCCCATTTTTGACTCATACCGAGGTGTGAGGCCTGCAAATTAACACTATACACACAGCTATGTTGTATTAAAGCCGTGTTTTGATCATCAACCACAAGACTCTGCTTTTCAACAGAAGCCTTGATCATTTGCATCTCAGCATGCCACATAGGCAATTCATGCCATGTGACTAATATCTATTAATATATAACCTCTGAGCTCGTACGTCTCAGAGAAGGGCATTAAGCAAGAGAATAAATTCTCCGCCGCCAAACAAATATATATTTAATAGAAATCAATCAACACAGAATAAAATCCAATGTCAGACACACATCCATTTACAAGTTCATTCTGGGTCTGAACGAAACCGGAGGCACCTTATTCCTCGTCCCATATGTCCAATACAGGAGAGAGGTCCTCGCATGTCCGGTCGATCTCCAAGTACGTCTGGACGATCACCATTTATTACCTTGTCTTGGGTGTACAGCCCAATCAATACATCAGTAATCATCCAAATGATGTGAAGACCTCTGGTTTTCAACCACCGTCTTCATCGTTGACTTATCGACGAATCAGTTACTCAGAATGGGTATAAACCCAGCCTTTCCGAATAAATCGCATAGATAGTAAACAAGTGCTACAAAAACACAACATACGCCTCATTCCAATCCAGAATATTCTTTTATTCAAATATTCACATCATTAGGGAATAAGTTCCCATTAATTTTATCAAAGATAAATTCTTTTAAATTTATTCTTTAATCTTCCTTTGAATATCAAACCTTTTTAAGGTTTTCAAAACTATTTGGGATTAACGCAACTTACCGAAGTAATCATTTATTTAATTTCCCAATCCCAACCTATTCATCCCATGGAGCAAATTGGTATTACTCCATAACTAACACCATGGTGCTATCAGTAAAATTAATTACCATTTCCCATTCAAATCTAATTATAGATTAACTATCTTTAGGAGCAAAACTGGTGATACTCCATTCTTGATCATTCCCTAAATTTGATAATTTAAATTACCAATTCACATTTAAATCTAATTAAAGATTCATTTAAAATCCACTTAGTTTTAATCTTCCCAAAAATCAATATTAATGATTATTTAACTTTGGAAAATCAAACATACCGCATTGGCAATCTACACAGTACTATTGATTTCTGCCTATACATAACCTCTGAGCTCGTACGTCTCAAAGAAGGGTGTTAAGCAAGAGAATAAATTCTCCGCCACCAAACAGATATATATTTAGTAGAAATCAACCATACAGTTCAAAATACAATGACAGACATGTAATCCTTCCTTTAACTGGGTTAAAGAACTAATGTCATTTAAAACACAGTTCACGATAAACCCAAATCACACTCATTAATTATGGAATCTTCAAGGAAAAACAAATCAATATATAATCGATGTCAATTTTCGTATCCGAATAATAATATAAATGGAATAATGACAAAACCTTTTAAATTCCATATGTATTAACAGTCTTCCTCCACAGAAGTTCACTTCGATTATTATCAATTCGAATTCCATTCAATTCCAATTTAATATATTAAATTGGAAAACTTTACTTTAGAAAATCCCTGTTAAATATTAATAAAAAGATTTATAAATTCCAAATCACATTTCACTGTAAATCGGGTTAAAGAACGAATGTCATTAAAAACACAGTTTACAATAAACCCAATTCACATTCTATTTTCAGTTCCAATTAAATGTTAATTAATTGGTAATTCTTCTTTAAATCTTAATTAAAAGATCTATTCTTTTCATACTAGGTTTAAGAACAGTGCCATTTAAAGCACAGTTCATGACAAACCCAAAATCCCATCAGTCTCTAACCGTAAATTAGTAAGATTCCCTAAGTATTAACCCCGAAGGTCGAAATCAACATCAGATCAATACCCAGGAAACCATTCAACTTAGCTAATACCCAGTCAGATTCTAATTTTCTTAACTCCATTGGGTTTAAGAATAGTATTATTAAAGATACCATTCACGACAAACCCAAAATCCAATTTGATATTAAATACAAGGCTCTAAATAGAAAATATATTGGATTATATTCAATATACAATTCTGAAATCAACAAATATCGTATTGGAATAACTATATATATATCTTCCAAATTCCTCCACATTATCCGTATAATCATGGAATCCAGTATTGAAATATTCTGAAGATAATTTCGATTCAAATTCATTCCAATTCATATATTGGAAATTTTGGTTATTTTTAAAACCATTTCAAATCCAATTTATTTATTTAAAAATATTGGATTATAATTCTAGTTCATAACTAGTTCATTTTGATAAAAATATATTTTTATCTTTTCAAATAGGGAATTTTTCAGCTAATTCTTTCCAAATCATTTATTATGATTTTACAATGATATTCTTAATAATTTTATCAAGGCCCATACAGGCGATTTCCATAAACGGTCATCGAACTACACTTACACCGACCTTTTCCAAATTTGATTTGGACATGATTCCAAATCTAGACATTAGATTTCAAATCTATTGTACTATTTGGAAAGCCCTTGTCGATAAGAACCCAACGGTTCCGATTTTAGGAGAATCCAGTGGTCGGATATCCTGTAATGTCCATTCGAAATCAGTGGTCGAAATTCGTGAACTACCGCGGCGCGTTTTATTCAGGCCATTATATATAATATATATATATATATATATTTAATCGATTTCCATTTAAAACGTATTTTATAAATCATTTTAAATTCATTTTCAAAACGATTTCAACTTCATATTCAATTTCAAATAAAAATTGAATATTCCATATCATCAATATATAAATGATAATGTTTTCAAAATATTAGATTTTGAAATCTCTTCCTTTTCGATATTCATTATAAAAATGAATAAAATCGATATAAATATCGTTCACGTCAAAATGGCGCATATCAAATCAACACGGCTTTATATATTTAAATATATTTGTGTCCATCCTAAATCGGGCATCAAAATTAGATTTTGATCTTTTACTGAATATTATTTTAAAATAATCGCTATTTTAAAATATTCATTATTTTTGACATGGAATCAGACATAGTCAATTACCATATAATGTGATTTATATGGATTTCATACACACATGTACACAACAAAAATCAAACATAGTCAACCATCATCTAGAGTGCATTCTACACTGCATAAGCATTAAATATAAATATTCAATCCTTACACAGCTTGTCAACCAATCGATTGACATACAACTAAATATTGGGATTAGGGTATGTCCAATACCATCCCAATACCCGTGTATTTCAATCAACAAATAATGAATTTTATTTGTGCAGTTAGGCGATGTGTAAAATATATCGTCCCAATCAATATCAGTCAAATGTGTGTACATAAACAAATCATCTGATTTGTAAATGAATATTTATTTTATTCATGTACACGTTAAAAATTATATTTTTAACTATAAAATATTTATTTCAACACATGAATATTTTAAACTGTTCATTTCACATCACAAACAATTTTTACAACACAATCAAACAAAAAAACAAGTCGTCCATGGTCTGTGGACGACGGGTGTCGGGTGCTGCTAAGCACCGTCAACATCCTAGTATATATGTTAACTAGAAAATAAAATTAAAGTGAGAAGTTCTCACCTTTGGGTTCCACTCCGCCATTCCCTATTTCCGAACGATTCGGATTTGCCTAAAATTTCAATGCTA
The DNA here is from genome assembly GCA_030737875.1 of Allium sativum. Classification (NCBI taxonomy): domain Eukaryota; kingdom Viridiplantae; phylum Streptophyta; class Magnoliopsida; order Asparagales; family Amaryllidaceae; genus Allium; species Allium sativum. The sequence continues at coordinate 19,303,221 of JASFAX010000025.1, forward strand.
TCTTTTCCCGCTGTTCATAGTAAAAATCACATTTTCAATATGATTTTTATTAAACAAAAAATCACATTTTTTTATTATGGCATTTCATATATAAAAATCATATATTTTTTACAACACTTCTTTCTATATTAAAAATTACATTTTTATATCTCTACTTCTTATATAAAGATTGAATTTTTATCGCTACTTCATATATATAAATCGAATTTTTATCTTTACTACATATATATAAAAATTGAATTTTTATCTTCGCTACCTCCTTATAAAAATCTAATCTTTTTATTTTAAAAAAAAATCTAATCTTCTTACTTTTAAAAAATCATGTATTTTCCTTTCATGAAAATCAATCCTTTTCTAGTTTAAAATTCAATCCTTTTTCTTTTTAAAGTTGAATCTTTTTCATTATTAAAATCAAACCTTTTTTTTGCCATACACATAAATAAAAATCATTTTCTTCTATAAAAATGTAAACTTTACTATGAAAAATCCATTCCTTTTACTTCAATAAAAACCTAAACTATATCTACATTGAAGATCTAATTTTTATTTACTTTAAAAACCTATTTTTTATAAACAAAAAAAGGAGAAATAATAAAAAAAGAACTCATGGTTTTCGTTTGAAGGTGGAGGCGCGTCATCGTCGAGAGGAGGAGCTGAGGGAAGGCATCGGTCGTGGTGGGGCCGGAAACGTCAGCGGCGGCTTGATTTGGCTTTAGGGTTTTGGGTTTGGGCTTGAATTAGGTGATGGAGGGAGGTAGAGGAGGGAGGGGGTGGCGCTGGAGGAGGAGGGGGCGGCCTTGGCCGGCGGCGGCGCGCGAGGGGTGTGCGGCGGTGAACGAGGCGCGCTGGTTTTCTTAATTTTCTTTCTTTTTTTGAAATCTGATGGGAAGAAGGTGAGTGAAGAGAGAGGATGGTGAGGGAGAGTTATATATTTATTTGTTTAATTATTTTATATTTCAAAAAGTTAACTTTTCTTTTGAACCCCAAACGAGGCCCAGCGACTGTCGTCCCTAGCGTATTACCCCCATTCCGAACACAATGGGATATGTTTCGTAAGCTAATTCGGTTGTTACGTTTGGTTTTCAACTAATTTAAAATATAAATAAATATTATAGCTAATATTGATTTTGACGTACATTTTAATTTACTGGGGCCACGTTCTGACTCCGAAAATTCCAAAAAAAATTATTTCTAGCTTCGTATTGATGATACGGTCTTAAAAAAACTAATTTCATCAAATTTGAAGACCATTTGAAAAATGGTCATTTTCTGGTCGATCTAAATTGACTAAAACTATCAAAACTCGTTTTCTTTCGCCACACTCACATATTGATTTCAAAAATTATGGATTTGAAAGCTAGCAATAATTTGACATCCCAGATCCAACAAAAGTGGTTTAGTCAAAAACAAAGGTCGTTTGCAAAACATCAAATGAAATAACACACCATGTCTTAAATTTCAAATTCATACAAGCACTAGCGACAAAGGGTAGGGGGAAGATGTCGAAACTACATAAAATAAATTTGGTCATAGGTTGGTAGGCTAAAATATGTGTTTCGGATATCGGTGGAAAAGGACAGTATGTAACGTTTCTACAACAGTGAAGACTAAATGCCAATAGGCTTAAATATTATATTTCTTGTTACAACCCGAAACAAATAACCAAAATTCCAAGGTGGTTAACATCTCCATGCACATTCAATTTTCTACTTATCTCCTTCAATAACAATTTCATTACTAAATAAGGACGTGTATTTTCCACTGCATGCACAGTGATGTGGGCAACTTAGCCGTAAAGTAACTTTTACAAACTCAAAACAGTATTAGGTCCCCGTTGCGTATATTTAGCATTTATAAAAAAAAGTTACATTGGAATAACTTATGTACTTTTAAAATTTGTACGTTATTTTTACTTACACTGCAAACATCACCAAAATTAATTAAAATTTCTGCTGCGCTTGCAAAACTGCCAATGCTTTCCCAATTAAAATTTACATAGTCCACTTTAGCAATTCAATCCAACGTGAATCTGTAAGAGTGTCAAAACAATGTTGTTTTAACTTCAGTTTCACTTAGAAGAGAAGAAGGCTAGACGCGCACACACACAAGGACATATAGACACATAGTAAATTTTAGTTATACAATCGATTTATGATATTAAACTGTAAGTGGGACAAATTGAATTTAATTAAGAGGGAAATCTAGGCGTAAACGGTGGAAGACGTGAGTTATACTCTCTAATGAATCCTGCAACGTAAACAGTTGAAGGTACATAGGACATTAAGTACCGCACTACCGCCATCCGTTCAGGGCAATTTTTTATTAAAGGACTAGAACATAGGAGGAAATATGCACGAAAATAATTGCAACGTACAACAGTATGGCGAAGAACCTATCCCTGTAATGATAAACTGAACAGGAGACACTGGAATCAATTGTTGAGACGATTAGAAGGCAGGCGTACTCGCGAGCGAGCTGAGGGAAAAGCTGGACGGCGATTGCGATGTGGAGCTACTTATCCTGCAACCTATCGATGCAAGTGAGGTTAACAGGTGTAAATGACAATGACAATGCCAATGTATAGGTACACGCATAAGAGTGTATGGAAGGTACACTACTCAAATACGGAAAGCGTCTAAACGGTGGAAGGTATATTATTCAATGAAACATGGAAATTACCCTCAGTGGGCTGGGTAGATTTAATAATTTACCTGTCGATGTGGGCAAGAGGGGCACAATGCAAAAGCTGGTTGAAGGATGTCTGTTTGTACACATTGTGCTGACCATGGGTGAACATACAAAGCTGAAAACACAAAGCAAGCTCCTACGTTCATTGGTTCTCTAAAAAATTTATTCAAACTATGTTAAAAACAAATATGCATATATAATCGTAACATAGTGTGCTAATTGTCTATCAAACTATGTTCATCGGTTATCTAAAACATTGCGTATAATATAAAAGAGAAAAAGGTGAAAGAAAATCCCATGTTTACAAGTAGTTTTGCATAAATAAAAGATGAATGCAAGCAAATATAATTCTGACCAGTGCATTGAAATAAAAATAAAAATAAAAGATGAAAGCAGGTTGTAGATATTAATTTTTTATTCTGACAAATACATCGAAACAACATCATGATGATATTTAAGATAAGGGAAAAAATGTAATGTAATTAAACCACTATGATGAAGACGATATTTTCTTCTAATTTTACATGAAAATTTACCTTTTTTATTGAATAGATAATTCAACCTTAAATGCTACCTTTTAAACTCTTTGCATTTGGCATGCATAACATATTATATATGTGTGTGTGAATAAAATTTGTAAAATATAATTTGTACATTAGGGGAATCCTATTGGCATCACATATTTTTCAGCCATGTATATCAAATACATGCTCATCCACATATCACTTCACCAAACGCAAAAATTACAAAGGTTTTAGTAGAAGAAAGATGCACAAACATATTTAGAGACCTTGTATTTTTGAGATTGCTGAAACATGGAGGTGTAAATGTCATCTTAGTTCACTAATTTGATGTTACGTTTAGACCTTCTCTGCAAGCAACTGCATAAAAATAAAATAAATATTATATAAAACTTAAAAGTGAACTTAATTTAAACAAATGAGTAATAAACTGGATAAATGAGCAATAAATCAAGGTTCCTTCTATTGGAAGGACAATATGACTGCTATTTAATATCAAAGCAAGATGAATTTACTTTCAGCTTGGTCCCATAAAATACAATGGAAGAAACAGAAGAAGTTATACCTTACAAACCCGTGCTACTCATGCTGCTACCTTGAATACAATATGAGCTGTATAATACTGTAAATGTTCAGTTAAATTTGCTAGCTTACTTGTACAGAATTTTTTTTTTGAACTCACATTTGAAATGGTGTAAAAGTAGATGCAGTTGAAGAATAAAGTAAGAAACCATTGTGTACCTATATCCAAAGACATTTTTACTTAGTGGTTCAAAATGAAACTGATTGATGCATTGACACATAGTTTCAACTATAACACATACATGCAGATTCATTTTTACTTATACATACTTATAAACTATATGTTATTTTGTGTGTGTATAATGACTAATCGCGCGAACAAAAGAACAAAAACAAAATTGAACCCCATGTTCATAAGTTGATTAGCACAAATGAAAGATGAATGCAAACTAAATCGTATATCAGCTAAGAACTCATTTCATACCATGAAAGTAACCATGAAGAAGGAAAAATCTGATCAAACCAGGTCAATTATAATATGACATTCCGTATCTGGACAGTAACAATGTAAATTAGCAAATATCCAATTTCTAATCATCCATAGTAAGATTCAAACTGAAATGTATATCAAAATCATACCATCCTTGTAATCCAGAGAAGACATCAAAGAATGCAGCTGAAACATAAGCATTGAAGCCTTTATCTGTCTTCGGCCTCCAAAACCGAAAGCAACGGTTTGACAGGCAGATCAGATGGAGAGGTGGCTGAAATGAAAAAGGAGAAATCGGTTGGAGAATTCATGTCTGCTGATCAAACGGTCATGGCGAAAACCAACTAGGCCCAACTTAAATTAGGGTTCGGAAAAGAAATCCGGTGGAGCGGTGAATAAGAAGGGGAGGGCGAATCGAGAAGGCAGACGATGGGTAAAACCTGCAACTACGACAGCGAGGAGGAATAAGGCGATAGGGTAGGGGACGATAGCAGCATAGAGCGGAGAGGATTAGATGAATGAGAATAACATTGCGAGGGCAAATCTATTAAATAACAGTAAAGCAGAAGAAATTTATGCTCTCTTCTTAATTCTCTCAATTCTCTTAATTCCCCTTAATTCTCTCAATTCTCTTAAGTGTTTTATATTCACACCCCATTTAGACTACTGGCCACCTTTAAAAAATTAATAGATTGTATTATTTTTGACCTATTTCCTACCACCACTTTATTTCTTTTCACTCAGTCAATAACAGTCGTACTGTCTTTTCTCTTCTCTTCTCTTCTCAAACAACATAAACTCTTAGATGTCAAACACTAAACCATAGGAAAAAAAATAAAAAAAAAATTTAGCTGAGTAGAGGATGGAAGATAAAGACAAAAAAAGGTTATGAAGAATCGTTCACACCAATTTGTAAACTTCAACTATCAACGATTTCAAACCCATTTCTAAGCCTATAGCTAGCATCGATTTCAAAAGAAAAAAAATTAGGGTTCGAATCTTACTCGACTTGGACGACTTCTTTCCTCTTGTCATCGTGGGCCCGTGGCACAAACGTTATCAGCTAATTGGACGCTTGAAATTGCATTGGTAAGTTAGGAAAATCTTCAAGCTTGTAGAGCAATGGAGAAAATTTCAGAAAGAAACTTTTTTTTTGGATCGATGAAGAAATAAAAACAGCAGTGGTAGACGATTAGAAATCGAATAATTTAGGTGGTGTAAGGGAGTAGAGTGACATAAAAAAAGAGGTGTCATTTTGTATAGGTGGCCAATAGTCTAAATGGGGGTGTGAATAGCAGCACACTTCTCTTAAATCACCTTAATTCTCATAACTATCCTTAAAACTCTAAAGATACTTATATCAAATCAATATAATAAAACAATATACATGTATTAAATAATTTATTTACTAATTATTTACTGCTATTCTCCGAACAAATTTTAAGCGATCCAAAATTTTTTATTCCTCCTAATTATTTACTGTTCCAATGTCCTCTTTGGCTCTCCTTTTAGAAGATCAGAATCTATGGATTCAAATCAGTAACCAGGTTTGTTATTGATTAATTTCAGGTCGTGATCTCCATTTAATTAATTAATTTACCAACTCGCGATCTCGATTTAACAAAGATTCTCATGATTTAGTTCCTTCATCACACACCTTTTACCTAGCCCTAATTTCAGGTTGGGGCCGCGTCAAACTAAGAATCTTCTCATCCATTTTACTGATCTTCTTTGTCTTCATAGTTTTCAAACCCAATGATATAGGTTTGTTAATCAGGTTGATGGCTCGATATTTTTAAGATCTATGTTTCAGGTATAATTTTATTTGCAACATTCAAATACTCTTACTGCTTAGATTTTCTTTTTACTCTTTCATTAGGTTGAATCTAGCTAGGAGTCACATGTACAGGACTTCTTTATGATGAAAATTTATTGTCCTTTAATTTTTTTCTTGACTCCTCAAGTTCATAGGTGCATTATTCAAAAATTAATTTTCAAATCATATTAGTCTCTTATCATTTTTTATGTAAAATTATATTTTATACCTTTTTTAATTTGAATAGCTAAATTGATTTCCCAGAGTCTGCATAATGAATCGGAAAAATATTCACTCATGTGTTTTTGTTTCAAATGGATCTTCTAATAGTTTATAGGAATCTTCTAAAACCCAACCAGTAGTTATGATATTTTGGGAAAGATGCCACAAATAGTTTAAAGCTATCTCAAATATAACGTGGATGCTGCATCATTTAACTACTCTTCCAGTAATGTCATTTATCTAGTGATGTTATCATTTTATTTTTGTGCTATACAGGGTGCATACCAAGTTGCCAAGTGGCATCGACAAAAGGTGTGTTGAGATACTTGGCAAGGAGAGCTACCCAGACATTGGTAGTATGTAAGAAATTTTATTTTCTTTTCATACAAAACATATGTGCTCTCTTAGCTGCTAATTTGAAATTGTGATTCCGTTTAGGCTTTCTGTATAATACTCATCGATCATTAGTCATTAGGGTAAGCCATGTTAATTGATGTATCCATGTCGATTCTACCATAAATTGTTTTTGAATTCTATATTATTTTTTTATTTTAATTCATTTTTATTTTACTATTTTCATATCAGTTCACAGAGTTTGTTTGTTTTTGTTAGGATGTATGGTAATGATAATGGAGATGTCTGATGCACCATGCATATTGCTTGAGTTGAAGATATTCATGTTAATGTAGATTACACCAAACATATTCCTAGAAATAATGAACAATTTATTAACACAAATTATTAAACATTGACTTTTCTACATAAAAAAAGATTATATTGTGGTATTGTGTTTTTTGAAAATGACTTCTAGAATTTTCCTACGTATATGGAGACTAATATTAGAGTACCTTTCAAACTAAGCCGAGGGAAGCTAAAAATATCTAAAATTTTAGTAGTTATTCTTTTTCATTGTATTTGTTTAATTTGAAAAAAATAGTCAGTTTATTATTTACATTTATTTGTTTGATACTAACCCACTGCATTAAAATTAGCACTTCAAAATGTAGCAATTTGTTCATCATTTTAGTTAAGCATACGATACTTCATAATGATAAATATAATATAATGAGCGCAAGATACTGTAAAATAGCATGGTATTAAGTATATTCTAACATGCTGAACTTTATATTCTGTTTCAGGATTTCATTCCAGCAGCTCTAATTTTATGCAAATTAGTTTTCATACATTAAATGCAAGGAATTATAAAGAGCTTCCATTACACAATACTAAATTATATCTTTCTTATAACTTGACAATGCTAGCCTTGCAAAATATAAGTTAATCTACTATGTAAAAAGTTTAATATTTGACTCCGCCTTAACTTCTTTCATGCTTCTTCTCATTTTATACCCTATTTTCCCCTGTACTCAAAGTTTAGGTTTTCATGTTCACCTATCTATACTTTTTCCTCCACATACGTCAACCTCAACTATTATTAACGTCGTTTGAAATGCCCATTTCAAGGTGATCTTTTCTCCTATCCTCTACGAATCATTTTCCCTATCATCCTCGCCATCATTATCATTTGTCAGTCCTTCCATCTCTTTCTTTTCCTACCCTAGGCGCTAAAAGTTCATAGATTCCATGGTTTCAAATTTCAATTTATCTTCTATCGGGTTAGTTTCCCCAACTTACTTTAAATAATGTAATTGTAAATTTTCTCCTTTACTTTTTTTTCTTGACTCCTCAAGTTCACATATGCATTATTCAAAAATTAATTTTCAAATGATACAAGTCTCCTATCGTAATGGTTTCCTATGGTGTTTTCTTAAATTCTCCTATATATTCAAACTCCATTTATTCATTATAAGATATTTAATAAAGTTAAACCATAAATAGTCCAGTTTACCAGGCTGCTTCTGAATGACCTCCCACTAAACTCTTTAGGGTGCTATTATTGTAACTTAATTTTAGTTACCGTTTCAATATTAGTTTATGCTTACTGTTTTCCCACCTCAGTGATTCTATTATGGTACGAAAAAAAGTTGTCTAGCGCCAAGCTATCAAATGTCTTTGTGTAGGAGAGGCAATCATTTTTTTTATATAGATGCCTTTTTCAGCATGTTTAATGGATATGAAGTTTTACATTAACATGCTTTTATAAGTTTGACATGTACTATTGCAAATTATTTATATTTTAGTTTATAGTCATCTATATTTATCTTATGCACTACACCATAAAGCCTATTTTGTCACTCCCCTACCCTTCAAATTTGATATGGTCTATAACCATATCAAATTTGATATGGCTTTGAGTCGTACCTCCTTATTTTGAAAAGGCTTATACCCTAATTTGATTTTGAATCAATTATAAATCGTATCAATTCACTTGTAAAAATTTACTACCAAAGCCACGTACTCCCTCCCTTTTTTCATTTCCCTCTCACGCCTATTTCCTACTTTTTTTAATTACCCTCTCCATCCGTGCCCTCTTTCAGGTTCTGCAAAAAAACTTAGAAATCGAAAAATCTTATGCTCTAATCAATTCGAACGAGTCTTAGTTTACAAATCTGGTAAGTACTCGACTCAATTTGATGAATATTTCTTTCTATACCATGTTTTAGGGTTACCTAGTTATCAATTCGAACCGCGCTCAGATAAATCGTTTTAGGTTAACTATTTGATTTGATTCGATGAATTTAGGTTTATTTATGTTAACTAGGGAGTTCTTATTTACTAGTTTATAACCGATTTCAGCAAAAAATGATGTTAATACGGTACTCTTTTGTATGTTATCACCTGGGTCACTGCACTCGTTGAACTGAGAATTCTAAAATACGGTGTATAATTTATTTGAGTAAGAAAATGGATGTGTTTTGTTTATCATTACGTTATTGAGATGGTACAACAGTTTTTTATCAGACCATTTATATTTGAAACAGTTCAGAGCCTTAACCAGAACTAGGACATCACAATACCCTTCTTGGGATCAAATCTGTGTTGTTTATTTCGTAATTACTTAGCCAGAATCCAATCTATGCAGCAGATCTAGGTAATTATTGAAAGAAAAAAAAATCATTTTTTGTTTTTCATTCTCCTATAATATAAGACTTCTCATGTTGGAAATAGCATACCATTTTGTCAATACAAATTACACTTCGTATCATCAATGCTCTTAGGTATTAATCTGCTCGCTTTCTTCTCAATAACAGGTAATAGCACAGACATAGCTCTGTCCAATAGATGGGGAAGTCTCTTTGAATCCACCACTGCTCAGGTCCGATGATCTTCAATTATTATTTTCACTTACTCATTTTCATCCATATATGCCTTTTGCATCTATTTGCCTTAGGCTCTATCATAATATGTATTTAGAAGCTGGTCATCATCATTATTATTATTTCAGATGTTCCTTGTTGGAAGTAAGGCGAAGAAAGCTGATACAATTTAACGGTAATGTTGCAACTATAGTTTATCCTTGTTCTTCAATTAAAACTTGATTATCTTTTGGTTTCCACCAGATGCACCTCCTTTATTTTTGCTAGATGCTTTTGTCATGTTTTTTATTTTAACACTAAGGTAAATCAGCTTTTTGTTACGTCATTTATTCTAAAAAAAAAAAGGAAATGTGTTTAAATCGTGCCACACATACATCAAGCAATTCAAAAGGATTTACGCCTTGGTTATGAATTTACATTTGCACTTCTTATTTCCTAACGATGCTCCAATGATATTTTATCTCTTTTCTGATGCGATTATTATGTCGCATTTACTGAGTTTTTTTTAACGTGCATTGATTTAACACATCATGTCAATTTGAAAATACAGTATGTCTGACTATAAGCAAAATTGGTGAAAATTAGTTATATGATTAATAGTGATTAACAGTGACCGATAAAAGTTAAATGATGGATTAGTTTTGAAATTACAATTAACAGGCTAATTATATTTATGCAATATAATTAGTAAAGCTTTATTGTTTACTCTATTCAATATATTTTCTTTTAGGTCTGCACTATATATTCATTTGATAATTGAAATTAGATAAAGACAAATGGTAATACATGCCTCAAAGTTTCTGTTATCTGAAGGTTAAACATTTAAGTTTGTACATTAACACTTTTTAGTGATGAATTCATATAGTTGGGATTTGACTCAAATACCCTCTTGATAAGATCTAAAACCATAACCGTTAGAGAAAGAACATCCGTAGAGCTTATGTTTTGGCTATATGCAGACTGAAAATTGGGCCATCAATGATTCTACCTTGTTTTCCTTCGTGGTTTTTGATCAAATAGAGTTGGAACTTGGAACTTGTATCCATTTAAAATTCATGAATATCATAAAATATTTTTCTTTACCTTCATTCACTATAAAAAAATCCAAATGCTTATCTAAGCATTTGACTATATTTACTTGAACAAAACCTAACATATCCTGCAGTTGCTTATTTAAAAACGGTGTAATAAATTTCTCCATAGTGCTTAGCACTTAAAAGCAGCAATCATGGTGCAGAAATATATTTTTTGAATAACGGATTCAACCATAGTCTAATAGTAGTGGATATTCTGAGATATTTCTGTAGCATTTAAAGCAGCACTTCCCTTAGGTGCTCAGCCTCAAATCATGAGTCTCGTGCCAAGGATCAGACGTTGAATGCAATAAAATGATAGTTCTTTTGTATAAGTGCTATGCGGCCTCGCCCTTATGAACCCAATAATGTGGATTAGTACCTACAATTTGCAAACATCAGATTGGTTAATCCAGAAATAATTGTGATTAAAATACTTGGGAAAGAAGACGGTCCTGGAATCTTCACAGTTAATGAATAATGCAGTAAACAATAATCAAACATAACAACATAGAGTAAATTGCAAACAATAATTGATGTTACACATTTTAAGATGATTATTAGATGATAATTAAAAAAGTAAAACTGATATGCACAGCAGTGCAATAAACTGCAATAATTATAGCTATATTACTTTGAGCCGCTTAAGAATAGCACATTAAAAGTTATGTGAAACATATAATGGTCAGTTATCAATCCATATGCATGAAATCAACTTCAGTCCATGTCAACTTAATGTTGTTTTATCACTGCAAGAGAAACTATGATGATTCTTAGTTGATTTTTGCAGTTGATTTTGTTAAAAATTATGCATTTGGTTAAAGAATATTTCTGTTATCCATGAAAATCACCAACACAATTTTCAAGTTTTAAATGGAATCACGATCACAATCACAAATCTTGTCCAATTATTCGTATCAGAGCAGAATAGTTTGTTCATAATGGCTTTTTCCCACATTTAATGATATTTGCATACTTGCTGGAACGCCTAAAAGACATAGATCCATAAAGCTTGTAGCTATGGACAATAAAATGTGGAAGCTTATGTCACAATGTTTATAGAACCCAGTTACACCTCTGTAGTTTTTTTAGTTAAGATGACTGGATTGAAAATTAAATTTTTAGTTATAAATACAAATTCACCGTTTAGTACAGAAAAACCAAACACTTTAGTTAGTTAGAGTCGAACATTTTGGCTGCTCGTCAGCTTGTAGAGTGATACATAGGTTTGTTATTTTCATATGTTGCTAATGCCATCGTATGTTACAATTAATCACAATGTACATCGTTGGTCTATAATTATACATTATATTGTTTGAAAAGCATGTTAGTAATCAATGTACATTATATTTAAAATTTTGTATATAAAAGATCACGTAAGTTATCATAGACATTTGTTAATATTTATTCACTGATATTTTTCAGTTTTGCAGCTTACAAACTTATGTATAAATGACTTTAGAAAAGTAATGTACATGGTAAAAAAAGGTTGTGCAGTTCTATTTTTTATACATTTAACATTTTTCTGTAACTAATTTGTGGCTCAAGCATATAAGAATTATTAGCGTAATTAAGTGCAAAATTTCTATGTTCATTTCCTGTGTAAAGTAGTAGTTGACAAAGTAAGATTTTGCAATCCGATTTCCACTTTTCAATTCTTCAATTACTCATTAGCGTGCACTTAAGGGTCTTTTAACGAATGACTAATTAAATCTGGTTTAGGTAAATTTAATGAGATGTTGAATCTAGTTGTTTCAGTGTTTTATATTAGTTAGCCACTGGACTTGTTTAATCAAATTTTGCACCATCTATTTTGTTTTATGTTTATATTATATGTTTTGACTAGTGGAAATGGTACCCAGTTTCATATGACCAATTTTTTGTAATGAGTTTTGATATCTGGTCTTTTTTCTTTCAATTTTTTATTCTTTTGGTTGGTGAGTTTAAGCAAGATGCAGCTGAAATTGAACCACTGTTTTCCAAAGTTTTGGGTTCTTTCTTGTGCTTTTGAAATTCATTTCCATAATGTTTCGAATTGAGCATAAATTTTTCTGTCAAGCCTATATTATAATTATCAACAGTAAGTTATGCTTGATATTCCATTATCCAACTTGGTTAGTTCTAATAATAATGTTTTATTTTGGTTCCATATTTTTATTTATGAATGCGTGCTCATAATTCATTTCCTGTTAATTGATTAGAGATACGAATCGTTTAACTTGGAGTCATGTGTTACTATATTATTAACTGTATAATTTGGGAACTAATGGATTAACATCCAAGTATCGTCTTCGGAAATACTTTACAGTTGTGCCGGAATGACTGTAGTCCTTTCGGGAAAGGAAATGTTTAATTAATTATTATAAGCTTGTAAGACCACAATATATATGGTTACTAATTTATCATATATTGGATGGATGTTAGGACCTGTTAAGAACTTTGTTATGTTAATAGTATTTTATTATAATCCTTATTGTATATACACTTTACTGACTTTTATCTGATTTCATTTGTAAAATGGTAACCTAAAATTTCACTTCTCTAATTGGCAAGAAAATTCCTTCTCAAATATGCTAACATTCTACTATAATGGATAAACATTACTCTTTAGGTTATAAGTGAGCACCTTGGAGTTACTTTTTGATTCTATCAGGCAAACGTGTCCATCAGAAGAGAGTTTGTAGCAACTTCAGTTTTCAATTTTCTATAACCAGTAATATTGCTGCATACAAAAGAAAAAATGGTAAAGGGATAATTTTACAATAGTTTAATACTCATAACATGTTTAACTTATTTTTATAATCTTTTAATGTCATAACATAAACACACATTATAAACTGATATGAATACAGAATTTCTGAGTAAAAAAAATCGGTACTTCAGAGATTTGGATTGCAAGTTGAAGACACATATATTTTGCAGTAGCAGTTCACAAAACCTATGGTAAAACATTAGTATTTATACAATGATTGAATGATCATAAAGGATTTGAATGCCACCCATCTCCAAATAAAAGACATTTGAATAGACAGCAAATAATAGACCAACTTTAGGAGAAATAAATCAAACTAAAACCAAAAGTATACCGAATCATAAAAGTTAAACAGGATCTAAAAGGCAAATGAATTGGGATTACATCCACCTGCATTTATAAAAAATTCCCAATTTAGATAATACTATGTTAAGTAAATTGTTAGTAACCAATTCTTATTTTATACTTAAAAAGTGAGAAAATTTCATAGTGATAATAATATGAAGTACCGGCGATACATGTTCTTTGAGGATCATTAATTGAAAAAAAAAACAAGAACATTGCATTGAAGAAGCGATCAAAAGGAGCATATTGTCCGAGGGGTGGGCCCATTTGTTTGATGCGATTATATGGATAATAATTTTATTATACAGATAATAGCATTGTTGAATTGTATCAGCATTAAAGTATATTACAATAATTTTTAGAAGTATGTACAACTTTAACTCATAAACGTTATTTAGCAATAAACTTCTTTAAGTTGATTACATTGCAAATTTATTATATTTACGTCTCATGTTACATTATATACGATATAGTAGGGCAACATGTCCCACATTTTAGACAAAAAGTGGATATATGAATCTGATCAAAGAACTGCATACTACATAGACGGGGTGAATAAGGTTATTAGTTTTGTTGAAGAAAACGGTGGCAAGAAAGGAGTGTATTTATGCCCTTGCATTAAGTGCCAAAATCTGAAGACAATAAAATTAGAGGTCATTCATTTTCATTTGCTTAGATGGGGTTTTATCCAATCATATAGTGTGTGGTATTTAGCTGGGGGAAAAATGGTGGAGACGGAAAAACAACGAGTTAGTTATGCCACAAGTACCGACAAGGTTGAACATATTAGGATGGAAGATCTAGTCAATGATGAAGATAGATTTCATGATTTTCAACCTGAAAACCCATTACATGATCATGCTACTGTTGGACAGCAGTCTATGGATGATGACATTTGGCAGGCCAATGAAAGTCAGAAGTATAAACCACTTTTTGAGAGCGCAAAAGAGCCGTTGTATCATTCACGTTCAAAAGGGTTAACGAAGCTCCATGCCATTGTGAAACTGAATAGCTTGAAGACCCAATATGGCTTTTCAGATAATGGTGTGACTGCACTTCTCGAACTAATAAAGGAGTTACTCCTCGAAGGTAACACACTGCTAACAAAATACTCTGACGTGAAGAAGCTCATTAAGAATATTGGAATGAATTATAAAACTTATGATGCATGCATCAATGATTGCATATTGTACTGGAAAGATGATGCGAACAGAGTTTCTTGTTCAAATTGCAATGAACCAAGATATACGACATCATTTGACGAAGAGAGAGAAGGCACCAAAGTACCTCGAAAGACATTAAGACATTTTTCTTTAATATCTAGATTGAAGAGATTATATACTATACCATGGATAACAGATGCAATGACCTGGCATGGTCGTGCCAAGTCTAATCCACAAGTAATGTGTCATCCATGTGACAATTCTTAATGGAAATCCGCAGATTCTTTTGATAAAACATTTCCTGTCGAGCCATGAAATGCATACTTTGAATAGCAACATACGGTTTCTGTCCACATGCTTCTCTATCTAACCCTTACAGCTGTTGTCCAGTAATTGTAGTACCATATAATCTTTCCCCGTTTATGTGCATGAAAAGAGAGTTTTCAATGTTAACGTTGTTGATTTCTGGGCCAAAACAACTGGGAAATGATATTGATATTTATTTACAGCCATTGATAGACGAGTTAAAACAGTTAAGGGAAGGATTCGTTACATATGATTCATTAAATAAATCCGAGTTTACAATGAGAGCTAGGGTGCTGTGGGCAATCCATGATCACCCTGCTCTTGGTATTTTATCGGGATGACCATCTATACTGTCTAGAAAATTTATTATGTACTCTAATAAAACTACTGTGAAGAATTGAATACAGGTCTTTTGAACTATTTATTTCAATTAATGGTCTAAGTAAAGCAAATTATTCAGTACCATGATTTTATTTCATAACTGCTCATTGAAGAGCTAACTACACAAGTTAAAACGACTAGAAACTGTACTAAAAATAAGAGTACTATATTGTATTTAACTTACATGTATTTAATTTGCTTCTTTTCTATTTCAGTTTGCCCCGTATCTTCAACAATTTGTGTACAGTTCAATAGTTTTTGTGACTTTAGAAGAAAAGAAAAAAATAGTACAAAGAATTAATGGTTTAAGAATTTAAGCAGTGTTGATGGCTATTTATTGAGGGTGCATTTAAAAATGGGAGATATATGGATAGGGAAGATGTCCCTTTTAAATTCGTGGGGGTCGTGGGTGGATTTCATATTGAGTTTAAAGACATTTAGAAGTTTAATGTAATAATACTGATTAATGTCTAAAATATTTTAAAATATTCATCTGAGCGTAAAGGCTCAGTAAAACTTAGCCATAATACTCAGTTTCGCTGAGCGTAAGGCTCAGCTGAAACGAGCCGTAGGCTTAGTTTTGCTGAGCGTAAGGCGCAGCTGAAACTGAGTCGTAAGCTTAGTTTCGTTGAGCGTAAGGCTCTGCTGAAAATGAGTGTAGTTTCGCTGAGCGTAAGGCTCAGCTGAAACTGAGCCGTAAGGCTCAGTTTCGATTGAGCATTATGGCTTAGTTTCAGCTGAATTTATGGGTTGCTCATTGACCATCCTGCTTTAAACTGTGTATATCAACATGGGATAAGGGTATGATTTTAAGATGCAGAGATTGACACCAAAAATCACAAGTAATTTAAATTATGTATTGTTGTTGTGGAGACTTATTTATTTGATTTATTTGACCAATACATCTTAAGATGTAGAGACTAACATGGATAGCGCTTGCATGAATACTTATTTATTTGATCAATACACAATCGGCTGATGTTTGTTATTTTAATTTCTTTTCAGGCTTTGAAACAAACATGAGTTGTATGGGCTCGACAACTGCAGTTTTGTTGTCTTTTTTCTTAGAGCAAGAACTGTGAACAATATGCTTTGTATATATTGTGTTATGTGGTTTGTATTAACTGAAGTTGTGGTTTATGTATTAATTGAATTATGCTTAGCGTATCTTCTTTATATACTGTTATATGATTGTAGCATATCTTCTTTATATATTACTATATGGTTGTAGCGTATCTTCTTTATTGTGCGCGCGCGCGCACACACACACACACACACACATATATATATATCAATGGATGTAGTGTTTCTGTATACTGTATTTATGATGTATCGGTTTTGATACGGTTAAAAGCCGTATCTAATTCATTGTTGTCTTTCTAAGAATGAGGCATTAAACACGGTTTTAAACCGTATCAGTATACCAGTATAATACAGTTTTAAGCCGTATCAATCTACCAATTTGATATGGCTTAAAACCATATCGATCTATGAATTTGACAGTGCCAGCATACCGATTTGATACAGTTTTAAGCCGTATCAAATTTGTAGATTGATATGGCTTAAAATCATATCAAATTAGAAGTTGGACAGTTCCATCATGCTACTTTGATACGGTTTTTAGCCGTATCAATATAGAAATTTGATACGGCTTAATACCGTATCAAACTCATAAATTGATAAGGCTTAAAACTGTGTCAAAGTTCTAAATTGATACGGCTTAAAACTGTATCAATTTATGAATTTGATATGGTTTAAGCCGTATCAAAGCAACAGAGATGCCATTTTTTGATACGGTCCAGAGCACTGCCAAATCGATTTTGATACGGCCATGAGCACTGACAAATTAGCATTTCTGATGTAGTGAAGGTTTTTTATACATTAGCAAAAAGGATGGCGTAAAAACATGACTTAGCTACCATAATAAACATATTTGTATGATATCCTATATTATTTGAGTAATTGTCGACATTAGCTATTGTCTAACCTTCATTTTATTTTTTTCCTCTAAATTTGCAGTTTGAAATGCGTTTTTACTATGGATATCGAGTTATTTCAACAGTCTACTTTAATGTTAAATAGTATGCATTGCTCTGTCATCTTGGTCATATAATGTTTTAAGTTGTGCTTTGTAAATTTAATGTAGAAGCAACTTTTTATATCCATAAAGAACAAGTTTATAATGCAACATTGGTAGTGTTAGTCTAATAGTCAACTGATTATTGCATGAACCACTTGGATTTTTTGTATATATTACAATTATTAAAACCAATATCGGCCTAAGGGTCAACTAGCCATTGCATAAACAATTTGGATCGTGTATATTTGTGTAGTGGCCCGCAAATCCGTACTATCTGAGTTGACTACATACATCAAACGTCCAACCAAAAATCACAGAAAAACGAATTATTTTTTTAGAAGAAAAAGATAGAAGAAGAACAGAAATAACAGCACAGAATCTCACATCGCAGCGGAACAAAATATATTATATCGTAACTTTTGAAAATACAAAATTTTAACTATATAACATAAAATTATCAGAGTACAACACCTACAACACAGTGGAAATAAAAATACGATATATCTAATACGGAAGCCTCCTGCTCCAAGCTCCTTTATATAGTTCTGTAAATCCTAAACTACTTGACTGCCCATACAAATTTGGGCACCCAAGAGTTTACGTAAAACAAAACAAAATAAACTCTGGGTCAGTCATGGGACTGGTATGAGTAAACAATTTAAAACAGTTTAAGAAAATAACTATATCTCATAAGGCCACGCCGTATAACACAGAATGGGTTTTTCCTTATGAGAATCTAAAACACTCGATTCAACTTTCAAAATCCTTTTGAAAGAAACGATAATCTTTATATCAAAACTCTTTTGATATTATAATAGTGTCTAAATCAAATAAATAGAAATATAGTGGAATGCTTTCATCTTATGCTCCACATATATAATATACAATCAAAACTGCAAGCACTTATTGGGTAATGAATTTCCAACTATGACATGGTACGGAACCACCTTCTGATAGTGTATCTCTAGAGGAGAATACACTGGGTTCAACAAGAACATCTTGTAACCCGGCCACACATGACCGACCACTCATTTTGCTTGAGTGTATTGAATGTATATCACCAACGGTTGGAATCAACAACCGTTTTCCCAAATGGGACAGTCATTGAATAGAATAAGGAATTAAATGAATTTCCCTAGATAGGTGATAATACACCCTAATGGGAGCTACCCACGTACCCATGGTGCCGGCCAGATTTTTGTCATTTCCTAGTTGTTGAGGCCTACGGCTACGATTCTTACAATTCATTGATAGCACAATCACTTTGAATGTCACATTGTCAGATCAGTTAATCATTAATTGATTTGCACAAATATATTCTAGATCTTATGCTATGAGAATAAATTCTCCGCCACCATATATATTTATGCAGACCAACATATGCGATCACTGGAAATACTCTGTCAGACATTCGTCCATATACGTTCGTTCTGGGATTGAACGAAACCAAAGGCACAATTTCTATTAATAGAAAAAACCCTTGCACTTTACTCCGTCTTTGATTTTCTTTATAAAATATGATTCGCAATGCTACTGCCAATACAGAGTGGTTCTCGGATAATAATCCAACCGGTCTCTCCATATTGACAACAATATGGGCAAATACTTCGATAGTCGATTATTTAACTATCGAAGAAAAAAACATCCATTCAAAACATCAAATAATCACTAGGCCCCTTTATTACTATTTCGTTAATTAAATCACTTCTCTATTTCCTTATCAATATTTGTTAGCCAAATATTTCCAATAATCATCTTGGCTTCTTACGCTGTTTGGAAAACATTTCCATTTATCGCCATCTTCCATTTTCTGTATTCAGAAAATATCTGCTATTTATAATTGGAGAACATTCCAATTACTTATCTTCTTCAAACCTGTTCATTTCTACACTCAGGTAATATTTATTTATTTTATTACCAAAATTCCACTTACTTGGGTCAAAACGAATGTTGTATAAAACATCGTTACAACAACTCAAAATATTTCATTTAACTAAACTTCTTTAAACATTTATCTCCGAGACTGAATCCTCCTATTTATCAGTTAATAATTAAATCATTCAAGTTGGGGTATAATTACCTCTCAGACCTTGACTGAAATCATCATTATCTTCAAAATAGACAAGACCAATTTCCTCGAATACTCAACACCATAAAAACCAATTATTCATTTTTAAACCCGTACATGTATCTCTTTTTAATTTTACCATATTTAATTATAGATTTTCTTTTTTTTATAATATTCTATTTTTAAGTTTGTTTCCTTATCAAATTATATACATACATCGATAAATTGATTTCTAACTATCAAATTTTCTTAAAAATATTCTAACTCCTTAAATTTCTAGAAAATTTCGCCATAACCTCCTTTGTACGAGTCACTCGATACAACTACAAAACGCCTCTCTGGGCTCTTTCCATTCAAAAAGAAAATCAAAAAGCCAAGTGGCTTGTCGATTCGGTGCATAAAACCTCATGTGGAATTTAAACATGTACCATTTTGTCGAGCACTAAATTTATAACTTCATTCTCTTCATTCCATACCTGTCTAATCTATATACGTCCATTCCCAATTTATTCTAACTCAATCTGGTCATTTTAATTCAATTGGCTAATTAATTCTCTAATTAGCTCTTTTGCCTATTCCACTTTTTAATTAAACATATCACATTCATATACTATTTTTAATTTGGTTATAAACCAATCGAATTCCATTTTTAATTCAAGTTTCACATTCAATTTTGAAAATAAATTTAAAAAACCAATTTGCTTATCCAAAGCCCAATTTTAATTCAAACTCCATTAACTAATTATTCTTCAAACTAGTTCATTCTATTCAATAATTAACAAAATCTGATTTTTTTCTCAAAAATCATTTCATTACTCCACTTGAGTTCTAATATATTTTATAACTCAAATATGGATTTTTCCAATGAAGATTCAGATTTTATTTGCTTAAAATCCTTTTATTTATGTAAATAAACCATTATGGTTTAATAACGGTTATGATGTTGTTTTTCTGAAAATTTGATTTTAACATAACTCAAATCTATAATACGAAATTCATATTTTTCTCTTTCGTTTAAAAACTATTATCAAATCGGTCCTGAAGATTCTTGTTTCAAAGAATTCCGACTTAAATTGAGTCTTATATACTCAATTGAAGTTCGAAACGCCAATTTATGAACTACCGCACTGCGGCGAGTTCGTTTTTAATTATAGTTGAATATAAATGTTTAATCTTCGTTTATAAATAAATTTCAATTTCATTCTAATATATATCTTAATATATATTAAAGCCAGTTTTCAAATCCAACTTAACATTTCTGATTTTCTCTAATTGTTGATTTTTCATTACTCGATTATAAATTTATTTATAACTCAATTTGCTATATTAAATTACAATTCCCTTTATAACTAAATTATTTTATAAAATTCGATATAAATCAAATTTCAATTATAAATTCTTTAAACTTGCTTCAATTCAGTTTATATTCTGAATTCCGGAATAAATTCTATCGTCCTCTTTTCGAAACGATTTACAATTCACTTTTTAAATTCATACTTGAATTTAAAATCCCAAATTATCCCCTGATAACTATCTTACTTAATTTATGATACTGTTTACAAAATTTAACTTCCTTAATTTATAACCTAAAACAAGTTTCCATTTCAAACAATTCATTTGAAACTCAATTCCTATTCTGGAATATTTATCGATTATAACTTATATATATACAGTAAATCTATTTTCATATTTAATTTAATATGATCCTAATATTTTTTCTAGACATATTTTATTTAAATAAATTCGAAGTAATCGAATTCAAATCATAAATCCTTACGGATTTATTTTAGTTCAATTTATATTTTGAACATTTGAATAAATTTCATCATTTACTTCTTTAAAACGATTCCCCATTTCTATTTTTAAATTCACATTTGGATTTAAATATTCAAATTATCAAATGATAAATTTTCCACTTTATTAATAAAACTTGTTTATAAATTCACTTCAATTCTCTGCATTATTTAATTTATAAACAACATTTATAATTTCACTTCAAATCCCGTATTATTAATTTATAAACAACGTTTATAAATTCACTACCTGTTTTATGTATTCAAACAAGTTAATATATTTATAGCCCAATTGAAATTCAAATCCTATTTTAGATAAATAGTTTTTTTCCCTTTAATTTCAAAATATCCTTTTCTTGATATTTTTATATATCAACATTTCAGGTTCAGTGATATTTTAACCAATCAAAATACCAATTATCAACCACGGATTTTCTAACACGTCATATATAATAATATATATGAGAACAAACAAATAATAATATTTTTGAGGAATCCTGTTGGATCCCTCGAACCTGTTTTCCCTGCATCCACAGATGTTAGCCAATATAAATTATACCCATCCTACTTCGTGGTAGGATATCGCAGTATACAAGGTCATCCACTATCATAGCGTGGAGCGCATGGGGTTATGCACTAATGATACTACGGGCGTCCGCTAATAGTACTGCGGGAATCCAACCACCAATGTATATATCATAACCACAAACACCAATCCTAAATAACTAATATATATTTAATAGCCACAGTAATAATTTAATGCAACCAAACAACCATTAATTATTTTTAACGGCTAAAAATAATTCAAAATAAATAAATTGAGTGAGATTTACTCACCTGATTAAAATTTCCAGATCTGATATAAGTTTAATTCAAATCAAATGATATTTGATTTAAATTAAATCCCAAACTGATTCTGATTGGTTCGAAAAAATTCCAATCCAGTTCTATTTCAAAGCTTATGTCCTTATGATCATAATGAGATTCATTTCTCGTCGAGAACTGTTATATATCGTATGCAGCTATTATTATTATTATTTTCCAAATTTGAATATATATCTGCATATATGTATATCTATATATATATATATATGTGTGTGTGTGTGTGTGTGTGTATATATATTCAAATCTCCTTAACTAATTAAATAAATTGATTTTTTTATTACCTCACTACGCTGTGATAACCTTTCTTTCACTAGTTTCCATTTGTAACACGGCCCTCAAAGTTGCTCACCAAGCTCCACTAGCTAACATCTAATTTTCTGCCATTAACAAACCCGACGTCAATCACTCCTGCCATGCTTGCTTCCATCTGACGAACACAGACTTCCCTCTCCCTTTCAAATAGAGAAAACGACCCTCCAAAAGATGTTTGTTTCTCCCGAAACTGGATCTCGACTTCGTTGCCCTAACCGTCGAATACTAGAGAACTCATCGCACCTTGGAACCCTAATGTTATCGCGATCCTGAACTCCTCCATATCCAAAACAATACCATTTTTTCCTTTCATGAAATCGCAGCCTTTAATCACCTTAAAACACAGCTTGATTTCCACTTGGAAATCGCAAACTACTCGAGCGACTAGAAAAATGTCGCAATCTGATTTTCGATCCAACTCTGCTCGCCCTGTCTTTACTAGTTAGTCCAAGACCATTGTCTTTCCTCCGGCCTCCCAAACTTGGCCCAAGTGCAAACCCTAAGTCGAGCTTCAGGAAAAGCATCTCAATGTTTACGAGCTTCACAAATGGATTCGCATGCAAAATTAGGATCGAGCAAAAACAGAAGAGGAACGGGACTTTCGAATTCAATTTTGTAAAGAGATTCAGTAGTATTGATTTGCAGAAGAGGTTTGAAGGCTCAACATCCATTTCGAAGCTTTTTATTTTGTTTTTGAAGAATGAAATCCGAGGGAAATGAAATTAAAAGAGAGAAGGGTGGGATTTCTCGTGATTTTATACAGATGTATCCTTCAGCGTTAAGAAATTAGTCTGTGCATAGTACAATATAGGTAGGGTAGCTTAAGGTACAATGTAATAAATTTTGATTTGATTTCTATTTAATCGATTTGAAATAAAGAGATTTTTATTCATTTTAAATAGATATGATTTGGTTTTTGATTCGATTTCAATCTTATCCATTTCAAATATATAAGGGTTCATAACTCGACATCACGAACTGCTATTTTAACCTACCGACCGACGTCTCCATGCAATTACACTATTCTGAACTCAACAGAATATACTATAAAATTTAACTCGAACGTATATATAAAATAACCATATTAAATTGATATAATATAATTTCAATTCAAAACAAATAAATTCTTCGATAATAAATTATTATTATCATTGTCAGTATTCAAATAGAATATATATTGATCATCTGAATTGTTTTGATTCAGTTTTATCTTCGAATTGAATTATTTTAGATTCTCGTATTACGTTAATTATATATAATTGAAATAAATTGTATTTTGATTATTAAATTTATAACTCAGTATAAAAATTCATTTATATTCTCAGTTAAATATTTTAAAATCATATTTAATATTTAAAATAAACTGTTCAAAAAATCGGGTCGTTACAATGTGTTACACTTACAGATATAGAATCACGGATGTTTTTATGGGTGGCAAATATCGCTTCACTTAGTTTATACATTTATCAGTTTTTTTCCCTTCTCCATTCACCCTAACATACTAAATCATATAAGATGCACTTTGCACCACATCTATTACAGTGTTATTGGTATTGTATGTCTTCTCATACAATGATTTGATGATTATTGCTTTTTGAACGGTATGCTTTTTGATTAATCCTCATCCTTACATTAGCTGTTGGGTGGAAATCATAAAAGGAAAGGAAAACTTCTTTTCCTTTTGCTCGAATAAGGATTTTAGAATAAAAATCAATGAAGGGCATTACAATAATATGAACTCTTACCAACATGTTTGCGAAATTATTAATATAAAGAATTATACAAAATGAATTGTTTGACAACAAATGCAAGTAAACTTTTGCTAATTGCTTTTTTGTTAGTAGACATTAAAAACAATTAGAAAGTGAACTAATTGATACTTAGTAACAAATATTTTTTCTCCTTTTAATTTATCCTTATTTATTGATGCAATCATGAATTACCATTTTATTTTTTACTCACAATAGTAAAGGAATGGTGTACAGCTGGCTTTTTAGATAAACTATCTTTTATCATTTTTTTTCCACTAGTATTTACCATGTTATTTTAATTAAACAATACAACTTTAAATAAAATCAAAAATTTCTATAGTTACGTATTTGTTGTGCGTAGCGAGGTTGGTTGAAGGAACGATGATTGATTTGGATAATAAAGAGCCAAAGAAGAAGCTACTCACTAATTTTGCTGCAACAGACGAAGATCACTATGACAAAGTCAATTGGTATGTTTGAAACCGTGTTTACCAAAAAAGTCAGTATTATAAATTTAGTGGCATGTGACTGTACTTTCGCAATTTTTAATGCCCTCTTTATATTGCATATTTTTCATTTCATGTTGCGCGCTTAAATATCTAATTTGAATATGTTTGCTGTATGGGCCAATCAAACAAAAAGATATTGGAAATCATACATAGGCAAATAAAATTTTGTATAATCATTCCTGTCACATTTAATTTACTTTTGACATATGCATATATAATGAATATTTTTTGCAACATGGGATTTTATTTTCAGTCAATATGGATGCTATATGAATGTGTACCCACTTTAGTATAAAGTTGAATCATGGATTCTCTGTATTTGTGATAAATGTTAACAAAAAACTATTTTGTTTGTCATAATAGATAACTGAAAAAATAATTGACTCATTGAATGATGTGTACGTTACTACCATAGGTTCACATACAACTTCACTGACAAATCTTTCTCCAACAAATAGAGTATTTGTTCATCCAGTACCACACACGGTTAAATTTCGATATCCTGTTTGCTTTAGATAATGCATGTTTCCCCATTAATTTTTAAGAAGATAATTTAGTTATTTACGATGTTACTAGATCCGACTATTGGAAATTATTAATCTATAATTCAAACGGTATAAATTTGTAAAATGTGTTTGTTGCATGTATTTATGTATGTATGTGTGTGTGTGTGCATGTTAGTATGTATGTATGTATGTATGTATATATGTTAGTACAAGGGATTATTGTGAGGCTAAGGAATATTAATTGCACAACCGTTGATTTAGTGATTAGTTGTTAGTAACTATTGTTAATTTATTTGAACAAGCAGAAGTTTCACAGTAACACAGGAGGAAAACAAACTTAGTTTTTTTTATTACTTTTTCTTTCATTTCCTTTTTATTGATACAAATGAGGAGAGAGCTCTTCTATTTATAGCATACAATGGACCATTCTAGGTTTGCAATATTCTAGGAATACATCTAAATATATGTGGAAAAATATCTTTTCCTAAATAATAACAACTTTAAAAGCTTTCTCAATAAAAATAGGATCATAAATTTGAATTATTACTAATCATGCTACAATAGAGATTTGACTCTTTCTATTCCTAAAAACTTGGCTAAAATGCTTGAGATAAATTCTAAACAAATCCCTCCTTTAAGCTCAAGCATTTACCATCCTTCATTCAAATCATTTTCTTGCAATTTTCGAAGAACAGCTTTGGCAACAACTTAGTAAAAATATTTGCTACCTGATCATGACTCGTAACATGATTCAACTGCACATCCTTTTCCTTGACATGCTCCCGGATGAAGTGAAAACGAACATCTATGTGCTTGCTCCTTTCATGATGAACTGGATTCTTTGCTAACTCGATCGTAGATTTGTTATCAACCTGTATCTCAGTCGGCTCATGTCGTGCGAGCTGTACCTTGGATAACAACTTTCTCAGCCATATTACATGGCACACACATGAAGAGGCTACAATATACTCTGCTTCGCAAGATGACAGTGCTACTGTTGACTGCTTCTTTGAAAGCCATGTAAAATTTGTGCCGTCGATGTAAAATACATATCCGAACGTGCTTTTTCGATCATCAATATCACCACACCAATCACTATCTGAATAACCGACCAGTCCGTACTCATTTGTTTTCGAGTAAAATAGCCCGAATGACTTTGTTCCTTGAATGTATTGAAGAATTCTCTTAACAGCTTTCGAATGCGAGTAGCTCGGGTTTTCCATAAATTGACTTACAACGCCAAAACTATATGCTATGTTCGGTTTTGTACACATGAGATATCGCAGACTTCCGACTAAACTTCGATATCTACTTGCATCGACTTTTTCTCCTCCATCAAATTTAGAGAGCTTTGCACCTGGTTCCATTGGTGTTGCAACTGGATTGTAATTTTCCATTTTGAATCTCCTCAAAATATCATTAACATAAGCTTCCTACGACACAAATTCCTGATTTTCCTTGTTTGATTTCAAGACCAAGGAAATACTTCATTAGCCTCAAGTCCATCATCTCAAACTCACGAGCCATGGCACTTTTAAAATCTTTGATCATCTCCTCATTATTTCCCACGAAGATGAGGTCACATAGAGAGTAACAAACAATTTTTTTTTCTTTTTCACATACAACGCATGCTCGTAAGGGCATTGCATAAATCCATTCTCCTTGAAGTAAGTGTCAATTCGAGTATTCCATGATCGCAGTGCTTGCTTCAGTCCATATAGCACCTTCCTCAACTTCAAAACTCTCTTCGTCGGCTTTCATGTACCCGGGTGGTTGCTCTACATATACCTCTTCCTCGAGCATACCGTTCAGAAATGCAGATTTCACATCCATCTGATAGATTGGCCATTGGAACTGTGCTGCTTGGGATATGAGAAGTCGAATTGTTTCCAACCTTGCAACTAGAGCAAAAACCTCGTCATAATCGATTCCTGCCTTTTGCCAATAGCCTTTAGCAACAAGTTGCGACTTGTATCTTTCTATCTTACCTTGGGCATTCATCTTTCTCTTGTATACCCATTTCACTCCGATCGGACTATGTCCTTCCGGTAACTCAACCAAGTCCCAAGTTTCATTTTTCTGAATGGATTTGATCTCCTCATCCATCGTTGCTTGCCGTTTCTTGTCCCGCGCTGCCTCTTCAAATGTAATATTTTCTGCATCTGCCAAAAGGCATACTAAGTGAACCTCTGGCGCTGATTCATATAGATCTTGTAAAGTCCGCATTCTTGGTTGTTTTTGTTGATCCTCGTCATTGGATGTACACGGGCTGGCAGGTGTAAATGTTGGTACAGGAACTATTGCTTCATCTTTTTCTTCCTTGCACATTATTTCCTTTTGATTATTCCAATCCCACGCACTTTCTTCATTAACATGTACATCTCGGCTTACCACTACTTTATTCTCAATCGATCAAATAACTTAAAAGCCTTTGTCTTTGTGTCATATCCGATAAACACAAACTTCTTGCTTTTATCATCTAGCTTAGTTCTCTTCTGATCTGGTACATGTGCATAAGCGACACTGCCAAATATCTTGAGATGTGACACAGTTGGCTTCTGTCCATTCCAAGCTTCTTGTGGTGTTTGATTCGCCAATTTTGCATGTGGGCAACGATTTTGTACATACACAGAACACTGTACCGCCTTAGCCCAAAATTCCTTCGGCATGCCTTTAGTTTTTAACATTGACCGAAACATATCAAGAATAGTCTGATTCTTCCTCTCGGCCACACCATTTTGTTATGGTGAGTAGGCTGCAGTCAAGAACTACTTTATGCCTTGCTCTTCGCAAAACCTTATGAACAATGTTGACATGTACTCTCCTCCTCTGTCCGATCGTAAAGCCTTTATATAATAGTCGGTTTCCTTCTCTACTGACAACTTGAACTTCTTGAATGCCTCCAAAGCCTCAGACTTTTCTTTCAGAAAATAAACCCATGTCTTCTTCGTGTAGTCATCTATGAACGTGATAAAATATCTCTTCTTGCTAAATGATTTAGGTGTGATCGGACCAAATATGTCGGTATGTATTGTCACAAGAGGTTTCCGTGCTTGATATCCGGCCTTCTTTTGGAAAGTACTCCTCGCATGCTTGCCAATCACACAGCCTTCACAAAATTTTCTAGTATAGTCCATAGCAGGTAGCCTATGGACCATGTCCTTTTTGACTAACTCTCTTAGCTCGCCAAAGTGTAAGTGCCCAAACCACAAATGCCATAGCAAAGATTTGTCCTCTAAGTCAACTTGTAGGCATTTTCTCGTATGCTTCTCAAGTTGATTTTGAACATATGATTATTGGCCATTTCTACACGCGCGATCAATCGACCTTTCTTGTTCTTCAAATACATAAACCTGTCTTTCATGATAACTAGATATCCCTTTTCAAGTAGTTGCCCCCATGCTGATAATATTATTCTTCGTGTCTGGAACGTAATATACATCATCGATTAATACTACTCGGCCGTCTTCTTGGAAAAAACGAATTTTTCCTCGACCCTTTACTTGGACCTTTGAAGCATCTCCAAACGATACTTCTCCACACTCTGTGTCTTGCATCTCCATAACTAGATGTTTGTGTCCACACATGTGATTGCTCACTCCAGTGTCTAGATACCAGACTGTGTCGCTGAGTTGGTCGGTATCTCTGTAGGCCATCATCAGAACACCATCTTCTATTGTCTCCTCTTTCTCGACTAGATTAGCATCTTATTTAACCTTCTTATGTGACCAACACTCTCTAGCATAATTTCCATACTTTCCGCAATTATAGCATTGAATATTTGATCGATCCGACTAGCCACCATTTCAACATCCGTGTCCTCGATTTTGCAAGCTTTGTTCGCTCTGCTGTCCCCTTTCCTCAGAATTGTTGTCTCCACGTCCACGGCCACGGCCTCTCCCGCGACCAAAACTATATCCTCCACGGCCGCATCCTCTTCCTTGTTTCTTTTTTGCAAGTAACGACTCCTCATCTTTGATTTTCACATTGGCCTGTAAAGATTCCTCAAGTGACTCATGTTTCTTCTTTTTACGTTGCTCATGTGCCGCGAGAGAACCCGCGAGTTCATCGATGGTTAACTCTCCTAAATTTTTTGACTCCTCAATAGCACAGACGACATTCTAAAAATTCTTGGTTAATGACCGCAAGATCTTTTCCACAACTCGAGCATCGGTCTTTGTCTCTCCATTACGTTTGAGTTGATTTACCACTGTTTAAACTCGGGTGATGTAATCAGATACTGCTTCAGACTCCTTCATGCATCCTGTGCACCGAACAATGCTCACATTTGTATGCTCCAGTTGTCATAGTTTGTTTTTGTAAGACGAGGCAGTGGCATATGCCCCAATGACGTGCCTCCGGAACTTGCCATTAGCTGTGATACCAAATTGTTAATTTATTTGAACAAGAAGAAGTTTCACAGTAACATAGGAGAAAAAAAACTTAGTTTTTTTTAATTACTTTTTCTTTCGTTTCCTTTTTCTTGATACAAATGAGGAGAGAGCTCTTCTATTTATAGCATACAATGGACCATTCTAGATTTGCAATATTCTAGGAATATATCTAAATATATGTGGAAAAATATCTTTTCCTAAATAATAGCAACTTTAAAAGCTCTCTCAATAAAAATAGGATCATAAATTTGAATTATCACTAATCACGTTATAACAGAGATTTGACTCTTTCTATTCCTAAAAACTTGGCTAAAATGCTTGAGATTAATTCTCAACAACTATTGCTTTTGGGTTTCTTTTCGATCATTTAGATAAATGATCTTTTTTCAATAAATCTATAGATTTTTCGATAGGCACCGTTGTATAAACAAGTTTTTGAGTTTTATGACTTACACAGACCATCAGGAATCTCCATATTTTGATCTCTTACGGTATAAAAAATATTGATTGCTTTCTTCCCTTGGATTTACTCTCTTAGATTTATTTCGATAGCTGTAGTAGACATGGTCTCCAACATTTATGGTGCTCTGCATAATATCAAATGCCTATTATATGTCAATAATTCGGCATTGATGACTGTAACGAATGAAATGTTCATTGCATTAAGTTAAAAATGTTTTTTTAATGATTTCCTCCAACGATTGTAAAATGTGATAATATATCAAAAACATATCTATACTGCAATAAGGAATTTTGATTCTTCGGCATCATATTTTATGCAAGCTTCTATTAATTCTATGCTACTCTTTAACTTACTACTCATTGAATTTCACTGTCTTCTAATATTTGTTCTTCGGTTAAATTCACTGGAAGTTCTAAGACATCAAGTGGAAAAAGTAACGTAGGTTTAACCAAGGAGATTTTCAAGACTCCATTGTGTTTACTATTGTTTAATATAGTCATTTTCAAATGATTTTGGTCTGTTGGTTGACTTTATATCCTACTTTTGCATGTCAATTAACAGCTGTAGAAACACTTTTAATTTACGGACATCCAAGGATTTTCACCAATTCATTGGTTGATGTGTTGGACTCTTTATTGCGGCGTACAATTACTTATATATATACTTTGAATGGATTTGAAATTTCATTAATATCTCCCCTCCAGTGTACTTGACATCTTTAATCATTTGACAAATTTATTCGGACTTCATAGGCTCTGAGTGCACAAGTATATCCACATGATATTAGGATTTCTCAAATATCATATTTACAGACATGAAAACATTGTTTAATAAGTTCTTATTTGCATTATATTATTAGATTGGTAGGTACAAATTTGAAGTTAGATGCTATTTAGGTTATTACTATCTGAATCTATTACTCGAACAGATTGTAGCTTGGATTGCATTAGCACATGAATTGTTGCTTAAGTAACAATTAACATTATACTATTTAAATTTTGCTTATGTATGCATGGACAGATAAACTAATCCAAGGCTTATGTGTGATCTGCATGTCTATATTTTTCGGGTTACGCTATTGTCGAATAATTCAATGAAACACCACTTTATGGCTTGAACTATCTGTGTACACGTTTTCGGGTTCACTGTGTTAACACACACACTGATGCAGTTTGCATTTAGCACATGAATGCAGAGTGCCACACAACTAAAAGATCAAAAACCTATCGGTACAAGTGGAAGAAAGCAGTCAAAAGCAAACAAGTGGACAATGAAAATAGTGTTTCGAGTAAGTCAGACTGATACAATAGGAACAAGCATGGCACAATTCAGCATGTCAAAATGGAGGTATATGACCATAGGTAAAAGACATGGTGCAGTCTGGATAATGGATAGGGCTCCGATTGGACCATTATGGTTCTTTTTCATATTAACCGAAGGTTATGATGGGAAGTAGATGTAAGCTGAAGCAGGTGTGCTACAAATGGATTGAAAGGTGAGGATGGTGTTCAGATCACTACTGCAGCTGAGGAAGGTTGTTCGTCTTGTTAGACTCTGTTTGGAACTAATCAAATCTTCCTATGATACAATTCTCTTTGCTATTGTTTTGAGATATAAATATATGTTATGTTATGCAGAACCGCGCAAGAATTGTGGAGTCTATTGCCAATTAATGTGGCAGAGAATGCTTAACATAACACCATTATGGTAATACTACATATTTCATGGTGGCAAGTTAGGCTTAAATAGATTTGGAACGCCTTGCTAACATAAAAATCATACACGAAAGCTGGTATGAGACATGCTCAAGCACATGCTGCAAGTGCTGGTG
Organism: Allium sativum; assembly: GCA_030737875.1. Lineage (NCBI taxonomy): Eukaryota > Viridiplantae > Streptophyta > Magnoliopsida > Asparagales > Amaryllidaceae > Allium > Allium sativum. The sequence continues at coordinate 19,335,310 of JASFAX010000025.1, forward strand.
GAAAATTATCGAGGTCTGAAGCATGATGAAGCATGCATAAATATTGAAGCAGACTGTTGCATGAAAAATTAATGTGGTATTTTTTTGTTATATCAACTTTGATTTTATTCTATTTGTGTTTCTGATTATGTACTGTTGCCTTCTATAGGGATCCTTGATTGATATCAAGTTTGATGAGGCTGTTGCTAATAGGTAAGTCTACATTCATATTTTTCTGGTTTTTTGTTCCCATGTTGAGTTGTTTGTGTGTCGGTGAGGAGCTTGAAAACTGTAATGGTCGTTGATCCAGGGTTAACTGTTGGGGAATCAATTGTTGCTTCAGAATCTAACGCATTCATACATAAACATACATATTAATAAAAATTTAAAGTATTTTAATTTTTCATGATAAATATATTTAATTGCTTTATGAAATCCAAAATTTAAATTATTTTAATAATCGATATATTAGTTGTATATGTATACACATATATACTAATTAAAATCACAACAAAAATTTATGTATAACTATATAGGTCTTATACGTAAACTTATATAAATAAAAAATAACAACAAAGATAATTTGTAAATTAAATATAATCATATAAGCATATAAACAATAAACTTATCATGCACTACGTTAAAATATTCTATTTTTAACTTCAAATAACTCCGCATTAAAATCTTTATACTTTTTTTAACCAAATCCTTCTTGACTTATTCATATTATTTTACTCTTAAATCAATATATTTTCTACATAATTTCAAATTTATCATATTTAATAAAATTAGTTAAGTAATATTTGTTAATTATCAAAAATAATTTAAATTTCCCAGTTTCAGTATGAATACTTTCTCATATAATAATAGTAAGACTATTTTTTTATATCAAAGAAATATAAGTTACATGACGCATACCATATATATGCAACAATAGTAATTTATAGTATATTTATTTTGTTGGATTTATCGTATATTGTACAATGAAGTTCCAATTTTAACACTGAAATTTAAAATACTATAATTTATAATATTATCGTGTGCAACACATGGGTTACATACTAGTAATAATTCGATAGAAAAAGGATACATGCGTAGAAGGGGCAAGACGTTTGAGTGCACAGGACACACGTCAAGCAGACGTCCAATTTAAATAAAGATTGAAGTGAGCTCGTGGGCCATCTAAAATCAACTCATACTTAATAGTATAGTATAGATCCATAACATTTTCAAAGTGTAAAAAATTAAAAGCAACATAAAATAAAACAATTTTATAAATTTAAAAAAAATGAAAAAAATGAAATGTTTTAAAACTATTAATCAATTACATATTAACATCAAAGAGAAATAATATGTAATTAATTCTCTCAATAATTTGAATTACAGGTAAACTCTCAAAGTACTTTAAAGTCAAATTGATCAAAATTAAAAATAATTAATTCATGTACATTTTCCACGATAACGAAATTTGTTGCAGTCCTTCCTTTATAAAATTAGTTCACCTACAGTCATTATAAACAATTACATATCTAATTTTAAAATTATTCATAATCATTTCCAAATTACAAAAAATTACAATAAAAAATAAATAAACTAGTTTTCTTAAATTTAGAAAATATTTTCTCTGTAACATCCCGTAAATTTCGACTATTTAAGTTATTGAATTTAATTTAATTTTTGAAATTTTTTGCTACTTCACACCTCATTAATAATTTTACGTTTTAATTTCAAAAGTCTTCGGAAGAAATAAAGGTACATATTCTCTTTCTCAACTTATCATTTTCATTTTCTCAAAGTTATCTATCATTCTCCTTCTTTCTCCCCCATTCCTCTTTTTCTGTAAAATTACTTCTTTATAAACTTTTAATCTCATCTCCCTCTTAAATCAAAAGCAGATTTCTGATCCAAGCTCCTCTCTCTTCCTCTTTTCAAATCATAATCTATTGCCTCCCCTCTTCTAGAAAAAATAAGAGATAGACAAAAAGGAAATTCTTCAATTTGTTTCGCTTTTATTGCTACCTTCTATTGGCAATCTTGTATCTACTTGTATCCATCGTCAAATCCACGCAAGGTGAGTTTCAGCTCATGACTAACATTCTTTTTGCAAGTATTGACATCGAATGAAATAATGATAATATTATGGTAAAAAAATTGATTGTTAGTTGTTTATTACATGACATTAAATCAAGTATCAAATGTATGTTTATTTATTATTTACATGATGGGTATCGTTATTGACACTCCAAGTACTGTTAATGGGGGGTCAAATTTTAAAAACACTCCAACCATAAAAAGAATGTTAAGGAAGGTCACATACTAAATTTTTCTCATTTCCTTTTTACTCTAGTAATAACATCGGTTACCCTCCCAAATCCCAATCAATTTCAAATGCAAAAAAAATCCCTAAATTATTTGCATAAAAAAAAAATTCATTTGGGGGAAATGAGGTGTATCAACAATTTCAGCGGTAGGATACCATATAAAAAAATGGTTCGATATATATGCATATTAACTTTCTATGAATGATATATTTTCATCTAATCAGATGCATATCGACAAATGAGATTATTAATAATTCGGTATAGAAATCTGCTGCAGCTCAACTAATATACCGTAAAATATTTTTTTTTGATTGACAACTAAAAAAAGGATTATTGTAAAGAAGACTAATTTGGAAAAATAAACTTTATTTGTTAGGGGGTTCTCTCTGCATTGATACTCCCCTTAATAAATTCTATTTTCTTTTTAAATTGACTCCTTCCCTTAACTGTTAAACCAAAAAATGGTCCTAACACCCAAATTGTCATATTTCGAGCATAGAATATGAGGAAATAACTGAAAATTACAAGAAAAAGCAAGAAAATGGGATTTTTATAGTAGTTCGGCGTTAACGAGCCCACGTCCACTTTATTTTTCTCATTACATTCAAAGATTACAATTACAAGAAATATTGTCTCTCAATCACTCGAATTCAATGAATAATTCTCTCTGAATCCATTGAATTTTATTGAATAAGATGGTGATTGTCCATGGGGAAGTGTTAGCCATGGCAGCCATTGATGTTGAGATGCCAAAAGTCCCCTCAATTTGCCATGCAGTGAGGTATTTGTAGCTGTAGGAGAGCTGATGTGGAGACCGGGTCATGGTAGGACATGTGGAGCCCGATCTAGAAAAGTAGGAATGGTTATAGCCTTGAGAATAGGTCAAGATCTACAAGTGCAGTAGCAGGCCTTGGTCGTGGTCCATGGTCACGGTTCATGAGCCGGGATGGTGAGCTGAGGTAAGGATCTAGTGGTGATGGTTAGGTCGGGTCATGGTCCCGGGGGTAACGAACCGGCCTCGGGAAGGGGTCACGAACAGCCCTCGGGAGGGGGTCAAGAACCTCCCTCATGAAGGGGTCGCGAACCGATAGTTGCGAGCCGGTCTTCACAAATGCTAAAATCCAAGTTTTCCATATTCTACCACTTCATCCAAGCGATTGTTGATCAATGTATGTTCATATTCAAGTCCTTTTCTTTGGGTAGCCCGGTCACAAAGCAGGCTAACATTTTGCCCTCCAAAGTACATCTTATCGCAGATGAGATGTGCTTTGAATATGTTGAGCAAAATCGTTTTAGAATGTCATCTGCCTTTGAGAAGGCTTTATCCAATTAATGTACTGCTTCCATGAGAGCTAATTAGGCCAGGTTCTCTGGAAGGAGTATTCGAAATGATTAAGTAGTAGTTTAAACCTCGTTGGGTCAAGAGGTCTAATTTATTCATTAAAAGTCATGCTAGATCGTTGGTTCTCGATCTTGATTTTGCACGCATAGGTCGTTCTGGATTGTTTCATAATCCAATAACCACGTATTGGTCAGTAAGAGACATTGCTGAAATCATGTGAACCAGTGTTCGTATGATCATCGCTATCGTAAGGCAGTGGAGAAATTTTTCACACCTTTCAACTGGTGTAGTTTGAGTCTTTAAGTTCACATTTGACCCGCAAGCTAGCTCGCCTAGTTGGGAAAGATGAATCAGGTCATAATTCGGCGACATAGCGTACATGTTTGGAATCTCACTCCAAGGAAGGATCTTCTTCAAAATTAGTCTATGAATTGATGCTCGTGCTCTCGGTGCCAATGGAGGACAAGTGAAGTCAATGCTTATTCCTCCAGGGTCAGTGGTGGTCAGGTCAAGTCAATCGGGCATTCAATCTTTAAGCCTTTATACTTCCCGTTGCTGCATCGGGTAAGAGTTGTTGGTTCAATAACCTTAGCCAACCCAAGTCATTTGGTGCTCTCTCTCGAGTCAGCAAGAGTTGGTATTACATACGCAAATGTTCGAATTACACTTGCTTTGATGTCGTCTTATCACATCTCTTTAGTCAGATAGTGAGGATTGCCTTATCGGGCATCAGTGAATTCGGTTACTCTCATCGGATCATTCGTGAAGTTAAGTAAGCTCATCAAATGCGAGTGAATGAATGTCGTTATGAAGTTCATTGGGCCCCTCCGTTCATGCTATAGCATTGTCCAAAATGGTCATCACAGTCTTGTCGGGTATGTTTCTCACGCTCAGTTCCGTTGAGCTTGGCAAAAAAGGTAATGGGCTTGATCAATGAAACATGTTCTCTTCGGAAATGCATACTCTTATCATCCTTTTCTAGGGCTTTTCCTTCATCCTTATCATTTCAGGAGTTGGATGGTGCTCCATTCTCCATCATAAAAGCATCAAGATTATCTGTCTCGACGTTAGCACCTTCTTGTCATAGAAGTCTATCCACCTCAGGGTTGAATTCGTCAAAGCCTCCTAACAAATCTCATTGTAGTTAGATTTTGAAGTTCGCAGGAGTAACAAGGGATCCTGACGTCCCGTGTAGAAAGGGGTTGTGATTGTCGTTATCTACCTCATCTTGAGAAGTGCCGCCTCTCAAGAGGTGGCAAATCAAACTAGCGAGCAGGTTGCCATCAAAAAATTGCTACATATTGTCAAGATCATGGCTGGTGCCCCTAGCATAGAGTCTGAGATTACAAAGGGGGTCTTTGCTGATTTCTTGTTTCCATGTTGATAATACCTCCGGGTTATGGTACGAGTCGTTCGACCCAACCGGGTCCCTATTCTTCAAATTGTTGCTTTCCAGCTGGGAGTTCAGCGTGTTCTGGTGCTCGAATATTCATTCGAGTTGGAGCTGAAGTTGGTCGTGCATGACCAAAGTTCATTGCGATTCTTGCATTCTCATTCAGGATGTTGCAGGCAGTTGTTCTGTTTCCCCGCCTCCCATCCACGATATTCTGAATCGAAGCCGCATGTTGCATGCCTGCTGATTGGTTCGTGCTCAACTCGTTGTTATCTGATCGAGCCAATTTCGACACCGTTTGTCATTCAATTCTATTATTTCCAGCAGGATGATGATTGTTGCTCGGCCTTGCGATTCAGCATTGGTGCCCCCAACATGAAGTCTTGAGATAGGTGAAAGTTGGCCTCGGGCTTCTGTCATTTAACTATGAACTGAGAAATCAGGTAGTTGAACTACACTGCTTGGGGCTCGTATTCCATGCCCCCCATCCATGGGGGTTTTGCTGAGTAAAAGATTTCAAATCCACATCTTCGCCTAGTCCATAGACCCTCATCAAGTCATGAGTTATAGTTGGATGCAAAATGAATTGTTGGTACTCAGCTCATGCTAATCTCTAGTCTCCCATCCAAGCTCCAAGGATTGAAACCAAGCGACGAAAGATCAGATCGTAGTTTCCTCGAGTGCTCTCATTTGCTCTATGCATCAAGGTAAAGGTCGAGGATGAAACGGTTGCATCATGTCCAATTATTACATGGGATATATCCAGCCTTATCTGAGCTTTCCGGTTTGTAATAGGTTAGGACTAGCAAATTGTTGTTTTCTCAACATATGTTTCATGGTCCTCAAGTGGCCTATCAAAATCGTATCATAAGTTAAGTACATGCACATAAGCTATGTCGTCTGTTAATATTTTCAATGGTTATGCCCCCAGTCCTGGGGTAATGGCGAAAGACATGTCGTCGGATCACTTCCCTTTCGGATTCAGACATGCATGCATGAGAAGAGGAAGTTTATTTTAGAATTCAAGTGATTGTATTATACAAGTATGAAGTAAGATGTGTTTGGCATGGTACAAGAAGTCTGTAATCCATAGAGGTCCAGAATTCCATGATCACACCAGATTGTATTAAGGCCAGAGAACCAACAATCGCTAAAGATCATGTTAAGGAAGGGTAGGCATCCAAAAATTTCAAGGCCTCGCCGGGTCATTCCAGTTGCGAGTATTAAGTCATATAGCATGTCGCTAAACAATTCACTATCATGGCCCCCTCTTTTTTCTTTTTCTTTTTGTCGTCGCATAGGAAGCTTAGCATTAGGCATCAGTGTCAGCCATCTGGATGTGGCCTTTTATTTGTTTTCTACTGGTCTGCTGTTGTTGTGAGTTCGGGCCTCGCGTTCTTGACCAGTTATCCTTTGTAAATCTGAATTCAGTAAACAAAGTGATATTCCTGCAATATCATACATTTGTAAGTTTGTTATATATCCCAATCGAATATATTTGTAGTCAGAGCATTACTACACTAAGTAGTAAGCAATAAATCCCATCACAAACCAGATAAGGTTTTCAATTCAGTATCCCTGCAAAACATAATCCCTGCAAATAAATAGCACATCATATTGTAGCCATCATAGGGGCGTGATATGTGTGTATTCCCCTAATCAATGGTGAATATAGTGCATGTCCCGGGCTTGTTTAGGATTGATTAGGATCAACAGTGCATTTCCCCCCATATCCGGAAATGAGGGGTTCGGGTTCAGCTTTCATTCTTTTCCCCAATCCTGCAGCGGGGTAAGAGCCCTTTTGTGGCATTTAATCGCAACGCCTTTATACTCTCCTGTTTTATACCCAAGATAAAGTTTGAATTCATCTTTCGGTCTGCCCCCTAATCCTTCAGTAGGGTAGGAGTTCAATTGTAGCGCACAGTCCCTGGCATCTTTATACTCTCCTGGCGAATACCAAGGGTAGAGTGGAATCAAGGCGGTCTTTAAATTATGGTGCACCTTCACGCCTTAAGGACGCAATCTTCACATCCTTTATACTCTTTCTCAAATCATGAGAGTTAGAGTTGTGGACGCCATCTTCCCGTCCTTTATACTCTCCCCCGAATCATGGGAGTTAGAGTTGTTCAGGTTAACGGTCGTATCATTCACTGCAGCATTCCTTCTACACTCTAATTCAAAGAGTGGGATTCTTCCATCTCGAGTGTCATTCTCGAACTCGGCATTAGTCTGTACTCCACACTTCACTCTGGCGGTGGAGCTTTTCGAGAAAGCGGTTGGATCACACTCTCCTCATAACCTCTGATTCGTGGGTAGAGGTGGTCGTTTGTAATAATCAAGTCTCTCTCATCCCATCGACTCGTAGGATGGAGTTTGGTCGGACATTGCGATATCATCCTTAATACCCTCTCTCAAGTCATGAGAGTTAGAGTTATGGATCCAGTGGTCTTCAATCGTGGTGCATCCATCACACTCGTCCTAAGTCTATACTTCTATCCAAGCTTGAGGATTAGAGTCAGTTGGGCAAATAGTCGAAAGACGTTTGCCAAAGTTGTGCGTTCCTCCGATCAATCTATGGAAGGAGCGATTGGCACCGAATTCGGGTACCTACATCATTCATATCACATGAGCTACTCATGTCAATAACTCAGGAAGTACATGAAAATCAAATTGCATAATTAGAAAGTAAGCATATCAAGGGGCAGTGCTGCCTCCTTAATCTGAATTCTTGTAATCTGGTGGCGTCGAGCATAGGATCGAGTCATGTAGACGGTCGAACTGCGTCCATCTAGAATCGTATTCCTTCTTTGAAATGCTAAAGTCAATGCACAGTTACCTTGAGGTCTGCCACGTGTGAGCCAAGGAGTGGATGGTAATCTTGGATCCACCTTGAGCTATACACATTTCCTCAGACGAAAGGCGTGGCTTTGTTAACGAGCACTTCAGCCGAGCTCGTTATGGTTTTGCTCTACAACTCTATCTGCGGGTGTTACAAGTCTGATCGGTAGCAAACCCTAGATACCTGCACTATCCACGTATTGATTCATCTGAGTTAATTACGTTATTAACTCATAAAGCACGCAAATATAAGACTCGTGGTTGAAGAATAATCATGTTAAAGGAATGAATATCATTCTGAGTGAAAATGATGTTGCATGTTGATTGCAGGTCCATTTTGCCTTATCCCGTTTCTACTAGGGGATGGCTGCAAAAGACTTTAGCTGAAAAATGATATCTTTTCAAACTATCGTGGGGAGGTAGTCCCAATAATGAATAGATCTTAATTGAGTTTTTGGAGCGATATAGGTAGTTTCTCCTTTGAATGGCCTTCTTGTGCCCATGTTAAGGGCAAGGAGTGGGTGTCATGTAGTCATGCCTATACCGCTAATGATAGCACACATTACATTGGTGCTAGGATGGTAGTTGGCAGGAGAACCATGGATCCATGCTTATAGAAACTTTGTGATTTCTACGCTAGGAGGTAGGGTGTGGATGCTAGGGATATACTCATATCTCATCCATCCTTTGATACTCCTTCGATCCTACGTCAGGAATGAAAGTTGGCGCGCAGACAATCAACGGGCACTACTACAAAACTGGCATGTTGCTTCTGTTGTCTAAACTCTGTTGCTTCTATTTAATAACACAAGCAACTGGAGTCGAAGCAATAAACCAAAAGTTGTTGCTTCTGCTAAGGAACAAAAGCAAGAAAACATTTTTTGCTTTGGTTTCTCACCCCTTGTTGCTTCAGTTCAGCATCAGAAGCAAATGAAGAAGAAGCAAATAGATCTCAATTTGTTGCTTCTGGTACGCAACGGAAGCAACAAAAACGTCCTTTTTTGCTTATATTCCCAGCCGTCAAAGCAAAAAAGGGGTAATGAGACCTTATTTGTTGCTTCTGCTGTGCTTACATCAGAAGCAAAAAACTACATTTAACAATAAAAAATACCCCCTTCAAATCACTGTAATTCTCAAACAAACAATTGATATATATTACAAATAATTATCTTTTGCAATTATATAACCATATAATATAACAATATTGATTAGACAACTGAATGTAATGATTTCATTGATAGTATTATAATTCATACACTTAAGAGCAAGAACATAACAAAAAATAAAATAATTTAGTAATACTGTTAATAATCTGGTGTTAACACAAGAAAACACCAAGTATAAACTTAGAACTACAACTTACTAATTGTAAAATCAAAGTTTTACGATGGAGTGCGGTATTCACAAAATGCAGCTCTTTGAGAGGAATATAGTTTCTCATCAGTTTCTTCAAACATGCTGCTCTTCGATTGTTGGCTACAATTTGACATAGTGCAGTACCTGGAAAACAAAGCAAAAAAAAACTTTTAGCACCGATTTAATGGCACTCTAAAAAAATCACTTTAAATGAACTACGCTTGCACCGAAACCCTCTCAACTTGTAACATCACTGCAATCAAGTGATGATTTTTTTAAGAAAAGCACTTTATTTAACGAATGGTACCAAATACATGCTTAAGAGTAACAAAAAAGGAAAATACCTTCCTTGCAACAAATGATAAGTGTAACAACCCATATTTTCAGAACAAATTTAGAATTTTGATTTAAGCTATTTTAAGGAATATGCGAATATAAATTGATTATTTTTGCTCAATAAAATTTGAGAATAATTTTAAAATTAGCTTTTATATTTTATTTGACTTAAAACAAACTCAGTAAAATTATTAAATTGATTTATAAGCTTTGTTTTGAAAATTAAAAATAAAAATCGATTTTTAAAATCATCATATTGCCCTTGAAATGTGAAATTTAGCTAGAAAGCTCAGAATTCGATTTTTTTTTTCTGGACTCGTATCGTCTAATAAAGGTTAAATCCAAAAGGACATAATTTTTGAAGTTAGCATTTGGGCGTACAAGAAGAAAAGGTAAGCTAAAATCGCATTTTTAAGCTAACTTGAGCAGTTTTACAAAGGAACAATATTGAGACGACCTCGGAATTCAGTGAATTTTTTTTTATTCAATTCGTAGCATCGAATAATGATAATATTCCAAATTTCATGATTTTTAAAATCAGTATGTGACCCAGCGTGATTTTAAAGTGAAAAACAAACAATATTTTGACTTTATAAATTCGCTGTTTATGCATACAGACTCAGAATTCAACGAAACCGGTTTCGTTGGGTCCGTAATGTCAGAGAGTAGTTGCATGTCAATTTTCATTGAAAGCAGGATCCGTAGGTGATCACACGGATTTTTTAAACGATGAAAAATAAGCGAAAATTGAGTATAATAAAATATAAAACTAACAAAAAATAATTTGTACCCACTATATAACATCTTAAACACATTCTAACCTATTCCTATTCCTCATTTACACGACAGCTCCAATGCCTCCTTCTAACCCTAAAAATGAGACCTTTTCAATCTTTCAAAAAATCATAGCAATCAAATTACAAGTCTATAAATCATGAAATAAATATATGTGTGTGATCCTCATGAGTTGCTTTTCGATTTGGTATGAGTTTTGGGGTTGTTCAAAGATGTTTTGATCGCTGTGTTTTTCTACAGTGGGAGGAAAATGCTAAATTTAGTGGCTAGAGTTGAATTTTTGGAAAGATAGAAGCATCGATGCATGTTTTAGTGAGTGTTTATGGATTCGTGGAAAGAAATGAAGCTTGTGTGCAAAATTCGAGGCGAAACGGTGACGAAAAGTGTCGGGGCTGAACCATAGCCATGCATAGACTGCTGTAGAATGTGATCTTTGGGAAGAGCTTTGGGTTGAATTCATGGTGTTGAGATTGTAGAGGAGGAGAAGAGAAGAACAACGGACTTTACGGTGTATGATTTCATCGAGTGTGGTGGGAGAGAGGGGAGGTAGAAGTTTCAAAAATGAGAGTAATAAGGAGGAATTATGGAGCAGGTCACAACATATTTTTGGAGAGGGAGAAGGATTAGAGAAGTGATTAGGGAATAAATGAGGGTAATTAACTATTTAATTAATGTTTAATGACATATATATGTACATGAATCTTATAAAAAACATAACTTTTTCATATGAACTCGGAATTCGGCGAAACAAGATGCATTGGAACCGATTCGACAAGAGCTTCATAATAAAACTGATTTGGAGTGATTTGATGTCATATGTGGACTGTGAAGCCGAAAAGGTCACATTCCTTTATAAAAAAATGACGGAGTGGAAACCCAAGGTGAGAACTCCTCACTAAAAATTCTGCACATTTATTTATTTATTATTATAACTGAAAAATATATAGAATTGCCAGTGTAGGTTTTTATCAGTTTAATTATTAGAAATTGTATACGGTGCTTGTTAGATCACATTCGTCGTCCACAAACCATGGACGATTTAAAATTGACTGTATTGCGTGTTGTTTATGTTGTTGAAATGTTTAACACATTAAAAATGTTAATATTATTAGGATAGTGAAATTAAATTATAAATATTCATTTATAATTTGAACAGTGAAAATTGGTTAAATTAATTTACCAGTGATTTATTTAAATATACAGTTGTTATTTGAAAACCCCACATGGATATTGGGATGATATTTGACATACACTAGTCCCAATATTTAGTTGTATGTCAATCGATGGATTGACAGTTTGTGATGAACGTTATTTATTTATTTTAATACTCGCACAGTTGTAAATTTCACTTTGGAAGTGATTGGACTGTTTGATGATTATTTATCATTATTGTTGCATACATGCAATGTACGAAATCCATGTAACTGAAAATTATATGGTAACTGATTGAGTCGCATTCCGATTCATAATATAAAGAATATATTAAAATAAAGGTTATTTTAAAATAAAATGTTGAAACAATAAAAATTACATTTTTGTTGAATGTACAAAATTTGAAAAATATTGATATAAGAAATGGAAATTGTTTTGAAGCAATAAAAGTTATATTTTCATTGTATGTACCAAATACTCAGTGTTTGTAGAAAAAGGTTTAACAATAAAAATTCACATTTTTATTGTATATAAGAAATAGGTAAAATGATCATTGTTTTAAAAAAGAAAAAGAAAAAAAAAGTTAACAATAAAAATTTACATTTATTGTTTATAAGAAATGATGTAATATGATCATGGTTTGAAATAGAAAGATTTAACAATTAAAAGTTTACATTTTTATTGTATATATATAAAAAGATTCTAGTCTAATAAATTTGTGTTTACATTAAAAAGTACATTTTTAATGTTAGATGAATCATATAAAAAGATTCAAGTTTGATAAAATTGTGTTTACATTAAAAATTACATTATTAATATAAAGAATGAATCATTAAAAAGATTCAATGGTGACAAAAATGTTTTAACATTAAAAATTACATTTTTATGTAAAGAACCATTTTTATATAAAAGAACATTTATAATGTAAACAATGTAAAAGGACATTTTTATATAAAAGAGTATTTATAATGTAAATAATGAAAAAGAACATTTTAATGTTAAAGAACATTTTAATGTAAACGAATGAAAAAGTACATTTTAATGTTAAAGAACATTTTAATGTAACAGAATGAAAAAGAACATATTAATGTTAAAGAAAATTTTACTGTAAAAGAATGAAAAAGATATTTTAATGCATGAAAAAGAACATTTTAACGTTAAAGAACATTTTAATGTAAAAGAATGAGAAAGTCATTTTAATATATAAAAGACATTTTAATGTAGAAAGACATTTTAATATTAAAAAAGGAGATTTTAAAATAAAGAATATTTTTAAATATAGAACCTTTTAAAATAAAGTATATTTCAGAATAACGAATATTTTAAAATAATATTCAGTGAAGAATAAAATCATGATTTCGATGCCCGTTTTTAGATGGACACAAAAATATAAAAATATAAAGCCGAGTTAAGTAGCCAATGCCATTTTCAACCCGAACGGGTTTATCGATCGATTTTTTTTTATTTTATTATGAATATAGAAAAGAAGTAGTTTCAAAATCTAGTGTTTTGAAAATATTATCATTTTAATATGATAAAAATATAGAATATTCAATTTTTATTTAAAATAGAAAAAGAAGTTGGAATCATTTTGAAATGAAATTATAAATATTTTATAAATACGTTCTAAATGGAAATCAACGGAATATATGTAATAAATATATTGTATAAATTTAATGGCCTGAATAGAACGCGCCGCGCAGCGACCACTCACGAATTTCGACCATTAACTTCATATTGATGTAACGGGAGATCCGACCGTCGGGTTCTCCTAAAACCGGAACCGTTGGGTTCGTATCGAAAAGAGCCTTCCAATGAAAATATGAAATTTGAAATCTAACGGTAGGATTTGGAATTATGTCCAAATCAAATTTGAAAAAGGTCGCTATGGATGCAGTTTGGTGACCGTTATTGGAACCGACTGTACGGGCCTCAATAAAATTATTTAAAAAATGAAATAATTATGTAAAATCATAATAAATGATTTGGAAAGATTTTGGATGAAAAATTCCAATTTTTTAAAGATAAAAGTATATTTTTATCAAAATGAACTAGTTATTAACTAGAATAATAATCCAGTGTTTTTAAATAAATAAAATAAACTGGATTTTGGGTTTGTCGTGAATGGTGTCTTCAATAACATTTTTTTGAACCCCGTGTGAAAAGAATAAATCTTTTAATTAAGATTATTAGAGTTTCCAATTATATTTAGTAATTGGAATAAAATGAAATGCGAATTGGGTTTATTGTGAATTGTGTTTTAAATGACATTCGTTCTTTAACGCAATTAAAAGTGAAAATATAATTTGGAATTTATAAATCTTTTATTAAGATTTAAATGGAAATTTTCAAAAGTTAAGTTTTCCAATTTAATAGAATAAATTGGAATTGAAGGGAATGCGATTTAATAACAATCGAGATGAGCTTCTGTAAAAGAAGACCCTTACTATATATGGAATTTAAAAGGCATTGCCGCTATTCCATTTATATTATTAGTCTGATACGGAAATTTATTTTGGTTTTATATTGATCTGTTTTCAATGTAGATTCCATTATTATGGAAAGTGGTTTGGGTTTATCATGAACTGTGTTTTAAAGGACACAGGTTCTTTAACCCAAGTAAAAACATGATTTATTTTCTAAAAATTTGTAATGACCCGAAAATCCGGTCCAATTTGAGCTGACCAAAAACACAAGTCCAACCCCAAATTAAACTGAAAAAATCGGTCATTAACGAAAGAAATTAGAGGGTGAGGAAAGATAAGATAGAAACTTAGAATTGAAGAAGAAGAAGAACACAACATCAGAGTAACACGGACCTCACAGCGGAACGAATAACATATAATATATATATAAAATAACTTGAAATATACATATGTACTTGAATATACACATCATTATCAAAGTACAACACTTACAACATAGCGGAATAATAATAGTTATATAATTCTGAAGCCTCCTGCTCCAGCTCTTCAATGTATCTGTAAATCCCGACTACTTGACTGCCCGTACAAAATTGGGCACCCAAGAGTTTAGCGAAAAACAAAACAAAATAAACTCCGGGTCAGTCATGGGACTGGTATGAGTAAAACAGTTTAAAACAGTTCAAGCAGGTAAATGATATCTCATAAGACCATGCTGTATAACGGAACGGGTTTTCCCTTATGAGAATCCAAATTATCTTTATATCAAAACCTTTGATATTATAATAATGTCTATCAACCACAATATAATAATCATCTAGCAGAAACGCTTTCATCTCACGTTCTACATATATTGTATACAATTAAAACCACAAGCACGTATTGGGTAATGGATTTTCCAACTATGACAAGGTATGGAACCACCTTTCGCTAGTGTACCTCTAGAAAGGAATACACTGGGTTCAAAAAGAACATCTTGCAACCCTGCCACACATGACCGACCACTCATTTCACTTGAGTGTATCGAATGTATATCACCAACGGTTGGGATCAGCAACCGTTTCCCGAATGGGACAGCATCAACAATAGATTTTTAGAAGTAAATGAAACTCTAGATCAGGTGATTATACACCCTCCTTCGGAGCGACCGACTTAGCCATGCTGCCTTCCCGATTTCGGTCATTTATCGGATGATGAGGCTTGAGGTTACGCTTCATCATCACATCAGATTCTCTTCGAATGCCACATGGTCAGATCCATCAAATCACCGATTGACGTCCTCAACAATACATTATGTGTTAGCTAAAAAAAGTTTCCTTCTCCGCTTCCACTATTGGTACGGTTGGAGAAATCAATATACGTGATCGTCTAGAAATACTCTGTCAGACATTCATCCATACAAGTCACCCAGGAACAGGATGAACCGAAGGCACTATTCAATACATCCATCTTAGACACTATTATCTAAGACTTATACAATGGCCCTTGCACTTTACTCCATCTTCAATTATCTTTGGCGTATATGATTCACAACGCTTATGCCAATACCGAGTGGTTCTTTGGATAATAATCCAACCGGTCTCTCCATATTAACAACATTAAAATGGTCAAAACTTTGATAGTCGGTGAGTTAACTATCAAATGAAAACACGTGTGCAAACAACGATATTATTTCCAAATGGAAATTCTATCAATCAATCATCAATCATATATATATATATATATATATATAAATATTTCCTTATTTTCTATGTTTAGAAAATATACGTTATTAACACTGGAAAACATTTCCATTTGTTATTTACATATCACTATCATTTCACAACTATCAGTCCCTGACTGTAAACTAGTAGGAGAACAAATTCTCTAAGTATAAACCCCGAAGGCCGAAACCAACATCAGATCGATACTCAGAAAACTATTAACTTAACTAATCTCTAGTCAGTTTCTAATCTTGTTTAACTCTATTTCTAATAACTCTAATTCGAATTACTAATATTCGATTTAACTCCATTCGCTTAACTCTAGATCGCAGCGATCACAATGGTTACGCCTGATTCCCTCAAGAAACATCCGATCGCCTTAGGCTATCTGCAACCCTGCGAATTACGCTAGCAGTCGTGCAAAATGGTAACTTATCCTATATAACTATGTCTGATTTACTCCTTTTGATAACTACGTTTGATTAACTCCTTTTGATAAACTACATTTGATTAACTCCTTTATAGTCCTATTTATTTCCTAAATAAATACTCCTTTATTCTATTCTGTTCGTTTTATCAACATTTTTTTCCCTTTTATAAAACAAGATTCGTTTTATAAACATTTTCCCTTTATTTACTTTCGAAATATTTCCTTTTTATAAAATCTCCTTTGATTTTATAAAATCCCTTTATTTCAATATACATTGAAATAATTCTTTTTTACATCCCAGGGTCTTTTTATGATATTAAAAATATCGAATCACAATGATCAACATCATTCTAACACATATAATCCAATAGATTATACATCACATCATATATTACAATATATGAACAGAACAATATCATAAATATTGAGGAGTCCAGTTGGACTCCTCCAACCTGTTTCCCTGCATCCACAGATGTTACACAATAAAATGAACATCACTTTCGGTGCCATATGATATATTCTGTTAAATAGAATCAATACAGAAATTCAACTAAATGACTAGCAGTTCAATCAAACAGTCAACACACAGTCAATCAGCCAATATTTAACAGTTCTAAAAATACACATGAAATTATAAACTGTTCAGAGTTAGTGAGATTTACTCACAATGACCGTAATCATTTAATACGATTAACGGTCGTTGATTTATTGAATCGATGTTTCATTTCGTCACAAATGACAACGTGCTCCAAATCTCCTCAACTGGTTCCATTGTTTAGCATATATCCATACGATCCGAACGACAGATCTTGTTTCGTTGTAAATCGATAACGTATGATCAAGATAAGATTATTTAAGTTAACATGCTATTATAATTTAATTTAACTTCAATAAATAAAAGCTGGGCTTTATCCTTTTCAAATCTGATGGCCCGTGCCCTTTACCACCCATTCTTTTTGTTCTGCTGGGCCTCACTGATTTCAATTCCAGCCCAAGACTAACCTGGCTCGCCACTTTACTTCAGAACTAAGCCCAACGTCGGATACCCATTTCTTCCCCAAAACAGAATCTCCGCCTCCTAGAAAAGAATCCAACGCCATTTTCAAGCTTCACCGTTAATTAAAAACTTAGCAGCTCCTTCCTATATCCATTAACGAACTTTGTCAGGCTCTTTCACAAAGACCCCGAGCTCCAAAACGGACACAGGGGAGCCCGTTAGTTCCCAAAGATCCTCCACTACATGCCATCGCACCGACGACGACCACCGAATCCATCATCTCCCCACCGCGAACACTCCCATTCGCCTGAACACGGCCAGAGGCCATCCACTTCTTCGCCAGACCTAGCTTCGTACCCACACAGGAACACCAAACTGATTCTCATCAAAATCCCCATGCGTGTACTTGCGGAATCGGGTCAGAAAGCTTAAATATAATTATCCAAGGAATTTTGTGGATTTTGTTTTGAGATTTTGTAGCCACTGATTTCTTTGTTGAGGTCTCGTCATTAATGGTATACAGCGAGTAAGGTTTTTTTTGAACTCCGAAATGAAATAAGGGTGGCCTTGCCCTTGCGTATATATATTAAAGTAGGAGACTTTGTTATTAAGTATTTGCTATACTTTGTAGATAAGCCCAGCTTCACTTCTTAATAGCTATTTCTGACATTGAAAGATCCGATATTTTGATAGGATGGCCTGCCGTTTTTTCTTAGTCGTTAAGGTATTCCATACTTATTTATATAAATATATATATACTAGATTTTTAAGGGTACCGTGTTACACTGAGTTCTGTTTATCCATGACTGTTATGGACAAAAATAAAAATACCATTGTGACGGACAACTCCCCACGACCCCAAAAATATAATAATACCGGTAGATGAAGTCATATTGTGAAACCCCAAGATGTTGATTACAGGGTGCAAAAATACTCCAAATAAAAAGTCGCTTATTTAATTAATTAAAAATTATAATAAAATTCTAAAAATTAAATTATCACTATGTCTTAAAAGAACCTTGTCTAAATTCAAACCCGATATTCAAATATTTTTGAATAACCGTTATGGCCACGAACGAATATACCGCTGTTTTTCTGAATATTTAATTTGGACATAACTTACAATCTACAAGTCAAAATCTCGATTTTTCTCTTCCACTAGAAAGATATACTCCACCAGCTCTACACGTTTCTTGTTTCACAGAAATCCGGCTTAAAACGAATTCTGTATATTCAGTTGAAGTTCAAATCGCCAATTAACGAACTGTCGCGCCATTTCATGCTCGATTTTAATTAAAATATAATTATAGGTTCAAACTGTCGTTCAAATAATATATTCGTTATTCTAATTCAATTCTAAACTGAATTAAATATCACCAATGATCCAGTTCACACCATATCGTCATTTCAGCCAATTCTGATTATTTCAGAATTAAATATATTATTTAATTTATTATTTTAATTAAATATTCACCATTATTTAATTAAACCACCATTCAATTCACTATATCACTATTTATATAATTAAATTAATTAATTATATACCTCTGCAAATGCGGGTCATTACAATCTTCCCCACTTAAAATAATTTCGTCCTCGAAATTGCTAAGGTAGAGAACGACCTTATCGACTGGTTATAACTTATTTGTTCACTTCTTAACTTCAGTTTCCACTGGACCAATTTAATTTCAATTAAATATTAATTAATTCTTATTAACGAAAATTTTCAAAAATCCTGAAAATTTTCTAACACCTTAACTTTTTTGAAAATTTTCGCCAATACCTCCTTTGTACTGGTCAATCGGTCAAACTCCAGCTCGCCTCTCTGGGCCATCTACATCCCAAAAGAAAATCAATCAGCCAAGCGGCTTGCCAATTCGGCTCATAAATCTTATATCCAATAGAAATATAAACTCGTACCTTTTGTCGGCATATCATTATATCATTTCCACCTTTATCAATTCAGCGGATACAAGGGTCATCCCAATCAAATTCCAATCTGCCTTTATCCACAACACAACCATTCGCTTATATCCGAGCCAAATATCATTTCAACTCGAGTTTCTTCTCGATTACCGACTCTTAACTTGATTATCACATTACACTTCAAATTTGAATCTCACAATCCAATTTGTCTTGATCTTATTCTAATTCAATCTCAGTTACCACTTTACTGGCTTTACTTTAATTCAATTTTGCTTTCACAAATTTCTGTTAAATTTGTTTTTAATTCAAACAGTCTTCCCTGGGAGTTTTCAAACAGTTTACTCTTTTCAAAAATCAAATTTTCCTTTTGAACATGTCACTAAGCCCTTAATTAATATTCCATTAGTTAAATCACTTCTCTATTTCTTTATCAGTATTTGTTAACCAAATATTTTCAATAACCATATTGGCCTTTTATGTTATTTGGAAAACAGTTCCGAATATCGCCTTCCTTTATTTTCTAAACTTTAGAAAATATATGTTATTTATAATTGGAAAATATTCCTTACTTATCTCTTTTCCGATCTCGTTTATTTCTATACATAGGAAATATTCTTTATTATATTTCCGAGCTTACACTTATTTGGGTTAAAACGGATGTTGTGTAAAACATCGTTACGACAACCCAAATATTATATTCAACTAACTCTTATTCAACATTGATCTTCGAGCCTGAAATCTTACTATTTATTTGTTAATAATGAAATCAATCAGGTTGGGGTATAACTACCTCTCAGACCTTGACTGAATAACATTTATAACGTCAAAACAGATATGACTACTTACTTGAATAATCAATACCATACAACTACTTATTCACCTTTAAACACGTATACGCTTCCTCTTTCTATTCTTACTAGATTTTATTCTTAGTCTCCTTTTTTTGATTTTACTATTCTATTTCTAAGTTCGTTTCCTTATTGACTTCTATATATATATATATCGATACGTTGATTTCTAACTATCAAATTATCTTAAAAATATTCTAACTTCTTAAATTCCCGGAAAAATTTGCCATAACCTCCTTTGTACCAGGAGCATCAGGATATTTCAAATAGCCTCCCATGGCCCTCACCAATCCAAAAGAAAAAGAAAAAGCCAAGCGGCTAGCAGATACGGCGCATAAAATCTCATATATGAATTAAATACATACCTTTTCGTCGAGCATTCTATTTATATACCTACATACCTTATCCATACCTGTCTCCTGTATATTTATACCTGCCCAATCTATTTTAACTATACCTGGTCGTTTTAACTCAATTCGTTAATTAATTTGTTAATTAACTCTTTAGTCTATTTCACTTTTATATTTGAACATGACATGTTCAAATATATTTTAACTTGCTTATTAACTAATTTGAATCCAAAATTCAAATTTAAGTTTTATATTCGATTTCGAATATCCATTTACAAACCCAATTCACCTTTCAAAGTTCAACTTCAAATTCAAAACTCGATTAACTAATTCCTCTTCGACTTAGTTAATTCTATTCAATTTCTATTCAAATTTTGTATCACTTCTATTATTCAAATCTATATATCAAATTCTATTGTTCCAATTCTATATATCAAATTCTATATATTCAAATCCTATATTGGAATTCCATTTGAATTCTATATTCAAACTCCCTTTGAATTTCTATATTCAATTCTATTTTAGTTCCATTGAATTTCATATATTCAAACTCCCTTTGAATTTCTATATTCAATTTCTATTTGAATTCTCTTTATTCAAATTCTATATTCAATTCTATATTATAAATCCCATTTTGAAATTCAACACACTTGTCTTTCCCAACACAAATTCAAAACAGTATATCTGGTAGTAATTCATCACTTACAACTCGAAAATGAATTCTGATGATGCAGCTGTCATCATCGGAATCTATTTTCCAGCGATCGAAGTGAGTTCAATACTATAAAACCATTTCTAAACATTTCCACTTTGAAATTCATTTCAAAATATAATTCACCCTGCTTGTAAAACAATTTAAAATCCCCCAGGATCTTAAATTTTCCTTATTTTTAATCCAAATCCATTTACAAACACTTATCCAATTTTCCAGAATTTTAATTCAGTTTTTGGCTTAAATTTTCAGATTTAACTCATCTGATTTCACGTATTTCACTTATATTAATTCTAATTGGTTATTTACATAACCATTTAATTTATAATCTTACTCGATTATAGTAACAACCAATATACCCAATATATATCAAAATATACGTTGGGTAAAATTATTTTCATTTACCCTCTTTTCAAAACATATCGTGCCAACCCATCGTATACGAGTGTTTATAAACTCCTACCGATACAGTGGATCAAACTGATCGACCAGAACTCATAAACAACTCAACCAATAAATCCACACAATATAAAACAAATTTTTATATCAATAACAAATACGTTCACTCGTATATATACACTCAAACTCAATCTAGGGTATTACTAACCTGATCTCTACAGAGTCACACTACAGAGCCAAGGTAATACTTAACTTAAGCTTTGACACCAACTGTAATGGCCCAAAAATCCGGTCCAATTTGAGCTGACCAAAAACACAAGTCCAACCCCAAATTAAACTGAAAAAACCGGTCATTAACGAAAGAAATTAGAGGGTGAGAAAAGATAAGATAGAAACTTAGAATAGAAGAAGAAGAAGAACACAACATCAGAGTAACACGAACCTCACAGCGGAACGAATAACATATAATATATATAACATAACTTGAAATATACATATGTACTTGAATATACACATCATTATCAAAGTACAACACTTACAGCACAGCGGAATAATAATAGCTATATAATTCTGAAGCCTCCTACTCCAGCTCTTCAATGTATATGTAAATCCCGACTAATTGACTGCCCGTACAAAATTGGGCACCCAAGAGTTTAGGGAAAACAAAACAAAATAAACTCTGGGTCAGTCATGGGACTGGTATGAGTAAAACAATTTAAAACAGTTCAAGCAGGTAAATGATATCTCATAAGACCACGCCGTATAACGGAACGGGGTTTTCCCTTATGAGAATCCAAATTATCTTTATATCAAAACCTTTGATATTATAATAATGTCTATCAACCACAATATAATAATCATCTAATAGAAACGCTTTCATCTCACGTTCTACATATATCGTATACAATCAAAACTGCAAGCATGTATTGGGTAATGGATTTTCCAACTATGACAAGGTATGGAACCACCTTTCGCTAGTGTACCTCTAGAAAGGAATACACTGGGTTCAACAAGAACAACTTGCAACCCGGCCACACATGACCGACCACTAATTTCGCTTGAGTGTATTAAATGTATATCACCAACGGTTGGGATCAGCAACCATTTCCCGAATGGGACAGCATCAATAATAGATTTTTAGAAGCAAATGAAACTCTAGATCAGCTGATTATACACCCTACTTCGGAGCGGCCAACTTAGCCATGCTGCCTGCCCGATTTCTGTCATTTACCGGATGATGAGGCTTGAGGTTACGCTTCATCATCACATCAGATTCACTTCGAATGCCACATGGTCAGATCCATCAAATCACCGATTGACGTCCTCAACAATACATTATGTGTTAGCTAAAAGAAGTTTCCTTCTCTGCTTCCACTCTTGGTATGGTTGGAGAAATCAATATACGTGATCGTCTGGAAATACTCTGTCAAACATCCATCCATACAAGTCACCCAGGAACAGGATGAACCGAAGGCACTATTCAATACATCCATCTTAGACACTGTTATCTAAGACTTATACAATGGCCCTTTCACTTTACTCTGTCTTCAATTATCTTTGGTGTATATGATTCGCAACGCTTATGCCAATACAGAATGGTTCTTTGGATAATAATCCAACCGGTCTCTCCATATTAACAACGTTAAAATGGTCAAAACTTTGATAGTCGGTGAGTTGACTATCAAATGAAAACACGTGTGCAAACAACAATATTATTTCCAAATGGAAATTCTATCAATCAATCATCAATCATATATATATATATATATATATTTCCTTATTTTCTATGTTTAGAAAATATACGTTATTAACACTGGAAAACATTTCCATTTGTTATTTACATATCACTATCATTTCACAACTATCAGTCCCTGACTGTAAACTAGTAGGAGAAAAAATTCTCTAAGTATAAACCCCGAAGGCCGAAACCAACATCCGATCGATACTTAGAAAACTATTAACTTAACTAATCTCTAGTCAGTTTCTAATCTTGTTTAACTCTATTTCTATTAACTCTAATTCGAATAACTAATATTCGATTTAACTCCATTCGCTTAACTCTAGATCGCAGCGATCACAATGGTTACGCCTGATTCCCTTAAGAAACATCCGACCACCGTAGGCTATCTGCAGCCCTGCGAATTATGCTAGCAGTCGTGTAAAATGGTAACTTATCCTATATAACTATGACTGATTTACTCCTTTTAATAACTACATTTGATTAACTCCTTTTGATAAACTACGTTTGATTAACTCCTTTTATAATCCTATTTATTTCCTAAATAAATACTCCTTTATTCTATTTTATTCGTTTTATTAACATTTTTTTCCCTTTTATAAAACTCTATTCGTTTTATAAACATTTTCCCTTTATTTATTTTCGAAATATTTCCTTTTTATAAAATCTCCTTTGATTTTATAAAATCCATTTATTTCAATATACATTGAAATAATTCTTTTTACATCCCAGGGTCTTTTTATGATATTAAAAATATCGAATCACAATGATCAACATCATTCTAACACACATAATCAAACAAATTATATATCACATCATATATTACAATATATAAACAGAACAATATCATAAATATTGAGGAGTCCAGTTGGACTCCTCCAACCTGTTTCCCTGCATCCACAGATGTTACACAATAAAATCAACATCACTTTCAGTGCCATATGATATATTCTGTTAAATAGAATCAATATAGAAATTCAACTAACTGACTAGCAGTTCAATCAAACAGTCAACACATAGTCAATCAGCCAATATTTAACAGTTCTAAAAATACACATGAAATTATAAACTGTTCAGAGTTAGTGAGATTTACTCACATTGTCCGTAATTATTTAATACGATTAACGGTCGTTGATTTATTGAATCGGTGTTTCATTTCATCTCAAATGACAACGTGCTCCAAATCTCCTCAACTGGTCCCATTGTTTAGCATATATCCATATGATCCGAATGACAGATCCCGTTTCGTTGTAAATCGATATCGTATGATCAAGATAAGATTATTTAAGTTAACATGCTATTATAATTTAATTTAACTTCAATAAATAAAAGCTGGGCTTTACCCTTTTCAAATCCGATGGCCCGTGCCCTTTACCACCCATTCTTTTTGTTCTGCTGGGCCTCACTGATTTCAATTCCAGCCTAAGACCAACCTGGCCTGCCACTTTACTTCAGAACTAAGACCAACGTCGGATACCAATTTCTTCCCCAAAACAGAATCTCCGCCTCCCAGAAAAGAATCCAACGCCATTTTCAAGCTTCACCATTAATTAAAAACTTAGCAGCTCCTTCCTATATCCATTAACGAACTTCGTCAGGCTCTTTCACAAAGACCCCGAGCTTCAAAACGGACACAGGGGAGCCCGTTAGTTCCCAAAGATCCTCCACTACCTGCCGTCGCACCGACGGCGACCACCGGATCCATCACCTCTACATCGCGAACACTCCGATTCGCCTGAACACGGCCGGAGGCCATCCACTTCTTCGCCAGACCTAGCTTCGTACCCACACAAGAACACTGAACTGATTCTCATCAAAATCTCCATGCGTGTACTTGCGGAATCGGGTCAGAAAGCTTAAATATAATTATCCAAGGAATTTTGTGGATTTTGTTTTAAGATTTTGTAGCCACCGATTTTTTTGTTGAGGTCTAGTCATTAATGGTATACAGCGAGTAAGGTTTTTTTTGAACTCTGAAATGAAATAAGGGTGGCCTAGCGCTTACGTGTATATATATATATATATTAAAGTAGGAGGCTTCATTATTAAGTATTTGCTATACTTTGTAGATAAGCCCAACTTCACTTCTTAATAGCTGTTTCTGACGTTAAAAGATCCGATATTTTGATAGGATGGCCTGCCGTTTTTTCTTAGTCGTTAAGGTGTTCCATACTTATTTATATAAATGTATATATATTAGATTTTTAAGGGTACCGTGTTACACTGAGTTCTGTTTATCCATGACTGTTATGGACAAAAATAAAAATACCATTGTGACGGACAACTCCCCACGACCCCAAAAATATAATAATACCGGTAGGTGAAGTCATACTGTGAAACCCCAAGATGTTGATTACAGAGTGCAAAAATACTCCAAATAAAAAGTCGCTTATTTAATTAATTAAAAATTCTAATAAAATTCTAAAAATTAAATTATCACTACGTCTCAAAAGAACCTTGTCTAAATTCAATCCCCGATATTCAAATATTTTTTAATAACCGTTATGGCCACGAACGAATATACCGTTGTTCTTCTGAATATTTAATTTGGACATAACTTACAATCTACACGTCGAAATCTTGATTTTTCTCTTCCACAAGAAAGATATACTCCACCAGCTCCACACCTTGTTTCATAGAAATCCGGCTTAAAACGAATTCTGTATATTCAATCGAAGTTCAAATCGTCAATTAACAAACTGCCGTGCCATTTCGAGCTCGATTTTAATTAAAATATAATTATAGGTTCAAACTGTCGTTCAAATAATATATTCGTTATTCTAATTCAATTCTAAACTGAATTAAATATCATCGATGATCCAGTTCACACCATATCGTCATTTTAGCCCATTCTGGTTATTTCAGAATTAAATATATTATTTAATTTATTATTTTAATTAAATATTCACTATTATTTAATTAAACCACCATTTAATTCACTATATCACTATTGATATAATTAAATAAATTAATTATATACCTCTGCAAATGCGGGTCATTACAAAATTGAATAATCATTGAGTAATGATTTTTGAAATTAAAACTGAACTAGATTTTTAATGAATCTTTAATTAGATTAAAAATGTGAATATTTTATTAAAGAATATTCTGAATTGGAATGAGGCGTATGATGTGTTTTTATAGCACTTTATTATAAAATATGCAAATTATTCGGAAAGACCGAGTTTAACCCGTTTTGAGTAATTAATATGACAAACAAGAGCCGAAGATGAAGATGGTGGTTGAAGATCGGATTTCTTCACATCGTTTGGGTGATTAGTGATGTCTTGATTGGCCATACACCCAAGACAAGGTAATAAGTGGTGATCGTCCAAACGTACTTGGAGATCGACGGATATGTGAAGACCTCCCTCCTGTATTGGACATATGGGACGAGAAATAAGGTGTCTTCGGTTCCGTTCAGACCCAGAACAGACTTGTAAATGGATGGTATGTCTGACATTATATTCTTTTATGCCGTATTCGTCGATCTCTGCTAAATATATATCGGTTTGGTGGCGGAGAATTCATTCTCTTGCTTAACACCCTTCTCTGAGACGTACGAGCTTAGAGGTTATATATTGGTAGAAATCAATAGTATGGTATGGATTGACAATGTGGCATGCTAAGATGCAAATGATTAAGGCTTTTGTTGAAAAGCAGAGCCTTGTGGTTGATGATCAAAGCACAAATTGTTTAGGCATAGCTTTGTGTATAGAGTTACTTCGCGAGCCTCACACCCCGGTATGAATCAGAAACGGGAGAAGGACCTCAGGGAGGACATGCGTTTCTTTCTAGCTAGAAGTGGTGTTAGGTTTTTGCAATCCCTGACATTTTACTTATGTGGATGATGGAATGAGGTGCCTTGGATATTGAGTCCCTAGTGGCTTACATTTTATGCCTCATGGTGCAGGGAAACATATTGTTCAGGCATTACCAATCCACTAACATATTTGTGGACCAGCCCTGGCGCTCCTAGGTGCAGTTGCAACTGAGCCCTGAGGCATGGGCTAGAGTGTCTCGAATTCGGTAAGGACGATCCCTTGCCTTTTTTCATAGATGGAAATCCAACTTCCAATATGACATCATGCGGTTTTGATTGTAGAACTAGTATGGCGATATAATATATGGTACCCATGTCGTCTATGATTGATACATTTAAATTCGAAGTTGTTTTCGACACTATGCACTTATAGTAATAATAATAAAAGATGAAATTTCGCGTATCAAGCATATTTGGCTATTATAAGGGATAACTCTATCCTCCGGCTTGCGTTGCATTGTGTGATGGGACCTGAGTCTTATAGTAGCTTCAATTTTCCAAAAAGCATTGCGTTGTTTTATTTTAAATTGAGATTCATGTGGAGTAACCCGTTCCGTGTTATACGGCGTGGTCCCATGATTTACCTAACTTTAAAATCAAGCTAATAACTGTTTTGAGTTCTCACACCAGTCCCATGACTGACCTGGAGTTTATTGTTTTAACCTAAACTCTGGGTGTCCATATTTTCCATACGAGCAGCTAGTAGTTTTGGTTTTGCAGATATTATATTCATAGGATCCTGGTTTACAGCTGAAGCGATATTCAAAAAGCTCTGTATCCGTGTATTTCTTTCAGTTTTGTTTTGTATTATTTTTCCGCTGCTATTCAAATGTAATTTAAATCTATGATTTTTTTTTTCCAATGTATATTATTTATTCATACTCTGTTATATTCTTGTACTCTGATGTAATTGTTGTAATAAAAAATGAAATGTTCTTCTGTTTGTATTCTGATTTTCCTTGTTCTCAATTCAATCCGTACTTTCCTTTACAGGGAAGTTTGGGTCGTTTCACTAAGATGCTTCGCGTTATAAACTGTTTGTACTCTTAAACTACTAGCTATACGAATTATATAAGCTATCCCCATATGAAGGGGGCACTAAATAAAAGATTCTCTCAAATAATATTATATTATCAATGATTATAATGTGTTTAAGCAAATGTAAACTTAAAGACATACATTCAAACTTTAGTTGGAAGCAGATCACCTGGACTGAAGGAAGCATGGTCCCCTAGATCCAACCAATCAGTTAATGTAACCGAGTTATAATGTGTAGCCAGCTAATGTCCATGAATATCAAAAATTAAATATTTGTACGACCACCCACTGTCAATAAACAAAGCATGTAGATTTCAAGGCATATTATTGCCTTTATTCAGATAAAAATGTGATGAAATTTTCAAAATGTTGAGCGTTTAATACCATTTTCACTTGCGGTAGAAAACAAACGTATCAATTAAAACCTCTCGAGCGGTTAGCATTTAAAGCATATGATTTGATTGTAATAAAGAAAAAGTTTATGTTTTATAACTCCATAATGGGTGCAGATCACCTAAATTAAGGGATCCATGTTCCCCTAGTCTGCACCAATTAAATTTCCCCATTTTGGGGTAATTTGCAGTTTGCTAAATGTACTGATTTATACATAGGGGGAAAACTGCAAATTGCCCAAAAAATAGGGCAATTTTATTAGTGCAAACAAGAGGAATAAGGAGCCTCTAGTCCAGGTGATTTTCTCCCTTTTGAAACCATTGCATTTGTTCAATGTTAAGGATAATTAGCACAATATTTTTAAAAATTCTAACTACTAAGCAATATCCAAGGAGTGTGCAAGTGGGAAATTCATTAAATTATTCTTGAGCAAACAGTTGTCCCTACCAAGGATTAAAAATGTAAATGTAATAAAATGATACTTATTTAATTTGTATAAGAGGTTAAAGGCCATATCTTCATTGAATCCAAGAATTTTATGCCAAGTCATTAGAAAATGACATCAGCTAAAACAGTAATAATAACGGTTTTAAGTAAATGATGGTATTCATAATAACTATGAAGAATTTACTAAATAGTAATTAAAGAAAACATGGTGTAATCTGCAAATGGAATTTCATGTAGGAGGACATTATATTACAAATTTGAAAATCTGATTAATGTTACAATAGGCGTGTAAAATTATCTGCACACACCTAAAAGTACTTGATGTCAAACTAAGTGACGAAAAACAACAGTTTCTTGATTCTTCAATGCATAGCACATTAATATTGATATAACCACACAACAATTTATATCAGGAATATAATATATTCCAAATAACAAAAGTTCGCAAAACTTGTGTCCTTTTAATGCTTAGACTTTTGTGCAACTATTTCAGCTCTTTCCAAATTCACACTCATTTATTATACATAGACCTCTTAAAATATAATTTATTTATTTTTCGAGATTTGCCGAAATAGAAATGCAATGGTTACGTACATAAGTTCACTTACTCTGTAATTATTAATTTGAAAGATAAATGTAAATATTTTCTATGAACATGGCAAGCTTATTGCGATTTATGGATGACATAAGCTTAGTTGGATATATATAGAATTAGATAGATGAGACTACCCTAACAAATATCCTATGGCAATTGCAACAAAAGAAACAAAAAGTTAAATTAGTATATTTGTTAATAAAGTAATATTTATAAAGCACTTCAAACAAATGACTTGTAATATATATATATATATATATATATATATATATATATATATATATATATATATATATATATATATAATGTGCAGAGTTGATTTTTGTAATAGAAAATAACAGGGGACGGTTATGTATTGAACGACAGGTGTAGTGTTTGCATAAAGGACAAAACATTCACTGGTTTACATTGATGGAGGATGTTAGTTTGCATTGACAAAAGGTGCTCATATCTTTTTGCAACATCACTTGAGTATAACCTATTTGATAGAAAAATGTAATCGTTGTATAAAATATGGAGGGGAGAGAAATGCACCTGTATCCTTTGAGAACTTCCAGTTGTCATGTATCCACTTGGTCCTATGTATCCACTCTTTGCTAGCCACTCTCTTTTTTTATCAGCATCCTTAAATGTGATGATCCTACATATTAATCAGGCAGGCTATCAAAAATAAATAGTGAAGTGACACGAAGAAGAAGAGCATAATATTTTATCTTCATACTGTTGTATCCATTTTAATTTTATACATGACATTGTCTAGTAATGTGGCCTTTTGGTAATTCAGACTAAAGGTAAAGCAAAACTAAATCATAATATATTTATAAAGATTGTTATCCAAGCAACAAAGGGATGAGAAAAGAATCAGCAATGACCTTCATCCAAGCATTGGCAAATATGCAAAAATCTCAACGAGCAATACCTCCTCTCTCCATGAAAGAATGAAGTAAGAGTTGACAGTATGAATGAACCACCAAGTTTAGAGATGAGACTTTGAAGTTGCTCGATTCTGCATTTGAAATAGTTGCCGACTGAAAAGGAAACAAACAATAATTCTTGATAAATGCTAATCGCATGGAAGCTACATTACCTGGTGATGTCAATGCATTTGCTTCCAATTCTATGATCATCTTTTTGATGGGGATATATGGAGTTGTTGTTCCTACTCTACGAATCTCTATGAATAAGTACTGAAATATATAATTGGACTGATGGCGATTCTATTGCAAAAATTGTTCCTTTCTGCGGATCTCTAGATAATCTCGCTGCATGTTCAAAGAATATGGAGCTTGGAGAATTCGTATCCAAGGATTTATTTTATGCCATTATTCGTGGTTTGGGCCTTGAATCAAATGTTGTTATAAATTCCGATTTCGTTGGCCTGTGTCGTGAGATCTACATACATCTATTGGATAGGACTCTTCCCTAATTCTACTGTCTTTCCCCTCTGTAACCATGGATAATTTGCTTGCCTTCGAATCTTCCTTGTCAAATACAAGTAGTCTAATGGAGCAAAAGTAACTTATGATGAACCTGCTTCAGGCGGCTTCCGGAGATAACCTAAAAGCACTTGCAGCTGAGAAGACTAAAAAAGTAGTCAATAATGTTACGGTTAGAGGTCGAAACACACAAGTTGTTCCTGAATCTGGTGTAGAGGATGAGGGTGCCACTTCATTAGCAGCCATTTCATGAGCTATGAGTCATATAATATCCATGTCATTTTCCCGTATTTTTAGCACATTATGTTTTGTATATCGCTAAACATAGCAACTGAGTTATATATACAACCTTCTCATCATTATAAAACTTAAAAAAAAGATCTTGACAATAAAATAATATTACAGAAACCAAGATAATATGGCATACCTCTATGGACATATCCATACGTTCCATCTGCTGATGTAACTAGATAGCATCTTCCTTGATTGTATGGTACCGCTTGGTTGTCCATTATGATTTACAGTGAATATGAAGGAAAAAAAGTGTGATATTTAATCGACAAAGACAAACATTAGCCTTACTTAAATAACCACTAT
This sequence comes from Allium sativum, assembly GCA_030737875.1. Lineage (NCBI taxonomy): Eukaryota > Viridiplantae > Streptophyta > Magnoliopsida > Asparagales > Amaryllidaceae > Allium > Allium sativum. The sequence goes on from JASFAX010000025.1 coordinate 19,366,677, forward strand.
AACAAATATTAGCCTTAATTAAATAACCACTTTAACGAAAATAGATGAGTCGGCACCAACTATATGAATACCAAAAACTGGACCAGTACGATCATCCATGAGTATAACAAATCATATAATGGGCAATACCATCAATTAGCTTGGGAATACGACACAATGTGTTTAATGCCCAACAAAAGTGAAGTACCATTTAAAAAGCTAAAGCTCACCATCTACAGAATTTCTGTCAGTGTTATTTTACCTTCTCATGCACTCTTGGCAGTCACAGGCAAGCTTTTACAATCGGTAGGTGAAGAAGCTTTTGCCTTAGGTTTTGCAGTAGTCTTAAATGGCTCATCTCCTAATCCTTTAACCTGCCTGTTTTGAGAATAACTAAAAAAGTTGCAAAAAAATTAAGGAATAATCATAACTCTGTTTTGTATGGTGAAGCTTAAGAAAACATATCTAACACTTGTTATATATTGACAAATCATACTGTTATAATATAAAGCTACAGCCTTTGAAATATAGCTAAGTAAATAAAAAGTTCTCTATGAACATGTGAATGTTTCTCTTAATATTCATATCAATACATTTTTCAGTATAACACTGTCGCTTTATCGGACAAGACATTCCATTATAGATACAATGACAATGTTTCAATTTATTGCTAACATTTATAAGCAAAGATCGTAATGCTAATGAAGATGGCATTACACACATGCAAAGCCACAAAGGGATTAAAACTCACCAATGCAGCAAAAGACTTCTTTGAGTCACTCTCCTGGACAACAGCAGTGGTAGTTTCTTTTCGAGCAGGTTGTTATTATGATCTTTTTTATCAACTATTGAAATTTGCAAGATCAACTTAAGTTTAAGATAAGGATTTACCAATTACTCCATTTTCAGATTTGCCATTTTCCACCACTTTACTGGCCAGTTTCTGAAGCTCAAGTTTCTTTATACTCAATATGATTTTCTTGAACCAAACTTGGCTCTGACAAATTAAAAGAATTGTTATTCATGAAAAAAAATCCATTACTAAAGAGATAATTTGGTTCAACAAACATAGCAATCATCAACCGTGGTTCAAGTTTATAAACATAAACAAACAGATAATTAGGATACCAAAATAATCGTTAAAATCATTTGGGCCAATTTACTGTTAAATGAAAATATGAAAATTTTGTAAAATGACTAGATAATTAGTTGGACCGGCAATAAATATACCAAATTGCGAAAATACCTTGAAAAGGAAATAGAGGAGCTTCTAAAAACCTAAGAAGGCAAATGGATCTAACGCTACATATAGACGCCTTTTAAATCGACCGCGGCCACCATAATGATTTCATCTAGAATTCTAGGTTTTCGAACTATTCATCTAGTGGGACGACTGTTAGGAAGAATTTCTATTTTTTCTTGGGCAAAACCAGATTGCTTCAAAGCATGCAAATACCATTAGTGGTTAGAGTAGATCTAACTACTGTATGACAATTTTTACAAGTCTAAGTTTTACTGCAAGGCAATTCTCTGATAATGGATGAGACGGAAGCAGATACTATGCAACTCGATAGAACAAACCTACCTAAAATCCCATGCACTCACACAATTAAACAAAGCATCGCTGCCAAAGGAGAAAAACGCACCAGAATCAGAAGCTCCGGTAATGACACCGCTACATATCGGCAGCAAGAAGGGAGGAGAAGACCAAGGTTTCAAATAGCTAGGCCAGCAGCTTCGACCAAATGGACCAAAGGGGGGTTTCCAACGCTGATGTAAAGATAGGGCATTGGAGAAAACCGATGCCCAGTAGGGACAAAGTGGAGGTATACGACGCAGAGCAAGCAGACCGAAGAAGCAGGAATCATTCTTGAGGCGCTGACGGGTGATGCTCAAAGCGAAGCTTAAAACTAGAAAAGAGGACAAACTAAAACCTAAAAGTTGAGATGGGGAGGTTTTTGCTGGGAAGAATATCTCAAAGAGATATAAATGTAGAAATAAATGATCGTTTTTAACCAATCCTCATGACAAAGTAGCTGATGGAGGCGGAGTTCAACTAAAAATTAATGAATGAAAAAGAAGAAGGAGATGAACATAAAAAAATGCAGATCGGTTGTCGATTGGAAAATTCAGCCGATGTCGATGAAAGGTGGACTTTGTCTCTCTGAATTCTACTTGTTTTGATTCATTTCTGCGAATTTACTCTTTTTTCCCTCTTCTTATTTGATTTGGTTTTCGTGAATTTTGCGAAAGATGTTGTTTGGACGGGATAATCGGGTATATGCGTTCCAATATCATTTGGGTCTTATGGTTATTCAACTGCGAAAATAGAACGTATTTACTTCCGTTGTATACCTTCCCAGAGCAAAAAATGAATTCGCTTCATGTTTTTTTGCTTCTGTTTCTACAATGACAGAAGCAAATTTCTGTATATAGATTTTCTGCTCTTTTCCTATGCTAATTGCTTCTGTTGTAATGATGGAACAGAAGCACATAATATTATTTGCTTCTATTGCAAGCACAACAGAAGCAATTGAGGCAAAGCAACAGACACTTTTTGTACTAGTGCAGCATCCTAGCTTAAGTGTTCCAAACCTTTAGCTCGCCAACCTTTGGGCAAGACTGAGGTAGTCGGTCATGCAAGCTTATGATTTATCGGGCTTGAATTGGATGATGTACTCATGAGCAATCCAACCTCGAATCTCCTATTGCCCCCAGCATCTAGGGAGTGGGTTGTGTGACAGGTAATTGATGAAAAGAGTGAAATCGTGAGTCTTCACCTTCTAGCTCCTAGAAGTCGTTCGTCAGAAGTTTCATTGGTGTATATCTCCTTCCAAGGGAAATAACAATGTCACCTTGCATGTCATGTCTTGAGGTACAACAAACAATGGTACTTTTTTCACTAGTCCTTGCCAAAAGCATTTCGTGCTGCAGGGAGTTCTTTAAGGGGTTGTCCATTACTTTCTTTCGGGTTCGGTCTCCAACATCGGATTAAGTTCCATATGATCAATGGTCGGAGTTTGTAGGGTCTTGATCGAGATCATCTATATCTCTTCTGGATTGTTAGAACTTTCTATTTTTGCCAGATTATCTGCCTTCTAATTTTCTGTGTGCGGAATACGAGACATGTTGCAATGTTCTCATCCATCCAACAACTATTCCACATGTTCCAGACAAGCTACAAGTCACGGTCCCTTCATTTGGAATTCTCTTTGAATCTGGAGAACGACAATTCGAGAGTCCCAAAAGATGTTCACCATCCTTCATATCCGGAGTTGCTGTTAGCAGCGTAAAATTCCAATCGTAAGGTATAGTGAATTGACCATCTTTGAGGAGTTATCAATTCAACTCTGATGCTGGACCATTGATCATTCTTTGCACTGTCTGTATATAACTTCTAGGTGCTTTTTTCGACTTTCATATTGAGGGGACATCTCCTTCATCTAACACATCCTCTTCGGGAACGGTAAACTTAGCGATGGATTCGGCCAATGTTTACCCCCGTATAGACTTCTTTAGTAGGGAATTGAGATCAAACTGGTTAAGATCGATGTTCCATTCGAGCAATCTCCCAGACGCCTCAGGTCGCTGCAGGACTTGTCGTAGTGGTTAATCGGTATATATCACAATCAGATGAACCTGGAAATAGTGGCAGAGTTTTCTTGAAGAAATCAAGTTATAAGCTAGCTTTTCCATCTTTGGGCAGTTTCTTCGTTAGATGTCACCCTCTTGCATCCCGAATTTTCATCCTTTCTGGGATCTATATCTTCGGGTAGATCATCGGGCAAGTCTTTCTACGATGTCTCCTTTGCTTGCTAAGTCCATGCCTCCTTCACACTCCATCTCATCGGGAGGGAAAGCGTTTTTGGGTTCCATGCCATCTCTGTTACGTAATATATTCCATTCAGCCAAATAACAGGCTCTCCTAGTAAGTTGGTTGTCCAAACCATTCCCACTCCAATTTCGGTTGGGATATTTAGCAGTAGACACCACAGTGCTATGTAAACTCTAAATTCCGCTAGAGCTGGTCAGTCGAGACCTTGATCAGTTAAGCTTAAATGCAATAACATGGCTTGCAAGGCTTCAGGTAATGTTCACACATTCTGTCACAACTTGTTGTACGAGCGAGGGAGCTAATGGTTTATTCATATTTGCACTGATCACGAGCTCTCATCTCTTGACTAAGGTCGTATGGTGGCTGGTGAGCAGCCAATGTTGCTATTATCCGGGCAAGGATCCCTATGTCCAATCATAAACGGTGGTGGCTTAACTGATACCTAACTCTAGGCACCAAAATATGTTGATCTAACCCTTATTCGATGGCAATCAATCTCCCTTGATACAATTGAAAGAAAATAGGCATTGCAAAGGTTATCTAAGCTATTCAGGGAGCGAACCACAAGACATGTCTTCCACCACGTCATTCAAGCGAGGTTTAGCTTTGTAGTGCTAGGATCCTCATTTGCTTTCTGATATCTCATCATTGAGAATCATGATCGCTAGGATCATATGAACTACCTTCGGAGTAGTGCACGAACTACTTTATATAACCTTCATTCGGGACTCCACCGATTGGACAGGTCTAAGTTGCATAAATCAGGTGATCACTACTCATTCGGGAGCAACCATCAATTGCATTGGTGAAATCTATACACCATCGGAGCTCTAGAAGAGAAGACTGCTATGAGGCAATCATTATCTCGTATACTGTCATAACCAGCATGCCGAATCTTTTCAATTGCTCCTCATATTGAATAACATCAGAAAATAGGTGTTATGGCTCTAGGAAGAATTCCAGTTATTACCAATTTGATGACGATATCCTCAGACTATCTACTGAATCTCGGTTGATAAGCGTTGGTGATAATTATAGGACAAAATATACTTCGAGCCGAAGGTGAGCGTGCTTCGAGCTGAAGGCGAGTCGTCAATGGGTCCGGGCGCAGCGCCTGCGGGGGTCCAGGGCTCCACAGTCCCGGCGGCGATCGACCTAACCGGTTAGGTCGAAAATGTGGGCACCGCAAGATTTTTTCGATTTTAGACGATGGAGCCTTCTTTGAAAGGATCAGAAAATTGCATTTTTCTTGAAAATGACCCTGTTTTGGGTCGGGTCGCCATTGCTATTCGCCCATGCTTTTCTGGATTGCGGTTCGCTCACTTGTACGAGGTCGGGTTGTGGAGGTCACTCTGGGTCGGTTCGTGATTGCTCTTTGGGCCCGAGTCGTGGATGTCATTCAGGGAGCCGCGAGTCGGTTCGTGATGCCATTTGGGAGTCGCGAGTCAGTACATGATTCCCCTTGTGAGTCGTGAGTTGGTTTTTGATGCCCCTTGCGAGCCGCGAGCCGGCCACCTGCTCCTGTGACGACCCCAAAACCCCATACGATGGTGGCAAGGGTAATCTTTGGAATATAACACATAAACAGATAATAGTATAACAGAATTAAATAAATACACCAGATAATGTACACAATGGATAAACATAATCATCAGAGTTACACAGTATAAGGGATCATATTTAGTTCAAAATACAGTTCAGCTATGCATAAATGTCTACAGCGGAAAACAAAACATAATATGTACTATAGGAGCTGAGCAGCATAAAAAGAGGTAAATGGTAGAATCCATCTTCAGCTCCAGCTATCCAGAAAGAGTCTGCTAAAACCTGAATACGAGGCTACCCGTGTAGAAAAAGGGGCACCCGAGTTTGCAAGTGAAACAAACTATGAGTCAGTCACGGGGCTGGTATGAGAAATCTACTTAACATATTTTATAATATGGCCAATCACAGAACCACGCCACTTTCACAGAACGGGTTTACTCCATTGGATTGTCAGTGCTTTAAAACAAGTAAATCTTTTAAATATCGCAATGCTTTTTATAAAAATGAAGCCATTATAAGACTCAGTTCCCATCACACAATGCAACGCAAACTAGAGGATAGAGTTTTTACCTTATAATGGCCAAAATATGTTTGATACGAATAAAACAAAAGCATTTGATATTATTACTAGTATTTATATGTTTCAAAAACAACTTCAAATCATAAGTATCAATCATAGACGACATTAATGCCCCATGGTCGCCATATATAGGTATACAATCAAAACCGCAAAGTTACGTATTTGGAAATTGGATTTCCGTCATGAACCAAGGCAAAAGATAGTCCTTACCGACTTCGAGGCTCTCTAGCCCGAGCCTCAGGGTTAGAGCGCATTGACCCTTGGATCGTTAGGGCCGGTCCACCGATGTGGATTAAAATGCCTGAACACTACGTTTCCCCACCCTTTGTGGCGTAAATGAGTTATATGACTCCATCGGCTTCACATTGTCACCGATATATCCGAGGTGTCTCGCAACAGCAACAACCACACATGTGAAAATAATATAAATGTCAGGGCTGGTAGGTCACTGACACCACCCTAGCTAGAGGGAAACACATGTCCTCCCTGAGGTCCTCTCACGTTTCTGGCTCATACCGAGGTGTGAGGCTCGCGAATTCACGTTATACACAAAGCTATGCCACACATGCCGTGCTTTGATCATCAACCACAAGGCTTTGCTTTTCAACAGAAGCCTTGATCATTTGCCACTCAGGCGTACCACACAGGCAGTTCACTCCATGCGACTGATTTCTATTGATACATAACCTCTGAGCTCGTACGTCTCAGAGAAGGGTGTTAAGCAAGAGAATAAATTCTCCGCTGCCAAATAGATATATATATTTAATAGAGATCAATCAGCACAGAACAAAATCCAATGTCAGACACACAGTCCATTTACAAGTTCGTTCTGGGTCTGAACGAAATCGGAGGCACCACATACCTCACATATCCATCAATCTCCACATATGTCTAGACGATCACCACTTATTTTCTATATTTCGGGATGCCTCCCAATCAAGACATCAGTTATCATCCAACCGAGGTGAAGATCTCCGGTCCACCGTCTTCATCATCGACTTCTTATCGCTGATCAATTATTTGAAATGAGATTTAACTCGGCCTTTTCAAATAATTCACGTATATTTAGAATTTCAAATCAATTTATTTTAATGGTTAAATTATTCGGCACTGATAATTAAATTCATTAATGAAATTTACACGCCACACACATTCAACCATCAAATATCACATAAACCGAGCAAATTCAGTTTATTTCCATTTCATATCGTTTATAATATTTTATCACGATTTATCGCTATTTTTATTTATTTAAAAATAGCAAATTCATTCAAATGACGCTTCAGGCTATAACGCGGTCGTGGCGCTGTATTTCTTCAGATTTGATTTACACATATCTGAAAATCTAATCGTTGGATCTCCACAAATTTTATATCATTAGAAAGATCTTTTCAAAATGAATCCAACGGTTTCAGTTTTGGGAAATTCCGATGGCCGATCTCTCGATACACTCGTTTGAAGTTTTGATTTCAAAATACGAACTGTAGCGTCGTTATTCGATTTAATTTAATTTAATTATATATATATATAATCGATTCTGGCGCTGTTTTTTCTTCAGATTTTAATTAAACATTCCAGGTAATCCAACCGTTGGATCTTCACAAAGTTGGTGTCGTTGGAAAGATATTTCCAAAGCAAACCCAACGGTTTCGATTTCGGGAAAATCCGATGGTTGGATCTCCCGGACTAATCGTTTGAAATCACGGTTTCAAAACACGAACTGTAACTTCATTATTCGTTTTATTTTATTTATGTTTATATATATATAATTCATTTTTCAATTTCAAAACCAAATTCATTTCATATATTCGATAAAAATGATGTTTTTATCATCAAAAATATTTATTCAACACATGAATATTTTTACACTTCATATTCCCAACAAAAATGTAGATTTTATTGTTCAATATATATATTCAACAGATGAATGTTTTCGATTTCACACATACGATAAAATATGATTTTTATCGTTCTAGTCCTTTATTCAACATATGAATATTTTCTATAGTTGATATATATAATAAAAATGTGATTTTCATTGTAAAACAATTTATTTCAAAACACGATTATTTTATATAGTTTATATATAAGGTAAAAATGTTTTTTTTTTGGTGTTAAAACAATTTATTTAAAACACTAGTATTTTATATAATCTGTATATATGATAAAAATGTTATTTTTATTTTTCAAAGAATTTATTCAATACATGAACTTCTTTCAACACATGAATTTAACTTCAACATTCAACACATGAATTTTATTTCAACATTCAACACATGAATTTAATTTCAACATTCAACACATGAATTTAATTTCAACATTCAACACATGAATTTAAATCAAACACAGAAATATTTCAGAAAATTTCAGCAATATAACGGCAGGGTAGTTAAAACCGGCACCGTCCCTAGTACGGCTCCTCGCTCTACCTTAAAGCCTCGCAGCTTTTGACAATGGGGATTTTCAATATCTAGTTCGTACGCAGACGAATTTTCCCATATACTAATCCTATTGGGATTTCAACCACAATCATTTATTTCAAACCAACCATTCATGATATTACCTAATTTTCACATCAACCAATAATCCAAACAATATCACAACCAATATATATCGTCCATGGTCTGTGGACGAGGGGAACATATACACACACACACACACGTATAAAACTATATTTCGATTTCGTTTCAATATCATTTCAATTTATTTCAACGCACATATCATTTTTACAATGCATATATAACTTATACATCGAACATACAACTTATACAACGCTTATACATGTGGTGTACAACGCTTATATAACTCATGCTTCGACTATAATTTATACATCATTGATTCCATATCATTTATAATTCAGAAATCTCACATTGGGTTCCACTCCACCAAAAATAGCAGGAAGCTCAGAAAAATATGCGGTCTCTTCTAAAATGTTGAAGACGTCCACACGAGTCCACTTTCTCTTGTTTTACTGGATTTCGTCCACATAGCAAAAAAAAATGATTTTTACAAGTTTGCAACACTTAAAAGTGTAAAAATCAGTTAAAAATAAACAAGCCGATACCTTTCAGTTTTGTTCAAAACTAGGTTTGGATTTTTCTTCTTATCCGTGTAGCTAGGGACCGATCGGCCTGCGCCACGTTGAAGAGCTGGGAGGGGCGCACTACCACGCTGGAGGAGGGTGAACTCACCATTGAATCGGCGGTGAATTCTAGGGCCAAACAACGCGACTTTCGAGCTTTAGAACTCGACGAATACGGCTCAATACCTCAAGAGGTTTGTATGGATTGGTAGCTGAGGAAAATCTCTACAAAAAACCCAACTGGAGTGTATGAATTTATTGCATGGATTTTGAGTTAAAGAGGAGAGAAGGAGGAGAAGTTTTCCACCGTCGGGTTTTGGAAGAGGGAGCAGGTTTCTGAGTCAACGCGGAGGGGAGAGAAGGAATGTGATTGGTCGAGATTTTTTTATATTTATATATTTTTAAAAATTCAAAAATACCCCTCTTCACATACTAGCTCCAATCCAAACCCAACGACTGTTGTCCTTAGCTAAATACCCCCATTCCGAACAAAATGGGATATGTTTCGTAGGCCCATTCAACTGTTTTAGTCAGTTTCTCTTCAAATTAAAATATAAAACATTCAATATTGGATTTGAACATATATTTCAATTTGCCGGGGCCACATACTGATTCTAAAAATTCCAGAAAAATAAATCTAGCTATGTTTTGACGATATGGTCCCAACAAAACTAGTTTCGTCGAATTCTGAGACCGTTTGAAAAATGGCCCCTTTTCTGGTCGATCCAATTTAATAGAAATCGGCCAAACACATTTTCCTTTGCCACGCTCACATACTAACTACAAAAATTATAAAATTTGAAGCCTAGCAATAATTTGACATCCCGGACCCAACAAAAGTGGTTTCGTCCAATTCTGAGGTTGTTTGCAAAATGGCTATTTTCACGGGCTATATAAAATCTATAGCGACCTTTTTGAAAATTCATTTGGCCATAACTTTTGATTTCCACTATCAAACTTCGATTTTTCAGATTCATTAGAAAGATATTCATAAACAGATATAAATATTTTTGGTTTCACTAAAATCCGTTTTAATTTGCATTCGTTACAGTCAATCGAAGTTCAAATTCGAATTTTGAAACTGCCGCGCCAATTCAGGCCTTGTTTATAATTTAAAATAATTATATTTATTTTCAAACATCGATTCAAACATACTTTTCATCGTTATTATTTAAAAATTTTATTTTAAATATTTAAAATTCACTAAAATAGGCAAATTAAATTTTTTAAATTGGCTCAGATTTTCCGGGTTGTTACAGCTCCTATGCGTTATCTATTCGTTATTCATTTAATCATGAAGTTTGCGATACCTTTGCTTTCTTCAGAGCCATAAAGTTATGATTTAATTGAAATCACTGAAATCTTCGAGTATGACGGAAATGCGGATTATCTCTTCGGACTTGGAAGTCCAAATAGTAGAATAACAATCCGAAAGGCTAAGAATTCAATTCTCAGTAAAAGCATCGAAATGTTAGACCAAAAAATGGTCCTAACACCCAAATTGTCATATTTCGAGCATAGAATATGAGGAAATAACAGAAAAATACAAGAAAAGGAAAGACAACAGGATTTTTATAATGGTTCGGCGCTAACGAGCCTATGTCCACTTGATTTTTCTCATTTCATTCAAAGATTACAATTACAAGGAATATTGTCTCTCAATCACTCAAATTCAATGAATAATTCTCTCTGAATCCATTGAATTTTATTGAATAAGATGGTGATTATCTATGGGGAAGTGTTAGCCATGGAAGGCATGGATGTTGAGATGCCAAAAGTCCCCTCAATTTGCCATGTGGTGAGGTATTTATAGATGTAGGAGAGCTAATGTGGAGACCGGGTCGTGGTAGGACATGTGGAGCCCGATCCGGAAAATTACAAGCGGTCATAGCCTCGAGAATAGGTCAAGTTCTACATGTGCAGCAGCAATACATGGTCGTGTTTCGTGGTCACGGTTCTTGAGCTGGGATGGTGAGCTGAGGTGAGGATCTGGTGGTGATGGTCAGGTCGAGTCATGGTCCTGAGGGTCATGAACCTCCCTAAGGAGGGGGTCACGAACCGACCTCATGAGGGGTCATGAACCGCTCTTGGGAGGGGTTCACGAACCGCCCTCATGAAGGTGTCAGGAACCGATATGGGCGAGCTGATAAGGGGCGAGCCGGTCTTCACAAATGCCAAGGTCCAAGTTTTTCCATATTCCGCCACTTCATCCGAGCGATTGCTAATCAGAGTACATTATATTAAAGTCCTTTGCTTTGGATAGCCTGGTCACAAAGCAGGCTAACATTAACAATACTTGGAGTGTTAATAATAATCCCCTACATAATTTGTTGGTTGTTATTTACATGAATTATTAGTTGGAAATTTCATGGAATGTTATGGTAAATTGCATGAAATGGTAGTGATAATTCACTTGAAACCATACTTGTTCATCGCATGAAATGATAGTGATTAATTGAAAATATTTTATGTCTGTTTGTATTGTCTTCATCCTTGCATAACATTGTATGTTCTCAATATTATATATTGTATATGAAACCTTGTTGACGTTGGATTGAATGATGTTAAGTTTAAATTAATGTTTGAAATATTTGACCTAAAATTATGAAATTGAAATTAAATTAAATTTAATGCAAACTTGTTATTAAGTTTTAATAAATTGTTGTTTGATTTAATTTTTAATGTCAAATTTTAATTTTAATTTTTTTTATTAACATTGAGGTAAAGAGTAAATTTGGTTTAATTTAAGTTAAAGTTTAAATTAATATAAGAATATTATTAAGGCTAATTGTTTGATCGATTCAAGGATAAAATTATGAATTTTATTTAAGCGATAAATAATTAAACTTTGAATGGTGTTTAAATTTAATGAAATGAAATTTAAATTTAGAATTTAAATTTTGATGTAAACGGTATTAGATTGGAATTTATATTGTAAACTAATATAATACTCTATTGAAATTTGAAATTTAAAAATTGAAATCTGAATTTTTAAGTTGAAACTTGGAAATGTTTATATGAGGTTTAGATGGGAAATTGGAATAATTATGAAAATCTTTGTTTGAATTAAATCGACTTATAACACAAATATGATGTTTATTTAAATTTGAGCATTTCATTTATTGAGTTACTTGCACATTTCACTTGAGTTAATTTACATGTATAAGAATATTAATCCTGACTTGAGTGTTTTGTGTTTCGCATGGAATGCTCAGGTCAGACCCAGTGTTGCAGCATAAAGATTTCAGCTATCGAAGTTAGAGACACCTGAAGACGCACGCGCACTAGATCGAGAATTCTGTGAAGTTTTACTTAATCAAAATCATGTGATTTCGCTATGTAAAATTTAGTGTACAACTCTGATATTTTGTGTAAAATGCTCCCGCTGTGAAATATTGTAGTTTATTTATTATGTGATCTATGTGTCTAATTCTGTTTAAACCCATAAGCTAAATAACAATCTGTCATTTCGAGCGGTTTAAGTTCGTTTAATTACTAACTTGAAGTGGTCGTAAAGTCTGGTCGTTACAATTGTTATCAGAGCCAGGTTTAGTCGTAAACCTTAGCCTATACGATATACTCATTAGAGATAGGGTCAATAGTCCCTAGAATGAGTTGAGTATATTGAGAGCGCATACTTGTATTTTTGTAAATAGATTTCGGAAATTTCGAATGATTACTATCATTTGTAGTTTTTGAATTAAATCAAAGTCATTATATTATAAATTTGAGTATATTAAAACTTCGATTTGTTTAAATTAAAGTGCTGTTAATTTAATCTATCGGAAATAACGAAACAAGGTGATAACTATTTTAAATATCTAAATTGTTTGATCATTATGATTGCATACTCAAGATTTGAAATTTTGAAATGTAAAATGAAGTGAAATTGGAAATTAAAAATACGATTTAATGTGTGAATTCGATATAACCAGATGTGTTACTACGATAGTGAACTAAGGCACGGTTTGAAATTTTGAATTCAATTTAAGAGATAAATTTTTTATGAGAATATGATCTGAAAATCTAGTTATCACTGAAGAGATTATCTGACTGGAATTCGAGAGAAGTTGATCATGGTAATTTCAAATTTTATTTCTAATATTTTGAAAACGAAGCTTGATGTGTACAATAAAAAGGTTTCAAATGAATTTTCGAAATGTTTTCGAAAGAAATTGAGTGTGAAACTAAATGACCTTGCTATTGAAATGGGATCCAATACGTGAAGATATATATATTTCAAATGATTGAAGTAAAGATTCATAAATTGATTTTCGAATTTTGGTTGAATAACATTATTCTATGTATTAGGATAATTTGGTTCTTACATCTCGAAGAGATGTTTAAATATTGATTTCAAAATTGTTAAGTAGAAATTTGATTTTTTTTCCATAACCTTACCCTTTTCAAAGGAGACTTAGAAGTTAAACTATGTGAAATTTAATACAAATCTCAAACTGAAATGTGAAGTGAATAAAATTTTATATTGTGTAAGTATAAGATTTGTTTTAAAAGGTTTAAGTGAATTATAATTTTGAACAAAATAACAATTTGGAAGAAATATTGATTAAATTTGACTTTATAAGTAGGTTTCCTAAACAATTGATTTGAAACTTCGAAAGAGTTGAATCAAAACTAAATCTAATTTAAGTAAATGATTTTCGAAGTCATATATGAACTCCAAACTGAACTGATATTGAAATGGAATTTTTGAGAATCTTCGATTTTGGACGTTTGATATGAAAGTTTTCGAAATTTATATATGAAAGATTTATACAAGAATGCGGTAAATTCAAAACTATTGATTTGAAGGTTATTGATATGATATGAAATCTTATTTAAAACGAAATTTGTACAAAAATGACATATTGAAATAGGATTTGAAAAATCTTATGTAATGAATTTTCTGTAAGTACGATATATGCAAAGTGAAATAAATATTATATATAGTATCATATGATTTCAAATCGAAGATATGGAAAGTACCTTCCATTAAAAATCGAGGTCCTACTCAGTAGGAACTCTTGTTGATAATTTTTTGATTGTGGTTGTCCGGATGTAGTACCCATGAGTTTTTCTTTGAACTCAACTGCACGGCGAAATTCGCACGGTCATGAAGGCTTACGACAACATATGTTTCCTGAGGGAACCAAGCGTAACCATTGTGTCTGTTGCGATCTATGGTCGTTTTACAATGGCAAAATCTGCTGGGATGTTGTGACGGCCCGCCCCGCACCAACCGACATTTACTCCAAAAGTGCACTGTACACATGTCCAGTTAGCACGGGACGGATCGTCAGAAGAAAAAGGAAGAAGAGAATGAACTAACAAGGAACCTGTAAAATGTCTCACAGTGCATGGAACAAAATATAATAACAACATACTTGACATAAAACAGGTGAGACAGTGCATAAGCTGAAAACAAACTAACATAGCACCGGAAAATCCAAGTGCAGCTTATGATCCAAAGCTAACATTATTACAACTTTTCAAACTATCTCAAAAACAAAAGCAAGATAAAGGAGGTACACTACTAATGCCGAAGTAGCGACCACCAACGACACAGGGAGAATATCTATATATCATACCTGGAAGCCTCCTGCTCGCCTCCGAATCGGCTACTCGCGCATCACCAGCTAATCTGTCTCTAGTCTGCTCGTGTGAGCACCTAGAGTAATAAGAGGAGACATAAAACTCTGGGTCAGACATAAAGCCTGGTATGAGCGATAAGCATCTAAACAGAACAATAACAGGTAGACTAAAACATACCTAAACCTGGACCTGCAACCAAAGAGTTAGCACTACATACTGTACAACACTCTAAGGTGCCATTTCAAATGGTGTAAAGGTAACGGGGGTAGGGGTGTGCATGTCATAGTGATGGCAAACAATCAAGCATAACATCCATCCTCACATCTCTTACTCATGCATAAAGCATACGATATTCACCACTTCGATCACCCAACATACCAAACTATGATCACTTTGCCCCATGAAGTCATAAATGGCTTCACTGCACTGATACATAGCCACCAATCCTTTGCTATGTCCACTTTGTCCCATGGAGTCACAATGACCCCACTGCACTGGCTCATAGCCTCACTAATCCTTTACTATGTCCACTCTGCCCCATGGAGTCACAATGACCCCACTGCACTGGCTCATAGTCTTATTACGCATCACTTTGCCCCTCGAGTCATAATGACTCTATTGCACGGATAACGTAGTCATGCTACCATCACCTTGCCCCTCGAGTCATAATGACTCTACTGCACTGATAAGTAGCCCATCATCCATTTTCAGTGGTGAATCGAAGTTATGAACGTCGACAACTCCTTAGCACACGTCCCGCAGCAAAGCCCAACCATGAAGTGAACTCATTGGTTCTGAACTGGATCCTGAGCTCTAACTTCCATTTTGACTACCTTTGCATCTCGGGTTATTGGTCATCACAGGATCGGTTCGGATCTCCCCCTAGTCATCAGTTCGGTTCGGATCGGAGTGCTCCTTCTTCGCTGGATCGGATCGGATCATCATCACCTCAGCAGTTCGGATCGAATCTCCACGTCCAGTCGCCATCACCGATTCGGATCAGGGTCCTCCAGTTTGCCACGGTTCGGATTGGCTTCTTCTAATCAACTCAGGTCGGGTCGTAGTCTCCAAGCCTAGTCGTAGTACTTTGGTTCGGGTCGGGGTACCATGACGGATCAGGTCGGAGAACACCAGGCGGGTCGGATCGGATGAGGCTTGCCATGAGAAGTACAAGTGAATCGAAGTGTGGAGTGTAAGGGCGGATCGGGTCCTCCTACCGATCCGGTTCGGATGCCTTCCTGCACTTCTTCCAGCAAGCAATTTACGCCACTCGACGGTGTTTTCGACCATTCTACCTATTCTAATCAATCACAAAGCATACCATGCAATCATAGGAACAAGTAGAAGTGACCTCAAACACCAAAACATCAATATGATAGGTTAAAATGGATCAAACTTACCCAAAATCCCATATTTTCCCTTAAGCATGTTTAGGTGAAACTAATGATATGATTAGCAAAACTTTTCCAAATTACCCCAAATTTATATCAGAGGTCTAAAACATTATTTAAGAATTTATAAGTATTTTTCTAGAATTTATTAGCGTATAAATTCGCTAATCTTCACTAATTACCCTTAATCAACCATAATTAGTGAGGAACTATGCAAATCACTCACCTTAGCCACAAATAAAACTTAGATCTGAAGCAAATCGCTGATTTGGTGCGAATCCCAATGCTAAACAGCGGCTCTAACGTTGATTTGTGAAGTTCTCCCTTGATTTGATGTTGCTAAGCTTAATCCTTGATTAGAAGATGATTTGGAGGTGATTTAGAGGTTGGAGACCATTTTTAGGGTTTCTAAGAGGTAAGTGGAGGCTAGAAAACTGAAATGGAATGGATCTCTAACTCCTTTCAGCCTCCCCATAACCCTAATCCTGAAATGGGTTATGGGCCCATTCACTAATCACCTTATTTGGCCCGGTTAAGCAGTCTTTCACCTTCCAAACCTTATTTCAGTCATATCTCCCAAACGGTAGGTCCGTTTGGCTATTATGACCACTCTACGGAAAGGTAAACCATTAAACGAATCTAATGGAAGTGGTATCAGGTCAAAATCCCTTTCCAATCAAAAGTTATGGTCGAAACAAGATCAGCTAGGGGCAAAACGGTCATTTAAAAATCGAAAAAAATCAAGAACGTGGGAAATGACTCTAATGGTTGTTTCCCAAAGTTACATGACCATACGACTTCATATGGGAAAGAAATAAATATTCTACGATCCTCCGATGCGTAGAATGCGGGTTGTTACATTCTCTCCCCTTAAGAAATTTCGCCCCCGAAATTCCCTGACCAAAACACACAAAGGGTCCCGCGTGCCTATCAACTATAAAACGACAATCAAACATGCAAAACAAGCAAAACAAGTCTATCCTAGCATGCGGAATAACTAAATTACAAGGTAAATCTTACCAGGCAAAGAGTTCTAGATACGTCTTTTTAATGCTCTCCTCTGTTTCCAAAGTATAGTCATTCTCGTTCTCGCCCCACTGAACCTTGACTAGCTTCACCGCCTTCCTTCGAAGTTGCTTCGTATCGTGCTCGACAATACGGATCGGCTTGCGGTTCCCAACCGCCTTGGGTTCTACTTCGAAGTCCTCCAACTGATCAAGTGAAATAGTCATATCTGGGTTGTGAACGAACTTCCTTAGTTGGGAAACATGAAATACGTTGTGAACTCCCGCCATCTTCTCTGGTAAGTCAACTCTATATGCTGAATTCCCGACTAGTTCAAGAACAGGGAATGGGCCAACAAATCTTGGTGCTAACTTGCCTCTCCTGCCAAATCGTATCACGCTCTTCAACGGAGAAATCTTGACAAACACCAAGTCACCAACGGAGAATTTTAAGTCTCTTCTCCTCTTATCAGCATAACTCTTCTGCCTATCTTGGGCAGCTTTCATTCGTTGTCGAATGATCTTAATCTTATCTGAAGTTTCCCTCACCACATTTGGTCCAAGCATAAACTTCTCGCCAGTCTCTATCCAATATGATGGTGAGTTGCACGGTCTTCCGTACAAAGCTTCATATGGAGCCATACCGATATTGGATTGGTAGCTATTATTATATGCAAACTCTACTAGATGCAAATGGTCATCTCATGATCCACCAAAATCCAATATACATGCTCTCAAGAGGTCTTCCAATATACGATTCACCCTCTCCGTCTGACCGTCGGTCTGAGGATGATATGCGGTACTGAGATGTAATTCTGACCCTAGAGCCTCTTGTAAGCTCTTCCAAAACCAACTAGTAAACAACGGGTCTAGGTCACTCACAATGCTTTTAGGTACTCCATAAAACCCCACTACCCACTTCATATACAATTCTGCTAATTTAGCTGCCGTTCTGGTCGATTTAACCGGTATAAATCTTGACACTCTTAGTCAATCGATCCACAATTACCCAAATGCTATCATGTCCCCATCTAGTACTTGGTAACCCATCAATGAAATCCATTGAGACTTGCTCCCATTTCCATTTGGGAATTTCTAATGGTTGCAACAACCCACTAGGCTTCTTTTGCTCGGCTTTAACTAGCTAGCAATTCATGCATTTGGATATAAACTTCCCAACGTCTCTTTTCATCCCTTCCCAGTAGTAAGTCTGTCTCATGTCTCGATACATCTTGTCACCACCGGGGTGTATAGTTAGTTTTGAGTGATGACATTCTCTAAGCGGTTCATCTCTTAAACCATTCACGTTGGGTACAACTAGTCTTCCATTCTTTCTAAGCCATCTATCTCGATCAAGCCCATACAAATTCATCTTCTCACCGTCGATATTGGAGATGATTTCCAATAGATTAGGATCGTCCCTCTGGCTGGAACCAATCCGCTCTATCAAAGTGGGTCTGATCGTCAAACTAGCTAGCATGTTTAGATCCAATTCGCACTTTGGTCTGAAATCAAACCCCGCGATATACTCCAGTTGCTTCCATTCAAGAAACATAGCCCCCAAACTGTCATGTCTCCTACTCAAGGCATCCGCTACCGCATTACCTTTCTCAGGTGTGTTTGCGATATCAAATTCATACGAAGCCAAGAACTCTAACCATCTCTGCTGACGGAGATTCAGATCTTTCTGAGAGAAGAGATACTTTAACGATTTATGATCGGTAAACAACTCAAATTTTTCTCCCAAGAGATAATGTCTCCACATCTTTAATGCGAACACAATCGCTGCCAGTTCCAAATCATGGGTAGGATACTTCTTCTCATGCGGCTTTAGTTGCCGACTAGCATAAGCTACAACCCTACCTCCTTGCATCAATACAGCACCTAGTCCGGTACCACAAGCATCCGTGTATACCGTCATCTCTTCATTCCCTCTAGGAATGACTAATACTGGCGCACGCGTCAACTTTTCTTTTAGACTCTTGAATGCATTCTCACACACTCCGTCCCAGACGAAGGCCTGATTCTTCTTAGTCAACCGAGTCAACGGTGCTGCTATCTTGGAGAAGTCCTGGATAAACTTACGATAATATCCAGCTAACCCCAAGAAACTTCTTACATCTGTTGCATTCTTGGGCGTAGGCCAATCCTGTACCATAGCCACCTTCGCAGGGTCCACGGCAATACCATTTTCTGAAACAACATGGCCCAAGAATCTCACTTCCCTTCTCCAAAAGTGACACTTAGAGAATTTCGCTTTCAATTGGTGTTTCCTCAACACCTCCATCACTATCCTCAAGTGTCCCTTGTGTTCCTCCTCTGTCCTCGAGTAAACAAGGATGTTGTCTACGAACAGAAGAACAAACTTATTCAACTGATCTCTGAATACTCGATTCATAAGATCCACAAAGTAGGCTGGTGCATTGGTCAACCCAAATGGCATGACCAACCACCCATAAAATCCAGACGGCGTCCTAAATGCCGCTTTCGGAACACTCTCATCCGCTACTCGGAGCTGATGAAATCCTGTCGCGAGGTCCAACTGGGAGAACACTCTTGCTCCTTCCAGTTGATCAAACAAATCACCTATCCGTGGTAGAGGATACTTATTCTTCCTCGTTACCTTATTCAACTCGCGATAGTCCACACACAAACGAAGGGAACCATCTTCCTTAGTGGCAAACACGACTGGTGCTCCCCACTCGGAGACACTTCTTCTAATAAATCCCTTCTTCAAAAGATTGCTGACTTTCACCCCGAGCTCTCGCTGCTCCCTTGGTGCCATACGACGAAGTGGCATCACTATAGGTCTGGCATCTTTCACTAAATCAATACGGAACTCAATCTCTCGGTGTGGTGGAAGCTCGGTCACCTCCTCGAAGACGTCCGGATACTGGCCAACCATGGGCACATCTGACAACTCATCATGCGGGATGTCGAGGGAATTTATAAAACTAGCCATTACCCCATCACTAGGTAGACTACCAAACACTACCCTCCGCCCATCATCCGCCCTAACTGTCACCAAAAAGCCCTCACAGTCTACCACCACCCCGTATCTTTGGAGCCAATCGACCTCCAATATAATGCCATACCCAGTAAAGCCCAAAACAAAGCAATCACATACAAACATACATCCATGACTCGATAAGACCAAATTTCGACAAATCATACTAAGGCTAGTCGAACCACCAATCGGGTTCGTCACAACCAATGGTCTATCGACTATCTCGGGTTCCAGTCCCAACCTATCTACCAAGTCACTAGATATGAAGGAACGGGAAGCCCCTGTATCAAACAAAACTCGAACTGGTGCATCATAAATAGAAAGCATACCTTGAATAACGACATTCTTTCCTTTCTCCGCCGCAGTTGGGGCATTCGACGAAGAAGGAACAACATCAATAGCATATGCTTTCACAATCTGCTTCTCCTTAAGAGGTTGCAGACACTTATCCTTATGATGTCCCACTTAGCCACAGTTGTAGCACTTCCTTTCCGCGGGCTTAGCTCGACATTCTTTAGCATAATGGCCCTTCTTACCACAGCTGAAGCACTCAACATCTTTCTTGCTCTTTTTCTGGCCATCCTTAGATTGGCTCTGCTTCCTCTTATTCTGAGAGTTATTCTTGCCTCCACCGCCTGCTTGCGGCTTCAGCCCTTCTGCAGATGCAGCCTCAATCTTTGGCTTAGGGTAAAGACTCTCTGATCTCAAAGCTTTCCCCATAATTGATTCAAAAGTCTCATCGATGTGGTTGATAAGCCTTTCCCCCAAGTATCCATCCAAACAAGTAATGAACTTCTCATTCTTCTTCTCAGGAGTATAGATAAGAGATAGTCCATACTTCGACAAAGTGTCGAATTCAGCAATATAGTCAGAGATTGCCCTACCATTCTGTTTGAGTTCCAAGAATCTCTTAAACAACACTGACTTTTGGGCAGCTGGAATGAACTTCTTGCTAAAGCGAGCCTTGAACTGATCCCAAGTAACCTGATCTTCTGGAGTAGCTGTTCTAATGGCATTCCACCAATTCATCGCTCGCCCTTGCAGCTGACGAGACGCTAGCCTTCTCTTCATCACATCCTCGATACCCAAGTCGTCGAAGATACGATCACAGCTATCCAACCAATCCTGAACGTCTGTGGTCGACTCCGTTCCATGGAACGGCTTCCCACCAAGGTTAGTGTAATCCTTGCACAACTTGGCGAAATCGACCCTAGGCGCCTGCACTACTGGGCCACCACCAATTCCGGGATTGGGAACTGCCCCTTGCACCTCCCTAAGCATGTCTCTCATGAGGTCAGTAAACATCGCCCTCATGTCAGCAGCATTCCCATTATTGACTCCCCTATCAGCACCTCTAGCATATCGTCTCATCGTCAATCTGTAAAAGGAAACGATTAATGACCCCATAGTGGTGCTAGTGCAGTACGACTTCATTCTTATACTATTAATAGTGTATATATATATAGCTTTTGAAAACCAAAGTAATCACAAATACGTTCTCTCATATACGTACTATCTCTCCCTAGTGTCTTTCCTTAGGTTAACTACGCAACCTAGAGCTCTGATACCAAATGTGACGGCCCGCCCCGCACCAATCGACATTTACTTCAAAAGTGCGTTGTACACATGTCCAATTAGCACGGGACGGATCGTCAGAAGAAAAAGGCAGAAGAAAATGAACTAACAAGGAACCTGTAAAATGTCTCACAGCGCATGGAACAAAAAATAATAACAACGTACTTGACATAGAGCAGGTGAGACAGTGCAAAAGCTGAAAACAAACTAACATAGCAGCGGAAAATCCAAGTGCAACTTATGATCCAAAGCTAATATTATTACAACTTTTCAAACTGTCTCAAAAACAAAAGCAAGATAAAGGAGGTACACTACTAATGCCCAAGTAGCGACCACCAACGACACAGGGAGAATATCTATATATCATACGTGGAAGCCTCCTGCTCGCCTCCAAATCAGCTACTCGCGCATCACCAGCTAACCTGTCTCTAGTCTGCTCGTGTGAGCACCCAGAGTAATAATAGGAGACATAAAACTCTGGGTCAGACATAAAGCCTAGTATGAGCGATAAGCATCTAAACAGAACAATAACAGGTAGACTAAAACATATCTGAACCTGGACTTGCAACCAAAGAGTTAGCACTACATACTGTACAACACTCTAAGGTGCCATTTCAAATAGTGTAAAGGTAACGGGGGTGGGGGTGTGCATGTCATAGTGATGGCAAACAATCAAGCATAACAACCATCCTCACATCTCTTACTCAGTGCATAAAGCATACGATATTCACCACTTCGATCACCCAACATACCTTGCTATGATCACTTTGCCCCATGAAGTCATAAATGGCTTCACTACACTGATACATAGCCAATAATCCTTTGCTATGTCCACTTTGCCCCCATGGAGTCACAGTGACCCCACTGCACTCACTCATAGCCTCAATAATCCTTTACTATGTCCACTCTGCCCCATGGAGTCACAATGACCCCACTGCACTGGATCATAGTCTTACTACGCATCACTTTGCCCCTCGAGTCATAATGACTCTACTGCACTGATAACGTAGTCTTGCTACCATCACCTTGCCCCTCGAGTCATAATGACTCTACTGCACTGATAAGTAACCCGTCATCCATTTTCAGTGGTGAATCGAAGTTATGAACGTCGACAAATCCTTAGCACACGTCCCGCAGCAAAGCCCAACCATGAAGTGAACTCATTGGTTCCCAACTGGATCCTGAGCTCTAACTTCCATTTGGACTACCTTTGCATCTCGGGTTATTGGTCATCACAGGATCGGTTCGGATCTCCCCCTAGTCATCAGTTCGGTTCGGATCGGAGTGCTCCTTCTTCGCTAGATCGGATCGGGTCATCATCACCTCAGCAGATCGGATCGAATCTCCACGTCCGGTCGCCATCACCGATTCGGATCGTGGTCCTCCAGTTTGCCACGGTTCAGATCGGCTTCTTCTAATCAACTCAGGTCGGGTCTTAGTCTCCAAGCCTCGTCGTAGTACTTTGGTTCGGGTCGGGGTACCATGGTGGATCGGGTCGGAGACCACCAGGCGGGTCGGATTGGATGAAGCATGCCATGAGAAGTACAAGTGAATCGAAGTGTGGAGTGTGAGGGCGGATCGGGTCCTCCTACCGATCCGATCCGGTTCGGATGTCTTCCTGCACTTCTTCCAGCAAGCAATTTATGCCATTCGACGGCGTTTTCGACCATTCTACCTATTCTAATCAATCACAAAGCATAACCTCAAACACCAAAACATAAATATGATAGGTCAAAATGGATCAAACTTACCCAAAACCCCATATTTCCCCTTAAGCATGTTTAGGTGAAACTAATGATATGATTAGCAAAACTTAACCAAATTACCCAAAATTTGTATCAGAGGTCTAAAACATTATTTAAGAATTTATAAGTATTTTTCCAGAATTTATTAGTGTATAAATTCGCTAATCTTCACTAATCACCCTTAAGCAACCATAATTAGTGAGGAACTATGCAAATCACTCACCTTAGCCACAAATAAAACTTAGATCTGAAGCAAATCTCTGATTTTGTGCGAATACCAATGCTAAACAGCAGCTCTAACGTTGATTTGGTGAAGTTCTCCCTTGATTTGATGTTGCTAAGCTTAATCCTTGATTAGAAGATGATTTGGAGGTGATTTAGAGGTTGGAGGCCATTTTTAAGGTTTCTAAGAGGTAAGTAGAGGCTAAAAAACTGAAATGGAATGAATCTCTAACTCCTTTCAGCCTCCCCATAACCCTAATCCTGAAATGGGTTATGGGCCCATTCACTAATCACCCTATTTGGCCCGGTTAAGCAGTCTTTCACCTTCCAAACCTTATTTCAACCATATCTCCCAAACGGTAAGTCCGTTTGGCTATTATGACCACTCTACGGAAAGGTAAACCATCAAACGAATCTAATGGAAGTGGTTTCAGGTCAAAATTCCTTTCCAATCAAAAGTTATGGTCGAAACAATATCAGCTAGGGGCAAAATGGTCATTTAAAAATCGTCATAAATCATGAACATGGGAAATGACTCTAATGGTTGTTTCCCAAAGTTACATGACCATACGACTTCATATGGGAAAGAAATAAATATTCTACGATCCTCCGATGCGTACAATGCGGGTTGTTACCGATGCAAAGGCCTACGGGTACAGATGTTTCTTGGGGGATACAGGCGCAACCATTGTGTATACGCGGTCCACATGGAAAAATTTGTAGGGCAGTGATTTCCTACGGTCTATGGGTGATAAAGATGTATCTACCTGTATTACTGATGTGGACTGCGATCTATGCAATTATTTTGAGGTGTTATGGTGAAATGCGTAAGGCAGTGATTGCGTAGCCACCTACGGCCGTGGCACCATGTCCTCTTGACAGGGTGATAGAGAGACCATTGGGGTTGCGTTCCATGATGATCTCAGGTTATTCTATTCTATTTCTATTGATTCGTCCCGTTGATTGATCATGACGAAATTCACAGGGAAGAGATTTCCTACAGGTATGGATGCTTCCTGGGGGACCAGGCATAACCATGTCTTCGAGTCATGAGTAATTTCATTGGTTGGTTTATTGGATGGTACTTCTATTATTTATTTTAATGTTTTCAAGTATTTTCATTGGATGTTGGAACGAGTTTACTTTGATATTTCTAGTTTTGCGTCTGATCAACACATTACCAGATTCTTGAAGAACAATGATAAACTTGTGGAAATATCAAGTTATCAAAAACTATTTTTAATATAAGGTATTTTTGATATAAAAGAAATGTTTCATAGAATTTTCTTATGAACTTTAAAATTTGTATATAGATCGAAGACACTTGAATTAATTTATAGGATGTTACAATCTTGCCCACTTAAAACTTTTTCGTCCTCGAAAAGGAATGAAATAAGGAACTTGTAATTAAATGATATGCCATTAAAATGCATATCAACTTCGATTGCATGTTCAAACACAAAATTTTGTTTTCAATTAGTTTTGATAACCCGTGCACTCTAGTGCGGGCTTCTGATTTGACTTCTTGATTAGAAACTTCCATTCTTCTTGTATAGCAATAGACCATGATAGAGAACTTTAGATCCTTATCAAAACTCTTATTAGTGTTCATCGTCGAGAATTGAGCAAACATTTCTATTTGGAATCAAAATCTAATGTTCAAACTAAATCAAAACTGTTATGCGAATATAATGGTTTTCGCACATTAATGCATTATAGTTCATTTTTTTAGTTAAACCAAAGTAATTCAACCATTTAAGTTATTGAATTTAATTTAAGTTTTGAATTTAAAATGGTTTTTAATTAAAATTTAAATATGAATAATAAACTTTTAACATTGAGTAATATGTTTGCCAAATTTATTAAATTGTAATTTTTTTTGAAAAGTCAATTTTTGTTAAAATTTGTCAAAATTTGAAATTGAGCTGAAATATCGAAAGTTTTAAAATACTATTTTTTTTGTTTTACTTTGAATTCTAAGTTATCTAGCAATTTTCATTTCATCAAAATCTGTTTTCATTTGTTTTAAATCTGAGATTTACATTGTGTAAAACGCGTAAACAATCATTTTGTGTGTTCATACTTACATGTCCTCCTTTGCTCTTTATCAAGATATTTGTTTAGCTTCTTGGGAAATCATTATCACCTCACGCCTCTTTAATGATTTTATATTTGAATTTCAAAAGTCTTTGGGAGAAATAAAGGTACGCATTTTCTTTCTCAACTTCCCATTTTCATTTTTCCAAAACTATCTGTCATTATCCTTCTTCCTTCCTCATTCCTCTTTTTCTGTAAAATTTCTTCTTTATAAATTTTTAATCTCTTCTCCCTCTCCCCCTACAAATTTCTAATCCAAGCTCCTCTCTCTTACTCCTTTCAAATCCTAATTTGTTGCCTCCCCCTTCTAGAAATAGTAAGAGATAGAGAAAAGGCAATTCTTCAATTTGTTTTGCTTTTGTAGCCACCTTCTACTGGCAATCTTGTGACTACTTGTATCCATCATCGAATCCACGCAAGATGAGTTTTAGCCCACGATTAACCTTCTTTTTGCAAGTATTGACATCGAATGAAATGATGATAATATTATGGTAAGAAAAATTGATTGTTAGTTGTTTATTACATGACATCAAATCAATTATCAAATGTATGTTTATTTGCATTTACATGGTTTGTTAGTTGTTATTTATATGAATTGTTAGTTGAAAATTTCATGGAATGTAATGTGTAAATTGCATGAAATGATAGTGATAATTCACTTCAAACCGTACTTGTTCATCACATAAAATGATAGCAATTGATTCAAAATATGTTATGTTTATTTGTATTGTCTTCATCATTGCATAACACCACATATTCTCAATATATATTGTATACGAAACCATATTGATGTTGGATTGAATGATGTTAAGTTTAAATTAATGTTTGGAATATTTGACCAAAAATTATGAAATTGAAATTTAATGCAAAATTGTAATTAAGTTTTAAGATTAAAAAAATTTGATTTAATTTTTAATGTCCAAATTTAATTTTAAAAATTTAATTTTTTTATTAACGTTGAGGTAAAAATTGATATGGTTCACTACACCAGAAAAAGCATTTCGTAGCATTGTAAAAACGCTACTAAAACCTGTAGTAGCGTTTCGATAAACGCTGTGACATGACATGCAACTAAAAGTCTAAAAGTTTTTGTTGCGTTATAGTAAACACAACCAACAATAAACATATTGTAGCGTTTCAGAAACCCTACAGAAAGTTTTTTGGCAGCACCTAAAAAATGCAAACAAAGTAGTACTTGCTTCTTTTTTTAATTTTCTGTAGCGTTGTTTTTATGCTACTATAATATTTTCGCAGCATTTAATATATCCTATTATATATTTTTTGTTGTGTTTTATTTCAGCTACAATACTTCTTGCAATTTGCATTTTCTCATGTAGGACTTTCGAAATGCTACTAGAACTTATTGATTGATGTAAAATACATTTTAGTCATCGCTATTTACTGTTAATGGTTGTATCATATCTAATAATCACGTATATAATAGCAATATTAGAACAAATAATCAATCAATTAATTACCATTTTCAAACCAACATCGATAATCACCATATTCAAATAGTTAAAAAATAAAAACTTTAATCGCATAATGTAATTTCCATAATCTTTCGACAAAAAAAATGAATCCAGATACTATAATTACTTACAAACAAGTTTACGCAACTAGTATGAACAAAATATAAAACACAATAGCTAAAGTCTTGTTCATGACTTAATTACCATCAGTTCTTTGATGCAGTTGTTCTTCATTTCCAAAATACTAACTTCCTGTACATAAGTAAAATGGTCAACAGTTAGAAGTATATACAAGTATAACAGGTGGAAACAGCAACAAAACAGCAACAGAAGAACCCACTACGTAAAATTGAAGAAACTTTATGCACAGACTTATAAATGAAAAAATATATACACAAGTATAACCATTTATAAATGTTAACTTACATAGCTTGCTTATATAAAACAAAAATGCCAGCAGCAGTGACCTAGTAAAACGTTGACGTACATAGCTTGTTCCATATCGATACCTCTATTTTAACAACATTGGAATAAGTTCATTTTCAGATAGACAAATCATGGAGTGGAATGGATGAACTACAAATATGTAGAGGACCTGGTCATTATCAGATGAAGTGCAGATATTGTTGCATGTAAGATAAGTAGAAGGTTACAACTAACTTTTTTTCTACTAATGCTAAATACTCGGTTTTTCATTGTAATTCTTACAAAGATATTGATTTTCTAAAAGTACAGTAACCAAAAGCATGTTCTGGTAAAAAAATTAACTATCATTTTGGAAGATAAACCTGTATAGTCGGTGTATGATGGTAGCCAGTGCACTGCAAACAAAAAGTTAGCATATCCTGAGTAAAGGTGAAAAAGGTCAGCATGACACGTAAGTAAGTGATACAGTATAAAACAAACATAAATGAGTAAGCATTGTTTGACAGTATGACTCCATGTAAATACATGCACATTAACTAATTAATACCCTGATCTACAATGATACTGCATGGCCTCAAAGTGTAAGTGAGAATGGATATTATTAACCTGTGATACACAATTATGCAAAGCAGGTATTTATGTTTACGTACGGGTAAACATTTGTAAGAGACCGAAATGTCGATGTTACAATAGAGGTTGTATACAAGATTAACATCAATAACAAATGTGCATGAAAACAGTCCTATCTGCTTCTTAACAAAGGTGTCAGTTTTCATAGGTTTAAATGTTAGCCTCTAATAAAAATTATCTTTTATTTTTACTTACAAACTTGAAAAACAAAATGAGGTCAGTGATAAACAAATGAGGTCATGAAGTCAAAATTACTCTTAACAAAATGTTTCATTTGTTTCTTTTTAATACTTTTTTTCGCTCCAATTTATTTTTGCTATATTTCCAGTTTCATATATAAAATGTGTAAAATATTCACTCTTAATATTTCGATTCACATGAAAAGTGAGGGCTCTACCAAATGAGCTACATCCCTGGACATGACTAATTTTCTGTATAATTCATTGGGAGACAGTGAAACATGTAGAGTCACCAAATTTAATAGGAGAGAGTAATAACAACTACATATAAGCCCTCGCTCGCTTCTCATTCAATACTACAGTCACAACATTTTAATCCAAAAAAGTGCGAAACAACATACTGAAGAATTCAAGAGTTTCTGAAAAACTAAAAATCTTCATAGGCGAAAATCAAGAGGAATTTTTTTTTACTACTTCATAGTTTTACAAAGAATGACCTTTTAGTGGGTTAGCCTGTATTTTTTTATGTTAACCAAATGAAATTTCTCCTGATACTATGATATGCTAATTGCACTAATTAATTTGTAATACTTTTTCAGGTAATATAGTGAAATTGCGACTCTACAGAGTATTCCAGAAAAAGAAACACTGGATATAAAATCAATATGACAACACTGCATTTTCCACTTTGTATTTTCTTACAATTATAATACCAGTATATTCTATTCGAGACAAGCAATCACTGAATAAATCAATGTATTAAAAAAGTGACATCTCTATAAGTGATCAAAAATCTAAGGCTAACTTACAAATAAAAGATTAGGAGTTATAAAAACCTGAGTGTGACAGATTTAGGTCAACACCCAATTGGTAGAAAGGTGAAGTTGTACATCGAGCATAAAAGATCTTATATAGACCAAATCTTAATTTTTTTAATGATAAACAATATATAATCACATACCTTAGCATAAGCAGAGATGATATCCTTAGTACGTGTGATAGGTCTACCTTTCCGAATAATAAATTTTTTTCTTTGAGCATAGAAATCCGATCTTATATTACAACCTAGTACAAATATATCATTTATAAATGTTGAAGGAAAACTGGGATAACACTTTTTTGTTTCACTTTGATGCCAATTGTTAAAGTATATAACAATATATCTTAGTGAATTTTCGTATGTAGTGATCCTTACATGTTTTTCCTTCGCCACTTAAGATTCAATCATTTACATAACTTATTGAGTAACACTCAAGAAAGATATTAGCTGAATTGCAGATAATTTATTGCACGTCTAATGTGATATCGAACAAGGTGGAATCATGACTTAAGTGACATAACAGGATACTACCATTTACAATAAAATCTTAATTTAAGTAACTTGAAAACAATCATTTCGATAAGTACTCACGTATAACTCGGTAAGAACTTAAAATTAATTTAGTAGGCACTTCTATGCTACTACTCTGTGAATTTGCACTGCTAGTTTAACGTGTAATAAGCCATTGATAGCAATAACTCTAACTTACCATAATGCACATGATTTCTCTGTTAATATTATAATCAAAATTGTATCCTTTAACATAGAAGAGTAATTTTGGTTAAAAACACATATGTAAATTAGAGGATCAATAAAAGGGTAGTAAACAATGAAGATTATAGCCAAACCTATTGTCAATCAAATTTGTGCAACTAAATAATACAATATGATGTTGTTAGTCAGATGAAATAACAAATATGATACAAAAACATCAACAAATAAGAGAACACATATTTGTAGGTAGCATTTGCGCCATGCATTATTTCATGCCTATATCATTGTACCTTGATTCTCTGCAGATAAGTCATCTATGCATTGACATATAAGATCATAACCACAAATATAAACATTTTTTATGTTATAAATTATTGTGTCTCCCACAATAAAAGAAGAATGGTTAGTAGTGGACTTTGTGGGATCGCATAGAAAGAAGACTGATATCAATAAACTCAAATAACCACCCAATCTGATAATCTGTCAAGTAAACCAACGATCTAACCAAGCTGATGGTTTCATTACCAGCTGCTTGAATTTCATTATTGAGATGTTTCTAAACCAGTTTGGTTTTGACAAACTCGTACCAGTACACTAAACCAAGACGCAATGTAACGAAATGATTATAAGAAACACTGTAAAACAAATTTCATATTTAATATTTATCATATTTAATATACTTATAGTTATAATTGCTTTGAGCGTCAGAAAATTGTAGGTGACTAAGTTTGAAAACAGATAAAATAGTTTTGCTATTGTGATAAATAAACGTACTTCTAACTCAAGCATGCCCCAACATTGACCTCTAAATCATCAATACTATTATGCTTATATTGGAGGCAAAATTATGACAAAATGATGTAGCTTCTTTTGTTTTGTCTAACTAAATAATTTCATCACTAAGCATTGAAATTTCTACACATAATAACCAAGAGGAAACTATGCTTTTTTTAAAGATAGTAAAGACGTATTAATCGACTCCAAATTATTAATAGGCATCCAGTTACGTGAATGCTTGATAAATTCCAATGATAAAAATAACAAACTTTTAATTCTCAAATAACTTAGCACTATTCTAGGATTCCATTTTGCAAAAGGTTCACAAGACAAATAAGAAATAAAATCAAAAGTAGATCTCGTTTAAATCAAATATAGCCGAGATTTTAAGTTTGTCGAGATTTCGGGTTTCTAACAAATTCTAACCTGAAATCTCACTAGTGATAGACATAAAAAGAAAAGGCATATATGCATAATCAAATCAGATAAAATGAGAAGAATCCAGAATGTGATTTCCAAAAACACAAAATCGACGATAAAATTTATGTTGGAAAATCGGTAATCCAATAAAATTGTTAGTAAATAGAAATATGTAAAATTGACGGAAAAGTTAAAAAAAATCATACATCTGTTTCGAATTAAGGGAAGATGAGCAATAGAGAAGGACGAGTGTGCACCGTAGGCTGTGAGGGAATCGAGTTGAGCTTGGGTGACTGGAGCGGAGCATTATCGAAGTGGAGTTGTATGGTGAAGAACGAAGTTGCATTTAGTTTAGGGACAAAGGAAATTTTGGTGGAGGTTTGGGTTCATTTTACTGTACGAGAGAGGAAGCGCCGCCATAGATAATGGGTTGCCAGGTTGAGCGAACAAGGAGAGGACTTGAGAAAAGGATAAGGAAGAATAAAGGAAGAAAAAAAGATATCATGATAGGAAAGAGCAAGTGGACGTTCCGTGAAATATAGTGTCCCACGTAATTTTTTCTTCCCGCCTGTTTGTTATGATTTTCAGCCGCGTCATCTTTGTTCCCTTATCGTTTAAGAAGACTAACTGATGCACTCTGAACCTTAAACGCTGCAATATAATGTAACTATAAATATGTTTTCTTGTAGTGATTTAATTCAAATTAAAGGTTAAATTAACATAAGATTGTTATTAAGGTTAATTGTTTGATCGATTCAAGGATGAATTATGAATTTGATTTAAGTGATAAATAATTAAACTTTGAATGGTATTTTAATTTAACGAATTGAAATTTAAATGTAGAATTCAAGTTTTGATGTAAACGAGATTAGATTGGAATTTAAATTGTAAATTAGTATAACACTCTGCTAAAATTTGAAATTTAAAAGTCAAAATATGAATTTTTAATTTGAAACTTGGAAATGTTAATATAATGCTTGGATGGGAATTTGGAATAATAACGAAAATCTGTGTTTGAATTAAATTGACTTATAACACAAATGTGATGTTTATCTAAATTTGAGCATTTCATTTATTGAGTCACTTGTACATTTCACTTGAGTTAATTTACATGCATAAGAATATTAATCCTGATTCGAATGTTTTGTATTTTGCATGGAATGCTCGGGTCAGACTGAGTGTTACAACTCAAAGATTTCAGCTATCGAAGTTAAAAACGCTTGAAGACGCGTGCGCTCTAAATCGAAAATTCTGTGAAGTTTTACCTAATCAAAACAATGTGATTCCGTTGTGTAAAATTTAGTGTACAACTCTAATATTTTGTGTAAAATGCTTCCGCTATGAAATATTGTAGTTTATTTATTATGTGATGTCTGCGTTTGATTCTGTTTAAACCTATAAGTTGAATAACAATCTGTCGTTACAAGCGGTTAGAGTTAGTTTAATTACTGACTTGATGCAGTTGAAAAGGCTGATCGTTACAATCTTATTCTTGCTTAAGATCTTCAAGAATTCGACGATAACTTTGTGTGTTGTATATAAACATTACATGACATATTAGATGACATAACAAAAAAAATATCAAAAGGCTAGATTGATTAAAGAAGGATCATGTCAGGATTTAACAAAATAAAGTTAGAGCTCATCAACACAACGTAAAACATTAAATAAGTTTGTTTCAGAATAACATATTTAAAACTAAAATTTAAACTAATTTTAATGTTTTCTGAGAAAGGTTAAACATAAATATTGCTTATATATTTATACTTGTCCATAACCATAGTGTGAAATCAATTATTTATATATATTTTTTTACTTCATATAGAATATTTTTCTTCCAACTTGATTTCTTCCAAAAATTTATATTTCAAATGAAATAAAGATAAACTTTTCCTCAAGTAGATTATACAAAAAACTTATTATTTTCTTGATATACATACATACATAGAGGATCCCAGTTAGAAAAATAATAACAACAAAATGAAAATGAAATTTAATATAAAACATCGAAAAAAAGAAATATCATAATTTTATTTTACCAAATTTTACATAATAGTGGAAACTTATAGGATGAACCAATGCTACACACCCAAGGTGACAGTTGCCTAATGGTATAATTGCAAGTACATACAGGAAGGATTCCATCTCGAGTAATTGGTCAGTCCATTTTAATCACATGATTTGGATTAAGTTGTCTATCTAGAGCTAAGGCAATGAATCGTACAGGAAATAATCGATCATTTTCACTAAAGAATACATGCAGGAAGGATTCCAACTCCTATAATTATAAACCTATCTAGAAACTCATTTCATTCAGTGTTGGAAATGTTTTACAAACATTTTGTGAATTATTAAAAAATTTGGAATAAGTGTATGAATGGCTCCTATGGGTGAACAGTCCCACATCATGGGATTATATGAAAGAGGCAAGTATTTATACTTGTTTCTAAGAAATCATGTTGGGGCCTGGGGCTCCCAATATATGCTTTGTTGTGAGGAGGGAGACCATGCATCATAACCACCACACAAACGCGCGCGACCGACCGACCCGACCGAGCCCGGTCCGGTTCGGGCTTGGGCTTTGTGGTGTAGAAACTTATATTTTTGGACCATAAAACACTGCAATTTTTGAACCGTTTTTCTAACGGAAAATTATTTATGCACTGATAAAATTTTGCAATTGTAATTTTTTGTAACGATACACTTTGTTCCGTAATTTCAGCAGATCCGACTTTTTCTCCCAAACCCTATTCTCGTCCTATATATGGTCCTCATCTATAAACGAGAATACACACCAAATAATACATTATCTTCTTGCCTCCTCCATTACAGTTTTCTTTCAGAAATTCTCAAGCAGTATTTTAATTTCGAAAGTGCAAATCTGCACTGATTTGTTATGCAAGCAAATCAGTTATTGTTTTTAGAGGCTGTTTTATCCTAGAGGCGGTGACAGCGAAAGTACGAAGTGGTTTGCACCTCTGGCTAGATCGCCGAATCGTCTTCAAGAAAACGACCTAGTCCGCGACTTAGCCATTGTTTCCCAACAATTTGAAAATGATCTGAAACAATGGCTTCGAACTCAACTGTACACGATGCTACCCCACCCTCTACTTTCTAGAACCCACTCGTGACTGCTGCTCCATTCAAATTCGAAGGCTTGCATTTCAAGCGATGGCGTCAGAAGATGGAGTTCTTCCTCACGATCAGAAAGGTTGTGGTTGCGCTGACTACTGACAAACCACAGCTACCAAATGAACCTGACGAGGCTGATGCAGTGAAGATGGCATCATGGACTGAACAGTCAAAGCAACCACAGACCTGGACTGAATAGGATTACTTATGCAAGAATTTCATTCTGAATGGACTGAGCGATGACTTGTATGATTACTACAATTTAGATAGCAAAGGGGATCTGGGAAGCACTGAAGAAGAAGTATGATACAGAGGAGGCAAGGGCAAAGAAATATGTTGTAAGCCGCTACCTAAAGTACTAGAAGACTGATGATAGATCGGTTGAGATGCAGTCTCATGAGCTGCAGAAAATATCTCATGAGATCATCTCCGAAGGTATGGCATTGGACGAACAATTTCAAATTGCTGTTATCATTGACAAATTACCCCCTGGCTGGAAAGATTTTAAGAATGTTTTACGACATAAGACTAAAGAATTTTCCTTAGAAAGCTTGATCACGCGCCTCCGTATTGAGGAGGAGACACGCAAACAGGACCAGAAAGAAGAGGTGTTGATTGTCAATAACAACAACACTAAAAAGACCACACCCGCTGTCCGAATCATAAATCTTTTAAGAATCAGAACAGACGCAACAAACAGAATGGGAATCCGCAAGGAAACCCAAAAGGATAGCAGAAACCAGCCCAAAAGAATGATTCTGGACAGCTGTTTCTATGTTACAACTATGGAAAACCAGGTCATATGACACGAAAGTGCCGGAACAGGCCAAGCTCTGCACCGCATGCTAACCTGACTGAAGAGCCACTTACGGCTATGATTATAGATATTCATCTTGTTGGTGGATCAGAGGGTTGGTGGGTAGACACTGGTGCTTCTCACCATGTCTGCGATGATCGTGGCTTGTTCTCTACATACACGGCTGCTAAAAATCAGAAAGTGTTGTTGGGAGATTCTTACACCACTAAAGTTGCAGGGATTGGCAATGTGGAAATTAATTTTACCTCTGGAAAGACTATAATTTTGAAAGATGTTATGCATACTCCAAAGATTAGGAAGAATCTGGTTTCTGGCTTTCTCCTTAATAAGGCTGGGTTTAGTCAAGTTATTGGGGCTGGTTTGTATACCCTAACTTATAAGGAACTTTTGTTGGAAAAGGTTATGCTTGTGAGGGTATGTTTAAACCGAATGTTGAAACTAATAAAGTGACTATTTCTGCTTATATGTTGTGCGATTTTAATATTTGGCACTCTAGGTTATGTCATGTTAATAAATGAATAATTCACAACATGAGCACCCTAGATATGATTCCAAAAATGACAGAATCCAAACATGATAAATGTGAATTCTGTACACAAGCAAAAATCACAAAGAAACCCCATACATTTGTTGATAGAATTTCTAAACCCCTAGACTTGATTCATTCTGACATATGTGAACTTAATGGTACTTTGACTAGATAAGGACATTGTTATTTTATCACTTTTGTTGATGACTGTTCTGATTTCACATATGTATACCTTATGAAAAATAAAAGTGATGCTTTTGACATTTTTAAATCATTCAAAACTAAGATTGAGAATCAAGCAAATAGAAAATTAAGAGACTTCATAGTGATGGAGGAACAGAATATGAATCTAATTCAATTCTAGATTTATATAAACTACATGGTATAGTACATGAAAGAACTGCACCCTATTCTCCTGAAATGAATGGTAAAGCAGAAAGGAAAAATAGGACCTTTACCGAATAAGTAGTTTCCATCCTATTAAATTCGGGTGCAGCAAAACATTGGTGGGGGGATATTTTATTGACTGTATGCTATGTTCTGAACAGAATCCCCAAATCTAAGAATAAAATTTCACCTTATGAAATTTTAAAGAATCAGAAACCCAATGTCTCATATTTTAGAACTTGGGGTTGTTTAGCATATGTTCGCATTCCAGACCCCAAGAGAATAAAATTGGCAAGTAGAGCATAAGAATGTGTATTTATAAGCTATGCTATTAATAGCAAAGCATACAGATTTTATGACCTTAATGAAAATAATATAATGGAATCAGATGATGCCGATTTTTATGAAACTAAATTTCCTTTTAAATTAAGAAATAGTGGGGGCACTTCAAGTACACCTATTAGAACAAAACTTAATGAAAATTCCGAAGCTGAACCTAGAAGAAATAAAGAGCAAGAACCATAAAATATTTTGGTTCAGATTTTTGTGCTTTTACAATTGAGGAGGATCCCGTAAACCTCCAAGAGGCCTTATCTTCCTTAGATGCCGATTTTTGGCAAGAGGCTATAAATGATGAGATGGATTCTTTAGAATCCAATAAGACTTGGCACTTGGTAGATTTACCCCCCGGTTGTAAGTCTATAGGATGTAAATAGGTACTTAAAAAGAAATTAAAACCTGGTGGCACTATTGATAAATATAAGGCACGACTAGTAACCAAAGGTTTTAAACAAAAAGAAAACATAGATTTCTTCGACACTTTTTCACCTGTTACTAGAATCACATCCATTCGGGTATTAGTTTCACTTGCCTCTATTCATAATTTGTTAATACACCAAATGGATGTGAAAATCGCATTTTTAAATGGTGAATTAGACGAAGAAATTTATATGAACCAGCCTGAAGGATTTGTGGTACATGGTCAAGAACATAAAGTATGCAAATTAGATAAATCATTATATGGTTTAAAACAAGCACCTAAACAATGGCATGAAAAATTGGATAATTTAATCATTTCACATGGTTTTAAAGTTAATGAAAGTGACAAATGCATTTACTACAAATCTGAGAATGACATTTGCACTATTATATGCCTTTATGTAAATAACCTACTCATTTTTAGGTCAAACATTCAAGCGATAAACTCAGTAAAATCCTTATTAAGTGCTAATTTTGATATGAAAGATCTAGGTGAGGCGAGTGTAATCCTTGGTATTAAAATTACTAGGTCAGAAAAGGGACTTTCTTTATCTCAATATCATTACATTTAGAAGATACTAAAGAAATACAATACTTTGACTGTAAACCTGCAAGTACACCATATGATCACAGTGTAAAGTTATTCTAGAACACTAGTGAAGGTGTAAGACAGTTTGATTGTGCGAGCATCATTGGCAACCTTCGGTATGCCACTGATTGTACTAGACCCAACATTGCATATGTCGTGGGATTATTGTGCAGGTTTACCAGTAGACCTAGTATAGAGCACTGGCTTGCTATTGAAAGGGTGATGAGATACCTTAAACGAACCATGAACCTTGGATTACATTATGAAAGGTTTCCAGCTGTACTTGAAGGATATTCTGATGCAGACTGGAATACCTTATCTGATGACTCTAAAGCGACCAGTGGCTATATATTTAGCATCGCTGGAGGAGCTTTTTCTTGGAAATCAAGGAAACAGACTATCTTGGCTCAGTCTACTATGGAGTCTGAGATGATAGCACTAGCTACAGCTAGTGATGAGGCAGAGTATTTGAGAAACCTGCTAGCTGAGATTCCCTTATGGGAAAAACCGATACCAACTGTGTTGATACATTGCGATAGTACCGCAGCTATTGCAAAAGTTCAGAACCGTTATTATAACGGTAAGAGACGACAAATACGTCGTAAGCACAGTACGGTTAGAGAACTACTTACCAAAGGTACCGTTAGAGTGGATTACGTACGTAGTGATGAAATTTTGGCAGACCTTTGAAGAAAGGACTGTCCAAAGAGAAAGTCCATAATTCTTCTAAAAGAATGGGACTATTGCCCTTAGATTGTTGAGTCACGCACAATGGTAATCCGACCTAAATGAGTGGAGATCCCAAGAACTAGGTTCAATGGGTAAAAACAAGTTGTGTAGTGATAGGAGTTGGGCATGCTATTTAATAAACCAAGAAGCATGTATTCCTGAAGTGATTAGAGGATGAGTTAATAGAAACTCTTAATGAGATCTATACTCTATTTGGAGTGGAGTACCTACCTTCAGGAGTGCTCTTGATAGACTCACCTTTGTGAATGTGGAAATGTGGCCGTTTCATATGGAGTTTGGGCAACACTTCTAGAGCGTTCACTAAACCAGGATAGACGTGCATGGCCATAAATGCACGGCCTTATTTGATTGCACTATAGAAAAGGTTATGTGTTATTTGATGTCAGGAATAGAGTTCAAGACTGTGTGTCACTCTAGTAAAAATTGAGTCTTATTCGCTATGCAAAGGTTCAAGTCGGACGACATCTTTGGTTATGCACAATCTTATGTTTTTTAAGAAACTGCTTGAAAATATGTTTATAAATTCAAGTGGGGGATTGTTGGAAATGTTTTACAAACATTAAGTGAATTATTAAAAATTTGGAATAAGTGTATGAATGGCTCCTAATGGTGAATAGTCCCACATCATAGGATTATATGAAAGAGGCAAGTATTTATATTTGTTTCTAAGAAATCATGTTGGGGCCTTGGGCTCCCAATACATGATTTGTTGTGAGGAGGGAGACCATGCATCATGACCACCAAACATGCGTGCGCGACCGACCGACCCGACCCGACCCAGCCCGGTCCGGTTCGGTTTGGGCTTTATGGTATAGACACTTATATTTTTGGACCAAAAAACACTGCAATTTTCGAACCATTTTTCTTATAGAAAATTATTTATGCACCGATAATATTTCTGCAATGGTAATTTTTCTGTAACAGTGCACTTTGTTTCGTAATTTCAGCAGATCCGACTTTTTCTCCCAAACCCTAATTATATGGTCCTCATTTATAAACGAGAATACACACCGAATAATACATTATCTTCTTGCCTTAGCCATTACAGTTTTCTTTCAGAAATTCTCGAGTTGTATTTTAATTTCGAAAGTGCAAATCTGCACTGATTTGTTGTGCAAGCAAATCAGTTATTGTTTTAAGAGGTTGTTTTATCCTATAGGCGGGGGCGAAGTACGAACTGGTTTGCACCTCTGGCTAGATCGCCGAATCATCTACAAGAAAGCGACCTAGTCCGCGACTCAGCCATTGTTTCCCAACATTCAGTACACCTAAAGATTTAAAGATGTGCAAAAGATATCTGATTAAGATCGCTGATGTAAAATTCTAAGGATAATCATAGTAATAACTTGAAAAAATGAATATAAATTAATATGAGAAATAAAATTATCTATTTAAAATTAACTATATTTTTTAGACATTAGTTGAACATATTAGTAGTTCTAGAAGAAACAAATTAATTGCACAAATAGTCAAAATTAGAAACAATTTTGATTTTTCCATAACATAACCATAATAACGATATATTCTTTATTTTGCATTAACAATTTGCTAACAAATTCTCACTATGGTGGAGTAAGCATTGTGCAGGTGTACAGAGTTAAACATGGACACATAACTGCAGAGCATAAAAATGAGTAATTGAGAATAATTGCTCACACAATGTAAACATAAAATGTTATAATTTATTAGATAAACATAACCATAGATATATATATATACACACATATTGTAACAACCCGAAAATCTGGGCCAGTTTAAAATTTTTATTTTGGCAATTTTAGCGGAGTTGGAGCATTTAAAATGAATTATTTTAAATAAAATCGATGAGAAATTTATTTGAATACAATTCGAACGTATATATTATATACGTCGTCGTTAGAATATAATTAATTATTTATATTTATAAAAGGAATTGAAAATGGCGTGGTAGTTCGATAATTCGATTTCAAACTTCAAATGAATGTACAGGGTGCAAAACAAACCGGATTTTAGTGAAACCAAAAATAATAGGATCTCTTTGTGAATATCTTTCCAACGAATTTGAATAATCGAAATTTCATAGCGGGAATCAAAAGATATGTCCAATTGAAAATTCTGAATAGTCGCTATGGAATTCAGACCCTTAAAAATGGAAATTTTGCAAACGACCACGGATTTCGACGAAACCACTTTTGTTGGGTCCGTGATGTAAAGTTATTGCTAGATTCCAAATTTCATATTTTTTCGAATCAATATGTGAGCGTGGCAAAGGAAAACGCGTTTGACCAGTTTCAGTTGATTTTAATCGACTGGAAAATGGCCATTTTTCCAATGGTCTCAGAATTCGACGAAATTAATTTTGTTAGGACCGTATCATCAATACGAAGCTAGAAAATATTTTTCGGGAATTTTTAGAGTTAATATGTGGCCCCGGTAAGTTGAAATGCGCGTTAAAATCAAATTTGAACGTTATATTAATTCATATTGTAATTTTAACGGAAACTAATCGTAACGGCCGAATTGGCTTGCGAAACATATCCCATTGTGTCCGGAATGGGGGTACTTAGCTAGAGGCGACAGTCGTTGGGTCCGGTTTTGAGTTCGTATGTGAAAGCACATATTTCAGAATTAAAATATAAATAAAATAATAATAAAATCCTTTTGCATATACACCCCTCTCTTTCCTCCCTCAGTAAAATAAAATCGAACGAGATAAATAAAAAGAAAAAAGGGGAAAGCCGTCGTCGATCTCCAGCTCGCCACCGGACCTCACGCCGCAGCGCCTCTGACCGGCCGCCCACCTCCCCATCGTACCGCCTGGACGCAGGAGCCCCCCACTTCATCGCCAGTCGCTACCCCTTTTTCCCCCCTAAATTCAAAAGCCACGAAACCCTAGCAGCCGCACCACCTGAAGACCGACTCCGTGACCACCAGAGGGGCCCACCGCCGCCGCGTCCCAACAGGCCGCCACCCTCCGTTTCCGTTCGTAGCAGCGACCCCCCTATCTCCAGTTCGATCTGCAAGTTTCCACCCCTCTGGAGAACACAGTGAGTTTTATTATTCGATTTTAATTTCAGTTTTAAAATAAAATAGCATTTTAAAAATCTGTTTATTTGTATATAGGAAAAGTTTATTTTTATTAGTGAAAGTTTATATTTTTAATTTATGAAAGATTTGAATTTGAATTTTATAAAAGATTAGATTTTTAAATCTTTGAAAGGAGAGATTTTATAAATGCGAAAAGTTGTGATTTTTAATAGCAAAAAGATAAGATTTCTAAAAGTGAAAAGATTGGATTTTTAATGGCATAAAAATCCAATTTATATATATAAGTTAGAACGATGAAAATACGATTTTTATATATTGAATAGCAGTGTAAAAATACGATTTTTACATGTGTTGTAGCAGTGTAAAAATTCGATTTTTCTATATTTGAATGTGAAGTAAAAATTCAATTTTTACATTATAGAAGTAGCGATATAAATTCTATTTTTGCAAATATGAAATAGCGATGAAATTTCTATTTTTACATTATAGAAGTAGCGAGATAAAAATATGATTTTTATATAATGGAGATTATAAAAATGTGATTTTTACATATGTAGAGAATACAGACGATGAAAAGGGCAGAAGGCGAATATGATGAAGATTTACTACCTATAAAGAGTCGAGGCGAATGGTTTAGCTAATCTGCGAGAACTTCTCACTCTATTTTTACTTTTATAGTTAGAATATATACTAGGATGCTTGACGGTGTTTAGTAGCACCCGACACCCGTCATCCACAGACCATGGATGGCTTGTTTGTTTAATTGTTTGGTTGTGTAGTTGGTTAGATTATTTGATTTGAATTGAATTGTTTGGTGGTTTGAAATTGATTTGATTGATGTGTGAATGGCGTGGGCCTTCACTAGACCGGGGATAAGGCAAGGCCTTGTCCCGTTTCTAGTATCGTGTCGTTCTGCCGCCGAAATTTTCTAAAATAAGTTAGAAAAATAAAGATAACATTTTATTTAATAAATGAACCGAATAGAAAATTCATAGGTTGAATAAAATAGTTTGATCGTTAAAAATATAATTTTTAACGTGAATGTGAATAAATAAATATTCATTTACAAACCGGACGGTTTGTTTATGTACACCTATTTGAAGGACATTGATTGGGACGATAAATTTTACACATCGCCTAACTGCACAAATAAAAATCTGTGTTTTATTGCTTGAAACCCCACACGGGTATTGGGATGATATTTGACGTACACTAATCCCGATTGTTTAGTTGTATGTTGATCGATTGATTGACAGGCTGTTATAAGCGTTGAATATTTATATTTGATGCTTATACAGTGTAGAATGCACTTTGGATGATGGTTGATTATTCATCGTTGTTATTAAATACATGTGTTGTAGAAAATCCATATAATTAACATTATATGGTAATTGATTGGGCCTCATTCCAGTTTTGAAATAGAAATATTTGAAATAGAAATATTTGTAAAAGAAATATTTGAAGTAGAATATTTGAAAATCGAAATATATGAAGCCGTGTTGATAGATTGACGCCATTTTGACGTGAACGATATTTATATCGATTTTATTCAAATTAAAGTGAATTGAAATTCGAATTTAATCGAATAGATTTGAAATTCGAAATAAACTGAAATGGTTTGAAATTCGAATAGAATTGAAATCGTTTTGAAATGAATTCGAATAGAATTGAAATCGTTTTGAAATGAATTCGAATAGAATTGAAATAGAATTGAAATCGTTTTGAAATGAATTCGAATTGAAATTGAATATAAATGAATTCGAATTGAAATTGGATTGAATTGAAAACGAACTGAAATTGAATTAAAAATCAATTTGAATTGAAATCGATTTGAAATGAATTTAAAAAACGAATTTATATTGGAATATTCAATTTTGATTTGAAATTGAATATGAAGTTGAAACCGTTTTGAAAATGAATTTAAAACGATTTATAAAGCACGGTTTGAATTGAAATCGACGAAGTATATATTATATATCTTATATATATAATATAATGGCCTGAATAGAACGCGCCGCGCCGCGGCAGTTCGCGAATTTCGACCATTGACTTCGAACGGATATTGCGGGAGATCCGACCGTCGGATTCTCCTAGAACCGGAACCGTTGGGTTCGTATCGAAAAGAGCTTTCTAACGAATTTTAGAAATTTGAAATCTAACGGTTGGATTTGGAATTATGTCCAAATAAAATTTAAAAAAGGTCGTTGCAAGTGCAGTTCGATGGCCGTTGATGGAAATCGACTGTACGGGCCTTGATAAAATTATTAAAAATAGTAATAATTTATGTAAAATCATAAGAAATGATTTAGAAAGAATTGGGATGAAAAACTCCATATTTGAAAAGATAAAAATAGATTTTTATCGAAATGAACTAATTTTGAACTAGAATTATAATTCTATTTATTTTTAAATAAATAAATTGGATTTGAAAATAACCAGAATTTCCAATGATTGCATTGGAATGGGTTTGAATTGAAATTGTCTTCGGAATATTTCGATGTTGGATTTCGTGATTATACAGATATTGTTATGGAAATTTGAAAGATATATATATATCGTTATTTCCAATACGATATTTGTTGGTCGTAAAATTTGATATTGAATATAAGCCGATATATTTTCTATTCAGAGCCTTGTGTTTAATATCAAATGTGATTTGGGTTTGTCGTGAATGGTGTCTTCATTAACACTGTTCTTAAGCACAGTTGAGAAAGGATTAAATCTTTTTATTTGGATTTAATGAAGGGTACCAATTAAATGATATTTAATTGGAATCGAATTGAAAATTGATTTTTGGGTTTATCGTGAACAGTGTTTTAAATAACACTTGTTCTTTAACCCGATAATTAATGAATGTGATTTTGGGTTTATTGTGGGCCGTGTTTTAAATGACATTGGTTCTTTAACCCAGTTAAAGATTAAAACTAAGTGGAGTTTTAATGAATCTTTAATTAGATTGAAATGATCGAGAATGGAGTATCACCAGTTTTGCTCCAGGAGATAGTTAAATCTTTAATTAGATTTGAACGTGAAATGGTAATTAAATTTACCGATAACACCGTGGTGTTAGATATAAAGTATTACCAGTTTTACTTCATGGGATGAATAAGTTGGGATTGGGAAATTAAAACAAATGATTACTTCAGTAAGGTTCGTTAATCCCGATTAGTTCAATCGAAATTCAAAAGAAGATTAATGAATAAATTCAAGGAATTTATCTTGGATAAAATTAATGGGAACCTTTCCCTATGAATGTGAAATTTAGAAACTAACTGTCGATTAGCTAAGCAGAATGGTTTTCTGGATATTGATCTGATGTTGGTTTCGGCCTTCGGGATTAATATTTGGGGAATTATTCTCTTGATTAATGTACGGTTAGTGACTGATGAATTGGAATGAGGCGTATGTTGTGTTTGTGTAACACTTATTTAAAATATACGCGAATTATTCGGAAAGACCGGGTTTATCCCATTCTGAATAACTGATACGACGATAAGTCGAAGATGAAGACGGTCGTCGAAGACCGGAAGTCTTCACGTCGT
Organism: Allium sativum; assembly: GCA_030737875.1. Taxonomy (NCBI): domain Eukaryota; kingdom Viridiplantae; phylum Streptophyta; class Magnoliopsida; order Asparagales; family Amaryllidaceae; genus Allium; species Allium sativum. The sequence continues at coordinate 19,411,301 of JASFAX010000025.1, forward strand.
TTGGATAATTACTGATGATCTTGATTGGGATGTACACCCAAGAAGATGGAAACAGTTAGTGAGCGTCTAGACGTACTTGGAGATTGATGGATATGCGGGGTACTAGGTGCCTCCGGTTTCGTTCAGACCCAGAACGGACTTGTAAATGGACTGTGTGTCTGACATTGGATTTTAGTCCGTGTGATTGATCTCTATTAAATATATATCTGTTTGGCGGCGGAGAATTTATTCTCTTGCTTAACGCCCTTCTCTGAGACGTACGAGCTCAGGGGTTATATATTGATGGATATCAAACGCATGGAGTGAATTGCCTATGTGGCATGCCTAAGTGGCAAATGATCAAGGCTTCTGTTGAAAAGCAGAGTCTTGTTGTTGAGGATCGAAGCACGGCCTTTGTGGCGTAGCTTTGTGTAACGTTTACTTCGCGAGTTTCACACCCGGTATGAACCAAAAACGGGAGAGGATGTCAGGGAGGGCATGCGTTTCTTTCTAGCTAGAAGTGGCGTCAGTGGTTTTACACGCCCTGACGTGTTTGACTTATGTGGTTGTTGCCGTTGCGAGGCGCCTCGGTTATATCGGTTTCGGCCGATGCATTCTGGTCGGCAGACGGACCAGACTTACACCCCATAAGGTGGGGAGACGTAGTGTTCAGGCATAATAATCCACATCGGTCGACCGGCCCTGAGGATCCAGGGGGCAGTTGCGGCTGTTCCTGAGGCTCGGGCTAGAGAGTCTCGAATCGGTTGAGGACTATCTTTTGCCTCGGTTCATAGACGGAAATCCAATTTCCAAATACGTGACATTTGCGGTTTTAATTGTAGAACTAGTATGGCGACATGATATATGGTACCCATGCCGCCTATGATTGATACTTATGATTTGAAGTTGTTTTATACACTATGCACTTATAATAGTATCAAATGATTTGTTTTAAAACGTATCAAGCATTCTTTGGCTGTTATAAGGGAAAACCCTATCCCCCGGCTTGCGTTGCATTGTGTGATAGGACCTGGGTCTTATAACAACTTCATTTTTCTTTATTTAGCATTGCGCTGTTTGTTTTATGCACTGGTATTCTTGGGAGGAAACCCGTTCCGTGTTATACGGCGTGGTCCTTTGATTTACCTGACTTTAAAATAAAGATTTATAACTGTTTTAGTTCTCACACCAGTCACATGACTGACCTGGAGTTTATTGTTTTAACCTAAACTCTGGGTGCCCTTATTTTGACACGGGCAGCTAGTAGTTTTGGTTTTGCAGATTTATATTCACAGGATCCTGGTTTACAGCTGGAACGATATCCGGAAAGCTTTGTATCCGTATATCTCCTTCTAGTTGTGTATTGTGTTATTTTCCGCTGCTATGTAATTTATTGTAATCTCTAATATTTCTGTGTAATATTTTTTTGTTTATACTCTGTATATTCTTGTAATCTGATGCATTGTTGTGATATACAGTGAAATGTTCTTTTGTATGCGTTCTATTTTGTCATGTTCTCAAACGATAGGGTGTCTTGAACGGTCTGGGTCGGTTTAGCGACTGGTTCGGACCGAGCGAAATTCCTTTTCGTCACACGTGGTATCAGAGCTTTGGTTTACAGAGCAGAGAACATGACACATTAGAACCATACGAAAGAATTCATTAGATATTGGATTAGTAAAATCCAATGAGAATGACTCGTTAGAGATAGGATCAGTAGTATCCTAGAATGAGTGTGAAGAGTATATTTTTAAAATGAAAACAAATTTTGTTTTAAAAATTTAAATCAACTATTCGTATTTGATTATTTAGTTTATATTGATTTGGACAGTCCAGTATATAAAAATTTTGCATATACGCCTTGCAAACGTGTATTTGAAATTTTAATATACTGGATAGATATAGATTCACACTCTAGTAGCCCGAAGATGATTCTGATGATTGTAGCTACATCATCAGAATTAGTGTTCGAGTGTCGAAGGTGTGATATTTATATATTTCCATTAGACTGGTGTGAGAACCAAAACCAATATAGCTAGAACACTTTGTTGTGAATTGGCATCAAAAACATGATTTTTTGTATATGTATCAAATTATGAATTTGAAACTCTAATTCACTAATTGATTGATGTTTGTGTTGTTTGTTTATTTGTTTGATAATTTTTGAACCATTATGCCTAATAGAACCAAATATTGAACGGTATTGAAAATTGGTCGCATTTGCTTGCATATACTTATATTGAACAGGTCATAGCAAGGAGGCTAGAGCCGAAGAATAAAATTTGTTTGCCCGACAAATAGGTACATGTTTACTACATAATTTACTGTTTTGTTTGGGTGATGATGATTTTATGAGCCTATTGGCTAGCCGCTTGGCTTTTTCTTTTTCTTTTTGAGATCAGAAGGCCTGTATGGAAATTTCGGGATTTTCCCGTGGCTCCCGGTGCAGGGGAGGTTATGGCAAAAATTTTCGAAAATTCCGGGTGTTAGCCAAATTTTTGAAAATTTGAAAATTCTCAGAAACTGAAAAGTTGGAGAATGAAAGCCAGATCGAACATAGAGTTGATTGATCAAACCACTTTCGACATTATTCCTTTTCGGGGACGAAAAGTTTTAAGTGGGGGAGATTGTAACAACCCGAAAATCTGGGCCAGTTTAAAATGTTTATTTTGGCAATTTTAGCGGAGTTGGAGCATTTAAAATGAATTATTTTAAATAAAATCGACGAGAAATTTATTTGAATATAATTCGAATGTATATATTATATACGTCGTCGTTAGAATATAATTAATTATTTATATTTATAAAAGGAATTGAAAATGGCGTGGTAGTTCGATAATTCGATTTCAAACTTCAAATGAATGTACCGGGTGCAAAACAAACCGGATTTTAGTGAAACCAAAAATAATAGGATCTCTTTGTGAATATCTTTCCAACGAATTCGAATAATCGAAATTTCATAGCGGGAATCAAAAGATATGTCCAGTTGAAAATTCTGAATAGTCGCTATGGAATTCAGACCCTTAAAAATGGAAATTTTGCAAACGACCACGGATTTCGACGAAACCACTTTTGTTGGGTCCGTGATGTAAAGTTATTGCTAGATTCCAAATTTCATATTTTTTCGAATCAATATGTGAGCGTGGCAAAGGAAAACGCGTTTGACCAGTTTTAGTTGATTTTAATCGACTGGAAAATGGCCATTTTCCCAATGGTCTCAGAATTCGACGAAATTAATTTTGTTAGGACCGTATCGTCAATATGAAGCTAGAAAATATTTTTTGGGAATTTTTAGAGTTAATATGTGGCCCCGGTAAGTTGAAATGCGCGTTAAAATCAAATTTGAACGTTATATTAATTCATATTGTAATTTTAATGGAAACTAATCGTAACGGCCGAATTGGCTTGCGAAACATATCCCATTGTGTCCGGAATGGGGGTACTTAGCTAGAGGCGACAGTCGTTGGGTCCGGTTTTGAGTTCGTATGTGAAAGCACATATTTCAGAATTAAAATATAAATAAAATAATAATAAAATCCTTTTGTATATACACCCCTCTCTTTCCTCCCTCAGTAAAATAAAATCGAATGAGATAAATAAAAAGAAAAAAGGGGAAAGCCGTCGTCGATCTCCAGCTCGCCACCGGACCTCACGCCGCAGCGCCTCTGACCGGCCGCCCACCTCCCCATCGTACCGCCTGGACGCAGGAGCCCCCCCCCCCTTCATCGCCAGTCGCTACCCCTTTTCCCCCCTAAATTCAAAAGCCACGAAACCCTAGCAGCCGCACCACCTGAAGACCGACTCCGTGACCACCAGAGGGGCCCACCGCCGCCGCGTCCCAACAGGCCGCCACCCTCCGTCTCCGTTCATAGCAGCGACCCCCTATCTCCAGTTCGATCTGCAAGTTTCCACCCCTCTGGAGAACACAGTGAGTTTTATTATTCGATTTTAATTTCAGTTTTAAAATAAAATAGCATTTTAAAAATCTGTTTATTTGTATATAGGAAAAGTTTATTTTTATTAGTGAAAGTTTATATTTTTAATTTATGAAAGATTTGAATTTGAATTTTATAAAAGATTAGATTTTTAAATCTTTGAAAGGAGAGATTTTATAAATGCGAAAAGTTGTGATTTTTAATAGCAAAAAGATAAGATTTCTAAAAGTGAAAAGATTGGATTTTTAATGGCATAAAAATCCAATTTATATATATAAGTTAGAACGATGAAAATACGATTTTTATATATTGAATAGCAGTGTAAAAATACGATTTTTACATGTGTTGTAGCAGTGTAAAAATTCGATTTTTCTATATTTGAATGTGAAGTAAAAATTCAATTTTTACATTATAGAAGTAGCGATATAAATTCTATTTTTGCAAATATGAAATAGCGATGAAATTTCTATTTTTACATTATAGAAGTAGCGAGATAAAAATATGATTTTTATATAATGGAGAATATAAAAATGTGATTTTTACATATGTAGAGAATACAGACGATGAAAAGGGCAGAAGGCGAATATGATGAAGATTTACTACCTATAAAGAGTCGAGGCGAATGGTTTAGCTAATCTGTGAGAACTTCTCACTCTATTTTTACTTTTCTAGTTAGAATATATACTAGGATGCTTGACGGTGTTTAGTAGCACCCGACACCCGTCATCCACAGACCATGGATGGCTTGTTTGTTTAATTGTTTGGTTTTGTAGTTGGTAAGATTATTTGATTTGAATTGAATTGTTTGGTGGTTTGAAATTGATTTGATTGATGTGTGAATGGCGTGGGCCTTCACTAGACCGGGGATAAGGCTAGGCCTTGTCCCGTTTCTAGTATCGTGCCGTTATGCCGCCGAAATTTTCTAAAATAAGTTAGAAAATAAAGATAACATTTTATTTAATAAATGAACCGAATAGAAAATTCATAGGTTGAATAAAAATAGTTTGATCGTTAAAAATATAATTTTTAACGTGAATGTGAATAAATAAATATTCATTTACAAACCGGACGGTTTGTTTATGTACACCTATTTGAAGGACATTGATTGGGACGATAAATTTTACACATCGCCCAACTGCATAAATAAAAATCTGTGTTTTATTGCTTGAAACCCCACACGGGTATTGGGATGATATTTGACGTACACTAATCCCGATTGTTTAGTTGTATGTCGATCGATTGATTGACAGGCTGTTATAAGCGTTGAATATTTATATTTGATGCTTATACAGTGTAGAATGCACTTTGGATGATGGTTGATTATTCATCGTTGTTATTGAATACATGTGTTGTAGAAAATCCATATAATTAACATTATATGGTAATTGATTGGGCCTCATTCCAGTTTTGAAATAGAAATATTTGAAATAGAAATATTTGAAAAAGAAATATTTGAAGTAGAATATTTGAAAATCGAAATATATGAAGCCGCGTTGATAGATTGACGCCATTTTGACGTGAACGATATTTATATCGATTTTATTCAAATTAAAGTGAATTGAAATTCGAATTTAATCGAATAGATTTGAAATTCGAAATAAACTGAAATGGTTTGAAATTCGAATAGAATTGAAATCGTTTTGAAATGAATTCGAATAGAATTGAAATCGTTTTGAAATGAATTCGAATAGAATTGAAATAGAATTGAAATCGTTTTGAAATGAATTCGAATTGAAATTGAATATAAATGAATTCGAATTGAAATTGAATTGAATTGAAAATGAACTGAAATTGAATTAAAAATCAATTTGAATTGAAATCGATTTGAAATGAATTTAAAAAACGAATTTATATTGGAATATTCAATTTTGATTTGAAATTGAATATGAAGTTGAAACCGTTTTGAAAATGAATTTAAAACGATTTATAAAGCACGTTTTGAATTGAAATCGACGAAGTATATATTATATATATTATATATATATAATATAATGACCTGAATAGAACGCGCCGCACCGCGGCAGTTCGCGAATTTCGACCATTGACTTCGAACGGATATTGCGGGAGATCCGACCGTCGGATTCTCCTAGAACCGGAACCGTTGGGTTCGTATCGAAAAGAGCTTTCTAACGAATATTAGAAATTTGAAATCTAACAGTTGGATTTGGAATTATGTCCAAATCAAATTTGAAAAAGGTCGTTGTAAGTGCAGTTCGATGGCCGTTGATGGAAATCGACTGTACGAGCCTTGATAAAATTATTAAAAATAGTAATAATTTATGTAAAATCATAAGAAATGATTTAGAAAGAATTTGGATGAAAAACTCCATATTTAAAAAGATAAAAATAGATTTTTATCGAAATGAACTAATTTTGAGCTAGAATTATAATTCTATTTATTTTTAAATAAATAAATTGGATTTGAAAATAACCAGAATTTCCAATGATTGCATTGGAATGGGTTTGAATCGAAATTGTCTTCGGAATATTTCGATGTTGGATTTCGTAATTATACAGATATTGTTATGGAAATTTGAAAGATATATATATATATCATTATTTCCAATACGATATTTGTTGGTCGTAAAATTTGATATTGAATATAAGCCGATATATTTTCTATTCAGAGCCTTGTGTTTAATATCAAATGTGATTTGGTTTTGTCGTGAATGGTGTCTTCATTAACACTGTTCTTAAGCCCAGTTGAGAAAGGATTGAATCTTTTTATTTGGATTTAATGAAGGGTACCAATTAAATGATATTTAATTGGAATTGAATTGGTATTGATTTTTGGGTTTGTCGTGAACAGTGTTTTAAATAACACTTGTTCTTTAACCCGATAATTAATGAATGTGATTTTGGGTTTATTGTGGGCCGTGTTTTAAATGACATTGGTTCTTTAACCCAGTTAAAGATTAAAACTAAGTGGAGTTTTAATGAATCTTTAATTAGATTGAAATGATCGAGAATGGAGTATCACCAGTTTTGCTCCAGGCGATAGTTAAATCTTTAATTAGATTTGAACGTGAAATGGTAATTAAATTTACCGATAACACCGTGGTGTTAGATATGAAGTATTACCAGTTTTACTTCATGGGATGAATAGGTTGGGATTGGGAAATTAAAACAAATGATTACTTCAGTAAGGTTCGTTAATCCCGATTAGTTCAATCGAAATTCAAAAGAAGATTAATGAATAAATTCAAGGAATTTATCTTGGATAAAATTAATGGGAACCTTTCCCTATGAATGTGAAATTTAGAAACTAACTGTCGATTAGCTAAGCAGAATGGTTTTCTGGATATTAATCTGATGTTGGTTTCGGCCTTCGGGATTAATATTTGGGGAATTATTCTCTTGATTAATGTACGGTTAGTGACTGATGAATTGGAATGAGGCGTATGTTGTGTTTGTGTAACACTTATTTAAAATATACGCGAATTATTCGGAAAGACCGGGTTTATCCCATTCTGAATAACTGATACGACGATAAGTCGAAGATGAAGACGGTGGTCGAAGACCAGAAGTCTTCACGTCGTTTGGATAATTACTGATGATCTTGATTGGGATGTACACCCAAGAAGATGGAAACAGTTAGTGATCGTCCAGACGTACTTGGAGATTGATGGATATGCAGGGTACTAGGTGCCTCCGGTTTCGTTCAGACCTAGAACGGACTTGTAAATGGACCGTGTGTCTGACATTGGATTTTAGTCCGTGTGATTGATCTCTATTAAATATATATCTGTTTGGCGGCGGAGAATTTATTCTCTTGCTTAACGCCCTTCTCTGAGACGTACGAGCTCAGGGGTTATATATTGATGGATATCAAACGCATGGAGTGAATTGCCTATGTGGCATGCCTAAGTGGCAAATGATCAAGGCTTCTGTTGAAAAGCAGAGTCTTGTTGTTGAGGATTGAAGCAAGGCCTTTGTGGCGTAGCTTTGTGTAACGTTTACTTCACGAGTTTCACACCCGGTATGAACCAAAAACGGGAGAGGACGTCAGGGAGGGCATGCGTTTCTTTCTAGCTAGAAGTGGCGTCAGTGGTTTTACACGCCCTGACGAGTTTGACTTATGTGGTTGTTGCTGTTGCGAGGTGCTTCGGTTATATCGGTTTCGGCCGATGCATTCTGGTCGGCAGACGGACCAGACTTACACCCCATAGGGTGGGGAGACGTAGTGTTCAGGCATAATAATCCACATCGGTGGACCGGCCCTGAGGATCCATGGGGCAGTTGCGGCTGTTCCTGAGGCTCGGGCTAGAGAGTCTCGAATCGGTTGAGGACTATCTTTTGCCTCGGTTCATAGACGGAAATCCAATTTCCAAATACGTGACATTTGCGGTTTTAATTGTAGAACTAGTATGGCGACATGATATATGGTACCCATGCCGGCTATGATTGATACTTATGATTTGAAGTTGTTTTATACACTATGCACTTATAATAGTATCAAATGATTTGTTTTAAAACGTATCAAGCATTCTTTGGCTGTTATAAGGGAAAACCCTATCCCCCGGCTTGCGTTGCATTGCGTGATAGGACCTGGGTCTTATAACAGCTTCATTTTTCTTTATTTAGCAATGCACTGTTTGTTTTATGCACTGGTATTCTTGGGAGGAAACCCGCTCCGTGTTATACGGCGTGGTCCCTTGATTTACCTGACTTTAAAATAAAGATTTATAACTGTTTTAGTTCTCACACCAGTCACATGACTGACCTGGAGTTTATTGTTTTAACCTAAACTCTGGGTGCCCTTATTTTGACACGGGCAGCTAGTAGTTTTGGTTTTGCAGATTTATATTCACATGATCCTGGTTTACAGCTGGAACGATATCCGGAAAGCTTTGTATCCGTATATCTCCTTCTAGTTGTGTATTGTGTTATTTTCCGCTGCTATGTAATTTATTGTAATCTCTGATATTTCTATGTAATATTTTTTAGTTTATACTCTGTGTATTCTTGTAATCTGATGCATTGTTGTGATATACAGTGAAATGTTCTTTTGTATGCGTTCTATTTTGTCATCTTCTCAAACGATAGGGTGTCTCGAACGGTCTGGGTCGGTTTAGCGACAGGTTCGGACCGAGCGTAATTCCTTTTCGTCACACACACACATATATATATATATATATATACACACACACATATATATATATATAGTTTTATACGACAACAATATTTTTTAGACATAAATGAACTATATAATAGAAAACCATCAAATTTCATTAATTCTATGACTCCACTTTTATAAGATCAAAGACAACGTAAGAAAAGAAAATCAAACATGCTTATTACACATCAAACATCATCAAGAAAACTTGGATACAGAGATCCGCTCAAAATCAAGAAACATATACCTGGACGGTCTTTGGCTTCTATGGCTTGGTGGAGGCTTCGTCATCACAATCGCAATCAAAACGCCTTCCCTACTCTCAGCACCGATTCCGTCCACATCGGTATTCGCTGGCATCAAGAATTTCCTTATAAACTAATACTTCCTGTTCTCAATCCTCTCATACTTCACTCTTGCCTCCTCTTTTTCGCCCCTACTTTCTTCATCATGCTCCAATTTTCTCTTTCCGCTGGTGACCAAAATGTTCTCTTCCTCGACCTTGACCTAGACCTAAGATTGCCTGATTTCATCCTCGGCATGATGATGATGAACACATATATAAGACTCGGCAGGTCCTTTATGCATGCTGGAGTTGAGGCCATTGCACGTGCGTCGTGTATGCACTTGCAGGTGGGTGCAATGAACTTTTTATCTTGTTTGTTAGGATGGTCCGAGAGGTAGTGTATAGTCGCCATTAGCAGATTTTCCAACATCATCAAATGAGAATCCAGTGTTTTTACATACTGATTTTACTGATTTCTTATTCTTTTTGTGAATTAGCAACATCAAATGAGCATGACCTCTAGCTTTTTAAACTGTTATTTGCATGAGAATGACATGTCAATTTTCTATTTGGTTGTGATGTTGAATCCATAGTTTGAAAGGCTTCAACAATGATAAATATGCATGGAGAGAAATTAATTGTAGACAACATATGTTAATTGAGCTAATGGCTATCTATTTGAATTAAGTCTGCAAACTTTTGTTTAGCACAAAGAAATAAATGCATCTATGAAAGTATATTTGGAAAGAATTATTGGTAACTTTCTATAACTAAATTAACTGGGAACAATATATATTTAGATAAGCATTTGTATTTCAGTTCATAAACGGCTGTTGGATAGAAGAAATGAGAGAATTCCAACCTGTTACAGATAATGGTTAGCTTAAATTGTCCAAAATGTTTAGTGGAAGACAACAATTAATACTTACAACATTTAAGGGTTGTATGTTCCATACTGAGATGGATATGATTATTCAAATGCCCATGTTGAAAGGATTCTGGTCATTTCCAAACAATACAAAGAAACGTGGAGTCATATTTGTGCTATACGTGATCACTAAATTTTGTAGTATCATTTTCCATGGAAGGATTGTTGTTAAGTAGATCAATCGTTTACTGAGCACAGTAATAGTTGAACCAAAATTATATAGGATAGAAACATGTTAATTCAAAAATGATCATAAAGTATTGCGATTATATTTAGGTAATTTTTATTCTAATCCACGTTTTTAATAATATAATCCACCATTTTATTTTAATAAGTTAATCCACAACTATTTTGTAAGTTAATCCACGAGTGGATTAACTTAAAGATTTCACCCTATTATATATCTAACAATCGATTTTGTGCTTCTTGTTTCACAATTCTGCGTTATTTCATAATTCCTATATCAGATTAATAATAATAATCCAACTAGCCTAAAATCAAGATCTCATACCATATTAATTATGTGAAAAAATACACATTATATCGTAATTTGACATAGATAACATATAAATCTACTGTATGCAACATGATTCTTATATAAATTATACCGACATGTCAATTCATAAGATTTTAATTTGGTAATCAAGTTCTCTTGTTGTGTATGTTAACCTGTTTAGTCACTCATACTAGTTATTCATACACGCTAGTATACATATGCATAAAAATCCAAATGACGTAGTGAGGGACAAACAAGAAATACTTGCTATAAATAAATAGATCGTGGAGCAAAACATAAATAGCTTCATCAAAAATGAAGCTAACAATAAACAAGTCCCTTTAGCAATTTAAGTACCTACAGCCTATTACTTTTACTTAGGAAAATATGTAAAAGTCATACAGACAAGTCATATATATTTCTAGAATTACACTATCATGGGACTAAAAGTCACATGCGCCTTTTAAGTTCTAATAATCATGGGACTAAAATGCTTCTTGATATCTAAATGGACATACAAGCTACATTAATCTGACTTTTAACACTCGGCACAAATAAGCAATACATAAAACATAATACTCTTAACCAAGCCTTTTGAATAACACTTTGAAACAAGCAATCTACCGTCTGACATTTTTTTCAATAACACTTTGAATCAATACTAAGAAAGATATCTACAATTGAAACAAGCAACGTATCTTCTGATTTTTTTTTTCAAAAACAAGTAATGTATCTTCTGAAATATCATTCTTCCACATCTTAAATAATAAACAATGTATTTTTTTTTAGGATTGTCCGAAGGTTGTTCTAAATCATCCATCATGTTTTTGTTTACTTCTTTCATGGCTTCAACTAGTCACTCATCATCACATTAAACTGATGTGTTATTATTACATTAAACTCACATGGATCTTTAGATTCTAGCACGGTGAATATTTGCATTGAATATCTATATAACTTTGGAATTCATGTGGATCTTTTTGTTCTAGCACATATAACATATTGCATCGAACACGCATATAACCATGGACTGATGGCAAGGTATGAAAGTCTTGGAAATACAATTCATTCCTCTTCAATTCAAGGTATATAAATTTAGTCATTGTTTGTTTAATGAAGTACAATTATTATTATTTTTCTAAAACTTCAACATATGAAAAGCTTGCATCTTCCTATTTTATTTGATTTGGCCCTACCTCAAAAGTCACACATTACACCTCAATATTGTCAGTTGAACTACAAAGGGATCAGACTCAATATTTAAAGAAAAACAAACACTGAACCAAAGCAACATATGTATGTAAGAAAATAATTAATCACTTCTAAGTAAGGAAACCATAGCATATTATAAGAAGGTAGTATCGTATATGATTTCCATTAAATAATACAAATATCTTGTGGCTTAAACTACAAAATTAAATTAATACCTTAGTTGTGGACAGTAGGAATAAACATTACATGCAAAAACAAAAGAAATACCCCAAAACCTATTATCAAAAAAATATTCACATTTTTAAGTTTCAGAAAATGTGCGGAAACTAAGTAAATGTTTGCAGCCTACAAGTATTGGAAGAGAAATATGTGAAGTTTAAAAGAAAACTTCTGCAGATAATTCTATAAATATTTGCATATTTCTCCACAAATATTACTATTTTAAAACAAATCAAAAAAAGAAGCAAATTACTTTTCTCTTATCATAGAAACAAGCGACTATCATTTATATTTAATTTCAGACAAAGTAATAATAATTGAAATTAACTATTAACTTGATTATAACCCCGACGGATATTCGTGTAAAATTACTATGAAAAACAAAGACATAAGATCTTGGAATTAGATGGAACTTCACCAGAAATACTACAAGGACATATCTAAGCCATTGCTCAAATTTCAAGCACCAAAAACCTATATACATGATCCAGTTTCGACCCATCGTGGGTCGGTACCGACCCATGAGCACAGCTCTAGTGGTCCTGCAAACCATTCCTTGTATCAATAGGTGGTTATGTACTAACTTCCAAGCCAATCGGACTTGTTAAAAACATCAGTACTCGATGGACTGAAAGACATGATTAGGAAGGCAGGTACGAAAGTTCGATACGACATCAAATCAAGTTTAAACAGTACTAAATTACACCCAGAAGCTATACAGGACATCGACATCACATTTATGGGGTCCAATGCGAAGAATATGCTAACTGCATGGTCCGGTGCCAACCCATCATGGGTCGGTACCGACCCATGTAGTTAATGTACCTTGTCACTATATTTTGAGGGATAGGTCGGCATGCAGCTAAGAGGCTCCCTGTTGATGGATCTAGCCTAACTCCCTCTAGAGCACCTATAAATACCCCCCAAGCTTAAATATGAAAGGGGATTGATTTCCTTATTCTACCAAAGCTTTTCAAAGTTATATCTTCGCCTTCAGCGGCCATTATTCTCCTTAGACAACAAAGCTTCTTCTCTAGTGAGAGCAACTCTAGGACACCTAGGTTGGTTATTGTTATTCTCTGATAACCAATAATATTAGTGATTATCTGTTATTCTCTACTTTGGAGATCTTAGTAATCATATATATCGTATTGTATCTCACATGGCACGGAGTATAATAATATTTTTTTAAAGTGGATGTAGGCTTGATCTCAGGCTGAAACACTATAAAATTGTATTCTTCTTTCCCTGCTTTCTATTTCTTTGTTGTTTTAAATTACTTCTACTTTATTCTGTTTCCCCATCATACGGGTGGTGCTTTTGCAATAATTAGGTGTTACTACCATTTTTGGAGCTAACATTTGGTGCTTTCACTAAGAACCTGTTAGACCAAAATCTGGTACTAACACCCAAATGCAGTATGAAGTCCTCACAATCACAAATCATAGAGAATAAATGCAGAAAAGCAGTAAATAAAAAGGGACACACAAGGTTTTATAGTGGTTCGTCTCAAACCAAGCCTACTTCCACTTTATATTTTCTTAAATCCTAAGAAATTACAATTTCAAATCTCCTTTTACAATCTGAAAGATACATTTACATACAACATCCTTGTATTTTTATGAAGAAGTGGAGAAAAGAGAGTGATTTTATACATGAAATTCTCGTGTTAGACTGAGCTGAATTGTCCTTGTTAAGCATGCAAAGTCCTTGCGTTGATAATGGTGGAAGCCGTGATGAAGAATGGCCAAAAGTCCCTTGAAAATCCTTCAAACGGTGTATTTATAACCATTTACAACAGGCGGTTCGCAAGACACATAGCACGCATCCCAAATATCCCAAAATGATGTGAAAAACGTAGAGAAATCCTCTCCAAGTCGTGCCATGCCATGTGTAATGAGATCCGGTTTGATATGAGGGAGATTAGCCATGAGAATAGGTTAAAATTGTGAGCAGAAGTGCATCGGTCCCAGGCGGTTCATGGTCCTTTGGGTGTGTCATGAACCGGGGGGGGGGGGGAGCCTAAGGGGGCGAGCCGAATTGGTGCATGAGCCGGACGGGCGAGCCGCGACCCAAGTTGGTGCACAAGCCATAGGGGTGAGCCAAGGGGGGCGAGCGGGTGAGCATAAGCTAGTAAGGGGCTAGCCGATCCGAAGCGTTGCCCATGCCAATGTCCATTTCCGAGTTATTCCAGTTCTATGCACGTTTACGAAAATAGGCATAGCTTCCAAACCGTAAGTCTGATTGGGCTAAACGAAAGCTCAACTTAAATCAAATTCATAGGGCTACAAGGATTACCAGATGATGCACCATAATCACTGTTTTCGAGCCCAAAAGAGGTCGTCTGATAGGAGTTTCGGGCCATTTTATGTTCATGTTGCGATTTCGACCAAATCGCTTTGTGACTTCTGACGTCGCTATCACCGCTTGAGCGCGTTACTACCCAGGAATTCCATTTATGACAGCTTTTACCAAAAAATGTGTCAACAAAAACCGAATCTAAGGCCAAGATCTGCGCTTCCATTATAAATCATCAAGGTCTACAAGGACGATCGACGGAAAATGTTGCATTGAGAACTCGAAGCTTGGTAGATATCATGGCTCATCCTAGGAAAAATGCAAGTAAAAGCTAATCCGGAGCAGGTGCTACTTTTGGAAACGTGGCCGGTAATACTCAGGTTTCCCCGTAGATGATAACCCTGGAGAAAAAAAACTCGTAGAGATGCTGTTACCCGGAGAGAACTTGGCAGTGTAGTAGAAGGAATAAACCAATGATTGGACGTCACAAACCGGATGTTGATGGAAAATTTGGATGCCCTCTTAATGAAACAACCTGAACTCCCCCAGTGAGGAAAGCCCGGATAGAATTGAGGACAAGCCACAAAAGATCGCAGACGGAAGAACATTTCATTGCTAATTACAACAATTCCATCAGAATATAAGAATATATAGAGTATTAATATTTAAATATTACATAGAAAATATCAGAGATTACAATACATTACATAGCAGCGGAAAATAATACAATACACAACTAGAAATAATACACGGATACAAAGCTTTCCGAATATTGTTCTAGCTGTAAACCAGGATCCTGTGAATATAAATCTGCAAAACCAAAAACTACTAGCTGCCCGTGTCAAAATAAGGGCACCCAGAGTTTAGGTTAAAACAATAAACTCCAGGTCAGTCATGGGACTGGTGTGAGAACTAAAACAGTTATTAATCTTTATTTTAAAGTTAGGTAAATCAAGGGACCATGCCGTATAACACGAAACGGGTTTCCTCCCAAGAATACCAGTGCATATAACAACAGAACAATGCTAAATAAAGAAAAATGAAGCTATTATAAGACCCAGGTCCTATCACACAATGCAACGCAAGCCGGGGGATAGGGTTTTCCCTTATAATAGCTAAACATGCTTAGTACTATTAAAACAAATCATTTGATACTATTATAAGTGCATAGTGTATAAAACAACTTCAAATCATAAGTATCAATCATAGGCGGCATGGATACCATATATCATGTCGCCAATACTAGGCTCTACAAATAAAACCGCGAAGTCATGTATTTGGAAGTTGGATTTCCATCTGTGAACCGAGGCAAAAGATAGTCCTCTACCGATTCGAGATGCCCTAGTCCGCCCCTCAGGAACAGCCGCAACTGCCCCTTGGATCGTCAAGGCCGGTCCACCGATGTGGATTATTATGCCTGAACACTACGTTTCCCCACCTTATGGGGTGTAAGTCTGGTCCGTCTGCCGACCAGAATGCATTGGCCGAAACCGATATAACTGAGGCGCCTCGCAACAGCAACAACCACATAAGTCAAACTCGTCAGGGCATGTAAAACCACTGACACCACTTCTAACTAGAAAGAAACGCATGTCCTCCCTGAGGTCCTTCTCCCGTTTCTGGTTCACAACCGGGGTGTGAGGCTCGCGAATCAACGTTACACAAAGCTATGCCACACAGGCCGTGCTTTGATCATCACCCACAAGACTTTGTTTTTCAACAGAATCCTTGATCATATTGCCACTTAGGCATGCCACACAGGCAATTCACTCCATGCGTTTGATATCTATCAACATATAACCCCTGAGCTCATACGTCTCAAAGAAGGGCGTTAAGCAAGAAAATAAATTCTCCGCCGCCAAACAGATATATATTTAATAGAAATCAATCACACAGACTGAAATCCAATGTCAGACACACAGTCCATTTTCACGTTCGTTCTGGGTCTGAACGAAACCGGAGGCACCTAGTACCCAGCATATCCATCAATCTCCAAGTACGTCTGGACGATCACCAACTGTTTCCATCTTCTTGGGTGTACAGCCCAATCAAGATCATCAGTAATTATCCAGACGACGTGAAGACCTCCGGTCTTCAACCATCGTCTTCATCTTCGACTTAACGTCGTATCAGTTATTCAGAATGGGATAAACCCGGTCTTTCTGAAAAACTCGCGTCTAAAATAAACACGTGATACACAAACACAACATACGCCTCATTCCAATCCAGAATATTCTTTTATTCAAATATTCTTATACCTTGGGAAAGGTTCCCATTTATTTTATCAAAGATAAATTCTTTAAATTTATTCTTTAATCTTCTTTGAATATCAATTCAAACTAGTCGGGATTAGCGAACCACATCGGAGTAATCATTTATTTTGTTTCCCAATCCCCACCTATTCATCCCATGAAGTAGAACTGGTAATACTTCATATCTAACAACACGGTGTTATCGGTAATTTCAATTACCATTCCACGTTCAAATCTAATTAAAGATTTAACTATCGCCTGGAGTAAAACTGGTGATACTCCATTCTCGATCTTTTCAATCTAATTAAAGATTCATTAAAACTCCACTTAGTTTTATTCTTTAACTGGGTTAAAGAATCAGTTTCATTTAAAACACGGTTGACGACAAACCCAAAATCACATTCCATTAATTATCAGGTTAAAGAACAAGTGTTATTTAAGACACTATTCATGATAAACCCAAAAATCAATACCAATTCAATTCCAATTAAATATCATTTAATTGGTACACTTCATTAAATCCAAATAAAAAGATTTAATCTTTTTCTCAACTGGGCTTAAGAACAGTGTTAATGAAGACACCATTCACGACAAACCCAAATCACATTTGATGTTAAATACAAGGCACTGAATAGAAAATATATCGGCATATATTTAATATCGAATCCTACGACCAGCAAATATCGTATTGGAAATAACGATATATATATCTTTCAAATTTCCAAAACAATATCTGTATAATCACGAAATCCAACATTGAAATATTCCGAAGACAATTTCGATTCAAATCCATTCCAATACAATTATTGGAAATTCTGGTTATTTCAAAACCATTTCAAATCCAACTTATTTATTTTAAAAATAAATAAATTATTATTCTAGTTCAAAACTAGTTCATTTCGATAAAAATCTATTTTTATCTTTTCAAATATGGAGTTTTTCATCCCAATTCTTCACAAATCATTTCTTACGATTTTACACAAATTATTGATATTTTTAATAATTTTATCAAGGCCCGTACAGTCGATTTCCATCAACGACCATCGAACTGCACTTACAGCGACCTTTTCCAAATTTGATTTGGACATAATTCCAAATCCAACCGTTAGATTTCAAATTTCTAATATTCGTTAGAAAGCTCTTTTCGATACGAACCCAATGGTTCGGGTTTCAGGAGAATCCGACGATCGAATCTCCCGTAATATCCGTTCGAAGTCAATGGTCAAAATTCGCGAACTGCCACCGCGTGGCGCGTTCTATTCAGGCCATTATATTATATATATATGTAATATATAATATGTACTTCGTCTATTCCCTTTTAAAACATATTTTATTAATCGTTTTAAATTCGTTTTCAAAACGATTTCAACTTCTTTTTCAAATTCAAATCAAAATTGAATTCTCCCCTACAAATTTGTTTTAAACTCCTTTCAAATTGATTTCAATTCAAATTGATTTTGAATTCAATTTCAGTTTGTTTTCAATTCAATTCAATTTCAATTCGAATTCATTTCCATTCAATTTCAATTCTATTCAATTTCAATTCGAATTCATTTCTATTCAATTTCAATTCAATTTCAATTCGAAATTATTTCTATTCAATTTCAGTTCTATTCAATTTCAATTCGAATTCATTTCTATTCAAAATATCAGATTTTGAAATCACTTTCGATTATCATTATAAAATGAAAAAAATCGATATAAATATCGCTCACGTCAAAGTGGCGTAAATCTAATCAACACGGCTTCATATATTTCTATTTCAAATATTTTATTTCAAATATTTCTTTTTCAAATATTTCTATTCAAATATTTCTATTTCAAAACTGGAATGAGGCCCAATCAATTACCATATATTTTTAATTATATGGACTTTCTACAACTCATGTATACAATAACAACGATGAATAATCAACCATCATCCAAAGTGCATTCTACACTGTATAAGCATCAAATATAAATATTTAACGCTTATAGCAGCCTGTCAATCAATCGATCAACATACAGCTAATTATTGGGACTAGTGTATGTCATATATCATCCCAATACCCGTGTAGGGTTTTCAAACAATCAAACACAGATTTTATTTGTGCAGTTGGGCGATGTGTAAAGTTTATCGTCCCAATCAATATCAGTCAAATGTGTGTATATAAACAAATCGTCCGATTTATTTATAAATATTTATTTCATATACACGTTAAAAATTCTATTTTCAACTATAAAATATTTTTTTTACTATATAAATAATTCATTTCATTTCACATCACATCACACAATCAACTACACATCAAAATCAAACAACCAAGCATACAAGCCGTCCATGGTCTGTGGACGACGGGTGTCGGGTGCTACTAAACACCGTCCGCATCCTAGTATATATTTTAACTAGAAATTAAATTAAAAGTGAGAAGTTCTCACCGAGGGTTCTACTCCGTCGTGCTTTGCTGTTGAACTGCTAAATCGTCTGGATTTGATTGAAATTCCAATGCAGCTCTTTTCACGCTGTTCAAATAAAAATTATATTTTTATTTCTACTTCATATGTATTTACAACACTTCATTCTATATAAAAATTATATTTTTATATTCCATATATAAAGATCGAATTTTTATAATCTTACTTATATAAAGATTATGTTTTTAATATGCCACTAATATAAAAATTATATCTTTATCTTCTCTATCATATAAAAATTATATTTTTATACTCTACATTATGTCAAAATTATATTTTGAAACCATCTACATAAAAATCGCCTCTTTTACATAACCAAAATCACGTCCTTATATTATTAAAAATCACGTCTTTATATTATTAAAAATCACATCTTTATATTATTCTTTATATGAATAAAAATCACATTTTTATTTGGTTGTCATGCATATAAAAATCATACCTTTACACAAACAAAGGAAATCTCATCTTTCTTCATGATAAAAATATAATATTTTCGATGATAAAATTATGATCTTTTCAGTTTTTATTCATATATAAAATCAGATCTATCCTTTGAATTTAGAAAATAAATAAACAAATTAAATAAAAACTTACTTTGTTTTCAGCGAGAGAAGGGGGAAAGGTCTGTTGTTCGAACGGAGGGAGAGGGGGTGATGCGGATGTGGTGCATCGACTGGTGGTGGCGGTTGCGTCCGGAATGGAGGCGGAAAGAGGAGCTGAAGGGGTTCTGACGAGGAGAAGAAGAAGAGGCGGAGGAGCAGATCAAAAGGGGCTGCTACGAGCGGTAGAGGAGGATGAACCAGGGGGTTCGGCGATGGGTGGTGGAGCGTGGCTAGGGCAGAGGCGGGTTTCGGGTCAGAGGGGGGTGCGGCTTTGATTCGAGGAGGAGGAGGGTAGCTCGGCGGCGGTGGCCCCTCCCTTGGCGGTGCGATGGACGGTGGGGCGGCGCTTCGCCCCCTGTCCCTTTCTCTCTTTTTTTTTCGATTGAAACTAACTGACGGGGGGACCTAGAGGGTATAGGAGAGAAGGGTTTATATTTTTTTGTTTAATTAATTAATTAATTTCAAAAAGCAACTTTTGTTCTCGAACTCAAAATTGAACCCATCGACTGTCGCCCTTAGCTAATTACCCCCATTCCGAACACAATGGGATATGTATCGTAGGCCAATTCGACCGTTTCGATCAATTTTTGTTAAAATCAACATATAACTCTGTATATTGAATTTGGACGCGCATTTTAATTTACCGGGGTCACGTACTAACTATAAAAATTCCAGAAAAATTATTTCTAGCTTCGTATTGACGATACGGTCCTAACAAAACTAATTTCGTCAAATTCTGAGACCGTTTGGAAAAATGACCATTTCCCAGTCGATTAAAATCAACTGAAACTGGTCAAACGCGTTTTCCTTTGCCACGCTCACATATTTATTCGAAAAATTATGAAAATTGGAATCTGGCAATAATTTGACATCACGGATCCAACAAAAATGGTTTCGTCGAAAACCAAGGTCGTTTGCTTAATTTCCATTTTTAAGGGCCTGAATTCCATAGCGACTATTCAGAATTTTCAACTGGACAAATCTTTTTATCCCCGCTATGAAATTTCGATTTTTCGGATTCGTTGGAAAGATATTCTCATTTAGATTCAAATATTTTTGGTTTCACTAAAATCCGGTTTATTTTGCACCCGGTACATTCATTTGAATTTTGAAATCAAATTATCGAACTACCGCGCCATTTTCAATTGCTTTTATAATTTAAAATAAATATTTATATTCTAACGACGATCTATATAATATATACGTTCGAATCTTATTCAAAATAAATTTCTCATCGTTATTGTTTAAAATAATTAATTTTAAATAATCAAAATCCACTATAATTGCCAAAATAAAAATTTTAAATTGGCTTGCATTTCCGGGTTATTACACTTAACTACTAGGCCAAACCTGAGAATTGATAGAGTCGAAATTGATTTGGAAGAGCAAGCACATTCTTCAGCTTCAAATTGGAGGAGGGGAGACTTGAAAAGTGCTCCCAGACTACATGATGCTAATGTTGCCCGAACGAATGTAGGAAGGAGTGGTGGCGTTATTCCCAAAAACCTGAGTATGAGAGGTAATCAGGAAAGACAGATTAATCATGGTAGTGATCCTGATAGGACATTGGTTTCTAATTGTAATATAGGCAATCACTACGCCATAACAACCAATTTGACACACCAGGTTGCGGACGATTAATACAGTTTAAAGCCGTATCATATTTGATAGTGCTAAAATTTGTATTAAACTACATTTTGCGATCCGCACCACCCTGAACACCCTAATCTAACTGTCCATCAACGAAGCTCCGGATCAGTTAATTTGATACGGCTTTTGGCCAAATCGAATGTGTATCATATTGTGCACCCCATTAGGCACTCGAAATTAAAATTTTGGCCGCTCCCTTTTCCATCTTTTTACTTTAATGGTGACCAAAAGCCCAAATTAGGGTTTTCGGTCACCAAATCGTGCCTCCACCTTTCTCAGGAATCTCCCCTATCGACAGAGACGAACAACCCTCTCCTTCGACGCAACAACCCTTAGTCCCTAGTCCTTCGTTGACCGCAGGTACGTATTTCAATTGAATTATGTTTTACATGACTAATAGTGGGGATTAGGGAACAAGTTGAAGTCTTTGTGTGTTAGGTGACCCTTACTTTGTTCAAGTTTGTTAGCTATTTCAATTGAATCGTGTTTTGCATGCCCGATAGTCGGGATTAGGGAACAAGTTGAAGTATTTTTGTGTAAGCCGATTGCTACTTTGTGTTAATGTGTTAGCTGTTTCAATTGAATTGGTATGTACTAGTGTGTTAGCTAGTTGTTATACCCTGGAATCAGAGAAATCAAATTTGAATCATGTTTTATGATAATGTAAAAAACATCTGAATTGCTATTGGAAACATGTATGGTATAATTTTAGATTGCGGTATATATATCCATGAAACAAAGAAATAACAATGAGTTGGTATAATTTTAGATTGCGATATATATATATATATATATATCCATCTATGTTCTTTAGTTCGCTTGCCTCATTGAATCCAAAATGTAGTAACCACATCCATGTACAATTTGTCACTGATTTATAGTTTAACAATTTAACAACTAAAAGTTGTCCAATTCTTAAACTGAGCAAATGGATAATTTTATAGTTCAATATTTAACCATGATTTCATCGTCATTTGACTGTTTGTTTGCCTTATGCTTGAAATTTAAGTTGGGTTGTCTTATAACAAGTTAACTCTATTTTAAGAGATAATAAGTTTATTGAAAATATTATAACAGGTTTGCTGAAACCTAGGATGATGGATGATTACTCGACTTTTTAGTTAATAATTTAATGGGAGATCCACCAGGTGGATGCATTTTAGCTCACGTGTAGGGTTAGGTATCCATGCTTATTAGCTTTATTAAAATGTCGGATGCTGCTGCACTTAACCTTAGTAAAAAGCCACTTTCACTAGCAACTTTCCCCTACTTTGTAGCAGAGACTGTTGTGTAAGTTACCTTACACTACACAATCTGCTTTAAAGAAACTAAAAGTTGCAAGTGAAAGCTGCTTTTTCATAAAGTTAAGTGAAGCGGCATTCGACATTTGGATAAAACTAATTAGCATGAATACCCCGACCCTACGCATGAGCTCAAATGCATTCACCTGGTGGATCGCCCAGTAAATTCTTAATCAGAAAGTCGAGTATGTGTGTCATCCGAAGATGATGATTCGATATCTTTAGCCGTTAGAGCGACTATATATTATTTTACACTTATCTCTACGTAATATCTTACATAAGAATTGAATGGACATGTACTTGTGTGCACATCAATGACCTTGACAAAAAGAATGTCGACTACTAGTTCCATTAATTCTCTTGCTTCATTCACATTAACGGTTAGTATGTTGTACCATTTTAATTATTGGTAATTTATGTCTATTTTCTGATATGAAATATGCAGGAGTTGTCAGGGTTCAAGTAGCAACTTTAAACAAAATTAGAGAACTTATCACTGGTAAAACTATTATTCATTTCAAAATTTTAATAGACATCACACAAATATTATGGAACTTTAAGTTGTGTGTGTATATGAATCAATTTTTTTAGGACTTCACATAGTTAAAAACCACTTTCTGAAGCAACAACAAGATGTTGCGAGTACTCTGAAGAATTTTGGTGTAAGTGATCACTAGTCAACTGTAAGCCTATTTTCAATTTATTCACAAATATGTAGTGTGTGGAAAAACCAATATATAATCATGTTATGCTTTGTAATTGTAATTGTTTTAATTATCTAGCAGCTTAAAGATATCTCTAAACATTCCAAGGTGCACTTTTGGACTACACTGTAGGTGATTCTTCTTTTGGGTTTGCATTTATAATGACTATCAACTAGGTTGTTGTATGATTTTAGGCCGCATGGGTAGAAATTAGTCTACTAAGCGACTAATCGATTCGACTAGGTTGTTATTGGCTCCCAGTGAAGTATTTGTACACAAACACATTGATATATTTGTATCAACATACACTTAGCTCTGTATTCATGTTTGCATCTCAGTCACAATGAGTTACAATGTCGATCTACTGTCCAGTTGTGAAGTATATGTAACTAGTTTCTTGTATTTTATAGGCAGTCCTGTTGGAGAGTATGGTGCTTTTATGTTGCAGGAACTCAGGCTGTAGGCTATATACATCACGATTGATCAGTTTTGCTGCCAAATGAAGCTTGAACTCCAGGCTGGTTATCGCGCTCAATCTTCCCGGCCTCGACTGGACTGTTTATCAGACTGTTATCTTTTTACCTCATTTTTGTTACTTCATAATGTGATGAAAATCTTTGACAGTTTCCTTTTATTGTATATGTTTGTATGTACATCGTGTTATGATAAACCTTGTAATGCTTTGAGTGTGTGTGTATATATATTGTGTTATTCTTGTGTATACTTTGTAGTACGTATGCTTTGTGTTATGACAGATATGTGCTATAGCTTCTGTTTTTTTATATATATACATATATGATATATATACACACACGCGCACATGTATATATATATATATATATATATCTGTGTGTGTGTATGTGTGTGCGCGCATACATATAATTAGACATGGTCAAAGACCGTGTCTGATTAGACTTTAGATACGGCTAATAGCCGTACTTTAAAATATTGAGATACGGTTTGTAGCCGTATCAGATAATTTAACATGCCACTTTTTGATACGGCTATTTACCATGCCCAAGTGCTTTAGATACGGCTAAAAGCACAGTCTAATCAACATATATGGTGTAATGAATGTTGTTAATGTCGACAATGAAGGATTTGATATTGACGAGAACAAGCGAAAACAACATATAAGACCCGCTTCCCAGAAAATTGTGAGCATCACCGGATGGGCATCTCAGCGAGTCGGGGAATTAGGATCCCAACCAGCTAACCGAGGTCGTTTGCCTAGCCAGATGCCCGGGAAAGTAGCTAGCAACCTCCCCCGTGGAGCAAAGCGAAAATGAAGAATATATATTAAAAGTGATCAAATAGATTATGAAGGAGAGTTTGGATAGAAAAGAAGAAGAGGAATACTGAGGATTTGCTCCCAGCAGGACTCATTTCACCAGTAAGATATTGAAAGCTGATTATCCTAAGGAATTCATCCCACCAACGATGTCGGCATACAATGGAACAACGGACCCGAACTTGTTCCTATTTAAGTACAACTGTCATATAAATGATGCTCGGGAAACTGATGAGTTGAAGTACCAATATTTCTCAATGTACTTAGAAGGTGTAGCGTCATTATGGTTTACAAAGCTTGCCTTAAATTCAGTCCACAAATTTGAAGACTTATCTCAAAAGTTTAAGCAACAGTTCAGGTTACACACCTCAAAGGAAAAGGACGTCATGTCCTTGTTCGTGATGGCTCAAAGGCCGAGAGACACCTTGAAGTCCTTTCTGATCCGATTCAACACTGCAATAACGGAGGTTGGCAACTAAGAACCAAGGATTGTGCTAATGGTTCTAGTTCGAGCTATTGGTAAAGAAACTGAATTTGGAAAATGGGTGAAAATAAAAGATATTGAAGAGTAAAATGGGAAGTTATAAACTACTAATAATTAATTTAAAGGGCTCAGTTTTGCTTGATGCTAGAGTAGTAGAATTTCCATTTGGAAATAGGATTGTTGGTTGTATGGATGTTTCCTTTGATAGTTAAATAACTTACTATCAAAGTTTTGTCCTATTTTATATTTCCGTTGTCAGTACAAGGGGACTAGGATCAGGCTTATTGTCTGAAAACCCCTCCATATAGGCATTGAAATTCAAATATGTTGCAGATAAGTTGGAAATAGAGCAAAGTGCAAGGTTTGTTCTCTTAATCCTAGGTAGAAATTGCCTAAGATGGATTGATGGGATAACGCCTTCAGTTTGTCCAATCCCAGGACAACTTGTATGGATGAATGGCTGATAGACTATGCCTAGCAGATCATCTATATTGGTCTCTTCATATGTATTACGTATGGTGGTGGAGGAATTTGTTTCTCTTAGCTTTATACCTGTGATATTTTGGGGGAAATCAATAAATGGTTTGGCAGGTTTGACGATGTGGCATTCAAAGTGAATGGTGCTGTGGTGTTTAAAAGGTAAGTATGGCCTCAAGCCTCACAATTGGGAAATGAAAAAATAAGGCAGGCAGTATGGCTATGTGGATCACTCCTATTAGGGTGTATCATCACCTGTCTAGAGAAATATTCACTTTCTTTTTTATTCTATTGTTGTTGCATGCTTCGGCAACAGTTGCCGATCCCAACCATTTGTGACAATATATTCGGTACACTCAAGCAAAATGATTGGCCGATCATGTGTGGGCTGGGTTGCAAGATGTTCTTGTTAAACCCAGTGTATTCCTCTTTAGAGATACACTATCGAAAGGTGGTTCCATACCTTGTCATAGTTGGAAATCCATTACCCAGTAAGTTCCCGCCAGTTTTGATTGTATACTATGTATGTGGAGTGTGAGATGCAAGTGTTCTACTAGATTGCTATTTACTTGATTTAAATACTACTATAATATCAGAATAGTATGGATTCAAAGAATGTTTTGGGTTATCGTAAGGTAAAAACTATCTGTGTTTATGTGTGGATCAGACTTACGATTATCCTTTCTTTTAAAAGGATTTTTAAAAGTTAAACTAAGTGGTTGAGTTTACTCACACCAGTCCCATAACTGACCTTGAGTTTATTTTGTTTTGTTCTACCTTAAACTCTTGGGTGCCTAAATTTGTACAGGCAATCTAGTTGTCAAGATTTTACAGATACACTTGAACAAGCTTGGAGTGGGAGGCTTCAGCATTAGATATTTACAGTTTATTTTCATTGTATGTATTGTACTCTGATGATGGTACGTAAATACAGTTAGTGATTTGTATTTCAAAAGTTATGTTGTATAATGTATTTTATTTATTTCGTTGTGAGATCCATGTTTACTCTAATGTTGTTGTATTTATGTTCTTCTTCTGTTCTAACTTTCTTTCTACTTCTCACCCTCTAACTTCTTTCTATTAATGATCTGATAATGTCTGGTGCTTGGTTAGTTGACATGGTATTTGTGTCGATAATCAAGATCGGGAATTGGGCGGGCCATTATAAAGATCATTCACATGTCAATTAACAACAAGGGTTCTACACTACAAGAAATAGTTACAAAGCATAAAGAAAGAAAACTTTAGCATGAATTAATTTCTCATGAAGGTCAAAAGCTTGTGTGATCTACTAACATGTGCAGGAAACAAAATTAATGAAAGTGAACAAGTATTGTACTTTGTTGGGGGACTCAGAGATGAATATAAAGTTGTGTTAGCATTTATTACATCTACTAAACCTACATTATCCCTATAATGTGTTTACTCAACTCTTGTTGGTTAAAAAGGAAAACTATTACAAAAAAAAAGAACAAAACTCAGACTATTCAGTAAATTACACTGCAAGCAGTAGACCAAAAAAATCAAGAGAAAGGAAATAATATAAGAAATCTAAATAATTACCAAAAAGGTGGACAGTCCAGCAAAACAAGAGGAAGAACATGAAGGTGGAATTTAAACAACAAGTCAAACTGTCAAATATGTGATAAAATTGGTCATACTATCAACAGGTTCTACTTAATATTTGACAATAGTTTCAGTGTGAATCGGCAAGCTAACAACAACAGTAGAAATAATAATCCTAATGCAAATCTAGCTAACAGTTAAACTGGCAAAAGGAACAGCCAAGAACCCACATCAAACAGTGCAACTGTTGGCGATATTCAGGATGAAGCATGATACCCATATTCAGGAGCCACAAATCATGTCACAAACAATCTAAATGATCTCAAACTTGGAAATAGAAGTACAGGAGTAAGCAAGCTCTACTCATGGGTACTGATAACTCAATTTTTATTACTCAAATTGGAAATAACTTTATTTGAATAATCTCTTAAGAGCATCACACATTAGAAAATTTTTAATAAATGTTCACAATGTCCAAAAGACCATAATGTGTCTTTTGAATTTTACCCAAAGCACTGCTTAGTTAGGGACATATTAAATAAGGAAATTTTATTGTAGGGTACAGAATCTAATGGGTTATACAAATTTAGCATTGGATATTCAAGAAAATTAGGATTAAAAGAAAAAAAATCTATAATGTGATAGGATTAAATATGAATAAAGTTCAT
Organism: Allium sativum; assembly: GCA_030737875.1. NCBI lineage: Eukaryota > Viridiplantae > Streptophyta > Magnoliopsida > Asparagales > Amaryllidaceae > Allium > Allium sativum. Next base: position 19,439,222 of record JASFAX010000025.1, read on the forward strand.
TTTACTTTTGACATGTAGCACTGTAAACTTTGGCACCCAAGTGCTAGAATTGTAAAGGAAGTTTTAGACTATAATAACATTATGACTAATATTCCCAAAACTTATATATTTTCACACCGCCAGATCGAAGAAAGACATAAATTACCTTTTCAAAATTATGAAACTAAATATTTGAAACCATTATAATTAGTTGCTTTTGACCTTTAGGGACCAACATTAATTGATTTTTATTATGGGTACAAGTGTTACATTTCATTCACTAATGACTATTCTAGATACGTGTGGATATACTTCTTGAAATTGAAATCTGATACTAAAAATGCAATGATGTAGTTTATAGCAAATGCAAAAAATTAGCTGAATTACCAAGCAAAGATATTTCAGAGTGATGGGGGTAAAGAATTGTTACCACTAAAGAATTATTTTTGTAAGAAGGGTATCACACACATGAAGAAGAGTTGAAGAGAAGGAAACGTTTTTTTTTATTCATGAATCACAAATATATAAAGTTACAAATACATGAGGTCAATCCTTATCATGATATTTATTTTATTTCAATGGAACACCATATATGCACAGATTGATATAGATTATGTCAATCCTTATCACGCCCCCTCAAAACAGACGGCCAAGATGAAGGACCGATTTTGCTAACCAATGTTGTGAAGGAGGTACGTGGTAGTGGCTTGGTGAGGGCATCCGCAAGCTAGTCATTAGTGGAGATGTAAGAGACTCAAATTTCCACTTTGCACATTTTCTCTGATAAAATGATAATCCAATCCTAAGTGCTTCATTTTTGAATGAAAACCAGATTAGCACTCACATATGTTGCTCTAGCATTATCACAATAGATGACTGGCGCGAGAGTGAGGTTATGATCAAGCTCCTTGAATAAATTTCCTACCCAAAGAATTTTGGCAGCAACATTTGCCACTGCCCTGTACTCAGCCTCGGTAGATGATTTAGCTCTTGTACGCTGCTTCTTTGACGTCCAGGAGATAGGTTCTTGCCCAAATAGACTATATATACTGCTGTAGAAATGTAGTTGTCTTTGTCACGAGCCCAATCCGCATCAGAATAAGCATGGAGAGTGTGAGGTGAATATTTGTGTATAATTAAACCCATATTAGATGTACCACTTAGATACCGAAGAAAACGATGTAGATATTGCATGTGTTACTCAGTTGTATGCTGCATGTATTAAGCTAACTTGTTCACTGTGAATGCCACATTAGGCCTTGTAAGACTTAAATATTGTAAACTCCCTATCAAAGTACGATACTCAGTAGGATCGTTGAGAAGATTTCCATTTATGGTTAACAGAGGATGAGTTGCAACTTCGTTTTGCATCGTCCATATTAGTTTTGCACAAAATATCAGCAATATACCTCTTTTGACTCAAGAAAAATACCTTTTGGATGAGGCATTAATTCAACTCTCAGGAAGTAAGACAATTCTCCAAGGTCTTTGAGTGAGAAACATGTCGCCAATTTTTTTGTAAAAGCTTCCAGTGCATGGGTTGCATTACTTGTAACAATAATATCATCCACATAAACAAACAGATAAATAATGTCACCATTTTTGTGCAATGTGAACAAGGATGAATCATAGACCGTATTCTTGAAGCCCAACTCAATGCAATATTGTCGTAATTCTTTATACCTAGCTCTTGGAGCTTGTTTTAACCCATACAGTGCCTTGTTTAATTTACATACATGTGTTGGATGTATAGGATCTGTGTAGCTAGGAGGTTGTATGGTGTATACATCTTCAGTGAGTGTGCCCTGTAGAAAGGCATTGTTTATGTCAAGTTGGCACAATGACCAACCTTGACTAACCGCAAGTAAGAGCACAAGCCGAAACATGGTGGGCTTAACTACGGGGCTAAAAGTCTCACCGTAGTCAATGCCAGCTCTCTGATTAAAATATCTTGCAACATAGCGAGCCTTGTACTGAATAATGTCACCATCCTTATTCTTTTTAATTCGAAAAATCCATTTGCATCCCACTACATTTTGTGACATAGATGAAGGCACAATATCCCAAGTTCTATTTTTCACTAATGCATTAATCCCTTCATCCATAGCTTTACGCCAAACAGGACTTTTTAACGCTTGGGTCATATTTTTTGGGATCTCCATTTCATGGACCTCCGCAATTAAATCCAGTTTACTAATTGGTCTCCAAATGCCATGTTGAAGTCTTCTGGTCATTTAAGGAGAATGTACAGGATTGTTGGGTGTTGAATTTATAGATGTGGATGTATTGAGGTTTGACTGAGATGAAGTAGAGGAAAGCTCAGTAGTGGTATAAGGAAGTTTTGATGAGTTTGTTGCGGATATAGGAGATGAAATGGGTGAAGTGGGGAATGAGGTAGGAGGTGGGCTGGAAGGTGAGTTAGTTTTCAATGAATGAGAGGAGGAAGATTGAGTATTTGATAATATAGATAATGTGAGAGGTGCCCATTGTTCCACTAGGTCAGATAAGGAGATAGTTAAATTTTTAAGTTTAGAAAAAGGAAAAATATTCTCTTTGAAGTGAATATGACGAGAAACATAAACACGATTAGTTTTTAATTCGAGACAGTAATACGCACTTTGAGTAGGTGAATAACCAACAAAAATACATGGTTGAGATTTAAGTTCAAGTTTGTGAGAATTATAGGGTTTAAACCATGGGTAGCAAAGACATCCAAAACTTCGAAGCTTGGAATAATTAGGATGTTGGCCGAATAATTTAAAGTAGGGTCGCACATTATTTAGAGTTGGCGTGGGAAGTCAATTTATCAAGTAAACAGCTGTTGAACAAGAATTTGTCCAATATTCAAGGGGCATTTTAGCAAGAGTTAAGAGAGATAGAAATGTCTCAATAATGTGTCGATGTCGTCGCTACGATTAGCCATTGTGTTGAGGGGTGTGGGGTGGAGTCGTGAGATGAGAAATTCCATCGAAGGAGAGGTAGTTATGTAGGCTTTCATACTCACCACTGTTGTCCGAGTAGAGAGTTTTAAGAGGAAGTTGAAAGTATTTTTCAACTAGAGCTTTAAAGCGAATGAATATATGTTTTGCATCTGATTTTCGTTTCAAATTGTACAATCAAATGTATTTAGAAATATGATCAACGAGAATAAGATAATATTTAAAGCCATCATGAGAGTAAATTGGTGAGGTCCAAAGATCAGAATAAACATACTCAAGTGGGGCAGTATACACAATAGAGGAAGTAGAAAAAGGAAGTTTATGACTATTGCAAGCACATGAATTACAATCTAAAATGGAGATACTAGGAACATGAAGTTTATTTTTGGAAAATTTTTTCCTAAAAACATTACGAGATGGATGCCCTAGACGATGATGCCAATCAAGTGAACTAGTTGTGCTTGCGTAGACTGTAGGGGTTATGGATTTGAGCTGATAAATGCCTATTGCAACCATCCCCTGGAATAGAGATTCCCCCGTTTTGAGATCCTTCATATGAAAAGAGGTGGAAGAAAAGAAAATTGAGATATTGTTATCATGACAAAGTTGAGGATCAGAAATTATATTTCTAGACATGGCAGGAACAACTAAGACATTATTTAGTTTGAGTGATGATAAATAACAAGAACCATCGTGAGTGATTTTAAGGCCTTCGCCATCACCAATGATCAACTCTTCAGTTCCATCATAAGAAGTGTGGAGGGATAGATTGTTTAGATCTGTCGTGATGTGGTCGGAAGCACCACTATCGAGAAGCCATGTTGAAGAGGATGATGACGCAGAGGGATTTATGATGTTTGCTTGAGTTTTTGGTGTGAATAGGTTTGACGGAGGTTGAGAATTTGAAGAAGGAGGAATGGCACTACGAAACTTTTGCTTAAATAAAGGACAATGAGCAATCACATGTCCTTGTTCTCGGCACCATTGACATTTGCCTAGAAAAGTGTAGGGCTTTGTGGGATCACTACCATTAAGAATTTGATAGGATGAAGTTTGGTTAATGAGATCCATTGAAGAAGACGAAGTTGAACTGTTTTGGATCAAGTCTCTGATACCATGAAGAAGAGTTGAAGAGAAGGATACATATTTTTATTCATGGATTACAAATATATAAAGTTACAGATACATGTAACCAATCCTTATCATGATATTTATTTTATTTCAATGGCATAACATATATGCAGAGACTGACATAGATTATGTCAATCCTTATCACAGACTAGCATGCCCACACACTTGTGAACAAAGCCTCCTTAAAAGAAAACATAAACATATTGTTGAAACTGGTTTAACACTGCTTGCACAAGCATCACTACCTCTGAAATTCTAGCCTCATGCATTTTCCACACAATATACTTAAAAAAATAGGTTACCAACCAAGGTATTAAAGTTTAAATGTCCCATAGAAGTATTAATCCAAGTCAAGCTTGATTATAGATCTACACCATGCACTTTTCTTATGTATACTACCAATCACAAAGGTTATAAATGTCTTGAAAACAATGGAAGAGTTTATATTTTTAGACATATGGTAATCAATGAAAAAATATTTCCCTTTAGTGACACAAACTACAAAATCACTAAGAAGATTTATAACCCAAGATATACAATGCCTTCTATACCTGATTATAGTGATGACTTTTTGTATGTGCCACACTCATGTAGTAATGACACACACAAACAACACAACATAGCTTCACACCTCAACACATTGTGTCCAGTGAAGAATCAAGTCAAAAATGTAAAATATCATATGACAATATTTGTGCAGAATCTCAATGTACAGGTAATGAAGATAGTAAAAAAAAACACTACATCAAGCATTCATGACGAAGATGACACTCATATTCAAAACTAGCATCACATGATGACCAAAGCCAAAAGTGGTATATTTAAAAGAAAAATTTATAGTAGTGGATCAAATTGTGAAGAGCCATCCACTTATCATCAAGCAACACTTAATGATAAGTGGAAAGTAACTATGAAAGAAGATGATACATTTCTAAATAAACACTTGTAGGAGGAAGTATACATGGAACAACCTCAAGTCTTCAAACAAAAAGGAAAAGAGAAGCAGGTGTGCAAGACAAATAAAGTAATATATGGTCTCAAACAGACACCTAGAGTGTGGTTTGATAAATTAAAGTCCAAACCGTAAAAATATGGCTACAACACCTCTAAATATGACAACTCATTATTCATTAAATTTGTGTCCAACATGTGCTAATTTATGTCGATAACTTCATAATCACATGTAATAATGAAAGTGAAATCAAGAGCTTTACTAATCAACTGAACAATTAATTCTCAATAAAAGGTTTGAGGGAGATAACATATTTTCTTGGAATAGAGGTGTCAACAGAATCATCAACAATAAATTACATCTAAATCGAAGGAAGTACATTTCAGAAATATTGGTCAAGTCAAAGATGGACAAAATAAACTTACTTCTCACTCCAATGAGAAGCAACTTACATCTTAGTGAAGAAAGGGGAGAGCCTATATATAGTGAAAAACAATACGAGAGTATTGTGGTTGCACTTCAATGTGTCACAATTGCAAGGCCAGATATCTCATACTCAATAAACAAGTCATGCAAAAACCCTAAAGTGAACATCGGAAGGCACTTAAGAGGATACTAAGACACCTGAAGGGCACCTTTAATCAAGGGCTTATCATGAAATCAAGAAATAATCTCGACATTAATGCTTTTTCAAATGTAGACCGCGAAAACCATTATAATGATAAAAAATCTACAAGTGGATACTGTATATTCCTAGGGAATAGTCTAGTTTTGTGGTGTGCAATGAAACAAAATACGGTGTCAAGATCAAGTACAAAAGAAGAATATTGAAGTATAGCTAGCACAACTACATAAATAATGTGGACTCAATCACTTTTAAGTGAACTAAAGGCTGACACAGACAACAAAGCAACAATCTGGTGTGACAATCTAAGTGCTATAGCATTAACTACCAACCCAATGCTACATTCGAGAACCAAACACTTGGAACTGGATATTTACTTTGTCAGAGAACTTGTGCAAAAAGGAAAGTTACACGTGAATCACGTACTTTCTACTTACCAATCGACTGATATTCTAACCAAGCCTTTGTCTAAGCACATATTCGAAGCACCGAGAAACAATCTCTGTATCACTGAAATCAACCATTCACAGCTACTCAAAGACTCAGTTCTCTCCTCTATGGCAATGACAAAGGCTTTAGAGAAGAAAAATCAACTTCAAGCAGACAAATATGATAGATCCATCAACCAAAGGCCATGGATCTACCATAAATGCCTCTACTGTCTCAAAATAAGAGAATTTTAACAAATCAGAGAAATTAGAGAGGAGCCACAGATGCCACAAAAGCAAATTAGGGAGGAGCGACATCAGATATGAAGAATTTTGCAGTGAGAAGTTAGATAAATTGTGGTTTGAAGATAACAGAGGAAGCCATTTTTTTTCTCCAACTCTAGCAGCAGAAGTAGGGTTTGTGGGGAGGGAGGGACGGGTGGGGTGTATAAAGGAATAATTCGAATAACGAGATTACAATAGTGATGCTTGTTTGTTGATCACATGGTAGTTAAGTTCATTATTTCTTTATGCCAATGATACCACATTAATTACTCTTCTTGGATCTAGCTATAGAAGAAAAAAAACTCTGTAATGCATGGTTTGTAAACTTACTACGGTTTTATGTAGAGAAGAGAAAATTGCATATCCAATTACACTTTTTTTAATGCTTACTTTTAGGCAACAATATACCTAAGTTGATGCTTGTTCCTTCATTAGATGCTGGATAACTTTACACCTTCGTGGTGTGGGACCACGTTGCATGATGTTTCCACTCTTTTACATTTCTGCATACAATCAGCTGCTCCTCCCATTCATAACGCTTCTACCTCGGTCTTTGATCCGGCCTCATCCATCATGGTTGTCGAGTCTTTTCCTTCCACCTCGGTCATTGATGTTAGTATCTCTTTGTATAGGTATTCTTCATGATCATCCGTTTCTTTATGATTAACTACCGAATAAAGCTGTCAATATTGATAATAAAATCTGCCAGATCCATCCTAATGATTAAATGGTAGGTGGATTAGGTTTGATCATGTACTCAATTTTTCTACTTCCTGGCTCAATCAATTTTCAAGTATGTACTTAGGGCGCAAAATAAAAGGATTTTGCGAAGACGGAGGAGAAGAGAAAAAAAAGATTAAGGAAAGGGAAATAGAAAGGCATAAGTTGATTTTTTGTAGTGTGAGTCCACCTTGTCGCTCTTATCCTTTTTACAATAAAATAAATTTTAAAATAGAAAAGAGTGTTACCGTAGGTGATTCTAGTTTGTTGATCACACGGTGGTTAACTTCATTATTTCTTTGTGCTAATGATACCACATTAATTACTTTTCTTGGTGCTAGATATAAAAGAAAAAAAGGAAAAAAAATCATTAATGCATGGTTTGTAAACTTACTATGTTTTATGTATAAAAGAGAAAATCGTATATTCAATTACACTCTTTTTCTTCTTTTTTTGTGCTTACTTTTGATCAACAATATACCTAAGTGATACTTGTTCCTTAATTAGACGTTGGATGAATTTACAGTTTCATAGCATGGGACCATGTTGCATGACGTCTCTAATATCGAAACATTCCGAAGATTATTTCCACTCAAATCCATTCCAATTCATATATTGGAAAATTCTGGTTATTAAAACCCTTTACAAATCCAATTTTTTAATTTAAAAACCATTAGATTTCTAATCTAGTTAATAACTAGTTCAATTCGATAAAAATATATTTTTATCTTTTCAAACTTGGAATTTTTCATCCAAAATCTTTCCAAATCATTTGTTATGATTTTAACAATTTTTTCATGTTTTTGGTAATTTTATTAAGGCCTTTACAGTCGGTTTCCAATAACGGCCACCGAACTGCATCCACAGCGACCTTTTTTGAAATTGATTTGGACATATTTCCAAATCTAACCGTTAGATTTCAAATCTCTTATATTCAATATCAAATTCTGAAAACAACAAATATCATTTTGGATGAGGTGTTAGCGATGTTGAGTTCATTTCAAATTTAATCCAATTGTAACGACCGGACGAAATCTGGTAGGCTTTGCAACCATTCCTTCATCCCCCAAGGTAGTAGGCTAACCTCCCACCGTGGCTTACACTGATCCCCTAGACACCTTGTTTTACGGCTAACCTCTCGACTGCTCAACCAATCCTCAAAAGGAACATGTAGGGGTAAGAGCCCACTGTTCACCACAAAACCACATGGTGAGAACCCCCTATCATGCGTACCCAGCCCACACTAGTCCTTGTCGCTGGCTCTGTGTGTGCTGGGTACGTATGATAAGGGTTCTCACCATGTGGTTTGGTGGTGAACAATGGGCTCTTACCCCTTCATGTCCCTTTTGAGGGTTGGTTGAGCAGTCGAGAGGCTGACCGTAAAACAAGGTGTCTGGGGGATCAGTGTAAGCCACGGTGGGAGGTTAGCCTGCTACCTTGGGAGATGAAGGGACGGATGCAAAGCCTACCAAATTTTGTCGGGTCATTACAGCTGATACCATACATAATGGGAGATCCAACCATCAGATTCTCCTAAAACTAGAACCATCGGGTTCATATCGAAAAGAGATTTCCAATGAATGTAAGAGATTTGAAATCTAATGGTTAGATTTGGAAATATGTCCAAATGAATTTCAGAAAAGGTCGCTATGAATGCAGTTTGGTGGCCGATATTGGAAACCGACTGTAAGGGGCTTAATAAATTATTAAAAATATGGAAAAATTGTGTAAAATCATAATAAATGATTTGGAAAGAGTTTGGGTGAAAAATTCCAGTTTAGAAAAGATAAAAATACATTTTTGTCTAAATGAACTAGTTATTAAAACACAATTTAAATCGTCCATTATTCTTAAACCCCATGTGAAAAGAATAAATTTTTTAATCAAAGATTAATGGAGTTTCCAATTATATTTAGTAATTGTAATAAAATGGAAGGTGAATTGGGTTTATTGTAAACTATGTTTTTAACGACGTTCGTTCTTTCACCCAACTAACAATGAAATGTAATTTGGAATCTGTAAATCTTTTATAAAGATTTAATGGAAAATTTCAAAAGTATAGTTTTCCAATTTAATTTCCCAGGATATATAGTGACCATCCCTCTCGGTCGATCCAAATCGATCATGAAAATGACTTAAATCGAACCAAAAAGGCGGATACGCTAACTTTGGCGCACAACACATCAGAACAAATAACAGAAGTCTTTTATAAACATCATAATAATGTTACATCAGAGTAAAGAATATCAGAGTATCAAAAATAATATACAGCGGAAAATAAATTTGCAATAAATGTAATACAATGCAGCAGAAACAAATAAACTAACATAGCGAAAGACTATCAATGCTCTGGACACAGCTTTAAGCTTCGATCCAGAATCCTGCTAAATTAAATAATCTGCAAAACCAAAACTACTGAATGCCCATGTGGAAAATATGGGCACCTAGAGTTTAGGTAGAAACAATAAACTCTGAGTCAGTCATGGGACTAGTGTGAGAACTCAAAACAGTTACTAAACTTTACTTTAAAATATTGTAAATCACGGGACCACGCCGTATGTCACAAAACCGGTTCACCCCCATGAATACAGGTGCATAAACAATAACTAATAATAGTCATATGGGTCTACAATGCATCATACAACATGCAATTCCTCAATCTACCCATTTAAACTTAACCCAAACATAGATTTTCCAAAATCCAATTCACTTTACAGAAATTATTCCTTTGGACTCTATTTCTCGATTTCTTATTTCAAATCATTTTGAAATACATATCTAACTTTTATATCAAAGTAGATTTCACTTCGAGATCTCAAACCAAAATATTTGTAAATATGAATTCCAAAACATCACGATGCATACAAACAAATACGCAACCAAATATCGGTCATCTTACCTCAGACAAGGTTGTACGCGCCTATCCAACTCGATATATATATATATATATATATATATATATATATATATATATATATATATGTGTGTGTGTGTGTATACCTCCCACGATGGAGCATGCTACACTGACGATGCACCATCCCATACTCTGGGGGAAGCATACACCGCCCTCACACTTTTAGTCGCTCTCGGGTCACCCGATCTTTAGCCACATATAAATCATTTCATATCCCATAGTAGGGAAAATCATTTCACAACACAATAATCACAAGTACTTTCAAACTATAGTACTTCACATCAGCAATTCACACATATGATCAGTCACTATTAATCACATAAGCTTTGAGCTCGTACATCTCAAAGAAGGGTGTTAACCAAGAGAATAAATTTTCCACCACCAAATAGATGTGTTATCAATAACAACTAATCGGATACGCGATGAACCACTATGTAAAACCATAATACACTTCCAAATCATTTCGAAATCATCAGGTTTAGCCATGTATTGGGGAAATTAATTAACACTAACTATGTAATTAATTTTTAATTAATAATGTTTAGTTATTAATTTAGACAATGATATGTAGTGACCCTCCCTCTCGGTCGATCCAAATCGATCGTTAAAACGACTTAAATCAAACCAAAAAGCAGATACGCTAACTTTAGGCGCACTACACATCAAAACAAACAATAGAAGACTTTTATAAACATCATAATAATGTTACATCAGAGTACAGAATATCAGAGTATCGAAAATAGTATACAGTAGAAAATAAATTTACAATAAATGTAATACAATGCAGCGGAAACAAATAAACTAACACATCGGAAGATTATCAATGCTTTGGGCACAGCTTTAAGCTCCGATACCATATGTAGTGACCCTCCCTCTCGGTCTATCCATATCGATCGTTAAAACGAATTAAATCGAACCAAAAAGGCGGATGTGCTAACTTTGGGCGCACAACACATCAGAACAAATAACAAAAGACTTTTATAAACATCATAATAATGTTATATCAGAGTACAGAATATTAGAGTATCGAAAATAATGTACAGCGGAAAATAAAATATATATTTATGCGATGTGAATAATATATAAATGAAATGTGAATAATATATATGAAATACAAATAAAATAATATAAATGCAATGTGAAATATATATTTATATGCAGTGTATTAATTATATATAAGTGTTGTATAAATTTATATATATGAGATATATAAAATGGTCGTGAAATGGAATAATTATTGGATTGTTAAAAATATTATTTTTAACATATATATGCACTGTATACAATTATCATGTAATGGAAATGGATGAAAAATATAATATATATACATTTAAATGGTTTGAATAGAACGTGTTGTGCAGCGACCGTTCGCGAATTTCCACCATTGACTTCGAATTGGCATAACGGGAGGTCCGATTGTCGGATTCTCCTAAAACCGAAACCGTTGGGTTTGTAATGAAAAGATCTTTCTAATGAATATAAGAGATTTTAATTTGAATGGTTGGATTTTAAAATACGTCCAAATCAGATTCAGAAAAGTTCGCTACGGATGCAGTTCGGTGGCCGTTATTGGAAACCGACTGTAAAGACCTTAATAAAATTATTAAAAATATGGAAAAATTGTGTAAAATCATAATAAATGATTTGGAAAGATTTTGAACGAAAAATTCCAGTTTTGAAAAGACAAAAATATATTTTCATCGAAATGAACTAGTTATTAACTAGAATAACAATCCAATTTTTTAAATAATAGATTGGATTGAGAAATGGTTTTAATATAACCGGAATTTTCCAATGTATGAATTGGAAAGGATTTAAGTGGAAATAATCTTCGGAATATTTCGATATTGGATTCCGTGACTATACAGGTATTGTGGAGGAATTTGGAAGATAGATATATATCGTTATTCCCCATAAGATATATGTTGGTTTCAGAATTTGATGTTTAATATAAGCCAATATTATTTCTATTTAGAGCCTTATATTTAATATTAAATTGGATTTTGTGTTTATCGTGAATTGTGTTTAAACGACGTTGGTTCTTTAATCCAGTTAAAAGCAGGATTAATTTTCCTAAAAGATGAATAATCATTTAGTAATGATTTTAGGGATTGAAACCAATTAGAGTTTGAATAAATCTTTAATTAGATTGTGAATGTATAGATGGTACATAAATTACCAAAACATGAGATGTGGTATAAGCCACCAAGATGAAACGACCCAAACTCGCCCGTAAGGGAAAGCCTGGATTGTGTCGAGAACACGACAAATCAGAACACAAACAAAAGAACATTTCATTGCTTATTACAACAATTACATCAGAGTACAAGAATATAACAAAGTATGAATAAATAATACATATCAGAAATATATCAGAGATTAAAATTACATTAGCAGTGGAAAAATAAAACATAACACAACTGAAAGAAATACACGGATACAAAGCTTTCCAAATATAGCTCCATCTGTAAATTCAGAATCCTGGGAAAATAATATATGCAAAACCAAAACTACTAGCTGCCCGTGTGGAAAATAGGGGCACCCAGAGTTTAGGTTAAAACAATAAACTTCAGGTCAGTCATAGGACTGGTGTGAGAAATAAAACAGTTAATTAAAACTTTACTTTAAAATTTAGTAAATCAAGGGACCCCGCCATATAACACGGAATGAGTTTTCTCCCAAGAATACCAGTGCAAAAACAGTTTATAAATACCGCAATTCCTTTTGGAAAAATGAAGCTATTATAAGACTCAGGTCCCATCACACAATGCAACACTAGACGGAGGATAGAGTTTTCCCTTATAATAGCCAAACATGCTTGATACGTTTAAAACAAATCATTTTGATACTACTATAAGTGTACAGTGTCAAAATCAACTTCAAATATAAATGTATCAATCATAGATGGCATGGGAACCATATATCATGTCGCCATACTAGGCTCTACAATCAAAACTGAAATGTCACATATTGGAAATTGGATTTCCATCATGAGTCAAGGCAAGGGATGCATTCTTTGTCAGCTTCGAGACACTCTAGCAAATGCCTTAGGGTTCCCCACAGTGAACACTTGGATCCTCCAAGGTCGGTCCACACTAACGTTAGTGGATTGGTTATTTCTGAACACACGTTTCCCGGTCCTATAGGACCTATCTATCGGCTTCATTGTAACCGATATATCAGAGGCGCCTCGTAATCCATCATCCGCATAGGTAAAAAAATGTATGGGCTCCATACCGTGACACCACCAATAGCTAGAAGGAAACGTCATGCACTCCTTGTGTCCCTTACCCCGTTTTTGACCCATGTCGAGGTGTGAGGCTCGCGAATTAACGCTATACACAAAGCTATGCTATTTAAAGTCGTGCTTTAATCATCAACCACAAGGCCCTGCTTTTCAACAAAAGCCTTGATCATTTGCATCTCAGTATGCTACACTGACAATTCATGCCACTGATTTCTGCCAATATATAACCTCTAAGCTCATACGTCTCAGAGAAGGGTGTTAAGTTAGAGAATAAATTCTCCACCACCAAATAGATATATATTTAGCAGAGATCAACAACACAAAATAAAATCCAATGTCAGACACACATCCATTTGCTAGTTCGTTCTGGGTCTGAACGAAACCAGAGGCACCTATTCCTCGTCCCATATGTCCAATACAGGAGAGAGGTCCTTGCATATCCGGTCGATCTCCAAGTACGTCTGGACGATCACCACTTATTAACTTGTCTTGGGTGTACAGCCCAATCAAGACATTAGTAATCATCCAAACGATGTGATGAACTCCGGTCTTCAACCAACGTCTTCATCGTCAAATCAATTATTCAGAATGGGTATAAACGCGGCCTTTCCGAATAATTCACGTATCTTATAATCAAGTGCTATAAAAACAAAACATATGCCTCATTCCAATTCTGAATATTCTTTTATTCAAATATTCATATCCTTTGGGAAAGGTTCCTATTAATTATATCAAATATAAATTCTTTTAAATTTATACTTTAATCTTCCTTTGGAAATTAATTCCAAACCAAATTAAGGTTTACCAACTAGTCGGGATTATAGAGCCTTACCGAAGTAATCATTTATTTATTAACCCCAATCCTAACCTATTCATCCCATGGAGCAAAACTGGTAATACTCCATATTTAACACCACGATGTTATCGGTAAATTTAATTACCACTTCACGTTCAAATCTAATTAAAGATTTAACTATCGCTTGGAGCAAAACTGATGATACTCCATTCTCAATCATTTTCCAAATTTGATAATTTAGATTATCACAATCACATTTCAATCTAATTAAAGATTCATTAAAACTCCACTTAGTTTTAATCTTCCCAAAAATCATTATTAATGATTATTTAACTTTGGTAAATCAAACATGCCACATTGACAATTTACACTGTACAATTGATTTATGTCGATATATAACCTCTAAGCTCGTACGTCTCATAGAAGGGTGTTAAGCAAGAGATTAAATTCTCTGCCACCAAACAGATATATATTTAGCAGACATCAACAATACAGTTCGAATACAATGTTAGACATGTAATCCTATCTTTAATTGGGTTAAAGAATCAATGTCTTTTAAAACACAGTTCACGATAAACCCAAAAGGACATTCTATTAATTATGTAATCTTCAGGAAACAGATCGATATATAATTGATATCATTTTCCGTATCCGACTAATAATATATAAATGAAATAATGACAAAGCCTTTTAAATTCCATATATATTAACAATCTTCCACCACAGAAGCTCACTTCAGTTATTACCAAATTGAACTCCATTCAATTCCAATTTAATATATTAAATTTGAAAACTTTACTTTGGAAAATTTCCATTGAATCTTAATAAAAGATTTATATATTCCAAATCACATTTCACTGTTAATCGGGTTAAAGAATGAATGTCATTAAAAACACAGTTCATAATAAACCTAATTCACATTTCATTTTATTCCAATTATTAAATATAACTGGAAACTCTAATAATCTTAATTAAAAGATTTATTCTTTTAACACGGGTTTAAGAACAGTGTTATTGAAGACACCATTCACGACAAACCCAAAATCCAATTTGATATTAAATATAAGGCTATGAATAGAAATTATATCGGCTTATATTCAATATCAAATTCTGAAACCAATACATATCGTATGGGGAATAACAATACATATCTATCTTCCAAATCCCTCCACAATATCTGTATAGTCACGAAATCCAATATCGAAATCTCCCGAAGATGATTTCTATTAAAATCCATTTCAATTTATAGACTGGAAAATTTTCTGTTTATATTAAAAACCCTTTACAAATCCAATTTATTTAATTAAAAATTATTGGAATTCAAATCTAGTTAATAACTAGTTAATTTTGATAAAAATATATTTTTATCTTTTAAAATATGGAAATTTTTATCCCAATTCTTTCCAAATCATTTATTATGATTTTACACAAATTATTAATATTTTTAATAATTTTATTAAGGCCCTTTCAGTTGGTTTTCGTAAACGGTCATCGAACTGCATTTACAGCGACCTTTTTCAAATTTGATTTGGACATAATTCCAAATCCAACTGTTAGATTTCAAATCTCTTATATTCATTGGAAAGCTCTTTTCGATATGAACCTAAGGTTCTGGTTTAAGGAGAATCCGACGGTCGAATCTCCCGTAACGTCAATTTGAAGTCAATGGTCGAAATTCTCGAACGGTCACGGCGTGGCGCATTCTATTCAGGCAATTAAATATATAATATATATTTCACCAATTTCCGTTAAAAACGTATTTTATAAATCGTTTATCAATTCGTTTTAAAACGATTCCCACTTTCATTTCAATTTTAAATCAACATTGAATACTTCTTATCATTATAATATTTAAATGATAATATTTTCAAAATATCTGATTTTGAAATCATTTCCTTTTTTATATTTATTATAAAAATGAATAAATTCGATATAAATATCTTTCGCTTCAAAATGGCGCATATATAATCAACACGGCTTCACACATTTCAATATTCTCATGTCCATCAAAAATTGGACATCAAATTAACTTTATAATCCTTTACTAGAATATTATTTTAAAATATTCGTTTTTTAAAATTATTTGTTATTTCTGAATTGGAATCAGACACAGTAAATTACCATATAATGTTATTTATATGGATTTCAAACAACACATGTATACAACAACAATGAAAAACAATAATTGTAACACCCCACCTCCGCCAGGGCCACTAACGAGTGATTGCACTAGCTTTGGAGGGGTGTTGTCTAGGTAAACATGCACAAAGATATCACAAGGCAGAACATAGATAAATAAATAAGTAAAGCAGCGGTAGAAATTTAAAAACCATAGTTAACCACTTAAAAACCAAAGTCAACTTGCATCAAAATACTTAGTCATCATTTTCCATCTACCACAAGTCTAGAAAACAAAAACTGAAAATAACATAAAGTAAACTGTCCCCAAAATAGATGTGGTGAAGCCATAGCAAGCTCAAGTACAAACCGTACATGAGCTGTCAAGAAAGCAAGCCAAATGTCCAAGCTAAGCACTAGTGTTCCCTCCCTGAGAACATGGGGGGGAACGGAAGAAAAGAGGCGAAAGAAAAAGGGTCAGTCATAAAGACTGGTAAGTCCTACCTAATGTTAGTATAAAAACTAATGAAGTTAACTAAACATGAGAAACTGAGATAAAACATAAAGATGGTAACTAACTGGCATGATAAATAGATAACAAGGTAGATCAAATGTGGCATCGCATATACAAGGTTTAGTTTTGCACCAATAGTACTAGTATTCTAACCCATGTCAAGTATAAACAAGAAATGATCCCTTGGCCCAATATCATGAGATGACCCAAGTCAAGTATAAACAAGAAATGATCCCTTGGCCCAATATCATGAGATGACCCAAGTCAAGGTCCAACTATGCGATCTAGTCGATCGGCTCCCTATAAGCCTAACTCGTCGAGTGTCGGTGTCATACGGCCCAATCACGGAATGTAGTCAACTGTGCTAGGTCCACCCTGGGGTGTATCAAGCCCTAGGGTGCCAACCACTGACACAAATCAAGCACGCACAGTCTAAACCTACTGGTGCCCATGTCTGTTTTTTTCAACTCTGGACTATGTGCACGACCATAGCCCGCCTGAACCTACACTGGCGCACCTACTCAGCCGTCTTTCTAGTCGCTTACAATCAGCCCAGTAATCGTGCCCCACCCTAGCCTAGTCCCTAGGGTATCGTTATACATCCCAGAGGGTTATTGCTGAAAATGACCATGTAACTAGGGTTTCTAACGGGTTAAGTGTGGTTAACCCTATCCAATCATGTATCAAGTTGGTTAAGTGTATCCAAGTGGTTCATGACTTAACCCTAACATGTGGCATTAATTAATTTAATGCGCCCAACCTCTCACATTAGACTTTGTTGTGGTTACTGGATGTGTCGGGCGGGTCCGGGCAGCTTTACACCACAACCTAGTCTAACCTCGGGTTTCAAGCGCGATATGACCAACTACTCACATTGGGTCCTATTGTTTGTTGCCCCTGGATTTGTCGGGCGGTTGCGGGCAGATTTATGCTACAAACTCAACCCAACCTCGAGTTGGCCACTTTATGGTTTTCTACATGTCATGACCACATTCAAGTTTTCAAGCATAATCAATTTTCATGTCACATTTCAAGTCTTGTTTTTCATGTCATTTCAAGTTCGCCTAACAACCCATAACGTATTCCCATCGCACGTAAATTCGCATCAATACAAATAGATCAAGAAGGGGAACATAACAATATGACAAAGATGGGCATAAGGTGGTAAAGTTGGTCATAAGTTAAACATGATGATATTTGAGGAAAAGGTGTTCATCACAACTAGCATATAGGATTATTAGCCTCAAAACATGTATGACATCAAACTTAGCAAATAGGGTGGTAACATGGTAATAGTTGACATAGAGTGATAAACTTGTGACTAGCATGTAGTTCAACATCATAGGCAAGTTAACATCAAGGTTATGAGGGGTTCTATGTTGCATTATGCATAATCCCCAAATAATGCTCATTGCATTCTATCCAAAAATCAAGGTGAATGGTACTAGGTTCATGATAGTTCCATAATCATAGATCAAAAGAGTCATGAATGGATCTATGCATACAATGATAGACCAAAGACAAGTATTACACAAGAATCCCATTTCAACTTGCTACATGTTCATATTAATTTCATAGTTTAAATCTAAGAGTAGGGTGGGGCTTACAAATCGTGGCTATGAGAACTAGAACAAAATAGAACAAGATAGAGACATTGTAGAAGCTCTAGGAATGATGTAGCAACACTAACAATCCCCAAACAATAATAAGCTCCACACAAAGCCTTGAGAAATAAGTAGCTCCTTTGATTTGATGGAGAAAGATTGCTCCTTTGCCTTAGAAGCTCTCAAGATGAAGATGGAGGCCATGATTAGGGAGCATTTTGGCAGCACTTAGTTGTTAGGATGATTTGTGGTGGTTTAGGCTAGGTCTTAGGGTGTTTTTATAGGTGTAGAGACAAGTTTAGGCCATAGGATTAACCCTAGTTTAGATCTGAACCATCAAATCCCATCATAGGCCAACTGAACAGACCCAAAGGAGCAAACAGGTGCACCAGGCAAACATGGCCGACCAGGGAAGTCGACCCCCAGGTCGACATCCAAGTCGACTAGGCAGACGACCTGGGCTGGGGCAGGTCGACTCCCCAGTCGACCTGGGGCTGGGCAGGAAATTTTCCCGCCTAGCCTGTTTGGGGCTGAATTTGAATTTCGGGCTGAATTTTGAATTTTCTGAAATCTTCTATGGGCCGTATCTTGGTCATACGGACTCCGATTTACGAAATTTCGGACTTGTTTTCAAGCAGAATTTCGAGACGAACGCAATGGCATAACCTGTTCCCATTGATTCTAAACTTATAATTTAGTTCTGCCCTGATTTCTTGTTTTAACATGTTATTAAAAATTCGGGTTGTTACATTCTCCCCACCTTAAAGGATTTCGTCCCCGAAATCTCCAAATTAGGAAGAACGTATCCTACCATCCAACATCCATCTACTCAAAAAATCATCCACAAGTAATCATTCTCCTTAAAAGAATTCTAATGCTGTATGAACATATGCAAAAGTGTGTGTATATGCACCTATCTAATGCGAAAATCAGGTGGTTACTGACTCAGTAAACCTCCTTAATGCAGAATATGTTAGTGAAATGAGTCCAAATGTATGCAAATTCCTAACATAATTTATAATTTCTACATGAGTGCACATAACATTCATTCATATGCAACATCCACGTGATAGCATAACAAGTTTCATCCATGAATAAGCATAAACACTCATGCATATGCAATATGAAAGTGTGTGAGCCGATCTTAGTGCCTAACGTGTATCATGCATCCACGAGTAACCACTTGCAAACACTTGCAACCATTTGCAACCACCAAGCATAACATGTTTCAAATACATGTTTCATCCAAAGGGTTTCTACCTAAGGTTCTCATGACAAGATTAACAAATTAATAAGATAAACATGGATAGCAAAAGAAAGATATGCTAACTAGGAAAAGAGATCGAGAATGTACCCTCAAAAAGAAATGGATAAAGCCCACGCATCTTCTCCTCGGTTTCCCAAGTTGCTCTTCATCGGCTTCACTCCATTGAACCTTTACTAACTTGACTTCTCGATTCCTCAACTTCTTGATCTCCGTTCCCAAGATACGAATCGGAGCTCGCCTCAGGGTTGCCTCTTTCTCTACCTCCACGTCTTCAAGAATGCTAGGCTCAACTACTTCGGCTGATTCATGTAGGCATTTTCGCAGATGCGAGACATGAAAGACATTGTGCACTCCAGCCAACTTCTTGGGCAATTCCCCCCTATAAGCCATTTGCCCAATCTTCTCGATGATAGGGAAGGGTCCTACGAACCTTGCTGCTAGCTTTCCAACTGCTCCAAAACGAACCACATTTCGCAAGGGAGAAACCTTCACAAAGACCATATCTCAAATTTCAAACTCTAAGTATGTCTTTCGCTTGTCTGCATAGGATTTTTTTCTGTCTTGGGCCGTTTTCATCCGCCTTCGAATCAACTCAACTTTCTCGGATGTGTCCCTTATCATGTCGGGCCCAAGTATAAGCTTATCCGTCGTCTCCCACCAACATGTTGTCGACTTGCACGGCCTCCCATACAAAGCTTCGAATGGTGCCATCCCTATGCTTGCTTGGTAGCTGTTATTATAAGCAAACTCTATGAGAGGAAGGTGGTCTTCCCAAGTGCCACCAAAGTCAAGAATGCATAGCCTCAACAGATCTTCTAGTACCCTATTCACCCTTTCGGTCTGACCATCCGTCTGTGGGTGATAGGCTGTACTTAGATTCAATCGCGTACCCATCACTTCTTGCAAACTATTCCAGAATTGGTTAGTGAAGATTGGGTCACGATCGCTAACTATGCTAGAAGGAACTCCATGCAATCGCACTATCTCTCGAAGATAAACAGATGCTAGCCATGATGCGGTCCTCTTGCTCTTCACTGGAATGAAATGAGCGCTCTTCGTGAGTCTATCCACTATGACCCATATGCTAGTATTCCCCTTCCTTGATCTTGGCAATCCATCCACAAAATCCATAGAGATACTTTCCCACTTCCATTGCGGGACCTCCAATGGATGAAGTAGCCCACCGGGCTTCTTTGACTCGGCCTTTACTTGATGGCAAACAATGCATCTAGAAACAAACTCTGCAACATCCTTTTTCATCCCATCCCAAAAGAAAATGCGCTTCATATACCGGTACATCTTATCCCCTCCGGGATGTATGGTCATCCTCGAGTGATGCGCCTCCTCAAGAACTTTATTTACTAAGTCTCCCACTTGTGGGACACATAGTCTTCCATCCCGCCTTAGCCGTCCCTTGTCATCGATAGTATATCTAGCGAGGTGACTTGACGTCTCACCACGAATCAACTTGTCCATAATCTCGACTATTTGCGGGTCTTCCCTCTGTGAAGCCCCAACTTGATCAAGAAGTGTAGGTCTAAGCTCAAGGGATGCTAACGAACCAGTCATCGACTCAACAGCAGGGGAAAAATCAAAGGTTGCCAAGAACTCTAGGCTCTTCATCTCAACAAACAAGGGTCTCAAAGTCAACCTTCTTCTACTTAGCGCATCCGCCACAACATTACCCTTGCTAGGGGTATAAGCTATATCGAAGTCATATGATGCCAAGAATTCCATCCACCTCTGCTGCCTTAGGTTCAAATCTTTCTGCGAGAAGAGGTACTTGAGCGACTTGTGATCAATATATAACTCAAACCTTTCACCTAGAAGATAATGGCGCCAAGATTTGAGTGCAAAGACGATCGCCGCCAACTCCAAATCATGAGTGGGATAGTTCTTCTCATGAACTTTGAGTTGCCTACCCCCAAAGCATATCACTCTCCCTTCTTGCATCAGGACAACGCCTAATCCCGTGCCACATGCATCAGTGTACACGGTAAACAACTTCCCTCCATCGGGTAATTCTAGAACTGGAGTTGTGGTAAGGGCTTTCTTGAGCCTTTGAAAAGCAATCTCATACTCTAAGTCCCATGCAAAGACTAAGTTCTTCTTCGTTAACTTAGTGAGAGGGGCTGAAATCTTAGCGAAGTCCTTAATGAACTTCCTATAAAATCCTGCCAGACCGAGAAAGCTTCTCACTTCAGTTGCATTCTTCGGAACTTTCCAGTCTTGTACCGCCACTACTTTAGCGGGATCTACAGCTATGCCTTGCTTAGAAACGATATGCCCAAGGAACCGAACTTCCCTTCTCCAAAAATGGCATTTGGAGAACTTGGCTTTTAACTGATGAGCTCTAAGCATATCCATAAACTCCTTGAGATGTGTAGCATGCTCTTCCTCGTCCTTAGAGAAGATCAGAATATCATCCACGAAGACAACCACAAACTTGTTAAGGAACTCCCTAAACACCCTACTCATCAAATCAACGAAGTATGCGGGTTCATTAGTCAAACCGAACGGCATGACGAGCCATTCAAAGAATCCATCTAGAGTCCTAAACGCAGTCTTTTCAATACTATCCTCAGCCACTCTAAGCTGATGGAATCCGGTGGCTAGATCGAGTTGAGAGAAAATAGAAGCACCTACAAGCTGGTCAAAGAGATCATCAATCCTCGGTAACGGGTGCCTATTCTTCTTTGTCAGCTTGTTTAACTCACGATAATCAACACATAGACGAAGCGAAACATCCGCCTTAGTAGCGAATACCACAGGAGCACCCCATTCAGAAATGCTTCGCCTAATGAAATTTTTCTCAAGCAACTCCTTGACTTGCTTGCTAAGCTCTCTTCTTTCTCGCGGGGCCATGTGCCTAACAGACAATGAAACTAGCTTGGCATTATCAACAAGATAAATACGGAAGTCTATCTCGTGTTTAGGGGGTAACCCCTTCACCTCATCAAAAACATCAGGATATTCTCGGACCACCCTCACAGATTGAAGATTGTCAATAGACGATTCGAGGGATTCAAGATAACATAACATGACGGGATCCATAGGGTTACAAGAAATCTCTAGGGTATTGCCAAGGCGAGTCATAAGCCTCATTACCCTATGCTCACAATCGAGAATGGCTCCATAACTGGACAACCAATCCATGCCCAAAATCAACCCGTATCCCATGAACCCGAGAACATAAGCATTACATGTGAATTCTACGGTCAAGATAGAAATCCTCAAGTCCATACAAATCATAGATAGATGGGCAGAACCCCCAATTGGATTTGAAGCACTAACGGGATCCTCAACTAGACTAGTACTTAGGTGCAAATTTTCAACAATGTCAGAAGAAATAAAGGTATGCGATGCGCCAGAATCAAATAAAGTTCGAACAGGAAAACCAGAAATGTAAACAAGGCTTTCTACAGAAATACTACCTCGATCCGGAGCTGGAGTAGTGTTGAGAGCATGCATCTGCCCTCCAGAAGGTCTTGCTCGCTGAGTCTATCCTTGCCCCTGTCCTTTCTTCTTTGGGCAATCCTTACTGTAGTGTCCAGACTCTCCGCAATGAAAGCATTCTGCCAACTTCCTCTTCTTCTTCCTACAATCTTTGATTATGTGTCCAGTGATCCCACAGAAGTTGCACTTCCTTGTCTCCCTTGCTTTGTTGTTGTTGGCCTTGTTACCCTTGTTGTTCTTGTTGTTCTGGTTGTTCTAGTTGCCTCCCCACTTGGAGTCCACCTTCTTGGTTTGAGTCTCATTAAGCTTAACTTCTTTCTTGCCATTCTTATCATCTCCTTGAAGCATAGCCATATCCACTAAGCTCTCAAAAGTGGCCCCCATGGGTATATGAGACATGGCCAAACCTTGCAATGGCTCATTCAATCCTCGAGCAAAGCATAGAGCCTTCTTCTGAGGTGTGTTAACCATGTCTAAACCGAATCGAGCAAGCTGGTTAAACTTATTCACATACTCCCTCACGGTCATGTCCCCTTGCTTCAAAGATATAAACTTCTCCATTTGCAGATTCTCTTCAGCAGATGATAGAAACTTAAGCCCAAACCTCATCCTAAAGTCGGCCCAAGTCTCTATAGGCCTAGTAGCGTTGGTGACTTCCCACCAATAAGCAGCTTCCTCTTTCAATAGCCATACTGCAAACAGAACTTTCCTACGATCTACTACATCAAAGATAGCAAAAAGGTCTTCAGTTTCCCTTAACCAGTTTCTTGCCTCAACATAAGTCTCTATCCCAACAAAATTCTTGCCACCCATCGCCTTAAAGTCTTTACAAATCATCGCGAAATCTGCTTGTGGACGCTGAGGAGGAGGAGGAGGAACCTCAGGTACGGGAGGAGGAGTGGGAGTGTTTGCTGGGCCGGCTCCATTTTCCCTAGCCTCCATGTACCTCCTAAACCAAATAGGTACCGGTATTCCCTCCGGGATGATAAAGTTATCGGCCATACTAAAACGAAGTAAAAGATAGATTTAGAATGAGGAAACGAAGGATAGTGCTAATGGCTTTTAGGGAATAGCCTTTTAAAATAAACTAGACTTTCCTTGGAAAAATACTTAATTGGTTTTGAAAATATTTTTTCAAAAGGGTTTTTAAAACTTTTGTCCGGTCTAGTAAACCTCATGCTCTGATACCAAATGTAACACCCCACCTCCGCCAGGGCCACTCACGAGTGATTGCACTAGCTTTGGAGGGGTGTTGTCTAGGTAAACATGCACAGAGATATCACAAGGTAGAACATAGATAAATAAATAAGTAAAGCAGCGGTAGAAATTTAAAAACCATAGTTAACCATTTCAAAACCAAAGTCAACTTGCATCAAAATACTTAGTCATCATTTTCCAACTACCACAAGTCTAGAAAAAATAAACTGAAAATAACATAAAGTAAACTATCCCCAAAATAGATGTGGCGAAGCCATAGCAAGCTCAAGTCCAAACCGTGCATGAGCTATCAAGAAAGCAAGCCAAATGTCCAAGCTAAGCAATAGTGTTCCCTCCCTGAGAACCTAGGGGGGAACGGAAGAAAAGAGGCGAAAGAAAAAGGGTCAGTCATAAAGACTGGTAAGTCCTACCTACTATTAGTATAAAAACTAATGAAGTTAACTAAACATGAGAAACTGAGATGAAACATAAAGATGGTAACTAACTGGCATGATAAATAGATAACAAGGTAGATCAAGTGTGGCATCGCATATACAAGCTTTAGTTTTGCACCAATAGTACTAGTATTCTAACCCATGTCAAGTATAAACAAGAAATGATCCCTTGGCCCAATATCATGAGATGACCCAAGTCAAGGTCCAATTATACGATCTAGTCGATCGGCTCCCTATAAGCCTAACTCGTCGAGTGTCGGTGTCATACGGCCCAATCACTGAATGTAGTCAACTGTGCTAGGTCCACCCTAGGGTGTATCAAGCCCTAGGGTGCCAACCACTGACACAAATCAAGCACGCACAGTCTAAACCTACTGGTGCCCATGTCTGTTTTTTTCAACTCCGGACTATGTGCATGAGCATAGCCCGCTTGAACCTACACTGGCGCACCTACTCAACCGTCTTTCTGGTCGCTTACAATTAGCCCCGTAATCGTGCCCCACCCTAGCCTAGTCCATAGGGTATTGTGATACATCCAAGAGGGTTACTGCTGAAAAGGACCACGTAACTAGGTTTTCTAACGGGTTAAGTGTGGTTAACCCTATCCAATCATGTATCAAGTTGGTTAAGTGTACCCAAGTGGTTTATGACTTAACCCTAACATGTGGCATTAATTAATTTAATGCGCCCAACCTCTCACATTAGACTTTGTTGTGGTTACTGGATGTGCCGGGCGGGTCCGGGCAGCTTTACACCACAACCTAGTCTAACCTCGGGTTTCAAGCGCGATATGACCAACTACTCACATTGGGTCCTATTGTTTGTAGCCACTGGATTTGCCGGGTGGTTCCGGGCAGATTTATGCTACAAACTCAACCCAACCTCGAGTTGGCCACTTTATGGTTTTCTACATGTCATGACCACATTCAAGTTTTCAAGCATAATCAATTTTCATGTCACATTTCAAGTCATGTTTTTCATGTCATTTCAAGTTCGCCTAACAACCCATAACGTATTCCCATCGCACGTAAATTCGCATTAATACAAATAGATCAAGAAGGGGAACATAACAATATGGCAAAGATGGGCATAAGTTGGTAAAGTTGGTCATAAGTTAAACATGATGATATTTGAGGAAAAGGTGTTCATCACAACTAGCATATAGGATTATTGGCCTCAAAACATGTATGACATCAAACTTAGCAAATAGAGTGATAACATGGTAATAGTTGACATAGAGTGATAAACTTGTGACTAGCATGTAGTTCAACATCATAGACAAGTTAACATCAAGGTTATGAGGGGTTCTATGTTGCATTATGCATAATCCCCAAATAAAGCTCAAAGCTTTCTACCCAAAAATTAAGGTGAATGGTACTAGGTTCATGATAGTCCCACAATCATAGATCAAAAGAGTCATGAATGGATCTATGCATACAATGATAGACCAAAGACAAGTATTACACAAGAATCCCATTTCAACTTGCTACATGTTCATATTAATTTCATAGTTTAAATCTAAGAGTAGAGTGGGGCTTACAAATCGTGGCTATGAGAACTAGAACAAAATAGAACAAGATAGAGACGTTGTAGAAGCTCTAGGAATGATGTAGCAACACTAGCAATCTCCAAACAATAATAAGCTCCACACAAAGCCTTGAGAAATAAGTAGCTCCTTTGATTTGATGGAGAAAGATTGCTCTTTTGCCTTAGAAGCTCTCAAGATGAAGATGGAGGCCATGATTAGGGAGCATTTTGGCAGCACTTAGTTGTTAGGATGATTTGTGGTGGTTTAGGCTAGGTCTTAGGGTGTCTTTATAGGTGTAGAGACAAGTTTAGGCCATAGGATTAACCCTAGTTTAGATCTGAACCATCAAATCCCGTCACAGGTCAACTGAACAGACCCAAAGGAGCAAACAGGTGCACCAGGCAAACATGGCCGACCAGGGAAGTCGACCCCCAGGTCGACACCCAAGTCGACTGGGCAGTCGACCTGGGCTGGGGCAGGTCGACTCCCCAGTCGACCCGGGGCTGGGCGGGAAATTTTCCCGCCTAGTCTGTTTGGGGCTGAATTTGAATTTCGGGCTGAATTTTGAATTTTCTGAAATCTTCTATGGGCCATATCTTGGTCATACGGACTCCGATTTATGAAATTTCAGATTCGTTTTCAAGCAGAATTTCGAGACGAACGCAATGGCGTAACCTGTTCCCATTGATTCTTAACTTATAATTTAATTCTGCCCTGATTTCTTGTTTTAACATGTTATTAAAAATTCGGGTTGTTACAATTATCCTTCATCCAGAGTGCATTCTACACTGTATAAGCACTAAAATAAATAACGCTTA
The DNA here is from genome assembly GCA_030737875.1 of Allium sativum. Taxonomy (NCBI): domain Eukaryota; kingdom Viridiplantae; phylum Streptophyta; class Magnoliopsida; order Asparagales; family Amaryllidaceae; genus Allium; species Allium sativum. The sequence continues at coordinate 19,466,195 of JASFAX010000025.1, forward strand.
CTACAGTTCTTCAACCAATCGATTGACATGCAACTAAATAATTGGGATTAGTGTACGCCAAATATCATCCCAATACCCGTGTGGAATTTCAACCAAAAATTACTGAATATTATTTATGCAGTCCGGCGATGTGTAAACTTTATCGTCCCAATCCATGTCAGTTAAATAGGTGTACATAAACAAATCGTCCGATTTGTAAATGAACATTTATTTCCATTTTAGGAGAATTTTATGTCGTTCACATATACGTAAAAATTATATTTTTAACGATAAAATATTTATTTCAACACTTGACTATTTTTAATAGTTCATACATTCAATAAAAATGATATTTTTATTGTTCAAATATTTTATTCACAATCAATTTTACAACATCAATCCAAATTTCCGTAATACAATCCAAAGAAACAACCATGGTTTGTACAATAAATAGTGTTGTGGGCTCGCCCCGTCTGCGTCATAGTATATATTTAACTGTAAAATAATTAGAATGAAAAGGAGTTCTCACCTTGGGTTCCACTCCGCCATTCTTTAATTGATGAATTCAGTACAGTTTGAATTTGAATTTGCCTGAAATTCTAACGTGCTCTGTTTCTATCCCAGTCAATTCCATGTCATAGCACTACAACAAAATGACCCTATTACAACGGTGGAACACAGTTGTAATATACATTTTACAATAGTGGGCTAACCGTCGTGTATTAAGAAGTTGTAATAGACTAATATCTTTAACAACGTTTTTCCACCGTTGCAACACCGTTGTAATATGTATATTTTACAACTTTTTTCCACCGTTGTAATTGACATTTGGGTTTTAAAAAAAATATCATTTGCAATTGAAAAGAACAATGCACTAGATACAACAATACTCCATAAGCAAATCAGATATTACAGTTATTTGCAAACTAATTTATTAAAATACTTAAATATTCAGTATTACAAACAATAAGCTTTAGACAACATTTCGTGCATTATTACATACTATCTGAACAAAATATACCTCTAATAACATCTCCAGTTCATCAATGTTAGGCTTGAATGCCATATAGCTCCCATGATGGCTACTTCCACTCTCATCCTTGAATTCTTCATCTCTGAAGATAAAACGATGCAAAATAATGTCCATACAGCTTAACAAGATTAAAATAACTAAACTTGTTCTTCCGTTTATCAAACCATTTGCTTTTTGTGAAGAAAAGTTAAATTCGTATAAACACGCATGGATTGCATCGGAAAATCAAAAGAGAAACGATTTCAAAAGTAAAAGCAGCATATAATGAACTGAATTTGGAATGCCTCTTTCCATGTTACTGTACTAGGAATGAAATTACCATTCCAACATAGACTATTCAACATTAAGGCTTCTCAAATTTATCCTGGAAAATAAAGAGAAAAATTTGGAGGGAATACAACATGTATATTAACATATACAGGGAATCTTCCTAACAACAGTTACACTTTGTATATTAAAGTATTAAAGTAGAAACAACATAATGTCATTCAACTATCGAATAAAGAAAATGAAGTTTGTTTATCATCTAATAAAATAAAGTCCTTACCTCCTCTTCCTTAAATACAACCGCATCTTCACATTCACCGTCTTCATACTCACCATCGTCTTCTAGTTGATCTGCATACAAATTACGACGAATAAAACTAGAATGATGACATCAGATCCACGAGCGATAAACTGTACTCAATTTCAGATCAACGGCGATGCCAATCTTAGCAACCAGGCTATATATTTGCATAACAAAGAAAAAGAGTTAAATTTCGGCAGTAGTAACTAGACATCAAATTGATTAAAAGATGAAAATGATTCGGGTTCCTAATATAACCTTACAATTTCATACAGGTTCCTAATATAACCCTTGAAATCAATTCAACTAGAAAGTTCAGAAACCATATTTACATATAAGCAAGCAGACAGTTTAACTGCTTATATAACAAAAAGATAATTATTTTTATCTTTTCCCAAATCTCATTCAGTTCAGACTTTAATAGCAAGAAGACTATACATATAAAAATATATAAATAATTCTTGAACTCAGCTTACAGACTTCAATTTCTATTTGAAAAGTGAAATACACTCACATTCGATTCAGTTTCGTGCTTCCAGACTTCGATTTCTCTCTAAGGTTCCTCGATTTAGGCTTCGATCTCCCTAGACCTGCCGCCGTTTCCCTCTAGAATCCATCTCTCTCACGAATTGGCTCTATTTGATGCGAGACGGTGGATTGATTGATTTCCCCCCAATTTTTATCGGCTAGGGCTTCGGCAATTTTTTTTTGTAATGAACGAGAGAAATGAATTGAGGGTCGGCCGATTGTTTTCTAGGTTAATTTATTAGGGCTGTAATCTTGCTAATTCCAACTTTGCCCCTTACGGTTTTTCTTTATTAGCTCCATACGACACTTAACCCATTTTACAACATTTAGATCCATTTCCATGTTATACAAAATAAGCAATAGACGTGTATATTTTGTCAACAATTTTAACCATGTACAAAATTTGTATATATTCATCATATACATACAAATGATCTATTTATTTATTCATTTGTTCATTCACACCAAATATATATTTAATTATAATCATTATTATTTTTGAGTCACAAAATTTGGGTTCTCACACAATTGCTAACTATAATTACGAAATATTAAATACAAAATGTTACTTCTTAATTGTTAATATCTCTTGTTAATTCTAAATTATTAAATATTTTATTAGTTATTGATTATTAATTAGTTATTAGTTTTAAATATTAATCATTTAAAAATAATTATTAAACACTAAATATCACTTCAAAAGTATAAATGTTTTGATTAATTACGATTCTTAAGTATTAATATTAAGTATATATTATAATGTATTCATTTTTATGAGAAATTATTATCACTAATAATTATTAAATATTAATAAATAATAATAATCATGTAATATTAACTATATTTTTTAATTATTCTTCTGAATTGCTAAGTATTAAATATTACGGATTGATTATTAATTATTACTTCCTAATTGATTATTAATAGTAATTATTAGTTATTAATTATAAATAATCAATATAAATGTATTAAATATTAATTATTAGATGTTAATTATGTTAAAATATAGACATATATTTCAACAGTCAAAAAATAAAAGTTGTGATAGGCTTTTATTGCAACTGTCAAAATAACATAGTTGTTAAAAATAAGTTTATTACAACTTTTCTGGAAAAAAGTTGTAAAAAACATTTATTACAACGGTGACTTTTACTATCGTTGTAAATTAAAGATGTAATATGGTGTTTTTGTTGTAGTGTAGTGCTCTCCATCATGATTCCAATGCAAGTGAAATCGTTGGATTTGGACCTCGTATGGAAAAGATATGACAATTATTATATTTGATTATTAAAACGGGAAATTAAATTATTTAACTAAAATATACTTAACCCCTTAATTACCATCATTAACCTTTCCTCTTCGTTCTTCTACAGGCCGATACGTGAACCCAACCTTCACCATGACCTCCCTCCCCCCTTGCGAGTGCCTCATGGAGCCACCAGGACTTGATCGATCGCCACCGTGTCGATGGCCTGACCTTCGCCTCCCCTCACCACCAACGACGGCGAACCCGCATATCCCCTACCTCCGGAAAACGAGCCCAAACCACCCCTCTTTAAGCTAGAAATTCTCACCAATTAACAAACTAAATTGCATCTTAAATGTGAATATAATACATATATGAAATGTGAATATATATATATATGAAGTGTGAATAATATATATGAGATGTGAATAAATGAAATGAACCGAAATTCCGCGTAAAGGAAAGCCCGGATTGAGTTGAGAACACGAAAAATCAGATCACAAACATAAGAACTTTTCATTGCTTGTTACAACAATTACATTAGAGTACAAGAATATAACAGAGTATGAATAAATAGTATACATCAGAAAAATATCAGAGATTTTAAATACATTACATAGCGGTGGAAAAATAATACATAACACAACTGAAAGAGATACACGGATACAAAGCTTTTTGAATATAGCTCCAGCTGTAAATCTGGATCCTGTAAAAATAAATCTGTAAAATCAAAACTACTAGCTGTCCGTAAGGAAAATATGGGCACCCAGAGTTTAGGTTAGAAAAATAAACTCCAGGTCAGTCATGGGACTGATGTGAGTATTAAACAGTTATTTAAAGCTTTTACTTTAAAAATAGAGAAAATCAAGGGACCATGCCGTATAATACGGAATGGGTTTACCCCCAAGAATACCCGTGTCTAAACAATAACCAATAATAGATATATGGATCTACAATGCATCAAACAACATGCAACTTTCCAATCTACCCATTTAGGCTTAACCCCAAACATAGATTTTCGAAATCCAATTCACTTTACAGAAATTATCCCTTCGGACTTTGTTTCCCGATTCTTATTTCAAATCATTTGAAATACATATCTAACTTTCATATCAAAGTAGATTTCACTTCCGGATCTCAATCCAAATCACTCGGAAATATGAATTCCAAAACATAACAATGCATACAAACAAGTATGCAACCAAATATCATGCACGGCCCTCAGACCAGGCTGTACGCGTCCCTCAAACTCGATATATATATAAATATATATATGTGTGTGTGTGTGTGTGCACCTCCCACTATGGAGCAGGATACACTGACGATGCTCCATTCCACACTTTGGGGAGCTACACCGCCCTCATACTTTTAGTCACTCTCGGGTTACCCTAATCTTTAGCCACATTCTTGCTAAATCATTTTATATCCCAAAGTAGGGAAAAATCATTTCACAACATAATAATCACAAGTACTTTCAAACTATAGTACTTCACATCAGCAATTCACACGTATGATCAGTCACTATTAATCACATAACCTTTGAGCTCGTACGTCTCAAAGAAGGGTGTTAAGAAAGAGAATAAATTCTCTGCCACCAAACAGATACATTATCAATAGCAACTAATCGGATACGTCATGAACCACATTGTAAAACCATAATACACTTCCAAATCATTTCGAAATCATCAGGTTTAGCCCTCGAAATCATTTTTGTTTTATAGAACATTTTATAAAACGTTCCCCATCCAAAATCGGGAATAATTCTTTTCACTTAAGAAATCCCATTTCAAAATCATTGAAAACATTCCCTATCAAAAATCGGGAATAACACTTCTTTCCATTTAAGGAAATCCCATTTCAAAATCATTTATTAAAATTTTGAAATAAACAACATCACTAAAAACCTTATAGTCAAATCGTGAAGCGTTTCACAAGATGTTAGCATACACGTATTTCTACCCAACCCAATGCTAAATGTAAAAGCATATTTTGCTCATAAATTGGTCAAGCACAATCCAAACAATCAATCAATATCAACAACCAAGTATATTTGGTTTACTCATCACATGTTTTGGTAAATTCAATTATCATTTATTCATTCACAATCTAATTAAAGATTTATTCAACCTCGAATTGGTTTCAATCCCAAAAATCATTTCTTATTGATTGTTCAATGTTCCGGAAATTAATAATGCTTTAACTGGGTTAAAGAACCAATGTCATTTAAACACAATTCACGATAAACCCGAAATCATATTCCATTAACTATGAAATCTTCATGGAAAACAAATCAATATATAATCGATATCAATTTACATATCCAACTAATAATATAAATGCAATAACGACAAAGCCTTTTAAATTCTATATATATTAATAGTCTTCCTCCACAGAAGCTCACTTACATTATTACCAAATCGAATTCCATTCCATTACAATTTATTTTATTAAATTGGAAAACTTTACTTTGGAAAATTTCCATTAAATCTTAATAAAAGATTTATATATTCTAAATCACATTTCACTATTAATCAGGTTAAAGAATGAATGTCGTTAAAACACAATTCACAATAAACCCAATTCACATTCCATTTTATTCCAGTTACTAAATATAACTAGAAACTCTAATAATCTTAATTAAATGATTTATTCTTCACACGGGGTTTAAGGACAGTGTTACCGAAGACACCATTCACGACAAACCCAAAATCCAACTTGATATTAAATATAAGGCTCTGAATAAAAATAGTATCGGCTTATATTCAACACCAAATTATGAAACCAACAAATATCGTATTGGAATAACGATATCTATATCTTCCAAATTCCTCAACAATATCTGTATAACCATGGAATCCAATATCGAAATATTCCAAAGATTATTTCCATTCAAATCCTTTCCCGTTCATACGTTGGAAAATCCTAGTTTTTTTAAAAACCCTTTTTTCAAGTCCAATTTATTTCTTTAAAAACCATTGGATTTTTATACTAGTTAATAACAAGTTCATTTCGATAAAAAATATATTATATATATTATACATATTTCATACATATTATTCAGAGTGGCGCAACGGAAGTGTGGTAGGCCTATAACCCACAGGTCCCAGGATCAAAACCTGGCTCTAATACCAAACTGAAACGACCCAAACTCGCCCTTACGGGAAAGCCTAGATTGAGTTGAGAACGCGACAAATCAGAACACAAACGACAAAACATTTCATTGCTGTTACAACAATTTATATCAGATTACAAGAATATAACATGGTATTAATAAATAATATACATTAGAAAAATATCAGAGATTTAAATTACATTAGCCGTGGAAAAATAATACATAACACAACTGGAAGAAATACACGGATACATAGCTTTCCGAAAATAGCTCCAGCTGTAAATCCAGGATCTTGGAAAAGAAATATCTGAAAAAACCAAAACTACTAGCTGCCCATGTGGAAAATAGGGGCACCCAGAGTTTAGGTTAAAACAATAAACTCCTGGTCAGTCATGGGACTGGTGTGAGAACTAAAAAAATTAGTTAAAACTTTACTTTAAAAATGCAAGAGTGTCTCGAAGCCGGTGAGGAGTACATCCCTTGCCTTGACTCATAACAGAAATCCAACTACTAATATGTGACATTTCTGTTTTAATTGTAGAGCCTAGTATGGCGACATGATATATGGTACCTATGTCATCTTCGATTGATACATTTATATTTAAAAATAATTTTGACACTATACACTTATAGTAATATCAAAATGATTTGTTTTTAATGTGCTAAGCTTGTTTGGCTATTATAAGGGAAAACTCTATCCTCTGGCTTGCGTTGCGTCGCATTGATTCGATGATAAGTCGACGATGAAGACGTTGGTTGAAGACCAGAGTTCTCCACATCGTTTGGTTAATTACTGATGTCTTGATTGGGCTGTACACCCAAGACAATGTAATAAGTGGTGATCGTCCAGACGTACTTGGAGATCGACCGGATATGCGAGGACCTCTCTCCTGTATTAAACACAAGGAACAAGGAATAAGGTGTCTCCGGTTTCGTTCAGACCCAGAACAAACTTGTAAATGGATGTGTGTCTGACATTGGATTTTATTCTATGTTGATTGATTTCTATTAAATATATATCCGTTTGGTGGCGGGGAAATTATTCCCTTTCTTAACACCCTTCTCTGAGGCGTATAAGCTTAGAGGTTATATATTGGTATACATCAGTTGCAAGGTGTGAATTGTCAGTGTGGCATGCTGAGATGCAAATGATCAAGGCTTTTGTTGAAAAGCAGAGTCTTGTGGTTGGTGATCAAAGCATGACTTTAAATAGCATAGCTTTGTGTATATCGTTAATTCGCGAGCCTGACGCCTTGGTGTGAGTCAAAAATGGGATAACGGACCCAAAGGAGTGCATGACGTTTCCTTCTAGCTATGGGTGGTGTCATGGTATGGAGCCCAGACATTTATTTATTTTTACCTATGTGGATGATGGATTGTGAGGCGCATTGGATATATTGGTTACTACGGAGCCAATGGATAGGTCCTAGAGGACTGGGAAACGTGTGTTCAGGAATTGCCAATCCACTAACGTAAGTGTGGACCGGCCTTGGAGGATCCAAGGGTTCACTGCAGGGAACCCTGAGGCATTTGCTAGTGTGTCTCGAAGCCGGGAAGTAGTACATCCCTTGCCTCGACTCATGACGGATATCCAATTTCCAATACGTGAAATTTCGGTTTTAATTGTAGAGCCTAGTATGGCGACATGATATATGATACCCATGTCGTATATGATTGATGCATTTATATTTGAAGTTGATTTTGATACTATACACTTATAGTAATGTCAAAATTATTATTTTTAAATGTACCAAGCATGTTTGGCTATTATAAGGGAAAACTATATCCTCCGACTTTTGTTGCATTGTGTGATGGGACCTGAGTCTTATAATAGCTTCATTTTTCGAAAAGCATTGCGCTGTTTATAAACTGTTTTATGCACTGGTATTCTTGAGAGAAAACTAGTTCCGTGTTAGACGGCGTGGTCCCTTGATTTACTTTATTTCTAAAGTAAAGTTTTAAATAACTGTTTTAGTTCTCACACCAGTCCCATGGCTGACCTGAAGTTTATTGTTTTAACCTAAATTCTAGGTGTCCATATTTTCCACATCGGCAACTAGTAATTTTGGTTTTGAAGATTTCTATTTTACAGGATAGTGGTTTACAGCTAGAGCTATATTCAGAAAGGTTTGTATCCGTGTATCTCTTTCAATTGTGTTATGTATTATTTTTCCACTGCATTGTAATTTAAACCTCTAATATTTTTCTGCTGTATATTATTTGTTCATACTCTGTTATATTCTTGTACTCTGATGTAATTGTTGTAATAAACTATGAAATGTTCTATTATTTATGTTCTGATTTGTTGTGTTTTCAACTCAATCCAGTCTTTTCTGTAATGGCGAGTTTGGGTCGTTTCATTTGTGGTATCATTCGTTCTTTAACCCGATTAGCAATAAAATGTGATTTTGGGTTTATTGTGAACTGTGTTTTAAATGACATTGGTTCTTTAACCCAGTTTTTACTCCAAGCGATAGTTAAATCTTTAATTAGATTTGAACGGGAAATGGTAATTAATTTTTGCCGATAACACAGTGGTGTTAGATATGGAGTATCACCAGTTTTGCTCCATGGGATGAATAAGTTGGAATTGGGATAACTATAACGATTCGAAATCCCTCGATCTCTGTTAAGACGGAAAAGGACGAATTGAGTTTTACCTTATAATAGCCAAACATGCTTGGTACGTTTTAAAACAAGTCATTTTGATATTACTATAATTGTGTAGTGTCAAAATCAACTTCAAATATAAATGTATCAATCATAGACGAAATGGGTACCATATATCATGTCGCCATACTAGGCTCTACAATTAAAACCGAAATGTCACATATTGGAAATTGGATTTCCGTCATGAGTCGAGGCAAGGGATCATCTCCTCGTCGGATTCGAGACACTCTAGTAAATGCCTCAGGGAACACACTCTCGTGAACCCTGTGATGCTTCAGGGTCGGTCCACACTTACGATAGTGGATTGGTTATTCCTGAACACACGTTTCCTGGTCCTATCGGACCTATCCGTCGGCCCCGTAGTGACCGATATAAAATTGGGTTTTTAAGGTTTATGGGGTCCAAGGTCAGTGGTAGGTGGTCAGTGGTAGCGACAAGGGTTGCTGGAGCGGTGGGGGTGCTCTTGGTGATCGGCGGTGGGGCCTTGGGTGGTGGAGGCGGTGGATTTTCAGGGGGTTGGGGGATTTGGGGTTTTCATTGAAGAGGCAGGAGGCTTGGGGAGGGCTGCGGTAGAATAAATGTTGTTACATTTCACATTTTACAGCGTTTTGAACTAGCTGTTAATATGCCATACACAGCTTATTTTAGTTGCTGTTTTAAAAAATAGACAGCATTTGAAACATATTATCAAAAATTGTACCACTTCACACTTAGACTTTCAACAGCTAATTTTGAACGCTTTTACTAATATTTATCATCATTTTTTACACGCTGTAAAAAAGTTCCCTCTCGTTTTATCAGAAATCATGAAATGCTGCTAGTAATATTTACACAACATGTCATTTGTTCTATAGAAATATGCACAACATATATTAAATGCTATTATTAATTTTTGAACAGCATTTGTCACGCGCTGTAAAAAGTTAACAAGGTTTTATTATCATTTATAAAATGCCATCACTAATATTTGCACAGCAATTTGTTTATGTTATCGTCTGCTGGTGCTAAATTTAAAGCATCCATATCATGATGTTACATTTGCACACATATCATTACCCTAAACTATAATATTATCATTGTACAGCTGCTTCACCAAAAAAAAATGAAAAATAATTATATAAAAACATGACTAGTAGTCACTTCCATTAGTGAAATTGAAAACAATCCATAAACAAAGTTTGTAAACAAAGACAGTACTTAAACTACAGTACACAAAGCCACTACTAAAATAAAAGTCTTTCCTACAACAAAATAAACTTACTACACGGATACAAAAATAAACTTCAAGAAAACATCTTGTGCATTCCTTGCATCAACATTATTCTTCGCCTACCTACAAGGATGAAATTTAACGGTTAGTGATCAAATAAAAATTTCAAATCAACATATTCAACTTATAATACCTACTACAAAATAATATGAACTCAACATCTATTTTTACTATATGCGCAATCAACAAATTATAGCAAAATATCATGAGCCAAGAGTGGATTATTCGTGGGTTGCTGTTCGAAAGCGGCAAGCCATGGCTTGCTGGAACAACAAGCCTGAGCTTGCTGCTTCAAAACAAAAAGCCACGGCTTGCTGTTTCAGAGCAGCAAGCTTGTTCTTGCTATTTTGGAGTAGCAAGCCGCGGGTACATCTACTCTTGGATCAACAATTCAACAAGCAGAAGCAGTAACTAATCATTGAAAAGGCTAGAAACTTCAATGGCAATACAATTCGCGGCTGCACTTACATAAACAGGAACAAGACTCACATGTCAACAACTGGACATCACCACATGCATTTACATAACACAAAACATCCCTTCAAACAGAAAATAGCAACCATAACCAAAAAAGCACTAAACCCACCTAAACATCAGGTATCAATAACCAGTTTTCAGATAAAAGGAAATTGTATGTCCGTGCAATTTTTATGTTGGACTTTTCTGCTCTCTTTAAATAAAACAAATTTCTCTTTCCACAGAATTCACTTTTAGATGCAAAAAAATGCCAAAACGACGGGGACGACATGAAAAACCACTAGGATTAAAAGATGTTTTCGAATTACATGTGTGTATGCCTTTCTTTTATTAAACAAAACTCGCAATTGTCATTTTTTTTCATTGGATTCAACACTTCATCCTGGTGATATCTAATGTTCATGCACTGCTTTGTCCAAGAAATCAAGCAAACATTTGCATAAAACTTGATTGCTTAGACAATAAATGCATGCAATGCAACGTACTCACGCTGAATGGTCACCAAAGAGCCAAGACCGATGAGGTACCAGACACTTTTAGGTTGTAACTTCCCTATAATGTGATTATCTTCCACATTGCTGTAGTTAAGATAAAAACATAATAAAGAAACATTCACATGATTAGTTATATCTAAAAGTAAAAAGGAGAAGGGGCTTGCAATTAGATCATACATGCATGAGTTTTGTAACATAAATTTGAATACAAAACAACTTTTGTCAATTTTTTCCAACTCTAATATAATTTTTATCGTCTTCATTCTTCGTCTTTTTTCATATACTATGATGTATTCATTTCCAAATTAATAACATAAAAAATTAAAATCTATAAAAAAATACAGGTATTTTCGTATTGATTCACTAATTTATTTCATCCATTCTAATTTAGAACAATCATGAATTGTGTCCATAATTAAACTTATCAAGTTAAATAGGGAAAGAGGGGAAACTAATTCGCAATCTAGTATTCATACAGAGAATCAGAACAGAAGGGAGATAATCAAACAAAATCAAAAAAATTAAAATATACCTAATTGCCTTTTTTTTGAATGTAAAAGAGAATGTAATCTGCCCTCGATAATTTTCAAGACGCAGCAGGCGCAACTTATAAGACTGTGGCATGTCCGATGTTTCAGGGTTATCTTCTTCTTCTTCGTCCTTCCTCTTCTCGAGCGTCTTCTTCTCTGCCCTTTTTTTCTTTTCGTACCTCATTTTCTTTTCTGGACTTCTCTCTTATGCCGATAACAACTCTATCCACCGGCCATGCCACCATCTTGTCCTTGGCATCTCCTATACTAGTAAAGTACAACTGTCCTTGGCATCTCCTATATTATGTGTATCAAAAAGTAAGCAATCTCCACAAATATTAAACATAAACTAAATCATACCCGACGTTTCACAAACACATGAACCAGCTGACATCAATAACAAGTGGGCATGTACCACTTCTATTTATATTGTTATCTTTTAAATTTGTTGCACCATTCCTATGCATTATCTCATTTTTATACACGAAATTGCCTACGATGGTAAGTTGCAATGTCAAGTTATTTCTGCTGCTATAAGCATATACCACATGAAGCCAGAAACACAAATAAAATGAAAATATATCATGGTTGTGAATCTATGAACTGAAAGGACTTCCATCATCAGTTTGGCGTATTGTTGTATATCATTTTTACTGAGAAATATAATTGTGTATCTATGAACTGAAATAACCATGCAGCAAGAGCTAATCAAGGATGATGCCCTATATGCATTGCTGGAAATGCAATGTTGAAAATAAAACGAATATGTGAAAGATTGCAAACCTTGTACAGTAGGGCAAAAGAGGAAAAGCAGCAGCAACACAATCTTCACCTTTTCTTCCTCCAATTAATTACTTATTCGAACACCTTTGACTATATAACCTTTATGAATGCCAAAAAGGAGAACAATTATATAATATACTTTGTGAATAAATTAAATTATTTGCCAATAACATAAATATGAAATTGACAAGAAAATACTCAAAATGTGAGGTATCAAAACAGAAAATTATGATACTGCCAAGTTCAAATGCGTAAATGCTAGGAGCCTAAATGACTTACATTAAGTTTTAAATCAATACTATTTACAATTCAACATTACATAAAACATCAAATCTGAATCAAAACTTCTAATTGACTGCCCAAAATAAAATATGACATTAGAACTACTCAATCATGCCTTCACAATCCTCCCTGACATAACTAGCATCCTCAACCAATTCCTCGATTTCTTCACCATCTCTTACAACACAGTTATTTTCTTCAATAAAATCATCTATCTCGAATTCATGAAAACCTATTAGAGATGCTTTCATCACAATGTACCAATTCGAAGAATCATTTTCTCTTGGATAAATTTTTTTTTCGCTTGAGATGTGAGAATATAAGGGTCTCTTGAAAAAGAAACCCGACTTTGATGTAAATTAACAAGAGTAAATCCATCTTCAACTTTTGTCCCGTTTCCTATATTCGCCCGATGACACTTGAAAATAGGAATATAAAAAATATTATAATCCAATAAAAATATATCAGTCAATAATCCATAGTAAGTGACCACATCAACCACTTGAGAATTTTCTTTTACACTTGCTCTGCACATGGTGGTCACATCATAGGTCACTCCACTATTTTGAGTTTCTCTATCAACATCTTTTATATGGAATCATTGTCCGTTAATAATAAATCCTTCGCAGGACAGCGCAGTATTTTTAGGGCCATAAGCAATCCATTTTAACATTTTATCCTGATATTTTGAGTCGAAAGGAATCTGAAAAAAGAAAAAGCAAGTATTTCAAAATAGTATTTATAAATCATATAGGAAAATGTTAAATTTTTTGTAACAAACTTTTTTTTAATCCAACTAGAAAAGTTATCTCCATGATATTTCCAAAGTAATGTCGCATTTCTTTTTAAGCGCTTGTTTGAATTTTGCAACTCTTCCAAATGCAAACTAGTATAATAAAGGTAATGTCAAGTTGTAACTTCAAACGTAACTACAAAAAATCAATGGAAACATAATGTGATATTAACTTACTTCAAAAGCGGTTACACTACGGCCATATTCATTAACACCACTAAGTGAGCAATTTCTTTTTCCTAGGTAGACAATGTAACTTGTTCGGACATTGAAATTGGACGTCCTTCAAGTATTGCAATATCTTTCATACACTTCATTTCGATTTTTTTTCCAACTTTGTCGATTTACTCCAAAATTCATTAAAAAAAATCTCATGCATTCTTCTGCGAGGTACCGCAACGCGTCCCTCTAGTCGTGCATAATTCCTTATGTAATCTTTAAGCGTTTTCATACATCTTTCAAAGTGATACATTCAACGAAAATGAACAGGTCCACACAACCGAGCTTCTCTCCCAAGATGAATCGTTAAGTGTATCATAATATCGAAATATGAAGGTGGAAAATATCTTTCAAGTTCACACAATATTTTAATGATCTCATCGTCAAGTTGCTGCAATTTTACTCTATCAAGAACACGTTGACATATTTTATTGAAGAATGAACATAGACGAATCATTGTTTTTCTAGGTTTTATGGGCAACAAACCTCGTAGTGTAACCGATAATAATTGTTGCATCAAAACATGATAATCATGAGACTTCAAAACACTAATTTTACAATCCACCAATGATATGCATCATTTAAAATTTGAGCAATAACCATCAGGACCTTTAAAATCATAAAGCCTTTTGCAATATATATTTTTTCCAATTTTGATAATGTATACAGTGTCGGTAGAAGGTACGTTTGGTCCCACGAGGTTGTGCATAAAGGCTATGTCGAATTCCCCAATCCTGTAGATTATGTCTACAGTTAATTCCATCCTTTGATTTATTGTCATGCAACATTGTACTAAGTGTGCTTTCGCAATCATTTTTCTCAACGTGCATTACGTCTAAATTACGACATAATGGAAGTGCCTATAATAAGAAAAATTTAAGCTTTATAGTTTTCCCACATTTTGCTTGTCATACGCCAATAAAGAAAACGAAATATAAATGCTAACCTCCCAATATGGCAAGTCAAAAAAGATTGATCATTTTTTCCACCTTAATAGCTCTTTTTTAATAGGATCGTTATCTTCTTCATCATTTTTATTATCGTTGTCAATCTTTCTTTTTTTTACCTTTGCCCTTATTTTTCGTTTCTCTTTTGGTGCCTTTTCGAAAATTTTTGGAAAGTCTTTCAAACTTAAAGAAATATCATTACCTATTAGAATTCTAGGCTTTTTCCCATCCTCCATGGCGTTGTCAAACCATGCCTTTTTTTCTTAATGGATCTGTAGTGGATAAAAATTTTCTATGACCCACATAAATAGTCTTTCGACTATGTTTCAGTCACCAATGATAAGTGTTGACAACACATGATGGACACGCTTTTTTACCCTTTACACGACATCCAGCAAGATTACCATAAGCTGGAAACTCATTTATCGTCCATTGTGGAAAATAGCTTTCAAGTTAGAAAGTATCTTACTTAGTGCATCATACGTCTCTACTCCATTACTCCACTAGTAATGCAAGTCTTCTACTAATGGTGCCAGATATACATCAATATCATTTCCTGGTTGTTTTGGACCTGGAATTAGAAGTGTTAACATGATATTTTCCTTCTTCATGCACAATATAGGCGACAAATTATAAGTCACAAGCATTACTGACCAACAACTATACTTGGAGCTTAACATAGTAAATGGATTAAAGCCATCTGTAGCAAGACCAAGTCTAATATTACGTGGATTGGCTGAAAATGTTTTTTAACTTTCATCAATCATGCTCCGTGTTATAGAATCTATAGGATGTCGCATCTTTGCATCGCTACTTTTATTTTTGAAATGCCACCTTAATTCTTTTGCCAATCTAAACATTCTTCTCAATCTTGGAATTATTGGAAAATATCTCAACACCTTAACGAGGATACCTTACATAATCTCCTCTATATCCCAATTGATCTTCTATCGTGAAGAACCACATTTTGGACAACTATTAAAAATTTTGTTCTCTTTACGAAAAAGACAACAATCATTTTCACAAGCATGAATCTTTTCAAATCCCATATCAAATAGTTTTAGAAACTTTTTTACTTCATATAAAGTCTTAGGGAGTACGTTATTCTTCGGCAAAAACATATGTTGGACGTTAAGAAGTTTATCAAAACCAATATCAGATAATCCAGTATTGCATTTAAAATTATACAAAGTAGTAATGGAAAATAACTTTGTATGGTCTGTGCAACATGGATATAGTGGGGTTCCAGCATCTTCCAAATTTTTAAGTAAATCATCATGCCGCTTTTGTGCACCATCCTTATCTTTGTCATCATCAAAAAAAGTATGATTGAAATAGTCTTCATCTTCATAGTGAATTGCTTTGAGTAAGTCATACATAATACCCATTTTAACCGATTTTTCAATAGTCACTTGCTCGCCATGATTATACCACATACCACCTTCATACTTAGGATCAATTCCCCATATAATCAGGTGCTCAACAACGGTGTCTCCATTGTGATGACTAAGATTATGACACCCTATACAAGGACACAAAATCTTTTCCACATCTCCTTATTTTGGCATCAAGCACAAATTTTCGATCACCTAGGCCATACTCTCTACTTGTTCTATAATAAAATTGAAAACAAGTGTTACTTTATATTATCAGAATTCAGAGTATGTCAAATCGAAAGTTTAATATAAATTAGCAACTAACACCTATGTTTACGCAACCAATCTTTGTCCATCATCATATACAACGTGTATGAAATCAAGTATCTGAAATACAAATAGCAAAAAGGTTATAAACAAATGGTTAATCACAGCTCATGTGCACAACTCCCTAGTTGCAATTCACACATACTCAAATCATTACTTGTTCCTGCTCTTTCCCTCTGGACACAAGCAATTTTCAACTAGTGATATATGTACACAAGCAGGTAAATATGAACACAAGCAGCTATATATGTCATAGAATTTTTAAACAAGATATATACGTACACAGCCAGGTATATACGTACAAAAGCAAGTATATATGTCATAGCAATTTTCAACCAGCTATATATGTACACAGCAATTTTCAACCAGGAAGGCCGTTGCTTAAAATATGTGAAAGAAAGCACATAAAAAACATAATGAGGTATCTATTCTTGATTTTCTTTAAGTTTCCCGATGTACACTATAGATTTCACTAGTAAGTGTAAATCGGTCGAACTAAATGTACAAGAACTAAGTAATTAAATCAATCGAATAGAGAGACAAATAATTAAATCAATCGAAAACTAAATCGATCGAACTAAATATATAGTAGACAAATTATAACCAAATCGATGAAAGTACCTAAACAAGAGTATGACGACCCCATTTCCCGTACTGACGGTGGCAAGGGTAATCTTTGGAATATAACACAGAAACAGATAATAGCAGAACAGAAATTAAATAATTACAGCAAATAATGAACAAATTATACACTAGATAAACATGAACATCAGAGTTACACAGTATACAGGATCATACTTAGTACAAACACAGTTCAGCTATAAATAAATGTCTACAGCGGAAAACAAACATAATATGTACAATAGGAGCTGAACAGCATAAAAAGAGATAAATGATAGAATCCATCTTCAGCTCCAGCTATCCGGAGAAATCCAGCAAAACCTGAATACAAGGCTGCCCATGTAGAAAAAGGGGCACCCGAGTTTGAAAGTGAAACAAACTACGAGTCAGTCATGGGACTGGTATGAGAAATCTACTCAACACATTTATAATATGGCTAATCACAGGACCACGCCACTTTCGTGGAACGGGTTTACTCCATTGGATTGCCAGTGCTTTAAAACAAATCATTCCTTTAAACATCGCAATGCTTTTTATCAAAATGAAGCCATTATCAGACTCAGTTCCCATCACACAATGCAACGCAAACCGGAGGATAGAGTTTTACCTTATAATGGCCAAAATATGCTTGATACGAATAAAACAAAAGCATTTGATATTATTAATAGTGTTTATATGTTTCAAAAACAATTTCAATCATAACTATCAATCATAGACGGCATGGGTACCATATATCATGTCGCCATATATATATACAATCAAAACCGCACGGTGTCGTATTTGGAAATTGGATTTCTATCCTGAACCAAGGCAAAAGATAGTCCTTATCGAATTCGAGACGCTCTAGCCCGTGTCTCAGGCACAGTCGCAACCGTATCTTGGATCGTCAGGGCCGGTCCACACGAAGTGGATTATAATGCCTGAACAATGCGTTTCTCCACCCTATGGGGCGTCAACGAGCCAACGAATGACTCCATCGGACCCGGATCGCCCGATCTAACCGAGGCGCCTCGCAACAGTAACAACCACATAGGTCAAACTCGTTAGGGCATGTAAAACCACTGACTTCACTTCTAGCTAGAAAGAAAACGCACGCCCCCCCTGAGGTACTTTCTCCCGTTTCTGGTTCATACCGGGGGTGTGAGGTTCGCGAATTCACATTATACACAAAGCAACGCCACACAGGCGGTGCTTTGATCATCACCACAAGACTTTGCTTTTCAACAGAAGTCCTGACCATTGCATCTTAGCATGCCACACAGGCAATTCACACCATGCAACTGATGGCTATCAATCACACAGAATGAATTCCAATGTCATACACACTGTCCATTTGTAAGTCCGTTCTGGGTCTGAACGAAATCGGAGGCACTATATACCTCGCAAACCCATCGATCACCACGTACATCTGGACGATCACCACTCATTATCCATATTTCCGGATGCCTCCCAATTAGGACCTCGGTTACCATCCAAACGAGGTGAAGATCTCCGGTCTTCGACCACCGGCTTCATCTTCGATTTCTTATCGTCGATTCAGTTATTCAGAATGGGGTAAACCCGGTCTTTCTGAACAACTCGCGTATATAATAAACAAGTGCAACACTAACGTACATAAGCATCATTTCAATTCATTAGTCACTAACCGTCAATCAGTAAGAGAACGATTTCCCAAATATTAACCCCGAAGGCCGAAACCAACATAAGATCAATACCCAAGAAACCATTCGACTTAGCCAACCTTCAGTGATTTTGTAAATTTCACATCCATATCGTTTATAATATTTTATAACGATTTATCGCTATTTTTATTTATTTTAAAATAGCCAATTTATTCAAAATGATGCTACGGGCCATAACGCGGCCGTGGCGCTGTTTTTCTTCAGATTTGATTTACACATATCTGAAAATCTAACTGTTGGATCTTCACAAAATTTACATCATTAGAAAGATCTTTTCAAAACGAATCCAACGGTACCAGTTTCGGGAAAATCCGACGGTCGGATCTCCCGGTATAATCGTTTGAAGTTTTGATTTCAAAATACGAACTGCAGCGTCGTTATTCGATTAAATATAATTATATTTATATATATATAAATATAATCGATTCTGGCATTGTTTTTCTTCAGATTTGAATTAAACATTCCAGACAATCCAACCGTTGGATTTTTACAAAGTTGGTGTCGTTGGAAAGATATTTCCAAAGCGAACCCAATGGTTGCGGTTTCGGGAAAATCCGATGGTCGGATCTCCCGTACTAATCGTTTGAAATCACGGTTTCAAAATACGAACTACAGCTTCGTTATTCGATATATTTCAATTCTATTTATATATATATATATATATATATATATCGATTCTTCGATTTCAAAGCTATATTATTTTCATACGTTTGATAAAAATTATATTTTTATCTAACTGTCTTCTATTTCAACACTTCACTATTTTTAACAATTCATGCATATAATAAAAATGTGATTTTTAATGTAAAACAATTTATTTCAAAACTCGACTATTTTACATAGTTATTATAGGTGATAGAAATAGGATTTTTATTATAAAACAATTTATTTCAAAACAAGATTATTTTGTATATCTCATATCGATGATAAAAATGGGATTTTTATTATAAAACAATTTCTTTCAAAATATGAATACCATTCAACACATGAATTTCAATTCAACGAATGAATTTCGATTCAACACATGAAGGTTTTCTATAGTTTATATATATCGAGAAAAAGGTGATTTTTATATTTAAAACATGAATACCATTCAACACATGAATTCCTATCCAACGTATGAATATCGATTCGAAACATGAAGGTTTTCTATAGTTTGTATATATATATATAAAGGTGATTTTTATATTTAAAACACGAATACCATTCAACACATGAATTTCTATCCAACGAATGAATATCGATTCAACACATGAAGGTTTTCTATAATTTGTATATATATATATAAAAAGGTGATTTTTATATTTAAAACACGAATACAACTTATATATCGAACGTACAACTTATAAAACGCTTATACAAGAGGTGTACAATGCTTATATAACTCATACATCGACTATATAATTTATACATCGTCGCTTTCCATATCGTTTATAAATTAGAAATCTCACATTGGGTTTCACTCCACCAAAAATAGTAGAAGGCTCAGAAAAATATGCGGTCTCTTCTAGAATGTAGAAGACGCCTACACGGTCACGATGTTTCCTGTTTCATCGAATTTCGTTAACACACTAAAAATATATGATTTTTCAAAGTTTTGCAACACTTAAAAGTGTTATTTTCATTTCAGAAATTTCAAAGCTGATACCTTTCCAAACCTTCGAAACTAGGTTTATAATTTTCGATCGATCTGTGCAGTATCGTCACGATCAGATGCTGCAACGTCGAAGAGCTTCGAACAGGCTTTCCAGCGCCTGTGGTGGCACTCAGCTCGGTGGCCTCTCTGATACTCGGTGGCGCTCCAAAGTTGGTGACTTCCTCGTAGAAATTCGACGTAAATACCAAATGATTTCACATGAGGCTTGGATTGATTGAAAGAGGATGGGAAGGCAAACGGAAAAGTCAACTGGATGGGGTGGCGAAAACGCCTGTGGCGGCGGCGATCGGGCCTGGAAGCTCTGAAGGGTTTCCGTCGTTCGCTCGCTAGGGGGTTTGACTAATTTCGGAAGAGAGAGAAAATAAGGGATATTTCCTATTATATTTAAATTCTAAATTCCTAAAATATCCTTTTTAACCAACGTACACCAATTTCAACCCAACGACTGTCGCCCCTAGCTAAATACCCCCATTCCGGACACAATGGGATATGTTTCGTTTGCCAATTCGACTATTACAGTCAGTTATTTTTCAAAATAAAGTATAAAACATTTAATATTCAATTTGAACTTACATTTTAATTTGCCAGGGCCATAAACTGAATCGAAAAATTCCCGAAAAATAAATCTAGCTATGTCTTGACGATACGGTCCCAACAAAACCAGTTTCATTGAGAATTCTGAGATCGTATGCAAAATGGCCATTTTCAGGTCGACCCATTTTAATAGAAATTAACCAATCACATTTTCCTTTGCCCCGCTCACATACTAGCTTCAAAAATTATGAAATTTGAAACCTAGCAATAGTTTGAGATCCCGGATCCAACAAAAGTGGTTTCGTCGAATTCCGAGGTCGTATGCAAAATGTCTATTTTCAAGGGCTATGTATTCTATATAGCGACCTTTCTGAAAATTCATTTGGCCATAACTTTTGATTTTTGTTATGAAACTTCGATTTTTCAGATTCGTTAGAAAGGTATTCATAAACAGATTTAAATATTTTTGGTTTCACTAAAATCTGTTATATTTTCCACCCGGTACAATCAGACAAAATTTGTATTCAAATTTTCAAACTGCCTCACTATTCCCAAGTCATTATTTTATTGAAATATGCTATTTCAATTGTTCAAATTCTTTGACAATAACCAATTATAAAAATTTTAAATTGGTTCACATTTTCCTGATTATTACAATCTCCCCCACTTAAAACTTTTCGTCCCCGAAAAGGAACAAAGTCGAAAGTGGTTTGATTAATCAACTCTACATTCAATCTGGCTTCCATTTTCCAACTTTTCAGTTTCTGAGAATTTTCAAATTCTTCAAAAATTTGGCTAACACCCGGAATTTTCGAAAAATTTCACCATAACCTCCTTTGTACGGGGAGAGGTTTGGAAATTTATTGGGTCGTATTAGGTACCCAATAAATCCTACAAAGCATACACATATTTATAGTGATATATTCTAGTGTTTACAGGGGAGCGTGTATTGATAATAACTCCAGAGAATAAATTCTCGTCACCCTGTCAAAGACTGAGGGAGTGTGTATTTTAAATGCTCCAGAGGAAAAATCCTCGTCACCTCGTCCCGTGTGGGAAATAAATAGTGCATGTGCTGTATCTAATAACTAGAGAGACGTGATTATTGTCAACTCTAGACCCATGTGGGGTTTTTATTAATTTGGCAATTTTATCGTTACAATTTTAATAGTCCATATCAGTCATCAGTTCAACCTGTAAAATATAGTCATCGCCATACAAGCCCCTCGCTCGTATGGTAAATCTTCCACCTCGTCACACAAGCTCCAAATGCTTATGTGGTATATGATGAAGTATGCCTATCTTCAGAAGTATGCCATGTAATGTAGTTCAAAATTAATTGTTACTATCCTATGGTGATATTTATTATTTCACACAGAACAACCAGCACTCCGCATCCAATGGCATTCACACGAGTTGATATAATAATATTTCGCATCCAACTCATTAAGGTTTACCTATTTGTCGGGCACGCAAATAAATTCTTTACTCAACAGCTAGTCCAATTACCTGTTCAAACATATATAATGCACAAGTATATATTTCTATCTATTTTCTAATCAGCTCAATGTGTGATTTAATCGAATATATCCTACCATTCATTCTAGTATTAATTAAATTAACTATCGTTTTAATAATTTAATTAATCAAATCTACTATCACACAACACAAACAACTATCAAATTGTTTTTAACTTTTCAAAAATATACTAATCAATTTCTATACTCTTTTAAAATCATTCAGACTATAGAATTAAAAGTGCACATCCATGGAAAGAAAATAACAACAAAGTAGAGAACTAATTGGTAATGCAAAGTATGGTAAATGTACTTTGCACCGGAGTCAATCAGAGATATCCACTCGGCATCTAGGATAGGCTTTCTGAATGTTCTCCTCAGTTTCCCAAGTACAATCTCGCGGATCTCCACTCCATTGCACTTTGACTAAGTGAACCTTCTTGTTCCTCAACTCTTTGGCTTCTTTGCAGATGATCTTTAACGGCTCTCTTCTCACAGCCAATTCTGGGGTAATTTCAATATCCTGTTGAGCTGCTTCTTCCACGATCAAGTCTGGATCATGAACGTGCTTTCGAAGTTGAGATATGTGAAATACATCATGAACTCCAGGCAACCAATCAGGCAATTTAACCCTATAAGCGAGAGTTCCGATACGTTCAAGAATAGGAAACGGACCAATGAATTTGGGCGCCAACTTCCCAGTTTTACCGAACCGGATAACTCCTCTCATCGGCGATACTTTCAAATATACATAGTCACCAACAGCAAATGATATATCTCTTCTTCTCCTATCGGCATAACTCTTTTGTCGGCTTTGAGCGGCGAGTAATCGCTTCTTAATAAAGTCGACTTTGTCGGCAGCTTCTGGGATCATATCTGGCCCCAACACAAGTCTATTACCTGGTTCGACCCACAAGCAGGAGATCAGCACGGTCTACCATACAACGCTTTGAATGGTGACATTGTCAGAATCTCCTGGTAACTGTTGTTATATGAAAATTCAGCCAAATGCAGATGTTCTTCCCATGATCCACCGAAATCTAGAACTCAAGCCCGCAATAGATCTTTTAAAATACGATTCACCCTCTCAGTCTGACCGTCTGTCTGAGGATGATAAGCGGTGCTCAAGTTCAGCTTCGTTCCCAGCTCTACTTGAAATGCCTCTTAGAATTTACTAGTAAATATTGTATCTCTATCACTGACTATACTGAGCGGCACTCCATGTAGTCTAACAATTTCCTTGAAATATATTTGCGCCAGACTCTGAGCAGTTCGGTTTGATCTGACAGGTATGAAATGGGCGGTCTTCGTGAAGCGATCTACGATCACCCAAATACTGTCATTTCCTTTTCTGGTTCTGGGCAAACCATCTATGAAGTCCATGGAAATATGTTCCCACTTCCAACTAGGAACGTCTAGTGGTTGCAATAATCCAGCCAGTTTCTGTTGGTCGCTTTTGACTAGTTGGCAAGTAGGGCATCGGCTAACATATAAATAAATGTCCCTCTTCATCGACTTCCACCAGAAAGTGCGTTTGATGTCGTTATACATTTTTCTTACTCCCGGATGGATACTAAGTTTTGACTTGTGGCATTCATCCAGTACTTCCTTTCGGAGCTCAGGAATGTTAGGAACATAAATTCGACCTTTGAGCCTTAGAATCCCATCATTATCAACTTGAAAACTCGAGGGTTCGCCTCGTTGAATTATCTCTCTGATCTTCTGAATGAAGTGATGATCCTTCTGAAGAGCAGATATTTTATCTATCAATGAAGTCGTGATAATAAAACTGGCGATCATTTCATTCTTTCAGCTTAACGCATCGGCCACGACATTGACTTTCCCTGGAGTGTATATAATCTCAATGTCATATGCTGCAAGAAACTCCAGCCAACGTTGCTGCCTCAGATTCAAGTCTTTCTGGGTGAATAGATACTTTAGCGACTGGTGATCTGTAAACAGTTACAATCTCTCACCCAGAAGATAGTATCTCCAGATTTTTAAGGCGAATACTATAGCCAATAACTCAAGATCATGAGTTACGTAGTTTTTCTCATGCGGCTTCAACTGACGGCTAGCATAAGCAATCACTTAGCCCCTTCGCATTAACACTGCGCCAAGGCCTTCTCTAGAAGCATCAGTCTAGACTTTCAAGTCCTTATTGCCATTTATTATTGTTAACACTGGAGCAGTTGTCAGTTTTACTTTCAGCTCCTGGAAAGCTTCCTCACATATCGGAGTCCAATTGAATCTCGAATGTTTCTTAGTCAGTTTTGTAAAGGAACTAGATGTCTTCGCGAAATCCTTAATGAATTTCCGATAATAACTGGCTAACCCAAGAAAACTTCTAACTTCTGTCGGCGTACGAGGCTGTTTCCAATTCTGAATAGCAGTGATCTTACTGGGATCCACTGCAATTCCTTCTTTTGACACTACGTGGCCAAGAAATTTGACTTCTTCTTGCCAGAATATACATTTGGAAAACTTTGCTTTCAACACATTCTTTCTGAGAATTTCCAACACCTGTTCCAAATGTTTTTCGTGCTCGCTTTCTGACTTAGAGAAAATAAGGATATCATCAATGAAAACCAGAACAAATTTATTCAATACTCCTCTGAATAGTTTGTTCATTAGATCGACGAAATAGGCTGGAGCGTTACATAAGCCGAAGGGCATTACTAACCACTCGTAGAATAAGTCTGGACCTCTGAATGCTGTCAAAGGAACACACTCCTCAGCGATACGAAGCTGATGGAAACCTGTAGCTAGGTCCATTCGTGAAAATACTTGTGCGCCATTTAATCGATCAAACAAATCATCAATCCGCGGCAATGGATATTTGTTCTTTATGGTCTGCTTGTTCAAATCACGATAATCCACACATAGCCGTAGAGTACCGCCCGATTTTGGGACAAACACCACTGCTGCTCCCCAATCTGAGAAACTAGGCCTGATCAGGCCCTTCCATACGAGCTGTCGTGTTTGATTGTCAAGTTCTTCTTTCTCCTTCAAGGACATTCTTCGAATAGCGTGAACTACCGGCCTTGCATTCGGAATCAAAGCAATCTTGAAATCTATTTCTCTCTGCGGGGGTAAGCGAACAACTTCTTCGAACACATCCGCATAGTTCTTGACGAAAGGAATATCTTTTACTAGGTTGGGAATATTCTCTGTGATTTCAGGGATATTTTCTATTGGGCTGGAGAAACATCGAGAGCTGCCCAGAAGTCTTTTCTATTAGCATTCTGACCTTCACAGGGAATGGTTATATAATCACCTGATTTAATCTTCGCCTTTACGACTCTGTCGGCGCATTTAACTTCAGCTTCATATTTGGTCAACTAGTCTAACCCCAAGATAAGATCAAACTCTTTAAAATTCATGACGACCGCGATGGTAGGAAACTGATAACGAGAAAAAGAAACCGGAACTCCACAAACCCAACTGAGATCGATGGAACCCCGACCGGATTTTGGACAGTCATTGGTTCTTTGAGCTTCTTCAAATTCAAATATAGTTTCTTAGCTGCGTTCTTGGCAATGAAGCTTCGTGACACGCCTGTATCAAACAGTACTTTAACAGGAATGTCTTTGACAGTAAGCATGCCTTCTAAAACATCCGGCCTTTCCTGACAAGCTGAGGGCTCAGAAGTTTCTGCCAATTCATTTACCTGGGCTTCTTTGGTCGTTTTTAACAGCCGGCAATCTTGCTTTACATGACCAAACTGATGGCATTGATTGCACCTTTTCTCCCCTTGAGAATTCTTCTTGGATTGGAGCCCACCTTTTAATCGCTTCTTCAAGGGTCCGCAGTTTATCGCCAAATGCCCTGGCTTCTTACAGTTACTGCATATGGCAGTCGTTACTTGTCCTTTCTCAGATTCAGCCCTTTTCCGATTTACTTTGGGCTTCTTGCTGACCTCAGGACTATCAATCATAGACTCCACTTTGTTACTAGAACTGACTTCCTCTTCGTCCTGCAACATACCTTTCTTATAGAGATCTTCATATTGATAAGCCATATAAATCATTTCTGAAAAAGGAAGCTTCACATTCTTCATTACACTATTCTGGTATTTTCTTTGCAGGCCATGAATGAATCTCCGATTCTTCCTCTTTGGATCTTGGATCAGATGAGGAGCAAAGTGAGAAAGCTCGTTGAATTTCTTATGATATTCGGTAATGGTCATATCTGTTTGTATCAGATAAGAAAATTCATCACATAATCTCTCCGTCGCTTCAGGAGGAGTAAATCTTTCTAGGAAAATCTCTTTGAATCTGTCCCAGGTGATATCACCTTCTGGATTATCTTTGATGATTGTTTCCCACCAGATTAAAGCTTCTTCTTTGAGCGCCCAAGATGCTACTAACCTTTTCTGGTCATCTCTCAGCTGGATACGCTCAAAAATTCTTTCGACAGAACTCATCCAAGCTTGAGTCTGAATTATAGATTCATTGCCCGAGAACTATGCTCTGTTCAGATTTTGATATCTCTTTAATAGAGCTTCTAGATTGGGTTTTGCATTTCTTCTATTTTTGACACTCATTTTTCTAGTACTTCTGCAATTAGCAGATCAAGTGTCAGGTCACAGAAAGGGTATTTTAAAACATAGAAACATATACTTCAAATGTAAATGTGTCTAGTGGGGTGTATTTCATTCTGCTTTACTCATACTAGGATATTACTAATCCTATTTGTATAGAGTTACCCGTCCTAGAACACTACTAGTTCTATTTCTGACGAGTTCGTTAATATGTTATATTCCAGAACTAAGCTTAACCAAAGCTCTAATACCACGTTATGACGACCCCATTTCCCGTACTGACGGTGGCAAGGGTAATCTTTGGAATATAACACAGAAACTGACAATAGCAGAACAGAAATTAAATAAATACACCGGATAATGAACAAATAATACATTGGATAAACATGAACATCAGAGTTACACGGTATACAGGATCATACCTAGTACATATATAGTTCAGCTATACATAAATGTCTACAGCGGAAAACAAACATAATATGTACAATAGGAGCTGAACAGCATAAAAAGAGATAAATGATAGAATCCATCTTCAGCTCCAGCTATCCGGAGAAAGCCGGCTAAACCTGAATACAAGGCTGCCCGTGTAGAAAAAGGGTCACCCGAGTTTGAAAGTGAAACAAACTACGAGTCAGTCATGGGACTGGTATGAGAAATCTACTCAACACATTTATAATATGGCTAATCACAGGACCACGCCACTTTCGTGGAACGGGTTTACTTCATTGGATTGCCAGTGCTTTAAAACAAATCATTCCTTTAAACATCGCAATGCTTTTTATCAAAATGAAGCCATTATAAGACTCAGTTCCCATCATACAATGCAACGCAAACCTGAGGATAGAGTTTTACCTTATAATGGCCAAAATATGCTTGATACGAATAAAACAAAAGCATTTGATATTATTACTAGTGTTTATATGTTTCAAAAACAATTTCAATCATAACTATCAATCATAGACGGCACGGGTACCATATATCATGTCGCCATATATATATATATATATATACAATCAAAACCGCACGGTGTCGTAATTGGAAATTGGATTTCCCTCCTGACCCAAGGCAAAAGATAGTCCTTACCGAATTCGAGACGCTCTAGCCCGTGTCTCAGGCACAGCCGCAACTGTACCTTGGATCGTCAGGGCCGGTCCACACGAATTGGATTATAATGCCTGAACAATGCGTTTCTCCGCCCTATGGGTCGTCAACCTGCCAACGAATGACTCATCGGACCCGGATCGTCCGATCTAACCGAGGCGCCTCGCAACAGTAACAACCACATAAGTCAAACTCGTCAGGGCGTGTAAAACCACTGACGCCACTTCTAGCTAGAAAGAAAACGCATGCCCCCCCCCGAGGTCCTTTCTCCCGTTTCTAGTTCATACCGGGGGTGTGAGGTTCGCGAATTCACGTTATACACAAAGCTACGCCACACAGGCGGTGCTTTGATCATCACCACAAGACTTTGCTTTTCAACAGAAGTCCTGATCATTGCATCTTAGCACGCCACACAGGCAATTCACACCGTGCAACTGATGGCTATCAATCACACAGAATGAATTCCAATGTCAGACACACTGTCCATTTGCAAGTCCGTTCTGGGTCTGAATGAAACCGGAGGCACTATATACCTCGCAAACCCATCGATCACCACGTACGTCTGGACGATCACCACTCATTATCCATATTTCGGGATGCCTCCCAATCAGGACCCCGGTTACCATCTAAACGAGGTGAAGATCTCCGGTCTTCGACCACCGGCTTCATCTTCGATTTCTTATCGTCGATTCAGTTATTCAGAATGGGATAAACCCGGTCGTTCTGAACAACTCACGTATATAATAAACAAGTGCAACACTAACATACATACGCATCATTTCAATTCATTAGTCACTAACCGTCAATCAGTAAGAGAACGATTTCCCAAATATTAACCCCGAAGGTCGAAACCAACATCAGATCAATACCCAAGAAATCATTCGACTTAGCCAACCTTCAGTTAGTTTATAAATTTCACATCCATATCGTTTATAATATTTTATAACGATTTATCGCTATTTTTATTTATTTTAAAATAGCCAATTTATTCATAACGACGCTTCGGGCCATAACGCGGTCGTGGCGCTATTTTTCTTCAGATTTGATTTACACATATCTGAAAATCTAATAGTTGGATCTTCACAAAATTTACATCATTAGAAAGATCTTTTCAAAACGAATCCAACGGTTCCAGTTTCAGGAAAATCCAATAGTCAGATCTCCCGGTATAATCATTTGAAGTTTCGATTTCAAAATACGAATTGCAGCGTCGTTATTCGATTAAATATAATTATATATATATATATATATAATCGATTCTGGCGCTGTTTTTCTTCAGATTTGAATTAAACATTCCAGACAATCCAACCGTTGGATTTTTACAAAGTTGGTGCCATTGGAAAGATATTTCCAAAGCGAACCCAACGGTTGTGGTTTTGGGAAAATCCGATGGTCGGATCTCCCGTACTAATCGTTTGAAATCATGGTTTCAAAATACGAACTGCAGCTTCGTTATTCGATATATTTCAATTCTATTTATATATATATATCGATTCTTCAATTTCAAAGCTATATTCTTTTCATACGTTTGATAAAAAATATACTTTTATCTAATTGTCTTCTATTTCAACACTTCACTATTTTTAACAATTCATGTATATAATAAAAATGTGATTTTTAATGTAAAACAATTTATTTCAAAACTCGACTATTTTACATAGCTATTATAGGTGATAGAAATAGGATTTTTATTATATAACAATTTATTTCAAAACAAGATTATTTTATATATCTCATATCGATGATAAAAATGGGATTTTTATTATAAAACAATTTCTTTCAAAATATGAATACCATTCAACACATGAATTTCAATTCAACGAATGATTTTCGATTCAACACATGAAGGTTTTCTATATTTTATATATATCGATAAAAAGGTGATTTTTATATTTAAAACACGAATAGCATTCAACACATGAATTCCTATCCAACGAATGAATATCGATTCAACACATGAAGGTTTTCTATAGTTTTTATATATATATATATAAAGGTGATTTATATATTTAAAACACGAATACTATTCAACACATGAATTTCTATCCAACGAATGAATATCGATTCAACACATGAAGGTTTTCTATAGTTTGTATATATATATATATATATATATATATACACAAAAAGGTGATTTTTATTTTTAAAACACGAATACCATTCAACACATGAATTTCTATTCAACGAATGAATATCGATTCAACACATGAAGGTTTTCTATAGTTTGTATATATATATAAAAAGGTGATTTTTATATTTAAAACACGAATACCATTCAACGCATGAATTTCTATTCAACGAATGAATATCGATTCAACACATGAAGGTTTTCTATAGTTTGTATATATATATATATATATAAAAAGGTGATTTTTATATTTAAAACACGAATACCATTCAACACATGAATTCCTATCCAACGAATGAATATCGATTCAACACATGAAGGTTTTCTATTCAACGAATAAATATAGTTTCAACAAATGAAAATAATTCAAACACATGAATTTTATTCAAAATTTCGGCAGCATAACGGCAGGGTAGTTAAAACCGGGACCGTCCCTAGTACGGCTCCTCGCTCTACCTTAAAACCTCGCGGTTTTTGACAATGGGGATTCATGCATCTAGTTCGCACGCAGGCGGCATGTATATTTATTTCATTTCCACAAACTAATCCTATGTGGTTTCAACCAAATATTTCTCAACCACAAACGGGTATTTTTCAACCACAATCAATCAATTTCAACCACAAACAATTTCAATCAACCATTCGCTATCAATCAATTTTCACACCAATCACAACCAATAAATATCGTCCATGGTTTGTGGATGAGGGGCGTATATATATATATATATAGAATTTCACTTCTATTTCGACACATATATAATTTTTACAACACATATACAACTTATATATCGAACGTACAACTTATACAACGCTTATACAAGAGGTGTACAACGCTTATATAACTCATACTTCGACTATATAATTTATACATAGTCGTTTTCCATATCGTTTATAAATTAGAAATCTCACATTGGGTTCCACTCCACCAAATATAGCAGAAGGCTCAGAAAAATATGCGGTCTCTTCTAGAATGTAGAAGACGCCCACACGGTCACGATGTTTCATGTTTCATCGAATTTCGTTAACAGAATAAAAAGATATGATTTTTCAAAGTTTTGCAACACTTAAAAGTGTTATTTTCATTTTTGAAATTTCAAAGCTGATACCTTTCCAAACCTTCGAACTAGGTTTATAATTTTGGATCGATCTGTGCAGTATCGTCACGATCAGATGCTGCAACTCGAAGAGCTTCGAACAGGCTTTCCAGCGCCTGTGGTGGCACTCAGCTTTGTGGCCTCTCTGATGCTCGGCAGCGCTCCAAAGTTGGTGACTTCCTCGTAGAAATTCGACATAAATACCAAATGATTTCACGAGAGGCTTGGATTGATTGAAAGAGGAGGGGAAGGCGAACGAAAAAGTCAACTGGAGGGGGTGGCGAAAACGCCTGTGGCGGTGGCGATCGAGCCTGGAAGCTCTGAAGGGGTTTCCGTCGTTCGTTCGCTAGGGGGTTTGACTAATTTCGGAAGAGAGAGAAAATAAGGGATATTTCCTATTATATTTAAATTTTAAATTCCTAAAATATCCTTTTTAACCAACGTACACCAATTTCAACCCAACGACTGTCACTCCTAGCTAAATACCCCCATTTCGGACATAATGGGATATGTTTCGTTGGCCAATTCGATTGTTACAGTCAATTATTTTTCAAATTAAAGTATAAAACATTTAATATTCAATTTGAACGTACATTTTAATTTGCCAGGGCCATAAACTGAATCGAAAAATTCCATAAAAATAAATCCAGCTATGTCTTGACGATACGGTCCCAACAAAACCAGTTTTGTCGAATTCTGAGATAGTATGCAAAATGGCCATTTTCAGGTCGACCCATTTTAACAGAAATTAACCAATCACATTTTCCTTTGCCCCGCTCACATACTAGCTTCAAAAATTATGAAATTTGAAACCTAGCAACAGTTTGATATCCCGGATCCAACAAAAGTGGTTTCGTCGAATTCCAAGGTCGTATGCAAAATGTCTATTTTCAAGGGCTATATATTCTATATAGCGACCTTTCTGAAAATTCATTTGGCCATAACTTTTGATTTCTGTTATGAAACTTCGATTTTTCAGATTCGTTAGAAAGGTATTCTTAAACAGATTTAAATATTTTGGTTTCACTAAAATCTATTATATTTTCCACCCAGTACAGTCAGACAAAGTTTGTATTCATATTTTCAAACTGCCTCACTATTCCCAATTCATTATTTTATTGAAATATGCTATTTCAATTGTTCAAATTCTTTGACAATAACCAATTATAAAAAATTTAAATTGGTTCACATTTTCTGGGTTATTACAAAGAGGAACTATGATGGGGAAATAAGGAACGATGAAGTGATAAAATTGGGTTTTACTGCAAGATGAAATCAAATGCGGGAAATGAAATCGAAAGAGGGTAATGAAACTGGAGGAAGAGGGAAAGTAAATTTTTAGGCAAAGGGAAATGAAAGTGGAGGCGGGATGTTATCCATGCGTGTTGATTAGGGTAAATATTTTATCACACGTGTTATATCAGCGTTTCAGCCTGTGTTGAAATCAACGGAAGCATTTCATTAAGTAGTGAATTTAGGAGGACCAAAATTTGACTTTATTTGCACACAAAACGATGTCTTCGAGTGTGGTTGAAAGTGGTTTTTCTTGTAGTGTCATTAAGTAGAGGTGCCTCTTTATTTTGTTTGTTGTAGAAGTCGTTTTAGGTCTTAAGGGTGAAGGGTATTTATAGTAAAAAGGGTGGAGATATTTATGAAGATATTTTCCTTAGATATTTATAATATTATATTCACTCGAGTGTTTTAAGTCCGCACAACTACTCGATTCATCCGATTGTCATGAAAATTTACACTCCGCTATATTTTACTATTCCGGACTCAATAAAATTGATTTCGTTCAGTTCTGAGATCATTTGCAAAAACTCTATTCTTATGTTATGAAAAGTGAATTAATATTTAATCTATTTCCAGACAATTCCATCCTTCGATAATAATTTATTATTATCGTTCACATTTAAACAGAATTTTCCATAAGCTTCGAATTCAATTTAATTCCATATTAAATTTTAGATTCGATTCAGTTATATATTAACTCGTTTATTCTGAATTCAAGTTAATCACTTCTAATTCAATCACTTTAATATTTAAATAAATTAAGTATTCAAATATAAAAATCTAGGCCATTACATTATTCCCCTTTTAAAAGGATTTTGTCCTGAAATCACAAACTAAGTCGAATGTCAATAAACCCACTAATTTTGCTTCAAAAAATTATTTTCCAAAATCTTGTTAAAATTTTCTAATGCCCATGATTTACGAAAAATTTCGCCAGTACCTCCGTTGTATGGCTCGATCCAAAAGACCCTAAATGCCATGGAGGGCCTCACTCAATCCAAGAAGAAAACAAAAGCCAAGTAGCTACCCGTATTCGGGTCATACGATCCATCAAACCCAATCAATAACATAAATGTGTGCTTATTTGTCGGGCAAACAAATCTCTATTTATGAAATCAAAAAGTGACTAGCGTCATTTGCTTACATAAACCTGTATATACTTACATAACAAAAGAGTGTTAAGCAAAATCGACAATTAACATGACAACTCCAACATATGCATAAATAATGTAAAGACACGTAAATCCCCGCCCTTTAGATCGACCATAAACCACATAGGTCTGATCCAAAAGTTGGAAATCCATGAATACTTTAACTTTGGGCATACAACACATTAGAACAAATAACAGCAGACTTTTATAAACATCATAATAATGTTACATCAGAGTACAAAATATTATAGTACATCAAATATAATACAGCGGAAGATAAATTTACAATAAATTAATACAATACACAACGGAAGACTTTCTATGCTATGAACACAGCTTTAAGCTTCGATCCAGAATCGTGCTAAAAATATCTGCAAAAAGCTACTCGATTGCCCGTGTGGAAAAGAGGACACCCGAGTTTGCAAGTGAAACAAACTACTAGTCGGTCATGGGACTGGTATGAGAAATCTTACTTAAGCTATCTAATAATAATAAGGCTAATCACAGGACCACGCCGCTAATGCGGAACGGGTTTATTCCATTAGATTGCCAGTGCATAAATAAAGTAAATCGTTAAAACAGCGCAATGCTTTTTATAAAAATGAAACCATTATAAGACTCAAGTCCCATCACACAATGCAACGCAAACCGGAGGATAGAATTTTACCTTATAATGGTCAAAAATGCTTGATACGATAAAATGGATTTGATATTATTATTAGTGTATACATATTTTAAAACATTTCAATCATAATATCAATTATAGACGGCATAGCTACCATATAATATGTCGCCGTACTAGTTATACAATCAAAACCGCATGGGTCGTATTGGAAGTTGGATTTCCATCATGAACCAAGTAAAAAGATAGTCCTTACCAAATTCGAGACACTCTAGCCCGTGCCTCAGGATACAATCGCAACTGCGCCTGGATCTTCAGGGCCGGTCCACAAATATATTAGTGGATTCATAATGCCTGAACAGTACGTTTCCTCGCCCTATGGGGCGTAAATAGAGCCACTAGGGACTCAAATAACCGAGGCGCCTCATTCCATCATCCACATAAGTAAAAATGTCAGGCCTTGTAAAAACTATGACACCACTTCTAGCTAGAAAGAAACATATGTCCTCCCTGCAGTCCTTACTCCCGTTTCTAGTTCATACCGGGGTGTGAGGCTCGCAAAGTAACGCAATACACAAAGCTATGCTATTTAAAGCTGTGCTTCGATCATCACCCACAAGGCTCTTCTTTTCAACAAAAGCCTTGATCATTTGCATCTTGGCATGCCACATTGACAATCCATACCATACCATTGATTTCAGCCAATATAACCTCTAAGCTCGTACGTCTTAGAGAAGGGTGTTAAGCAAGAGAATAAATTCTCCGCCACCACAGATATATATTTAGCAGAGATCAACGAATACAGCATAAAGGAATACAACGTCAGACATACATCCATTTACAAGTCCGTTCTGGGTCTGAACGAAACCAGAGGCACCTTATACCTCGCATATCCGAACAATTAACAATACATCCAGACAACTACCACTAAAACCCCCTCAAGGAAGAAACTCCAATCAAAGGCATCAGTAGCCGTCCATTCAATGTGAAGATTGTCGGTCTTCAATCACCATCTTCATCTTCGAATTTATCGTCATAGTAATTATTCAGAATGAGTTAAACCCGGTCTTTCTGAATAACTCGCGTATCTTATAATTAAAAATCAAGTACTATAAAAACACATCATATGCCACATTCCAATTCAGAATATTCTTCTAATAAAATATCCACATTTCTAGGGTAAAGGTTCCCATTAATTTTATCAAAGATAAATCCTTTTAAATTTATTCTTTAATCTTCTTTTTAAAGATTCATTAAAACTCCAATTTGGTTTTAATATCAAAAATCATTACTTAGTGATTATTCAGATTCAGAAATAAATCTTGTCTTCAACTGGGTTAAAGAACCAATGTCATTTAAAACACAGTCCACGATAAACCCAAAATCTTCTTCCATAAAATATTGAATCTTCACAGAAATCAGATCAATATATATAATCGATATAAATTTCTGCATCAGACTAATAATATAAATGGAATAACGGCAAAGCCTCTTAAATTCCATATATAGTAACGGTCTTCTTTTACAGAATCTCATCTCGGTTATTATTAAATCGAATTTCATTCAATTCCAATTTAATATATTAAATTGGAAAACTTTACTTTTGGAAAATTTCCATTAAATCTTAATAAAAGATTTATAATTTCCAAATTATATTTTCAATGCTAATTGGGTTAAAGAACAAATGTCGTTTAAAACACAGTTCACAATAAACCCAATTCACATCCCATTTAATTCCAATTACTAAATATAATTAGAAACTCTAATAATCTTAATTAAAAGATTTATTCTTTCATACGGGGTTCAAGAAAAAATGTAGTTTTAAACATCGTTCATGACAAACCCACAAATCTAATTTATCTTGTTTAATTCAAATTAAATATCAATTAATTGGAAATCTTCATTAAATCTTATTTTACAGATTTATTCTAGTTCATAACTAGTTCATATCTATAAAAATATATTTTATCTTTTCAAACATGGAATTTTTTTCCATCCAAACTCCTTCCAAATCATTAATTATGATTTTACATAATTTTCCCATATTTTTTATAATTTTATTTAGGCCTGTACAATTGGTTTCCAATAACGGCCACCGAACTGCACTTACAACGACCTTTTCTGAAATTGATTTGGACATAATTCCAAATCTAACTGTTAGATTTCAAAACTCTTATATTCATTGGATAGCTCTTTTCGAAACGAACCCAACGGTTCCGGTTTTAGAAAAATCCAATGGTCGAATCTTCCGTTACGCTAATTTGAAGTTAATGGTCGAAATTCGCGAACAGTCGCTGCGCGGTGCGTTCTATTTAGGCCATTAAATAAATATATAATATATATAATATATATATATCGTCGATTTCTATTTAAATCGTATTTATAAAATATTTATAAATTCATTTTAAAATGATTTTAACTTCATTTTCAATTTTAAATAAAAATTTAATATTCTATATCTTTATTATATTAAAATAATGATATTTTCAAAATATTATATTTCAAAATCACTTCCCTTTTATTTTCACCTTAAAATGAAGTAAATCAATCGAGAAAACCTTTCGGGTTAAAAATAGCGTTTCTACATAGCACGGCTTCATATTTCAGTATTTTGTATCCATCCAAAAATGGGCATAAAAATCATAATTTTAATCTTCATTAAATTTATATAAAAATATTCATTATTGAAAAATATTCTTTATTTAAAAGATTTCTTTAAAACATTCTTTATATCAAAATGTTCTTTATTTTAAAATATCTTTTATATCAAAAGATATTCTGAATCGTAATGCGACTCAATCAATTACCATACAATTTCAGTTGTATGGATTTCATACATCGCATGTATATATACAACAATAATGATACATAATCACTAATAATCCATTCAAAACCGGAGTGAAATTTCTAATTGTGTGAGCGTTAAAATAAATAAATAAATAACGCTCAACACAAACTGTCAATCCATCGATTGACATACAGGTAAATATTGGGACTAGTGTTTGTCATCCTAACACCCATGTAGGGTTTTCAAACAACACATTTCATCTAAATAGATTATTGGTTAATAAGTTTAACTAATTATAATTCTATTTGAATTATTTCCTATTTGACAAATTTTCGCTTCTTAAATTATAAATGGATGTTTACAATTTAATTTCAACAAAACATATATCTTGACAAGTAATTATTTTATTCTTGTCTAACAAGATGACATTATTATTTTAACATGACATTTCTAAATAAATGACATTTCTAAATGAATGAAATTTCTAAATAAAGGACATTTGTAAATAAATGATGTTTCTAAATAAATGACATTTCGAAATGAATGTTCTTTTTATTTACATATCATGATTCTAAACAAAATGCTATCTTTATCTACATGATATGATTCTAAGTAAAAAGGATATTTTTATATTAACATGAACTGGTTAATGTAACATGAACATATCTTAATATATGACAATTTAATTCTAATGTGACATCTTTAACTAAAATGACATATTTATTCTTATGCAACATTTCTAGCAAAATGTGACATTTTTATTCTAATGTAACATATAATGACATATTTATTCTTATGTAACATTTCTAGCAAAATGTGACATTTTTATTCTAATGTAACATTTTTAACTAAAATGACATATTTATCCTAATGAACATTTCTTAACAAAATGTTATTTTAATCTTTCTTAACAAAATTATTATTTTAAACCAATGTCCCATTTTATCACAAAATGTTATTTTCTCCAATGTCACATTTTATAACAAAAATGTTATTTTATTTCTAATGCATATTTTATACTATTCTTTCTTTTGCGTCAAAAATGTAAGTGAAAAATATAACATTTCTTCTATGCTTTTATTTGTATCAAAAATGCGAGTGAAAAATGTAATTTCTTAAACTAGTCTTTTATCTCCATCTAAAATGCAAATAAAATGTAACCTTTTTAATTCATGTTTTATTTGCATCAAAGAATGCAAATAAAAATTCAAATTTTAATTTTATGTTTTATTTGCATCAAAGAATGCAAATAAAAATGTAATTTTTATTTCATGTTTTATGTTTGCATTTAAAATGCAAATAAAAATGTAATCTTTTTCTACGGTGTTTATTTGCATCTAAATATGCAAATAAAAATGTGATCTTTTTCTACGGTGTTTATTTGCATCTAAATATCCAAATAAAAATGTGATCTTTTTATACGGTGTTTATTTGCATCTAAATATGCAAATAAAAATGTGATCTTTTTCTATGGTGTTTATTTGCATCTAAATATGCAAATAAAAATGTGATCCTTTTCTAATACCACAAATTTGACACTTTTACTATGTTGATTGTATTACAACAAAAAGGACAATTTTTATTTGTTGAATCTAATTCAACAAAGAGGGACAATTTTATTTGTTGATTCTAATTCAACAAAAAGGGACAATGTAAGGACCCGTAACTTCCCCAGTTAGGAAAGAGCGGATACTTTGAGAACAACACACAAAAGAACGTAGACAAAAGAACATTTCATTGTATATTACAACAATTCCATCAGAATACAAGAATATACAGAGTAAGAATAAATATTACATAGAAAATATCAGAGATTTAAATTACATTTAAATACATCGCAGCGGAAAACAATGCAAAACACAACTAGAAGTAATACACGAATACAGAGCTTTCCGAGTATCGTTCCAGCTGTAAATCAGGATCCTGTGAATATAAATCAGCAAAACCAAAACTACAAGCTGCCCGTGTCAAAATAAAGGCACCTAGAGTTTAGGTGAAAACAATAAACTCCAGGTCAGTCATGTGACCGGTGAGAACTAAAACAGTTATTAATCTTTATTTTAAATCAGATATATCAAGGGACCACGCCGTATAACACGGAACGGGTTTCCTCCCAAGAATGCCAGTGCATATAACAAAACAACGCTATGCTTTTTGGAAAAATGAAGCTATTATAAGACCCAGGTCCTATCACACAATGCAACGCAAGCCGGGGGATAGGGTTTTCCCTTATAATAGCCAAACATGTTTGGTACGTTTAAAACAAATCATTTGATACTATTACAAGTGCATAGTGTATAAAACAACTTCAAATCATAAGTATCAATCATAGACGGCATGGGTACCATATATCATGTCGCCATACTATTCTACAATCAAAACCGCAAAGTCACGTATTTGGAAATTGGATTTCCATCTGTGAACCGAGGCAAAAGATAGTCCTCTACCGATTCGAGACTGTCTAGTCCGAGTCTCAGGATCAGAGCTCGAGTAACCCTTAGATCGTTAGGGCCGGTCCACTAATGTGGATTAAAATGCCTGAACACTGCGTTTCCCCACCCATTGGGGTGTAAATGAGCCAATGAATGACTCCATCGGCTTCACATAGTCACCGATATATCCGAGGCACCTCGCAACAACAACAACCACATAAGTCAAACTCGTCAGGGCGTGTAAAACCACTGACGCCACTTCTAACTAGAAGGAAACGCATGCCCTCCCTGATGTCCTCTCCCGTTTCTGGTTCACAACTAGGGTGTGAGGCTCGGGAATTCACGTTAAACAAAGCTATGCCACACAGGCGGTGCTTTGATCATCAACCACAAGACTTTGCTTTTCAACAAAAGCCTTGATCATTTGCATCATAGCATGCCACACAGGCAAACCACTCCATGCAACCGATATCCATCAATCACACAGAATGATATCCAATGTCAGACACACAGTCCACTTACAAGTCCGTTCTGGGTCTGAATGAAACCGGAGGCACCTTGTACCTCGCATATCCATCGATCTCCAAGTACGTCTGGACGATCACCAACTTATTCCCTCCTCTTGGGTGTACGGACCCATCAAGATCATCAGTAATTATCCAAACGACGTGAAGACCTCCGGTCTTCAACGACCGTCTTCATCTTTGAGTAATCGTCGAATCAGTTATTCAGAATGGGATAAACCCGATCTTTCTGAATAACTCGCGTATATAATAAACAATTGTTACACAAACACAACATACGCCTCATTCCAATTCATCAGTCACTAACCGTAAATTAGTAAGAGAACAATTCCCTAAATATTAACCCCGATAGCTGAAACCTACATCAGATCAATACCCAGGAAACCATTCATCTTAGCCAACCTACAATTAGTTTCTAAATTTCACATTCTTAGGGAAAGGTTCCCATTAATTTTATCAAAGATAAATTCTTTTAAATTTATTCTTAAATCTTCCTTTGAATATCACTTCAAACTAGTCGGGATTAGCGAACCACACTGAAGTAATTATTTATTTTATCTCCCAATCCCAACCTATTTATCCCATGAAGTAAAACTGGTCATACTTCATATCTAACACCACGGTGTTATCGGTAAATTCAATTACCATTTCAAGTTCAAATCTATTTAAAGATTTAACTACCGTCTGGAGTAAAACTGGTGATACTCCATTCTCGATCTTTTCAATCTAATTAAAGATTCATTAAAACTCCACTTGGTTTTAATCTTTAACTGGGTTAAAGAATCAGTGTCATTTAAAACAAGGTTCATGATAAACCCAAAATAACATTCCATTAATTATCGGGTTAAAGAACAAGTGTTATTTAAAACACTGTTCACGATAAACCCAAAAATCAATTCTAAATAAATTCCATTTAATTGGTACACTT
Organism: Allium sativum; assembly: GCA_030737875.1. Taxonomy (NCBI): domain Eukaryota; kingdom Viridiplantae; phylum Streptophyta; class Magnoliopsida; order Asparagales; family Amaryllidaceae; genus Allium; species Allium sativum. The sequence continues at coordinate 19,507,444 of JASFAX010000025.1, forward strand.
CATTAAAACTAAATAAAAAGATTTAATTTTTTTCTCAACTGGGCTCAAGAACAGTGTTAATGAAGACACCATTCACGACAAACCCAAATCACATTTGATATTAAATACAAATCTCTAAATAGAAAATATATCGGCTTATATTCAATATCAAATTCTACGACCAACAAATATCGTATTGGAAATAATGATATAAATATATCTTTCAAATTTCCATATCAATATCTGTATAATCACGAAATCCAACATCGAAATATTCCAAAGGCAATTTCGATTCACATCCCTTCTAATTCAATTATTGGAAATTTTGGTTATTTTCAAAACCATTTCAAATCCACTTTATTTATTTTTAAAAATAAATGGGATTATAATTCTAGTTCAAAACCAGTTCATTTCGATAAAAATCTACTTTTATCTTTTCAAATATGGAAATTTTCATCCCAATTCTTCACAAATCAGTTCTTATGATTTTACACAAATTATTACTATTTTTAATAATTTTATCCAGGCCCGTACAGTCGATTTCCATCAACGACCATCGAACTGCACTTGCAGTGACCTTTTCCAAATTTGATTTGGACATAATTCCAAATCCAACCATTAGATTTCAAATCTCTAAAATTCATTAGAAAGCTCTTTTCGATACGAACCCAAGGTTTCGGTTTTAGGAGAATCCGACGGTCGGATCTCCCGTAATATCCATTCGAAGTCAATGGTCGAAATTTGTGAACTGCCGCGGCGCGGCGCGTTCTATTCAGGCCATTATATATATAATATATATATTATATATATTTCATCGATTTCCTTTTAAAATGTATTTTATAAATCGTTTTAAATTCATTTTCAAAACGATTTCAACTTCCATCTCAAATTCAAATCAATTTTTAATTCAATTTCAGTTCATTTTCAATTCAATTTGAATTTCAAATTTATTCAGTTTCAATTCGAATTCATTTCTATTCAATTTCAATTCGAATTCATTTCTATTCATTTTCAATTCGAATTCATTTCTATTCAATTTCAATTCGAATTCATTTCTATTCAATTTCAATTTGAATTCATCTCTATTTAATTTAAATTCGAATTCATTTCTATTCAATTTAAATTTGAATTCATTTCTATTCAATTTCAATTTGGATTCATTTCAAAATATTCAATTTTGAAATTTGAAATCACTTTCAATATTCATTATAAAATCGACAAAATTCTCGTTCGTGTTAAAATGGCGTGTAACTACTTAACAGGGCTTCACATTTCAATATTCAAAGAATATTATTTTTAAATTATTCGATAATTCTGAACTGGAATCAGACACAGTCAATTACCATATAATTCAGTTATATGGATTTCATCAAATTCATATATACAACAATGACGATAAACACCCAACCATCATCCAAAATGCGTTCTACACTGTATAAGCATCAAATATTTAATATTTAACGCTTATAACAGCCTGTCAATCAATCAATCGACATACAACTAATTATTGGGAATAGTGTATGTCATATATCATCCCAATACCCGTGTGGGGTTTCAAACAATCCAACACAGATTTTATTTGTGCAGTTGCGCGATGTATAAAATTTATCGTCCCAATCAATATCAATCAAATGTGTGTATACAAAAAAATCGTCCAATTTGTTTATATTTATTTCATTTTAAATACACATCAAAAATTCTATTTTCAACTATAAAATATTTTTAACTATATAAATATTTTATTTCACATCGCACAACCAACTACACATCAAAATCAAACAAACAAGCATACAAGCCGTCCATGTTCTGTGGACGACGGGTGTTGGGTGCAACTAAACACCATCTGCATCCTAGTATATATATATATATATATTTAACGAGAAATAAATTAAAGGTGAGGAGTTCTCACCGACTAGCTAAACCAATTCACAGTGACTCTTCATATGTAGGAAATCTTCGCCGTGTTCGCCTTTTGTTACTTTCGTTGTGCGTATTCACTACATATATAAAAATCACATTTTTATATTCTTTATTATATAAAAATCATATATTTTTTATGCTTCCATTCAAACGATAAAAATTGTATTTTTATCTTTTCTTTCTATGCATAAAATCTAATATTTATCTTCTAAAAATATAATCTTTATACGATTAAAAATATAATCTTTTCGCCATAAAAATCATATCCTTTCCTCATGCAAACATTATAAAAATCGAATCTTTATCTTCATGAAAACATTTCAAAAATACGATAAAGTTCATATTTTCATTATGCAGCAATATATATATAAAAAAAATATTTTTACGCAAAGAGATTTCATGAAAAAATTACATTTTCATAACAAAGTATTATAATTTAAAAACAATGCTATCATATATTTTCAAAAACAATGTTATTTGGATTTTCACAAACCATGTATATTTTATTAATTTCAGATTTTAAAAGTAATGCTTTTTATTTGGAAACCGTATTTTATATTATTTTTATTTTCTTCTCGCCAGACACATATAAATATATATTAAAAATCAAAAATTTAACAATTCTATAAATTAAATAAACCATTTAGCTAAAAAGAAGCTCACTGTTCATCTTCCTGGACTAGTTCAAAATGGCCTTCCAACCTAGGTTTGCAAATCCTTCGGAATTTTCGGCGGCAGAGCCCGATTAGAGGCTTCCCCCTGAAGCGCCGTCGAACCCTCCACAACCTCCAGGAGTTCTAGCGATCTCGAGTTCGGTCTCGTGTTGAAATTTGAGCCTGACTGTGGCGCGTTTGAGCCACCGATTCACCCAATTTAGGCCATTAAAATTGATCTCCACCGTTAGATCCAAGGATCTCATACAGACGAACGATTTTCCTTTTAAAATTTCTTAGATTGATTTCCGAATTTGAAGATCGAGTGGGAGATTGGATCGGATGTTTTCTGCCCTGAACTTGTGCGGCGGCTTGACATTTGGGAAAATGAATTAGGTTATAATAAATCGGATTGGGCCGCCATATATTTATATAATTTTAATTTTCAAAAATACCAGCATATCCTTACGAGCACCAAATCAAACCCAACGACTGTCGTCCCTAGCTTAATACCCCCTTTCCGAACCCAATGGGATATGTTTCACAAGCCAGTTTGACCATTATGATCAGTTTTCATCAAAATCAAAATATAACTCTATATATTGGATTTGAACGCACATTTCAATTTTCCAGGGCCACATACGGACTCTGAAAATTCCCAAAAATATTTTCTAGCTTCGTATTGATGATACGGTCCTAAAAAAACCAATTTCGTCAAATTCCGAGACCGTTTGAAAAATGGCCATTTTCCAGTCGATTAAAATCAACTGAAACTGGTCAAATGCGTTTTCCTTCGCCACGCTCACATATTGATTCGAAAAATTATGAACTTTGAAAACTAGCAATAATTTGACATCACAGATCCAACAAAAGTGGTTTCGTCCAAAACCGAGGTTGTTTGCAAAATTTCCATTTTTAAGGACCAGAATTCCATTGAGACTATTCTGAAATTTCAACTGGACGTAACTTTTGATTCCCGCTATGAAATTTCGATTTCCCGGATTCGTTGGAAAGATATTCTCAATTAGATTCAAATATTTCTTGTTTCGCTAAAATCCAGTTTATTTTGCACCTGGTACATTCATTTGAACTTTGAAATCGAATTTTCAAACTACCGCGCCATTTTCAATTCCTTTTATAATTAAAATAAAACATTTATATTCTAACGACGATTCAAATAAATATATACGTTCTAATCTATTCAAAATAAATTTCTCGTCGTTATTATTTAAAATAAATCATTTTAAATATTCAAAATTCGCTAAAATTGCCAAAATAAAAATTTTAAATTGGCTCGGATTTCCGGGTTATTACAGATAATTTAATTTGTTGATTCTAATTCAACAAAAAAGGAAAATTTCATTTGTTGATTCTAGCAAATTATGAACATCAGAGTACACAGCAAACAATAATCAATACATTCTAAACCACAAACATCGCCGATCTGAATTATTAACATACATACAATGATTTTCAAAGCAAGAAAAATAATTAAAATTTAATTTAATTATTAAATCAGAATTCTCACATTGATTATTGTCTGGAATTTCAAAATGTTCTGTTTCAGATCTGGTCAGTTCCATCGTCTAGATCTCATCACAAGGATTCCAACGAACTTTGTTCCGTTCAGTTCCGTTCTAATTCGAAGAAGTTATGATCATTTGTCCCTACATTTCATTATTAATAAAATAAAACATATCTAATTTAATTATAATTTTCTTTTACCCTCTTTACCCCCGTCTTCTTCCAGATTCACGCTACAACAGTGACGATCGGAGTCCGATCCGTCGCCTCCACATCGAAGCCGCTTAGACTATCCACCATCGGTCTCGATCACAGGCAACTCGGTGCTGTCTTGGGTCCACACGGCGGTGCCGAAGTTGCGCCATTTACGTCCAAAAATCCGCTTCAGCATCGACTTTCAATCGATCATGGATATACGAATCTGAAGCTCTCTCGTTGCTCTCGAATCTTTGTTCAGAAACCATGCTCTAATTTGTTACGAATTAGGAGAAATCAAAGAGGGAGGATTGGAATGATTTTGGCCGTAAATACCCTGGCAGCGGCTCTGTTTTCATGATTTACGGTTTTGGTTTTATTAATTTTTTATTTGGCCATTTTTATAATAATTTAATCCTCTAATTCAGAAAAGGCCCACTACTTCTTAATAATTCCAATTCCAGCCCAACAAATATTGTCATTAGCCAAATACCCCCCTTCTGGACCTAATGGATAGGTCCCGTCAACCTGTTTGATTGTCTCAACCCATTTTTCTTTAATTTAAAATATAAACATTTTAATTATTCTATTCGATCGTATATTTTAAATTACCAAGGGCACATACTGACTTAGAAAATTACAAAAAAATTATTTCTAGCTTTGTAATGACGATACGGTCCTAACAAAATTAATTACGTCTAACTCTGAGACTGTTTGAAAAATGGCCATTTTCTAGTCGATTAAATTTGACTGAAATTGACAAAACACATTTTCTTTTGCCACGCTCACATATTAATTCGAAAAATTATGAAAATTGAAATCTAGCAATAATTTGACATTATGGTTCCAACAAAAGTGGTTTCGTCGAAAACGGAGGTCGTTTGCAAAATAGCTATTTTTAATATAAAATATATATATATATATATATTATACAACGACTTTTCTGAATTTTAAACTAGGCATAACATTTTATTCCCACTATGAAATTTCAATTTTTTGGATTCATTGGAAAGATATTTTTAAATAGATTTACATATTTTTGGTTTCACTAAAATTCGATTTATTTTGTATCCCGTACGGTCAGTCAAAGTTCAAATTCTAATTTTCAAACTACCGCGCTATTTCTAACTCCTTTTATAATTAAAATAAATATAACTTTGATTTAAATAAATTTTTAATCGTTATTATTTAAAATAAATTATTTTAACTATTAAATTTCCATTAAAATTTCTAAAATAAAAACTTTAAATTGGTTCAGAATTTCCGGGTTGTTTCAATCTCCCCCACTTAAAATCTTTTCGTCCTCGAAAAGGAACGTAGCTAGAAATTATTTAACTAATCGATTCAATTTTAGTTTACTTTTTTTTATTGGTTTCAATAATTTTATTAGTTGAATTAATTATCACAAAACACAATCATCAATCAATTAGTTGATTAGCTTTTAAAAATATATATATAACTTTTATATATTCAAAAATCATATTTTCTAAAATCGGATTATATATACAATCTCGAATACGTTAATTATATAGTTGGCACTCTCAACTCATTCTAGGGCATTTCTAACCCCATCTCTAACGAGTTTTCTCATTCTAGGATACTGCTGATCCTATCTCTAATGAGTATTCTTATTGGATATTACTAGTCCAATCTCGGATGAGTCTTTTGTTCAGTTCTAACGAGTTGTACCCCAAAGATTTGAGCTAACCGGAGCTCTGATACCAGCTGTAAAGACCCGTAAATCCCCGCCCTTTAGATCGACCATAAACCGCACAGATCTGATCCAAAAGTTGGAAATCCACGAATACTTTAACTTTGGGCATACAACACATTAGAACAAATAACAGCAGACTTTTATAAACATCATAATAATGTTACATCAGAGTACAGAATATCAGAGTACATCGAATATAATACAGCAGAAGATAAATTTACAATAAATTAATACAATACACAGCGGAAGACTTTCTATGCTCTGGACACATCTTTAAGCTTCGATCTAGAATCCTGCTAAAAATATCTGCAAAAAGCAACTCGACTGCCCGTGTGGAAAAGAGGGCACCCGAGTTTGCAAGTGAAACAAATAGAAATCTTACTTAAGCTATCTAATAATAATAAGGCTAATCACAGGACCACGTCGCTAACGCGGAACGGGTTTACTCCATTGGATTGCCAGTGCATAAATAAAGTAAATCGTTAAAACAGCGCAATGCTTTTTATAAAAATGAAACCATTATAAGACTCAAGTCCCATCACATAATGCAACGCAAACCGGAGGATAGAGTTTTACCTTATAATGGTCAAAAATGCTTGACACAATAAAACGGATTTGATATTATTATTGTATATATATTTTAGAACATATCAATCATAATATCAATCATAGATGGCATAACTACGGTATAATATGTCGTCGTACTAGTTATACAATCAAAACTGCATGGGTCATATTGGAAGTTGGATTTCCATCACGAACCAAGGCAAAAGACAGTCCTTACCGAATTCGAGACACTCTAGCCCGTGCCTCAGGATACAGTCGCAACCGCACATGGATCTTCAGGGCCGGTCCACAAATATATTAGTGGGTTAATAATGCCTGAACAATACGTTTCCCCGCCCTATGGGGCGTAAATAGAGCCACTAGGGACTCATTTAACCGAGACGCCTCATTCCATCATCCACATAAGCAAAAATGTTAGGCCCTGTAAAAACCATGACACCACTTCTAGCTAGAAAGAAACGTATATCCTCCCTGCAGTCCTTACTCCTGTTTCTGGTTCATACCAGGGTGTGAGGCTCGCGAAGTAATGCAATACACAAAGCTATGCTATTTAAAGTTGTGCTTCGATCATCAACCACAAGGCTTTGCTTTTCAACAAAAGCCCTGATCATTTGCATCTTGGCACACCACATTGACAATCCATACCATACTATTGATTTCTACCAATATATAACCTCTAAGTTTGTACGTCTTAGAGAAGGGTATTAAGCAAGAGAATAAATTCTCCACCACCACAGATATATATTTAGTAGAGATCAACGAATACAACATAAAGGAATACAACGTCAGACATACATCCATTTACAAGTCCGTTCTGGATCTGAACGAAACCGGAGGCACCTTATTCCTCGCATATCGGAACAATCAACAATACGTCTGGACAACTACCACTGGAACCCTCTCAAGGTAGCAACTCCAATCAAAGGCATCAGTAGCCGTCTGTAACACCCCGCCTCCACTAGGGTCACTCGCAAAGGAATGCACTAGCTTTGGAGGGGCATTATTGGTAAACATGCATAATGATATAGCAAGGCAGGACATGACATATATATATATGTGTAAATAAACAGAGTAAGTAAATAAAACAGCGGAAGATTTATAAATCATTTCAAAACACAAGTCTGGTACATCAAAATGTCACTTTCCCAAATTTACAAGTCTAGATAAATACATCATCTGATAAACTGAAAATACATAAGTACTATCCCCAAATAAGAGTGATAAACCATAGCGGCTCAAGTCCAAAGCATACTTGAGCTATCAAAGGAAGCAGCTAAAATCCAAGCTAGGCTCTAGTATTCCCTCCCTGAGAACCTGGGGGGGGGAAACGGAAGAAAAGAGGCGAAAGAAAACAGGTCAGTCAAAAAGACTGAGTAAGCCCTGCTACGATCAGTCTATAAACTAATAAAGTTAACATCATGATGGAAACTGAGATGGTCATAGATAACAACATACTGGCATGATAAATCAACTACAAGACAGATAGAGGTGTCATTGCATAAAACAAGGTTAAGTTTTGCACCACGGTGTACTAGCAAACCAACGTAACAGGTATTGATCCCTTAGCCCAAACTTTGGCCCAATAACATGAAGTGACCTTAATAAAAGGTCCAGCCACGGTCTAGTCGATCGGCTCCCTATAAACCTAACACGTCAAGTGTTGGTGTCCATATGGCCCACATATGGTTGTAGATAGTCTGTGCTGGGTCCCCCTTTGGGTGTATCAAGCCCTCGGGTGTCAACCCCGGACACTTAAGCAATAATGCACAGCCCTAACCTACTGGTACCCGTGCCTCGAGTTTGTCCAACATCGGACTACGTGCACGTCCGTAGCCCGCCGGACCCGCACCGCTGTACCACTCGGCCATCGCCCTTTGGTCGCTTACATCAGTCCAGTAATCGTGCCCCGCCCTAGCCTAGCCTCTAGGGTTGGTAATGATACCAAACTGGGATTACTGCTGGAACAGACCACGTTGCTAGGGTTTCTAAGAGGGTTAAGTGTGATTTAACCCTTCACTAATCCTGGATTAAACTGGTTAAGTGTGGCTTAACCCCATTCTAATCCCTTGAACTCCCAAATGGATTAAACTAGTTAAGTGCACCCAACGGTTCATAACTTAACCACATTCTAATCCCTCGAATCCCCAAATTGGTTAAGTATTAGTGGACCCTGACTTAACCCTAATCATGAGGCATTAATTAATTTAATGCACCTTAACCTCTCACATTAGACCTTGTTGTGGTTACTAGTTAGGCCGGGCGGGTCCGGGTAGCTTTACACCACAACTTGGTCTAACCTCGGGTCTTGGCACCCCATGACCAACTTCTCACATTGGGTCCTATTGTTTGTAGCCACTAGTTAAGCCGGTCGGTTCCGGGTAGAATTACGCTACAAACTCAACCCAACCTCGAGTTGGCCACACTTATGTTTTCTAAGTGTCATGTCCACTTTATTTTCAAAACATAATTACAAGTCAACAATTACTTGGGTAGACCTAACTTAATAGGTAAATTCCCAAGGGGTAGACCTAACTTAATAGGTAAATTCCCAATCTTATATTTTCATGTATTTTAAGTTTACCCAAAAACCCCCAACGTCATTCTATCGCTTACATATTCGTAATAACGCATAAAGGATAGGGAGAGGGAACTTGGCACAACATACATGATAAACTTGCACAACAACCATGCATAACATGTTAGACTTGTACCACTTAGCCTATTGAACTTGCATATTGCCATAAACATGCATAACGTGTTAAACTTGCATAACTTAGTAAAGTGAACTTGCATATTACCATAAACATGCATAACATGGTTAAACTTGCACAACTTAGCATAGTGAATTTGCATATTACCATAAACATGCATAACATGTAAAATATGCACAACTTGTCATTTTTAAACTTGCATAAGCATGCATAACTAAATAAACTTGCAAATCATGGCTCAATTAACTTGTAAATCATGACTTAGCAAACATGCATAAACATGCATAACTCATTTAACTTGTAAATCATGGCTTAGCAAACATGCATAAACATGCATAACTCATTTAACTTGTAAATCATGGCTTAGCAAACTTGCATAAACATGCATAATCCATAAAACATGTACAAATCTCAATAATCATACAAATCATGACTTAGCAAACTTGCATAAACATGCATAACTCAATTATCTTGCAAATCAAGGCTTAGCAAACTTGCATAAACATGCATAATCCATAAAACATGTACAAATCTCAATAATCACCACATGATAACTTTAGAGTTTGTAAAGTGAGGGTAAGAGGGCTTACAATGCTTATGCGGGCTCAAATAACTATAGCAAATGTAAAGAACCCCTTATGCAACTAATTAAACCCCAAAAATGCAAGCAAACTTGACCAAGACTCCTCCTTTATGGTGCAAAATAGAGAAACAAGCCTTTAATGCAAGCTAAGGAGGATCATACAAGCCTAAATATGCTTGTATGCATGGAAAATCACTTAGGAATTAATTTAGGAATTGTATGAAGAGGGTGGAGGCCATGAGAGTTTGGATTTTGGCATAGTTTTGTTGCTAGGATGATTAATGAGTGATTTAGGGTAGATTAGGGCCTTATTTATAGATGATTAGAGAGTTTTTTAGCCCTAGGATTAACCCTAGGTTAGTTTTGGCCCGTCAGATCTCGGAATCCTCTAGAACCAAGCCCCAAGACCCAGCCCAAATCAAAAATGGTGCACCAGGCTAGACTGCCTGGGCACACCCTGTCGACAGGGCTGTCGACAGGGCAGTCGACATGCCTAGACCCCTGTCGACAGGCCTGTCGACATGGGGTCCTGGGCGGGATTTTTCCCGCCTTGGCCCAGCTGGCCCAAACCCTTGTTTTTAATTTAAATTTAAATCTGTTTTAAGCCTTGGATTTTCTGAAAACTTTAACGGGCCATGTCTGGGTCATACGGACTCCGATTTTCGAAAACTCGGACTCTATTTCGCGTATTTTTCCGAGACGAACGCAATGGCATAGCCCGTTTCCCTTGATTCTGATTTTTAGAATTAAATTCTGCCTCAATTTACATTATTACAGGTTGTTGAAAATACGGGTTGTCACATTCTCCCCTCCTTAAAGGATTTCGTCCCCGAAATCTTCAAGTTAGGAAGAACGTATCCTACCATCCAATCATCCATCTACTCAAAGCATCATCCACGAGCAATCATTGTCCTTACAAGATTCTAAATGCTGGATGAACATATGCAAAAGTGTGTGTATATGTACTTACCTAATGCAAAAATCAGGCGGTTACTGATACAGTAAACCTCCTTAATGCATATGTATGTAAATCAGGCGGTTACTGATACAGTAAATCTCCTTAATGCACATGTATGTCAGTGAAATGAATCCATATGTATGCAAATTCCTAACATAATGTATAATATCTACATGCGTGCTCAATCATACATCCATATGCAACATCCATGTGATAGCATACGAATTTTATCCAAGAATAAGCATAAACACTCATGCACATGCAATATGAGGAGTGTGTGAGCCGATCTAGTGCTTAATCGTGTATAATGCATCCACGAGCAACCACTTGCAAACACTTGCAACCACTGGCAACCATCAAACATAACATGTTTCAAATACATGTTTCAACCAAAGGGTTTCTACCTAAGGTTCATGACAAGATCGACACGATTAACTAGATAAACTCCTTTCTGGATTACAAGAAATCCACTCAAGCTTTGACATATTGTACTTAACCGATGAGTCTTAACCCCCTTATGGAGTTTACAACAGAAATAAGATCGAGAATGGGACCGAGAGGATATATGTATATACAAAAGATAACTTGCAAGCAAGCTCCACAGGAAAACAAGGATCAAGGATGCACTCTTAAAAAGAGATATGATGCGCGTATCTAGTCTTCACTCTTCTTAGTCACGTTTCCTTGAGCTTAACTCCACTGTGCTTTGACTGTCTTTTCACTTCATGATTCCTTGGCTTCCTAACTCCTATTTCCCAAATTCGAGTTGGAACGCATTTCATTATCGCCTCTCGTCTTTCTTTTCCACTTATTCTTCCTTCTATATACTTGGCTTAAACATACTATAACCTCATGATTTCATGCAAGCTCTCCAAAATTCACTAGTGAATCCTGGATCTCGTCTACTTACTATAAAGTACTCCACGCAGCAGAACTTTCTCTTGAAAATACCAATCCACGTTGCCAATTGCCCTATAAACGTGATTTTCTATAACTCATGCTTAATCGAAATGAACCATTCGCCTATGAATGATAGATCATACCTAGATTCAATTGCCTAGCCATGGCTTCCTGTAGGTTATTACAAAACTGGCCAACTTCTTGAGGGTAAACCGTTGCTAACCATGATGCAGTTCTCTTGCTCTTCACCGGACTGAAATGAGCACTCCTCGCGAGTCTACCTATTATGACCCTCATACCCGTATCCCTTTTCTTTGATCTAGGTAGTCCCTCCACATAACCTATCGAGATGTTTCACACTTCCCTTGCGGAACTTCCAATGGAGGTAATGGCCCACTGGGCTTCTATGACTTGGCCTTAACCTGGTGGCACAACATGTATCCTGAAACCAACTCGGCCACCTCCTCGAGTGATGCGCATCTTCAAGAACCTTCTTTACCAAGTCTTCCACTCGAGGAACACATAATCTCTCATCGCGCCTTAGTCATCCCTTGTCATCTATAATATATCTAACGAGGTGACTTAACATCTTGCCTCGAATCAACTGGTCCATGTTCTTGACCAACTGCGGGTCTTCTTCCTGCGAAACCCCCTTCTTGATCCAGAAGAGTAAGTCTAAGCTCCGGGAATGCTAACTAACTAGCCGAACGGAGAAAGCTTCTTACTTCAATTGCCCTCCTCAGAGTTTTCCGGTCTTAAACCGCAACCACTTTAGCGGAATCCACCGCTAAGCCATACTTAGGAACTATGTGCCCAAGAAATCCAACTTCTTTCCTCCAAAGTGACATTTGGAGAACTTGACCTTCAACTGGTGGCTCTAAGCGTATCCATCTCCTCCTTGGGATGTATAGCATGCTCTTCCTCGTTCTTTTGAGGAGGTCAAAATATCGTCTAAGACGACCATGACAAACTTGTTCAAGGACTCCCTAAACACCCTACCCATCAAGTTTACGTAATATGCGGGTGCCTTAGTCAAACCAAATGGCATGACTAGCCATTCCAAAATCCATCTAGAGTCCTAAACGCAGTCTTGTCAATTCCATCCTCAGCCATCCTAAGCTGATGGGATCCGGTAGCTAGATTAAAAGAAAACAGATGCTCCTACAAGCTGATCAACAAACCATTGATCCTTGGTAACGGTTATCTATTTTTCCCATGAAAATCAACACATAAGCGAAGCAAACCGTCCACATCAGTAGCGAATACTTCTGGAGCACCCTACTCGAAAATGCTTCGTCTCAGGAAGTTCTTCTCAAGCAACTCCTTGACTTGCTTTCTTAACTCTCATCTCATGAGTTCATGTGCCTAACCGGCCACGAAACTGACTTGGTATTACCAACCAGATAATACGGAAATCTATCCCCAAATATCAGGATATTCTCGGACCACCCTCACAGATTGCAAACTGTCGATAGACGAGTTGAGGGATTCAAGATAACATAACATGACGGGACCCCTAGGGTTGCTAGAAATTTCTAAGGGTACGGCTGAGGCGAGTCATAAGCCTCACCACCCTATATACAAAAACCCAGAATGGCTCCAAATAGGACAACCATTCCATGCCCAAAGCCACCCCAGATTCCCCGAAACCGAGAATATAAACATCCCACGAGAATTCTATACTCAAGACAGAAATTTTCAAATCCACTCAGACCACAGACAGGCGGGTAGAACCCCCAATTGGATTTGAAACACAGACGGGATCCTCAACTAGGCTAGTACTTAGGTGCAAACTTTCAACTAGATCAGATGAAATAAAACTATGCGATGTGCCAGAATCAAACAAAGTACGAGCAGAGAATGTAAACAAAACTTCCAACAGAAACACTACCTCTATCATAAGCTGGAAGAATGGTGTTGAGGGGATGAATTCGCCCTCCAGATAGTCCTGCACACTAAGTCTGACCTTGCCCTTGTTTCCTCGGGCAATCCCTGCTGAGATGTCCAAACTCACCACAAATGAAGCATTCGCCCCGCTTTCTCTTTTCCTTCTTCCTACATTCCCTGGCTATATGTCCAACTTCACTACAGAAGTTACATTTCCTATTCCCTCTTGGCTTGTTCTTGCGGTTGTGGTTATTCTTGCCCCGTTTCCCGGAATTTACTCTCTTGTCTTGAGACTCATTCGCCTTGGCCTCTTTCTTGTCATTGCTACCTTCTTCTTGAAGTAGGGCCAAATTCACTAAACTCTCGAAAGTCGCCCCCAACGGTATATGAGACATGGCCAAATCACGTAATGGCTCGTTTAATCCTAGAGCAAAGTGTAGGGCCTTCTTCTGAGCTGTATTAACTAAGTCTAAATCGACACGAGCCAGTTGATTAAACTTATCTATGTATTCCCTAATAGACATGTCCCCTTGCTTCAGTGATAAGAATCTCAGTCCAAACCTTCCTCTAAAGTCATCCCAAGTCTCAATTGGCCTGGTCGCGGTGGTGACTACCCACCAACGTGCAGCTTCTTCCTTTAGCAACCATACTGCCAGTAAAACCTTCCTGCGGTCACCTATATCAAAGGTGGCTAAAAGATCTTTAGTCTCTTTCAACCAATTCCTTGCCTCTACAAAAGTCTCGGCTCCAAAGAAATTCTTGCAACCCATCGCCTTAAAATCTCGGCAAATCTCGGCGAAGTCAATTTGAGGATGCTGAGGGGAAGGAGGAAGAGGAACATCAACTACGGGAGGAGGAGGAACAGCGGCCTCGACTGGGGAGACAACATTAGGGACACCCGGGACCGGTGCCGTGACTTCCAAGTACCGACGAAACCAATCGGGTATCGTTACTCCTTCGGGCAAGATGAGATTATCAGACATGCTGGAAACGAAAAGAAAAGAGTTCAAACGAGGAGTCAAAGGATAGTGCTAATGGCTTTTGGGGAATAGCCTTTAAAAACAACTAGACTTTTCTTTGGAAAATAGTTTATACATGGTTTTGAAAATAGTTTTTCAAAGAGTTTTAAAACCTTTTTATCCCTTCTCGTAAACCATATGCTCTGATACCAAATGTAACACCCCGCCTCCACTAGGGTCACTCGCAAAGGAATGCACTAGCTTTGGAGGGGCATTATTGGTAAACATGCATAATGATATAGCAAGGCAGGACATGACATATATATATGTGTAAATAAACAGAGTAAGTAAATAAAACAGCGGAAGATTTATAAATCATTTCAAAACACAAGTCTGGTACATCAAAATGTCACTTTCCCAAATTTACAAGTCTAGATAAATACATCATCTGATAAACTGAAAATACATAAGTACTATCCCCAAATAAGAGTGATAAACCATAGCGGCTCAAGTCCAAAGCATACTTGAGCTATCAAAGGAAGCAGCTAAAATCCAAGCTAGGCTCTAGTATTCCCTCCCTGAGAACCTGGGGGGGGAAACGGAAGAAAAGAGGCGAAAGAAAACAGGTCAGTCAAAAAGACTGAGTAAGCCCTGCTACGATCAGTCTATAAACTAATAAAGTTAACATCATGATGGAAACTGAGATGGTCATAGATAACAACATACTGGCATGATAAATCAACTACAAGACAGATAGAGGTGTCATTGCATAAAACAAGGTTAAGTTTTGCACCACGGTGTACTAGCAAACCAACGTAACAGGTATTGATCCCTTAGCCCAAACTTTGGCCCAATAACATGAAGTGACCTTAATAAAAGGTCCAGCCACGGTCTAGTCGATCGGCTCCCTATAAACCTAACACGTCAAGTGTTGGTGTCCATATGGCCCACATATGGTTGTAGATAGTCTGTGCTGGGTCCCCCTTTGGGTGTATCAAGCCCTCGGGTGTCAACCCCGGACACTTAAGCAATAATGCACAGCCCTAACCTACTGGTACCCGTGCCTCGAGTTTGTCCAACATCGGACTACGTGCACGTCCGTAGCCTGCCGGACCCGCACCGCTGTACCACTCGGCCATCGCCCTTTGGTCGCTTACATCAGTCCAGTAATCGTGCCCCGCCCTAGCGTAGCCTCTAGGGTTGTGAATGATACCAAACTGGGATTACTGCTGGAACAGACCACGTTGCTAGGGTTTCTAAGAGGGTTAAGTGTGATTTAACCCTTCACTAATCCTGGATTAAACTGGTTAAGTGTGGCTTAACCCCATTCTAATCCCTTGAACTCCCAAATGGATTAAACTAGTTAAGTGCACCCAACGGTTCATAACTTAACCACATTCTAATCCCTCGAATCCCCAAATTGGTTAAGTATTAGTGGACCCTGACTTAACCCTAATCATGAGGCATTAATTAATTTAATGCACCTTAACCTCTCACATTAGACCTTGTTGTGGTTACTAGTTAGGCCGGGCGGGTCCGGGTAGCTTTACACCACAACTTGGTCTAACCTCGGGTCTTGGCACCCCATGACCAACTTCTCACATTGGGTCCTATTGTTTGTAGCCACTAGTTAAGCCGGTCGGTTCCGGGTAGAATTACGCTACAAACTCAACCCAACCTCGAGTTGGCCACACTTATGTTTTCTAAGTGTCATGTCCACTTTATTTTCAAAACATAATTACAAGTCAACAATTACTTGGGTAGACCTAACTTAATAGGTAAATTCCCAAGGGGTAGACCTAACTTAATAGGTAAATTCCCAATCTTATATTTTCATGTATTTTAAGTTTACCCAAAAACCCCCAACGTCATTCTATCGCTTACATATTCGTAATAACGCATAAAGGATAGGGAGAGGGAACTTGGCACAACATACATGATAAACTTGCACAACAACCATGCATAACATGTTAGACTTGTACCACTTAGCCTATTGAACTTGCATATTGCCATAAACATGCATAACGTGTTAAACTTGCATAACTTAGTAAAGTGAACTTGCATATTACCATAAACATGCATAACATGGTTAAACTTGCACAACTTAGCATAGTGAATTTGCATATTACCATAAACATGCATAACATGTAAAATATGCACAACTTGTCATTTTTAAACTTGCATAAGCATGCATAACTAAATAAACTTGCAAATCATGGCTCAATTAACTTGTAAATCATGACTTAGCAAACATGCATAAACATGCATAACTCATTTAACTTGTAAATCATGGCTTAGCAAACATGCATAAACATGCATAACTCATTTAACTTGTAAATCATGGCTTAGCAAACTTGCATAAACATGCATAATCCATAAAACATGTACAAATCTCAATAATCATACAAATCATGACTTAGCAAACTTGCATAAACATGCATAACTCAATTATCTTGCAAATCAAGGCTTAGCAAACTTGCATAAACATGCATAATCCATAAAACATGTACAAATCTCAATAATCACCACATGATAACTTTAGAGTTTGTAAAGTGAGGGTAAGAGGGCTTACAATGCTTATGCGGGCTCAAATAACTATAGC
Source organism: Allium sativum (assembly GCA_030737875.1). Classification (NCBI taxonomy): domain Eukaryota; kingdom Viridiplantae; phylum Streptophyta; class Magnoliopsida; order Asparagales; family Amaryllidaceae; genus Allium; species Allium sativum. The sequence goes on from JASFAX010000025.1 coordinate 19,524,596, forward strand.
AAATGTAAAGAACCCCTTATGCAACTAATTAAACCCCAAAAATGCAAGCAAACTTGACCAAGACTCCTCCTTTATGGTGCAAAATAGAGAAACAAGCCTTTAATGCAAGCTAAGGAGGATCATACAAGCCTAAATATGCTTGTATGCATGGAAAATCACTTAGGAATTAATTTAGGAATTGTATGAAGAGGGTGGAGGCCATGAGAGTTTGGATTTTGGCATAGTTTTGTTGCTAGGATGATTAATGAGTGATTTAGGGTAGATTAGGGCCTTATTTATAGATGATTAGAGAGTTTTTTAGCCCTAGGATTAACCCTAGGTTAGTTTTGGCCCGTCAGATCTCGGAATCCTCTAGAACCAAGCCCCAAGACCCAGCCCAAATCAAAAATGGTGCACCAGGCTAGACTGCCTGGGCACACCCTGTCGACAGGGCTGTCGACAGGGCAGTCGACATGCCTAGACCCCTGTCGACAGGCCTGTCGACATGGGGTCCTGGGCGGGATTTTTCCCGCCTTGGCCCAGCTGGCCCAAACCCTTGTTTTTAATTTAAATTTAAATCTGTTTTAAGCCTTGGATTTTCTGAAAACTTTAACGGGCCATGTCTGGGTCATACGGACTCCGATTTTCGAAAACTCGGACTCTATTTCGCGTATTTTTCCGAGACGAACGCAATGGCATAGCCCGTTTCCCTTGATTCTGATTTTTAGAATTAAATTCTGCCTCAATTTACATTATTACAGGTTGTCGAAAATACGGGTTGTCACACCGTCCATTCGATGTGAAGACTGTCGGTCTTCAATCACCATCTTCATCTTATACTTTATCATCATAGTAATTATTCTGAACTGGTTAAACCTGGTCTTTCTGAATAACTCGCATATCTTATAATTAAAAAATCAAGTGCTATAAAAACACATCATATGCTACATTCCAATTCAGAATATTCTTTTAATAAAATATCCACATTTCTAGGGAAAAGGTTCCCATTAATTTTACCAAAGATAAATCCTTTTAAATTTATTCTTTATCTTCTTTTTAAAGATTCATTAAAACTCCAATTTGGTATTAATATCAAAAATCATTACTTAATGATTATTCAGATTCAGAAATAAATCTTGTCTTCAACTGGGTTAAAGAACCAATGTCATTTAAAACATAGTCCACGATATACCCAAAATCATCTTCCATAAAATATGGAATCTTCACAGAAATCAGATTTATATATATTATCGATATAAATTTCCGCATTAGACTAATAATATAAATGGAATAATGACAAAGCCTCTTAAATTACATATATAGTAACGGTCTTCTTTTACAGAATCTTATCTCGATTATTATTAAATCGAATTTCATTCAATTCCAATTTAATATATTAAATTGGAAAACTTTACTTTTGGAAAATTTCCATTAAATCTTAATAAAAGATTTATAATTTCCAAATTATATTTTCAATGTTAATTGGGTTAAAGAACAAATGTCGTTTAAAACACAGTTCACAATAAACCCAATTCATATCCCATTTAATTCCAATTACTAAATATAATTAGAAACTCTAATAATCTTAATTAAAAGATTTATTCTTTCATACGGTGTTCAAGAACACATGTCGTTTTAAACATCATTCATGACAAATCCACAAACCCAATTTATCTTATTTAATTCCAATTAAATATCAGTTAATTGGAAATCTTCATTAAATCTTATTTTAAAGATTTATTCTTGTTAATAACTAGTTCATATTTATAAAAATATATTTTATCTTTTCAAATATCGAATTTATTTTCATCCAAACTCCTTCCAAATCATTAATTATGATTTTACATAATTTTCCCATATTTTTAATAATTTTTTTTAGGCCTGTACAGTCGGTTTCCAATAACGACCACCGAACTGCACTTACACCATCCTTTTCTGAAATTGATTTGGACATAATTCCAAATCTAACCATTAGATTTCAAAACTCTTATATTCATTGGAAAGCTCTTTTTGATACGAACCCAATGGTTCTAGTCTTAGAAAAATCCGACGGTCGGATCTTCTGTTATGCCAATTTGAAGTTAATGGTCGAAATTCATGAACGGTCGCTGCGCGGCGCGTTCTATTCAGGCCATTAAATAAATATATAATATATACAATATATATATCATCGATTTCTATTTAAATAGTATTAATAAAATAATTTTAAATTCATTTTAAAATGATTTTAACTTCATTTTCAACTTTAAATAAAAATTGAATATTCTAAATCTTTATTATATTAAAATAATGATATTTTCAAAATATTATATTTCAAAATCACTTCCCTTTTATATTCATCTTAAAATGAAATAAATCGATCGATGAACCCATTCGGGTTAAAAATAGCGTTTCTACATAGCACGGCTTCATATTTTAGTATTTTTTATCCATCCAAAAATGGGCATAAAAATCATATTTTTAATCTTCATTAAATTTATATTAAAATATTCGTTATTGAAAAATATTCTTTATTTAAAAGATTTCTTTAAAACATTCTTTATATCAAAATATTCTTTATTTTAAACTATCCTTTATATCAAAAGATATTCTGAATCGGAATGCAACTCAATCAATTACCATATAATTTCAGTTGTATGGATTTCATACATCGCATGTATATATGCAACAATAATGATAACAATCCTTTCAAAACCAGAGTGAAATTTATAATTATGTGAGCGTTAAAATAAATAAATGAATAACGCTCAACTCAAACTGTCAATCCATCGATTGACATACAGCTAAATATTGGGACTAGTGTTTGTCATCCCAACACCCGTGTAGGGTTTTCAAACAACAGCAGTTCATCTAAATAGATTATTGGTTAATAAATTTAACCAATTACAATTCTATTTGAATTATTTCCTATTTGACAAATTTTCACTTCTTAAATTATAAATGGATATTTACAATTTAATTTCAACAAAACATATATCTTGACAAGTAATTATCTTTATTCTTGTCTAACAAGGTGACATTACTATTTTAACATGACATTTCTAAATGAATGACATTTCTAAATAAATGACGTTTCTAAATAAATGACATTTGTAAATAAATGACGTTTCTAAATAAATGACATTTCTAAATGAATGTTCTTTTTATTTACATATCATGATTCCAAACAAAATGCTATCTTTATCTACATGACATGATTCTAAGTAAAAAGGATATTTTTTATATTAACATGAACTCGTTAATGTAACATGAACATATCTAAATATATGACAATTTAATTCTAATGTAACATTTTTAACTAAAATGACATATTTATTCTTATGTAACATTTCAGCAAAATGTGACATTTTTATTCTAATGTAACATTTTAAACTAAAATGACATATTTATTCTTACGTAACATTTCTAGCAAAATGTGACATTTTTACTCTAATGTAACATTTTTAACTAAAATGACATATTTATCCTAATGAACATTTCTTAACAAAAATGTTATTTTAATCTTTCTTAACAAAATTGTTATTTTAAACCAATGTCCCATTTTATCACAAAATGTTATTTTTTCCAATGTCACATTTTATAACAAAAATGCTATTTTATTTCGAATGCATATTTTATACTATTCTTTCTTTTGCATCAAAAATATAAGTGAAAAATATAACATTTCTTCTATTCTTTTATTTATGTCAAAAATGCGAGTGAAAAATGTAACTTCTTAAACTAGGCTTTTATCTGCATCTAAAATGCAAATAAAAAGGTAACCTTTTTAATTCATATTTTATTTGCATCAAAGAATGCAAATAAAAATTCAACTTTTAATTTCATGTTTTATTTGCATCAAAGAATGCAAATAAAAATGTAATTTTTATTTCATGTTTTATGTTTGCATTTAAAATGCATATAAAAATGTAATCTTTTTCTACGGTGTTTATTTGCATCTAAATATGCAAATAAAAATGTGATCTTTTTTACGGTGTTTATTTGCATCTAAATATGCAAATAAAAATGTGATCTTTTTCTACGGTGTTTATTTGCATCTAAATATGCATATAAAAATGTGATCATTTTCTACGGTGTTTATTTGCATCTAAATATGCAAATAAAAATGTGATCCTTATCTAATACCACAAATTTGACACTTTTACTATGTTGATTGTAATACAACAAAAAAGACAATTTTTATTTGCTGAATCTAATTCAACAAAGCAGGACAATTTTATTTGTTGATTCTAATTCAACAAAAAGGGACAATTTAATTTGTTGATTCTAATTCAACAAAAAAGGAAAATTTCATTTGTTGATTTTAGCAAATTATAAACATTAGAGTACACCACAAACAACAATCAACACATTCTAAACCACAAACGTCGCAGATCTGAATTATCAATATACATACAATGATTTTCAAAGCAAGAAAAATAATTAAAATTTAATTTAGTTATTAAATCAAAATTCTCACATTGATTATTGTCTGAAATTTCAAAATGCTCCATTTCAGATCTGGTCAGTTCCATCGTCTAGATCTCATCACAAGGATTCCAACGAACTATGTTTCGTTCAATTCCGTTCTGATTCGAAGAAGTTATGATCATTTATCTCTACATTTCATTATTAATAAAATAAAACATATCTAATTTAATTATAATTTTCTTTTACCCTCTTTACCCCCGTCTTTTTCCAGATTCACGCTCCAACAGTGACGATCGGAGTCCGATTCGTCGCCTCCACATCGAAGCCGCTCACACTCTCCACCATCGGTCTCAATCACAGGCAACTTGGTGCTGTCCTGGGTCCACACGGCGGTGCCGAAGTTGCGCCCTTTGCGGCCAAAAATCCGCTTCTGCGTCGACTTTCAATCGATCATGGATATACGAATCTGAAGCTCTCTCGTTGCTCTCGAATCTTTGTTCAGAAACCATGCTCTAATTTGTTACGAATTAGGAGAAATCAAAGAGAGAGGATTGGAATGATTTTGGCCGTAAATACCCTGGCGGCGGCTCTGTTTTCAGGAGTTAGGGTTTTGGTTTTATTAATTTTTTATTTGGCCATATTTATAATAATTTAATCCTCTAATTCAGAAAAGGCCCACTACTTCTTAATAATTCCAATTCCATTCGAACGCATATTGTCCCTAGGCAAATACCCCCTTCTGGACCCAGTGGACTAGGCCTGTCAGCCCGTTTGATTGTCTCAACCCATTTTTTTTAATTTAAAATATAAACATTTTAATTATTTTATTTGATCGTATATTTTAAATTACCGAGAGCACATACTGACTTTAAAAATTACAAAAAAATATTTTTAGCTTTGTTATGACGATACGGTCCTAACAAAATTAATTTCGTCCAATTCTGAGACTGTGTGAAAAATGGCCATTTTCTATTCGATTTAATTTGACTGAAATCGACAAAACACATTTTCTTTTGCCACGCTCACATATTAATTCGCAAAATTATCAAAATTGAAATCTAGCAATAATTTGACATTCCGGTTCCAACAAAAGTGGTTTCGTCGAAAACGGAGGTCGGTTGCAAAATATCTATTTTTAATATAAAAATATATATAAATTCTACAACGACTTTTCTGAATTTTAAACTGGGCATAACTTTTGATTCCCACTATGAAATTTCAATTTTTCAGATTCGTTGGAAATATATTTTTAAATAGAATTACATATTTTTGGTTTCACTAAAATCCGATTTATTTTGCATCCCGTACGGTCGGCCAAAGTTCAAATTCAATTTTTCAAACTACCGCGCTATTTCTAACTCCTTTTATAATTAAAATAAATATATTCATTTTAACTTTGATTTAAATAAATTTTTAAGCGTTATTATTTAAAATAAATTATTTTAACTATTAAATTTCCGTTAAAATTTCTAAAATAAAATTTTTAGATTGGTTCAGAATTTCTGGGTTGTTACAAATAACATAACAATCATATGCAAAAATCCAAGTACGATGCAACTGGAAATAATGGTGCAAATCCATAAGCAACAATTATATAATAATATCTTATAGCATTATAACCACTTACAATCATAACTTAGGGTTCATTCAGGTTTTTTAATGTCATCACCGCACAAGGATGATAAATAATCTATTAAGCATTACCATACACTTAGCATCCTCAGGTTAACACTTAACCAACCATTCATGCTACCTCAAACAATTTAAAGATTCAAGTCCTAAATTCTTCCCGAGTCCATAACATAGCATGAATCATTTTTAAAGCCCATATGATTTACATAAGCCATTCGTACGCAATATCAAATTCGATCGCTCGCTCGATCACATAATTTCACTTCTAAACTAGTATCGCTCACTCATTCACTCTAGTGTGGACTCAGACATGGATTCTTGATTAGAAACCACCATTCTCCTTACATAGCCATACGATACGATGGAGAATTCCAAAATCATATCAAAAATCATGTATCTAACTTCATCGTCAAGAATCAAGTGAAAAATACCAACTTGGATTGGTATAAGCTACCAAAAAATCACGCACTCGAATTTGCATCAAATCTCAAAGCGAATAAAACAGCCTATGTAAATCTTACGTACTCATTCAGTTGGTTTATTAACATTCCAATTATTTTATTCATCTTTATTAATACTTAGTATGTTCATCTTATACTAATATCAATTCTAACTCATTCCATAATATTTACTTCAAGTGTTATATAAACTATGCATAATTCACAATACTTAACTTTAGAACAACTTCTATAATTAATACGACTATATTTCCATAGCTATTTCCATACTAAAATTCTTATTATAAACATATTCATTTAACCTATGTTTATAATTCATTCAATACTTGAATTTAAATTTCAACATACACTTATATTCATTAAGTATATAAACACCAAATTGTTCAAAATTTTCCTTAACTTAACTGGTTTAATAATTCAAAACTAGTTAAAACTTAATAATTCTCAAATTGAATATTCTAAACTTCGATTTCATTACCATTTTAGTTTTAAACTATAAACTACCAAACCGCAATTTTTCTGAAAAATTGATTTAGCCACAATTCAAAATCTACACGATGAAATCTAAATTTTTCTCTTCCATTAGAAAATTATAATCTAATAGATCCAGATAATTCTTGTTTCAAAGAATTCCAACTTATATTGGATCCTATGCAACCGTTTAAACTTCAATTCGGAAAATCACGAACTGCCGCTATGCGACCAACTTGTTTTAATTAAATTTAATTAATTCGTTTAACCTTCATTAAGTTCATAAATTATAAACCAAGCCTCTTACGTTTTCACATAAACTAGTCAAGCATCTAAATTCACTTAGAAATATAGACTATCCAAAATTGCCGAACAAATGAAATCTACCAAACATCATATATGCTGAGATGCACAATTATATAACTCCAATATATAAACTATATGCATCCATATTATACTTAATTGAAAACTTCAAAATTGAAATCCCAGATTTTATACTTCAAATAATCTGAATTTAAAATAGAAATATAATGACCGGAAGGAATAAAGCATTATTCAGTACATTAATGATCGGCAAAAGTAAAAAATTAATTGGCTAACGGAATGGGATTCATGTACCAAATTTTTTCATGCTAAAATGTCATTCCGGAAGCATATTAACAATCGGTGAAATATTTTTATGGATAATGGAGAACTAAAATAGGATGAGGACTTCATGGAAATGGAGGCTATTAATTACTTCTCAGAACTTTTTATGACTAATATGCAAGGGACAAGTCATTTTCAAGACATCAACTGTAAAGTCATAATAAACGAGAGAGGCCGAAATCACCTATCTGCAAATATCTGCATGGAGGAAATACGCAAGGTTGTCTTTTCCATCCCTGATAATGAAAGCCCTAGACCAGATGGTTTTTCTACGAAAAATTTCAAGATGCATTGGGTTGAGTTATGTGATATTATGCTGGATATTTTTCATGAGATTTTCAAACAGGTAAACTTGCAAAAGGTATTAATCATACTTTTATCACTCTTATAGCCAAAACTAACAAACCATCTAATATCACTGATTTTAGACCAATTTCGTGTTGTAATGTCATTTATAAGATTATTTCCAAGGTTATTTGCAATAGAATAAAGCCTTATCTTAAGCATCTAATTACGGATGATCAATCTGCTTATATTCTGGGAAGATTTATAGTTGAAAACATTCTCTTGGCTCATAAGCAAATCAGGTATTTTAATAGAAAAGGTAGTGATAAAATGTTCATCAAGATCAATTTACAAAAAGCATATGACATGATTAATAGGGATTTTATTTGTCACATGTTGCGTATGATGGGTATTCCTAAAATCATTGTTCGAATCATTAAAAACTGCATTTCCACCCCCCAACTTTTTCAATGTTGATCCACGGAAGTCCAAAGGGTTTTATCCACATTAATCGAGGATTAGGACAAGGAGACCCTCTCTCACCTTATTTATTTTGTGTTACTATGGAATATTTTTCCATTCTTATGTTTAAAGCAACTGCGAAGCATGTTGTGGAACCGATTTCAAAAATGACCCTATTATCACACATCTGATTTATGCCAATGACCTTATGATTTTTGCTAAAGCCAAGTATAATGGAGTGAAAGAAATTAAATTGGTTTAGAGAATTTGAGGGATGTTGCAGGATTAAAGCTTAATAACAATAAATCCAAAGTGTTTTTTTAGTAGAGGCGTTGGTATTTAATCACAAATTCTTGAAATTCTAGACATGAAGGAAGGAAAATTACCTATAAAGTACTTGGGAATACCATTATCTACGAATTATCTTAATTTTGCTGATTGTGGGGAGCTTTTTGATAAAATTAGACGTCGAATGAACAGCTGGGATTGTAGAATCTTATCAATGGTAGGAAGGGTAGAACTCATCAGCTCAGTCGTCATGCTTATGGTTATGTATTGGTTGTTGATTTATCAATTACCTGCGGCTACTATAGAAAAGATAAACAAATTATGTGCTAATTTTATTTGAGCCGGTAAATCACACAAAATATCCTAGGAAACTCTATGTACGCCTAAAAATGAAGGGGGGATCGGGCAAAGAAGCTTTAAAGATATTAAGAAGGCTACTATGCTTAAACTTCTTTGGCATTTTATTAATGGTTATAGTCTTTGGAAAAGATGGATGAATAATAGATATGGTGTCGGAGATCAGTTTTGGGTTATGAAATGTGATTTTAATAGCTCATGCACGTGGAAATCCATACTTAGACATCGATAATTGGGTCAACAATGCATTAAACGGTGTATTGTTAATGGTCAAGATTCTAAGTTATGGTTTGATCCATGGATAAATAGTGATAGTTTGGTTAACATGCTTGGCTGGGATTATTTGAGCATATGTGGTGGAGATAACTAACTGGTTAGCAATATTATTCATAATGGTGGCTTTAATTCTAATAAACTCCTAGCTACTCGTTTTGTTGCAGATAAAATCAGCGAGGTCACTATCCATAATTCATATGACAAAGACTACTGGAGTTGGAATGATAAGCCTAACGGATTCTCTTTTTGTTCGGCTTAGGACTTATGTAGAGAACACGCTCTTGAACTTGACTGGTGTAAAGTGACTTGGCATTATATTAATAGTCCAAAAATGTCTCTGTGTACTTATAAAGCTATCCTAAATCGGCTAATCATCAAAGACAAAATGATTTCGTGGGGTTACGATGTGAACCCTAATTGTGTTCTATGTGATGAAAGTTTATAAAATAGAGATAACATGTTCTTCGATTATCCTTTTGCATCGTATCTTTGGGTTCAGTGTAGAATAAGTCTTAGGTTGCCTCCCATGGTTGCCGATCCGCTACTATTAGAGAACGAAATTGTTTTTCTCAAATCGACTTATAATCGCAGTAGCATCTCTCAAGATGTTGCTTTCAGTTGCATAGTCCTAATAGTTTATCACATCTGGAGAGAACGAAATGACAAAATTCATGGAAATTTACATAGAGATAAATTTAAGGTATGGGAGATAATCAAATTAGATACGAAATACCTACTGCGTAACTCAAATCATCACATCCAGAATCATAATGATGTGAAGTTGCTGGAGAAATGGGGTATTGATCTGAATGACAGAGGCCAGGTGCGATTTTCTCTTTCCTCCTTCAGCGTAGGTCTTATTTCTTATTTGGGGAAAGTTTAGTTGAAGTGGATGATGAAGAGACATTTACATATTGGACGCAATTAGGCTTCTGGCAGGTCGTCTTCATTTTGGGTATTCTTTATTTTTTTATGATCTGTGCTAAGCCGTTTGGTATGAGGCTTTTTTATTTTTCTAGAATGGTATGGGTTGGGCATATGTTTTTATTTATTGATTTTTACCCTTTTGTACTTGGAACTCTTGTACATAATTTTATTGATTCGCTTGCAATAAAATGCCACATTCTTTTTTCCTATCTAGTACTCACGTTGAGTACTTGCATTGTTTTTTAACGAGGCGCTTTACCCATTTTCAAAAGGTATATATATATATATATTCTAATCGAAACCATTATCCATGGTAGAAAGTTCTTACTTAGAAACTCGAAAATGAATCTTGATGCTGCTACAGTCATCATCAACATTATTTTCCAACGACTCAGGTAAGATCAATGCTTTTCTATCTTTTAAAATCATTTAAAACCCTTAAACACTTTCAAACCAGCTTCAATATATATATATATAAGCTTTAAAAATCATTTTCAAGCTTACCGGAATTCCAAATTCTTCGATTCCCAACCCAATTCTATTTTATATTTATAAATTACAGTTGTATATTCCTTATTTAAATTCGTTTTAAACAACTTCATTCAAATTGAATTCTTACCCAACATCATCATCGAACGCCTTCTAGTCAAACTGCGAAACCGAATTCATAAGATGCTCGTTTCTAATGTTCCCCTATTATAGATCTACCCATCCCATGCAAACAAATGGATAAGATGACTCTTATCCAAACATAGTAGTCAATATCCATAAACTAGTCAGGTATAACTACAAACCAATCAATAAATGACAATAATTATATATCATCATTCTTAACAAACAACTCATCCATATAACTAATATTTAGTTATGAAAAATTTCTTTACATATATAAAATATATAAACCTTGGTAACTTATTTCATTTACCAAATTCGAAAACAATATTAAATCGAATGACTTGTTCGAGTGTTTCAGAATCTTCATCAAAACAATGATTAGTTGATTGATTCGGATCCATAATTCAGACTTAACAAATCAAACCACCCAATACAAAAATATTTTGTATTCACTAACAAGTACGCTCTTATATATATAATATATATACTCTCAGAACTCAATCTAGGGTGTTACTAACCCTATCTCTAATGAGCTATAACCCCATACAAGCCTAGGTGTTTGCTAAACCTAAGCTCTGATACCAAATATAATGACTCGACTTTTCGGCTCAAGAAAATTGACACTAATACATCCTATGTATTCATGTATCTCAAATCAAGTACCATAAAGTCTGATAGTTAGAGGAAAAGAAAGGAGATAGAAGAATAGAATAGAGAAGATACAGAATAGAATCTCAAAACGGAAGGAATAATCTATAATAATAACAGTGCTCTTTTACAAAAAGCGGAAAAACTTAAAAATATACATATATCAATCAGAGTACACAATGAATCAGTCTTGTGACGGCCCGCCCACACCAGCCGACGTTTCCCAGAAATGCACTGTACTGATGTCCAACCAGCACGGGACGGTCGCCAAAGAAAGAAACTTGAACTAACAAGGAACCTGTAGAATGTCTCACAGCGCATGGGATAAAATATAATAATAACATAACTTTGACATAAAACAGGCGCGACAGTGCATAAGCTGAAAACTAAACCATCATAGTAGTGGAAAGGTTCAAAATACAGCTTATCATCTAAACCAACATTATTACAACTTGGAAATACTATCTCTAAAGCAAAAGAAAGGGGTATACTACTAATGCCCAAAGTAGTGACCAGCAACAACATAGGGAGAATATATGGGAATAATACGTGTAAGCCTCATGCTCGTCTCCGGACAACTACTCATGCATAACCAGCTAACCTATCTCTAGTCTGCTCGTTTAAGAGCACCCAGAGTAATAAGAAGAGACATTAAACTCTGGGTCAGACAAAAGTCTGGTATGAGCGATAAGCAGCAAAAACAGAAAAATAACAGGTATACATAACCATACCCGAACCTGCAACCAAAGAGTTAGCACAACAAGATGTATAATACTCTAAGGTGACAGTAACATATGGTGTGAAAATAATAGGGGGTGTGCATGTCATGGTAATAGCAAACATCAAACATTGCAATCATCCTCACATCTCTCACTCAGTGCGTAAAGTATACGATATCCACCACTTTGATCACCCAATTCTTTGTTATGATCACTCTGCCCCATGGAGTCATGACCGCTCCACTACACTGATCCGTAACCACTAATACTTTGTTATGTCCACTCTGCCCCCATGGAGTTGTGACAACTCCACTGCACTGGCTCACGACCCTACTACAATCACTTTGCCCCCATGAAGTTATGACAACTCCACTGCATTAATCCATAGCTAATATCCATCTCTCAGTGGTGAGTCAAAGCTATAAACATCGATGACCCATTTGCACATGTCCCGTAGCAAAGTCCAGCTAATGAAGTTAACTCGTTGATCCCCATTGGAATCCTAAGTAATAACCTTCCATTTGGACTTTCTTTGCATCTCGGGTTTTAGTCGAATTGGAGTTGGTCTTTAGAAGAGTCATCACGTAGTAATAGTGGAAGCTCAATTCGGTTCGGTTCGATCTGATTCAATCGGTTCGGTTCGATTACATCATCCCAGGCTTCCCATTCGGTTCGGTGCTCCACTTCAAAACGGTTCGGTTCGGGTGTATGTGTTATCCCCATTCGGGTCTGTTGGTCCTTCTTGCTTGGTTCATGCACACCATTTCCGATCCGATCTCCACGCCCTCGCCTCCGATCCGAACCCAACTCCAACTCTTATGCAAATGGACTTCCTTCTTGGCAAGCCTCTTGTGCCAAGTTTCGGTGCGGTTCGAATTTTCTTACACAATTCTCTTATCCGACCGAGCCCTATAATCCGATCTGATCCGAAACCCTGCACATTTTCCAACGAGCATATATCGTCCATTTTCGCCCTAATACGGCGTTTTCGACCATCCTAACTTTGCTAATCAATTATAAAACATTCCAAACAGCAGTAATAACATATAGGATAAATCAACAAGGTCAAAACATCAAGCATATAGGTTATTTTAGATCAAACATACCCAAAAAACATGATTTTCTCCTTAATCCCCTTAATCATTTTTTAATAATAGGATTAATAAAACATGTCCAAATTAACCCAAATTTTTATCAGAGCCCTAAAATAATATTTAAGAATTTAACAAAATTTTCTAGATTTTTCTGAGCTAAAATTTCGCTAATTATCACTAATCACCTCTAATTAGCCGTAATTAGTGAAAAGCAATGCAAATCACTCACCTTAGCCACAAATAAAACTTTAGATCTGAAACTCTACTATTTTGGGGTGTTTTCCCTATGAAACACAGCAGCTCCAACTCTGATTTGGTGGTTATTTGCCTTGATTTGATGCAGATCTTCTTAATTAGTGACTAGAAGGTGATTTGGGATGATTTTAGAAGGTGGAGGCCAATGTTAGGGTTAGAGAAATGTTTTACGCGGCTGAGAAAATGAAATAAAATCGTTTCCTAACTGATTTCAGCCTCCCCATAACCCCAATTTCGAAATAGGTTATGGGCCTAGCTGTTAATCACTCTAATTAGGCCCGGTTAAGTTATTTTTCACCTTCCAAACCTTATTTCAGCCATATCTCTCAAACGGTAAGTCAGTTTGACTAATGTGACCACTCTACGGAATGGTAAACCATCATCCAGATCTAATGGAAGTGGTTTCAGGTCAAAACTCCTTCCAATCAAAAGTTATAGGCAAAACAAGATTCGCTAGGGGCAAAACGGTCATTTAAAAATCGGCAAAAATCGTGAACATGGAAAATGACCCCAATAGTCGTTCCCCAAAGTTACATGACCACACGACCTTATATGAAAAAGAAATAAACATTCTATGATCCTTCGATACGTAGAATGCAGATCGTTACACTCTCCCTCCCCTCCCCCCCACCCCCCCCCCCCCCACCAAGAAATTCCGCCCTCGAAATTCCTTAACTAAGAAAACAACAATCGGTCCCACATGCCTATCAACCATTTACAAACAACCAAACATACATAACAACATAACAAGCCTATCCTAGCATGCAGTTTACTAACAAGGGGATAACTAAATGGTCATTAAAATCTTACTAGGTAAAGAGTTCTGGATACAACTTCCTTATGCTCTCTTCTGTTTCCCATGTACAGTCATTCTCATTATCACCCCACCGGACCTTGACTAGTTGCACCATCTTCCACCGAAATTTCTTTGTATCGTACTCGAAAATACGGATCGGCCTGCCGTTCCCAACCGCCTCGGGTTCTACTTCGGTGTCATCCAACTGATCCGGTGAAATAGTCATATCAGGGTCGTGTATGAACTTCCTTAACTGGGAAACATGAAATACATTGTGAACTCCTGCCATCTTGTCAGGTAATCCAACCTTATATGATAAATTCCGAACTTGTTTAAGAACTGGGAATGGATCAACAAATCTTGGTGTTAACTTTCCTCTCCGACCAAATCGAATCACACTCTTTAGCGGAGAAATCTTGACAAACACCAAGTCGCCAATGGAAAATTTTAAATCTCTTCGCCTCTTATCAGCATAACTCTTCTGCCTATCTTGAGCAGCCTTCATTCGCTGTTGGATAACCTTGATCTTGCTTGAAGTTTCTCTTATTACATCTGGCCCAAGCATGAATTTCTCACCGGTTTCTAACCAACACGATGGTGAGTTGCACGATCTTCCGTATAAAGCTTCAAATCGAGCCATACCAATACTGGACTGATAACTATTATTATATGCGAATTCAACCAAATGCAAATGGTCATCCCCATGACCCTCCAAAATCCAATATACAAGCTCTCAAGAGATCTTCTAATACTCAATTCACCCTTTCTGTTTGACCGTCGGTTTGAGGATGGTACGCAGTACTGAAATGTAATTCTGACCCTAAACCTTTTGTAAGCTCTTCCAAAATCCATTAGTAAACAAAGGATCTCGGTCGCTCACAATGCCTTTGGGTATTCCATGAAATATCACTACCCACTTCATATACAGTTCTGCTAACTTAGCTGCCATTCTATTCGACTTGACAGATATAAACCTTGCACTCTTGGTCAGTCAGTTCACAATCACCTAAATACTATCATGACCCGGTCTAGTCCTCTGCAACCCATCAATGAAATCCATTAAGACTTGTTCCCATTTCCATTCTGGAACTTCCAATGGTTGTAACAAACCACTAGGCTTCTTTTGATCAGCTTTAACTAGCTAGCAATTCATGCATTTGGATATAAACTTCCCAACGTCTCTTTTCATTCCTTCCCAGTAGTAGGTCTGCTTCATGTCTCGATACATTTTGTTACCACCGGGATGTATGGTCAGCTTTGAGTGATGACAATCTCCAAGCACTTCATCTCTCGATCCATTGACAATGGGTACAATTAGTCTCCCATTCTTTCTAATCCATCCTTCTCAATCAACCCCATACTTGTTCATCTCCTCACTGTCGATACCCATCTCTAACTTGGAGATGACTTCCAATAAGTCAGGATCGTCCTTTTGACTGGAACCAATCAGCCTAATCAGAGTGGGTCTGATCGTCAAACTTGCCAACATTACTGGATCCAATTCGCACTTTAGTCTGAAATCGTACCCTGCGATATATTCTGGTTGCTTCCATTCAAGAAACATAGCCCTAAACTGGAATGTCTCCTACTCAATGCATCAGCTACTGCATTGCCCTTTCCTGGTGAATATGCGATATCGAAATCATAGGAAGCCAAGAATTCTAACCATCTCTGCTGACGGAGATTTAAATCCTTTTGAGAGAAAAGATACTTTAACGATTTATGATCAGTAAACAACTCAAATCTTTCTCCCAAGAGATAATGTCCCCATATCTTCAATGCAAATACGATCGCTGCCAATTCCAAATCATGGGTAGGATATATTTTCTCATGCGGTTTCAGTTGTCGACTAACATAAGCTACAACCCTACCTCCTTGCATCAGTACAGCACCCAGTTCGGTACCACAGGCATCCATGTATACCGTCATCTCTTCGTTCTCCTTGGGAATAACTAACACTGGTGCACATGTCAACTTTTCCTTTAGACTCTTAAGTGCATTCTTGCACCTTTCGTCCCAGATGAAAGCTTGATTCTTCTTGGTCAACTGAGTTCACGGTGCCACTATCTTGGAGAAGTCTTGGATAAACTTACGATAATATCCAGCTAATCCCAAGAAACTTCTTACGTCTATTGCATTCTTGGGCATAGACCAATCTTGTACCGTAGCCACCTTTGCAGGGTCCACGGCAATACTATTCTCCGAAACAACATGGCCCAAGAATCTCACTTCCCTCCTCCAAAAGTGACACTTATAATACTTCGCTTTCAATTGGTGTTTTCTCAACACCTCCATCACTACTCTCAAATGTTCCTTGTGTTCTTCCTCTGCCCTCGAATAAACAAGTATATCGTCCACGAACACAAGAACAAACTTATTCAATTGATCTCGGAATACTCTATTCATAAGATCCACAAAATATGTTTGTGCATTGGTCAACCAGAATGGCATGACCAACCACTCATAGAATCCAGACGGCATCCAAATTGCCGTTTTAGGAATACTCTTAGTTTCTACTCGGAGCTGATGAAATCCTGTCGCGCGGTCCAACTGGGAGAACACTCTTGTTCCTTCCAGTTGATCAAACGAATCATTTATCCGTGGAAGAGGATACTTATTCTTTCTAGTCACCTTATTCAACTCGCGATAGTCCACATACAAACGAAGGGAACCATCTGCCTTAGTGGCAGATACAACAGGTGCTCCCCACTCGGAAACACTTCTTATGATAAATCCCTTCTTCAAAAGATCGCTTACTTGCACCCCGAGCTCTGGCTACTCCCTTGGTGCCATACGATGAAGTGGCATCACTATACGTCTGGCATCTTTCACTAAGTCAATACGGAACTCAATCTCTCGATGTGGTGGAAGTCCGGTCACTTCCTCGAAGATATCCGGATACCGGCCAACAATGGGAACCCCTGATAACTCATCTTGCGGGATGTCGAGGGAATTTAGAAATCTAACCATTATCTCATCACTAGGTAGGCCACCAAACACTACCCTCCGCCCATCATCTGCCCTAATAGTCACCGAAAATCCCTCACAGTCTACCACCACCCCGTACCTTTAGAGCCAATCGACTCCCAAAATAATGCCAAACCCAATAAAGCCCAAAACAAAGCAATCACAAGCAAACATATATCCATGACTCAATAAGATCAAATTTCGACAAATCATACAAAGGCTAGTCGAACCACCAATCGGGTTCGTCACCACTAAAGATCTATCGACTATCTCAGGTTCCAATTCCAACCTATCTACCAGGTCACTAGATATGAAGGAACAGGAAGCCGCGGTATCAAACAATACTCGAACAGAAATATTATAAACAGAAAGCATACCATGAATGACGACATCCTTTCCTTTCTCCGTTGCAGTTGGGGCATTCGACGAAGAAGGAACAACATTAATAACATATGCTTTCACAATCTGCCTCTCTTTAGTGGGTTGCGGACATTTATTCTTGTGATGTCCCACTTGGCTGCAGTTGAAGCACATCATGTCCACTGGCTTTGCTCGACATTCTTTAGCAAAATGGCCCTTCTTAGTTCTTGCCATAGCTAAAGCACTCTACATCTTTCCTATCTTTCTTTTTCTGACAATCCTTGGTCTGACTCTGCTTCCTTTTATTCTTAGAATTAGTCTTGCCTCCATCGCTTGCCTGCGATTTTGGCCCTCTGCAGATGCAACATCGACTTCAGTCTTGGGCTTAGTATAAAGGCTCTCTGACCTCAATGCTTTCCCAACAATCAATTCAAAAGTCTCATCAATATGGTTTATAAGCCTTTCCCCCAAGTACTGATCTAAACCAGTTATGAACTTCTCATTCTTCTTCTTGGCAGTATTGATAAGAGGTAATCCATACTTCGATAAAGCATCGAACTCAGCAATATACTCCGAGACTGCCCTATCGTTCTGCTTAAGCTCCAAGAACTTCCTAAACAACTCTGACTTCTGGGCAGCTGGGATAAACTTATCACTGAATCGGGTCATAAACAGATCCTAAGTAACTTGATCCTCTGGAGTAGCTGCCTTAATAGCATTCCACCAATTCGTTGTCCGTCCTTGCAGTTGACGGAATGCTAGCTTTCTTTTCAATGTGTCTTCGATTCCCAAATCCTCGAAGATACGCTCACAACTATCAAGTCAATCCTGAACTTATGTAGTCGATTCCGTTCCATGGAATGGCTTCCCACCAAGACTAGTGTAGTCCTTACAGAGCTTGGCAAAATCGGCCCTAGGCGCCTGCACCGCTGCACCACACCATTTGCAGCATTAGGAGTTGCCCTCTGAATATCCCTAAGCATCTCTCTCATGAAGCTAGTGAACATCATCCTCATATCAGGAGCATTCCAATTATTGTCTTCTGAACCAGTATTCCTGTATATTGGCTCATCATTCAATCTGTAAGGAGAAAATGATTAACCATCTCTTTAGTGGTGCCAGTGCAGTGCAACTTCATCCTTAGATATACTAATAGTATATATACATACATACATACATACATACATATATATATATATATCTTTTGAAAACTAAAATATCAAAAATACGTGTTCTCATATACGTACTATCTCTCCCTGATGTCTTTCCCTAGTTTAACTACGCAACCTAGAGCTCTGATACCAAGTGTGACGGCCCGCCTGCACCGGCCGATATTTCCCTGAAATGCGCTGTACTGATGTCCAACCAGCACGGGACGGTCGCCAAAGAAAGGAATTTGAACTAATAAGGAACCTGTAGAATGTCTCACAGCGCATGGGATAAAATATAATAATAACATAACTTTGACATAAAACAGGCGACACAGTGCATAAGCTGAAAACTAAACCATCATAGCAGCGGAAAGATTCAAAATACAACTTATCATCCAAACCAACATTATTAAAACTTGGAAATACTGTCTCTAAAGCAAAAGAAAGGGGTACACTAATAATGCCCAAAGTAGTGACCAGCAACAACACGGGGAGAATATATGGGAATAATACGTGTAAGCCACCTGCTCGTCTCCGGACAGCTACCCGTACATAACCAGCTAATATGTCTCTAGTCTGCTCGTTTAAGAGCACCCAGAGTAATAAGAAGAGACATAAAACTCTGGGTCATACAAAAGTCTGGTATGAGCGATAAGTAGCAAAAACAGGATAATAACAGGTATACATTACCATACCTGAACCTAGAACTGCAACCAAAGAGTTAGCACAACAAGATGTACAACACTCTAAGGTGACACTAACACATGGTGTGAAAATAATGGGGAGGGGGTGTGCATGTCATGGTAATAGCAAACATCAAACATAGCAATCATCCTCACATCTCTCACTCAGTGTGTAAAATATACGATATCCACCACTTTGATCATCCAATTCTTTGTTACGATCACTCTGCCCCATGGAGTCATGACGGCTTCACTGCACTGATCCGTAACCACTAATATTTTGATGTGTCCACTCTGCCCCATGGAGTCATGACAACTCCACTGCACTGGCTCATAGCCCTACTACGATCACTTTGCTCCATGGAGTTATGACAACTCCACTGCACTGATCCAGAGCCAATATTCGTCTCTCAGTGGTGAGTCAAAGCTATAAACATCGATGACCCATTTGCACACGTCCCATAGCAAAGTCCATCTCATGATGTTAACTCATTGATCCCCATTGGAATCTTGAGTAATAACCTCCCATTTGGACTTCCTTTACATCTCGGGTTTTAGTCGAATTGGAGTTGGTCTTTAGAAGAGTCATCATGTAGTAGTAGTGGGAGCTCAATTCGGTTCGGTTCGATCTGCTTCAGTTGGCTCGGTTCAAATACATCATCCCCAGGCTTCCCATTCAGTTCGGTGCTCCACTTCAAATCGTTTCGGTTCTGGTGTATGTGTTCTCCCTATTCGGGTCGGTTTGGTCTTTCTTGCTTGGTTCGTGCTCAGCATTTCCGATCCGATCTCCACGCCCTCGCTTCCGATCCGTACCCAACTCCAACTCTTATGCAAATGGCCTTCCTTATTGCCAAGCCTATTGTGCCAAGTTCCGGTCTGGTTCAAATTTCCTTACCCAGTTCTCCTATCCGATCCGAGCTCTATAATCTGACTCAATCCGAAACCCTACACATTTTCTAGCGAGCATATATCGTCCATCTTCGCCATACGATGGCGTTTACGACCATTCTAACTTTTCTAATCAATCATAAAACATTCCAAATAGTAGTAATAACATATAGGAAAAATCAACAAGGTCAAAACATCAAGCATATAGGTCATTCTAGATCAAACATACCCAAAAAGCAAAATTTTCTCCTTAATCCCCTTAATCATGTTTTAACAATAGGATTAACAAAACATGTCCAAATTATCCCAAATTTTTATCAGAGCCCTAAAATAATATTTAAGAATTTTACAAATTTTTCCAGATTTTTCTGAGCTAAAATTTCGCTAATTATCACTAATCATCCCTTATTAGACGTAATTAGTGAAAAGCAATGCAAATCACTCACCTTAGCCACAAATAAAACTTTAGATCTGAATCTCTACTATATTGGGGCGTTTTCCCTAAGCAACACAGCAGTTCCAACTCTGATTTGGTGTTGATTTGCCTTGATTTGATGTAGATCTTCTTAATTAGTGATTAGAAGTGATTTGGGATGATTTTAGAAGGTGGAGGTCATTGTTAGGGTTAGAGAAATGTTTTAGGCAGCTAAGAAAATGAATAAAATCATTTTCTAATAGATTTCAGCCTCTCCATAACCCTAATCCCGAAATGGTTATGGGTCTAGCTATTAATAACCCTAATCAGGCCCAGTTAAGCTATTTTTCACCTTCCAAACCTTGTTTCAGTCATATCTCCCAAACGGTAAGTCGGTTTGGCTAATGTGACTACTCTACGGAAAGATAAACCATCATCCGGATCTAATGAAAGTGGTTTCAGGTCAAATCTCCTTACCAATCAAAAGTTATAGGCAAAACAAGATTCTCCAGGGGCAAAATGGTCATTTAAAAATTGGAAAAAATCGTGAACATGGAAAATGACCCCAATAGTCGTTCCCCAAAGTTACATGACCATACGACTTTATATGAAAAAGAAATAAACATTCTACAATACTTCGATACGTAGAATGCGGGTCGTTACAAGTCTGAACAGTTATAACAACATTTCCTTACAATTACTGGTACATGCAATAACATACACAGCGGAATAAATAAAAGAATAGGAGCATACGTCTCATCATCAACTCCTCTTCAGAAGCTATAAAGCAATCCAAGTCCGATCTGCAAATATACTCGATCTGACATGAGCATTATCGCAAAATAATACCCGGATCAGGCTAGCAATCGCGTGAGATAACTCAACATTTAAGTAACACATACCAATATAATATGAGGTTGTACGCATGTCTGTAACAGTTATCCCATCAATAACATCCAACCATTTATTAGGAGAAGTATAGTTGTTTAATAGATAATGTTTAGGGTGTAGAATATGAATAAATTCAAATAGAAGGAATGGTTACATTAGTTACATTCGACAACTATTAAGTATACAAACAAAACCGATAAGGCACATTTGCATATTAAATTTTCCATGGAGATCTCTCTGAATCAAGCCAAAAGGATCAGAAACTACCTCCAGAGCGTTGTATATCTCTAGATAAAATATACAATAAGGTAAACATGACTGGCCCATGCACGAAAACACCGTTTTGCACCATGTGGAACCAAATATATCCAACTCCCCGCGCGTAACATCTATAAGCATACTCTAGATACAGAGTTAATATATCCTGACGTGGGTTAGCAAAACCCCAGATCACTCAGCCTACTCTGTCTTTAGCCATATCCGATGTCGAGGTTTCGTTCAACATCTTTCACATGAGTCTTCATCACTTAAACAGAACAAGAATTCCTAGATGAAGTCCCAGAGTTCAATAGACCATAGAATCACATATAGATTCCTTCACAGATCTCGGAGTCACACATGGATTCCAATACATCACTAGATCTTGGAATCACACATAGATTCCTTCACAGATCTTAGAATCACTATATGTGTTCGAGCATCTCAGTAGATCTTGAATCCCCATATAGACTTCACTTCCCAGCCGCTTCCAAAACATAGTACCCGTATACTAGTTTTGAAGTGGTTTTTGATAAGTAAAACACTTACCAATCCCGGTCTCCTCAAAACCAGTCACTAGATTTAAGGTCAAGTTCTATAGTCGATTATTGATTACATTTCACACACACTAGACGATTGTATATGTAAAATAGCCTCGCTTAATTTCCATAACAAACGAATAAACATTCAAGGCACTATCAAGATCACGAAGCATGATAAACGGTTGAAGCATGGTTAACTCAAATAAACGTCTTCTAATCCCTTTCCCATTTAATTAATCTTTCATTAATTAAAACACACTTTATTAGTAAAACTTCTTTTAACTAACAAAACTTCATTTGTCAAATAAGATTTCATTCATCTAATAAGACTTCATTTTATTAAACAATAATTCATACTCGACTACTATTCTTTTATATACTAGTGTATATATTCAACTTATACATATAAAAAGGCATATATATATATATTCTACTAATTCACTATTCCTTTACTCTTGAATACTTAAAATGTTTTAATATACTTAACCCTCCGTTATAAGTATAATCACAATTCAATTTCAAGATTTCCCTTCTAAATTCAATATTTCAAAACATATTCATATACTTATCCCTTCGGTATAAGTATAACCACAATTCATTTCTATGATTTCTTAAAATATAATCAAAGAGATTAAAACCATTGTTTAATAAAGAACCTCTTCTCTTTTATAAGTTAGACATCTTGTTCAATATCTTTATCCTGAAAGATTTCTATACTTGTTTTTACATTTAAAATCTGTTATTTAAAGATCTAAGTAAATTTAAAATCGT
This sequence comes from Allium sativum, assembly GCA_030737875.1. Classification (NCBI taxonomy): domain Eukaryota; kingdom Viridiplantae; phylum Streptophyta; class Magnoliopsida; order Asparagales; family Amaryllidaceae; genus Allium; species Allium sativum. The sequence continues at coordinate 19,547,842 of JASFAX010000025.1, forward strand.
TAAACCTTATATTCCAGTTTAACTATATTACAGGTGTTTAAAAACAAGTGTTGCTAAAACACTGTTTACAACAAACCCAAAACAATTCCTTTATAATCATCTTTAAACGTTCGTTTAAAGATTCGATTATATTAACTTCAATGATATAATCAGAGAGGGTTAAAGACGAATGTAAATAACACATCGTCATGGTAAACCCAAAATCATTTTTATATTTATTTAGAATGTTCCCTTAAAGATGTAAATATCAATAAAAATTCGACACTGTGAAATACTAGTGATTTCTAAACCATTGATTATAACAGGTTTGTTATAATCCAAAATCATTTCCCAGTTCTTATAAAACAAGCTTAATTCGTTTCAAAATATATATAGTAATATAACTGAAATAGGTTTTAAAATAAAAAGGGGTAAAAATGTATAAGTTAAAGACAGCTTTTAACTTAACAAAGTAAAATGTATATATAGTAAAAATAATTTAAAATAGGTTTTAAAATAAAAGAATAAGTCAGTTTTATATTTAAAACCATTCACTTCCAATTTCCCAATTCCCATTCTAATCTGTATTGTTCCAATTCAGTCCATTTATGCCAAAGACACCAAATTGTGCGAAATAGAGAAACTCAATATATTCATATAAAATAATATATTCACTTCACGACAATTTCACATATAACAACGTTATATAATCGTTGGGGTCCATAGTCAGGTTTTACACATAATCAATTCGTAATATAGCATGTGAATATAAGTATGGTAACAATCATATTGAGGAATCCCGTTAGATTCCTCTAACCTGTCTCCCTGCATCACAGCTCATATATCAGTACATGTATATGTAATACAGTTCAATATTAGCTAATTCATATAAGATGAATCTTCTGCTAACGTTGGTAGTGTCAAAGGATCATCCGTTCACAGACGGAAATTAATATATATCGACGACCACCAATAAAGCAATAAATCACTTAACCAATCAATTGTACATATAAATATGTAAATAAACCGTCAATACTATTATATGATACAATAGTATAGCAATAAGCGTGAGTTAAACTCACCATCCATTCCAAATGATGATTTCACGCTATTTTATCTAATTTCAAACTGACGTTTGGAATTCGATAAAATTCCAAACTCTCCAGAATGATTCCAGCCCATTGCCTACGCAAAATATTCTTCGCCACGAACCCAACGCAGCTGATGTTCGTCAATCCGACTTCGTATGAGCTAAATATGGGGCTTACAAGTTAATAAGAGATTAAATGGTAATTAAATTTAAAACTTAAATTTAATTTAATTTAATTTAAAACCCACCCTCCCTTACACGTGATGCCGCCTCCCTCTCTTTCTTCCTCTTCCCATCGCATATCAGTGCACCCAAACCCATTAAACCCGTGCACCATTAACAGTGACACCGAGCTCCGCCTCTCCGTTCGCCAAACCAACCCCACCATCGGATTTCTCATCTCCAACTCGACTTGTCAGACCCCTTCACCATTCCTTCGGCATCCCTTGTCAATTTCCGACTTACCTCCCCCCTGTTGCTAACGCTACAAGTAGCGAACCTTTTTCTCTCCAAATATTACCAAACTCCATGAACCTTCACCATTTTCAACCCTGAACTCTTCACTACCCTCACCGTGGTCCATCCCCCACCATACCGTCAACAAGCCAATGCCCTAGCTACGCTTCCCTGCAGCTCCAGATTTTTGACTTCCATCGTCGCAACCAAAACAAATCCATCGGAGCACCTCCAAGCCACCTCAACCCGATCCTTGCACCACCACGAACCCACTCACACCCTCGACTGCCTCTCCGTCATCACCCACTAAATTCCGACTTCATGCCCTAACTCACTGTAAATTTTCGAGCCCACGGAATTTGCATCGCATACGGAGATATGCCTACCTAGTTGAAGTACTCATCTTGTGAGTTCAATGGATCTAGTATTGGTTAATTTCATTAAGTAACGAAGTAGATTTAATTTGCAGAAGGTTTGAAGAAGGAGACGCCTCTTTATTTTATTTGTTATAGAAGTCGTTTTAGGTCTTAAGAGTGAAGGGTATTTATAGTAAAAGGGTGTATTTGTGAAGATATTTTCCTTAGATATTTATAACATTATATGCGATTATATTCACTCGAGCGTTTTAAGTCCGCATGACTACTCGATTCGTCCGATTGTCACGAAAATTTACATTCCACTATATTTTACTATTCCGGACTCAATAAAATTGATTTCGTTCAATTCTGAGATCATTTGCAAAAACACTATTCTTATGTTATTAAAATTGAATTAATATTTAATCGATTTCCAAACAATTCCATCCTTCGACAATAATTTATTATTATCGTTCACATTCAAACAGAATTTTCCATAAGCTTTAAATTCAATTTAATTCCATATTAAATTTTAGATTCGATTCAGTTATATATTAACTCGTTTATTCTGAATTCAAGTTAATCAACTTCTAATTCAATCACTTTCATATTTAAATAAATTAAATATTCAAATACTAAAAATCTGGGTCATTACAATCTAGCTATTCACTCCATGTTAATCCCATACGATTGATCAATTGATAATTTCTCCGAATCTCACTCAAGTTGACGTCACATAAACTTGATTTAATCCCTAAGTCTTCTAACCCTCTACGTGCATCAAAGTACTGAGCCAAATCTCAAAATATGGATTGATAGGTTGTCGACTACCGTGTAGTTAAGCAAATATACTCGAAGCACCCCTCGCGTTGGCGTCGTGCATGCCCCAAATCCTTTCAACAATTCATTCTAAGTGCAATCTTGCGCTATAGCCTCTTGAAAATCGTTATATACCATCTTACATGCAAATCGATTAATAAAAATTTCGGCTGTCATTTGTAGAACTTTTGCATCGATTTCCCATCTACTTTGCTTCTTAATGTATATTCTTCATTCTACATCGATGATATTCCAACTATTCTAAAAGCGATCTATCTTTAGAATCGTTAGTTATACACTATCATTTAATCCAAACACAAAACAATACATGGAAATCATATATCTAGGAAATATACCACCGTATGAAACCTATCAGACCACAACGTTCATATGTGATATTAGCGCATGAGTTACATGTTTCAGCCAACATAAAACCATTCTAATTAATTCACAAATTAGTTTTCAATCTAAATTAGTAAAAGGTCTTGTTTTTAATTGTACAAATGACATAAAAACACATTCTTGACATATACCGACAGTAAAAATTTGTTGAGATGACCGATTGACGAAATAAAATTATCTCAAGTATCTCAACTCTATTAGTTCAAACCAACCTATCATTATTTATCAACTTCAAATAAGTTTGATATTCATAAATATACTCGCTCTATTGAATTATTAAAAAACTATATTTTGGTTAAGTTGAAATAGTAATAATTTTATTTATATAAAAAATGCACCATAGTTTTGTAAATAGACTACTACTTAAATATCTAAACAATATAAACCCTTTTCATTTCACATAGTTAAAGACCGTTCCGAGCTAAAATAAAACAAGTCTATTGTTAAAAGCATCTTCTTCTTCTTTTGCTAACGGCTACCATGAATTGTTGGCCAAACAGAGTTTGGTTGGCGGTTAATGGGCGTGAAAAAAAAAAAAAAAAAAAAAAAAAAAAAAAAAAAAAAAAAAAAAAAAAAAAAAAAAAAAAAAGAAAAGAAGAAAAGAAGAAGAAGAAGAAGAGAGGAAAGAAAGAAAGAAGAGGTTAAACTGATTGTTGGTAGCCGTAGCACAAATGTGGAGCTTTTACCAGCACCTAAACTAAAGCACTCACGCACAACTATTTCTCTTCCTCATTTCATGGCCCTACTGGAAAACCCTTCTCCCTCTCTCAACCACGTCTTCGTCGAATACTTAGCTCGCCATAGAAGAATTCTCGCCGCCAAAAATAACTCACCACGTATCTCCCGCGCTTCATACCTTTTTGCGCTCCAATCCGTTCTATAAGAGTCGAGCCCAATTTGCAGGGTTGCGAACGGTTGGCTCGGTAGATCTTATTTCTGAGTTCAATTATTCAATCTAGGTAAATTTTTGATTTTGATTTTGATTTTGGTGTCTCAATGCATTGTTTACAATTTTGAAAACTGGAGTTGAATGATAAGGTTTCGATTTTCATTGAATTTTTTTTTAGAATTTTCATTATCTTCTGAAGCGCGATGCTGTAAAATAATATCTTATCAGTTTCAACTGCTGTGCAAACTTCGTTCTCTTTCAGATATTTTTTTAATATAACTATTGACATTTGTAATTAGTTAGCTACATTTCTCAATCTATGCTGCTATAGATCCCTATTTTGTGGTTATTACATTCCTCACTGATCGATATGTGCTTGATTGTAACTTATGATGCTGATGTTATTTTTTTTTTTTAAAACCTTGGTATAATGTCATACATACAAACCATTTATGCAGGAAACAAAAATGGTTGGAAACAAGCCAGTGAAAATGATGCACTCGTCCTCTATCAGAAAGCATGGAGCTGAGTAGGATGTTGTTTAAAAAGCCATCTTAACTGATAGGGCTGCACAAAGTATGAGTTGGGTCGAGTTGGACCAAATACTACATCCGACCCGCATAAGTATGAGTTTAAGGAAGTTCAACCCATATCCGACCCTATATGAGGTTGGATATGGGTTGGGTTGAAGTATGGGTTGGGTCGGGTTTAGTAGGATTGGGTTTGGTTGCTTGAATATAATAAAAAATGAGAGTAAAAGGAATTTTTTTTAAAAGTAATATTAAAATATTCAACATAATATATCAGATTTTTGCTAGCATAATACATTTAAAATAACCGATTCATTATAAGATATATTTTATTAAAATTTCATTGTAAAACACATCATATAAAATTAATTTACTACATAGTAGAACAAGTGTTTCATTTTAAGATATATTGAAATGCACTTTAAAATATATTTGCCAAATTCTATCTAGTTCGAATTGACATGAAATATGTTTTTTATTGTATATTTACTATAAAATACATAAATATCATTCTAGGATTATACTATTCTAATTTTAAGTATGCTGATATTAAATAGTTTTTTAATATAGGGTTGGGTTAAAATAAGGTTGGATTGAACAAAATATCAAGTCCGACTCGTATGTAGTATGGATAACATATTGTAATCCATATCCAACCCGAACTAGGATGGGTTGAGTTGGGTTTATGTAGGTTAGATCGGGTTGGTGGGTTGGATTGGGTCGGATATGGGTTGTGTGCAGCCCTATTAACTGACTCTCTTTCATCACACATGGCGAGTTCTATTTTTTTTTTTTTTTAATCAGATGAGTATTAGTTTTTGCACTAGATCATCACTTGTAAACATTCAGAGATATAAGAGTACGTGGAAGCATACAAGGAGTTAACAACCATTGTCCATACCTACACCTTCAGTCTTTATTTCATGTTTTCCATAGTTATGCAGTCTTTACTTCAACATTTGGATTTGTTATGCTTTTCAGACATTTTAGTTTGTTATTATGAATAACATTTTGGTTTGTTATTATGAATAGATGACTCATGCTTATTGTTTTATTTTCTGTACACTTTGTAGAATATGTAAAGCCTTCTTTAACTCCGCCAATGTATTATGCATTGTCGGTCCCAATCTCGGATAAAGGAGGAGGGAAAAAGAGGAATGATATTAATGGCTGGTCTCGGCACATTTTCGTTTGATTTCAGATGTGTGTATTGTTCATTTATTTATTTTGGTTATTGTTTTTGCTCAGTATTACAGAATTTTATTCTATTTAATTGCTTATACAAAACATGAATGACATTCGTATTAGTCACATGGCTTTATATGATTAAGAAGGATCTAAAGGTGAGTCATCCGTGTGAGTTTTTCTGGTTCTATTTCACTGCTTTTATGATTTATATTTTTTATATCAGTGCCCAGGTGAATTAACTGAACACTAAATATGATTGCAACTACTAGCCTTGCCACCACGATTAATTTATATTTATTTTGGTTGCATTGTTGATTAGTGAATCAAAATACAAAAAATGCACATGCTCCTGAATTTCTATATATGCTTGCAAAGCAAACAGTCAAAGAGAGGAAGTACAACAAAGACGCATTGTCCATTTTAAAATCTAGATAGTTTATGAATACAAGAGTCTGATGCGTGCGCTTTAGAAAATGCAAGGTGGTGACATATGATGTTTGTGAACTTTGTATGGCCTATTTGTCACCTTATTATGACAGCAATTGAAGCTCAAGGGACATCAATTAATGAGGTATTATTGATTTAGTTTTGCTGTTCATGTCTTTTTTGATTTAAATGGCTTTAAATTTTGATTTTATATACAGAAATTTACTTTCGGGTTAGTTTAATCATGCCTAAAACTCACATGCTTTCTGTTATAACATTGTTACTTCTTCAAAGGCTAACTGCTATGAAATGTTAGTGAAAATATTCAAACTTTTGCTGGTAAACATAATATAGGATACGAAAACATAATCATCTAAACAGATACACATTCAGCTTGCACGGGCTGAATTTTTGTCGGTTTTTAAGAACATAAACATTTTATTTGATGCTGATATATAAGTCTTGAATTAATTATTTTGATGACTCTTTGAAATGTTTTTCTTGATAATGATATGTTTTCTATCTGAATAAAATGCAATTACAGTCAACAACAATAATGTTAACTATAATAAATCTTATTTTATTGTGATGATTTTAGATGGAAATTCTTTTAACATCTTCTTCACCTCCTCAATACAAGATAAAGGCAGCAGAAACCCTAAGCTTGTAGTCGGCGGAAATCTTCACATATAAATTTGAATGTACATGTGTTAAGTTTAATGACGTAGAAGATGTTCACCGCTAGTGAGGCTGTTGTCACGACTGCTTCGAAATCAAGCTAATTGACAAGTTGGATCTCTGATCTCTGAATAAAGGTATTACCTCCTCTCGGTTAATGTCGTCTTCTATTTTTTTAATCTAAAATCTTTATTTGTTGCCCCAAACTGAAAAAGGTACGATTAGTCTGTGCCTGGAAGTCATCTCTGTATTTCCACATTTATTACTTCAATATAAATAAAGGAATCACAAATTACTTGTGTAGCATCACTGCTCTCCTTTATTTCGAAATAATGCATAGTTTGGTCCGTTTTCTTGATTATCTTTCCATCGTTTTGTTCTAAAAGCACCATGTGCTATTCATTTAATATGTTGTTAATATCTTTATAGATATATTATTCTGAAATACAATTGAATTGATAATATTCCAACTAGACGACCTAAACAATGTAAACCACCGGGAAGTAATGTACATAAGATCAGAAAATGGGTGATTGAACCAGAACAATAATCGTAGAAGTGCAAGTTATTAATAAGTACAACTGCATAAATGACTTAAAATGAACTAAACACGCTAAAATTGTGACACAGCCATGCACTACTAGGAGGACTATATGCTATTCGACCACAAGTTGACATGAACTAAAGTGCTTATGGTGTAGCAAAGGGCTAAGCTTGATTGGTAAAGGGTGAATGAGATGAATGCGCATTTGAATTGGTTGAGTTGTATTCTCTAAATGAATGGTTAGGAGGAAAGGCTAACAGTATGAGCTTAGTTGCACGAGTTGCATATAAATATGTAGGCTGCCAATTTTAATATGAAGCTAGCTTACATTGCAGAAGGCAGGGCATGATATATCAGCTAAAGCTTAAATTCATAAGTGCCATAGGAAGTTAGGAGTTACTTGAGTTTGACCTTAAATCTGAAACTGATGTAAAGAGACATAACTTATAAAGATTATCTACATGTGCCTTGATTAACTGGTGTAGAATCAGATCAGACCCCACGATGTTATGCTCACTAATAAACAGGTTGGGTAGGCATAGACGTATAAAATAATAAGCGTATGAGCTAGGGTAGAAGATAAATCCAGGCGGTTGTATAAACGACCAAAGCTGGTAGGCTGCCACCCAACTGAAAAGAACCTATGATGTTACAGGCTATGTTTTCAACATGCTTCTTTTGTCAGATCTATACTGTTAATATTCTCAACAGTCAATTAAATTGTCCCTTTATTGCTCAAACATTCAGCTTTATACCGTTAGAATCAGACTCATTTTCCCTTACTATTTTCATAATTAAATTTAAGTAAACATCCAATTTGACATTCTTTAAAAATAAACACACAGAAATATCATACTAATTTGTTTCCTTCTGTTATTATTTTAAAAACATTTGTTGTTGCTTTCTGACTATCTTCTTGAACATCACAGATGAAAGGGAGAAGGCTCTCTGTTGTGCCCAACGAGTTGTCATATGGTAATTAAATCGACAGCTTTTTCAATTTGTTTACATCAGATGGATCATTTATTTTCACATACTTTTTATAAACAAGTTCTCTCCTTCCGTAGCAGAGGCCTTGTGGATTATGACTATAAAAGTCGTTTCTAGCAACAAAGGACATTTTGGTACACTTGTGAATAATTCGATGTGGGCATTGGGTGGAGGTGTTTGCGGTAAACGTGGTTGTTTAGTCTCCTCAGCTAGATTGGCCTTAAAGCATTATATAAAACAATAATGGCTGATGGTCTGTTACTTTCGGTAAGTTGAAGTTATTATTCTATATATTTTCGTCATCAGTTAGAAACTATACAAATTAAGTAACTGATAATTTTTAATTTGTTTTTCTTCATCTACCAATTAGTTCATGGTAGATAAAGTCACTTACCTTAGCGCTGGTAGTAAAATTATACGAATTACAAAAATGAGAGGTACAAGGAGATGATGATTGTTGGAATTCGTAAGTATTGAATGAAATATAACTTTTCCATTAAGCGAACGGGTGCGACTGTTAAGTGAAAGGATGTGACTATTAGAAGTATTTTTTCCATGAAAAGACACTTCGCGAAAAGACACTTCGCGAAAAGACACTTCCTTTCACCAACGGTCAAATCTCAGCGAAAAGACACTTCGCGAAAAGATATTTCATGAAAAGACACTTCGCGAAAAGGCACTTCATTTCGCCAAACGGTTACATTTCAGTGAAAAGACACTTCGCGAAAAGACACTTCCTTTCATAAAAAGAGATGCGTTTGTACGAAGAGGTACGAGTACGACCGTTCGAAAGAGATGCAATTGTACGAAGAGGTACGGTGCGACCGTTCAGAAGAGATGCGACTGTACGAAGAGGTAAGGGTGCGACCGTTTGAAGGGATGCAGATAAACTATAAATAAGGAGGAAACCTGATCACTTTCCTCACTGATTCCAATCCGAACTTCCTTCTTTCTTCTCTAATACTCTTATATTTAATTACAGAGTGACATACTCATTACAATCTCGTGCAGAAAAAGTCTGTTGTATCTTGGGAGAACTTTGAAATAAAATTCTTAATGAAATTGTTACGACAAGCCTCAGACGACATTATACGGTTAGATTTTAATTTATTTATATATTTATATACATTATTTTGTAATCTTTCCGTTCTGTACGTTGTGTTATTTCTTAAAATAGTATAATGTTGTTGTTGTTGTTGTTGTTGTAACTTGATTACAACATTCTTATTGCTATCATTAAATAGTATTAATTTCCAATATAGTGGAAATTCGAGTTATAAACTTGTGCGACAAGTTTATAATTTATTATTCTCTGTTTTGGTATACTAGACGTATAACATGTTAAGAATTTTATTTTAGAATTCTCCCAAGATACAACAGACGTTTTCTGTACGAGATTGTAATGAGTATGTGACTCTGTAATTATATATAAGAATATTAGAGAAGAGAGAAGGAAGTTCGGATTGGAATCAGTGAGAAAAGTGATCAGTTTTCCTCCTTATTTATAGTTTATCCGTATCCCTTCGAACGGTCGCACCCGTACCTCTTCGTACAGTCGCATCTCTTCTGAACGGTCGCACCCATACCTCTTTGTACTCTCGCATTTCTTTTGAACGGTTGTGTTTGTATCTCTTCGTACAGACGCATCTCTTTCGATGAAAGGAAGTATCTTTTCACGAAGCGACTTTTCACTAAAATGTGACCGTTTGACTAAAAGAAGTGTCTTTTCACGAAGTGTCTTAACGCTGAAATATGACCATTGGTGAAAGGAAGTGTCTTTTCGCGAGTTGTCTTTTTGCGAAGTGTCTTTTCACAAAGTGTCTTTTCGCGAAGTGTCTTTTCGTGAAGTGTCTTTTCACGAAGTGTCTCTTCGCGAAAAACATGCTTCTAACAGTCACGCCCTTTCACTAAACAGTTGCACCTGTTCGCTTAAATTATCTGGGACAATGGACAAAGTATATTTCATTCAATATTTACGAACTTCAACAACCCCCCACATGAATGATAATATTCTTTTCCCCCACACAAAGCGAAATATCATAAAGTACATATGGAATAATGCTTTATCGTGGATAAGTAGATATTTCACTTTGAACTTTCCCTCGTGGATAAGTAGATATTTCACTTTGAACTTTCCCTAGTTAAAACTTAACGGATCTACTTGGCTAATCGGTGAATTATTTCATCTTGAACCGTTAGCCGTTATTGTATATCCAGACAATAAGCTTTACGAAGCATTGATTCCCTTCTCATCCAATCTCTTGGTTGTGTTCATTTTGGTCCTGAACACTTCTTGGTTCTGCGAGTGTTATAGAGAATTTAAGCCTTTAAAATTCCCGTAGAGCCGACCCAGCTCACACTAACATAGGTGATCGCAACCATTAGGAGTATCCTATATATACCCACTTGTTATTTTCAAGATATGGTCATCATTAAAAAACATAGTTTTAACCTTGTAATACTTTTGTAGGCATGCATTTATAGTGTGCGCCATAGCAATGGAGTAGGACTGTGTCCAAAAATGCATCACGTCTTGAGTTATTCATAACTGGTTTGCCTATTGATCCTAGTCCGTGGGATCTCCAGTCGCTAGGATAGGTTTCCGTATAAGATAACTCTTGTTGGTTTAGGCATTTAAACCCATTCCCCTCGATGCGCAGTCAATTTTCTCTCTTGATAAACCTTTAGTAAACGGATCCGCTAGGTTATCATTTGTTCTCACATAATCTATGGAAATAGTTCCATTTGAGAGTAACCGCCGAACTGTGTTATGGCGCCTACGAATATGTCGTGACTTTCCATTATATACAAAATTATGCGCTCTACTTAGCGCTGCTTGTTATCGCAGTGTATGAATATGGCCGGTACAGGTTTAGGCCAAAATGAGATATCTTCTAAAAAATGACGAAGTCATTCTGCTTCTTCGCCTGCTTTATCTAGTGCTGTGAACTCTGATTCCATAGTGGATCGAGCTATGCATGTCTGGTTAGAAGATTTCCATGACACTGCTGGCCCTGCAAGGGTAAATACATAACCACTCGTTGATTTTGATTCCTCTGAATCAGCTATCCAGTTTGCATCACTATATCCTTCTAATACGGCTGGATATTTTCCATAGTGTAAGGAATAGTTTGTAGTATTTTTCAAATATCCTAGCACTCTCATTAGTGCTTTCCAGTGTTCCTTACCTGGATTGCTTGTATACCTGATTCCATAATTGTATTTACATGAATATCAGGTATATCAAACTTGAATATCAAAAATCTGTAGGCACTACTATTTTTGGATGGCCCTAGATAGTAACAGTCTACAGTTTTTGGTCCAAGTTTGACTTTCTTAGGAGGCAGAACTGGAACCTTTGCCAAGCACCCCCACACTTTGAGGTATTTAAAGCTTGGTTTATGTTCTTTCCATATCTCATATGGAATTGTTCCTTTTTTATTGTGAGGAACTTTAAAAAAATTTGATTAGCCATAGCTCGTCGGTAAACCAGAAGTTAAAAGCATTGCATTTATCATATCTTTTAACGTTCTGTTTTTCCTTTTGGCTATACCATTTTGTTGTGGTGAATATGTTGTTGTTGTTTGATGTATTATTCCATTTTGTGCACAGAATTGTTCAAACGGTGATTCATATTCTCCATCTCGATCAGATCTCAATATCTTGATCTTTTTATTTAACTGATTTTCTACCTCAGTTTTATACTTTATAAACGATGTAATTGCTTCATCCTTACTATTTAAAAGATATACATAGCAATATCGTGTACAATCATCGATAAATTTGATAAAATACTTTTTTCCACCTCTTGTACGTATTGATTTGAAATCACATAAATCAGTATGTACTAAACCTAGTGGTTCGGTGCTTCTATCAACTGTATGAAATGGTCTTTTTACCATTTTTGCTTCTACACATGTCTCACATTTGTAGTTTTTATCTACTTGGAAATTTGGTATTAATCCCAAGTTTGATAACTTTTTCATTTTTAGGAAATTTACTTTCCAGAGTAGCCGATATCAATGTAAATACAATAGATGTTGTAAATCTAGTATACCAAAACAGAGAATTATAAACTCGTCACACAAGTTTATAACTTGAATTTCCACTACTCTGGAATTCAATATTAGCTAGTGATAGCAATCAATATGTTGTAATTAATTTACAACAACTACGTTATACTATTTTAAGAAATAGCACAACTACGTTATACGTCTAGTATACCAAAACAGAGAATAATCAATTATAAACTTGTCGCACAAGTTTATAACTCGAATTTCCACTATACTGGAAATTAATACTATTTAAAAATAGCAATAAGAATGTTGTAACAGTGTAAACAAGTATATTTATTTTACTAACACTGTAGATCCTAACGATTTTTATTTAATTGTCATGTTCAAGGCCCAAGAAATCAGATCTGTAAATAACGGGAACTCACAGTGAGTCTTAGTGAAGATAATTATATAAAACTATGCCATAGGAAGTCTAAGTCCAATCCAAGTTGTATGTATGCAAGTCCAGATGTTATCTCTGTCTGATCCAATCTTTGCAACATTCCTCTATTATGTGTTTGAATTTCATGGAGGCAGAAGAAGATATGAAGAATTTTTGTGAACTGGGAATGGGGAAAGCCATCTGTTTATAGAGTTACAGAGCCAACATCAACTCTTAGATCTTAGGTTTTAAATCCGAACCGTACAAGTCATGTCGAGTCAGCATGAATAGAGTTATAAAATAGTCCAGGTTCGTCAGGCAAAATTCGGTCGGATCAGAGGGGGGTTGACCCATAACGGTACATTTTCCCGCCCGTTTTCCCGCCTTGTTCGTTTGATTTTCTGGAATTATTAATTTATTATATATACATACAAGCCTCTTATATGTATACAAACTTTTAAAGCCTATAACTTCTTCATACGTTGTCCATTTTACGCAAACTTGGGGCCTATGTGAACCATAATTCTGAGACGAACGCAACGATAATGCCAATTTCACTTAATTATGATTATTTAATTAAGTTATTCCCAATTTATTATCTTCAAGTATGGTTATAGTGTATTAAGTTTTGGGGTGTTATATTCTCCTCTACTTCAAGGATTTCGTCTCTGAAATCTCCATGTCTAGAGGAATGCTATTATCCTAACATCCATTGACAACTATCTACTCATCCATCATCCACATGCGTCCATTTTCCTTAAGAGATTTCTAATGCTTGTATGAACTTATGTAAAGTGTTGTGTGTGTATGTCCTTACACTAATGCAAAAATCAGGCGGTCGACTGATTTAGTTAACCTTCTTAATGCAATATATGTTTATGTCATGAATCAAAATGTATGCAAATAGTCCTAGTATAACATGTAAAGTTTATATCTGTGCACAATTATTCATCCAAATGCAATATCCATACGATGATATATCCATTTCCATCCATAGAAAAGCTAAAATGCACACACATCCATATGCAATATGTAAGTGGTTGAGACAATCTAGTGTCTAATGTGTGTATATGCATCCACGAACAACCACTGGCAAACACTTGCATTCACTTGCAACTATCAATCATAACATGTTCCAACCATTGGATTCTACCTAAGGATCGAAAGATTCAAACGATAGGATACATAAGTAAACTCGGATGACAGAAGCAAATGCAAAGTAAAAGCTTGGAAAAGAAGTCAAGAACGTACTCTCAAAAGGAAAAAGATAAGAAGCGCGAATTCTATCTTCGGGTTTCCATGTCGCATCTTCGCGGTCTTCACCTCATTGCACTTTAACCAATATGATTTCCTTTTTCCATAACTTCCTGATTTTTGATCTAAGGATATAAGCAAGAACTTGTCTCACTGATGCTTCCTTCTCAATTTCTACATCCTCAAGCGTGATCGGCTCTACTATCTCTGTCGTATAATGAAGAGATTTCCTTAAATGGGAAACGTGAAATACATCGTGTACGCTCGCTAGTCTATCTGGTAGCTTAATCCTATAAGCCATCTGTAATATCCTCTCTACTATAGGGAATGGCCCTATAAATCTCGGTGCCAACTTCCCTACTGAGAAAAAGGGAACTACATTCCTTAGCGATGACACTTTAATGAAGACCATATCTCCCACTCAAATTCCTAATTGGTCCTCCTTTTATCGGCATAGGATTTCTGTTTGTCTTGGGCGACTTTCAATCTTCGGCAAATAAGATCAATCTTCAGGAAAGTGTCTTGAATCATCTCCGGTCCAAGTAGAAGTCTATCCGTAGACTCCCGCCAACAAGTCGACGATCTACAAGGTTGTCCGTATAATGCTTCGAAGGTGCCATGCCTATGCTAGATTAGTAACTGTTGTTGTGGGCAAACTCCACCAAAGGAAGGAGATCTTCCCACGTCCCTCCAAAGTCTAGGATACACAGTCTTAGAAGTTCCTCAAGAACTCTATTCAGCCTCTCGGTCTTTTCATCTATCTGAGGGTGGTATGCTATGCTCAAACGTAGTCTTGTACCTAATGCCTCTTGTAAGCTCTTCCAAAACTCGCTTGTAAAGGTGGGGTCGCGATCACTAACTATACTAGAAGGTGCCCTATGCAATCGAACTATCTCTGGAGATAAACTGATGCGGGTGAAGACACTGTCCTCTTGCTTTTCGCAGGAATAAAATGAGCGCTCTTTGTAAGTCTATCCATTATCACCCAAATGCTCATAATGCCCTTCCTCGATTGACGCAATCCATCGATGAAGTCCATAAAGGCGCTTTCCCACTTCCATTGTGGGGCATTCAGTGGCTGAAGCAATCCGCCAGGTTTCTTTTGTTTAGCTTTTACTCTTTGGCAAGTCATGCATCGAGCTACAAATTCCGCCACATCATTCTTCATGCTAGTCCAAAAGAACTCCCTCTTCATGTCTCGATACGTTTTGTCACCGCCCGGATGGATAATCATCCGAGAATGACGAACTTCCTCAAGCACTGTCTCAAGTAATTCCCCAATCTTAGGGACACATAACCTTCCATCTCGTCTTAGCCACCCTTGATCATCCACGATATATATAGCAAGGTGACTAAAAGTCTCTCCTCTATCGAGCTTATCCAAAATGTCTGAAATCCGCGGGCCCTCTCGTTGCATAGATCTAACTCGCTCTAATAGAGTAGGCCGCACCTCCAATGATGATAACAATACAACTGTGAAATCCATAGAAGGATTAAAATCAAAAGTCGAGATGTACTCCAAGCTCCGCCTTTCTACGAGTAGAGGACTCAAATTCTTCCTCTGCCTAATCAGTGCATCCGGCACTACATGTAACAACCCGAATTTTGATAACATATTAAAATCAAAAATCAAGGCAGAATTAAATTTTAAAATAAGAATCAAGGGAAATGGGTTGCGCCATTGCGTTCGTCTCGAAATTCTGCTTGAAAACGAGTCCGAGTTTGCGAGAATCGGAGTCCGTATGAGAGAGATATGACCCTCTGAAGTTTTAGGATTTTCATAATCGAAAACAGCTCGAATTCGAATTCAAATTTCGAATTCAAAACCCAGAAAAGGCTGGGCGGGAAATTTCCCGCTCAGTACCTAAGTCGACTGGGGAATCGACTGGGCAGTCGACCCCCCTAGACCAGGTCGACTGGGCAGTCGACCTGGTCCCCGAGCCCACTTTTGGGCCTGGGTGCATTCTGATGTTTCTAGTCTCGTTTTCTATCCAGATTCGTCTACCTAATCCTATATAAACCCCCTGATGCCTAAACCCTAATTCACAACAACACGTCTAACCACCATTATGCTGCTGAAATCCCTCTATGTCATGGCCGCCGTCTCTAATCTTCTTAAGCTCTCATACGCAATCCAATGCAAAGATGAAGACTTCTACAACGATTCAAGGAGATGAATCAACAACGCCACAACATCGATTTCAGTTCTTAAATTCGCTAGCCATGCTATGTAAGTTCTAGTTACTTTTTAGATTAAAATACTTAATTTTAATATGGCTATGGAATAAAGTGTAATTGGATATAAGCATGTTTATCAATTCAGATCTATTCCTGTTTACCTTTGAACCTTGAGTTTTGAGACTTGTTCATCTCCATTCTTATGTCTAGTTCATGCTCTATTCAGTCGTTGTAAATCAGTTTCTTGGATTCATGTTGATATTATTATCAAGATCTAATTTTTATGCCTATCACGATGATCTATGCTGTTTTCTCCCTGATCTTGTTTCATTGCAACTTCTACCTCCCCCTATTTATTTTCCTTTGATAAACCTAGGTCAATTTCAGACCTAGGCCTAAACTGCGATTTATGTGCGATTGGATACGGGGGAAATACCGAGATATTGCCTAGTTAGATATATGTGTGTTTGGTAGAATCGAAGGCATAATATAGAATTGGATAATTGGGTATTGCCATTAAAATGGTAATTGTAAGAATTGGGATTGGCATATGTAATTTTTGGCTAGAACTTGATATGCGTAAATTGACATAAAAATTGACACACGTATAAAACGGCATGAACTGAACATATGTAGATTTGGTATGAATTGGGCATATGTAAAACTGATATATAATCTAGAACTTGGGCATATGTTAATTATGTGGGATTTGTAGTTGAAACACATATGATAATTTATGTCCTGAAAAAGGGCTAATATGAACACGCCTAAGTGGGTTTCGGGTAGTTGACATGTAATAGCCTTATAGGAGGGATAAATATAAATTGAGATAAGTTGCCTTTAATGGCATAAGATAAATTGTGATAAAATTGGTATGATTTTGCATACCATTAATTGATGAACATAATTGAATCAATTATGGACATCGTTAAATTAGGAATTAATTAATAATTTGAATAAGGAAATTATTAAGACTGGGGTAAAAGGTTATAAGTGATAATTAATGCTTAGGACACGAGGTTGGACTCATTTGTGATGTAAAACTGCCCGGACCCGCCCGGCGAATCCAGTAGTCACAAATGGTAGCCCAATGTGAGAGGTCTAGGCCCAAATTAAAAGCGTAACAGTTGTAAAGACACGAGGTTAGACTCTTTTATGGTGTAAGACTGCCCAGACCCGCCCGACAAATCCAGCTGCCATAAATGTCAGTCTAATGTGAGAGGTCTTTATAGGATTACGACCTTAATGAGTTAAGAAATACATAACCAGATAAACATGTGGTGGGACATGGGGGTTAAGTGGGTGACATGTGGGTGACATGTGGAAATACGAATAGTAATACTTAACCAACACAACATGGTAATTAGACCAGTGGATAGGGTTAAGTAAACTAAGAACACTTAACCAATATGGTATGAATGGGTGGGTTAAGTAATATGATTAGGCTAATGACACTTAACCAATATGGTATGAATGGGTGGGTTAAGTAATATGATTAGGCTAATGACACTTAACCTATATGGTATGAATGGGTGGGTTAAGTAATATGATTAGGCTAATGACACTTAACCAATATGGTATGAATGGGTGGGTTAAGTAATATGACCAGGCTAATGACACTTAACTGTTATGACATGAATGGTTGAGTTAAGCAAATCTTAATTAATGCCTAAGTGGGAATGATAACTTATGGAATAAAGTAAGTTAGGCGGAACAATAGATAAGATGAGATAACTTATGTAATAAGGAAAGATGTGCTTCATTGTAGATTAAGCAATTTGTAAAGACAAGAATGAATTTACAATTGAAGGTGACATAAGTTATATTATAAAAAGGAACAAAACATTGGTTAGGTTGGATAATCCTCTGAGTATTAATCTGATGTTGATTCCGGTCTTCGGGATTGGTATTTAAGGAATTATTCTCTCTCCAATGTG
This sequence comes from Allium sativum, assembly GCA_030737875.1. Classification (NCBI taxonomy): domain Eukaryota; kingdom Viridiplantae; phylum Streptophyta; class Magnoliopsida; order Asparagales; family Amaryllidaceae; genus Allium; species Allium sativum. Next base: position 19,565,995 of record JASFAX010000025.1, read on the forward strand.
TTTGTAAGTTAAGGGGTACTTGGTTGTAAAGATTGAATAAGAACATGTTATTGTACCATAACATGGGTTAATGTATGAATCATAGGAATAACATGTTGCGGGCTTATTAATGGACTTAGTATAGTTCAAGTTAAGAGTTGAATTAATAAGCAAGTTGAAGGTTGGTATAAATGGAAATAACCAAGTTAAATGATAAGATTGATGAGGTAGCACAAGCGCATAGTTAATGGATAGACATAGGGTCTAATGGCAGATAAAGTCAAGACGCTTGGTTAAACCCAGACGTTGGGGGTAATATGAATGACATGTAAAATATAACCAATAAGCACTTAACCAAGATAAAGCATGTATTAAGACATGAGGATGATGTAGGGGTTAAGTGGAGGACATGGGTAACATGTAAGACATAACTGGTGTATACTTAACCAAAATTTAAGCATGTAAGTGGACATGAATAAGAAGGGGTTTTGTAAGAATTACTAGAGGGGACCAAGCATAGGAGGGAAGCTTGTGTCGAGGAAAGGGGACCCTTTTCAGACCAGTAGCCCATTACGTATCTTTGTGAGCTCGACCCATGTCGAGGACGGGACACACATACTGGGTTTGATTGTAAGAGGTCAAAACGGGTTAGCGGTGGCAACGCAAGTCCAACGGGTTTCATATGCGTGTGTGAACCCGGGCTGGTAGGTAAGACGTTGTTGCATCGTGTAGGTATAAGCCGTGCATCCTCAAGTTGTATCGGGTTGCCACTTTGGGAAATGATACACCCCACTGTGGGGCTAACACGGGTATCTACGAGTTAGGGAGCCGATCGCATGGGGGTTGGTGGGTACACCTAGTGGAGATAGGGGCAGCGGCACCTATGTAGTCAGCTAGGGGTATATAAGACTAGTATTATTATTTCTAAGTAGTGGGTGGGATCACCTTATTATATAACACGGGCTACTAGTTGGGACACTAGTAGGGGGTAAGGATCCTTGTTACATAGGACACTAGTTGAAGTACTAATAGGAATACGAAACATTCCATGTAAGACACTTGTAAAGATGCAAGTTAGGTGGTGCAGAGCAAATAGATCTCATAGAAATATTTTAATGGCGAAGCAGAGGAATCTTGTTATGCTTGAGAGGAATCCTACGAAATTATACTTAGTTTATCTTGAATGGGAACCTTGCGATGTTAGTTGACAAAAATCACATCATGTTATCCTTAGTTATCTTACATGTTGCTTATCTTGTCATCATGCTTATGTTTACTTTCAGTTTACTCATGCCATATTATCTTTACCTGTTTTTATGCTGAAAGTCACTAGGATTTACTCAGTCTTTATGACTGACCCATTTTGTTTCGCCTCTCTTTCTTCCGTTCCCCCCCCCCCCCCCAGGTTCGCAGGGTGGGAATACAGCTTAGTTCGGATCTTACCAAGCTCCAAGGCTCTTTCATGTATGGCTTGGATTTCTCTTGGCTATGGCTTGCTTTGCTTTATTGGGGAATACTACAGTTTGTTTTTATGCTTCTTTGTTTTTGAGCAAGACAGATATCTTAACTATGTAATTGGGTATTGGAAGTTGATGGGCTTTTATTGTAAACATTTATACTTAATAAATGATTTTAAGTACTTCCACTTTACTTTCCGTTGTTTTATATATGTCTGTCTTGTAATATTTCTGTTCCAGTACCCATAATGCTCCAATGAAGTTAAGGCATTCCCTTTGTGAGTGACCTTAATGGATGTGGGGTGTTACATTTGGTATCAGAGCAGAAGGTTACCAGACTGGGCAAAAGTTTTCAAAAACCTTCTGAACTAGTTTTCAAAACATTTACAAAGGAGCAAATTTTCAAGAAAATTTTGTTTTGATTAAAAGGCATATTCCCCAAAGCCATATGCACTATCTTTTGATTCCCTCTTGAAATCTGTCCTCTCTCTCTCTTTTCACCATAGTTTCGTAGGCATCCGACATATGTCGGAGGGCAAAGAAGTGCCCAACCTCCATCTGTAGCCGCAGTAGTTTCATTTGCGTCTAATCTTATTTCAAGTTGTGTAAAGTTGTCATGCGTTGGAGGTAGCTTCGAAGGACTTGTCAACAAACTATACAAGGACAGTAAGAACAAGAGGCTAGTTGTTATAGCTTAATCCACGAAGGAGGAAAAAAGTGAAAGGAAAGAGGCCAAAGTGAAAGAATAGTGAAATCCATGACAAGAGAGAGTATCTTTAGTATGGTAAGGAAGGAGTGTAGTTAAGTATTATAGGACAAGGACAAGGGCAAAGGACAAGATCGTCGAGAGGGCAATTGTATGCTCTCACTACTAGTGTACCTAAGGGAGGTGGTAACGTTACCGTTAAAGGTTTAGCTTTTTTTTTCTATCATCCCGCTAGAACTTTGTTTTTGTACATCGCATCCTTTTAATTCTGCTTCGATAGTTGAGTCTCTGCACCTTAGTACTAGCGTATTGGAGGATCCCAATTTTTGTCTCAAATCATGTTGTGGAATTGGCTCATTTATTCATGATTTGTTTGGATTTGAGAATGTCTATACTAGGTATTGAGCTTAGAAGGAATGCTTATGATTTTTTGGCTAGGATTGGATTCTAGGGATGGAGTGGTTATCCAATAAGGGTGTCATTCTCGGTTTTGAAAGGAGGGTAGTTAGACTCTTGACTTGCCTTGGTAATGCCCTCGAAGTCTAGTGTAACCCTTAGGGTTTTTGCCATGCTTAGTTACCTAGAATCTCTAGATACATTTATTGATCCGCTCGAGTAGTGTTCGCCACTAAGGCAGATGGTTCATTTCACTTATGCATGTGATATAGAAAATCGCCTTAGTAAGTACATTTAGCAACATGGTTGACATTTGTTTATTTTCAAGAGATAATTCATCTATATGGAATACCTTCTAGTAAGTGAACGAGATCCAAGATTCACTAGTGAATTTTGGAGAGCTTACATGGAACCCTCAGTACACAGTTATGTTTGAGACCGAGTATACTAGAGGGAGAATAAGTGAAAGTGGAACGAGAGGCAACAGTGAAATGAGTTCCAACTCGTATTTTGGAAATAAGAATCAAGGAGCTATGAAATTGTGAAGTTAAAGTCGGTCAAAGCACAATGGAGTTAAGCTCAAGGGAATGTGGCTTAGAAGATTGAAGACTATATCCGTGCATCACATCTCTTTTTAAGAGTATATTCTTGATTCCTTTTTCCTGTAGAGCTTACTTGCATGCTATCTTTTGTGTATATCCTCTCGGTCCTATTCTTAATCCAATTTCTGTTGCAAACCCCATAGGGAGTATGACTCATCTGTTAGTTTTACATGTTGGGGCTTGAGGGTGTCCGTTGGGTTGATTAAACCTTTTGGGTTTTATAGGATATGGGTTGGTTTTAGGAAGGGATTTCTTATGACCTAAAAGGAGTCCATCATGCTTAGTTTCCTAGAATCACATATATATTGGTTGGGTTGAGAATTTCTTTGGGTGTCAGTCTGATGTTGATTTCAGTCTTCGGGGCTGGTGCTTAGGGAATTCTTCTCCTAATCAGTATATATGTGACGTAGATTTCTAGCTTTGATGGGCGCAGAGTTTTTACTTACTTCTATCATTCGACTATATCTTTAGGTAGGAACAGTTGGGTGTAAACATGTGTTTGAGACATGTTGCAAGTGGTTGCTAGTGGTTGCTCGTGGATGCATATACACGCACATTAGGCACTAGATCGGCTCAGTCACCTTTCATATTGCATATGCATGAGTGTTTACACTTGTTTGTGGATGAAATTGAATGTGTTATCATACGGATGTTGCATATGGATGGATGTTTGTGCACATATAGTGTTTATGTGACTAGGACTATTTGCATACATGTTGGACTCGTGGCACTAAACATATCTTTGCATCTTGAAGATCAATCAGGCTTGATCATTTGCATTAGATAAGGAACATATACACACACTTTCTGCATATGTTCATATAGCATTAGAAATCCTTTAAGGACAATGAATGCTTGTGATTGATGATTGAGTAGATGGATGACTGGATGGTAGGACACATTCTTCTTAACTTGAAGATTTCGGGGACGAAATCCTTTAAGGAGGGGAGAATGTAACAACCCAAATTTTAATAACATATTAAAATCATAAATCAAGGCAGAATTAAATTTTAAAATAAGAATCAAGGGAAATGGATTGTGCCATTGTGTTCGTCTCGAAATTCTACTAGAAAACGAGTCCGAGTTTGCGAGAATCGGAGTCCGTATGAGAGAGATATGACCCTCTGAAGTTTCAGGATTTTCAGAATCGAAAACAGCTCGAATTCGAATTCAAATTTCGAAATCAAAACCCAGAAAAGACTGGGCGGGAAATTTCCCGCCCAGTACCCAGGTCGACTGGGCAGTCGACCCCCCCTCCCCCCCGACCAGGTCGACTGGGCAGTCGACCCGGGTGTCGACCTGGTCCCCGAGCCCACTTTTGGGCCTGGGTGCATTCTGATGTTTCTAGTCTCGTTTTCTGTCCAGATTCGTCTACCTAATCCTATATAAACCCCCTGATGCCTAAACCCTAATTCACTACAACACGTCTAGCCACCATTATGCTGCTGAAATCCCTCTTGGTCATGGCCCCGTCTCTAATCTTCTTAAGCTCTCATACGCAATCCAATGCAAAGATGAAGACTTCTACAACGATTCAAGGAGATGAATCAACAACGCCACAACATCGATTTCAGTTCTTAAATTCGCTAGCCATGCTATGTAAGTTCTAGTTACTTTTTAGATTAAAATACTTAATTTTAATATGGCTATGGAATAAAGTGTAATTGGATATAAGCATGTTTATCAATTCAGATCTATTCCTATTTACCTTTGAACCTTGAGTTTTGAGATTTGTTCATCTCCATTCTTATGTCTAGTTCATGCTCTATTCAGTCGTTGTAAATCAGTTTCTTGGATTCATGTTGATATTATTATCAAGATCTAATGTTTATGCCTATCACGATGATCTATGTTGTTTTCTCCCTGATCTTGTTTCATTGCAACTTCTACCTCCCCCTATTTATTTTCCTTTGATGAACCTAGGTCAATTTCGGACCTAGGCCTAAACTGCGATTTATGTGCGATTGGATACGGGGGAAATACCGAGATATTGCCTAGTTAGATATATGTGTGTTTGGTAGAATCGAAGGCATAATATTGAATTGGATAATTGGGTATTGCCATTAAAATGGTAATTGTAAGAATTTGGATTGACATATGTAATTTTTTGCTAGAACTTGATATGTGTAAATTGACATAAAAATTGACATACGTATAAAACGGCATGAACTGAACATATGTAGATTTGGTATGAATTGGGCATATGTAAAACTGATATATAATCTAGAACTTGGGCATATGTTAATTATGTGAGATTTGTAGTTGAAACACATATGATTATTTATGTCTTGAAAAAGGGCAAATATGAACACGCCTAAGTGGGTTTCGGGTAGTTGGCATGTAATAGCCTTAAAGGAGGGATAAATATAAATTGAGATAAGTTGCCTTTAATGGCATAAGATAAATTGTGATAAAATTGGTATGATTTTGCATACCATAAATTGATGAACATAATTGAGTCAATTATGGACATCGTTAAATTAGGAATTAATTAATAATTTGAATAAGGAAATTATTAAGACTGGGGTAAAAGGTTATAAGCGATAATCAATGCTTAGGACACGAGGTTGGACTCATTTGTGACGTAAAACTGCCCGGACCCGCCCGGCGAATCCAGTAGTCACAAATGGTAGCCCAATGTGAGAGGTCCTAGGCCCAAATTAAAAGCGTAACAGTTGTAAAGACACGAGGTTAGACTCTTTTATGGTGTAAGACTGCCCAGACCCGCCCGGCAAATCCAACTGTCATAAATGTCAGTCTAATGTGAGAGGTCTTTATAGGGTTACGGCCTTAATGAGTTAAGAAATACATAACCAGATAAACATGTGGTGGGACATGGGGGTTAAGTGGGTGACATGTGGGTGACATGTGGAAATACGAATAGTAATACTTAACCAACATAACATGGTAATTAGACCAGTGGATAGGGTTAAGTAAACTAAGAACACTTAACCAATATGGTATGAATGGGTGGGTTAAGTAATATGATTAGGCTAATGACACTTAACCAATATGGTATGAATGGGTGGGTTAAGTAATATGATTAGGCTAATGACACTTAACCAATATGGTATGAGTGGGTGGGTTAAGTAATATGATTAGGCTAATGACACTTAACCAATATGGTATGAATGGGTGGGTTAAGTAATATGACCAGGCTAATGACACTTAACTGTTATGACATGAATGGTCGAGTTAAGTAAATCTTAATTAATGCCTAAGTGGGAATGATAACTTATGGAATAAAGTAAATTAGGCGGAACAATAGATAAGATGAGATAACTTGTGTAATAAGGAAAGATGTGCTTCATTGTAGATTAAGCAATATGTAAAGACAAGAATGAATTTACAATTGAAGGCGACATAAGTTATATTATAAAAAGGAACAAAACATTGGTTAGGTTGGATAATCCTCTGAGTATCAATCTGATGTTGATTCCGGTCTTCGGGGTTGGTATTTAGGGAATTATTCTCTCTCCAGTGTGTTTGTAAGTTAAGGGGTACTTGGTTGTAAAGATTGAATAAGAACATGTTATTGTACCATAACATGGGTTAATGTATGAATCATAGGAATAACATGTTGCGGGCTTATTAATGGACTTAGTATAGTTCAAGTTAAGACTTGAATTAATAAGCAAGTTGAAGGTTGGTATAAATGGAAATAACCAAGTTAAATGATAAGATTGATGAGGTAGCACAAGCGCATAGTTAATGGATAGACATAGGGTCTAATGGCAGATAAAGTCAAGACGCTTGGTTAAACCCAGACGTTGGGGGTAATATGAATGACATGTAAAATATAACCAATAAGCACTTAACCAAGATAAAGCATGTATTAAGACATGAGGATGATGTAGGGGTTAAGTGGAGGACGTGGGTAACATGTAAGACATAACTGGTGTATACTTAACCAAAATTTAAGCATGTAAGTGGACATGAATAAGAAGGGGTTAAGTAAGAATTACTAGAGGGGACCAAGCATAGGTGGGAAGCTTGTGTCGAGGAAAGGGGACCCTTTTCAGACCAGTAGCCCATTACGTATCTTTGTGAGCTCGACCCATGTCGAGGACGGGACACGCATACTGGGTTTGATTGTAAGAGGTCAAAACGAGTTAGCGGTGGCAACGCAAATCCAACGGGTTTCATATGCGTGTGTGGACCTGGGCTGGTAGGTAAGACGTTGTTGCATCGTGTAGGTATAAGCCGTGCATCCTCAAGTTGTATCGGGTTGCCACTTTGGGAAATGATACACCCCACTGTGGGGCCAGCACGGGTATCTATGAGTTAGGGAGTCGATCGCATGGGGGTTGGTGGGTACACCTAGTGGAGATAGGGGCAGGCGGCACCTATGTAGTCAGCTAGGGGTACATAAGACTAGTATTATTATTTCTAAGTAGTGGGTGGGATCACCTTATTATATAACACGGGCTACTAGTTGGGACACTAGTAGGGGGTAAGGATCCATGTTACATAGGACACTAGTTGAAGTACTAGTAGGAATACGGAACATTCCATGTAAGACACTTGTAAAGATGCTAGTTAGGTGGTGCAGGATCTCATAGAAATATTTTAATGGCGAAGCAGAGGAATCTTGTTATGCTTGATAGGAATCATACGAAATTATACTTAGTTTGTCTTGAATGGGAACCTTGCGATGTTACTTGACAAAAATCACATCATGTTATCCTTAGTTATCTTATCTGTTGCTTATCTTGTCATCATGCTTATGTTTACTTTCAGTTTACCCATGCCATATTATCTTTACATGTTTTTATGCTGAAAGTCACTAGGATTTACTCAGTCTTTATGACTGACCTATTTTATTTTGCCTCTCTTTCTTCCGTCCCCCCCCCCCAATGTTCGCAGGGTGGGAATACAGCTTAGTTCGGATCTTACCAAGCTCCAAGGCTCTTTCATGTATGGCTTGGATTTCTCTTGGCTATGGCTTGCTTTGCTTTATTGGGGAATACTACAGTTTGTTTTTATGCTTCTTTGTTTTTGAGCAAGACAGACATCTTAACTATGTAATTGGGTATTGGAAGTTGATGGGCTTTTATTGTAAACATTTATATTTAATAAATGATTTTAAGTACTTCCACTTTACTTTCCGTTGTTTTATATATGTCTGTCTTGGAATGTTTCTGTTCCAGTACCCATAATGCTTCATTGAAGTTAAGGCATTCCCTTTGTGAGTGACCTTAATGGATGTGGGGTGTTACACTACATTACCCTTGCTAGGGGTATAGGCTATCTCGAGGTTGTAGGATGATAGGAACTCCATTCACCATTGCTGCCTTAGGTTGAGATCCTTTTGTGAGAACAAGTACTTGAGCGACTTATGATCCGTAGATAGCTCAAATTTTTCTCCACGTAGATAGTGTCGTTAAGACTTCAGTGCGAACACTATAACAGCCAACCCTAGATCATGGGTTTGGTAGTTCTTTTCATGAACCCTAAATTGTTTGCTTCCATAGCACACTACCCTTCCCTCTTGCATCAGAACGACACCAAGTTCTGTGCCACAAGCATCTGTGTAAACCGTAAACATCTTGCTTTCGTCTGGGAGAGTCAGAACTGGGACTTTTGTAAGAGCCCCCTTCAATTTTTGAAAAGTGTCTCTACAATAAACACTCCATGAAAAATCCAAGTTCTTTTTCATCAATCGGGTAACCGGGGCCAATACTCTTGCAAAATCTTTGATAAACTTTCTATAGTAGCCCGCCAACCCTAAGAAACTTTTCACCTCTGTTGCATTCTTTGGAGACCTCCAATCATGAACTACAATGGCGGGGTCCACTAATATCTCGTCCTTGGAGACCACATGCCCTAGGAACCTTACTTCCTTTCTCCAAAAGTGACACTTGGAAAATTTTGCCTAAAGCTGATGTGACCTGAGGGTGCGTAGAACCTCTCCTAAGTGTTGGGCATGTTCCTACCTGTTCCTTGAGAAGATCAGAATGTCATCCACGAAGACCACCACCAACTTGTTTAGAAACTCCCTAACACCCTACTCATCAAGTGCACAAAATAGACGGGTGCATTGGTTTGCCCAAAAGGCATAACCAACCATTCAAAGAAGCCATTTGGAGTTCTAAATGCAGTCTTATCAATGTTTTCCTCTGCCACTCTCAATTGATGAAACCCTGTGGCCAGATCCATTTGCGAGAAAACTGATGTGCTAACTAGCTGATCAAACAGGTCGTCAATTCTCGGTAGCGGGTGCCTATTCTTTTAAGTGAGCTTATTCAGCTCTTTATAATCCACACATAGACAAAGTGAGTCGTCTTCCTTAGTTGCGAAGACAACTGCAGCTCCTTATTTTGAGATGCTTCGCTTGATAAAACTTTTCTCGAATAGCTCCCATACTTGCTTACTTAGCTCCCTCCTTTCCCTTGGAGCTATTGGCGCACCGGTAGAGCAACTGGCTTCGTATTCTTTACCAAGTAAATCTAGAAGTCTATCTCACGCTTTGGAGGTAGTCCCTTAACCTCCTCAAACACACCCTAGTAGTCTCTAACTATGGGCACAGATCGCAAGTAGTCAACAGAAGTATCAAGTGATTCTAGAAATTGAGCATTACTGACCCCCAAGGTCACATGAAATCTCGAGAGTCCTGTCATGACAAGAAAGAAGTCTAGCTACTCTCTTTTCGCAATCAAGGATGGCACCATACATGGTTAGCCAATCCATGCCTAGAATCAAACCATTGCCCATAAAGCCCAGCACGTATGTGTCGCATTCAAATTTGGCGTCCAAGATAGTAATTCTCAAACCCCTACACATCATGGATAAATGAGCCGATCCTCCTATGGGTTTGAGACTACTACAGGTTCAGAGACTATACTAATATTAAGGTGTAGAATATCCACTAAAGAACTGAACATAAATGAATGTGAAGTGCCAGAATCAAACATGGTTCGAACAGGATAGTCAAAAAGGGAAATCAAACCTTCAACCATGACTTTCCTACCTCGATCAGGTCCACCTGCTTCCAAAGCATGCACTTGTCCAGAAGTTCCTGCCCCTTGTCCTTTGCTTGCTAGGGCATTTCTTAGTGAAGTGTCTCATCTATCCATAATTAAAGCAAGCTCCCTTCGTCCTTTTGCAGTCCTTTACAAAATGACTCATAACACCGCAATCATGACACTTTACATCCTTTTTTATTTGATCCTTATCAGGCTTTCCACCTTTCTTTTGTTGCTTTCCTTTTTTGGGCAACCTTTTCTGTTTCTCGCCCTTAGCTTCAGTTTCCTCCATCTAAGTCTCTTTCTTTTCTTCCTTTCCATCCTCATGCATAAACGCCATATCAACTAGCCTTTCAAAAGTTGCCCCCGTTGGTATGTGAGATAAAGCAGGTCCTTAGAGAGGTTGATTCAACCCTCTCGCAAATTTAAGCGCCTTTACCCTTTCGCAAATTTAAGCGCCTTTTTGTGGGGCATATTCACCAATTCTAGTTCAAACCTCGCTAGTTAATTAAACTTATTCACAATTTCATTAACCGGCATGTCCCCTTCTTTTAAAGCCAAGATCATTTTCATTTGCACTCCCTCCTCTACATGAGATAAGAATTTCATCTTGAACCTTTGCCTGAAGCCATCCTAAGTCACCATTGGTTATCCATCTTGCATTACTTTCGACCAGTAGGAAGTCTCATCCTTAAGTTGTCATGTAGCCAATTGTATCTTTCTTCGGTCGTCAACTTCAAAAAGTCCAAACAAGTTTTCAGTCTCTCGTAGCCAATTGTGGGCTTCAACAAAGCTTTCGGTACCACGGACGCAGAAGTCTTTGCATAACTTAGAGAAGTTATCTACTCATGGAGGTGGAGGAACAACGACTGCAGCTAGGAGAGGAGCATCCCCTTGACCTCCGGCAGGTGCCGTAACCTCAAGATATCAATGGAACTATGTCGGTAACGGAATTTCCTCGAGAAGATTGGGTGCCCCAGATATGCTGAAAAGAAAAGAAAAAGTATTCGACAAGAGATCGAGAGAATATTGGTTATGGCTTGAGGGGGTATGTTTTTCAAAAGCAGTTTTTTACTTGAAAATAGTTTGCTTTTTGAAAACGATTTTAAAAGTTTTTTCTTTGATCTTGTAAATTTCGGCTCTGATACCAATTGTGACACCCCACGTCCGTTAATGTCACTCACAAGAGAATGCATTAAGTTCTGTGAAGCACAATAGGTAATTATTACAGAATATTTCCAAGACAGATAAAATAAGCAGCGGAAAATCTTAAACTTTATTATAAAAGAAATAAAGCATAGTTTCAGAAATACATAAAACCAATTACAACTAGCAGACTGCCTCAAATCTGCCTCATAACACACCTCATAAAATAAAGGGTTTAATTAGAAGGACAATCGGGTTTAATAATTTATTCACAAGGACACGTGCTTAAAAATTTATCCAAAAGGACATAACCCTAAAAATTTCCGCTGCTCGTTCCTCTCTTTCGAAATAATGCATAGTTCAGAAATACATAAAACCAATTACAACTAGCGAACTGCCTCAAACCTGCCTCATAAAACACCTCATAAAATAAAGGGTTTAATTAGAAGGACAATCGGCCTTAATAATTTATTCACATGGCATATAACCCTAAAAATTTCCGCTGCTCGTTCCTCTCTTTTGATTTCGTACAATGAAATCAGCAAATCAAAATTAACGAAATCATCTTATATGGCGATCGAATGAAATCAAATTTGCAGCGTCTCGTACAGTCGATCATCGGAAATTGAGCGAACAACAAAATTCAACACCAAATCAATCCCAAAATCAACCTCAACTGATTATTTTGTTGCTATAATCGTTATAATTTAACGTTCAGTTTTGCCGATTAGGTTTTTTTTATTTCTCAAGGTGATTCACGGTTTTGTTGGTTCTCCAATTTTAATGATTGGCTCTTCAGCAGTTGGGTATCAGTTTTATATATTTTAGGTATCATTTTTGTTTATTCAACACTGTTTTATATTTGTGTTATGTTTTTTATGTTGAATTTATTGTGTAGTTGTAAAATAGCGTTAACTCTGTATTACAATCCATCTTGTTTTGCTTTAATCAATCAAATTGTGATGTAAGTAATTTTTGTGTTACTTTTTATTTAAACCATTACAGCAGTTTTTAGGTATAATTTATCTATTTTTATGGGTATCATTTTTCTCACTGTGCTATGTTTTTTTAGTTACTTTTTGTTGCTGTATTAATTTTGTTGGTGTACTGTTGCATTAGCTTTGTAATTCAATTGAACTTATTTCATTTTAATCAATCATATTGTGATGTAAACATTTCTGCATTATTTTTTCGTTAAAATATTATAGCAGTTTTTAGGTATCAGTTTTATATTTTATTAGGTATCAGTTTTATGGTTTAGTGTATGAGAACTATGGCAAGTAGGTAGATTTAAGTTTGCTTTGGTAATTGACTTTTTTGATACACAACATTAATTCTAATTGATACCCACTGATAAAAAAATATAACACCCACCTACTCAATTCAAATCTCACAAAAATAATATTTATTCTCAATAATACCTACTGATTAAAAAAAATAAATCAACTCAATTCAATTATCATAAAAATGAGATTATTGTCAATAATATACAACAATACCCACTTGTATCATATGATACCTACAATGATACATAACAAATATACTAGGATACATTGTTTTCCTACACAATCTACGTACGTACAACACTGCTCCCCATTCCAGGCATACATTCATGCATTTACATTTACTTGTACGCAATCCAGTCATGAATTCAAGTAAATTCCAGCAACATGCAGTATCTGCAAGTATTTCATACACAATCAAACCTGATACCAACATAATAATGTAAATTCAACTAGAAAATATAAAACTAATACCTAAAAAATATATAAAACTGTGACGACTCCAAACCCCCATTCCACGGTGGCAAGGGTAATCTTTGGAATATAACACATAAACAGTAACAGCAGAACAGAAATATATAATTACACTAGATAATGTGCATCAAATAATAATCATCAGAGTTACACAGAATACAGGATCACACTTTGTACAACATACAGTTTCAGCTTTATATAAAATGTCTACAGCGGAATCAAACATAATATACATAACATGAGCTGAACAACATAAAAGAAGTGATAGAATTCATCTTCAACTCCATAGCTATCCAGAGAGAGCCTTCTAAAACCTGAATACAAGGCTGCCCGTGTAGAAAATAGGGCACCTGAGTTTGCAAGTGAAATAAACTACGAGTCAGTCATGGGACTCGTATGAGAAATCTACTTAACTTATTTTACAATAAGGCCAATCACAGGACCACGCTACTAACACAGAACGGGTTTACTCCATTGGATTGCCAGAGTTTAAACAAGTAAATCATTTAAACATCGCAATGCTTTTTATAAAAATGAAGCCATTATAAGACTCAAGTCCCATCACACAATGCAACGCAAGCCGGAGGATAGAGTTTTACCTTATAATGGCCAAAATATGCTTGATACATATAAATCAAATCATTTGATATTATTACTAGTGTTTATATGTTTTAAAAACAATTTCAATCATAAGTATCAATCATAGACAGCATTAGTACCATATATCATGTCGCCATATATAGGTTTACAATCAAAACCGCACGATGTCGTATTTGGAAATTGGATTTCCGTCATGAACCAAGGCAAGGGATCGTCCTTACCGCTTCGAGACTCTCTAGCCCGAGCCTCAGGACCCAGACTCAGGTGGGCTCTTGGATCGTCAGGGTCGGTCCACACGGAGTGGATTAAAATGCCTGAACACTGCGTTTCCCCGCCCTATGGGGCGTAAACTGGTCATATCCCGACCAAACCATCGCTCCGCAGAGACCGAAATAACCGAGGCGCCTCGCTATCCATCATCCACATAAGTAAAACGTCAGGGCTTGCAAAACGATGGCACCACTCCTAGCTAGAAGGAAACGCATGTCCTCCCTGAAGTCCCCTCCCGTTTCTGGCTCATACCGGGGGTGTGAGGCTCGCGAATCAACGCTAAACACAAAGCTAGCTATTTAAAGCCATGATTTGATCATAAACCACAAAGCTCTGTTTTTCAATAAAAGCCTTGATCACAACATCTATGCATGCCACGTTGTCAATCTACAACGTCAGACACACATCCATTTACAAGTCCATTCTGGATCTGAACAAAACCGGAGGCACCTTATTCCTCGTCTCATATGTCCAGTACAGGAGAGAGGTCCTCGCACATTCGAACGATTAACAAGTATGCCCGGACAACCACCACTGTAACCCCTTCAGGGCAGCAACTCCCATCAAAGACATTAGTAGCCATCCATTCGACGTGAAGATCATCGGTCTTGCACCATCTTCATATCTTCGACTTCTAGTCATCGACCAATTATTTGAAATGAGATTTAACTCGGCCTTTTCAAATAATTCACGTATGTTTAGAATTCAAATCAATTCATTTCCATGGTTAAATTATTTGACATCCATAATTCAGTTCATTAATGTTATTTTCATGTCAAACACATTCCCATCAAATATCCAATAAACTAGGTAAATTCGGTTTATTTTCATTCCATATCGTTTATAATATTTTATAAAGATTTATTTCTATTTTTATTTATTTAAAAATAGCCCATTTATTCAAAATGATGCTTCAGGCCCTAACGCGGCTATGGCGTTGTTTTCCCTCAAATTTGATTTACACATATTTGGAAATCTAACCGTTGGATCTTTACGAATTTTATACCATTAGAAAGATCTTTTAAAAGCGGACCCAACGGTTCCAGTTTTGGGAAAATCCTACGGTCGGATCTCCCGGTACAATCGTTTGATGTTACAATTTCAAAACACGAACTGCAGCGTATTTTCGTTTTATTTTAATTATATATATGTATATAAATATAATCCATTCTGGCGCTGTTTTATTCAGATTTGAACCAGACATTTCACACAATCTAACCGTTGGATCTTTACAAATTTGATATCATTGGAAAGCTATTTTCAAAGCGAACCCAATGGTTCCAGTTTCGGGGAAATCCGATGGTCGGATTTCTCGGTATAATCTTTTAAAACCACGATTCCAAAACACGAACTGCAGCTTTTGTAACGAAAAGGAATTGCGCTCGGTCCGAATCAGTCACTAAGCCGATCTAGACCGTTCGAAACGCCTGATTGTTTGAGAACACGACAAAATAGAACGCAGACGGGAGAACATTTCATTGTTTATTACAACAATTCCATCAGATTACAAGAATATACAGAGTATAAATGAATATTACACAGAAATATCAGAGATTTAAATTACATTTAAATACATAGCAGCGGAAAATAATACAATACACAACTAGAAGAGATATACGGATACAAAGCTTCCCGGATATCATTCCAGCTGTAAACCAAGATCCTATGAATATAAATCTGCAAAACCAAAACTACTAGCTACCCGTGTCAAAAATAAGGGCACCCAGAGTTTAGGTTACAACAACAAACTCCAGGTCAGTCATGTGACTGGTGTGAGAACTAAAACAGTTATTAATCTTTATTTTGAAAGTTAGGCAAATCAAGGGACCACGCCGTATAACACGGAATGAGTTTCCTCCTAAGAACACCAGTGCATAAAAAAACAGCGCAATGCTAAATAAGGAAAAATGAAGCTATTATAAGACCCAGTTCCCATCACACAATGCAACGCAAGCCGGAGGATAGGGTTTTTACCTTATAATAGCCAAGAATGCTTGATACGTTTAAAACAAATCATTTGATACTATCATAAGTGCATAGTGTATAAAACAACTCCAAATCATAAGTATCAATCATAGACGGCATAAGCGCCCCATCCCACTATGTCGCCATACTAGGCTCTACAAATAAAACCGCAAATGTCACGTATTTGGAAATTGGATTTCCGTCTGTGAACCGAGGCAAAAGATAGTCCTCTACCGATTCGAGACTGTCTAGCCCGAGCCTCAGGATCAGAGCTCGAGTGACCCTTGGATCGTCAGGGCCGGTCCACCGATGTGGATTAAAATGCCTGAACACTGCGTTTCCCCTCCCTTTGGGGCGTAAATGAGCCAACGAATGGCTCCATCGGACTCGGATCGTCCGATCTAACCGAGGCGCCTCGCAACAGCAACAACCACACAGGTGAAAAGTATATAAATGACAGGGCTGGTAGGTCACTGACACCACCTTAGCTAGAAGGAAACGCATGCCCTCCCTGAGGTCCTATCCCGTTTCTGGTTCACAACCGGGGTGTGAGGCTCGCGAATTCACGTTACACAAAGCTATGCCACAAAGGCGGTGCTTTGATCATCAACCACAAGACTTTGCTTTTCAACAGAAGCCTTGATCATTTGCATCTTAGGCATGCCACACAGGCAATTCACTCTATGCGTTTGATATCCATCTGTATATAACCCTTGAGCTCGTACGTCACAGAGAAGGGCGTTAAGCAAGAGAATAAATTCTCCGCCGCCAAACAGATATACATTTAATAGAAATCAATCACACGGACTAAAATCCAATGTCAGACACACAGTCCATTTACAAGTCCGTTCTGGGTCTGAACGAAACCGGAGGTACCTAGTACCCCGCATATCCATCGATCTCCAAGTACGTCTGGACGATCACCAACTGTTTCCATCTTCTTGGGTGTACAACCCAATCAAGATCATCAGTAATCACCCAAACGACGTGAAGACCTCCGGTCTTCGACCACCGTATTCATCTTCGACACCACGTCGAATCAGTTATTCAGAATGGGATAAGCCCGGTCTTTCTGAATAACTCGCGTATATAATAAATAAGTGTTACACAAACACAACATACGCCTCATTCCAATTCAGAATATTCTTTTATTCAAATAATCCTATACTTTGGGAAAAGTTCCTATTAATTTTATCAAAGATAAATTCTTTAAATTTATTCTTTAATCTCCTTTGAATATCAATTCAAACTAGTCGGGATTAGCGAACCACACCGAAGTAATCATTTATTTTATTTCCCAATCCCAACCTATTCATCCCGTGAAGTAAAACTGGTAATACTTCATATCTAACACCACAGTGTTATCAGTAAATTCAATTACCATTTCACGTTCAAATCTAATTAAAGATTTAACTATCGCCTGGAGCAAAACTGGTGATACTCCATTCTCGATCTTTTCAATCTAATTAAAGATTCATTAAAACTCCGCTTAGTTTTAATCTTTAACTGGGTTAAAGAATCAGTGTCATTTTAAAGCACGGTTCACGTTAAACCCAAAATCACATTCATTAATTATCGGGTTAAAGAACAAGTGTTATTTAAAACACTGCTCACAATAAACCCAAAAATCAATACCAGTTCAATTCCAATTAAATATTATTTAATTGGTACACTTCATTAAATCTAAATAAAAAGATTTAATCTTTTATCAACTGGGTTCAAGAACAGTGTTAATAAAGACACCATTCACGACAAACCCAAATCACATTTGATATTAAATATGAGGCTCTGAATAGAAAATATATCGGCTTATATTCAATATCAAATTCTACGACCAACAAATATCGTATGGGAAATAACGATATATATACTTATCTTTCAAATTTCCATAACAACATCTGTATGATCACGAAATCCAACATCGAAATATTCCAAAGACAATTTCGATTCAAATCCATTCCAATTCAATTATTGGAAATTCTGGTTATTTTCAAAACCATTTCAAATCCAATTTATTTATTTAAAAATAAATAGAATTTTAATCCTAGTTCAAAACTAGTTCATTTCGATAAAAATCTATTTTTATCTTTTCAAATATGGATTTTTTCATCCCAATTCTTCCCAAATCATTTCTTATGATCTTACACAAATTATTACTATTTTTAATAATTTTATCAAGGCCCGTACAGTCGATTTCCATCAACGGCCATCGAACTGCACTTACAGCGACCTTTTCCAAATTTGATTTGGACATAATTCCAATTCCAACCGTTAGATTTCTAATTTCTATTATTCGTTAGAAATCTCTTTTCGATACGAACCCAACGGTTCCGATTTTAGGGGAATCCGACGGTCGGATCTCCCGAAATATCCGTTCGAAGTCAATGGTCGAAATTCGCGAACTGCCGCGGCGCGGCGCGTTCTATTCAGGCCATTATATTATATATATAATATATACTTTGTCGATTTCAATTCAAAACGTGCTTTATAAATCATTTTAAATTCATTTTCAAAACGGCTTCAACTTCATATTCAATTTCAAATCAAAATTGAATATGAAGTTGAAACCGTTTTGAAAATGAATTTAAAACGATTTATAAAGCACGTTTTGAATTGAAATCGACGAAGTATATATTATATATATAATATAATGGCCTGAATAGAATGCACCGCGACAGTTCGCGAATTTCGACCATTGACTTCGAACGGATATTTCGGGAGATCCGACCGTCGGATTCTCCTAAAACCGCAATCGTTGGGTTCGTATCGAAAAGAGCTTTCTAACGAATAATAGAAATTAGAAATCTAACGGTTGGATTTGGAATTATGTCCAAATCAAATTTGGAAAAGGTCGCTGTAAGTGCAGTTCGATGGCCGTTGATGGAAATCGACTGTACGGGCCTTGATAAAATTATTAAAAATAGTAATAATTTGTGTAAAATCATAAGAAATGATTTGCGAAGAATTGGGATGATAAACTCCATATTTGAAAAGATAAAAATAGATTTTTATCGAAATGAACTAGTTTTGAACTAGGATGTTAGCCTGCTTTGTGACCAGGCTACCCAAAGCAAAGATCAAGTTGACACACCTCTGGGTAAATGCTGTCTCATATGGAATCTCTGGATAACATCGCTCTCCGGCATTGGAAGCATCATCAGAAGACACAAGGCAGTTAGGTCAAAATCACAAAATCAGTATAAAATGGCCCGAAACCCCTATCAAATGACCTCATTTGGATCTATTCACCTCATATACTCGTAGCCCTTTGAATTAGCTTCAGTTTGAGCTTTGGTTTGGCTCAATCGGACTTACGGTTTTAAAGTTACGCCCATTTCCGTGAACGGGTGTAAGCTGGCATATGACCGCGATCCGATCCACTCTTGCCTACGCGATCCGATCCGCCCTTGCCTACGCGATCCGATCCGACCTTGCCTACGCGATCCGACCTATGACCGCGATCCGACCCATGACAGCGATCCGACCCCTGACCGCAATCCGACCTATGACCGCGATCCGACCTTCGGACCTGTTCACACGCAGCTTGTTTTGACCTATTCTCAAGGCTACTGGCTCTCCTATTTTTCTGGATCGCCTGCCACGTACCCCATCACGAACCAGTCCTCCCAGGAGCTTTCCTACAGCTATAAATACACCTTCAGAGGGCATTTTCAGAGGACTTTTGGCATCTCAACTTCCATGGCTGCCATGGCCAACACTTCTCCATGAATAACCACCATCTTCCTCAATAAATTCAATGGATTCGGAGAGAATTATTCATTGAATTCAAGTGATTGAAAGACAATATTCATTGTAATTGTAATCTATGAGTGAAATGAGAAAATATGAAGTGGGCGTAGGCTTGCTAACGCCGAACCACTATAAAAATCCTGTTGTCTTGCTTTTCTCTTATTTTTTCAGTTATTTCTTCATATCCTACGCTCTAAATACGATAATTTGGGTGTTAGGACCATTTTTTGGTCTAACATTTTGGTGCTTTCACTGAGAACCGAATTCTCAACCTATCGGATTGCTATTCTACTATTTGGATTTGAAAGTTCGAAGAAAACAGTCCGCATTTCTACCATTTTTGAATATTTCGTTGATTTCAGAAAATCAGAGCTTCATACCTTCGAAAAAAAAGCTAAGGGTTCACAAGCTTCACGATCAAATGAGGATAATAAATAAAATGTGCTGGAGCAGGTCGAGGGGATCGCGGATCGCGGATCGTGGATCGCGGATCGCGAATCGCGGGGAGACTACGATCCGGTCTCAAGATGAACCCACGACCCGACCGAGCAAGGAAGTCGCGATCCGACCCGGTGATACTTCCACGACCCGACCTGGAGCAATTGTTGGGAACATATCCACGAACTGGAGAAGACCACGAACCGATCCGAAGCTGGAAGGTTTGAGTATCCCGATCGCCAAGCCGGACCACGAACCGGAGGACAGTAGCGAACCGCGACCCGTAAAAATGACGACGAACAAGGGTCACGACCCGATCCAAAAAAGTGACAATTTTTGGAAAAAATACAATTTTCAGATCATTTCAGAAAAGGCTCCATCTTCCAAAATCGAAAAAATCGTGCGGCGCTGCGCTGCACCCGGACCCGCTGACGTTGCGCCCGGACCCGCTGACGCTGCGCCCGGACCCATTTTTGGACCCCCGCCGGCGCTGCGCCCGGACCCGCTGACGGCCTCGCCTTCGGCTCGGAGCACGGCTCGCCTTCGGCTCGTAATACGTTTTGGCGTACAATTATCACAAACGCTTAACAACCAAGATTCAGTAGATAGCCTGAGGAAATCGACAGCAAATTGGCAACGACGGGAGTTCTTCCTAGAGCCATAACACCTATTTACTGATGTTATTCAATGTGAGGAGATATAGAAAAGATTCAGCATGCTGGCTATGATGATATACGAGGTAAAGATTATCTCCTGGCAACCTCCTCTTCTAGAGCTCCGATGGTGTATAGATTTCACCAATGCAACCGATGATGTTCCTGAACGAGTGGTGATCACCTAGTTACGTGGCTTAAACATGTCCAACAGGCGGAGTCCCAGATGCCATTGACATAGAACGATCCAGACACTACTCTAAAGGTGACTCAGAAGATCCCAATGGCCATGATTCTCAATGATGGGATATCCAATAGCAAGAAAGGATCCTAGCGCTACAAATTTACCCTTCGCTTCAATGGCGTGGTGAAAAATATATGTCCCACAGTTCACTCCTTGAAAAGCTTAGCTAACATTTGCAATGCCTATTTGTCGTCAACCGCATCAAGGAAGACTGATTTCCATAGAATGAAGGGTAAATCAATGTACTTTGGTGCCCAGAGTTAGGTACCAATTGAACCGCCGTGGGCCATGATCGGGCATATGGATCCTTTCCCGGGCGATAGCAATTTGACTGCTCACCAGCCACCATACGATCTCGGTTGAGAGATGAGAACTTGAGATCAACACAAATATGAACCAATCATTAGCTATCCACTTCATACAACAGTTATGACAGAATGTATGAACATTACTTGAAGCCTTGCAAGCCATGCTATTGCATTCAAGCTTATCTGATCGTGGTCTCAACCAACCAGGTCTAGCGGAATTCAGAGCTTACATAGCATCTTGGTGTTAACCGTTAAATATCCCTACCAAAGACGGAGTGAGACTGGTCTATGGTGACCAAGTTATTGGAGAAGCCGACTGATTAGGAAGGATGGAATATGCTACGCAACAGAGATTGCGTGAAACCCAAAGACGCTTCCCCTCCAGATGAAATGGAGTGTGAAGGAGGTGTCAATATTGCGAATAATGGGAGCATCGCAAAAGGAATTGCCAAACGACCTGCCCGAAGACATAGATTCTAGAGAGGATGGTGATTCGGGATGAAGAAGGGTGACATCTAATAACGCAACTGCACGTGTTCCGACTGGTGACGCTGACCTGACTAAGGTCTTCACATCGGATCTCCTTTAGACCTCTTCCGAACGAGAGAACTTATATGCTTTCTGTAGGCGAGCCTGGATGTGTTCGTTTGGACCAGTGCTAATATTTGCGGGATTTTATCCCAAATTATGAGTCATTTCTTGAGTATAAACCTGAAGTGTGCTCATGTCAAGCAAATAAGACGTATGCAGTAAGTTCACTATCGCGGGATTTTATATGGAGTTGCCATTCGAAATGAAAGATGAAATCAAGCACCTGGAAGTTGTATACAGACGGTGCAAGAAATGATCGGCAATCCAACGCCGAAGTTTTGCAGATAACCCCCGAAGGACGACTTGAAAGGAATTCCAGTCGGAGAAACCACAACTCACAGCTTACCTAGAATGGGCAAAAGAGTTATTGGATGGATTGGAACATTACAACATACCTCATATTTCATACACAGAAGATCTAAAGTCGAATCATCTGGTCGAATAAGAAAGTTCCGATAATCCAGAAAAGATAGAGATGATCCCCATCAAGACACTATGAAATACAACCATTGATAAAATGGAAGTTGATCCAACGTTGGAGACCAAACCCGGAAAAGAGTCATGGTTAACTCCATGATAAACTTCCTACAACACAGAATGCATCTAACAAGGTGAAGTGAAAGGCGTGCAATCGTTCTTTATGCCTCGAGATATGACATGCAATTCGACATTGCCTATTTCTCTTGGAAGATTGTCCCAAAACAAACACCAACGAGTGCAATTGCCGAATTCACCGCCCTGAATGATTCGACCAAATCACCAGTCAGCCACCCATTAGATGGGAGATGTACATGAATGAAACTTCTGGCGAACGACATTCTGAAGTTAGAAAGTGAAGACTCATACTTCCACTCTTTTCATCGATTATCTGCCAAGTGACTCACTCCCCTAAGGCTGGGGGCAACTACAGATTTGAGCATAAATTGCTCGAGATTACATCATCTAATTCAGAGCTGATACATCAAGAATTTGCCTGGCCAATTGACTTAGTCTTGCCTGAAAGTTAGCGAGTTGAAGATCTAGAACGCTTACGCATGAATGCTGGTTGATTGTCGGTGCACTAACCCTTGTCCCCGATATGGGATCGAGGGTATATCAGCAAATTTATGTGATATGATTATCCCACCAGCAGTAATATCCTATTTCCTAGCATGGAAAGTGCAAAAATTTCTATAAGCATGAATCCATTGTTCTCATGCTAATTTACAACCTAACACCAATGCAAAGATGTGCTACCATTAGCAATCCAGTCATGACTTCCTGACACTCCATCCTTACCCCCAGTACGGGGGCAAAAAGACGATTTGAAGGAGATGCGACCTCATCACTCGCTTATAGTACCTACCTAGCCGCCTTTGCCATCTCAAGACCCCGACCAAGGTCTATTCATTTTTTGGGACTGCCACCGCCATGATAATCTGAAAAGATACCCCTCATCAACTAAAGGACTTTGGCAGCCCTTTATTGGCAGAGATAGGGCGAAGTAAAATGGACCTGCAATGAATATGCAATGCCATTTTTCACTCAGAATGATACTCATTCCTTTAACAGGATTATTCTATAACCATGACTCTTATATTTGCATGATTTTTGAGTTATTGATGTAATTAACTCAGATGAATTAATATGTGGACGGTGTAGGTATCCAGGATTTGCTACCGATCAAACTTGTAACACCCGCATATAGAGCCATAGAGCAATACTATAACGAGCTCGACTGAACTGCTCGTTTACAAAGCCACGCTCTTCGTCTAAAGAATGCTGTATAGCTCAAGGTCGATTCGGGATGACCATCCAATCCTTGGCTCACACGTGGCAGACCATAAGACAATTGAACATAAATCATTGAGTTACAAAGTCATAGTCCGACTCCAGATGGACGCGGTGTGACCGCCTACATGGCTCGATCCTATGCTCGACGCCACCAGATTACATGAATTCAAATAAAGGAGGCAACACTGCCTCTTAATTTGCTTACTTTTCAATCATAAAATTTGCTTTCACATGCTTTCTGAGTTACTGACGTGACTAATTCGTGCGGTGTGAATAATGCAGGTACCCGAAGTCTAGTGCCAACCATTCCTTCCGTAGACTGTTCGGAGGAACTCAAAGCCTTGGCAAATGCTCCAACTGCTTGTCCGACTGGTTTTAATCCTCGGAGCTTGGATTAAAATGTAAACCTAAGACGAGTTTGATGAGCGTGCATGATTGCAGACCGCTTGATCCGTGACTCTAACTCTCCAGAGCTGAGAGAGAGTATAAAGGACGCGAAAATGACATCCACAAGGCATGGCGGTGTACCATGATCGGAGCCGCCTGAGCAAAAGTCTAACCTTGGCGACCGCCAGGAGAATATAAAAGCGTCCATGATTTGGTGCTGAGAAAGGACTCTTACCCCGCTGAAGGATCGGGGAGCGATGGAACAGCTGAGTCCCAACTCTAACTCTCCAGAGTCGAGAGAGAGTATAAAAGCGTCCATGATTTGGCGCTGAGAAAGGACTCTTACCCCGCTGAAGGATCGGGGAGCGATGGAACAGCTGAGTCCCAACTCTAACTCTCCAGAGTCGAGAGAGAGTATAAAAGCGTCTATGATTTAGCGCTGAGAACTTCTGCTCCGCTGAAGGATCGTTGAGCAGATCATGAACCGAGCTCGAACTCTAACCCGCTGAAGGATCGGGAGAGTATAAAAGCACTAGAGACTTAGCGCCACGGGAAAATTCCTCCCCCGTTAAAGGATCGGGGGGGGGGGGGGGCAGGATGGAAGCTGATCCCAAATCCTCCATGTCCGGACATGGGGGCAACACAGTTATGGTCCTAATCAATCCTCAACAAGACCTGGCCAGGCATAAGTTAATGATTGATTGGGGGCATACCTATACATACATACTACTTTACTACACTTTCACTTATAAGTTGCACTGATAACTTATAATGTTTCATGACTTGTTTGCTTATTTGCGTTTCAAATGTTTAAATGCATAACTAATTATGGAATGCTCGCAGGTACAAGATAATGCGAAAGGACTCTCACCCCGCTGAAGGATCGGCGAGCGACTGAACAGCTGAGTCTGAACTCTAACATTGGCGAACGCCAGGAGAGTATAAAAGCGTCTCCGATTGAGCGTTGAGAAAGAACTCTTACCCCGCTGAAGGATTGGGGAGCGACAGAACAGCTGAGTTCGAACTCTAACCTTGGCGACCGCCAGGAGAGTATAAAAGCATCTATGATTAAGCGCTGAGAAAGGTGCTGGAGACTCAGCACCCCCCATAATTTCTGCTCCGCTGAAGGATCTGGAGAGTATAAATGCATGACGACATATGCCACTCAAGGGATCCTATCCCGTCACACGACTGGGACCAAGAATGAAAATGGAGCTCGAACCACTCGTTTCCGGGAATGGGGGGCAGCACACGAACACAGCAGTACAAAAAGAAATGGAATTTCATTCACTAAGTACAGGCTCATAAAACAAAGCTGGACAAAATGCGAGATCCGAACTCGCACAACAACAGCAGACCAGTAGGGAATAACTAAAGGGCCGCGTCCAGAAGGATGACGTAGGCGTATAATTCTAAGCTGCCTGTGCGACTCACGGCGACGACAGAAAAAGAAGCTTGGATAGTGAATTGTTCAGCGACATGTTATACAACTTCATACTCGCAACTGGAAGGACCTGGCGAGGCCCTGAGATTTTTTGATGTCTACCCTACCTTAGTACGATCTTGAGCGATTATTGATTCCTTGGCCATAATACGATTCGACGTAATCGTGGAATTCTGGACATTTATGAATTACAGGCTTCTTGTACCGTCCCAAACACGTCCTACTCCATGCTTGGATAGTATGATCGCTTGAATTCTGAAAGTGACTTCCTCTTCTCATGTATACATGTCTGAATTTGAAAGGGAAGTGATCCGACCGCATGTCTTTCGCACTTATCCTATAACTGGGGCCATGGCTATTGAAAATATTTACAAACGGCATAACTTAAGTGCCTGTGTTTAACTTGTGTTGTGATCCTAACAGGCCCCCTTGAGGATCAAGAAACAAATGCAAAGAGAATGTCCATCTGCTGATCCCAACCGACTTCTAGAATGGGAAGCTCATATAAGGCTGGATATATCCCATACATCAATTGGACAAGATGCAGCTATTTCGCCTCCAACCTCTCCCTTCATGCAGAAAGCAAGTGGGAACACCCGAGATGAACACGAACCAGTCAGCAGTCACACAACGTGCACTTCGTTTCAGAACGTCGTAGATGGAAACATGGGCGATGGAACGGCTACCTGCAACTTCCTGGATGAGAATGCAAGAATCACAATGAACTTAGGTCATGCACGACCAACTTTAGCTCCAGCTCGAATGGGTACTCAAGCGCTAGAGTACGCTCAACTCCAAGATGGAACGCAACAATTCGAAGAACAGAAGCCCGGTCGAGTCGAATGACTCGACCCGTGACTTGGGAGTAACATCGATGCGGAAATAAGAAATCCACAAAGACCCCCTTGTAATTTCAGATTCAATACTGGGGGCACCAGCTATGATCTTGAAAATGTGCAGCAATTCTTTGACGGTGATCTGCTCGCCAGTTTAATTCGGCACCTCTCGAGGAGTGGTACTCCTCTAGTTGATGTGGATAACAACAATTACAGCCCTCACACGTGGGACGTCAGGATCCCCTGTTATTCCCCCGGACTTTAAATTTTCCCTATAACAAGACTTGCTCAGAGATTTTGATGAATTCAACCCTGAAGTGGATAGACTTTCATGACAAAAAGGTGTTAGCGTCGAGACGAATGACCTAGAGGCCTTCCTGACTAAAGAATGGAGTACCTTCTAATTCCCGAAACGATAAGGACAAAGGAAAAGCCCTGGAAAACAACGACAAGAATGTGCAATTCCAAAGAGAATCTATACCACTTATCAAGCCCATGATCTTGTTTGTCAAGCTCGATTGAACCGAGCATGAGAAAGAGACTCAATGAGACTGTGATAACCATTTCGGACTATGCTGAAGCATAAACGGTGGAGCCCAACTAACTTCATAACGACATTTATTCATTCGCATTCAACAACCTTACTTGACTCCGCAACTGATCTGATGAGAGTAACCGAAGTCGCTGATGCCCAATGAGGCAATCCTCACTATCTGACTAAAGAGAAGAGATGATATCAAAGCAAACGTGGTTCAACCATTTGCATATACAATTCCGATTTTTGCTAAATTGAGAAACAGTACAGAATGATCTGGGTCGGCTAAGATTGCTGAACCTGCAACTCTTACCAGATGCAACGACAGGAAGTATAAAATCTTCAAGATTAAATGCCTTATTGACTCAACTCAACCCCCATCGATACTGGGGGCATAAGTACTGACCTCGCTTGTCCTCCGATGGCACTGAGAGCACAAGTGTCGGTTCATAGACTAACTTTGAAGACAATCCTGGCATGAAATGGGATTCAAAACATGTACGTCATGCCTCCGGAGTACAACCTTACTCATCTTTGCCGACCAAGCGAGCTAGCTTGTGGATCGAATGTGAACTTAAAGACTCAAACTACACCAAATAGAAAGTGTGACAAACATATCTACTACCTTGTGATGGTGACAATCCTATAGGCACTGGTCCACATAATTTTAATAACGTCCCTTACTGACTACTTCATATGTGAATATTGGATTAAGAAATGATCCGTAACAGTTGTGGATTCTCTCGACTACGATCCAGAGTGATCATGGCTTTTGAATTCCTTACTGTTACGATTCAATGCGATTTTAAGATCCTGAATCAATATCAAGATATCAGGCTTGTCCAATCTTGAGTACAAATGACAAATTCGTATGTTGATTCTGATGTGCTTTATCCCAACAGTCCAGTTGTTAGCTCAGAGCCCAAAGATTCTTACATCTCCCCATGATTTGGGTGGCTACTCCATTTATTGACTCATATGTAAAAGAAAGTCCAACCCTACCACGCGCTTGGCTTGCATAGAGTGATGATGTTGTTTGGCGACGACCTATGCGTGTAGGATCACGCTCGGGAGCCGACAATTTAGCATGACTTCTGACGGATGAATTAGATCTTTTGATTTGACAAGGTTTAAACAATTTCTTGATCATCTCGAATACTCCTCTCATAGAACTTAGCCTGATTAGCTCCAATGGAAGCAATGCAACAATTGGATAAAGCCTTCTCAAGAACAAATGATATTCTAGAAAGATTTAGCTCAACATATTCAAAGCACATCTCATCCTCGATAAGATGTACTTTGGGGGGCAAAATGTTAGCCTGCTTTGTGACCAGGCTACCCAAAGAAAAGATCATGTTGACACACCTCTGGGTAAATGCTGTCTCATATGGAATCTCTGGATAACATCGCTCTCCGGCATTGGAAGCATCATCAGAAGACACAAGGCAGTTAGGTCAAAATCACAACATCAGTATAAACTGGCCCTAAACCCCTATTAAATGACCTCATTTGGATCTATTCACCACATATACTCGTAGCCCTTTGAATTAGCTTCAGTTTGAGCTTTGGTTTGGCTCAATCGGACTTACGGTTTGAAAGTTACGCCCATTTCCGTGAACGGGTGTAAGCTGGCATATGACCGCAATCCGATCCGCCCTTGCCTACGCGATCCGATCCGCCCTTGCCTACGCGATCCGACCTTGCCTACGCGATCCGACCTATGATCGCGATCCGACCCATGACCGCGATCCGACCTTCGGACCTGTTCACACGCAGCTTGTTTTGACCTATTCTCAAGGCTACTGGCTCTCCTATTTTTCTGGATCGCCTGCCACGTACCCCATCACGAACCAGTCCTCCCAGGAGCTTTCCTACAGCTATAAATACACCTTCAGAGGGCATTTTCAGAGGACTTTTGGCATCTCAACTTCCATGGCTGCCATGGCCAACACTTCTCCATGAATAACCACCATCTTCCTCAATAAATTCAATGGATTCGGAGAGAATTATTCATTGAATTCAAGTGATTGAAAGACAATATTCATTGTAATTGTAATCTATGAGTGAAATGAGAAAATATGAAGTGGACGTAGGCTTGCTAACGCCGAACCACTATAAAAATCCTGTTGTCTTGCTTTTCTCTTATTTTTTCAGTTATTTCTTCATATCCTACGCTCTAAATACGATAATTTGGGTGTTAGGACCATTTTTTGGTCTAACAGATTAAAATTCTATTTATTTTAAATAAATAAATTGGATTTGAAATGGTTTTGAAAATAACCAGAATTTCCAATAATTGAATTGGAATGGATCTGAATCGAAATTGTCTTTGGAATATTTCGATGTTGAATTTCGTGATCATACAGATGTTGTTATGGAAATTTGAAAGATATGTATATATATCGTTATTTCCAATACGATATTTGTTGGTCGTAGAATTTGATATTGAATATAAGCCGATATATTTTCTATTCAGAGCCTCGTATTTAATATCAAATGTGATTTGGGTTTGTCGTGAATGGTGTCTTTATTAACACTGTTCTTGAACCCAGTTGATCTTTTTATTTAGATTTAATGAAGTGTACCAATTAAATAATATTTAATTGGAATTGAACTGGTATTGATTTTTGGGTTTATTGTGAACAGTGTTTTAAATAACATTTGTTCTTTAACCCGATAATTAATGAATGTGATTTTGGGTTTATCGTGAACCGTGTTTTAAAATGACACTGATTCTTTAACCCAGTTAAAGATTAAAACTAAGTGGAGTTTTAATGAATCTTTAATTAGATTGAAAAGATCGAGAATGGAGTTAGATATGTCCCTGTAGAGGGTCGGTTAGGCAGTGGCCGGGAGACTCGAGAGGGTCGCCGTAAAACATTGTAATGACCCAGAAAATCTGAACCAATTTAAAAAATTTTAATTGGCTAAAATAATGGATTTTAAATATTTAAAATAAATATTTTAAATAATGGCAATGAAAAGTGAGTTTGAATCGACAATTGAAAACGAATATAATTAATTATAATTATAAACAAGGCCTAAAAAGGTGATGCAGTTTCAAATTTTGAATTCAAAATTTGTCGGACTGTACTGGGTGCAAAACAAAACGGATTTGAGTGAAACCAAAAATATTTAAATCTGTTAGTGAATACCTTTCTAACGAATATGAAAAATCGAATTTTCATAACGGAAAGCAATAGTTATGGCCAAATGAATTTTCAGAAAGGTCGCTATGGAATTTATATAGCCCGTGAAATTGGCCATTTTGCATACGACCTCGGAATTCGGCGAAACCACTTTTGTTGGATCTGGGATGTGAAGTTATTGCTAGGTTTCAAATTTCATAATTTTTGAAGCTTGTATGTGAGCGTGGCAAAGGAAAATGTGATTTGGTCAATTATAGTTAAATTGGATCGACCAGAAATGGGCCTTTTTGCAAACGGTCTCAGAATTCGATGAAACTAGTTTTGTTGGGACCGTATCGTCAAAACATAGCCAGATTTATTTTTCTGGAATTTTTCGAATTAATTTATGGCCCTGGCAAATTGAAATGTACGTTCAAATCGAATATTGAATGTTATATATTTTAAATTGAATGAAAACTGACTGAAACAGTCGAATGGGCCTATGAAACATATCCCATTGTGTTCGGAATGGGGGTAAAACGCTAGGGACGACAGTCGTTGGGTTTGGATTAGAGTTCGTATGAGATAAGGGGTATTTTCGAAATTTTAAAAATATATAAATAAAAGAAAAAATATGATTGGCCCATATCTTCTTCTCTCTCCCCGACCCTCCAGATCGTGCGGCGGAAATGAACTCGACCCCTTCTCTCCTCGATTGCTCTCAGTCCGCTCAAAATTAGACCTCCATCCTATTGAAGATTTTGTAGAGCTAGTCAAGATCTTCAAATCCATAGCAAGTTTGGATTTTTTTTCATTGAGTATCCTTCGAGATTTGAAGCCCCGAAGTCGCCGTCTTTGTACCGGCGCCAACGCCACCTCCGACCACCGAGTTCGACGAGGTTGCCCTCGTTCTGCGTGCCTCTCCTTCCTCTTCCAGGTGGCAGTGGCCGATTGTCCTATAGTGCAACGGTTGTCGAGCAAAAATCAAACCTAGTTTTGAATGTTTATCGTGAGGTACGTCTGATTAATTATATAAACTATTTAATAGCAGTTCTAAGCGCTACCATTTTAGATTTCACTGTAAAAATTATATCTTTTTGCTATGTGGTCGAAATTCAGTGAAACAAGAGACAGTGGACTCGTGTGGACGTCTTCTACCTTCTAGAAGAGACCGCATATTTTTCTGAGCCTTCTGCTATTTTTGGTGGAGTGGAACCCAATGTAAGATTTCTAATTTATAAACGATATGGAATACGACGATGTATAAATTATATAGTCGATGTATGAGTTATATAAGCGTTGTACACCTCTTGTATAAGTGTTGTATAAGTTGTACGTTCGATGTATAAGTTGTATATGTGTTGTAAAATTTATATATGTGTTGAAATAGAAGTGAATTGCTATATATATATATATATATATATATATATATATATATATGCCCCTCGTCCACAATCCATGGACGATATTTATTGGTTGTGATTGGTGTGAAAATTGATTGATAGCGAATGGTTGATTGGGATTATTTGTGGTTGATATTGATTGATTGTGGTTGAAAAATACCCGTTTGTGGTTGAGAAATATTTGGTTGAAACCACATAGGATTAGTTTGTGGAAAAGAAATAAATATACATGCCACCTACGTGCGAACTAGATGCATGATTCCCCATTGTCAAAAACCGCGAGGTTTTTAAGGTAGAGCGAGGAGCCGTGCTAAGGACAGTCCCGGTTTTAACTACCCTGCCGTTATGCTGCCGAAATTTTGAATAATATTCATGTGTTTGAATTATTTTCATTTGTTGAAACTATATTTATTCGTTGAGTAGAAAACCTCCATGTGTGGAAACGTTGCTGAGTTGAAATTCATGCGTTGAATGGGGTTCATATTTTGAAATAAATTGTTTTATACCCATTTTTATCATCTATACGAACTATATAAAATAACAGTGTTTTGAAATGAATTGTTTTACAATAAAAATCACATTTTTATTATATAAATGAATTGGTAAAAATAGTGAAGTTTTGAAATAGAAGGCAGTTAGATGAAAATATCATTTTTATCAAAAGTGTGAAATTCATATGGTTTTGAAATCGAAGAATCGATATATATATATTTAAATAGAGTTGAAATATATCGAATAACGATGCTGCAGTTCGTATTTTGAAATCGTGATTTCAAATGATTAGTACGGGAGATCCGACCATCGGATTTTCCTGAAATCGCAACCGTTGGGTTCGCTTTGGAAATATCTTTCCAACGGCACCAACTTTGTAAAAATCCAACGGTTGGATTGTCTGAAATGTTTAATTCAAATCTAAAGAAAAATAGCACCAGAATCGATTATATATATATATAATTATATTATATCGAATAACGATGCTGCAGTTCGTATTTTGAAATCGAAACTTCAAACGATTATACCGGGAAATCCGACCGTCGGATTTTCCCGAAACTGGAACCGTTGGATTCGTTTTGAAAAGATCTTTCTAATGATGTAAATTTTGTGAAGATTTAACGGTTAGATTTTCAGATATGTGTAAATCAAATCTGAAGAAAAACAGCGCCACGGCCGCGTTATGGCCAGAAGCGTCGTTTTGAATAAATTGGCTATTTTAAAATAAATAAAAATAGCGATAAATTGTTATAAAATATCATAACCGATATGGAATGGAAATAAACTGAATTTGCTCGATTTATGTGGTTCTTGATGGTTGAATGTGTTTGGTGTGAAAAGTTCATTAAAGAACAAATTGGTGTTGTCGAATGATTTAACCATTGAAATAAATTGATTTGAAATTCTAAATATACGTGAATTATTTGAAAAGGCCGAGTTAATTCTCATTTCAAATAATTGACCGACGATTGAAAGTCGAAGATAAAGACGGTGGTCGAAGACCGGAGATCTTCACCTCGTTTGGGTGGTAACCGAGGTCCTGATTGGGAGGCATCCCGAAATATGGATAATGAGTGGTGATCGTCCAGACGTACGTGGTGATCGATGGGTTTGCGAGGTATTTAGTGCTTCCGGTTTCGTTCGGACCCAGAACGGACTTGTAAATGGACTGTGTGTCTGACATTGGATTTTATTCTGTGTTGATTGATCTCTATTAAATATACGTCTGTTTGGCGGCGGAGAATTTATTCTTTTACTTAACGCCCTTCTCTGAAACGCACGAGCTCAGAGGTTGTATATCGATGGACATCAGTCGCATGGCATGAATTGCTAGTGTGGCATGCCTAAGTGGCAAATGATCAGGGCTTCTGTTGAAAAGCAAAGTCTTGTGGTGATGATCAAAGCACCGCCTGTGTGGCGTAGCTTTGTGTATAACATGAAATCGCGAGCCTCACACCCGGTATGAACCAGAAACGGGAGAAAGGACCTCAGGGAGGACATGCGTTTCTTTCTAGCTAGAAGTGGCGTCAGTGGTTTTACACACCCTGACGAGTTTGACTTATATGGCTGTTACTGTTGCGAGGCGCCTCGGCTAGATCAGACGATCCGGATCCGATGGAGTCATTCGTTGGCTCATTTACTCCCATAGGGCGGGGAAACGCATTGTTCGAGAATTTTAATCCACATCGGTGAACCGGCCCTGACGATCCAAAGGCTTGACTGAGTACTTGCCTGAGGGGCGGGCTAGAGCGTCTCGAAGTCGGCAAGGACTATCTTTTGCCTTGGTTCATGACGGAAATCCAATATCCAAATACGTGACTGTGCGGTTTGATTGTATACCTATATATGGCGACATAGTGGTATGGGGCATTGATGTCGTCTATGATTGATAGTTATGATTTGAAATTGTTTTTAAAACATATAAACACTAGCAATAATATCAAATGCTTTTGTTTTATTCGTATCAAGCATATTTTGGCCGTTATAAGGTAAAACTCTATCCTCCGGTTTGCGTTGCATTGTGTGATGGGAACTGAGTCTTATAATGGCTTCATTTTTATAAAAAGCATAGCGATGTTTAAAAGAAAGATTTGGTTTTAAAGCACTGGAAATCCAATGGAGTAAACCCGTTCCACGAAAGTGCGTGGTCCTGTGATTAGCCATATTATAAATGTGTTGAGTAGATTTCTCATACCAGTCCCATGACTGACTCGTAGTTTGTTTCACTTTCAAACTCGGGTGCCTCTTTTTCTACATGGGCAGCCTTGTATTCAGGTTTAGCTGGTTCTTTCTGGATAGCTGGAGCTGAAGACGGATTCTATCATTTATCTCTTTATACGCTGTTCAGCTCCTATTGTACATTATGTTTATTTTCCGCTGTAGACATATATGTATAGTTGAACTGTATTTGTACTAAGTATGATCCTGTAAACTGTGTAACTCTGATGATTACTTTTATCTAGTATATTCTATTGTTCATTATCTGGTGTATTTATTTAATTCTGCTCTGCTATTATCTGTTTCTGTGTTATATTCCAAAGAGTACCCTTGTCACCGTCTGTACGGGATTTGGGGTCGTCATAGCGTGAATATTCCAATATAAATTCGTTTTAAATTCATTTCAAATCGATTTCAATTCAGTTTCAATTTAATTCGAATTTCAATTCTATTCAATTTAATCTGAATTTCAGTTCTATTCAATTTAATTTGAATTTCAATATTTTCAATATAATTCGAATTTCAATTATTTTCAATATAATTCAAATTTCGAAAACACTTTCAATATACATTGAAAATTGAATAAAATCGATATAAATATCGTTCACATCAAAATGGCGTCAATCTAATCAACGCGGCTTCATATATTTCTATTTTCAAATATTCTATTTCAAATATTTCTTTTTCAAATATTTCTATTCAAATATTTCTATTTCAAATATTTCTTTTTCAAATATTTCTATTTCAAATATTTCTTTTTCAAATATGGAATGAGGCCCCATCAATTACCATATAATGTTAATTATATGGATTTTCTACACCACATGTACACAATAACAAACGATGAATAATCAACCATCATCCAAAGTGCATTCTACACTGTATAAGCATTAAATATAAATATTTAACGCTCATAACAGTCTGTCAATCAATCGATCGACATACAACTAATTATTGGGATTAGTGTATGTCATATATCATCCCAATACCCGTGTGGGGTTTCAAACAATCAAACACAGATTTTATTTGTGCAGTTGGGCGATGTGTAAAATTTATCGTCCCAATCAATATCAGTCAATGTGTGTATATAAACAAATCGTCCGATCTGTTTATTTTTATTTCATTTCATATACACGTTAAAAATTCTATTTTTAACTATAAAATATTTTCAATTATATAAATATTTTATTTCAGTTCGCATCACACAATCAACTACACATCAAAATCAAACAATCAAGCATACAAGTCGTCCATGGTCTGTGGACGACGGGTGTCGGGTGCTACTAAACACCGTCTGCATCCTAGTATATATTTTAACTAGAAATAAATTAAAAGGTGAGGAGTTCTCACCATAACTATCCCAACTCCACGACACTTCAAATGTAGAAGTCTTCGCTGTTCTCGCCTTTTGTCACTTTCTCTACATATGTAAAAATCGAATTTTTACTTCGCTATTCTATATATAAAAATCAAATTTTATCTTCGCTATTCAATATATAAAAGTCGAATTTTCACTTTTCTATTCAATATATAAAAATCGAATTTTTACTTTTCTATTCAATATATAAAAATCGAATTTTTACTTTGCTATTCAATATATAAAAATCAAATTTTTACTTCGCTATTCAATATATAAAAATCGAATTTTTACTTCGATATTCAATATATAAAAATCGAATTTTTACTTTTCTATTCAATATATAAAAATCGAATTTTTATCTTCACTTCGTTACAAAAATTATATTTTTAACTTTTCTATAACATAAAAATTATATTTTTAACCTTTCTATGATATAAAAATATCGTCCTTTTCAAATTAAAAATATCATCTTTTTCTCTTTATAAAAATCAAAAATTTCATTGTTAAAAATTAAAACTTTCAATCCTACAACAATCAACAATTTTGTTCTATATAAGATCAAATAATCAATTCTGAAAAGAGAAATTAAAAAAGAAATAAAAAGCTTACAGTGGAAGGGGGAAAGGGGATTTGCTGCGCTAGAGGGGGAAAAGGGTCTTCACGCGAGCGCTGGAGGTGGAGGGGGCTGAGTAAGCGGCGTCGGGGGGTGGGGGGGTCCGTGCGGTGGCGCGCTCGAGGTAGGGGTGGTGCGACGTCGTTCTGGGTGCTAGGGCTTGGGCGAGTTCGACGCTGGGGTTCGAGACAGGGAGGAGGAGAACAGGAAGAGAGAAGGAGGGGGTGGCGAGGTCAGCTGGGGCGCGGCGGAAGGCGGTCGTCGGTGGCTCGAGGGCCCCAGGGCGGCGGCACGATTTGTTTTTTTTCTGACCTATTTCGATTTGAACGGGGGGTGAGTATAGAGAGAGAGAGGGCAAGGTTAATATAATATATATATTTTATTATTTATTTATTTCAAAAAGTAACTTTTACATTCGAACTCGAAATCGAACTCACCGCCTGTCGTCCATAGCCAATTACCCCCATTCCGAACACAATGGGATATCTATCGTAGGCTGATTCGATCATTTTGATCAGTTTCCGTTTAAATTAAAACATAAATCTATATATATTCAATCTGAACGTACATTTCAAATTACCGGGGTCACATACTAACTCGAAAAATTCCCAAAAAATATTTTCTAGCTTCATATTGACGATACGGTCCTAACAAAACTAATTTCATCGAATTCTGAGACCGTTTGAAAAATGGCCATTTTCCAGTCGATTAAAATCAACTAAAACAGGTCAAACACGTTTTCCTTTGCCACGCTCACATATTGACTCGAAAAATTATGAAATTTGGAATCTAGCAATAACCTGACATCTCGGATCCAACAAAAGTGGTTTCGTCGAAATCCGAGGTCGTTTGCAAAATTTCCATTTTTAAGGGCCTGAATTCCATAGTGACTATTCAGAATTTTCAACTGGACGTATCTTTGGATTCCCGCTATGAAATTTCAATTTTTTGGATTCGTTGGAAAGATATTCACAATTAGATTCCATATTTTTTTGTTTCACTAAAATCCGGTTTATTTTGCACCCGGTACAATCATTTGAATTTTGAAATCGAATTATCGAACTACCGCGCCGTTTTCAATTCCTTTTATAAATATAAATAATTATTTATATTCCAACGTTGATTCAAACGAATATATACATTCTAATTCTATTCAAAATAAATTTCTCGTCGATATTATTTAAAATAATTCATTTTAAATAATCAAAATTCGCTAAAATTGCCAAAATAAAAATTTTAAACTGGCCCAGATTTCCGGGTTATTACAATCTCCCCCACTTAAAACTTTTCGTCCCCGAAAAGGAACGAAGCCGAAAGTTGTTTCACAAATCAACTCAACTTCCATTATTTGTTTACGGCTTAAGTTCTTCAACTTTTCAGTTTCTAAGAACTTTTCAAATTTTTCAAAAATTTGGCTAACACCCTAAATTTTCGAAAAATTTCGCCATAACCTCCCCTGCATCGGGAGCACGGGAAAATCCCGAAATTGCCATACAGACCTTCTAATATCAAAAAGAAAAAGAAAAAGCCAATCGGCTCATAAAAATCATCATAACCCAAACAAAACAGTAAATTATAGTAAACATGTACCTATTTGTCGGGCAAACAATTTTATTCTTCTGCTCTAGCCTCTTTACTATGACCTGTTCAATGTAAGTACAAGTATATACAAGCAAATGCGACACATTTTCAATACAACTCACTTTTTGATTCAATTTGGTTAAATGGTTAAAATTTTAATTAATCAACCAATAATCAACAACACAACCATCAATCAATTAGTTGATTAGCTTTTCAAATGCATAACTTTGATATATAGTCAAAAATTAGATTTTTGATGCCAAATCACAACAATAAGCCCTATCTAGTTTTGGTTCTCACACCAGTCAATAGGAAATATATAGAAAGCCCACTTTCGTCACTCGAACATAAATTCTAGTGATGGAGCTCCATCATCAAAATCATCTCCGGGCGATTAGAGTGTAATTCTATATCTATCCAGTATATTAAAATTTCAAATACACGTGGATCAGACGTATACGCAAAATCTTCATATACTGGACTGTCCAAATCAATATAAATAAATAATCAAATACGAATAATTGATTTAAATTTTCAAAACAAAATTCGGTTTCATTTTAGAAATATACTCTTCACACTCGTTCTAGGATACTACTGATCCAATCTCTAACGAGTCATTCCCATTGGATATTACTAATCCAATATCTGATGAATTCTTTCGTATGGTTCTAATGTGTCCTGTTCTCTGAGCTTGGTAAACCAAAGCTCTAATACCAACTGTAATGAAAAGGAATTTCACTCGATCCGAATCAGTCGCAAAATCGATCTAGACCGTTCGAAACGCCTGATTGTTTGAGAACACGACAAAATAGAATGCAGACGGGAGAACATTTCATTGTTTATTACAATAATTCCATCAGATTACAAGAATATACAGAGTATAAATGAATATTACATAGAAATATCAGAGATTTAAATTACATTTAAATACATAGCAGCGGAAAATAATACAATACACAACTAGAAGAGATATACGGGTACAAAGCTTCCCGGATATCATTCAGCTGTAAACCAAGATCCTGTGAATATAAATCTGCAAAACCAAAACTACTAGCGGTCCGTGTCGAAAATAAGGGCACCCACAGTTTTGGTTACAACAATAAACTCCAGGTCAGTCATGTGACTGGTGTGAGAACTAAAACAATTATTAATCTTTATTTTGAAAGTTAGGCAAATCAAGGGACCACGCCGTATAACACGGAACGGGTTTCCTCCCAAGAACACCAGTGCATAAATAAACAGCGCAATGCTAAATAAGGAAAAATGAAGCTATTATAATACCCAGTTCCCATCACACAATGCAACGCAAGCCGGAGGATAGGGTTTTTACCTTATAATAGCCAAGAATGCTTGATACGTTTAAAACAAATCATTTTATACTATCATTAGTGTATAGTGTATAAAACAGCTTCAAATCATAAGTATCAATCATAGACGGTGTAATGACCCGCATTGGCAGGGGTATTATGATTAATTTATTTAATTATATCAATGGTGGTATTAGAGGATTTAATGGTCGTGGAATTTAATAATGGTGAATATTTAATTAAAATAATAAATTAAATAACATATTTAATTCTGAAATAATCAGAACTGGCTGAAATGGCGATATGGTGTGAACCGGATCATCTGTGATGTTTAATTCAGCTTGGGATTTGAATTTGAATAACGAATATATTCAATCGTCGACAGTTGAACGTATAGTTTATAATATAATTATAAACGAGCTCGAAATGGCGCTGCAGTTCGTAAATTGGCGATTCGAACTTCAGTTGAATGTACAGGATTCGTTTTGAATCGGATTTCTGTGAAACAAGAAACGTGTGGAGCTGGTGGAGTATATCTTTCTAGTGGAAGAGAAAAATCGGGATTTCGGCGTGTAGATTTTGATGTATGTCCAAATCAAATTTTAGAAAATTCGCTGTGGAATTCCTTTATAATTTATAAAGGGATTATTTATATTTTTTATAGGGATTTCAATATAAATCAAATATCGGGTTGACCCAAAAGTGAATATCGAGTTGTAAATACATACAGGAATATTCTAGAGCTGTGTGGTATGCCACTGTGAATATAGACGATAATATTTAATTTTTAAATATTTAATTTAATTATATTTAAATATATTTATATATTTAAATAGGCTATTTAGAACGTTAAAAATAGCCACTTTTGCAAATGAAGTCAGAATTCGACGAAACCAGTTTTGTTGGATCCGCAATATCAAATAGTTGTTAGATTTCCAGTTTCGTGATTTTTAGAGTCACTGTGTGGCCATACGGATTTTTAGAGTGTAAAATAGTCAGTATTTCGACAGTTAAAATTACGTTGTGTGAGCATACGGAGTCAGAATTCGACGAAACCAGTTTCGTTGGGACCGTAATGTCGAACTCTAGCTACATGTCCAGTTTGTTGATTTCTAGGTATCGTATGTAATCACTGGGATTTTTAGAAGGCAGGTACAAGGGGAAAATCGATAAAATAAATACAAAAATCAAATTGAAAATATCCCACCCATTTTCTTAGGTTCCGCACAGGCCACACGGCCTTCGATCTCCACCACAAACCTTACCTAACCCATTCAAGCCTATATAAGGCGTATAAACCACCACTGCAAAGAACCATCCCAAAGAAAAATCAAAACAATCACAGTATATTTCTATAAATTATAAAACATCTGTATTTGCATTCACAGATGAATCCTCTTCGATCTGGTATGCTGTTTGAATGGTGCGATGCTATTTTTGTCGCTGCGGTTGAAAACCAGCGTGAGTGCTGGGCGACTAGGGTTGGGATTCGAGTTTAAATCAATGGGTTTTAGTTCGAATTGGTTATAGATTTGGTTTGATTGTCGAAAACCGCATATACTTGAGAAGATTTGTGGGATTCGGTTTCAAAATGTGTCACAGGAATCATAGACGGTGAGCAGACCAGGTCGACGTCGGGTTCTGGTTGGCAGGGTCGAGCTTGGCGATGGGTTGATAGTGAGGAGGAGGGGTCGACGCCGAGTGTATCGATGGAGGATCCAGTTGATTTCGTGGAAGAATGAGTGAGGTGAAAGGGAAGATATATTCGGCCATGAAGTGGTTACAGGAAGTCGGGAATTTTTTTTGGGAGTGGAGGTACTGTAGCACGCGGGTTGGTAGGTTAGGAGATGGGCCGACTTTTATCAAAGGGGTAAAAGCCCAAAACATCAATTTTAATTCAAGTTTTAATTTATTTAAATTAGCAAAATCTTGCAAACGTTGCATCTTGCTCATACATGGTCAGATTTACAAACCGTAAGTTGCATTGGGATCGTATGGACGGGAGCAACACAATGAGGCTGACCGGGAGTGAATCCGAGCTCGTTACAATTTATGGCGAAATAAATTATCCGACTGAATCAAATAACGCAAACCGTTATTTAACGGTTAACGCGCCAAAGTGAGTAAATCTCACTAACTATGAACAGTTTATATTTCATGTTGTATTTTTAGAACTGTTAGATATTGGCTGATTGACTGTATGTTGACTGTTTGATTGAACTGCCAGTCAGTTAGTTGAATTTTATATATCGATTCTGTTTAACAGAATATATCATATGGAACTGAAAAGTGATGTTATCTATATTGTTTAACATCTGTGATGCAGGGAAACAGGTTGGAGGAATCCAACTGGATTCCTCAACATTTATTTTACTGTTTTCATATATTGTGATATATGATGTGTTATATAATCTGTTATGGATTATGGGTGTTGGAATGATGTTGATCATTTTTATTCGATATTTAAATATCGTAAAAGATCCTGAGATGTAAAAAGAATTTATTCAATGTATATTGAAATAAAGGGAGTTTATAAAATCAACAGATTTTATAAAAGGAAATATTTCGAAAGTAAATAAAAGGGGAAATCATTTGTAAAGTGAAGAACTGTTACTAAAAGTAAATCTTTATAAATGAATAGTTTATTCGAATAGAATAAAGAAGTTAATCGATGTTAGATAATCGATGTTAGTTTAAATCGATTAGAGAATAAAGTTAAAAAAGGAGTTAATCGATGTTAGCTAATCAATGTTAGTTTAAATCGATTAGAGAATAAAGTTAAAAGGAGTTAATCAATGTTAGCTAATCGATGTTAGTTTAATCGATTAGAGAATAAAGTTAAAAGGAACTAATCGATGTTAGTTAAATCGATTAGAGTTGAAGTTAAAAGGAATTAATCGATGTTAGTTAATCGATTAGTGTTGAAGTAAAAGGAGTTAATCGATGTTAGTTAATCGATTAGTGATAAAGTTAAGAGGAGTTAATCGATGTTAGTTAATCGATTAGTGTTAAAGTTAAAGTAGTTAATCGATGTTAGTTTAATCGATTAGAGTTAAAGAAAATGAGTTAATCGAATATAGTTTATTCGAATAGAAAGTAAAGGGAGTAAATCGAATATAGTTTATTCGAAGAAAATAAAAGGAGTTATCGAATATAGTTTATTCGAAAGGAGTTAAGTGACATGAGTAAATCAATAGCGTTAGTCAAATAGAGTTAATCAAATAGTGTTAATTCAAAAGAGTTAATCGATGTTAGTTAATCGAATAGAGTTAAGTGAAAAGCATCAATCGAATATAGCTATTCGAAGAGGTTTAAGTAAGGAAGTTAGTAAAAGGGATATAAAGTGAACTTTGACTATTTCAAAGTTAGAAATGTTGTTCAGTTAAGGTCTGAGAGGTAGTTCTACCCCAACTTGATTGGCTTCGTTTTTAACTAAGGAATAGTTAATGTTTGGCCGTAAAGGAAATGGTTTGAGTTGGCATTACGATGGTTTGTTTAAACATCTGTCTAAGTCCAATGAAGAAGCTTTGGAAATGTTTTCCAAATAAGAAACCAGAAATGTTTTTC
Source organism: Allium sativum (assembly GCA_030737875.1). Taxonomy (NCBI): domain Eukaryota; kingdom Viridiplantae; phylum Streptophyta; class Magnoliopsida; order Asparagales; family Amaryllidaceae; genus Allium; species Allium sativum. Next base: position 19,608,465 of record JASFAX010000025.1, read on the forward strand.
TAATAAAGAAAACAGGAAATGGAAATGTTTTCCATTGTTAATAACGTATATTTTCCCAATTTAGAAAATAAGGAATATTGAACATAGGGAAACAGGAGATGGAAAATGAACTAAGGAGATGAATGTTAAATGATGTTTGATCGATATAATTTCCATTTGGAAGTAATATCATTGTTTGCACACCTGTTTTTATTCGATAGTTAACTCATAGACTATCGAAGTTTTGACCATTTTAACGTTGTTAATATGGAGAGATCGGTTGGATTATTATCCAAAGAACCACTCTGTATTGGCATAAGCGTTGCGAATCATATATGCCAAAGGAAATTGAAGACGGAGTTATGCAAGGGCTATCCTGTATACAGAATAGTGCCTTCGGTTCATCCTGTTCCGGGATGACTTGTATGGACGGATGTCTGACAGAGTATTTCCAGACAATCACGTATATTGATTTCTCCAACCGTACCAAGAGTGGAAGCAGAGAAGGAAACTTCTTTTGGCTAACACATAATGAATGGTTGAAGACGTCAATTGGTGATTTGATGGATTTGACGATGTGGCATTCAAAGTGAATCTGGTATGATGATAAAGCGTAGCTTCTAGCCTCATCATCCGGTAAATGACAGTAATCGGGCAGGCAGCATGGCTAAGTCGATCGCACCGAAGTAGGGTGTATAATCACCTGATCTAGAGTTTCATTTATTTCCAAAAATCTATTGTTGATGCTGTCCCATTCGGGAAATGGTTGCTGATCCCAACTGTTGGTGATATACATTCGATACGCTCAAGCGAAATGAGTGGTCGGTCATGTGTGGCCGGGTTGCAAGATGTTCTTGTTGAACCCAGTGTATTCCTCTCTAGAGGTACACGAGCGATAGGTGGTTCCATACCTTGTTATAGTTGGAAATCCATTACCCAATACGTGCTTGCGGTTTTGATTGTATACTATATATGTAGAACGTGAGATGAAAGCGTTTCTACTAGATGATTATTATAGTTGTGGTTGATAGACATTATTATAATATCAAAAGGTTTTTGATATAAAGATATTTGGATTCTCATAAGGGAAAAACCTGTTCTGTTATGCGGCGTGGTCTTATGAGATATCGTTTACTTGTTCGAACTGTTTTTAAACTGTTTTACTCACACCAGTCCCATGACTGACCCGGAGTTTACTTTGTTGTTTTCCCTAAACTCTTGGGTGCCTAAATTTGTACGGGCAGTCAAGTAGTCGGGATTTTTCAGATACATTGAAGAGCTGGAGTAGGAGGCTTCAGGATCATATAGCTATAGTTATTTCCGCTGTGTTGTAAGTGTTGTACTTTGATAATGATATGTATATTCAAGTACCAATTTTGTATTTCAAAGTTATGTTATGAAATATATTTATACGTTCCGCTGTGAGATTCGTGTTACTCTGATATTGTGTTCTTCTTCTTCTTCTATTCTAAGTTTCTATCTTATCTTTCCTCACCCTCTTATTTCTTTCACTAAATCGAATATAGTTTATTCGAAGAAAGTAAAAGGAGTTATCGAATATAGTTTATTCGAAAGGAGTTAAGTGACATGTGTAAATCAATAGCATTAGTCAAATAGAGTTAATCAAATAGTGTTAATTCAAAAGAGTTAATCGATGTTAGTTAATCGAATAGAGTTAAGTGAAAAGCATCAATCGAATATAGCTATTCGAAGAGGTTTAAGTAAAGAAGTTAGTAAAAGGGATATAAAGTGAACTTTGACTATTTCAAAGTTAGAAATGTTGTTCAGTTAAGGTCTGAGAGGTAGTTCTACCCCAACTTGATTGGCTTCGTTTTTAACTAAGGAATAGTTAATGTTCGGCAGTAAAGGAAATGGTTTGAGTTGGCATTGCGATGGTTTGTTTAAACATCTGTCTAAGTCCAATGAAGAAGCTTTGGAAATGTTTTCCAAATAAGAAACCAGAAATGTTTTTCTAATAAAGAAAACAGGAAATGGAAATGTTTTCCATTGTTAATAACGTATATTTTCCCAATTTAGAAAATAAGGAATATTGAAAATAGGGAAACAGGAGATGGAAAATGAACTAAGGAGATGAATGTTAAATGATGTTTGATCGATATAATTTCCATTTGGAAGTAATATCGTTGTTTGCACACCTGTTTTTATTCGATAGTTAACTCACAGACTATCGAAGTTTTGAATATTTTAACGTTGTTAATATGGAGAGACCGGTTGGATTATTATCCAAAGAACCACTCTGTATTGGCATAAGCGTTGCGAATCATATATGCCAAAGGAAATTGAAGACGGAGTTATGCAAGGGCTATCCTGTATACAAAATAGTGCCTTCGGTTCATCCTGTTCCGGGATGACTTGTATGGACGGATGTCTGACAGAGTATTTCCAGACAATCACGTATATTGATTTCCCCAACCGTACCCAGAGTGGAAGCAGAGAAGGAAACTTCTTTTGGCTAACACATAATATATGGTTGAAGACGTCAATCGGTGATTTGATGGATTTGACGATGTGGCATTCAAAGTGAATCCTGTATGATGATAAAGCGTAGCTTCTAGCCTCATCATCCGGTAAATGACAGAAATCGGGCAAGCAGGATGGCTAAGTCGGTCGCACCGAAGTAGGGTGTATAATCACCTGATCTAGAGTTTCATTTATTTCCAAAAATCTATTGTTGATGCTGTCCCATTTGGGAAACAGTTGCTGATCCCAACTGTTGGTGATATACATTCGATACGCTCAAGCGAAATGAGTGGTCGGTTATGTGTGGACGGGTTGCAAGATGTTCTTGTTGAACCCAGTGTATTCCTCTCTAGAGGTACACGAGCGATAGGTGGTTCCATACCTTGTCATAGTTGGAAATCCATTACCCAATACGTGCTTACGGTTTTGATTGTATACTATATATGTAGAACGTGAGATGAAAGCGTTTCTACTAGATGATTATTATAGTTGTGGTTGATAGACATTATTATAATATCAAAAGGTTTTTGATATAAAGATATTTGGATTCGGCGTGGTCTTATGAGATATCGTTTACTTGTTCGAACTGTTTTTAAACTGTTTTACTCACACCAGTCCCATGACTGACCCGGAGTTTACTTTGTTGTTTTCCCTAAACTCTTGGGTGCCTAAATTTGTACGGGCAGTCAAGTAGTCGGGATTTTTCAGATACATTGAAGAGCTGGAGCAGGAGGCTTCAGGATCATATAGCTATAGTTATTTCCGCTGTGTTGTAAGTGTTGTACTTTGATAATGATATGTATATTCAAGTACCAATTTTGTATTTCAAAGTTATGTTATGAAATATATTTTTTCGTTCCGCTGTGAGATTCGTGTTACTCTGATATTGCGTTCTTCTTCTTCTTCTATTCTAAGTTTCTATCTTATCTTTCCTCACCCTCTTATTTCTTTCACTAAATCGAATATAGTTTATTCGAAGAAAGTAAAAGGAGTTATCGAATATAGTTTATTCGAAAGGAGTTAAGTGACATGAGTAAATCAATAGCATTAGTCAAATAGAGTCAATCAAATAGTGTTAATTCAAAAGAGTTAATCGATGTTAGTTAATCGAATAGAGTTAAGTGAAAAGCATCAATCGAATATAGCTATTCGAAGAGGTTTAAGTAAAGAAGTTAGTAAAAGGGATATAAAGTGAACTTTGACTATTTCAAAGTTAGAAAGGTTGTTCAGTTAAGGTCTGATAGGTAGTTCTACCCCAACTTGACTGGCTTCGTTTTTAACTAAGGAATAGTTAATGTTCGGCAGTAAAGGAAATGGTTTGAGTTGGCATTGCGATGGTTTGTTTAAACATCTGTCTAAGTCCAATGAAGAAGCTTTTGAAATGTTTTCCAAAAAAGAAACCAGAAATGTTTTTCTAATAAAGAAAACAGGAAATGGAAATGTTTTCCATTGTTAATAACGTATATTTTCCCAATTTAGAAAATAAGGAATATTGAACATAGGGAAACAGGAGATGGAAAATGAACTAAGGAGATGAATCTTAAATGATGTTTGATCGATATAATTTCCATTTGGAAGTAATATCGTTGTTTGCACACCTGTTTTTATTCGATAGTTAACTCACAGACTATCGAAGTTTTGACCATTTTAACGTTGTTAATATGGAGAGACCGGTTGAATTATTATCCAAAGAACCACTCTGTATTGGCATAAGCGTTGCTAATCATATATGCCAAAGGCAATTGAAGACGGAGTTATGCAAGGGCTATCCTGTATACAAAATAGTGCCTTCGGTTCATCCTGTTCCGGGATGACTTGTATGGACGGATGTCTGACAGAGTATTTCCAGACAATCACGTATATTGATTTCCCCAACCGTACCAAGAGTGGAAGCAGAGAAGGAAACTTCTTTTGGCAAACACATAATGTATGGTTGAAGACGTCAATCGGTGATTTGATGGATTTGACGATGTGGCATTCAAAGTGAATCCGGTATGATGATAAAGCATAGCTTCTAGCCTCATCATCCGGTAAATGACAGAAATCGGGCAAGCAGGATGGCTAAGTCGGTCGCACCGAAGTAGGGTGTATAATCACCTGATCTAGAATTTCATTTATTTCCAAAAATCTATTGTTGATGCTGTCCCATTTGGGAAACAGTTGCTGATCCCAACTATTGGTGATATACATTCGATACGCTCAAGCGAAATGAGTGGTCAGTCATGTGTGGACAGGTTGCAAGATGTTCTTGTTGAACCCAGTGTATTCCTCTCTAGAGGTACACGAGCGATAGGTGGTTTCATACCTTGTCATAGTTGGAAATCCATTACCCAATACGTGCTTGCGGTTTTGATTGTATACTATATATGTAGAACGTGAGATGAAAGCGTTTCTACTAGATGATTATTATAGTTGTGGTTGATAGACATTATTATAATATCAAAAGGTTTTTGATATAAAGATATTTGGATTCTCATAAGGGAAAAACCCGTTCCGTTATGCGGCGTGGTCTTATGAGATATCGTTTACTTGTTCGAACTGTTTTTAAACTGTTTTACTCACACCAGTCCCATGACTGACCCGGAGTTTACTTTGTTGTTTTCCCTAAACTCTTGGGTGCCTAAATTTGTACGGGCAGTCAAGTAGTCGGGATTTTTCAGATACATTGAAGAGCTGGAGCAGGAGGCTTCAGGATCATATAGCTATAGTTATTTCCGCTGTGTTGTAAGTGTTGTACTTTGATAATGATATGTATATTCAAGTACCAATTTTGTATTTCAAAGTTATGTTATGAAATATATTTATTCGTTCCGCTGTGAGATTCGTGTTACTCTGATATTGTGTTCTTCTTCTTCTTCTATTCTAAGTTTCTATCTTATCTTTCCTCACCCTCTAATTTCTTTCACTAATTACCAGGATTTTTTGATGTTTTGGTTATCGACATCGTGTTTTTGTCGATAACCAAAGTCTCTAAGAATCCGGGTCATTACAGTTGGTATCAGAGCTTAAGTTAAGTGAATTACCTTGGCTCTGTGGCGTGACTCGGTAGAGATAGGGTTAGTAATACCCTAGATTGAGTTTGAGTGTATATGTACGAGTGAACGTATTTGTATATGATATAAAAATAATTTTATATTGTGGAGATTCATTGGTTGAGTTGTTTATGAGTTCTGGTCGATCAGTTTGATCCACTGTATCGGTAGGAGTTACTAAACACTCGAATACGATGGGTCGACACGATATGTTTTGAAAGGTGGTAAATTAAAATAAGTTTACCCAAGGTATATCTTGATATAGAGAAGATATATATATCAAAATTATAATATATTGGATATATTGATTGTTATTATAATCGAGTAAGATTATAAATTAAATGGTTATGTAAGTAACCAATCAGAATTCATATAAGTGAAATACGTGAATCCAGATAAGTTAAATCTGAAATTTAAACCAGAAATTGAATTAGAATTCTGGAGAACTGGATAAGTGTTTGTAAATGGATTGGGATTAAAAATAAGGAAAATTTAAGATCCTGGGAGATTTTTAAATTGTTTTACAAGCCGTGTGAATTATATTTTGAAATGAATTTCAAAGTGGAAATGTTTAAAAATGGTTTTATAGTATTGAACTCACTTCGATCGCTGGGAAATAGATTCTGATGATGACAGCTGCATCATCAGTATTCATTTTTGAGTTGTAAGTGACGAATTACTACCAGAGATACTGTTTTGAATTTGTTTTGGGAAAGACAAGTTGTGTTGAATTTCAAAATGGGATTTATAATAAAGAATGAATAAAGAAAGTTTGAAATAGAAACTGAATATAGAAATTCAAACGAGATTTGAATAAAGAAGATTTAAATAATGGAAAATTGAATATAGAATTCATATAGAGTAACTATAGAGTTTGAATATATGGAATTCAAATATAGAATGTGAATATAGAAAATATAAAGGAATTCAAATATAGGATTTGAATATCGAAAGTGAATGAAATTTGAATAAAGAAGATTCAAATAGAATTGAAACGAAATTCAAATATGGAATTTGAATAAGAGATTTGAAATGAAATTCAAATATAGAATTTGAATAAGAGAATCGAAATGGAATTTGAATATAGGAAATTCAAATAAAATTGAAATGGAATTCAATTAGTTGATAAACTAGTTAAACCTATATTTGAACTCGTATATTCAAATAAAAAGGTGAAATGGGCAAACTAGTAATTTGAAAATCACTTAACGAACTAAGTTAAAATGATTGGATTAAGTTGAAATGAATTAGAAATGTATAAATATACATGAGATATGTATGGATAAGGTATGAAGGTATATAAATAGAATGCTCGACAAAAGGTATGTATTTAATTCATATATGAGATTTTATGCGCCGTATCGGCTAGCCGCTTGGCATTTTGTTTTTCTTTTGGATTGGTAAGGGCCATGAGAGGCTATTTAAAATATCCCGATACTCCTAGTACAAAGGAGGTTATGGCGAATTTTTCCGGAAATTTAAGGTGATAGAATATTTTTAAGAAAATCTGATAACTAGGATTTTATATATATCAGTATATATACGGAAGTCAATAAGGAAACGAACTTAGAAATAGAATAAAAAAATCAAAAAGGAAGACTAAGAATAAAATCTAGTCAGAATAGAAAGAGAAAGTGTATACGTGTTTAAAAGTGAATAAGTAGTTGTATGGTATCGATTATTCGAGTAAGTAGTCATATCTGTTTTGACGTTATAAATGCTATTCAGTCAAGGTCTGAGAAGTAGTTATACCCCAACTTGATTGATTTCATTATTAACAAATAAATAGTAAGATTTCAGGCTCGAAGATCAAATGTCGAATAAGAGTTAGTTGAATATAGTATCTGGGTTGTCGTAACGATGTTTTACACAACATCCATTTTAACCCAAATAGTGTAAACTTGGAAATAATAAAGAATATTTCCTAAGTATAGAAATAAATGAGATCGAAAAAGAGATAAGTAATTGGAGTATTTTCCAATTATAAATAACGTATATTTTCTAAAGTTTAGAAAATAAAGGAAGGCGATATTCGGAAATGTTTTCCAAATAACATAAAAGGCCAATATGGTTATGGAAAATATTTGGTTAACAAATATTGATAAAGAAATAGAGAAGTGATTTAACTAATGGAATATTGATTATGGGCTCAGTTGAATTTCAAAAAGGAAAATTTGATTTTTGAAAAGAGTAAACTGTTTAAAAACTCCCAGGGAAAGACTGTTTAAATTAAAAACAAATTTAACAAAAATTTGTGAAAGCAGATTTGAATTAAAGTAAAGTCAGTTAAGTGGTAACTGAAGTTGAATTGAAATCGAATAAGATTGGATTTGTGAAATTAGAATCCGAAATGGTATTAGATTGAGGAGTTAAGGAATTGAAAATCGAGAAGAAACTCGAGTTGAAATGATATTTGGCTCGGATATAAGCGAATGGTTGTGTCGTGGGTAAAAGCAGATTGGAATTTGAGTGGGATGACCCTTGTATCTGCTGAATTGATAACAGGTGGAAAGGATATAATGATATGCCGACAAAAGGTACAAGTTTATATTTCCATTGTGTATGAGATTTTGATGAGCCGAATAGGCAAGCCGTTTGGCTGTTTGATTTTCTTTTGGGATGGTGATGGCCCAAAGAGGCGAGTTGGAGTTTGACCGATTGACCAGTACAAAGGAGGTGCTGGCGAAATTTTTCGAAAAATTAAGGCGTTAGAAAATTTTCAGGATTTTTGAAAATTTTCGTTGATAAGAATTAATTAATATTTAATTGAAATTAAATTGGTTCAGTAGAAACTGATGTTAAGAAGTGAAGAAATATGTTTTAACCAGTCGATAGGGTCGTTCTCTACCTTCTAGCAATTTCGAGGACGAAATTATTTTAAGTGGGGAAGATTGTAATGACCCGCATTGGCAGGGGTATTATCATTAATTTGTTTAATTATATCAATGGTGGTATTAGAGGATTTAATGGTCGTGGAATTTAATAATGGTGAATATTTAATTAAAATAATAAATTAAATAATATATTTAATTCTGAAATAATCAGAATTGGCTGAAATGGCGATATGGTGTGAACCGGATCATCTGTGATGTTTAATTCAGCTTGGAATTTGAATTTGAATAACGAATATATTCAATCGTCGACAGTTGAACGTATAGTTTATAATATAATTATAAACGAGCTCGAAATGGCGCTGCAGTTCGTAAATTGGCGATTCGAACTTCAGTTGAATGTACAGGATTCGTTTTGAATCGGATTTCTGTGAAACAAGAAACGTGTGGAGCTGGTGGAGTATATCTTTCTAGTGGAAGAGAAAAATCGGGATTTCGTCGTGTAGATTTTGATGTATGTCCAAATTATATTTTAGAAAAGTCGTTGTGGAATTCCTTTATAATTTATAAAGGGATTATTTATATTTTTTAAAGGGATTTCAATATAAATCAAATATCGGTTTGACCCAGAAGTGAATATCGAGTTGTAAATACATACAGGAATATCTAGAGCTGTGTGGTATGCCACTATGAATATAGACGATAATATTTAATTTTTAAATATTTAATTTAATTTTAAATAGGCTATTTAGAACGTTAAAAATAGCCACTTTTGCAAACGAAGTCTGAACTCGACGAAACCAGATTTGTTGGATCCGCAATATCAAATAGTTGTTAGATTTCCAGTTTCGTGATTTTTAGAGTCACTGTGTGGCCGTACGGATTTTTAGAGTGTAAAATAGTCAGTATTTCGATAGTTAAAAATACGTTTTGTGAGCATACGGAGTCAGAATTCGACGAAACCAGTTTCGTTGGGACCGTAATGTCGAACTCTAGCTACATGTCCAGTTTGGTGATTTTTAGGTATCGTATGTAATCACTGGGATTTTTAGAAGGCAGGTACAAGGAGAAAATCGATAAAATAAATACAAAAATCAAATTGAAAATATCCCTCCCATTTTCTGAGGTTCCGCACAGGCCACACGGCCTTCGATCTCCACCACAAACCTTACCTAACCCATTCAAGCCTATATAAGGCGTATAAACCATCGCAGCAAAGAACTTTCCCAAAGAAAAATCAAAACAATCACAATATATTTCTATAAATTATAAAACGTCTGTATTTGCATTCACAGATGAATCCTCTTCGATCTGGTATGCTGTTTGAATGGTGCGATGCTATTTTTGTCGCTGCGGTTGAAAACCAGCGTGAGTGCTGGGCGACTAGGGTTGGGATTCAAGTTTAAATCAATGGGTTTTAGTTCGAATTGGTTATAGATTTGGTTTGATTGTCGAAAACCGCATATACTTGAGAAGATTTGTGGGATTCGGTTTCAAAATGTGTCGCAGGAATCATGGACGGTGAGCAGACCAGGTCGACGTCGGGTTCTGGTTGGCAGGGTCGAGCTTGGCGATGGGTTGATAGCGAGGAGGAGGGTCGACGCCGAGTGTATCGATGGAGGATCCGGTTGATTTCGTGGAAGAATGAGTGAGGTGAAAGGGAAGATATATTCGGCCATGAAGTGGTTACAGGAAGTCGGGAATTTTGTTTTGGGAGTGGAGGTACTGTAGCATGCGGGTTGGTAGGTTAGGAGATGGGCCGACTTTTATCAAAGGGGTAAAAGCCCAAAACATCAATTTTAATTCAAGTTTTAATTTATTTAAATTAGTACAATCTTGTGAACGTTGCGTCTTGCTCATACGTGGTCAGATTTACAAACCGTAAGTTGCGTTGGGATCGTATGGACGGGAGCAACACAATGAGACTGACCGGGAGTGAATCCGAGCTCGTTACAATTTATGGCGAAATAAATTGTCCGACTGAATCAAATAACGCAAACCATTATTTAACGGTTAACGCGCCAAAGTGAGTAAATCTCACTAACTCTGAACAGTTTATATTTCATGTTGTATTTTTAGAACTGTTAGATATTGGCTGATTGACTGTATGTTGACTGTTTGATTGAACTGCTAGTCAGTTAGTTGAATTTTCTATATCGATTCTGTTTAACAGAATATATCATATGGAACTGAAAAGTGATGTTATCTATATTGTTTAACATCTGTGATGCAGGGAAACAGGTTGGAGGAATCCAACTGGATTCCTCAACATTTATTTTACTGTTTTCATATATTGTGATATATGATGCGTTATATAATCTGTTATGGATTATGGGTGTTGGAATGATGTTGATCATTTTTATTCGATATTTAAATATCATAAAAGACCCTGGGATGTAAAAAGAATTTATTTCAATGTATATTGAAATAAAGGGAGTTTATAAAATCAACAGATTTTATAAAAGGAAATATTTCGAAAGTAAATAAAAGGGGAAATCATTTGTAAAGTGAAGAACTGTTACTAAAAGTAAATCTTTATAAATGAATAGTTTATTCGAATAGAATAAAGGAGTTAATCGATGTTAGCTAATCGATGTTAGTTTAAATCGATTAGAGAATAAAGTTAAAAAAGGAGTTAATCGATGTTAGCTAATCGATGTTAGTTTAAATCGATTTGAGAATAAAGTTAAAAGGAGTTAATCGATGTTCGCTAATCGATGTTAGTTTAATCGATTAGAGAATAAAGTTAAAAGGAACTAATCGATGTTAGTTAAATCGATTAGAGTTGAAGTTAAAAGGAATTAATCGATGTTAGTTAATCGATTAGTGTTAAAGTAAAAGGATTTAATCGATGTTAGTTAATCGATTAGTGATAAAGTTAAGAGGAGTTAATCGATGTTAGTTAATCGATTAGTGTTAAAGTAAAAGTAGTTAATCGATGTTAGTTTAATCGATTAGAGTTAAAGAAAATGAGTTAATCGAATATAGTTTATTCGAATAGAAAGTAAAGGGAGTAAATCGAATATAGTTTATTCGAAGAAAGTAAAAGGAGTTATCGAATATAGTTTATTCGAAAGGAGTTAAGTGACATGAGTAAATCAATAGTGTTAGTCAAATAGAGTTAATCAAATAGTGTTAATTCAAAAGAGTTAATCGATGTTAGTTAATCGAATAGAGTTAAGTGAAAAGCATCAATCGAATATAGCTATTCGAAGAGGTTTAAGTAAGGAAGTTAGTAAAAGGGATATAAAGTGAACTTTGACTATTTCAAAGTTAGAAATGTTGTTCAGTTAAGGTCTGAGAGGTAGTTCTACCCCAACTTGATTGGCTTCGTTTTTAACTAAGGAATAGTTAATGTTCGGTAGTAAAGGAAATGGTTTGAGTTGGCATTGCGATGGTTTGTTTAAACATCTGTCTTAGTCCAATGAAGAAGCTTTGGAAATGTTTTCCAAATAAGAAACCAGAAATGTTTTTCTAATAAAGAAAACAGTAAATGGAAATGTTTTCCTTGTTAATAACGTATATTTTCCCAATTTAGAAAATAAGGAATATTGAACATAGGGAAACAGGAGATGGAAAATGAACTAAGGAGATGAATGTTAAATGATGCTTGATCGATATAATTTCCATTTGGAAGTAATATCGTTGTTTGCACACCTGTTTTTATTCGATAGTTAACTCACAGACTATCGAAGTTTTGACCATTTTAACGTTGTTAATATGGAGAGATCGGTTGAATTATTATCCAAAGAACCACTCTGTATTGGCATAAGCGTTGCGAATCATATATGCCAAAGGAAATTGAAGACGGAGTTATGCAAGGGCTATCCTGTATACAGAATAGTGCCTTTGGTTCATCCTGTTCTGGGATGACTTGTATGGACGGATGTCTGACAGCGTATTTCCAGACAATCACGTATATTGATTTCTCCAACCGTACCAAGAGTGGAAGCAGAGAAGGAAACTTCTTTTGGCTAACACATAATGTATGGTTGAAGACGTTAATCGGTGATTTGATGGATTTGACGATGTGGCATTCAAAGTGAATCTGGTATGATGATAAAGCGTAGCTTCTAGCCTCATCATCCGGTAAATGACAGAAATCGGGCAGGCAGCATGGCTAAGTCGGTCGCACCGAAGTAGGATGTATAATCACCTGATCTAGAGTTTCATTTATTTCCAAAAATCTATTGTTGATGTTGTCCCATTCGGGAAACGGTTGCTGATCCCAACTGTTGGTGATATACATTCGATACGCTCAAGCGAAATGAGTGGTCGGTCATGTGTGGCCGGGTTGCAAGATGTTCTTGTTGAACCCAGTGTATTCCTCTCTAGAGGTACATGAGCGATAGGTGGTTCCATACCTTGTCATAGTTGGAAATCCATTACCCAATACGTGCTTGCGGTTTTGATTGTATACTATATATGTAGAACGTGAGACGAAAGCGTTTCTACTAGATGATCATTATAGTTGTGGTTGATAGACATTATTATAATATCAAAAGGTTTTTGATATAAAGATATTTGGATTCTCATAAGGGAAAAACCCGTTCCGTTATGCGGCGTGGTCTTATGAGATATCGTTTACTTGTTCGAACTGTTTTTAAACTGTTTTACTCACACCAGTCCCATGACTGACCCGGAGATTACTTTGTTGTTTTCCCTAAACTCTTGGGTGCCTAAATTTGTACGGGCAGTCAAGTAGTTGGGATTTTTCAGATACATTGAAGAGCTGGAGCAGGAGGCTTCAGGATCATATAGCTATAGTTATTTCCGCTGTGTTGTAAGTTTGATAATGATATGTATATTCAAGTACCAATTTTTTATTTCAAAGTTATGTTATGAAATATATTTATTCGTTCCGCGGTGAGATTCGTGTTACTCTGATATTGTGTTCTTCTTCTTCTTCTATTCTAAGTTTCTATCTTATCTTTCCTCACCCTCTAATTTCTTTCACTAATTACCAGGATTTTTCGATGTTTTGGTTATCGACATCGTGTTTATGTCGATAACCAAAGTCGCTAAAAATCCGAGTCATTACAGATGGCATAAGCGCCCCATCCCCCTATGTCGCCATACTAGGCTCTACAAATAAAACCGCAAATGTAACGTATTTGGAAATTGGATTTCCGTCTGTGAACCGAGGAAAAAGATAGTCCTCTACCAATTCGAGACTGTCTAGCCCGAGCCTCAGGATCAGAGCTCGAGTGACCCTTGGATCATCGGGGCCGGTCCACCGATGTGGATTAAAAAGCGTGAACATTGCGTTTCCCCGCTCTTTGGGGCGTAAATGAGCCAACGAATGGCTCGATCGGACCCGGATCATCCGATCTAACCGAGGCTCCTCGCAACAGCAACAACCACATAGGTGAAAAGTATATAAATGTCAGGGCTGGTAGGTCACTGACACCACCCTAGCTAGAAGGAAATGCATGCCCTCCCTGAGGTCCTCTCCCGTTTCTGGTTCACAACCGAGGTGTGAGGCTCGCGAATTCACGTTACACAAAGCTATGCCACACAGGCGGTGCTTTGATCATCAACCACAAGACTTTGCTTTTCAACAGAAGCCTTGATCATTTGCATCTTAGGCATGCCACACAGGCAATCCACTCTATGCGTTTGATATCCATCTGTATATAACCCCTGAGCTCGTACGTCTCAGAGAAGGGCGTTAAGCAAGAGAATAAATTCTCCGCCGCCAAACAGATATACATTTAATAGAAATCAATCACAGAAACTAAAATCCAATGTCAGACACACAGTCCATTTACAAGTCCGTTCTGGGTCTGAACGAAACCGGAGGTACCTAGTACCCCGCATATCCATCGATCTCCAAGTACGTCTGGACGATCACCAACTGTTTCCATCTTCTTGGGTGTACAACCCAATCAAGATCATCAGTAATCACCCAAACGACATGAAGACCTCCGGTCTTCGACCACCGTCTTCATCTTTGACACCACGTCGAATCAGTTATTCAGAATGGGATAAACCCGGTCTTTCTGAATAACTCGCGTATATAATAAATAAGTGTTACACAAACACAACATACGCCTCATTCCAATTCAGAATATTCTTTTATTCAAATATTCCTATACTTTGGGAAAAGTTCCCATTAATTTTATCAAAGATAAATTCTTTAAATTTATTCTTTAATCTCCTTTGAATATCAATTCAAACTAGTCGGGATTAGCGAACCACACCGAAGTAATCATTTATTTTATTTCCCAATCCCAACCTATTCATCCCATGAAGTAAAACTGGTAATACTTCATATCTAACACCACAGTGTTATCGGTAAATTCAATTACCATTTCACGTTCAAATCTAATTAAAGATTTAACTATCGCCTGGAGCAAAACTGGTGATACTCCATTCTCGATCTTTTCAATCTAATTAAAGATTCATTAAAACTCCACTTAGTTTTAATCTTTAACTGGGTTAAAGAATCAGTGTCATTTTAAAACACGGTTCACGATAAACCCAAAATCACGTTCATTAATTACCGGGTTAAAGAACAAGTGTTATTTGAAACATTGTTCACAATAAACCCAAAAATCAATACCAGTAAAATTCCAATTAAATATTATTTAATTGGTACACTTCATTAAATCTAAATAAAAAGATTTAATCTTTTCTCAACTGGGTTCAAGAACAGTGTTAATAAAGACACCATTCACGACAAACCCAAATCACATTTGATATTAAATACGAGGCTCTAAATAGAAAATATATCGGCTTATATTCAATATCAAATTCTACGACCAACAAATATCATATTGGAAATAACGATATATATACATGTCTTTCAAATTTCCATAACAACATCTGTATGATCACGAAATCAAACATCGAAATATTCCAAAGACAATTTCGATTCAAATCCATTCCAATTCAATTATTGGAAATTCTGGTTATTTTCAAAATCATTTCAAATCCAATTTATTTATTTAAAAATAAATAGAATTTTAATCCTAGTTCAAAACTAGTTCATTTCGATAAAAAACTATTTTTATCTTTTCAAATATGGAGTTTTTCATCCCAATTCTTCCCAAATCATTTCTTATGATTTTACACAAATTATTACTATTTTTAATAATTTTATCAAGGCCCGTACAGTCGATTTCCATCAACGGCCATCGAACTGCACTTACAACGACCTTTTCCAAATTTGATTTGGACATAATTCCATATCCAACCGTTAGATTTCTAATTTCTAATATTCGTTAGAAAGCTCTTTTCGATACGAACCCAACGGTTCCGGTTTTAGGAGAATCCGACGGTCGGATCTCCCTAAATATTCGTTCGAAGTCAATGGTCGAAATTCGCGAACTATCGCGGCGCGGCGCGTTCTATTCAGGCCATTATATTATATATATATATATATATATATATAATATATAATATATACTTCATCGATTTCAATTCAAAACGTGCTTTATAAATCGTTTTAAATTCATTTTCAAAACGGTTTCAACTTCATATTCAATTTCAAATCAAAATTGAATATTCCAATATAAATTCGTTTTAAATTCATTTCAAATCGATTTCAATTCAATTTCAATTTAATTCGAATTTCAATTCTATTCAATTTAATTCGAATTTCAATTCTATTCAATTTAATTCGAATTTCAATATTTTCAATATAATTCGAATTTCAATTATTTTCAATATGATTCAAATTTCGAAAACACTTTCAATATACATTGAAAATTGAATAAAATCGATATAAATATCGTTCACATCAAAATGGCGTCAATCTAATCAACGCGGCTTCATATATTTCTATTTTCAAATATTCTATTTCAAATATTCTATTTCAAATATTTCTTTTTCAAATATTTCTATTCAAATATTTCTATTTCAAATATTTCTTTTTCAAATATTTCTATTTCAAATATTTCTTTTTCAAATATGGAATGAGGCCCCATCAATTACCATATAATGTTAATTATATGGATTTTCTACACCACATGTACACAATAACAAACGATGAATAATCAACCATCATCCAAAGTGCATTCTACACTGTATAAGCATCAAATATAAATATTTAACGCTCATAACAGTCTGTCAATCAATCGATCAACATACAACTAATTATTGGGATTAGTGTATGTCATATATCATCCCATTACCCGTGTGGGGTTTCAAACAGTCAAACACAAATTTTATTTGTGCAGTTGGGCGATGTGTAAAATTTATCATCTCAATCAATATCAGTCAATGTGTGTATGTAAACAAATCGTCTGATCTGTTTATTTTTATTTCATTTCATATACACGTTAAAAATTCTATTTTTAACTATAAAATATTTTCAATTATATAAATATTTTATTTCATTTCGCATCGCATCACACAATCAACTACACATCAAAATCAAACAATCAAGCATACAAGCCGTCCATGGTCTGTGGACGACGGGTGTCGGGTGCTACTAAACACCGTCTGCATCCTAGTATATATTTTAACTAGAAATAAATTAAAAGGTGAGGAGTTCTCACCAAAGCTATCCCAACTCCACGACACTTCAAATGTAGAAGTCTTCGCCGTTCTCGCCTTTTGTCACTTTCTCTACATATGTAAAAATTGAATTTTTACTTTGCTATTCTATATATAAAAATCGAATTTTTTCTTCGCTATTCAATATATAAAAATTGAATTTTTACTTTTCTATTCAATATATAAAAATCGAATTTTTACTTTTCTATTCAATATATAAAAATCGAATTTTTACTTTGTTATTCAATATATAAAAATCGAATTTTTACTTCGCTATTCAATATATAAAAATCGAATTTTTACTTTTCTATTCAATATATAAAAATCGAATTTTTACTTTTCTATTCAATATATAAAAATCGAATTTTTATCTTCACTTCGTTACAAAAATTATATTTTTAACTTTTCGATAACATAAAAATTATATTTTTAACCTTTCCATGATATAAAAATATCGTCTTTTTCAAATTAAAAATATCGTCGTTTTCTCTTTATAAAAATCAAAACTTTCATTGTTAAAAATTAAAACTTTCAATCCTACAACAATCAACACTTTTGTTCTATATAAGATCAAATAATCAATTCTGAAAAGAGAAATTAAAAAAAAAAAAAGCTTACAGTGGAAGGGGAAAGGGGATTGGCTGCGCTAGAGGGGGAAAGGTGTCTTCACGCGAGCGCTAGAGGTGGAGGGGGCTGAGGAAGCGGCGTCGGGGGGGGGGGGGGGGAGACCCTGCAGTGGCGCACTCGAGGTAGGGGTGGTGCGACGTCGTTCTGGGTGCTAGGGCTTGGGCGAGTTCGACGCTGGGGTTCGAGACAGGGAGGAGGAGAACGGGAAGAGAGAAGGAGGGGGTGGCGAGGTCTGCTGGGGCGCGGCGGAAGGCGGTCATCGGTGGCTCGAGGGCCCCAGGGCGGCGGCACGATTTGTGTTTTTTTCTGACCTATTTCGATTTGAACGGGGGGTGAGTATAGAGAGAGAGAGGGCAAGGTTAATATAATTTATATATTTTATTATTTATTTATTTCAAAAAGTAACTTTTACATTCGAACTCGAAATCGAACTCACCGCCTGTCGTCCATAGCCAATTACCCCCATTTCGAACACAATGGGATATGTATCGTAGGCTGATTCGATCATTTCGATCAGTTTCCGTTTAAATTAAAACATAAATCTATATATATTCAATCTGAACGTACATTTCAAATTACCGGGGTCACATACTAACTCGAAAAATTCCCAAAAAATATTTTCTAGCTTCATATTGACGATACGGTCCTAACAAAACTTATTTCATCGAATTCTGAGACCGTTTGAAAAATGGCCATTTTCCAGTCGATTAAAATCAACTAAAACTGGTCAAACACGTTTTCCTTTGCCACGCTCACATATTGACTCGAAAAATTATGAAATTTGGAATCTAGCAATAGCCTGACATCCCGGATCTAACAAAAGTGGTTTCGTCGAAATCCGAGGTCATTTGCAAAATTTCCATTTTTAAGGGCTTGAATTCCATAGCGACTATTCAGAATTTTCAACTGGACGTATCTTTTGATTCCCACTATGAAATTTCAATTTTTTGGATTCGTTGGAAAGATATTCACAATTAGATTCCATATTTTATTTGTTTCACTAAAATCCGGTTTATTTTGCACCCGGTACATTCATTTGAATTTTGAAATCGAATTATCGAACTACCGCGCCGTTTTCAATTCCTTTTATAAATATAAATAAT
Source organism: Allium sativum (assembly GCA_030737875.1). Lineage (NCBI taxonomy): Eukaryota > Viridiplantae > Streptophyta > Magnoliopsida > Asparagales > Amaryllidaceae > Allium > Allium sativum. The sequence continues at coordinate 19,627,020 of JASFAX010000025.1, forward strand.
TATTTATATTCCAACGTCGATTCAAACGAATATATACGTTCTAATTCTATTCAAAATAAATTTCTCGTCGATATTATTTAAAATAATTCATTTTAAATAATCAAAATTTGCTAAAATTGCCAAAATAAAAATTTTATACTGGCCCAGATTTCCGGGTTATTACAGCTTTGTTATTCGTTTTAATTTAATTATATATATAATCCGTTCTTCGACTTCCAAACCAATTTCATTTCACACATGTCGTAAAAATAATATTTTTAGCCAACAAATATTCATTTCAACACATGACTATTTTTAACACTTCATATCTGTGATAAAAATGTGATTTTTATTGTCAAAACAATTTATTTCAAACATGATTATTTTATATACTTCATATAGATGATAAAAATTTGATTTTTATTGTTAAAACAATTTATTTCAAACATGATCATTTTTATAGATTCATATGTATAATAAAAATGTGATTTTTATTGTTAAAACAATTTATTTCATACATGATTATTTTTAGCGATTCATATATATAATAAAAATGTGATTTTATTATTAAAACAATTTATTTCAAACATGATTATTTTATATACTTCATACACATGAATATATTTCTAACACATGAACATTTTAGAAAATTTCGGCAGCATAACGGCAGAGTAGTTAAAATCGGCATCGTCCCGAATACGGCTCCTCGTGCTACCTTAAAGCCTCGCAGCTTTTGACAAGGAGGATTTCAATAATCAAGTTCGTACGCAGACGAATTTTTCCACAGACTAATCCTATTTGGTTTCAACCACAATCAACCACAATCAACAATCAACCATTCGTAATATTCACCAAATTTCACGTCAACCAAAATCCAAACAATCACAACCAATATATATCGTCCATGGTCAGTGGACGAGGGGAGTGTATATATATATATATATATATATATATATATTACAATTTTATTTCAATTTTCATTTCAACTCCATTCAATGCACATATGATTTTTACAACGTGTATATAACTTATACAACGCTTATACATGAGGTATACAACGCTTATATAACTTATACATCGATTATATAATTTATACATCGTCATTCCATTCAAATTTGAATTCATAAATCTCATCTTGGGTTCCACCCCTCCAAAAATTGTAGGAAGCTCCAAAAATTCTCCGGTCTCTTCTAGAATGTAGAAGACGTCGCCATGAATCCAATGTCTCTTGTTTCACTGGATTTCGACAACATAGCAAAAAGATATGATTTTTATTGTAAAATCATAATTCGTAGCGCTTTAAAGTGCTATAAATAGTTAAATTTATTTCATTCGTTACCTTCAACAAACTGTTCAAAAATAGGTTTGCATTTATCTTCCAATCCGCTGCGCACCCGCGCGCGGTGGAGGGGTCCACTTTGGTGGCCAGAATCGTCCTCGGTGGTGGTTCAAAGATTGGAACTTCGGGAAGCTCGTTTAAACGATACAGGGCACGAAAAAATCCAATCCCTATATGGATGTGAAGCTCGTGAGGAGTACTATAAATTTCCCAACTATGGCATTTGATTTTACTGAGTGGATTGGCCAGAAATCAAGAGAGAAGGGGGAAGCGGTAGTCGCCGTCGACAGTAGCGGGTTACGGGGTATTTGGGAATTTTAATTTAATAAAGAAAATTTCTGATTGGTCGATATATATATATATATAATTGAAAAATAGTGTTTTCTCAACTGGACTTCAAATCAAACCCAACGACTATCACCCCTAGCTAAAAACCCAAATTCCGAACACAATGGAATATGTTTTATAAGCCCATTCGACTGTTTCAGTCAGTCATTTCTGAAATTAAATTATAAAACATTCAAACATGGATTTGAACGTACATTTCAATTTGTCGGGACCACATACTGATTCCAAAAATTCCCGAAAAATAAATCTAGCTATGTTTGGACGATACGGTCCCAACAAAAATGATTTCATCGAATTTGGAGACCGTTTGAAAAATGGCCATTTTCTGATCGATCCAAATTGACTTAAATTAACCAAACACATTTCTTTTGCCACGCTCACATATTAACTCCAAAATTTATGGAATTTAAAATCTAGCAATAAGCTGATATTCTAGATCAACAAAAGTGGTTTCGTTGAAAATGGAGGTCGTTTGCAAAATGTCTATTTTTATAGGCTATATTTATTCCATAGCAACCTTTCTGAAAATTCGTTTGGCCTTAACTTTTGATTCCCACTATGAAATTTCGATTTTTCAGATTCGTTAGAAAGATATTCTTGAACATATTTAAATATTTTTGGTTTCACTAAAATCTATATTATTTTGCATCTTGTACAGTCAGTCAAAGTTCGAATTCAAATTTTCAAACTGCCGTGCCATTTCAGGCCTTGTTTTATAATTAAAATAAATATATTCGCTATAACTTCGATCCAAAAGAATTTTTAGTCGTTATTATTTAAAATAAATTATTTTAAGTATTCAAAATTCATTAAAATAGCCAAAATAAAAATTTTAAATTGGTTCTGATTTTCCGGATTGTTACCATCTCCCCCACATAAAATATTTTCTTCCTCGAAAAGGAACGTAGCTGAAAGTTGTTTAACTAACCAACTCAACTTTCATTTTGGCTTTCATTCTTCAACTTTTCAACTCCTAAGAATCTTCCAATTCTTTTAAAATTTGGCTAACACCCTAAATTTTCGAAAAATTTCGCTATAACCTCCTTTGTACTTAGAGGGGTTTGGAAATTTATTGGGTCGTATTAGGTACCCAATAAATCCTAAAAAGAATACACATATTTATAGTGATATATTCCGGTGTCCACAGGGGAATGTGTATTGATCATAACTCCAGAGAATAAATTCTCGGCACCCTATAAATGGTTTTTGTGCCTTAATGACAAGAGAGACGTGTTTATTGCCATCTCCAGACCCATGTGGGTTTTTTTATTAATCTGGCAATTTACAGTTACATTAGATATAGTCCATATAAGTCTTCGGTTCAACCTGTAATATAGCCATCGCCATACAAGCCTCTCGCTCGTATGGTAAATCATCAACCTCGTCACATAAGCTTCAAATGCTTATGTGGTATATGATAAAGTATGTTATCTTCAAGAAGTATGCCATGTAGTGTAGTTCAAAATTAATTGCTACTATATATCCTATGGCGACGTTTATTATTTCACACAGAACAACCAGCACTCTGCATCCAATGGAATTCGCAGGAGTAAATATAATAAGTAAAATTACGCATCCAACTCATTAAGATTTACCTATTTGTCAGGCATGGAAATAAATTCTTTAGTCAACAGCAAATCCATTTACCTGTTCAAACATATATAATGTACATGCATATATTTCAATCAATTTTCAAATCAGTTCAATATTTGATTTTAATTTGCATAAATTTACCTTCATTCTCTTATTGATTAGATTAATTATCTTCCCAATATTTTGATTAGTCAAATTCATAATCACACAACACAAACAATAATCACTTTGTTGATTAACTTTTCAAAAATATACTAATTAATTCATATACTCTTTTGAAATCATTCAGACTATATAATTAAAAAAATTACATCCATGAAAAGGAAATACAGAAAAGTAGAAAATAATACGGAAATGTAAAATATGGTAAATGTACCTTGCACCAGAGTAAATCAGAGATATCCACCCTGCAATTGGGATAGGCTTTCTTAATGCTCTCCTCGGTTTCCCAAGTACAGTCTCATGGATCTCCACTCCATTGCACTTTGACTAAATGAACCTTCTTGTTCCTCAGCTCTTTAGTTTCTTTACCAATAATCTTTATCATCTCTCTTCTCACAGCTAACTCTAGAGTAATTTCCAAATCTTATTGCGCGACTTCTTCCACGACCAAATCTGGATCATGCACATGCTTTCAAAGTTGAGATACGTGAAATACATCTTGTACTCCAGGCAACCAGTCAGGTAATTGAACCTTATAAGCGAGAGTTCCAATCCGTTCGAGCACAGGAAATGGACCAATAAATCTGGGTGCCAACTTCCATGTTTTGCCAAATCGGACTACTCCTCTCATTGGAGATACCCTCAAATATACATAGTCACCAATAGAAAAAGACAGATCTCTTCTTCTCGAATATGCATAGCTCTTCTGTCAGCTTTGAGCTGCTAATAATCATTTCTTAATGAAATCGACTTTATCCGCAACTTGAGTTTGAATAATGGACTCATTGCCCGAGAACGGTACTCCACCCAGATTTCGATATCTCTTTAATAGAGCTTCTATATCTGATCCTGGCTGTGGGAGCACAACTGGCTCATTAAATTGTCGAACCATAGGATTACTTCTTCTGCTTCTGCCACTCAATTTTCTATGTCTGCAAATAGTAGACAAAGTGTCAGGCTAACAGAAAAGGTATTTTAAAGCATAAAGACATATACTTGAATGTAAATGTGCCTGTTAGGGTGCATTTCATCCTGCTTTACTCATTCAAGAATATTACTGATCCTATCTAAAATGAGTTATTCATCCTAGAATACATCTGATTCTATTTCTGACGAGTTCGTTAATATGTTATATTCCAGAACTAAGCTTAACCAAAGCTCTGATACCAGGTGTGACGGCCCCAAACCCCTGTTCCACGGTGGCAAGGGTAATCTTTGGAATATAACACATAAACAGTAACAACATAATAGAAATATATAATTACACTAGATAATGTACATCAAATAATAATCATTAGAGTTACACAGAATACAGGATCACACTTTGTACAACATACAGTTTCAGCTTTATATAAAATATCTACAGCAGAATCAAACATAATATACATAACAGGAGCTGAACAACATAAAAGAAGTGATAGAATCCATCTTCAGCTCCATAGCTATCCAAAGAGAGCCTGCTAAAACCTGAATACAAGGCTGCCCATGAAGAAAATAGGGCACCTGAGTTTGCAAGTGAAACATATTACGAGTCAGTCATGGGACTGGTATGAGAAATCTACTTAACTTATTTTACAATAAGGCCAATCACAGGACCATGCCGCTAACACGGAACGGGTTTACTCCATTGGATTGCTAGTGTTTAAACAAGTAAATCATTTAAACATCGCAATTCTTTTTACAAAAATGAAGCCATTATAAGACTCATGTCCCATCACACAATGCAACACAAGCCGGAGGATAGAGTTTTACCTTATAACGGCCAAAATATGCTTGATACGTATAAATCAAATCATTGATATTATTACTAGTGTTTATATGTTTCAAAAACAATTTCAATCATAAGTATCAATCATAGACGGCATGGGTACCATATATCATGTCGCCATATATAGGTTTACAATCAAAACCGTACGATGTCGTATTTGGAAATTGGATTTCCGTCATGAACCAAGGCAAGGGATTGTCCTTACCGCTTCGAGACTCTCTAGCCCGAGCCTCAGGACCCAGACACAGGTGGGCCCTTGGATTGTTAGGGCCGGTCCACACGGAGTGGATTAAAATGCATGAACACTGCGTTTTCCCGCCCTATAGGGCATAAACTGGTCATATCCCGACCAAACCATCGGCTCCGCAGAGACCGAAATAACCAAGGCGCCTCGCTATCCATCATCCACATAAGTAAAACGTCAGGGCTTGCAAAACGCTGACACCACTCCTAGCTAGAAGGAAATGCATGTCCTCCCTGAAGTCCCCTCCCGTTTCTGGCTCATACCGGGGTGTGAGACTCGCGAATCAACGCTAAACACAAAGCTAGCTATTTAAAGCCATGCTTTGATCATCAACCACAAAGCTCTGCTTTTCAACAAAAGCCTTGATCACAGCATCTATGCATGCCATGTTGTCAATCTACAACATCATACACATATCCATTTACAAGTCTGTTCTGGGTCTGAACGAAACCGTAGGTACCTTATTCCTCGTCCCATATGTCCAGTACAAGAGAGAGATCCTCGCACATTCGAACGATCAACAAGTACATCCGGAAAACCGCCACTGTAACCCCTTCAGGGCAGCAACTCCCATCAAAGGCATCAGTAGCCATCCATTCGATGTGAATATCATCGGTCTTGCACCGTCTTCATATCTTCGACTTCTAATCATCGACCAATTATTTGAAATTAGATTTAACTCGGCCTTTCCAAACAATTCACATATGTTTAGAATTCAAATCAATTCATTTCCATGGTTAAATTATTTGACATCTATAGTTTAGTTCATTAATGTAATTTTCACGTCAAACACATTCAACCATCAAATATCCAATAAAGTGGGTAAATTCGGTTTATTTCCATTCCGTATCATTTATAATATTTTATAACGATTTATCGCTACTTTTATTTATTTAAAAATAGCCCATTTATTCAAAATGATGCTTCAGGCCCTAACGCGGCTATGACGCAGTTTTTTCCTCAGATTTGATTTACACATATCTGAAAAATCTAACCGTTGGATCTTTACGAATTTTATACCATTGGAAAGATCTTTTCAAACCAGACCCAACGGTTCTAGTTTTGGGAAAATCCGACGATCAGATCTCCCGATACAATCGTTTGAAGTTACGATTTCAAAACACAAACTGCAGCGTCGTTATTCGTTTTATTTTATATATATATATATAATCCATTCTAGCGTTGTTTTTATTCATATTTGAATTAAACATTTCACACGATCTAACCGTTGGATCTTTACATATTTGATATCGTTGGAATGATATTTTCAAAGCGAACCCAACGGTTCAAGATTCGTGGAAATCCGATGGTCGAATTTCTCGGTATAATCGTTTAAAATCACGATTCCAAAACACGAACTGCTGCTTCGCTATTCGTTTCAGTTTAATTATATATATATATATATATATAATCCGTTCTTCGATTTCCAAACCATTTTCATTTCACACATGTGGTAAAAGTAATATTTTTAGCCAACAAATATTCATTTCAACACATGACTATTTTTAACACTTCATACCTATGATAAAAATGTGATTTTTATTGTCAAAACAATTTATTTCAAACATGATTATTTTATATACTTCATATAGATGATAAAAATGTGATTTTTATTGTTAAAACAATTTATTTCAAACATGATTATTTTTAGCGATTCATGTACATAATAAAAATGTGATTTTTATTGTTAAAACAATTTATTTCAAACATGATTATTTTATATACTTCATTCACATGAATATATTTCTAACAAATGAACATTTCAGAAAATTTCGGCAGCTTAACAGCAGGGTAGTTAAAACCGGCACCGTCCCAAGTATGGCTCCTCGTGCTACCTTAAAGCCTCGCAGCTTTTCACAAAGGGTTTCAATAATCTAGTTCGTAATTTTTCCACAGACTAATCCTATTTGGTTTCAACCACAATCAACTATAATCAACAATTAACCATTCGTAATATTCACCAAATTTCATGTCAACCAAAATCCAAACAATCACTACCAATATATATCGTTCATGGCCTGTGGACGAGGGGAGTATATATATATATACATGTATAGAAATACATTTCAATTTCATTTCAATTTTCATTTCAGCTCCATTCAACGCACATATGATTTTTACAATGTGTATATAACTTATACATCGTACACATAATTTATACAACACTTATACATGAGGTATTCAACGCTTATATAACTTATACATCGATTATATAATTTATACATCGCCATTCCATTCAAATTTGAATTTAGAAATCTCACCTTGGGTTCCACTCCTCCAAAAACTGTAGGAAGCTCCAAAAATTCTCCGGTCTCTTCTAGAATGTAGAAGACATCGCCACGAGTCCAATGTCTCTTGTTTCACTGGATTTCGACAACATAGCAAAAGGTTATGATTTTTATTGTAAAATCATAATTCGTAGCGCTTTAAAGTGCTATAAACAGTTAAATTTATTTCAATCGTTACCTTCAGCAAACTGTTCAAAACTAGGTTTGCATTTATCTTCCAATCCGCTGCGCTATAGGAGGATCAGCTAACGCCACGTCGAAGAGGGAGGAGAAGCACACCCGCGCGCGGTGGAGGGGTCCACTTCGGTGGCCGGAATCGTCCTCTGCGGCGGTTCAAAGTTTGGAACTTCGGGGAGCTCATTTAAACAATACAGGGCACGAAAAAATCCAATCCTTATATGGATGTGAGGCTCGTGAGGTGCACTACAAATTTCCCAACTATGGCATTTAGTTTTACTGAGTGGATTGGCCAGAAATCAAGAGAGAAGGGGGGAAGCAGTAGTCGCCGTCGACAGTAGCGGGTTACGGGGTATTTGGGAATTTTAATTTAATGAAAGAAAATTTCTGATTGGTCGATATATATATATATACTTAATTGAAAAATAGCGTTTAATCCACCGGACTTCAAATCAATCCCAACGACTGTCTCCTCTAGCTAAGTACCTCAATTCCGAACACAATGGAATATGTTTCTAAGCACATTCGACTATTTCAGTCAGTTATTCTTCATATTAAATTATAAAACATTCAACTATGGATTTGAACGTACATTTCAATTTGTCGGGGCCATATACTGATTCCAAAAATTCCCGAAAAATAAATCTAGCTATGTTTGGACGATACGGTCCCAACGAAACTGATTTCATTGCATTTTGAGACCGTTTGAAAAATGGTCATTTTCTGGTCGGTCCAAATTGACTGAAATTAACCAAACACATTTTCTTTTGCCACACTCTCATATTAACTCCAAAAATTATGGAATTTGGAATCTAGCAATAAGTTGACATTTCAGATCTAATAAAAGTGGTTTCGTCGAAAATGGAGGTCGTTTGCAAAATGTCTATTTTTATGGGCTATATTTATTTCATAGTGACCTTTCTGAAACTTCATTTGGCCTTAACTTTTGATTCCCGCTATGAAATTTCGATTTTTCAGGTTCGTTAGAAAGATATTCTTAAACAGATTTAAATATTTTTGGTTTCACTAAAATCCGTTTTATTTTGCATCTTATACAGTCAGTCAAAGTTCGAATTCAAATTTTCAAACTGTCGCGCCATTTCAGGCATTGTTTTATAATTAAAATAAATATATTCGCTATAACTTCGATCCAAAAGAATTTTTAGTCGTTATTATTTAAAATAAATTATTTTAAATATTCAAAATAAATTATTTTAAATATTCAAAATTCATAAAAATAGGCAAAATAAAAATTTTAAATTGGTTCTGATTTTCCGAGTTGTTACGAAAAAGTTACCTAGAAACTGCTATGATGTAAATTCAACTAGAAAATATAAAACTGATACCTTAAAAAATATAAAACTGATACCTAAAAATTGCTATGATGTAAATTCAACTAGAAAATATAAAAATGATACCAAAAAAAATATAAAACTGATACCTAAAAAACGGCTATGATGTAAATTCAACTAGAAAATGTAAAACTGATACCCAAAAAAATATAGAACTCATACCTAAAAATTACTATGATATTTTAAAGAAAAACTAATACAAAAAATGTTTACATCACAATTTGATTGATTAAAATGATATAATTTCGATTGAATTGCAAAGCTAATGTAATGGTACAAGTACTAAACTAATATAGCACCAAAATTATTAACACAAAAGCATAACACTGTTATTACAGGAAAACTGATACCTTAAAAAATGACAAACTAATACCTAAAAATTGCTACTAAATTCACCATCCAAAAAGGTAATTTCTGTCGTTCATCTCTCTCGTTCGATTTTCTACGACGTATTCACGAAATCAAAAATCACGAAATCCTCTTTGCTGCCTACCAAATCAAAATCCGCGGTACCTTCGTGAATCGACGAAGCCGATTGAGATGATATAATTAGGCAAATCAAATAAATTGAGGAGCTCAAACAATTCTGAAAATGATTGAACGAGAGAGATGTTTGAAGATCAAATCATGGAGAAAAAAACCGCGTTGGAGAAAAATTGAACGAGAAAAATATCGTGCGAGATAGAAATGACAAAGAAGAAACAGGGCACGTGATTTATGGAACTAAAATATAATTAGTGTATTGTTCTTTCGGTTAAATTTTTAATGAGTTGTCCTTATGAATAAAAAAGCCCTTAATTTTGTCCTTGTAATTATTTTCCTATAAAATAAAATATCAGAGTACATAAAATCATATCCCTCCCCGTAAGTCATACTAAAGTAGAGAGCAAGTCAAAACGATGCATCTCAAGAAGTCCAAGTCAATTCCAAGCTGTAGGAGAAATCGTAGTCACTGTTGAGTGTTGCCGCTCTGGGGACCTAGAGGGGGGAAGGAAGAAAGAGATGAAAGAAAAAGGTTCAGACATAAAGTCTAGCGAGTTCCAGTGACTTACAAATATGCATAAAATAGGAATGCCAAGACAGGTAACTAAGAATGGACGAGAAAGATACAGTGTCACAACAGATGAACTAAACAGAATATCATGATGGACATGAATAATAGGAATAAACTATGATCTAATAATGCTTCACATTTATAACCTAAATATGTAATGTCTGAACATGTATGCCTGCACCAATACTAGTATAACAAGTTCAACATGATTTTATAACAGCAGGATTAACAGCAGAAATAAACAGTAGGTTTAAACAGCAGGATTAGGCATACCCTAATTACACAACAGGAGAGGTGTAAACCTAATTACATAACAGCAGGACTAAGTGTACCTTAATTACTACCCATGCGATCGGCTCCCTACTACGTAAATATTCTGTGTCGGCCCTAGCAGTAGGGTGTATCACTCCCTAACCCAAAAACTATATGACAAAGACCTATTTACTGGTGTTATAGCGTCTTATCTTCCCTAGTCGAACCCATGCACGCACATGATTCTGCCGGAACGTGCCCGTAACCATCGCCCCATATGAACCTCTTACTATCCAGTTCAGTAAAGCATCTCCGGCCTTACCTAGTCCAGTTCAGTAAACCCCCTTAAGCTTGTTCCCCCAAATAACTAGGATTTAAGAGTCCCCAAAACATAATACAACAACAAACAAGGGACCTCTTTGCTAATTAATATTTATATTTAACCTAGCGTGTTTACGTTCACTAATAAGCGTGGTTGTAATATTACAAGTCACTAAACTCTTCCCCAAATCCCCTGCCCAGATGTATACAATTTCGCAGCATTTCAATATTTTAATCTACATCTCGTACTTACCCTATTCTTAACATGTCATTTACTTAATGTCCGTTCAAGTCAAATTTAACTTGTCCAATTCATATGCATATTATTCATCAACTACATTCCCAAGTTACTGGTTTATGCATAGTGTTCATTCACAACAAGTATATACACATTACCCCTTTTCTATCAGTTTACAACCAGTCTAAACATGTGTATATTTATCCTTTTTCCTAAATTATAGTCAATCAGTCCAAGTAAATAACATGCCTAAATTCCTTTTTTAGGTTATTCATTACTGCCTCAAACATATGCATGCTCTAATCGGATATAGCCTAGGCTTCCAAAGGCCTAGGCTCGACGTAAAATAAAAAGGGGAAATAGAGGAAGTAGAATAGGATCAATTCACTTAGGCATATAGGCAGGACTGGAAATAAACATAAAACATAGAGAATGGGAAAAGGAATATAGATACATATAACTTGTTAAATTATCCAACATCACAAGCATAGTATAACTTGTTCAATTATCCAACATCACAGGCATATATATGACTGATTCTAATGGCACAGGTGATTAACAATGAAAACAAGTATATTTATTTAACCAACACTGTAGATCCTAGCTAGTTTTATTTAACTGTCATGTTCAAGGCCTAAGAAATCAGATCTGTAAATAACAGGAACTCATAGTGAGTCTTGGTGAAGATTATTATATAACATTATGCCGTAGGAAGTACAAGTCCAATCCAAATTGTATGTATGTAAGTCTGGATGTTATCTCTGTCTGATCCAATCTTTAGCAGCATTCTCACATTATATGTTTAAAATATTCAGAATAATTTCATGGAGGTAGAAGAAGATATGAATAATTTGTGTGAATTTGAAATGGGGAAAGCCATCTATTTATAGAGTTACAGAGCCAACATCAACCCTTAGATATTAGGTTTTAAATCAAAAATTGTACTAGTCATGCTGAGTAAGCATGAATAGAGTCGCAAAATAGTCCAGGTTCTTCAGGAAGTATTCGACTAGATCAGGGGTAGGTCGACCCACCTACCCCTGGGTCGACCCTAGGGTCGAGCCAGCCCCTTGGGTCGACCTGTGGGTCAACCCGATATGGACGTGGGTCGTCCCATAATGGGACATTTTCCTGCCTTGTTCGTTTAATTTTCTGGAATTATTAATTTATTATATACACATACAAGCCCCTTATATGTATACAAACTTCTAAACCCGATAACTTCTTCATACGTTGTCCATTTTACGCAAACTTGGGGTCTATTTGAACCAGAATTCCGAGAAGAACGCAATGGTAATGTCGGTTTCACTTAATTCTTAGTATTTAATTAAGTTATTCCCAATTTATTATCTTCAAGTATGGTTATAGTGTATTAAGTTTTGGCGTGTTACAGTATGATAAATAAGTTATTATGTCTAATTTTTAGTATTGAATTTGTTCAAAATTAGGGCTTCTAAGTATGATATTTAACTACAGAATAATGGCTTGCTATGAAAAGTCCTTAAAGAAAGACATCTTGTAATTCCTTATGTCCTTTCATATCAGACGACATAACCAAAATACCAATAACACCATTAGTGCAACATAGTAAATGTGGTATGCCAACAAATTACCATTGAGAAGTAAGTCTTGCATGATAGTCATGTGTTACAGTCTTAATATCTTGCTATTTAGTAAATTAAGTCCATTACGACATAGTGTTGCAATTATGGCTATATGTAGCTTAAAATCTTTTATAATTCCATCAAAAAAGTCAATGAATTGAAGGCTTTGTCAAAAACTAGACCATAAACGCATATGAGGTATACAGAACAATCTTGTAAGTAAATATATAGTGTGCTTATTTCCGATTGTGGTAAAATGATGGTCAAAGTAAAATCTGGGTTGAAGAATAAACTGCGTGACTACTATTAGGTTTAAACGAAAAATGAATACCAGTAAATATCTTCCCATCTTTTACAACTCGAACTTATTCAACAACCAATTTCACCTTAATTGATATTCTAATAAAGATAGTAGCTGTTAACTTGTGTCATTCTATATGTTATATTAAAAAATAAAACAAAGAATATGTATTATTACTGTGAATCATATTGACAGATGTTATTAGGAGAGTTATATCTTGCGAAGGTAAACAATGAACATAACAGGAAGGATACATGAAAACTTAATCTACAAATGTAAGTTGTCAAATAATTGAATAATTGCAGCAGATTGATATGAATACATTGACAGTTAGTGCACCTAAGCCACAGTTAATGCACTGTAGTAATTAGTCCCGGGCATAATTTGTACTAAAAAATGATACGGACAAAAAGATAGGGTAGTGAATAAAAATTGAATATATTTCACAGTAGCTGTAACAACTCATAGTTTTCGATAATTTAGATTATTTAATTTAATATGACTTATGAATATATATTTTGTTATAACTAAAATTTAATGATTTAATTATATAAATTTTGATGTGTGAACTTAGTTAAAGGGGATTAGGTAATGAATTTCAACTTATAATAATGATAATAAGTTGCATTGATTGTAAACTTAACTTTGATTTTGTTGTAGTAATTAATATTGAAATTTGAAAACTTAAAGAATATGAATGGAATTGAGTTAAAGAATTTATAGCTGAAATTCAATTGAATTGGAAAAAAATCAATGTTAGAATTAAATACAAATAAATTCGATTTGCAACGTTAGTTTGAAATTTATTTTGGTTTGAGTAAAATTAACATGTTTTGAAATTAAATGTTTATTGGGAAGAAGTGGTTTAAGTTGTTTAGAAATGTATTTGGAAATTGATAGCAAGTTATTATGACATAAAATGAATTAATTATTTTAAATTTAATTGTCCAATTTAATTTGTTGGAAAATCTTTGAAGTGAATTTATGGTATATGTCAATTACCCTTATAACTAATATAAGTCCTAGTTTGGATAAGAATTAATTTGTTAATATTTAGTATTAAACTTATGCTAATACTTTAATGATCTAATTGTAAAAATGGTATGGTAGAAATTTAGGTATATTGCTTAGGTAATTTAATCCAACTTATTTGGATAGGTAATGATTGATATAGATTGCAAATAAACTTGTGATTGTTTACATTAATTAACAATGAATGTTGGAATTTATTATTTAATGAGATTTATTGATGTAATTAATAATTAAATTAAAATTTTATTTACTAAGTTAAAATTAAATTTGTTTTGTAAGTAAAATTGATTAGTTTTAAAATTTAATTAAAGATAATTATATGAATTGGGAGTATATGGCGAATTGTTAATACTTAAAATTAGTGAATATTAGGCACACATCCCTAAAACCAAACTTAATTATGCTCAGGTCCGGTCACAAAGTTATTGTAAATTTAGTCCCTATTTGCTCGGTGCCATCTGGCATAAGGCAAGGAAACTCAGTAGGTAGTTGTTTCTCTGGCGTGATCTCAACCAGGCATTTAGCTTACATAAGTCGATCAAGTGTTTTCGTTGCCGCATCCATATATAAAACCTACCAATGTGCATTGCTAACTAACTTATCCCAGTTTTCGACCACGTAGAGTGGAATATATGAAAGCTTAATCCGTACAAGCACGTTTTAATGCAGCAGCTACCAACTTTTATGTCCCAAGGTTTAACTATGAATTACTTTTCTTCGTATAATTACTGGGTCAGCATAGAGTATACGTTTCCTATCTTTTAGATCTGAGAGTAAGAAGAAGAAGATATTATCTGTTGATTTCACCTTGATTCCACCCTTTGGTTTCCACAACTTTTTCAAATGATTAGTCACAACAATAAACGATAGCGGAAAGTCTAAGAAGAAGCCCATAATGTAATCTTGACATATCTCTTTGACTGCTTCATAGATTTCCTCAGCGGGGAGGAGGGCTTTGCCTGAGTTTTGAAGCTTGAAAGGAGGTGCAGTAAAGAGTCCTGCATTTTGTATATGTTTTTAATGCACTTTACTTCTTATAATATTAAAAAAATATTTTATTATGCATATACTTATTATTACATTGTTAGTTAGAGGACGACTCTTATATGTGTTGATGTTGTTACATACTAGATTGGTTATATGTATGTATTATTTTAAAAAAATGACTTTTTCACATATGTCAAATATGCAAAACCAAATATTTTATTCATATAATTATTATTTAATAATTTAATATACACACACACACACACTCATACATATTAATATGTTTCGAATTATGATTATATGATTTATATTTATTTATGCCACGATTTCATTCTACTAATTGAATATATATTTTATGCATATACCGTATTATTAAATTTTGGTGACTAGAAATTATTTTTAGATGGCTATTTACTATCATTTAAATTAACATACTTTCTAGACAACTTATGTAAAATAAAATATATTAAAAAATAACTTTTGATTTTTTTTAGTTATTTATTTATCAAACATTCTTTTGTCTATAAGTTGAGAATTTAATAACCATTTTTATATTTTAAAATAAATGCAAACTATAGGTGGAAATAATTAATAATGAAGAAAACATGGAGAAAAATTATGGAAATTTTTTACAACTGAAAATATCATGCTTTATTTTGTGAAAATTTAGAATTTCATTTTGAAAATGTCGGGCTACTCACCTAAACCAGAAGCAACTATCGATGCTACTTTTATTAACATTCAAGTGTCTTTAGACTAATTAATCAGTTTATATATTCTAATATAATAAATTACACTAAAAAATTATTGTGCCGTGTATACGAATTAAAAGCGCATAATTTAATTTTTTATTTTACGAATAAATGCATATACATATATATATTGATATTATAATTTCGCTCTACAACTAAAGAGCTAAACGAATAGTTAAGTTATAAAAATAAATGAAAAATGAGAAATAAGTAGTAGAAATGTAGTAAATGGGGATATAAGAATTTATAGTGGTTTTACGTTGGTTTGAAGGGTTTTTTCACTTTATTGTTGCTTTTATGATTACAAGGTCTCGGATCAGTATGAATATTAAGCGTGTAGAATAAAGTAATCAAATGGCTTAAAAGATCCATTTTTATTCAATGCGGTCGGCTTTTATAGATGTAGGTTGATCGCAAAAGTAGGTGGTACATTACAAGAGAGATCCAAAAGGGCCCAAGCTTAAAATATTCCAAGTATATGATCGATCCTGATCCCTTTACAGTGATCGGTACGTGTCCCTCGATATGAGTCCAATGTTTAGCCAACTTATCTGGTGCTCCCACGTTTTATGAGGCATCCTATGAAGTTTCATCTTGATCTGATTTGAGGTTGGAGTGGCATCTTGTTTGTTGAAGTTGAGTCGTTCTACTGGCTCATCTTGGTGTTGTACAATCCCTCAATATTTTCTAGGTTAATATTTCTCGAGTATTGTTTTGATGGTTAAATCGGTTGTTGTCTCATGGCACTATCTGGTCTTTATCTCTGGGCCTTCGGATGGAGTTTCTGGATTGCCATCTTGATAATCATTGAATCATATCAATCTAGATAGTTTTATATGGCTGGACCAAAAGACCAGGTAACATTTGCCCTCTAAAGTACGTCTTGTGCGAACATAACGTGCTTTGAATTGAAACAAGTCTTGGCGATAGGAACATATTCCATGGTACTCTTAGCAAAAGGTCGTCATCCTTCCCTTGAGTTATGTATGCTAAAGAGTATGTTGTTCTAAATAGTTGAATCACTTTACTGAACCCTGGCAGTATGTACATGATTCCAACTTCCTCAATGGATTATCTTCTTGTTGGAATTTAACTATTTGATTTGAGATTCATCGAAATTCATAGGTGAAGACTTAATTTCAATCGAATCAAAAAATCATTTGTTAGTCACTGTCTCTTACTTATACCTAAGTATAAGCAAGTCATTGCTGGTTTGGGATCACGTATGTTATATGCACGTATGTGATTTTGCGCGATACACTTGAAATTGTCTGTTAATATTATTATAGAACATACTTGTATATGATTATACATGTAAGTATGTGCAACATATTAGTGTCCATAATTTGATCAAGTTAGAGTATTGTACATACTTAGGAGCCAGGTGGGTATTCATGTTCATACGCACATATATGTATTCATGATAAACATACATATATTAATTATAGGTCGACGCATATACGTGTGTATAAATCATGCGTACTGGTTTTATGTCAATAAGTGTATGTCTAAATTCTAGTAAGGATCATGTGCACAAGCAAGCATAAATTGAAAAATCGACATGAATATGTGCCTTGAGTGTTAAGGAATTCACATGGTCTTAGAAGTGTATGGTAATTTCCCTTCTATCCTCTTTCTTTTAAAAAAAGAGTTTATGTATAGGATCAGATCCCATTTTTAGTAAAAATTTATGTAGATTGTTATACTCCATGGGATTAGATTAGTCATTCCCTTCCACGTATATATTGGATCCTTCTCCTTCCTTCTCTATTTCATTTCTAAACCGACTTGTGTTTTTGGTATTTGACAAATTCATTCCTCCCCTTAGATCAGCATAAACCATCATAGCCTCACCTTTGACTAACATTATGTAGGCGCCACCAAGTTATCATCGAATTGTGACCATGTCCCTTTAATTTTAGGTGCTTTCCTTCATTCTTGTAGAATAATTTGAACCGATTTTAGTGATTCAAGTGGTGATGTGGCCATTAGAATTAGGAGATGGACGTGGGCAGAGGCGCTAGGCTGTAGCAAAGAGGTCGATATGGGTTATGGTGAACATAGGTTGACTATGAGCTGGCGATGCAGGAAGAAGAATAGAAGGGTGGAAGAAGGAGTTAGGTCGGTAAGACAAGAGGAGAAAGGAAGAGAGAGAGAGAGGAAAGTAGGGAGACCAACTCGATTCGGAGAAGAAGGGAAAGAAAGGGTTGGCATGAGAAGTCGGGTTGGATAAGTGGTCACGGAAGGTAGCATTGGATTAGATCGAAGGCCTGGTTTTTAGGAGTTACGATCCAAGGGATCAGATCCGCATGTAGTAGCGAGTGGTGGGGTCGACGTTCAAGTTTAGGCCGTTGCGAATTCGTTCGAGTTAGAATTTGAATGCGAGTTATAACTCAATGACTTCTTAATTCCTTGACGCCAGAATTCGTTCGAGTTAGAATTTGAATGCGAGTTATAACTCAATGACTTCTTAATTCCTTGACGGCACATTGATACTTGATCAATAACATAAGAACAAGCATTTAATATTAAACTGGAAAAAAAGTAAAATATGCACATGAGCATAAAACTGAACTATGTACATGTGACTGAACAAATGAACCTAAAATCTATTGTCTGATTCCACGTCTCAATGAAATTCCATGATTCTCGATATGAACAATGGGGTGACGGTCAATGATGGCAGTCGCTCCAGTTACAAACTAAATCTCTTCACCACATTCCATAATATTTAATTAAATTGCATGTGCATACACAAACATTGCACGTTCTGCACTAGTCTACACTAACATGGTGGTACATGTTAATTGCCTAACTATGATTATTTGTGAGTATGGTAAATTAAGGGTATGAGAAGTTCTAGATAACTCAAAGGCTTGCAAGCTAAAAATTTGGAAGAATTCTAGGATCGAGCCATTCTGCAAGTGAATCGAGTCTTAAAACTAGCTATAACTGAACTTCTGAAGAATCAAGTCAATCCCAACATGAAAATCAGACTGAGGGGTTGCATCAGATGAAACAACTTGAAGGTAAGTAGTTGGTAGAGCAACTCGGTGGTTTTTCACTATTGGGGTTGTCCTACAAGGGGAGGATGCATTAGGTAGATGAGGAAGACATTCCACTAGCTTCGGATAATTTAGAAAGAGTGGAAATTCTAAAAGATCCAATGGATTTGTTCGCGTTCAAGATTAACTGACATATGTTAACAAGAATATGCACAAAGCATGCCATTTCTTAAGAAGAGTTTCAGGTTCCAGAGCAAGATGACAGAGCTCAAATGCCTTTAGACGAGTATACAATGTGCAACAGATAGATATGATCTATCGGGTGCGTGCACCCATTCCGCTCGTTCATTCGAGATAAGCTATACTTTATGAGGATGGCTTAAACGCAACTTCATCCAAATAGCTATGCCTTTCTACTTAGGTAATATATTCTATATGTGGAGAAAACGAGAGACGATATAAGAGGACATAAGATATTTTTTATAATTAAGCATTGAAGGATGGCTCATCACTTTTATGGGAGCACTACCTAACAGTCGCATCATTCTTAGGATGTAGAATAAAATTAATTAATTTTAAGCACGACTGGTTCTACATGCGATGTCTGCTCGGGATTGCTTGACATTGGATGGAAGGACATAAGTGTGTTGATTCTTATTCATACCACTTCACGTTAATCGAGTTGTGAGCTCTAGACTAACAGGGAGTTTGAATTATGCAAGCAATGTCCAAAGCCTTTTGGCCAAGAATACTTGGAACGGGTGTCGACCCTATAGGAAGTAGGTACGGCAGATCAAAAAATGCAGACTTTGATTTTTGGTCACAACCTTCATACTCTAGACTTATTAAGGAGAACCATTCTATCGTTCAGGATAACGACTAGGAGATGATAGTGGAATAGGGAGTTGGAGGAATGGAAGAGAGTGATATACCCCCCTCCCCCTAACCCGGTCGTGCTCCTAGGTGCACCCCATATTGAGGGATAACTTGAAGATACAAGGAGAGATCAGAGGTGAAAATAAACAAGCGAGGAAGAACTTGAGTGAGAAGATTATTTGCCACAAATTATAGTTCCTTTTATGACAACTGAACTTAGAACTAAGGGAGCTACAATGTCCGTGTCTCCCACAACAACTGTTGAAATGACAAGCTCAATGGAAACAATAAGGAAATTTAAAGATATGGAAAACATTTCATTGGAGACATCATCATTTGTATTCCACAATGTTAATATCGAAAGCTTCCTTCCAAGCTCGGAAATGGCTTTGATTTCATTGAGTTCTAGGGAGATCACTTCCTTAAGCAAATTACAAACTCGTCTGTTAGGGGCTCATAAGCATTGCATGACACAACACTTATTCATGTGCTAACGGAATGTTTCTGATTCTGATTCTCCTTTATGCAAGTACAATGGGCCAAGAGAGATAGAGAGAGGAAAAGATAGAGATAGAGATAAAGAAAGAGAAGGTCGAGGCTCAAGCAAAGTAGACATCAGTA
The DNA here is from genome assembly GCA_030737875.1 of Allium sativum. Classification (NCBI taxonomy): domain Eukaryota; kingdom Viridiplantae; phylum Streptophyta; class Magnoliopsida; order Asparagales; family Amaryllidaceae; genus Allium; species Allium sativum. The sequence continues at coordinate 19,647,313 of JASFAX010000025.1, forward strand.
AAGAGTTCATCAACGACATCTCAAAGCATGTCGCGCATTGAAAGCATTCGATATTTAGGAGTTGTATTGCCGACACACGAAGATTGCACTCCTCACTTGAGGTCGCCTCCCGTCGATAGGCTCCCAACGATTCAGATAAAAATGGAGATTCCAAAAGTAAGAGGCACTCTGTCATGCCTCTGCCACCTCCTCCTACTAGACATGTGCCCCCACTACCTCCACTAAGATATTATAGCCGGAGTCGGCCAAGCGGAGGCTCCAAAGTGGTCAATAAATCTCTATTTCATGAAAAAAAAAACGAAGAAAGACCAAGTCATTGTCCTGACCTAATACTGAATCCTGAGCAACCAATGGAATTTCTCACGTGCACCTTTCCAAAATTGTACTTTAATGAACTTGTGTTTATGCACCATGCATATGACTCTCGACGAAGTAGATAGAGAAGTGATTGACTAGGTGTTCTGTGTACATGACCAATACATAGGGACAATGACTTAGGCTGGAAATTTGTCTAGGATAATAAGGAAAAAGGAAGTGGAGATTTAAGGTCTGAAACTTGATACCGATATGAATCAAGACGGGAAGCGGCGGAGGCCGTAATTATTGAATTAACAAGGAAGCGTGGACAAGCTAACAATAAGACTGCTAAGATGGCCAAGGAAGGCTCTCACGCTCGAAATAGATTTAGTGAAGAGTTGGATATATCATCCCTCAAAATGAATTATCCTAATAAAGAATGTAAGCTCCACACAATGGAGAATGAGAAGATTAAGAATGCGCTTAAGGATCTCAGGAGGGAGAGAGAGGCCAACAAAGACGAAGCTGGGGAAGCTTTGAAATCTAAGTCAGCGGTCGAGGAATCAAGTAAGATTGTACTCAAACAATCTAATGGTATTAGGATAAGTTTTGAAATTAATCTTGGAGGTATATAAAAATAGAGAAAAGCTTTATTCGACCATCATGGGCTTATATGCTCAAGTTATCATTTACTTCGACCTAATTTGGATCAATAAATATGAAAAAACATTTGCTATGGCTTGGAAGCAGTTTCTGGATGACGAAGCTAATTTTAAGATTATTGATGATGTGAATAAGGAGATTTTGGCGACATAGTATTTACGAGGTGATGTGATGAAAATCTTATAGGAAGGTAACAGTTGCTAGAAGAAGAGGAGGAAACGAAGAAGGCAGTTGTGTTGTCCCAGCAGAAGCGCATGCCATTATAACTGAAAGTATTATGTTTGCACATAGTATTGGCTTAGCGGACCAATCGCCAAGCTAGGAGGTCGTTGTCCCAACAACTGTCACCCCAGCCACGAGGGTTAAAGGCTCTTCTTCTCAATAATCCACTAGTGATCTGGGTTATGACCCCAAAAATCTTAATCTCGCTACAAAAGCCACATTAACTCTGATTCCCGAAGGCAAGAACCTGGTTGAAAATGAAGAGTACAACATCGCAGGTATCTTTATTCTATCACCATCTTACAAATGAATGTTGAGCGCCTGCGAAGAAGCCATTAGGGTTGCCACGGAGTCTCCAAATAAAGAAAAGAGACTAATCATTTTTCTTACCACAGTACTCAAACGATGACTGCTCCAACCACTACTTTAATTGTCCCAACTTCTCAACCTTTAATGCTCCCAATTAATGCTTTAATGGAAGATATCAATTGGTATGAGGCTGCATACGATAAGCTGATAAAGGCCATGTTCGAGGACTTAGGGTCATCAATGGATCAGAGAGATACTATTGATTTAGGGGGAAGTGATCCTACTGGGAAGTACAACTTGGAATAAATGCTTGAGAAACTGGAGGTTATGAAGACTGCTAGGAAATAACGGGAGATAAAGGTAGATAAAATAGCCGTAGGAGAAACAAGAAAGACCATATTTGACCCTCAACCTCTAAAGATAATCCTTTCTCCAAGTGAAAGCGGTCAAATCGAGAAAATCAAAGATGATTCCGAGGAAGGATCCGATTCCAGGAACGGATTCAAAGTAGTCCATCATCCAAGGTTGCTTCTACAAAGGGATAGAAGGGTGCTGGTGTCTGAAGTAGCGGGACTAAGAGAGAGGGGATCCTGCCAAATGTAAGTCGCCTAAAAAGAAACCCATGAAAGGGAAATAAGGCAATTACCGAAGGCGAAGTAGATGTATGTAGATACATTCTTGGCTCTCTTGGCCAAATTTTGTGCCAGTATGCCCCTCGCATTTGGATATGACTCATAGTAGTTGTAGTTTTAGCCAAGTACTTGTCTGTGAATAAAAGTCATGTTTCCGTTTATTCTATGTAAATTTTGTCTTAGCGTTCGAGCTTCTATGCGCTTTCCATTGAATATACTTGTACGTTGTCACTCTTCATTACACTTGAACTTGACTAGGTTACTCAAGAGTTCGAGAATCACTTTGGTGGACCACCCCGTAGCCTTCTTTCGGTCGCGGTTCTAGGTCATGTTGTCTATTAAGTTGGGTATTTCACTCCCGTGATCTCCTTAAGATTGTGATCTCAAGTCATTGTGCATTCTGGAGTTAAGAGCACCACTCTCGAGACCTCCTTTCAGATTTGATCTCAAGTCGCGTTCTCTTTCGTACGTTGATCCCAGGTCATGTGAAGTTCAATGTTGGGCATCGTGGCTAGCCCTTTAGACTCATGCATTATTGGTTTGGGGTTGAGTTATAAGAGTTGTTTTTTTCCCCTGTATACTCGCTCGTCGTTCGTTTGGGTAAGATTCATATGCGCATTTTTTTGTCGGTTTATACACAAACCAATGTTTTGTGGATCATAGTTGGCTGAGTGAACAGTCGATATTGCATTCACTTAGGCTAGAAAGGTTGCCCTTAAGTTTGGGGACAAACGATTTGTGATCAGACATTCAAGTCATGAACGATGTTACTTGTTTATACTTGGTCTTGTCATTTCTTCAAGGCTCAAATTAGTTTAGGGGCAACTGGAACAACACCTGTGTTGTTGAAGTCCGATGATGAACTTGGAGTGGTGAATCGATGATAAGCTCTAAGGCATCATATTCTTCGAATGTCGCATTCATGTATGTAAGTCAATGGTGTCACAACCTAGCACATTATGCATAATTGAAATTTATCGGGAGCGCGATTCGATGAATGAATGGATAGATCACATTCATCTATAGTCACACTATGCCTAATAAATTGAAGTTTAAGTCGACAGACTAACTCTTAAGTATGCAGAAGCATAAGTGGGTCATGTCATGCCCATCGTACTGACGGTCTACTTGGCACATGGAAAGCTAAGTCAAAAAATGTGTTCCTAAGTATGTAAAGCACAGATAGGTCGTGTCGCTTGTGTCATACTTATACCATTTCCCTAGTGTAGGAGGTAGACAAGAACATCGAATGAATAGATTGCACTCATATCGGTGGTATCCCGATGGTCCACTAGTGGCCCATGAAGATTTATATTGGAACCTACCTCTAGGCACCTACATGTTTCACCTAAGATTTCATCTAGTTGATCATGTCCACAACTCAAACAACATATGAAAATAAGGTTTATAATTGAGTATTTTATTGAAATGTAATAAACAACAAGGTTTATAATAAACAAAAAACTAAATGTAGTGAAATAGATGTGGCATCAATTGTCTGAGACATTTATTCCTGCTTTAGCCTTATCAAGCCAAAAGCTGATTCATGAGGATTCAGTTAATAATCAGGGTCTTTTCATGTCGCTGCTCTAGGAAAGCGTTGGAAGGCTCTAGAGCCACATTTTAAGGAGCTTGTTTGTAATATTCTAGTTTTCTTTGGCGGATAAGTTTCTCAATGGAATCCCTCAAGTAATGGTAGGCGTTCATGCCGTGATCGTAGATTTCATGATATTTGCAATATCACATTCTTTTTACTTTTGCGATGATTCTTTGGGATTGATATTTTGGTACTAGAGTGTGTTGTAGTTTTCGAGGTAAATGTTTTCAACGGAATTATTAAGGGGAGTGTAATTGTCATATGAAAGAAACCTTGGTCACTTCTTGGAATCATTCTTTGTATCATGACTACCTCTATTGTTACTGCCTTGATTAGGTCTATTTTGGGCACTAGGTGTAGCCTTACTGAACTCTCTTTGATTTGCTTCGATGCAACATTACTTTGGGCATTATTTTGTTGTTGCTAAATGGGATGACCATCATTGGTTTTGTTTCTATGAGTTCCTTCCTGACATAGTTATCGGTTTGCCTTTTCATAAAAGTATTCCAGTGCTTTTGGAGGCTTCCTATCGATTTGTTCACTGAAGTCAGTTTCAGGATGGATGCCTTTGATAAATGCAATAAGAACGATGCTTTACTGTAGGTCATCCACCTCTGCTAGAGAGCTACTGAAGCGTTTTAGAAATATTCTGTGCGATTTTCTAGCCGTATGGAAGATGATAGAAATGGGCATGATGTTCGTGATTCTAGTGGTGTGCATGCGAATTTCTTAACCATCTTTCTGCGAATTAGTAAAGAAAGGTATGGTTGCGACAAAAATCGAGAGAAACATAGCAAAGTGATGCCATTAAGGAATATGTGGAAGCATTTGCACTTTACTACATCGATGGGGCGTACAGAATCAATATTCCACTCATAACGGTTAAGGAATTGTCAATGATTGAATTTTCCTGAGTATGACAGGAGATGGCGCATATCAAACCATCGAGGCCATTTGGAATTCAAAACTACTTCAGTAAATAACTTACGTGTGACGACCGCCCATAGCTCATGCACTTAACAAGAGGAAAAGTGCACTGAAAGACGTGCCAGACAACCATGGACGATCATCAAGGTAAGATAATATATGCAGAACTTGTCGTACAACTCACAGTGCAAGGATAAAATATAATAGAACATATACAACAGGCAGTAATAGCGAAGAATAATTGCGCAGAATATTAAAAATTCATATCATCAAAAGGATATCCATAGTACCACAGGATTACATCATCAAATTCTTTACAAGAAGCCTCACTACAATCACTCAAAGTATCATAAAAACCATAACGCCGGAAACATATAATATGTAGGAAATAATATGTCTGCCTCCTGCTCGTCATCACTCTACAGCATCGTCCTCATCAAGATCTACTACCTGCTACCTTCTACCTGCTACTCAGTCTGTCCATCCAAAACATGGATGAACAGCCCAAGGCAATAAGAGGGAAACATAAAACCTTGAGTCAGACAATAGTCTTAATGAGCGATAAAATAGCTATCTAACATCATTAATAAAGTATATTAGAAATAGGTAAATTAAACATCCAATCTACCAACACATCATCAGAAAAGAACCCCAAACCCATCTCCTCCACATCCAACAGTGATAGCCTTTGCAACAATCATTAAAAACCACGCAGTAATAGCTATAGCAACTAATTATCCTGTGTAGACCATCCTAGTCGAATTTGACAGCTCCCAAGCACAAGCCCCGTAGGCCTAAATCAACATTAGACAAACACCCAAAACATATCTCCTTCGACGTTGGACAATCTACACAAGGAGAGACAAGCAAAACAATCATCATCCATGACTTTGGCTACACTGCCAATCCTTCCTTGAGACCATCGTTAATCGTATGACTGGTTACGTTATGCCATTCTATCAAGGGCTAATGGTAACCGCGGTTCTAGCTAAACTCTGTAAGCCTTCGTGACTCATATGTTTGTCTTCCCAGAAGACAACTAGGCCCATCATGACTTCCCAGGGTACTCGACTAGTCCAACTAACCTTTTAGACGTCCCTATTATAACCTTACTTTGAGTCTGCTAGAACCCCCGATCAATGATAGTCCCTTGGCGTCTAATATCTCTGGTCGTCATCACTGGCAACTTTCCACAAGCTCAGATACCATATCGAGCAACCACTACTACAAGCTCAAACATACTTGAGTCGTTTGGAAATTCATTGCATTTCGTCGATCAAAGAACACTTCATATCACTTCGAATATTCCTCCCTGAATTCACTTCGAAGCCACGTCGGTCTCGAACCAAAATAATCATCACTTTTAGTCGACATTCATCCGTAGTACTTCAGCCTTTCCGCTATGAAAAAACAAACTATAGCGCTTAAATTCCCATCCACGGTGTTTGTTAAACGTTGTAGTATCTTCTGCCTGATCCATAAAAAAATGACCCAACTCATCTGGTAATGAACGACCCAACTCATCAGATCATAAACAACCCACCAATCTAGATGACCCGACCTAAGAGCAACGACCCAATACTTGAACGACCCAGGTTGTGTCCAATCCTTCTCGGGTAACTCCAATCTTTATGCGAGCTTTCCAATCCGCTCGACTATCGAAAACGGTCCAACGAATCTTGGAACTAACTTTCCTTTACTTCTAAATTTAACAACATGCTTCAATGGAAAAATCTTCATGAAAACCATGTCACCAATGTCGAACTCCAAATCTTTTTGATGCTTATCAGCAATCTCTTCTAACGGCCTTAGGCCGCCTTCATTTGTTGTCGAATGACCTCGATACAATCTGAGGTTTCTCTGATCATCTCTGGCACAAGTATCAACTTGTCTCCAATTTCTAACCAACATGCCGGAGAACTACACGGTCTACCATACAACGCCTCGTATGGTGCCATACCAATGCTCGCCTGTTAGATATTGTTATACACAAACTCAACTAGATGTAGATGGGTTTCCCACGATCCCCCGAAGTGCAATACACAAGCCCTCAGGGGATCATCCAAAACTCGGTTAACCCTCTTGGTTTGAGCTCAAACTCCTTATCCACTTTTTCTAACTTCTGGATAATATCGACAAGCTTTGCATCACGCTTTTGGCCCTCGCCAATCCTTTCGATGAGAATAGGTCTTATCAATAAGCTTGCCAACATTTCAGGTTCCAACTCACACCATGGTCTGAAATCAAATCTACAAAGTACTCAAGGTTCTTCCATTCTGAAAACATCACTTCCAAACTTGCGTGTCTTAGTCTCAATGCATCAGCCACCGCGTTACCTTTAACAGGAGCATAGGTTATTCCTAAAACATATTATGCCAGAAACTCTAACCACCGTTGCTACCAAAGATTCAAATCCTTGGAGAAAAGATACTTTAATTACTTGTGATCTGTAAACAACTCGAATCGAACTCCCAGTATGTAATGTCTCCACATCTTAAGAGAAAACACTATCGCTACCAACTCCAAATCATGAGTTGGATAATTCCTTTCATACGGCTTCAGTTGTCGACTTGCGTAGGCCTAACTCCATCCTTCTGCATTAGTACTGCTCTAAGTCCATTACCACATGCATTAGTGTATACCACCATCTCTTCGTTCCCACTTGGAATGGTCAAAACAGGAGCACTTGTCAGTCTCTCTTTCAGGATTCCAAAGGCTTTCTCACACTTTGCAACCCATGTGAACATTTGACTCTTCTTTATCAATCCCATTAATGGTGCAGCTATCTTGGAGAAATCCTTGATAAATCGACGATAATATCCCTCCAACCTAAAGAAACTCCGAACATCCGTCGCATTTTAAGGTTTATCTCAGTCCTGGATTGCTTTCACCTTAGCGGGGTCAACCGCTATTCCATTTCCAGAAACAACATGGCCTAAGAACCTCACTTCACTCTTCCAAAAGTGACATTTCAAAAACTTAGCTCTCGGCTGATGCTTTTGCATGATTTCCAAAACAACTCGCAAGTGTGTCTTATGCTCTTCCTCATTCCGGGAGAATACCAGAATATCGTCCACGAACACAAGCATGAACTTTTTCAACTGATCTCTGAACACCCAATTTGTAAGATCCATAAAATGCGCTAGTGCGTTAGTCAACCCAAATGGCATCACCAACCATTCGAAGAAACCGGATGGTATCCTAAAAGCAGTCTTCGCCATCCTATCCTTTGCCACCCTCAACTGGTGGAATTCGGTTTGCAAACCATTTGAGAAAACACCTTGGCCTTGTGAAGCTGATCGAATAAGTCGTCTATCCTCAACAACGGATACTTGTTCTTCTTGGTCACCTTATTCAGCTCATGGTAGTCCACACACAATCTCAAAGATTCACCTGCCTTGGTTACAAACACAACTGGTGCACCCCATTCAGACACGCTTGTAACACCCTAGGTCTGTTAATGTCACTCACAAAAGGGATTACATTAACTTCCATGAAACATTTTAAGTAAATAGAATATTACAAGACAGATACGTAAAGTAGTACTTAAAAAATTTTGTAACTTTATTACAACAGAAACAGAAATGAGTTTGGTTACATCTTTCAAAATCATAATACCAAAACCCAAGTACCCACATATCAGTCTAATACAAAATCCTTCAGAATGCATAATTTTAAAGCCATAATCCCCAACATAAACTGCCATGAAAAGATAGAGTCGAAGCCAAGCAATACTTCAAGCACTTCAAGCAGAGAAAATCTGAATTGAGCTCCTATGTTTCCACCCTGAGCACCGGGGGGGAGGAAAGAAAACGGGCGAAAACAAACGAGGTCAGACATAAAGTGTGGCGAGTCCAGTGACTTTCAGCATATAAACAGATAACAGTATCATGACATGTAAATAAAGCTGGATGAGAGATTCACAGCAACAAGAATAGTAGGTACGCTTAAGTTAAACAGAAGAAAACAGAATGATATAGACCAAGATATGATTCTTTCCTATATCTTACTTCTTTGTACTAATACTTAGTATAACAGGATTAGGTGTCACCCTAATGTGTAAACTGAAACAGAAACGGAAACGGAATAATCTCTACAGAAACAGAATGCTAGTAATGGGTCTTTACTACCCCAATGGAGACAGAAGGTACAGAACAGAATGCTAGTAATGGGCCTTTACCACCCCAATTAATGAGCCTTTACCACCCCAACAGAAATAGAAGGTACAGAAACAGAATGCTAGTAATGGGCCTTTACCCCCCCCCCCCCAACTAATGGGCCTTTACCACCTCAACAGAAACAGACGGCACACCAACAGAAACAGACAGAACTAGGTGTACCCTAAATTCTACCCCAAGCGATCGGCTCCCTAATATATAAATACCATGTGCCGACCCCACAGAAGGGTGTACCATTCCCTAAAGTGGCAACCTATAGACACAGACATATTTACAGATGTCATGGTGTCTTACATCCTCAGAGAAGACCGGATCTATGCACGCACATGACCCGGTTGGAATGCGCCATCAACACCCCTCGCGATTATCAGAGTGAACCTCTTACAATTAGTTCAGTAAGCGTGCCCCGGACCCCTCCTAGTGTTGGGTCATAGTTTTGATACCAAAAAAGGGTTACTGACTAATATGGGTCCCACATAATAGATGACACAAGTAATTTTCCCTCCTAACCTTGTGTTGCCAGACTAATAGATTTCAGATTAACTTGCTTACAGATTTCAGATGTACAAAGTTCAGATTAACAAGTTCTCAGATCAGACATATAGGTTAACAAGTTTTCAGACTAACGGATCAGATATACAGATTAAAGACTTAATGATTGTTTCACCTAACCTTGTATTGGGCCTACGGATTTATGAAACGGGTTTATTAGATTCATCCGCCCAGTTGATTTAACCATATCCACCTAACACGTTTTAGGCACCATATTTATCCCAGATTTGCATTAATTAATTACTAATGCACAGACCTCTCACATTAGGTCTGTAGCTTGAGGCCGCTAGATGTTCCGGGCGGGTCCAGGCAGACTTCTGCCACAAGCCAGACCTAACCTCGTGTCTAACCATCTTTTAGCTATGCCTACGACCTCTCACATTATACTGACAGATTGCAGTTGCTGATTAAGCCGGTTGGGTCCGGGCAGGCTTCTACCGCAAACAGAGTCTAACCTCGTGTCTCAGCATTCTTATTTTTAGCTAAAGTATTCATTCACAGATTATGCCAATATCAGACTAATTATGCCAATTCAACGAATTAACTTCTTTACAATTTACAGCAGATTATTCAAAGTTCTATTAACTTGTTTTGCTAAATTTTAGATTGAGCCTACAGATTCTCATACCCCAAATTTACCGTATTCAGTTTCAACAGATTTAGCAGATTAGGCAATTTAACAGATTAATCATCCCTTAAAATTCCATTGACATACCTCACCTAATCATAAAATTAAGCCTAATTTTACATGCCTAAATTATGATCATAATTCACAATATAACATATGCCCCAAATTTTAGTTAAATTTACACAGTACAGAATATTCTCCAAAAACTCCAAATCATGATATACAATATGAATTATGCCAAATTATAGCCTATTGATTTCAGCGTTATGCCAAATATTCAAAATCCTTATTTAGACGTATTCACATTTAATAGTTACCCTATTATAATATAGATCTTTGCGCCTAAGTCATATACACAATAATTCTCCTTCTTCCAAATCACAGACTATCATATATAGTATGCCCAGATCCAGATCTTAAATTACAACATATGTCCTTTTCTCAAATCAGTCATAAACCAGTCATGTCTAATTATGCATCATTCACTATTTTTCCCAAAATTTAGCATTCGTGCGTCAATCTCTTACAAGAGTTGGCTCAGGCTCGTGGTAGCCTGGCTATAGAACAGAAGGAACGAAGAGATATAGAATAGTTACTATAATATTAATAAGATAGATCTACACAGAAAAACAGATCCGGTAAACAAGAATATGCAAATCCCAAATTCAGACTTATTGCCATGTCAAGATCAAAATTAAATTTCATATCTGAAAATAACTGTACTCACCTTGGTTGGATTCTAAAAGAAAAAGGGGTTGTAGTTGTTCTCTTTTAATCCTATTCAGATTGAAAGAAGAAGGAGCACTAGTTCTAGCTTAGGTTTCAGCAGAGTAGCGACACCATTGATTTATTTTAATATGAATTAGGGCAAAGTATAGGCGTAATTAATTTGTGTAGAGAAAGCTATAGCCTTAGGGGTGTTTATATGCATAGGGATCAACGAATCTGTCCAGAACGGGCGTCCAAATGCAGAAAACGAACCTGTCCACGGATCTGGAAATGGGGGGACGTCGACCCCTAGGTCGACCCTAGATCGACCCCCTGGTCGACCTGGGTCCTGGGCGGGAAATTTCCCGCCCAGCCCGGGTGTATGTTTAGAATTTCGAACTTTTAAATTTTGATTTCGGGCTAGTTTTTATTTTAAATTCCTGAAACTTCTAAGTGCCATAACTTCTTCATACGAAGTCCGATTTACGCAAACTCGGACTCTATCTCAAGCAGAATTCCAAGACGAACGCAATGGCGTAACTTGTTTTCCTTAATTCTTCTTTTAATAATTAAGTATACTTTGTTTTGTTACTTTTATGTTCACAAAAATACGGGGTGTTACATTCTCCCCTCCTTAAAGGATTTCGTCCCCGAAATTTTCAAGTTAAGAAGAATGTGTCCTACCATCCAATCAGCCATCTACTCAACCATCATCCACAAGCATCCATTGTCCTTAGAAAACTTCTAATGTTGTATGAGCATATGCAAAAGTGTGTGTGTATGTCTCTTATCTAATGCAAAGATCAGGCGGTCTACTGATTCAGTTGACCTCCTCAGTGTGAATTACGTTAGTGCCATGAGTCCAATTATGTATGCAGGATATCCTATTCACATCATTTCTATATGAGTGCATAATCATTCATCCAAATGCAACATCCATGTGATAAGTCACTCATTTTGCATCCACAAAAATTTGAAAAATGCGCACACATCCATATGCAGTATGAGAGTGCTTTTGAGCCGATCTAGTGCCTAGTGTGTGTATATGCATCCACGAGCAACCACTAGCAACCACTTGCATCCACTTGCAACCATTAAACATAACATGTCTCAAACATATGTTTACACCCATTAGTTTCTACGTAAAGGTCGAAGACTCGATCGATAGGATACAATCGAGTGATAAAAGCAAGTACAACTAAAGCAAAAGTTCTATTCCCATTAGACATCGGTTAAGAGAATAAATCTCTAAGCATCAACCCCAAGACTGAAATCAACATCAGATTGACACTCAGAGAATCACTCCTATTAAACAATGCCAAAACTGGAAATCTACTTCATGCTTCGAGTAAAAAACCCCATCCCTTTCAGAAATATTCAGATACTTACAAACTACTGGTACAGATCAGATTATCAAAACCCAGAATGTATGTGTCATAGTCAACTTAACGCTCAACACAGATACCCTCAACTTATCACAAACAGGTGAGTTGTAACCCTTATGGGGTCTAAGACTATAGCGGGATCAGAAACAAGACTAGTATTAAAGTGCAGAGTCTCAATTACAGAATCAAAATGCCAGAATCAAAAAGAGTTTTAACTCAATAATCAGATAAGGAAATTAAACCTTTTACAGAAATTTTCCTATCCCTATCCTATCCACCAGCCACGTGAGCATTCACCTGCCCTTCAGGAGTAGGCCCCGTCCTCTGCCCTTGCCCTCGTTTCTTCGGGCAGTCCCTAGTGACGTGTCCCATCTCACCACAGTTGAAGCAAGTGCCCTTCCTCTTTCTGCAATCCTTGTTCAGATGAGTCAAGCTTCCATAAGTAAAGCACTTTTTCTCCTTCTTATCTTCATACTTTTCATCCTTCTTTTGTGTTTCCTTTTTGGGCCACGCTTTCTTGTTCTGTGGTCCTTCAAGGTTTTCCTCTTTTTTCTTACTTTTGGCTTCTTCTTCATGCATCAATGCCATGTCAACCAATTTCTCGAAGGTAGCCCCTATAGGAATGTGGGTCATAGCCAACCCGTGTAGTGGCTCATTCAAACCTTTAACGAATCTCAGGGCCTTCTTTTCAGGTGTGTTCACCAAGTCTAAGCCAAATCTTGCCAACTGATTGAACTTGTTAACGTACTCCTTTACTGATAAATACCCCTGCTTCAACGCCAAGAACCTCTCCATGTATAAATTCTCTTCTGCTCGTGAGAGAAATTTCATCTCGAGCCTATGCCTGAAATCCATCCATGTCTCCACTGGATGCTCTCCATTCGTGACCTCCCACCAAAACGAGGCTTCATCCTTCATTAACAAGAAGCTAATTGGACTTTCCTTCCACCTCCTATCTCAAAGATACCAAACAAATCTTCCACCTCCTTAAGCCAATTTCGAGCTTCAACAAGCGTCTCTGATCTGTGAAAAGGTTTCCCGCCCATTGCCGGAAAGTCTTTGCATATCTTCGAAAAAGTATCAACGCGGGGAGGGGAGGAGAGGAAGCGGCTGCAGCTGGGGGAGGACGAACGTCTACTGGGCATGGGGCGGTGGCCCTAGCCTCCAGATACCTTCTGAACCAGCTTGGTATTGGTATGCCCTCAGGTATCTCGGGTACCCCAGACATGCTGAAAAGAAAAAGGAAGAGATTCAAAATGGGGAATCGAAAGACAGATATATGGCTTTTGGGTATTATGTTTATCAAAATAAACTTTACTTTTGAAAATACTTCCTTTTTAAAACCTTTTTGAAAATAATTTTCAAAAACTTTTTATCAAATCTGGTAACCTTCAGCTCTGATACCAAGTGTAACACCCCATGTGCGTTAATGTTACCCACAAAAGGGAATGCATTAACTTCCATGAAGCATTTTAAGTAAACAGAACATAATATTACAAGACAGATACGTAAAGTAGTACTTGAAAATTTTATAACTTTATTATAGCAGTAACAGAAATGAGTTTGGTTACATCTTTCAAAATCACAATACCAAAACCTAACTACCCAAATATCAATTTTATACAAAATCCTTCAGAATGCATAATTTTAAAGCCATAATCCCCAACATAAACTGCCATGAAAAGATAGAGTCGAAGCCAAGCAATACTTCAAGCACTTCAAGCAGAGAAAATCTGAATCAAGCTCTTATGTTTCCACCCTGAGCACCTGGGGGGGAGGAAAGAAAAGGGGCGAAAACAAACGAGGTCAGACATAAAGTCTGGCGAGTCCAGTGACTTTTAGCATATAAACAGATAACAGTATCATGACATGTAAATAAAGCTGGATGAGAGATTTACAGCAATAGGAATAGTAGGTATGCTTAAGTTAAACAGAAGAAAACAGAATGATATAGACCAAGATATGATTCTTTCCTATATCTTACTTCTCTGCACTAATACTTATATAACAGGATTAGGTGTTACAATAATGTCTAAACTGAAAGAGAACGGAAACGGAATAATCTCTACAGAAACAGAATGCTAGTAATGGGTCTTTACTACCCCAACAGTGACAGAAGGTATAGAAACAGAACGCTAGTAATGGGCCTTTACCACCCCGACAGAAACAAAAGGCACAGAAACAGAATGCTAGTAATGGGCCTTTACCACCTCAACTAATGGGCCGTTACCATCACAACAGAAACAAAAGGTACAGAAATAGAATGCTAGTAATGGGCCTTTACCACCCCAACTAATGGGCCTTTACCATCCCAACAGAAACAGACGGCACACCAACAGAAACAGACAGAACTTGGTGTACCCTAAATTCTACCCCAAGCGATCGGCTCCCTAATACATAAATACCCTGTGTCGGTCCCATAGAAGGGTGTATCATTCCCTAAAGTGGCAACTTATAGACACAGATCTATTTACAGATGTCGCTGTGCCTTACATCCTCAGAGCAGACCGGATCCATGCACGCACATAACCCGGTTGGAATGCGCCATCAACACCCCTCGCGATTATCAGAGTGAACCTCTTACAATTAGTTTAGTAAGCGTGACCCGGACCCCTCCTAGTGTTGGGTCATAGTTTTGATACTAGAAAAGGGTTACTGACTAATATGGGTCCCACACAATAGATGACACAAGTAATTTCCCCTCCTAACCTTGTGTCCCCAGACTAACAGATTTCAGATTAACTTGCTTACAGATTTCAGATGTACAAAGTTCAGATTAACAAGTTCTCAGATCAGACATATAGGTTAACAAGTTTTCAGACTAACGGATCAGATATACAGATTAACAGACTTACAGATTGTTTCACCTAACCATGTATTGGGCCTACAGATTTACGAAATTTGGGTTTATTAGATTCATCCGCCCATTTGATTTAACCTTATACACCCAACACATTTTAGGCATCATATTTATCCCAGATTTGCATTAATTAATTACTAATACACAGACCTCTCATATTAGGTTGGTAGCTTGTGGCCGCTGGATGTGACGGGCGGTTCCGGGCAGACTTCTGCCACAAGCCAGACCTAACCTTGTGTCTAAGCATCTTTTAGCTATGCCTATGACCTCTCACATTAGACTAACAGTTTTCGGTTGCTGGTTAAGCCGGTTGGGTCCGGGCAGGCTTCTACCGCAAACATAGTCGAACCTCGTGTCTCAGCATTCTTATATTTAGCTAAAGTATTCATTCACAGATTATGCCAATATCAGACTAATTATGCCAATTCAACGAATTAACTTCTTAACAAGTTACAGCAGATTATTCAAAGTTCTATTAACTTGTTTTACTAAATTTTAGATCGAGCCTACAGATTCTCATACCCCAAATTTATCGTATTCGGTTTCAACAGATTTAGCAGATTAGGCAATTTAACAGATTAATCATCCCTTAAAATTCCGTTGACATACCTCGCCTAATCATAAAATTAAGCCTAATTTTACATGCCTAAATTATGTCATAATTCACAATATAACATATGCCCCAAATTTTAGTTAAATTTACACAGTACAGAATATTCTCCAAAAACCCCAAATCATGACATACAATACGAATTATGCCAAATTATAGCCTATTGATTTCAGCGTATAACAAATATCCAAAATCCTCATTTAGACGTATTCACTTTTAGTAGTTACCCTTTTATAATATAGATCTTTACGCCTAAGTCATATACACAATAATTCTCCTTCTTCCAAATCACATACTATCATATATAGTATGCCCAGATCCAGATCTTAAATTACAACATATGTCCTTTTCTCAAATCAATC
This sequence comes from Allium sativum, assembly GCA_030737875.1. Classification (NCBI taxonomy): domain Eukaryota; kingdom Viridiplantae; phylum Streptophyta; class Magnoliopsida; order Asparagales; family Amaryllidaceae; genus Allium; species Allium sativum. Next base: position 19,663,243 of record JASFAX010000025.1, read on the forward strand.
ATAAATTAGTCATGTCTAATTATGCATCGTTCACTATTTTTCCCAAAATTTTGCATTCGTGTGTCAATCTCTTATGAGATTTAGCTCAGGCTCGTGGTAGCCTGGCTATAGAACAGAAGGAAGGAAGAGATACAGAATAGTTACTATAATATTAATAAGATAGATCTACACAGAAAAACAGATCTGATAAACAAGAATATGCAAATCCCAAATTCAGATTTATAGCCATGTCAAGATCATAATTAAATTTCATATTTAAAAATAACTGTACTCACCTTGGTTGGATTCTAAAAGAAAAAGGGGTTGTAGTTGTTCTCTTTTAATCCTATTCAGATTGGAAGAAGAAGGAGCACTAGTTCTAGCTTAGGTTTCAGCAGAGCAGCGACACCATTGATTTATTTTAATATGAATTAGGGCAGAGTATAGGTGTAATGAATTTGTGTAGAGAAAGTTGTAGCCTTAGGGGTGTTTATATAGCCGAGGGATCAACGAATCTGGACAGAACGGGCGTCCAAAAGCAGAAACGAACCTGTCCACGGATCTGAAAATAGGGGGGAGGTCGACCCCCTGGTCGACCTATGTGACCCAGGTCGACCCCCTATTCGACCTGGGCCCTGGGCGGGAAATTCCCCCCCCCCCCCTAGCCCAGGTGTATGTTTTGAATTTCGAACTTTTAAATTTTGAATTCGGGTTGGTTTTTATTTTAAATTCCTGAAACTTCTAAGTGACATAACTTCTTCATATGAAGTCCGATTTATGCAAACTCGGACTCTATCTCAAGTAGAATTCCGAGATGAACGCAATGGCATAATCCGTTTCCATAATTCTTCTTTTAAAAAGTAAGTATACTTTGTTTTGTTACTTTTATGTTCACAGAAAATACGGGGTGTTATAACGCTCCTCCGAATGAATCCTTTTCCCAAAAGCTCACGCACTTGCACCTCTAACTCTCGATGTTCCTTAGGCATTATCTGCCTAAGAGGCATAACGATAGGTCTAGCACCTTCGACCAAATCGATTCTAAACTCAAGTTCGTGATGCGATGACAACCCTTTGACCTCGTCAAAGACATCATTAAACTCAGTTGCGATCGGCACCGATAACAAGTCTTCCCGTGGAATTACAAGCGAGTATAAACAGCTCACAAAGACACCATCTTCGAGTTTACATTGAATCACAACCATTCGCCCTTCCACATTCCCGACTGTCACCTCGATCTTCTCTCAATCCACTTTTGCCGCATACCTCTTGAGCCAATCCATACCCAAAATATTCCCAAACCCAGCGAAGTTCAAAACAAGGCAATCACACACAAAGGAGTAACCATGACTCAATAACACTAGACCACGACATATCATACACAAACTGGACGAACCCCGTACTAGATTAGTCACAACAAAAGGTCTATCACAAATCTCGGGATCCAAACCCAAGAGGTATACACAAACTCGTTACAAATGAATGAATGTGATGCTCCAGTACAGAACAACACACAGGCTAAAACATCTCTAACAGAAAGAATACTTGAACGATGACACTCTTCCCTTTCTCCCTGCCGTAGGATCCCTTGAAGACGATGGTACAACTTCCAAAACATGTGCCTACAAAATCTGCTTTCCCTTCGGTGATTTTGGACAATCTTTCTTATCATGCTCATGCTTTCCATAATTAAAGCCCTTCCTTTTGCCTTTCGGATCCCTGCAATCCCTGGAAAAATGGCCTTTCTGCTAGCAGTTAAAGCAAATCACCTCACTTTTCGGCCTTTTCTGACCATTCTTCCCTTTCTTCTATTGTTGCTTCCTCCTTTTGTTATTACCACCCTATTGTAGTTTCGGTTCTTCCTTGGCTACAACAACAATCTCTTCCTTGGGAAACAAACACTCGTGCCTCAGAGCTTTCCCGATGATCTTCTCATGAATATCATCTTGATGATCCACCGGCTGATTCCCAAGGTATTTATCAAAGCCCATGAAAAATTTCTCGTTCTTCTGATAAGGAGTCTCAACATATGAACGAGCATACTTCGACAAAGCATCAAAGTCAGAAACATACTCCAGCACCGGTCGACTATTCTGCTTAAGCTCAACAGACCTATTAAAAAGAATATACTTTTGGACGGTAGAGATAAACTTTGTCTCAAGCTTGACTTGGAATTGCTCCCATGGAATCCCATCTTCTGGAGTCTCTAGAGTGACAGAGTTCCGCCAGTCCATAGCTTTGGCCTGTAGTTGTGTTGATGCAAGCTTCCTCTTGGTCGCATCATCAATTCACAAGTCTCCAAAGATCCCAATGCATGTATCAAGCCACCCTTGAATCTCTAAATTGACTTTGTCCCTTTAAACGGCTTCCCTCCTAGAGTAGTGAAGTCTTTGCATAGCTTTGCGAAGTCCACAGCCCTAAGTACTTGCACCAAACTGCTACATCTACCCGGCTGTCTCCTAAGTGGGTATCCTCCTCATGATCGCTGCCATCATGGCCTTGAACATAGTTGGGTAATCAGGTATATTTCCATCACTCCCTACAGGAACAGACTCCTCCCCAGCAGTGTGTCTCGATGTTCGACGACTCAATCCATAGCACTTCAGCCTTTCCGCTATGACAAACTATAGCGCTTAAATTCCAATCCACAACGTTTGTTAAACGTTGTAGTATCTTCTGCCTAATGCCTAAAAAACGACCCAACTCATTAGGTCATAAATGACCCACCAATCTGGACGACCCGACCTAAGAGCAATGACCCAATACTCAAACGACCTAGGCTACATCCAGTCCATCAAGTCCAAGTCATCGCCAATGAACGACCCGACCTAACTACTCATGACCCATCACCATAACGACCCGACTTTCCACAATCCAATCTATTTGCTAGACCGACCCGCCTTGCTTCATCTTGGAGATGCGACCCAACTCATTTCGTGCTCCCAAAGCCAAAGACCTGATCTGGCTTTCTTGAATGACCCGACCTTGGGTGATCCATACCTCAAACAACCCAACTCAAGATTGAATGACGCAACTCTCCATGACCTGATCTCCATGACCCGACCTACATTTCTTGGAGCACAAACCATGCGACCCATGCAAAAATGACCCGACTTCGATTCATCAACAAACGACAACATCAATGCACGCAACTCACCCAAATCAGCCAATTTCAACCCGAAATCAATAGCAATCATTAACACACATTTGCACAAAAATTAATCATCATACAACTATATGAATTCACCAAATCATGATAAAACAATGAACGAATTAACAAATGGATCTAAATTTTCATAAACACATGAATTAACATATGAATTTATCGATTTAAGTTGCTAGATTAGATCATATGGTGATTCGAATGAAAATGTACTTACCATGATGTAGATCTAGATAAAAACAAATTAAAATGATGAAAATAAGATTAAACAGCCCATATACTTGATTGAATTTGTTTGAGAGATGCTTATCACTCACCAAATCTTCAAACAAACTTGAAATGACAGCGAAGATCAATCTTCAAACCTCTCAATTTGATGCGATCTCCCTTCACTTAATGTAGATCTAGCTTTGCTTGATGTAGATCTTCAATCTTCTTGCGTAGATCTAGAATTTTAATGGTGGAAAGATGTATTTGATTGAACAAGGAGGATCATGAGCTCAACCAAATGAGAGAATGAAGAAAGTAAACTATTCTCCATGCCTTTACCCCTTATTTATATTTTATAACCAACCCACTAATAGGACACATCAATTCAGCCATTAATGACTAGCCAAACCTATACAGAAATTGTGTAGCACTAAAACAACGATTCCTACCAAATCGTTGAACCGAATCTTTAATGTGACCACTCTACGGAATTGGCAACACCATTTCCTTTCCAATGAAATCGATCTCTGCACCTGATTCGATCACAATCAAAATTTATGCCATATACAACACTAACAGGGGCAAAATGGTCACAAACAAATTTGGTGAAAATTATGGACATGTCTCACATCCCCATAAACAACATATCAAAATATGATAATGATCCGACCCTCAGGGATTTTAGTAAAAATATTTTATGATCTTGTGATGCGTAAAATACGGGTCGTTACATTACGCCTCATACCGATTTCCCAGTCAATGTCGACATGACCCTATAATCTTTCATGATCTTACATATCATGGTAGTGATTTTAGGAGTTGGATCTCCATCATAATATGATGGCCGTGATCCAACCCTTAAGAGGGTTGTCTGTGGTGCCTCCTTGGTTGAACCACATCATTATCTTGAACATTATCATTAAGTAGGTTCTGTCAAGGCTGACCAGGATCTATTTGGTTTCAAATGGCAAGAAGTTCAGATGCCAAGTTTTGGATAGTGGTGGCATGAGCTCTCTATGGAGAGGTTCAGGCCTGGTCCTATGGGTGAGGTCAATATCGAAGCTGGAATAACCAGGTTGATTTGTTTCCTGAGTGGTGGTAGCTCCGTGCCATCTTAAGATATTCTTCTTCGTTTAGTTCAGGTCATAGCAATGATGAGGATGAAGTGCTTTCATAAATGTAATTATCAGGAATTGGAGCCTTCTTGTTTCCCTCAAGTCAAATAATATTGCCTTGAGTGGCTTGTCGTAGTTGATGCAACAGATCTATACTTTGCTCGATCTAGTAGATATCCTCTAGTTTCTTCATCTTAGTCTCCAACTAGGCTTGAGTAACTGAAGCATTAGGATTGGATGCGTGGTCACATCGGTCGTGGCAAGAATAACAACACCACTGGAAGGTTGTTGTGGGATCGTAGCATCATCAAGATCAACATTATAAGATCCAACAACTTGAGCATTCTTCTTTTTCACCATGGCTCCAAGTTTTTATGCAGATCCATGGGAACCTGATAAGATTTAGAAACTTGAATAGGCAGGAAATCAGAAAAACTGAATTTTTTTATTCTCAGTGAAAGCATAAGACTATTGACACCAAAATTTGGCACAACACCCAAAGAGTTCAGCAAATAGCTAAACTATGAAAATAAATGAAAAACGAGGAATAAGTAGTAGGAATGCAGCAAATAAAGACAAGAGAATTTATAGTGGTTTGGTGTTGTTGTCCTACGTTCACTTCGAACGTTTTGTTCACTTTATTGTTGTTTTTATTATTACAAGGTCTCTGATCAACATGAATCTGAAGCATACAGAACAAAGTAAACAAATGACTAGAAAGATTTTTCTTCGGTTCAGTCCAAATTTATAGATGTAAATTGAGTAGAAAATTTGGAGGTACGTTGCAAGAGAAATTCAAGAGGTACCAAGCCCAAAATGTTTTATATGTCTAATCAGTCTCGATCCCTTTACATGGATCAATACCGATCCCTCTATATGAGTCTAATGTCTGGGGAACTTATCTAGTGGTTCCTTACTTATCGGTTGAAGCATCTTGTGAAGCTTCATCTTGATCTGATTTGAGGTTGGAGAGCTATGGCATGTTGTTTATTGAAGTTGAGTTATTTTGTTGGTTCATCCAGGAGTTATACCGATCCCTCAGTATTGTCTAGTTTGATCCCTTACTTAAAGAGTTTTTCGGCATTGTTTTGATGGGCTAAATCGACTATTGTCTCATGATGCAATCCGAATTTGATATCAGTCCCTTTGGATGATGTTTCTAGGCTATTAGCCTTGACAATCATTGAATCAAATCAATCCAAATAGCTTCATATGACTGAGCCAAAAGGTCGGGCAATTATACATAAATATATATAACACATTTATGAACGTACATTTATATATATATATATATATTTAGAAAAAACTTTACATGTATTTTGTATGTGTATAGTTAAATGCTTATTATTTAATACATAACTATATATATTATTAGTATTTTAACAAATACATATATAAAATTGTGTGTGTGCATGTTCAAAAAAATTTGTCCTCATTGTAACAACCGGGAAGCTTGACAATAAATTGGTTATTTAATTAGAATCTCAAAAATAGAAATTTCTGCAAATGATGGAATTTGACCACAAAACTTTAACCGTTGCGTTCGTCTTGAAATTCTGGTCAACTTTCATGTTTGGAGTTTCGCGAACGGAGTCCGTATGAAAAAATTACGGATGAATTACGAAAAAAACAGAAATAAATAAACGTAATCAATATAATATATCTTCCCATATATAACCAGCACTCACTAAGCGAATTTGCTAGAGGGCGGTCGATTGCCTAGTATAGGTTTGTCGACCGTTTCGGGCCTGAAACGCCCAGTGACAGCTAGGTTTTGAGGGGTATTATCGTATATATTATTATATAATGGATGGATGTTTGTTTAATCAAATTCAACGGTTCATGGCCAATTCCACTCCTATAAATAAAGGGGTAAGGCCTCATTCTTTTCCACACAAATCTGTAGGCAGCAGCGAAGCTCTATCATTTCCCTTTCTCTTCAAATCAATTTCTCAATCAGAAATATATTCATATACAATCAATCAAATATAAATCATTCAGATTTGAAAGGAATTAACATATTTAAATGGAAAAAGGCATTAACTGATGGCTAAGCTATTCTTCACCAGATTCTCCCCTCTTTTTCTATTTTCTTGCAAATCTAAAGATAGAAAAGTATCCCTTTTTCAGAATAATTGTAGATCTGTAAGAATTTGGGGATTGTACGCCTAAAAAATTATTTAGATTTGGATTCTTTCAGTTGAGTGAAAATTTTATACACAAAAATTACAATAACTTATTATCTCGTTGGTATTAGATCTTTAATTTATGCCTAATATTTATCAGATCTATTAATAATATTATTAGATCTAAAATGATGCATATTAGATCTGTTTATAGATATTGTCATAAACTTGAAAATATGAATTTGTGGTTTGAATAATATTATTTGTAGGCTTACTTAATTGGTTTTACATATTGCCTACAAATTGTGTATGAAATTACATTGGGTATATTGCAAAACACTTTAGATCTGGAAATTAATCCCATTAAAAACTGCTTAGGTGTAGTTTTATTTCAGATCTCTAGTTTCAGTGTTAAACGGTGAATTATGTAATTTTGTTTAAAAAGATACAACGGTGAATTATGTAATTTTGATTAAAGATACATAAGCCTGTTTGGGTTCAATTTTGTTGAGGTTTAACATAGTTATTGTGAATTGTGCCTTTTTACTCTTTTTAAATAAAAAAGACATCATTTGAAACAAATAAGAAATATGTCAAATATTGAAAAAGGGAAAAGTTGTGTAAATTCACGCATAAATATAAATATATGTATTTGTGCGTAGTTTATATCAACTATTCCAAACATACATAAATATATATTTTTTGTGGTTTGAAATATGTTTATTCCAATATATAGGCATGATTTGCATTAATTATAGCTAATAGTCATTTTGTAAGATATATATATATATATAACAATGAATGTTTGAATGACTTTCATTTTTATGGAATCATACATTAAATGGTAATCCATATTAAAAGAATATATTTGTGGTAATCGTTGTGGCAATTAGTGTAATTGATTGTTATAAATAGGGCCATAAATAAATAGCAATTGTAACCGACATTGACTGGGGAAAACAAATTTAATTAGGCATTTAAACCTAATGGTTACAATTTCTAAAATTGGTTAGGATAAATGTTGTAAACCCCAATTAAGGAAGTAAATAATAACTGCACTAAGACACGAGGTTAAGTTCAGCTTGTGGTAAAAGACTGCCCGGAACCGCCCATGAAATCCAACATTAACAAGTGATTGGCTTAATGTGAGGGGTTTGGGGCATAAATATATGTAAATTTATAACCACACTAAGGCACGAGATTAAGCTCAGCTTATGGTAGAAGTCTGCCCGGAACCGCCCGGCAAATCCAGCGTCCACAAGTGGTTGACTTAATATGAGGGGTCTAGTGTATAAATACACCTATGTTTGTGTGTATAACAGGCAATAAATAAATAAATAAAGTAGTGTCTGTTGGGGTACAACAAATATATATTTCGAGACTGATAAAATAAGGATATTCATTGTTAATTAATGTCTTAGGAAAATTATGGTTGTTAGGTTCATAAGTAGCATTAATTATAATCAATGGGAATAGAAAGGAAGTATAAGATTAATTGTTGCCTTAGGAAAATATTACCGTTACGAATATAATTAGCAATAAACCTATAAATAGAAATAAATGACATAAAAAGGGAAATTTTGGGTATTGATTACCGTTTAAATTACTAAGTCCAATAAGGAAAATAATTAACCAAATATCCTAGACTAAGAAGGATATAACTTCCTTTATTTAAACAAGTTATTATAGAACTTATAATTAAAAGTTAAAATTGGACTTGGTAGGTTAATGCCATGAAGCATCCTTAACTATAGAAACCCATGACGATAATTAATCCTGTGTGAATGGTATTTTCGTCAAGAGAAACTAATTGGGAATAACTCAATAACGTATCATGCTTTGGGATTAAGGTCTTAAGTGGTTAGGTCCTACTACAAAAAGGTATTAAGTGATTTCGTAGCCCACCTCACATAAATGAAAGCACTAAAGGCTAATTGGGTGTGAACTTGATAATCTTCGCGTATAGTCTAATTCAATGGGTCTTAAGTGGCTTAGGTCGAGAGTCAACCTAGGAGTAGGTCTTCCACTATAGGGGTCTTAAATGAGGGGGGGGTGTGTGAGTGAGTGAGGGCTACCCATACTTGGAAATTTAAAACATCCGATATGGTCATTCCATAGTACTACCTATCCTACGGGAAGTATTAAGCGACTAAGGAGATTATCCAATAAGGTCAGCTAGATGGTAAAGCGAGACACCATCTCTCCTTACACGGGGTATTGGGTTTATATGCCTGAAAGACGGAAGCCTTAACTAGTATGGCCCCATAGCTAGCGCCCTCTTGTTTATAATAACATTGAATAAATCATCCAAAGGTATTTAGTGACCAACAAGTCTGCCTAGGGTCGTAAGAGATCGGGAGAATCCACCCTATCTATCATTCGATAATGAGACGTTAAGTGAATAAGGATGTGCATGTGAATAAGGATACTCCTTAATTAGGAGTTCACTTCTCGGTACAATAATCAGTTAAGTTCTGGTTTGAAGGATTCATAGAAATATGTGTAACGTTCTATCTCGGTATCGTTATTTGGGAATACTACTTTGGGAAGGGTAGTTAGAGTCATGCGTAAATGTTCATAAGGTTAGGTTAGAATTACTAACCTTGGCAGGCATACATCTTGGGTTGAACCAAACGAGATACACTTATGTATCGTAATTTGTGTTGTACATTTTCTGTTCACCAGAATCTTGTTGTTCTGACCCCCTCCTCATTACAACCTTCTAGGTTTTCTAGAGAAGGTCGGGTTCTCACAGTTGTTTAGGTTTGGCTTTCGGTTCTTGTTCTCTCTCATGCTCGGTATTAGCAAAGTGGCTTACTTTAAAAAGGTAGTTACTTGAGTTAATACTAGTCTATCCTACTTTGTTTTTGCTGTGAGTTATTTTCTCGTACTCTGATTATGCTCATGCTATTTGCAAGTACGAGATTTACACGCTCCATGCTTAGATGTGTTCGAGTTTCGATTTTTTCGAAATTTGGGCTCAGAAAAGTGTGAGGTATTACATTTGGTATCAGAGCATAGGTTAAATGATCAGAGGAATTAGTTAAACTAGGACTCGTGAGAGAACGTAATTCGATTTTCTTTCTGTTTTTCTTCGTCTTTCTTTGCTCGACTTTAATTTATTTCGACGATGAATTAGTCATGGACTTAATTATATTGAATGGGTATTAAGCGAATAAGAGTTGAAATATGTTGAGTTCGGGTTTATAGCCAATTATGTCTTACCCCATGGTACGTTGGCGATTTCATCGTGAAGAGCATGAAGACGGCATATGGTGGGTTCCTTTGATTTGAGTTTGGAGACTGGATAAAAATCTAGCTATAACCGAGATTATCACAACTTCTAATTTTTGGTTTCGTTTGGTGGTTCTAGTCAAAGACCTTTTCTTGGTCTGAAACGGGAAATTCATGTTAATATGTCATATCCATATGGAATATAACTATGAAGTATATTCATCCGTTACTTCATTAAATTTTCGGGTATTCCTTTCTTGAAAATATTCATTTGAGTCCTTGTCCTTGTATTCGAGGAAATTTTATTTTTAAACTGCTTGGAAAAAATGGATTTCGAAAGCTTTCAAATTTCAGTTTCGAGAAAATGGCTTTATAAAGACATGGTTTTAGAATTTTAATCAGTTTGTGTTTCAGAATTGTTCGGGCCTTGTATGACTTCAACAAATATAATCCGATTGGTAGAAAGAACGAAATTGAAAATGACATGGAATATGCCACTAAACTTAAGAATAATAAATATCCATTCCTTATGATTTCTAATATCCCTCTTTCTATATGTATATAGGACAATTTATTGAAGTTATCACAGTTAATCCTTGATATTTTAAATTTCCAACGTTTTTGAACACGAAAAGGTTTTTCAGCTTGAAATACAATCTAGAATATAAATAATTATAAACTGGATTTATAATTACGAAACCATTAGTTTATAATTAAATCCATTTTTCGAAAAATTTAAAATTTTCTTTCGAAAAGGCTAAGGAAAATCCTTTGTCCGGATTTTAGGGGTATTTGATTTCGGATCGTTTATTTGCTATCAGCTAGGTAAGGGGAAAATCCATTTTAGTTTATATTACAATTTCTAGTTGATTTTCTGTTCTAAGTTCATGCGTTCGTTATGTGGTCGCGGCATTGTTGTTGAGACTTCTTTGAATCTTTGGAGAAGGTTCGGAATTTAACTGCAGTCTTTAGTACCGCGTGATGAGGATAATTGTTTTATGGATCGTGTCAAATCTTAGAATATGATGCGGGGAGATTAATGCTTTAATCCGGGCTAATAAGGTCAAGGTTCAACCTTTGCCCAAAGCCCATTTAATAATTGACTGTTTAGCTTTATGCTAGAAGTATCAATTAGTTGATGAGTTCTGTGCAACTTGGACCTAGGACTCAACCTTAAGAGCTGCGTCCAAATCACCCCCCTTGACTTCCTTCTTTCGTCCTCCCTTCCTCATCTAGCTGAAACATATCTCTATTATTCTTCTCTTTCTTTGGTGTCACCTCATCTCCTCTTTTTCATGCTTGTTTGAGCATAGATCTTACCCCACTAGTACTCCAAGGGCTAAATCCAGTTTCTTCTCTCCAATCATTTCTTAGTCCATAATACTTACTTACACTATCCGACCCTTCTAGTACCATTTAAGCCTCATCATTAAGGAAAGATCATTTGGTTGGATCAGAATGAGTAAAAAGGTCTTACCGCTTTAAGGCTAAGAAATTTTGTCGTGGCAGTTAGACTTGCACCAGTTCTCTGCTTCGAGATCTTAGAATAGAATTGTTATTTGTGTTGCATCCCCCTTTGCTATACCTTATTGGAATAGATTCTGATGAAGGCAATCATTATTTCAGAGATGAAGATTAAGCTATCTTTGGATGGTTTTTCTGAGGAGAATCTTGATGGGATTTTAGGGGCATCTGTGTCATACATAGACTTGAATGGTCTTTTGTTTGACTGGCTTTGGAGATTTTGCAGCAAATATCTTTTTCTCAATGCCACTTTTTTAGTTCGGTAATCCGTGTCTGAACTGCCCAAGTAAATGTTTGACCCGTTTAGCATTTTGTTTTAAAGATGAGAATTTATGACTAGATTTATCTTTTGGTGCGGAAATTAATCTTTAGACTGATCAATGATGTAACCATCATTTTTCGTCGTATCATATTTGATTCAGCTTATTGTTTTGTTGTCTTCTTTGTTGTTTTCGCTTTCCAACATTTGGATATTGGCCTTGTAGAAATTCGTGCTTGTAACTGTTAATGTTTGTTGCCTTTGAAATCGCATGGTTTTTTAATGAGATTTCTATGTTTAGAAATGTTTAGGTCATTCATGCATGCCAGTTTGAATGAAATCTTTTTTCTTATATAAAGAACAGTTGTCCTAGAGCTGAAAAGAATAGAATTCTGTATTGAATAAATTTTAGCAAAGGACCGTTTTTGCGTTGTTTTTAGTCATGGGTATAAATAATCCACTGTTCGTTGTTAAGCTAAAATTTATTGAGTTCATTTGTGTGTGATTTCAGTTTGCGTATTTTTGCGTAACTGACTTCCTTTTTCGCCAACATGTGACTTGAACCGTTTAAATTTCCGAAAATATATTTTTGAAACTTTTGGAAAACATTGTTTGAAAAAAACTTTTATCATTTACATTTTTACTAAATTACTTTTTTTTATTTTGGTTTGCATGGAAACGCGGAATTTGAGTACAACAGTTTGCGGGTGTTTAAAACATCTGTTTTACATTAAAATAGACGGTTTGAAAGGCGCAAAGCGCACGCTACCAAAATTTTGGTTTTTCATTCGAATCTCATATGGAAAGTGAAACGGTATTAAAAGGAAATTTTCAAAATAAATATAAGAAGATTTAATGCAGAAATTTAATTTTAGGAAAAATTTCGATTATTGGTCATATGAACATCGTAGGGAAGATTTTTGGATAGTTTGTAGCGCGCTTTAGTGGTGCGATAGGACAGACGATACGATAAAAACGGTAACGATAACAAGGAAAATGCTGCTTTCGCCTTGGAAACGTTGTTTCCATATCTTGTCAGCGATGCGCACGAGTTACTAATTAACTCGTTTTACGTTTTAGTGCTTGTTCTAAGCGTCCTTTATAGTCTACAGATGGAAATTTTTGGAGTATTTTGGGTAACGGAGGTGAAATTTCCACTATAGCTCGGGAAATGGAGTATTTACAAGCGAAGGGAGTGGTAAAATACTTCGCTTCAATTTCCTTTTTCCAGTTTAGGAGAAATAAAGTAGGAAGCCATGGATGCTTCGACGTTTTGGACGGTAAGGTTTGGATGTAATAACTGGTTGCTTCATACTTTTATTCGTGATCATGTGAAGGTTATGGATGAAAAAGAATTTTTGAAATTTTCATTCATATAAAACTATCAGTATATCTAGGATGTTTTGCATCATATTTTCAAAATCGTTTTAAAAACTTGTTGCATACATGTAGAGGGCCCGATTCAGAATCATCTTGCATACATGTTTTATGGTTGAAATGCATTATGTACGCTGTGCACACATACACATGGTTGCAAAGTGGGTGTACATAATTTGCTTGTGTAAGATAGGATAACTGGGTGTCAGAATTTCAGGACGAAATTCCTTTAAGGGGGGAAGAATGTAACAACCCGGAATTTTGAAAATAAATTAGTTATTTAATTAGAATCTCAAAAATAGGAATTTCCACAAACGATGGAATTTGACTGTGAAACTCTAACTATTGCATTCGTCTCGGAACTCTGGTCAACTTTCATGTTTAGTTTCGCGAATGGAGTCCGTATGAAAAAGTTACGGATGAAATACGAAAAACGGATGGAAATAAATAACGTAATAAATATAATATATATTCCTATATATAACCATCCCTCACTGGGAAAATTGGCAAGAGGGTGGTCGACCGTCTAGCAAAGGGTGTCCACCGCTTCGCGCCTGAAACGCCCAGTGAAGGCTAGGTTTTGAGGGGTATTATCATATATATTATTATATAAATGGACGGATGTTCATTTAATCAAATCTAACAGTTCATGGCCAATTCCTCTCTTATAAATAAAAGGGTAAGGCCTCATTCTTTTCTACAAAAATCTATAGGCAGCAGCGATGCTCTGCCATTTCCCTTTCTCTTCAAATCAAATATATTCATATAAAATCAATCAAATATAAATCATTCAAATTTGAAAGGGATTATTAGATTTAAATGGAAAAGTGTACGAATTGACGGCTAAGTTATTCTTCATCAAATTCTCCCCTCTTTTCCTATTTTCTTGCAATTCTACAAATCTGAAAGTATCCAATTTTTAGAATAATTGTATATTTGTAAGAATTCGGGGATTGTAGGCCTACAAGATTATTCAGATTTCAGATTTGGATGCTTTCAGGTGAGTGGGAAATTTATAAACAAAAATTACAATAACTTATTATCTCGTTTGTATTAGGTCTTAAATCTATGCCTAACATTTAACAAATCTGCTCATAATATTGTTAGATCTAAAATGATGCCTATCGGATCAGTTCATAGACATTGTCGAAAACTTGAAAATATGTATTTGTGGTTTGAATAATATTATTTGTAGGCTTACTTAATTATTTTTACATATTGCCTACAAATTATATTTGAAATTATATTGGGGTTATTGCAAAAAACTTTAGATCAGGAAATCAATCCCATTAAACACTATTTAGATGTAGTTTTATTCCAGATATCTAGTTTTAGTGTTAAATGGTGAATTATGTAATTTTGATTAAAAAGATACAAAAGTGAATTATGTAATTTTGATTAAAAAGACATAAGCCTATTTGTGTTCAATTTTGTTGGGATTTAACTTAGTTATTGTGAATTGTGCCTTTTTGCTCTTTTAAATAAAAAGGCATCATTTGAAACCAATAAGAAATGTGTCAAATATTGAAAAGGGAAAAGTTGTGTAAATTCAGCCATACATATAAATATATGTATTTGTGCGTAGTTTACATCAACTATTCCAAACATACATAAATATATATTTCTTGTGGTTTGAAATATGTTTATTCCAATATACAGGCACGATTTACAATAACTGTAATTGGTGGTCATTTTGTAAGATTTAGAACCTTATTTGAAGATAGGCTACAAAAAAGAATGTTTGGTTATTAGTTGAACCAAATTATTAAACTTAATGCTAATAATAAAAAAAGAAATAACTACGAGAACTGCGCAAAAATATAAATATAATTACGTCCAAATCTACATAAATAGCTAAATGTATATAATAATAATAAATGTTTGAATGACTTTCGTTTTTATGGAATCATACATGAAATGGTAATCCATATTAAATTAAATATATTTGTGGTGACCATTGTAGCAATTAGTGTAATTGATTGCTATAAATAGGGCCATAAATAAATAAATAGCAATTGTAACTGACATTGATTGGGGACAAGAAATTTAATTAGGTAATTAAACATAATGGTTACAATTTCTAAATTTGGTTAGGATAAATGTTGTAAACCCGAATTAGAGAAGTAAATAATAACTGCACTAAGACACGAGGTTAAGTTCAACTTGTGGTAGAAGTTTGCCTGGAACCGCCCGACAAATCCAGCACCCATAAGGGGTCTAGTGCATAAATATATGTAAATTTATAACCACACTAAGACACGAGGTTAAGCTCAGCTTGTGGTAAAAGTCTGCCCGGAACTTCCCGGCAAATCCAGTGTCCACAAATGGTCGACTTAATGTGAGAGGTCTGGTGCATATGTGTGTGTGTGTGTGTATATATATATAAACGTATAACATGCAATAAATAAATAAATTAAGTAGTGTTTGTTAGGGTACAACAAATATATATTTCGGGACTGATAAAATATGGATATTCCATTGTTAATTAATGTCTTAGGAAAATTATGGCCGTTAGGTTCATAAGTAACATTAATTATAATCAATGGAGAAAGGAAGATAAGATTAATTGTTGCCTTAGGAAAATATGACCGTTATGGTTATAAATGGCGATAAACCTATGAACAAAAATAATTAAAATAAAATAAAAAGGGGAATTTTGGGTATTTATTGCCGTTTAAATTACTAAGGTCAATAAGGAAAATAATTAACCAAATATCCTAGACTAAGAAGGATATAGCTTCCTTTAGTTAAACAAATTAATATAGAACTTATAATTATAAGTTAGAATTTGACTTGGTAGGTTAATGATATGAAGCATCCGTAACCATAGGAACCCGTGACGATAATTAATCGTGTGCGAATGGTATTTCCATCAAGAGAAAATAAACGGGAATAACTCAATAACGTAGACTGCTTTGGGACTAAGGTCTTAAGTGGTGACGTCCACCTGTAAAAAGGTTTAAGCGATTGCGTAGCCTACCTCCCATAAATGAAAGCATTAAAGGCTAACTGGGTGCGAACTTGGTAATCTTCGCGTATAGTCTTCTTCCTTGGGTCATAAGTGGCTTGGGTCGAGGAGTCCACCTGGGAGTAGGTCTTCTAGTATAGAGGTCTAAAATGGTGTGTGTGAGGCCTACCCAAACCTAGAAATTTAAAACATCCAGTATGGTCATTCCATATGACTACCTATCCTACGGGAAGTATTAAGCGACTAAGGAGATTATCCAATAAGGTCAGCTAGATGGTAAAGCAAGACACCATCTCTCACCTTACACTGGTTATGGACTTATATGCGTGAATGACGGAAGCCTTAACTAGAAAGGGCCCGTAGCTAGTACCCTCTAGCTTATAATAACATCGAATAAATCATCGAGAGGTATTTATTGACCAACTGGTCTGCCTTGGGTTTTAAGAGATTGGGAGAATCCACCTTATCTATCATTCGATAGTTAGGCGTTAAGTACTAAGGATGTGCATGAATAAGTAAACTCCGTAATTAGGAGTTCACTTCTCGGTAAAATAATCAGTTAAGTTCTGGTTTGAAGGCTTCATAAAAATATGCGTAATGTTCTATCTCGTATCGGTATTTGAGAATATTACCTTGTGAAGGATAGTTAAAGTCGTACATAAATATTCACAAGGTTAGGTTAGAATTACTAACCTTGGCAGGCATACATCTTGGGTTAAACCAAATGGGATTCAACTGTGTATTGTAATTTGTATTATACATTTCTTGTTCACCAGAATCTTGTTATTCTGATTACCTCCTCATTACAACCTCCTGGGTATTCTAGAGAAGGTCGGGTTCTCACAAGTGTTTAGGTTTGGCTTTCGGTTCTCGTTCTCTCTCATGCTCGGTATTAGCAAGGTGACTTACTTTGAAAAGTTAGTTACTTGAGTTAATACTAGTCTATCCTATTTTGTTTCCGCTGTGAGTTATTTTATCGTACTCTGATTTTGCTCATGCTCATTTATTTGTAGGTACCAGATTTACATGCTCCATGCTTGGATGTGTTCAAGTTTTGATTTTTGTCAAAATTTGGGCTCAGAAAAGTTTGGGGTGTTACACTAATAAAATTGTTTACATACAGTTCACTTAAACACTGTGCAGTTAAAGCGCTCAGCGAATCCAATGCGGCAGAGGTGCATAAAGTTGCAGCGGGGATAAAGCGAGGGAATAGCAGGATATAGCGGATGAGCCTAAAATAGCATATAAAGCTCATATTTTATGCTTTTGCAAACATGTAAATGATAAATAAATGGAAAATTAACATTCAACTTAATTATAATTAGTACATTCTTAATTTTAAATAAAAGCTTATGCAAATATATGTAAGTAAATGTAAACTTTTACTTAGCATGATTAAATTTAATAGAATGTTGTAGCATTTTCTATTCTAAGAAATATATGTAAAAAATTATATTAAAAACTTTTTTTACAAATTAATAATGTGCAAATGTCACTTTTAAAATTCATTTATTTTATAAAAGATATAGCGGAATATAGCTGAAATAATTGGATATATCGGGAATATTGGAATATAGCGAGGCTTAAAGCGGAAAGGCTATTTCACAAGCTATTTGGAAATAGCGTAGTGGTAGAAATCCGCTACACGGTATAGAGGGGATATGGCGGAGTAATAGCGGGGCATAAACTACACAGTTAAACATGTGTGTGTGTGTGTGTGTATGTGTGTGTGTGTGTATATATATATATATTTATATATAGAGAGAGAGGAGCGTTTCGAGGAACCCTATTTTGTAGCACCCGTACTGGTTCGTGAGCTACATCAATCCAAATCCAATGAGAATTTATAGATGTTCAATCCACGTATATATCATCATCTATTCAAAATTTGAGTTTGTTCTGACATTCACAGAATAATATATTTGATGTTTAAATTTAACGGTACGAATAAATGATTAAACGGTGAATAATCGAGCTAAGATTTTGAAAATGTTACGAATGTCGGAACGAGCTCAAATTTTGGATAGATGATAATATATATATATAGAGATTGAACAGCTACAAATTCTCAAAAAAATTGGATTGGCATAGCTCACGGTAGGGTAGGGGTGCTGAAAATTCTCGTTGGGGTGTTTGTGTAGATTTATAATGTTTATATAAAAAACAAGTTTACATTCATACATATATTTGGATAACATATAATACATATCAGATGAGCTAACATGTTCATTGCGACGTAAACTCCAACATCTATGTAGGAATATGTTATATCTTGCATGGATTGTCACGGTATACATGCACGAAAGTGCATATATGCATATGATACATATGCGTACATTTATATCTATAAAATATAAATTAAATAAAATTATGTATATTTGTAAATTTAAATAAAATAAGAGATTTTATAATGAAGTTTGAAAATGTTTTGAATATATTAGACTCCATGAGTCAAATATAGATTCAATAACGGATATTTTTTAAGATTCACCCATCAGTTCCGCCGCGGGTTGATTTAGTTTCAATATAAATTGTATTTTACTTACAATATTGATATATAAAAGCATGGGTTGTCACGACGTCGATCAATGGTGCTTAGGCTTTTTCTTGATTCTCTCATATACTCAATCATCTATTAGTTTGATATTTATTTCTGCATCATTTTAGAGTCCAATATCATCAAATCGTTGTATGTGAAAAATTGTGAATAACAACGAATTTGGGTTTTTTCCCCTATTGTAAGGAGTTCTATAGTTTTCTCACTTAATAATATATACTACATATTCAATATTAATAAAAACTAAAGCATGTCGTTATATCTTCCTTTCTTTTTTATAATTTTCATAATTAAATCCTTGAATGTAAGTGATCCATATCTGTCCACCGTTAAATTATTATAAATAATTAGACTTCAGTATAATCAAAACCTTAAACTTCTTATTATAATGTGAGATTTACTATCTTCTCCATAAGCTTCACTTAATAAAATTAGGTTTCTTAGGTAATCTCTTTTTAGCTTCCTAGATGAAGCTTTTGCATAGAACTCTTGCACGCATCTTCACTAAAAAGCAAGGACATAGAAAATATTTTTTTACATGGTAAACGATAAACAATGTTTTTTAAATTTTGGATTACTTTACATTCACCTTTAAATATTTACATAACATTGAACTTAATGGTTTTGTCCTTATTTTGCATCATTCAATAAGTATTAAATTTATAGACATAAATTTGCATTATATTTCACCTTTAATCATTAAACTATTGCAAGGTTATTAAAAAAAAATCGTCGATCTGTTTCCGATGTCTAGCTCTACCCAAATTTCTTCACTTCTCAACGACGGTGTCAACACGAATTTTTATTCTCTATCCCATTTCTTTATCTAGTATTCATTAATGGATAAATTTTTTGCCTTGTAGGCAGCTAAGCTATCTTTTTTGCATTAGTTGTCTTATGTTTTAGTTGAATTGTGCTTCTGTACCTTTTATGTCTTTGCGTGCACGGTTTCTCCTCTGTAGAAACCATTTTTGTGAGCCTTCGGAGAATGGATGGATTTTCCCGTTTTGTTATATTATATTATTTAAAAAAAGGTATTCGTTAATGGATGAACATCAAAATTTAGTGAAGTTCCATTTTACGTAGCAGCTGCTCTTAATATACGATTTGTTGTTTTATTATCATTATTTATTATTTAATTTGCAGAGGTTTCCAAAGGGCGGTAACATGATTCATGAGTTCAATGGGGATACCAAGGCTACGTACTCTTTTAAGAAGTTGCATAAATTCAAAATAATCTTTTCAATAGTAAATGTTAGGGCATCTCCAACAGCAAGGCATTCATGGCCTTAATACTGAATTTGAGCCAATTATGGTCACCAACGGATATTACGTTGGGTAATATTCAGGAAAATGTTACGGGACCAATTCAAAATCCTGAATTGGTCTCTTGCGCTGTCTTTATCGAATCGTCAAGTAGCAAGCCGATTTTTTCGGGGCGCGCCGGTAAAATCGGCTCGTCACATGACGAGCCGATAAAGTCGGCGCGTGCTACATTTACATTTTAAATTTTTGTTTACCTATCCTAGCTTATATTTTAATATGACAAAATAAAATCGTTATTATTCTCGTAGAAAATAGTTATGTTTAGGAAGACCGAAATAAACTAGTTTAGCTTCAAAACATAATAATAGCTGGTTAATAACCCGTACAAATACAATAGAACGCTATTGGTAAAATAAAAACTACAACATCAATCCTGCATAAATGATCGATAAGTTTGGACAGTCATAAAATAAAACACGAGTTTAGACCATCAAACTTCATAACTAGGTATCGCCATAGTGGTTCCATAAATGATCCATAAGATCTTTCTGTGGTCGGATATGGAGTTGTGCATCTCTAAACATAACCTGACGGTTCAAATGAATGTTGAAGTCCTCTTCTGTTAGTGGTGTGTTTTTTCGGAATACTTGGGGTGGTTGCGAAGCACCTTCATATTCGTAGTGGCGTTGCCCGTCATCCATATCTCTTTCATCTTCTATAATCATGTTATGTAGAACGATGCAGACAAACATGATTATAGACATATTTTTCTTAGACCACAGCCGACATGGATTACTTATCATTGCAAATCTAGATTGTAAAACACTGAATGCTAGTTCTACATCTTTCCTTTGTCCCTCCTGCATCGCCGAGAATTTGACTTGTTTATGAGTCAATGGATTTGGGCATGTTTTAACAATGGTGATCCATTTCGGGTAAATGCCATAACATAGGTAATAGCCATGGTTATAAGTATTTAGGCCCAGGGTAAATGTTAAAGGAGGTATCTAGCCTTGAGCAAGATCACTGAACAGATGGGATCTTTCTATAACATTTAAGTCATTATTCGAACCAGGGATTCCGAAGAAAATGTGCTATATCCACAAATCGTATGATGCTACACCTTTTTAAATGATGGTTGGTTGTCTTTCCTTGCTGTTGTGCGCACCTTATAATCTCATAGGGCAGTTATTCCATTCTCAGTGCATATAGTCCAGACTTCGTAACATTCCCGGCCATCCCCTGCTTTCGTGCATCTCTCTGATTCACACTACATCTGCTTCATTCGGAGACCTTAAGTATTCTTCTTCGTAGACGTTCACCATAGCTTGACAGAATTTTTCAAGTGTTTCAAGTGTCGTGCTCTCTGCTATTCGGTATGCATCATCCAAAGCATCGATAGGAGTGCTATAAGCTAACATTCTCATAGCGGCCGTTGTTTTCTGGTAACCGGACAACCCATGTGTCTTTGACACATTTTGTTCGTACTTAAAGTAATCATTGCTACCTTGAATACCCACCAAAAATCCGAAAAAATAGATTTCTCCACATCCTGAATCTTCTACAAAACATATCAGGCCCGTAAGTGCAGTTGTCATTGAAGTAATCTTGCATCAGAGACTTATGGTATAAGCATGATTTTGGTGTATAAACTTCCTTCCAGGAACCGATCCCCCTCGAGTTGTGGATGATGAACCGTAGGCTTCATGCTATATGTCCCGTATTTCTCGTATTTCTTGTATTTCATGTAATAGCTCATGTTGAATGCCAAGCCAAAACGATATTAAATAAAATTATAATCCTTTATTTTATATAAATAAAACATTATAATTTATAAACGAATTCCACAGCGACTATTTGAAAATTTGATTTGGACATATAACAAAATCTACAACATGAAAACTCTATTTTTCTCTTCTATTAGACAAATATTATCAATTATATTCGAATGTTTCTTGTTTCGAAGAAATCCGTCTTAAATTGGATCTTGTACAACCAATTAAAGTTGAAAACGTTATAATACGAACTACTGTGCCGCTGCAGTTCGTTTTATAATTAAATTATAAATTAAACGTTTCAAACATTTCTTTATAATTAAACGTTTCAAAGATCGTTTAACATTACACAGAACATCATAAAATATAGATAATAAAGGGTCTAGTACATAAAATATAGTTGTCGATAGCAATAAACATAAAATGTAGATAATATAGTACAGTACAACATGCATCAAAGTGACATATGAAAACGAGAAAACATGAAAGAATAACATAAAGTCCACTACATCAAGCCATACACATATATACATCATGATTACCAAAACAAAATATCATCATCAGCATCCTCATGACAGTCATCCTAAATCTGTAGCATCATCGTCATCACCATGCTCAGACTCCTCACCATCCTCCTCAATGTCATCCCTGCTATCATCACCACTATAATAAGGAATATCATCATCGTCACTACCACCTCCCTGTCCGCCAGCACCACCTAATCGTCCATCACTACCTAATCCTACACCCGCTTCAGGTCCTCCAGCAGAACCTGAACCTCCACCAGTACATGACCCTCTAACCGTACTTGATGCTCTTGTATCACTACCCCCTACTGCCGCTAGTCTGGCCTGTAAGTCGTCGATCTAGGCCTGCAAACCCTGAACTATAGCCTGATGCTCTGATATACGGACTGAGAATGTAGCAGGGCCATTTCCTGAATAGAGACAATATGTATCCTATGGTGGTCTAGTCGGGGTGCAAACTGCAAATATAGAACATATAAAATCGGTTTCTATAACACAGAACATACAAGATAATAAATTCACAAGTACGAATATTACCTCATGTGCCGGATATAATCCACCAGTGGGGACACCATGTACTATGTGAGCAGGTGGGTAGACAATAAGAAGGGATAGCTGTGTACCGCTAAGATCATATGCATGAAATATGTTGGCCAAAGCAAAGTCCATAGGCTGGTCGAAGTACTGTGAAGGGGTCAGGTCAAAAGTAAACGTTGAAGGAAAAACTCTACCAGTAGACACTCGGGGACCAATGTGATCGGAGTTCACACCCCTCATATAATCTAACAACAAGTACCACCGAGCCAGCTACTCGACGCCAATAAGGGTCAAAATCTGCTCCGGGTAATAGAAAATCCTGCATATCAACTCATCCTCCCTGTATCAAACCCTGTATGTGCTGACTTCCTACAGAACGACGCGGCCCAAATATATCATCGGGATGAAGTGGATCTCCAGGTACGCGCAACTGACCGGGACCCTGGTAATAACAGCGATCTCCAAAGTACCAAATATGAAGGTGGGCGGGTGGGAGCAAGAGGACACAATGCAACGATATATGACATGCAATGTCTAACGGGTGGGTATCTGGTAGCGGGCCGCCTGCTGCAAGTAACAACCAATAAGAAGTCCTAGGTGATCGTAATATGTTGTTCCTATCCCTCAAATATGACTGAGTACGGGCCTCCATCAAGTCATGTCTCGCGCCAGTAGGAACACGTCGGACTATGTTACTACTCTCACATCTACGCATGCGTGGAAAAATGACTCGGCAATATGACTGGTGGGGGGCTCTATGCGTGGATGCATGTTGGCCATGTACTCGTAGTACCAGCACGAAAACATGTACCAAAATCCAAACATCTTCTGGACCGATCCAAAGACGTTAGAGTCAAGCGCAGAGTATAGATATCCCAATATGGCAGAGCCCCAATCAATCATATGTAGCTGCTCTAAATAGGCTAGTGTTGCTAGGTAGCCCAATCTAATTGTACTCTGTTGGTTCGAAAAGAATGTCGAACCAAGGAGATATAAAATGTTAGCCCAATATATTACGTCCTGGAAATCCATGTCATCGAGATGCGATGTAATGTAATCAAGTAAATATGCGATAGAAATGGCACCATTTGATATATGAGCCGCGGACAAATCTGGAAAATATTGAAGGTACGACTTCGGTGACTCATGCGAGGGATCAAATGGGCAAGAGACTCTGTCAGGGAGGTCAATCTCAATCCCCGTAAGCATGTAAAAATCAGCTGGGGTGACACCTAGCTCAAAATCGGTGAAGTGAAAAGTGTGTGTCGTAGGCCACCATCTCTCTAATAAGGCATCTACAATGGTCGATCGAAGGACTAGGGAGGTATAATCTGTAAAAATAGTCCGAACGAACTATTAGTTGTAACGAACCGGGATTTTTGACTCCGAAAATCAACACAAAACTACCATGTTGACTCTTCAGACATCGTAAATACCTGATCATTAATAGAAAGAAGTTAGAGGGTGAGAATAGATAAGATAGAAAATTAGAATAGAAGAAGAAGAAGATCGCAATAACACAACATCAGAGTAACACGAATCTCATAGCGGAACGAATAAATATAATATATAACATAACTTTAGAAATAAACAGTATATATACCCAATAACATTATCAGAGTACAATACTTACACATAGCGGTAATAACAATAGCTATATGGCCCTGAAGCCTCCTGCTTCAAGCTCCTCCAAGTATTTGTAAAGACCTGAACTACTTGACTGCCCGTACAAATTTGGGCACCCAAGAGTTGAGGGAAAACAAAACAAAATAAACCCTGGGTCAGTCATGGGACTGGTGTGAGTAAACTCAAATCATTTGGCTTAACTTTGCAAAATCCTTTTCAACGAAAGGATAATCGTAAGACCAATCCATACATAAACACGGACGGTTTTTACCTTACGTTAACCAAAAATATTTTCGGAAATCAATACTTTTCTGATATTATAATAATATCTAATCACAAGTAATTAGCAATCTAGCAGAACGCTTGCATCTCACGTTCCACATATATAGTATACAAATCAAAGTCGCGGGCTCTTATTGGAAATTGGATTCCGACTATGACAAGGTATAGGACCACCTGCCGATAGTGTATCTCTAGAGGCAAATACACTGGGTTTAACTAGAACATCTTGCAACCCGGCCCTCACATGACCGACCACTCATTTCACTTGAGTGTATCGAATGTATATCACCAACGGTTGGGAGCTACCCACCGTTTCCCAAAAAGGGACAGCATCGATCATAGATGAAAGAATGAAATGGATTTTCTCTAGATAGGTGATATACATCCTAATGGGTGCGACCCACATAGCCATGCTGCCTGCCCGATTTCTGTCATTTCCTGGTTGATGAGGCTTGAGGTCATTACGTATCTTTTAGAACACCTGACTACAATTCACTTTGAATGCCATATCGTCATAACCGCCAAATCACAAATTGATTTCCTCAGAAATACCACGAGTATAAAACTAAGAGAAACGAATTCCTCTGCCACCAAACGTAAGTACGTTTGAAGAGATCAACTTACGCAGTCTGTTGGATATACTCCGTCAGACATTCGTCCATTCACGTTTGTCCCGGGACTGGACAAACCGAAGGCACTATTCTGTAAACAGGATAGTCCTTGCATAACTTTGTCTTCAATATTTGATCGCAATGCTAACGTCTATACAGAGTGGTTTTCAGATAATGCATCTGATCCTGATCTCTCCATATTGACGACGATAAAATGGTCAAAAACTTCGATAGTCGGTGATTTAACTATCAAAGAAAAACAGGTGTGCAAACAACGATATTATTTCTAGATGGAAATTCTATCGACCAATCATCATTCAAAGGTTTATTTCTTTAGATTAAATAATCTTTAATTTAGCCATTTCCCATTTCTATATATTCGTAAATTCTTAATTTCTAAATTTGGAAAACATACTTTATAAATCATTTGGAAAACATCACCATATTTACTTCCATTTCTTATTTCCTATATTGGAAAACATTTTTGATCCTTATTTGGAAAATGTTTCCAAACTCCTTCATTTGACTTAAACCAATGTTTAAATAAAACATCACTAAGCCAATTCAAACCATTTCACTCATTGGCTCAATTCACTTACCCAATCTTCACTACCGAACTTTACCCATTCCTTAGTTAAAACGAAGCCAATCAAGTTGGGGTATAATTACCTCTCAGACCTTAACTGAACAACATTTCTAACCTCTAAATAGACAAAGTTCACCTTTCAAATCTTTAACAAACTTCCTTACGCAACTCTTGGATTCTATTTACGTATCCACTTCTTTATTGAAAGCATTGGTTATAACTATAGCGTTATGAACCCTACTTCTGAAATATCTAGCTTAACAACTAACTTTTTATTTTTTTTACTTTGAATAATTAACCTACTCTAATTTATTTATAAATAAATCTTGATGTAAAAACCGGAAAGTAGATAATACTTTCCTGAATTCGATATAATCGAATTCGACGTATAATTCTCTTTCGAGTAATCTTTATTTTGATTAACTCTCCTTCGAATAACTAATATTCGATTTAACTCCCTTCGAATAACTTTCATTCGATTTAACTCACTTCGAATAACTTTTATTCGATGACTCTTCTCGAATAACTATATTCGATAACTCTACTTTGAATAAGCAATATTCGATTAATTCCTTTCGACTAACTCTATTCAATTTACTAATACTCGACTAATTCGAACTTTATTAACTCCATTTAAATAACTCTAATTCGATTTAACTCCAATCGATTTACTCTAATTGATTAACCACAACTAGTCAACTCTAACTAATTAACTCTAACTGGTTAACTCTAACTGATTAGTTCTAACTGATTAACTCTGATCGATTAACTCTAACTCGACTAACTCGACTTATTTAACTCAACTTGACTAACTCGACTTGATTATTCCTATCAACTTATTAATATTCTATTTAACTCCATTCGCTTGACTCTAGATCGCAGCGATCACAATGGTTACGCCTGATTCCCTCAGGAAACATCTGACCACCGTAGGCTATCTGCAACCCTGCGAATTACGCTAGCAGTCATACGAAATGGCAACTCATCCTGAATAACTATGTTTGACTAACTCTATCTCAAATAACTATATTCGATCAACTCTAATTGAATAAAAAATATTCAATTAAATCCTAATTCGATTAACTATGTCAGTTAACTCTATCTGGTTAACTCTTTATTCGAATAACTAATATTCGATTAATTCTAATTGAATAACTAATATTCGATTAACTCTACTGATTAACTCTAATCAATTAATCTTATTCGAATAAATTATATTTGATTACTCTATTCGACTAACTCTATTCGATTTCAAATACTTCTTTTTCTATTTGTCTATATTTATTTCATATAAATATTTATATAATTCCATTTATTTTCTAATTAAATATTTCATTTTATAACTTTATTTATTTCCCAAATCATATCTCCATTTAATTTATTCGTAAATATTTTACAAATATTTCCCCTTTTGAATTCTATTTGTAAAATGTTTCTTACAAATATTCCTCTTTCCAATTCCATTTGTAAATGTTTTACAAATGTTTGCCTTTCTATTTTATTTGTAAATGTTTTACAAATATTTTCCTTTTATTCCTTTTTAAATATTTGAATTTTATAAACTTTCCCAATTTAATAACCACTTCAAACTTCCTTTTATATAAAATCCTTTGATCTTATATATGAAAATATTTTATTTCAACTTATTGTTTGAAATTTCCTTTGTCACATCCAAGTATTTCTTATGGTATTAAAAATACCCAATAACAGTGATCAGCACACATAATCAACAACAGGTTATAAATCACATAATATATCACACTATATGAAAAATAGTCAAATAAACGTTGAGGAATCCAGTTGGATCCGTCCGACCTGTTCCCCTGCATCCACAGATGTTAATCAACATAAATAACACGAAGATAAAATATTCGGATAAACAGAATCAATATTTGATTACGATTTATATATATATATATCATTATCGATATTTTCAACCAATTGACTAACAGTTCAACCAAACAGCCAACACGCAGCAACAACCATCAGTTATCAGTCCTAAAAATATGTTATAAAAAGTATAAATTGAGCAGAGTTAGTGAGAGTTACTCACCTTGGATGGTTTATCGTTAAATAATGATAATTAATCATTGATTTGATTCAGGCGTTTAATTTCACCACAAATCCAAACGAGCTCTAATTCACTCCCGGTCAGTTCCATAGTGTAGCCACCATCCATAAGATCCCAATGGATCTGACCGTTCGAAATTCTGATATAGTATGGATGAAATATCGCATTAACAAATTTATATAACAATTTCAATAGTTTTAAATCTAAGAGAATAGTTATTGGGCCTTTACCCTGTAATCCTTCCAGCCCAAAACACTTAGATACCGCACCCATTAAGTTCCTTCTTCCCCTTCCATTCAATACGCAAGTTTCCACCGAATAACTCATGGCCATTTCCGACTTTCTCCAAGCACAAATCACAATGGTTTCTTCACGGTTTTAAAAACTGGAACCATCGCTACTCTTCTCTTTCCGTCCTCTTCCTCCTCCACATGCTCTCCGTCAACTCGCACGCCCTCCCCAACTTCTGTCGTTCACTGCTACAGATTATTTCGAGCGACACTTTTAGCCTCGAAATCACTCAAACAATTCAGGGAAGATGCGAAATCCCCTTAAGAACTCCAATACGAATTCGAATTCAAGGATTAACTCTCTATAGCCACAAAACGTTGAACCCTAGCTAGAAAAGGGTCGCGCTGGGATTTCGCAGCAACCAAAAAACGACATCGAACCCTATAAGATTGGTACTAGGTTGAGGAGAACCGTCCTAGGATTTCAATGATGTTTGAATTGCGATTTTTAGAGATTTATATGATTTTATTTGAATTTTTGAACTTGGTTTTCACTGTGGAATTTTGTTTGAGTGGCGGCGTGAGTTTTTCAGAAGACTGGAGGATGATTTAGGTTTAGGCAAGAGTTGAGATTATTTATAGGGTGGTTTTATATTTTTTTTTATTCGATTTGTTTATTTAGTTTTAAGCAATCGCTGCTTACATTTGTCCTCTAAAATTCCTGTAATCACATACGACACCCAAAAATCACCAAACCAGATATGCAGCTAGAGTTCGACATTGCGGACCCAACCAAACTGGTTTCGTTCGAATTCCGACTTCGTTTGCTTACACAGCGTATTTTTAACCATCAGAATATCGACTGTTTTTCACATTAAAATCCCATACGACCACATACTGACTTCAAAAATCACGGAAATTGAAATCTAGTAATAATTTAATATTGCGGATCCAACAAAATTAGTTTCGTCGAATTCTGAGGTCGTTTGACTGGCTATTTTTAAAGCTCTAAATAACCCATTTAAATATATAAATATATTTAAAAACAATTAAATTTAATATTTAATAATAAATATTTTGGTATATTTTCATAATAGAATATCATACAGCTCCACTGGGATTTACAACTCGATATTCAAATCCCGGTCATATCGATATTCGATTTATATAAAAAAATCCTTTTATAATATAAATATATATTTATAAATTTCAAAGGAATTCCATAGCGACTTTTCTAAAATTTGATTTGGACATAAATAAAAATCTACACAATGAAATCCCGATTTTTCTCTTCTATTAGAAAAATATACTTCACCAGCTCCTAGCGTTTCTTATTTCACAGAAATCCGATTTAAAACGAATCATGTACATTCAGTTGAAGTTCAAATCGCCAAATTACGAATTGCAGCGCCATTTCGAACTCGATTTTAATTATAATATAATTATACATTCAAACTGTCGTTCAAATAATATATTCGGATTCTAATTCAATTCTAAACTGAATTAAATATCACCGATGATCCAATTCACACCATTTTGTGAATTCCACTATTTCTGACTATTTCAGAAATTAAATATATTATTTATTTTAATTAAATATTCAATATTATTTAATCCTGGTCATTTTAAATAACCAACCCATTATTTAAATAATTAAATAAATTATTTATATACCGTAAAAATACGGGTCGTTACAATAGTAGTCTCTCTCGAATATGTAATGGTAATATGTCAAGGCCCTATGTGCTAAACTACGACCAACTCCCGCGAACATAGATGTACTGTGTCTATTAAAATTATAATAGTTCAATAACTAAAAAAATCAATAGTTCATACCATTATAAATTATAACGTACGTGTACTAAACTATAAATATAAAACCAACAGGTCATACTACCTACGTAATTTAGTAAACTAGTTAACAGTTCAATAAATATAAATGTTAAAATTAGAATCTATATCGGAACGGTGGAAAGCACGATAAACGAATGGTGCATATATCCCTCTAGCAACTCATGAAGGATTTGTAAGTCCTCAATCGTCGTCTTTCTGATGGAGGAAGGTGCGTTGGACTAGTTGTGTCGTCTAGCTGAGGACGAACTGTACGCCTCCCCATCTTCGTTATGCTTGGCGGCATCCCGACGTCCCGAACAATTAAAAAATAAATAAAAAGAGGAATTAGTGGGAAAGTAGGGGGCTAAGGCCTACCGTGCCGTATTTATAGGTGCGGTAGGCATGCGTGTCGATTTTATACAGGCGCACCGATAAAATCGGCGCTCGACTGTTGGGAGATATCAAAGATATCTCCCTGAATGTTATGGATCGTAACATTACGATCCGTAACTTTGTTGGAGTTGCTCTTAAGCATGTGATTTCACGTGTTTACTAATGCATAAAGTGTAATCTGATTTATAACTTTAATATCCTTGTAACACCCCACTCCCGCTATGGTCACTCACTAAGGGAATGCCATAGCATCGGTGGAGTATTTTAGTGAATATAGAACAGAAAAATTACAACAAGACAGATATAAATAGTACTTGAAATTTAAAACATCATCTCATAACAGCGGAAGTAAAACATGTCTGGTTACATCATAAAACCACAATAAAAGTCAAGTACAATATCCATCAAAATAAAGAAGTACATAATCCCACTCTCATACAATAGCCATGACAAAAGAAAAGATAACTGGGTAACTGGAGCTTTACATCTATCCAAGCTCCTAAAGACTGGAACAGCAATCCGATCAAGCTCCACTACTGCTAGGATCCACCGTAGGACCTGAGGGTTGGGAAAAAGATAAAAACAACGGGGTCAGACATAAGTCTGAGCGAGTCCTATAACTTTAACAATACAATCGTTAAAGTAACCAGAGAAGACATAAACTGATATACGGTAACTAATGGGGATGAATGGCTACACTAAGCAGTCAACTAAACTAAGATAAAAGATAAAGACGCATCTACCCTTCCAAAGGTAAATTACTAAACTGCACCACACCAGTCATTCCTAACTTAAAGGTTGATCCCACCCATGGACTTATAAAATTAACTTAATAGTTCTCGCGTACCCCTAGGTGACTAAGTAGACGCCACGGGGCCCTACAATCCACTAGGTGTACACACTACTCCCCATTCGATCGGCTCCCTAACGTAGATACCCGTGCTGGCCCCACCGTGGGGGTGTACCATTCCCCAACGTGGCAACATGATAAAATTAACGGTGCACGGCTTATATCTACACGATGCAACAACGTCTTATTTACCAGCTCGGGTCCACACATGCATATGAAACCCGTTGGTCATGCGTTGCCACCGCTAACCCATTTTGGCCTCTTATAGTCAAGCCCAGTATGCGTGTCCCGTCCTCGACATGGGTCGAGCCCACTAAGATACGTATGGGTTACTGGTTGAAATGGGCCCCCAGCACAAGCCATCCCCCTAAGCTTGGCCCACACACTAGTGTTTCCCACTTAACCCTTTAATCATGTTTAATTACATGTTTCATCTTGGTTAAGTATTTTATCATATTTTCTATTGGCAACCACTAGCAATTTCCACATACCACCCAAGGTACCCACTTAACCCCCATGCCCCCACTACATGCTTATCTGGTTAAGTGTTTCTTAATTGATTAACACCGTAACCGTGTAAAGGACCCCTCACATTGAACCGTCATTTGTAGATGCCTGGTTAAGCCGGTAAGTTCCGGGCAGTCTTACACTACAAACGGGTCCAACCTCGTGTCATTTACCCTTGTTACGTATTTAATTTATGATTAAGACCCCTCACATTGGACCGTCATTTGTAGATGCCTGGTTAAGCCGGTAAACTCCGGGCAGTCTTACACTACAAACGGGTCCAACCTCGTGTCTTAATCGATTAATTACTCCTAATTAATCACCCCCATAATTTGTGTTAATTATCATGTTTATTTTAGGAATATGGGTGCACCTAACTTAATAGGCAAATTCCCAACTCCAAAGTGTGGGTACACCTAACTTAATAGGCAAATTCCCAACACATAGTATGGGTACACCTAACTTAATAGGCAAATTCCCATACTATGTTCATTTATTTTATGTTATGCATAATTATATTAATTTCACACAATCTTATTAACATATGCATTTAATTAACCCCATCGTTCCCACGTAATTTCGTTCTCATGACATAACACATATAAAAGGTGTCAACTTGCATATGTATGAACATGTTTCAAAGGTGCCATCTTGCATATTAACAAACACATAACTTGCATATGAACTTGCATAACATGTCACATAACTTGCATATAATCTTGTATAACATGTCACATAACTTGCATATTAACTTGTATAACATGTCACATAACTTGCATATTAACTTGCATAACATGTTACATAAACTTACATATTAACAAATACATGACTTGCATATGAACTTGCATAATATGTCACATAACTTGCATATGAACTCATAAACTTGCATATGAACTTGCATAACATGTTACATACTTGCATATGAACTCATAAACTTGCATATGAAGAAACATACAACTTGCATAATTATCATACAAGTAACTTGCATATTATCATACATGTAACTTGCATATTAACATATGATCACAAAGCACAAAACTTGCATAACCCACATACATTAGCAAACTAACATCATGTCATATGACTTAAAACCCATTAATCCACAAACAAAACCATATGATCTCATCATATCTCATCTACTTAGTTTAGCAATTGATCATTAGAGTGATAGAAACTCACTACTAGCCAATTTGCACTCCAAATGAAGAAGATTAAGATGCTTAGAATGGATTAGAGGTTGATTAGAGAGTGATTAGCTTGCAACCCTCTTCATAAATTAGTGGAGGCTCCTTCTAAGATTTAATTTGGCGGCATGTAGCCCTCAATTCTATTTTTAGTATGGATTAGGGTAGGTTTAGGGTGTATTTATAGATTAGGTGAGTGTTTTAGGCCCTTAGATTAACCCTAAATTAGATTAGGACCCTTAGATTTCGGAACCTTCCAGAAACCAGCCTTAAGACCAAGCCCAAACCCTAAACTGGTGCACCCAACCACAGAACTCTCTAGAAACTGTGCAGGTTTCCTGTCCCGACATGGGCGCACTTCTTAAGTGCGCCAGTGTATTTTTGTGCTGGCGCACTTCACAAGTGCGCCAGTGCATTTCTGGCCTGTTTCGGGTTTTTCTGCCTAACTTCGTTCGTCCATATCTCTTTCATACGGTACCCGTTTTACGCAAACTCGGACTCTATTTCGCGTATTTTTCCGAGACGAACGTAATGACGCAGCCCGTTTCCCCTGATTCTCACATCTGAGATTAATTATACTTTAATTACTAACCATTAGTGTTAATTGAAATTCGGGGTGTTACATTCTCCCCTACTTAAAGGATTTCGTCCTCGAAATCTCTAAGTCAAGAAGAACGTATCCTACCAACCAAACAACCATCTACTAAACCATCAACCACAAGCAACCATTATCCTTAGAAACTTCTAATGATGTATGAACATATGCAGAAAGTGTGTGTATATGTCCGTATACTAATGCAAAATCAGGCGGTCTACTGATTCAGTCGACCTCCTTAATGCAAACCATGATAGTGCCATGCATCCAATATGTATGCAAAACCCTATTGACACATACAATTTCTATATGCGTGCACAACCATACACAAAAATGCATCATCCACATGATAACACAGTCATGATACATCCATCAATCTAATTACCACATCCATTTATGCGATATGCAACATGAAGTGACTGAGCCGATCTAGTGCCTAATGTGTGTGTATATGCATCCACGAGCAACCACTAGCAAACAATTGCATCCACACGCATCCATCAACCATAACATGTTTCAAACACATGTTTCAACCATAGGTTTTACCCTATCTAAAGGTCATAGGTACTAGCGAGAGGATATACTAAAGATAAGATAAGTACTAGACAAGCGATAAAGGAGAAGTTAAAAGACATACTCTCAAAAAGAAATGGGTACAAAGAACGCATCTTCGCTTCCGTCTCCCAAGTAGCATTGCTTTCGTCATCTCCCCATTGCACTTTAACTAGCTGAACTTCTCTGTTCCTCAACTTCCTAGTTTCTGACCCAAGGATGCGAGTAGGAGCTCGTCGAATCGTCGCATCACGCTCTACCTCTACATCTCTAAGCAAGCTCGGCTCTACCACCTCTGCGGTCTCATGTAAGCACTTCCTCAAATGTGATACATGGAATACATCATGAACACCACTAAGTCTGTCGGGCAACTCCACCCTATATGCCATCCGTCCAATCCTTTCCTTAATAGGAAACGGCCCAACAAACCTCGGTGCTAACTTCCCAACGGACCCAAAGCGAACAACATTTCTTAACGGAGATACTTTGACAAAAACCATGTCCCCAACCTCAAACTCAAGATCCGTCCTTCTCCGGTCCGCATAAGATTTCTGTCTATCTTGCGTTGCCTTCATCCTTCTTCGAATCAAATCAATCTTCTCTGAAGTCTCTCTAACCATATCTGGCCCAAGCAAGATCTTATCCGTAGATTCCCACCAACATGTAGGAGATCGACAAGGCCTTCCATAAAGAGCTTCGAAAGGTGCCATGCCAATACTAGACTGAAAGTTGTTATTGTATGCGAACTCCACCAAAGGAAGATGTTCTTCCCATGTACCTCCAAAATCCAAGATACAAAGCCTCAAGAGATCTTCTAAGATACGGTTCACCCTCTCGGTCTGACCGTCCGTCTGAGGATGATATGCGGTGCTCAAACCCAACTGAGTCCCTACCGCCTCTTGCAAACTTCTCCAAAACTCACTAGTGAAGATAGGATCTCGATCACTCACAATGCTGGATGGTACGCCATGCAATCTAACAATCTCTCTAACATAGACTGAAGCAAGCCATGGAGCGGTCCTCTTACTCTTCACGGGTATAAAATGGGCACTCTTGGTAAGTCTGTCTACCACAACCCAAATTCCCGTATTGCCCTTCCTTGATCTCGGTAACCCCTCGATGAAATCCATCGAGACACTATCCCACTTCCATTGCGGAACTTCCAATGGGTGTAGCAACCCACCGGGTTTCCTTTGCTCCGCTTTAACTTGTTGGCACACTAAGCATCTAGCCACATACTCGGCCACATCTTTCTTCATACCGGCCCAGAAGAAAACTCTCTTCATGTCTTGGTACATTTTGTCTCCACCGGGATGAATAGTCATCCTTGAACGATGTGCATCATCCAAAATAGCCTTCTTCAAACCCTCATCTTGTGGTACACAAAGTCTACCGTCTCTATGCAACCATCCCCTATCATCTATGGTGTATCTACCCAAATGGCTGGACGACTCCCCCCTTATAAGCTTCTCTACCAACTCAACCAACTGTGGGTCGTCTCGCTGAGCCTCGCCAATCCGTCCCAAAAGAGAAGGTCTAACCTCCAAGGATGCTAACAAACCAGGTACAAAGTCAACAGAAGGTCTGAAGTCGAACAAAGAAAGAAACTCCAAGCTTCGCCGTTCCACGAACAATGGACTCAAAGATAGCCTTTTTCTACTCAAGGCGTCCGCCACCACGTTACCCTTGCCAGGGGTATACGCTATCTCGAAATCATAGGATGCTAAGAACTCCATCCACCTTTGCTGTCTTAAGTTTAAATCCTTCTGAGAGAATAAGTACTTCAATGATTTATGGTCAGTGAACAACTAGAATCTCTCACCAAGAAGATAATGGCGCCAAGACTTAAGTGCGAAAACAATCGCGGCCAACTCTAGATCATGGGTAGGGTAATTCTTCTCATGCACTTTCAATTGCCTCCCTCCATAGGATATTACCCTTCCCTCCTGCATCAAGACTGCGCCTAATCCTGTCCCACAAGCATCGGTATAAACAGCAAACGGCTTACTCCCATCTGGAAGCACTAAAACTGGAGCGGTGGTCAAAGCTCTCTTTAACCGTCGGAAAGCATCATCACAATCTACGTCCCATGAGAAAACCAGATTCTTCTTCGTCAAGCGGGTTAATGGGGCTGATATCTTCGCGAAGTCTTTGATGAACTTCCTATAATATCCTGCCAACCCCAAGAAACTTCTTACTTCGGTAGCATTTCTAGGAACTTTCCAATCCTGGATAGATACTATCTTTGCGGGATCCACAGCTATCCCTTCCTTAGAGACCACATGCCCTAAGAATCGCACTTCTCTTCTCCAAAAATGACATTTAGAGAATTTAGCTTTAAGACTATGTGCTCGAAGAGTCTCCAACACTTCTCTAAGATGTAAGGCATGCTCTTCTTCACTCTTGGAAAAGACCAAGATGTCATCCACAAAGACCACTACAAACTTATTCAGATACTCTCTGAACACTCTACTCATCAGATCAACAAAGTATGCAGGGGCGTTTGTCAACCCAAATGGCATCACAAGCCACTCATAAAAACCATCCGGAGTCCGGAAAGCAGTCTTCTCTATACTGTCCTCCGCCACTCTCAACTGATGAAACCCTGTAGCTAAGTCCATCTGCGAAAACACTGAGGCGCCAACCAACTGATCAAAGAGATCATCTATCCTCGGTAATGGGTGTCTATTCTTCTTCGTGAGCTTATTAAGTTCTCTATAATCCACACAAAGTCTGAGGGACCCATCCGCCTTCGTGGCAAACACTACTGGAGCTCCCCACTCCGATATACTTCGCCTTATGAACCCCTTCTCAAGCAACTCCCCTACTTGCTTATGAAGTTCTCTTCTCTCACGAGGAGCCATGTGGCGCACTGGCAAAGACACTGGTTTGGCATTATCCACCAAATAAATTCGGAAATCTATCTCCCGCTTCGGAGGCAAACCCTTCACCTCTTCAAACACATCCGGATATTCCCGGACCACTCTGACAGAACGCAAACTCTCGACCGAAGCATCGAGCGATTCAAGATAACTTAGCAAAACAGATTCCATGGGATTACAAGAGATCTCGAGAGTATTACCCAAGCGGGTCATAAGCCTGACAACTCTCCTTTCACAATCAAGAACGGCACCATTACTGGATAACCAGTCCATGCCCAAAATCAACCCATAGCCCGTGAAGCCCAATACAAAAGCATCACATCCAAACTCAACGCTAAGTATAGAAATCTTCAAACCCAAACATATCATAGACAGATATATGGAGCCCCCAATTGGGTTTGAAACAACCAAGGGATCATCAACTAGACTGGTGTCTAAGTGCAGTGACTCAACTAATGATGATGAGATAAAAGAATGCGATGCGCCAGAGTCAAACAAAGTACGAACTGGATGATCAAACAGAAAAACCAGACTTTCAATGGAAATAGTTCTACCTCTCTGCTGAATCGGTGGAACTGAGAGAGCCTGAACTTGCCCCCCTGCCTGAGCTGGTGCCATAAGAGCTTGCACCTGACCTCCTGAGGTAGACCCCGTCTTCTGCCCCTTCTTTGGGCAGTCCTTCACAAGATGTCCTGCTTCGCCACAATGAAAGCAACCGGTCTTCTTCTTTTTGCGACAATCCTTGCTGAGGTGGCCTGGGGTCCCACAATTGAAGCACTTCTTCTTCTTCTTCCCCTTGTCACCGTTGCCTTTTCCACCCTTGCCTTGTTGTTGTTGCGGTTTCTTCTGATCCCCCTTCTTCTCTGGTGCCTTAGAACTCTTATCATCCTCATGCATAAGTGCCATGTAGACAAGCTTCTCAAAGGTGGCCCCCATAGGAATGTGAGTCATAGCTAATCCTTGCAATGGTTCGTTCAAGCCTCTAACGAACCTCAAAGCCTTCTTCTCCGGTGTATTCACCAACTCTATGCCAAACCTTGCTAATTGATTGAATTTGTTGACATATTCTTTCACCGTGAGATTCCCTTGCTTCAAATTCAAGAACTTCTCCATAAACAGATTCTCTTCCGCCCTTGAGAGAAACTTAGCCCCAAACCTTTGCTTGAAATCTGCCCAAGAGTCAACAGGGCGTTCTCCATTAGTGACCTCCCACCAGAATGAGGCCTCTCCCTTCATTAACCAAGCCGCCAACTTGACTTTCTTTCCCTCTTCCACTTCAAAGATATCTAGCAACTCTTCCACTTCCTTAAGCCAATCTCTAGCCTCTACGAAAGTCTCTGAACCTAGAAAAGGTTTTCCTCCTATAGCCTTGAACTCCTTGCAAATCTTAGCAAAATTATCCACTCTAGGCTGAGGAGGAGGAGCGGTTGCCTCTGGTGTAGTAGCATTGGCTGGACCCGCAGCCGCGGCCCTAGCCTCTTGTAACCTCCTATACCATAGTGGTATAACTAAGCCCTCCGGGATGTTAAGATCTTCAGCCATGCTGAAACGAAAGAGGAAAGATTCAAAAAGGAGATTCCGAAAGATAAAGATATGGCTATTGGGGATTATGCTTTTCTTTTTCAAAAACTTTTCTCTTAAAAGACATGTTTTTGAAAATACTTTTTCCAAAAATAATACCTTTACTATTTTCTAAAAAAAAGTATTTTTCTCAAAAATTTATCTGTTCCGGTAACCTTCAGCTCTGATACCACGTGTAACACCCCACTCCCGCTATGGTCACTCACTAAGGGAATGCCATAGCATCGGTGGAGTATTTTAGTGAATATAGAACAGAAAAATTACAACAAGACAGATATAAATAGTACTTGAAATTTAAAACATCATCTCATAACAGTGGAAGTAAAACATGTCTGGTTACATCATAAAACCACAATAAAAGTCAAGTACAATATCCATCAAAATAAAGAAGTACATAATCCCACTCTCATACAATAGCCATGACAAAAGAAAAGATAACTGGGTAACTGGAGCTTTACATCTATCCAAGCTCCTAAAGACTGGAACAGCAATCCGATCAAGCTCCACTACTGCTAGGATCCACCGTAGGACCTGAGGGTTGGGAAAAAGATAAAAACAACGGGGTCAGACATAAGTCTGAGCGAGTCCTATAACTTTAACAATACAATCGTTAAAGTAACCAGAGAAGACATAAACTGATATACGGTAACTAATGGGGATGAATGGCTACACTAAACAGTCAACTAAACTAAGATAAAAGATAAAGACGCATCTACCCTTCCAAAGGTAAATTACTAAACTGCACCACACCAGTCATTCCTAACTTAAAGGTTGATCCCACCCATGGACTTATAAAATTAACTTAATAGTTCTCGCGTACCCCTAGGTGACTAAGTAGACGCCACGGGGCCCTACAATCCACTAGGTGTACACACTACTCCCCATTCGATCGGCTCCCTAACGTAGATACCCGTGCTGGCCCCACCGTGGGGTGTACCATTCCCCAACGTGGCAACCTGATAAAATTAACGGTGCACGGCTTATATCTACACGATGCAACAACGTCTTATTTACCAGCCCGGGTCCACACACGCATATGAAACCCGTTGGTCATGCGTTGCCACCGCTAACCCATTTTGGCCTCTTATAGTCAAGCCCAGTATGCGTGTCTCGTCCTCGACATGGGTCGAGCCCACTAAGATACGTATGGGTTACTGGTTGAAATGGGCCCCCAGCACAAGCCATCCCCCTAAGCTTGGCCCACACACTAGTGTTTCCCTCTTAACCCTTTAATCATGTTTAATTACATGTTTCATCTTGGTTAAGTATTTTATCATATTTTCTATTGGCAACCACTAGCAATTTCCACATACCACCCAAGGTACCCACTTAACCCCCATGCCCCACTACATGCTTATCTGGTTAAGTGTTTCTTAATTGATTAACACCGTAACCGTGTAAAGGACCCCTCACATTGGACCGTCATTTGTAGATGCCTGGTTAAGCCGGTAAGTTCCGGGCAGTCTTACACTACAAACGGGTCCAACCTCGTGTCATTTACCCTTGTTACGTATTTAATTTATGATTAAGACCCCTCACATTGGACCGTCATTTGTAGATGCCTGGTTAAGCCGGTAAACTCCGGGCAGTCTTACACTACAAACGGGTCCAACCTCGTGTCTTAATCGATTAATTACTCCTAATTAATCACCCCCATAATTTGTGTTAATTATCATGTTTATTTTAGGAATATGGGTGCACCTAACTTAATAGGCAAATTCCCAACTCCAAAGTGTGGGTACACCTAACTTAATAGGCAAATTCCCAACACATAGTATGGGTACACCTAACTTAATAGGCAAATTCCCATACTATGTTCATTTATTTTATGTTATGCATAATTATATTAATTTCACACAATCTTATTAACATATGCATTTAATTAACCCCATCGTTCCCACGTAATTTCGTTCTCATGACATAACACATATAAAAGGTGTCAACTTGCATATGTATGAACATGTTTCAAAGGTGCCATCTTGCATATTAACAAACACATAACTTGCATATGAACTTGCATAACATGTCACATAACTTGCATATAATCTTGTATAACATGTCACATAACTTGCATATTAACTTGTATAACATGTCACATAACTTGCATATTAACTTGCATAACATGTTACATAAACTTACATATTAACAAATACATGACTTGCATATGAACTTGCATAATATGTCACATAACTTGCATATGAACTCATAAACTTGCATATGAACTTGCATAACATGTTACATACTTGCATATGAACTCATAAACTTGCATATGAAGAAACATACAACTTGCATAATTATCATACAAGTAACTTGCATATTATCATACATGTAACTTGCATATTAACATATGATCACAAAGCACAAAACTTGCATAACCCACATACATTAGCAAACTAACATCATGTCATATGACTTAAAACCCATTAATCCACAAACAAAACCATATGATCTCATCATATCTCATCTACTTAGTTTAGCAATTGATCATTAGAGTGATAGAAACTCACTACTAGCCAATTTGCACTCCAAATGAAGAAGATTAAGATGCTTAGAATGGATTAGAGGTTGATTAGAGAGTGATTAGCTTGCAACCCTCTTCATAAATTAGTGGAGGCTCCTTCTAAGATTTAATTTGGCGGCATGTAGCCCTCAATTCTATTTTTAGTATGGATTAGGGTAGGTTTAGGGTGTATTTATAGATTAGGTGAGTGTTTTAGGCCCTTAGATTAACCCTAAATTAGATTAGGACCCTTAGATTTCGGAACCTTCCAGAAACCAGCCCTAAGACCAAGCCCAAACCCTAAACTGGTGCACCCAACCACAGAACTCTCTAGAAACTGTGCAGGTTTCCTGTCCCGACATGGGCGCACTTCTCAAGTGCGCCAGTGTATTTTTGTGCTGGCGCACTTCACAAGTGCGCCAGTGCATTTCTGGCCTGTTTCGGGTTTTTCTGCCTAACTTCGTTCGTCCATATCTCTTTCATACGGTACCCGTTTTACGCAAACTCGGACTCTATTTCGCGTATTTTTCCGAGACGAACGCAATGACGCAGCCCGTTTCCCCTGATTCTCACATCTGAGATTAATTATACTTTAATTACTAACCATTAGTGTTAATTGAAATTCGGGGTGTTACAATCCTTATCAATTATTTTGCGCAAGTTTTCCACAAGGCATTGACATGGTTCATACCAATAAAGATATCATTGTTTCATTCTATAATTATATGTTTGTTATACATATTTAAGGCAAAGTATTGCATCAATAAATGTTTGATGCACCAATTTTGTTAGATCTTAAGATAATTTTGTTCTTACCAAGGATAATTATGCTTTGTGATTTTAGTAAGACTTTAAAAATATCTGCATTATTTATGGCCGCTTACATGATTTCCAAATTATGCTATATTTCCGGTCATCGTACGTTTAGATTCTATAACATATACCTTGATTTTGGTTGGTATACACTCTCTTCTTAAATATACTTTTCCATAATCTTTTATCTATAATATTCCATTGCTTCAACTTTAATCTTTAGTGATCAATCTCAAATGGTTAGAGTCTTGCGCTTTATTCTCGTTGTGTTATTCTACTAGTGATTTTTCTCATGCATCTTGAAAATGCAGAATTATACTTATGTTAACAATTTTAGTTATTTTTATGTTTAACTGCATTAAATCTCCAGGTTGCGTTCATACCCTCTCTCATGTCCTCCTCGAGCCCTACTTCAAAACCGTCCTCCCTCCCTACCTCCTCTCAAATCAACTTACTTCAACCACTTCCACCCACTTCCTTGCCTCTTCCGCTATTCCCCCTTCCGCTGACCCACTTCCCTTAACTGCCAATGATCCTGTTGTTGCTACTCCTTTGCATCCTCCATCTCCTAAGCCCAATCCCCTCTCAAACCATCGGAAATTGTCTTCTCCCTTCTATGTAAAGCCAAGAAATGCTGGAACATTCTCTCTACTGCCCATAGATTTTCAATTCTCTGGCAAGTTTCTGGTACCTTTAGAGGAAATTTACCCAAGCAACGAACAATCAGTGGCAAGAGTATCTTGTATGTTTCTTTCTTGATAAACCTTTGAATTACACAGTTGTTATCCCACATCTCACAAGGATCTGGACTCCGATTGGTAGCATCAAGGTGAAATCAAATGGTAACATTTTTTTTCATGTATCTAACATAGAAGATCATATTAAGGTAACTCATGCAGACCCTATGATAATTAGAAACATGATTTTCATTATCAAACCATAGGACGCAACGATTCGAAACACATAATAGCATTAAGAGCGTACCCGTTTGGATTAAACTAACTAATTTTCCACTGTTTGCATGGTCTAGGATAGGAATCAGTTGGTTAGCAACATGTGTGGATAAATTCTTATGTATGGACATTACAACTAAAAATATAGAGAGGCTGGAATTTCACAAAATGTATGGTAAATGTCACACCGGAATTAGCTTTTCCCTCTGAGTTTCCTGTTTTGCTTGCAGATGGAACTGAGCAGACTGTTTTTGTGCAGTATTTGTGGGAACCCGAGATCTGTGCGAAATGTAAGGTCTTTGGGCGTGAGACTAGTTGTTATTTAAACAGTAGTAAGAGTTTGAATGTTCTTCCTCCTAGTGTTTGTCATTCATAGGATGCTTGTGTTACCATCTTAGACAATACCGTTGGAGTTCATCCCCGTCCAGTCAAAGAAAAAGTTAGTGTAAGTCCTCTACCCAAGAAGAAAATTATATAGAGAAAAGTTTTGAACAAGAGGAAGAGTGTTTCTAAATCGTACCTTGTTGGAAATGGTTTTATTAACAAAAGGTTAATTATAAAAAAAATTGAATAAGTGTTAGATGACTCCCATATGTGAATAGTCCTACATGATGTGACTATATGAAAGAAGCAAAATATTTATATTTGTTTCTTAGAATCTATGTTGGGGCCTTGGGCTGCCAACACATGCTTTACTGTGAGGATGGAGGCCATGCATGACCACTACACACGCACGACCGACGGACTTATGACCCAGTTCGGGCTCGGGCCTGGGTCTAGGCCTAGGCTTTTGTGGTGTAGATACTTAAAACATTACATTTTCGAACTGTTTTTATTTTAGATGGTAAAAATTTCTGACCTGTTTTTATTTTAGATGGTAAATTCTTTGATCTGTTTTTACTGCCGACTCTCTCCCACTACCCAGTAAACCGTTCGGCAATTTATTTTTTCCATATATAA
Source organism: Allium sativum (assembly GCA_030737875.1). Taxonomy (NCBI): domain Eukaryota; kingdom Viridiplantae; phylum Streptophyta; class Magnoliopsida; order Asparagales; family Amaryllidaceae; genus Allium; species Allium sativum. Next base: position 19,706,869 of record JASFAX010000025.1, read on the forward strand.
CAATTCATTTTTAGACGAGAATTCATATGCGAACAACTTTCTCTTCTTTCTCCTTAACAAGGTTGGCTTTACTCAAGTTATTGGAGTTGATTTGTATACCTTAACTTATAAGGGAACTTTTGTGGGAAAGGGTTATGCTTGTGAGGGAACGTTTAAATTAAATGTTGAATCTAATAAAGTGACCAGTTCTTCTTATATATTGTGTGATTTTAGTATTTGGCACTTTAGATTATGGCATGTTAATAAACGTATTATTCATAACATGAGCACCTTAGATATGATTCGTAAAATGCCAGAATCTGAACTTGATAAATGTAAATTCTGTACTCAAGCTAAAATCACAAAGAAACCTCACAAATATGTTGATAAAGTATTTGAACTCTTAGACTTGATTCATTCTGATATATGTGAGCTTGACGGTACTTTGACTAGAAATGGACATCCTTATTTTATCACTTTTATTGATGACTGTTCTGATTTCACCTATGTATACCTTATGAAAAATAAAAGTGATGATTTTGACATGTTTAAAACATTCAAAACTGAAATTGAGAATCAAGTAAATAAGGAAATTAAGAGACTTCGTAGTGATAGAGGAACTGAATATGAATCTACTTCAATTCTAGATTTCTATAAACTATATGGTATAGTACATGAGAGAACTGGACCCTATTCACCTGAAATGAACTGTAAAGATAAAAGAAAAAATAGGACCTTTACCAAATTAGTAGTTGCCATTTTACTAAATTCTGGTGTAGCAAAACATTGGTGGGGGGTATATTATTAACCGTACGTTATGTTCTGAATAGAATCCCTAAATCTAAGAGTAAAATTTCACCATATGAAATTTTAAAGAATCATAAACCTAATGTCTCATAATTTAGAACTTGGAGTTGTTTAGCGTATATTCGCATTCCAGACCCTAAGATAATAAAATTGGCAAGTAGAGCATATGAATGTGCATTTATAGGCTATGATATTAATAACAAAGCATACAGATTTTATGACCTAAATACAAATAAGATAATTGAATCAAATGATGCTGATTTTTATGAAACAAAATTTCCTTTTAAATTAAGGAATAGTGGAGGTACTTCAAGTATGCCTATTAGAACATAACTTAATGAAAATTCTAAAGCTGAACCTAGAAGAAGTAAAAGAGCAAGAATCGTAAAAGATTTTAGTTCGGATTTTTGTGCTTTTACTATAAAGGGGGATCCCTCAAACCTCCAAGAGGCCTTATCTTCTGTAAATGTCGACTTTTGGCAAGAGGCTATAAATGATGCGATGGAGTTTTTGGAATCCAATAAGACTTGGCACTTGGTAGATTTAACCCCTGGTTGTAAATCTATAGGTGGCAGATAGGTGCTTAAAAAGAAATTAAAACCTAATAGCACCATCGATAAATATAAAGCCCGTCTAGTAGCTAAAGGTTTTAAACAAAGAGAAAATATAGATCTCTTCGACACTTCTTCACCTGCAACTAGAATTACACTCATTCGAGTATTGATCTCACTAGATTTTATTCATAATTTATTAATACACCAATTGGATGTTAAAACCACATTTTTGAACGGTGAATTAGAAGAAGCAATTTATATGGACCAGCCTGAAGGATTTGTAGTACATGGTTAACAACATAAAGTATGCAAATAAGATAAATCATTATATGGTTTAAAACAAGTACCTAAGCAATGGGATGAAAAATTTGATAACTTAATCATTTCACTTGGTTTTAAAGTTCACAAATGCAATTATTACAAATCTGACAATGACATTAGCACTATTATATGTCTTTATGTAGATCGCAACTCATTTTTGGGTCAAATATTCATGCCATAAACAATGTTAATTCTTTATTAAGTGCCAATTTTGATATGAAAGAACTAGGTGAGGCGAGTGGTGTAATCCTTGGTATTAAAATCACAAGGTCAGAAAAGGGACTTTCTTTGGATCAATCTCAGTACATTGAGAAGATACTAAAGAAATACAGTTAATTTGACTGTAAAACTGCATGTACACCATATGATCCCAGTGTAAAGTTGTTTAAGAACACTGGTGAAGGTGTAAGATAGTCTAATTATGCGAGCATCATTGGCAGCCTTCGGTATGCCACTAATTGTACTAGACCCGGCATTGCCTATGTCGTGGGATTATTATGTAGACTTACCAGTAGACCTAGTATATAACACTGACATTCTATTGAGAGGATCATGAGATACCTTAAACGAACAATGAACCATGGATTACATTATGAAAAGTTTTCAACTGTACTTGAACGATATTCCGATGCAGACTGGAATACTTTATCTGATGATTCTAAAGCGACCAGTGGTTATATATTTAGCATCGCTGGAGGATCTATTTCTTGGAAATCCAAGAAATAAACTATTTTGGCTCAGTCTGCTATGGAGTCTGAGATGATAACACTAGCTATAGCTAGTGAAGAAGCGGAGTATTTTAGGAATCTGCTAGTAGGGATCCCCTTATGGGAAAACCGATACAGATGTGTTGATCCATTATGATAGTACCGCAGCTGTTGCAAAAGTTCAAAACCATTATTATAATGGTAAGAGACGACATATATGTCGTAAGTCACAAAAATATTAGAGAGTTACTCTCTTCAGGTACTGTTAGAGTGGATCACGTACGCAGTGATGGAAATTTGGCAGATCCTTTGACGAAATATCTGTCCAGAGAGAAAGTCTTTAATGCTTCTAAAAGAATGGGACTATTGCCCTTAGATTGTTGACTCACGCACAATGGTAATCCGACCTAATGATTGGAGATCCCAATAACTAGGCTCAATGGGTAAAAACAAGTTGTATAGTGATAGTAGTTGAACATGCTATTTAATGTACCAAGAAGCATGTATTCCTGAAGTGATTAGAGGACACATTGATAGAAACTCTTAATGAGATCTATACTCTATTTGGAGTGGAGTACCTACATTCAGGAGTGCTCTTGATAGACTCACGTATGTGGATGTGGAAATGTGGTCGTTTCCTATGGAGTTTTGGGTAAAACTTCTAGAGCATTCACTAAACTAGGATAGTGTGCATGGCCATAAATGCACGGGCTTATTTGATTGCACTATAGAAAATGTTGTGTGGTCTGATGTCAGGCACAGAGTTCAAGACTACGTGTCACTCTAGTAAAAACTGAATCTTATCCACTATGCAAAGGTTCAAGTCGGAAGACACCTTTGTTTATGCACAATCTTCTGTTTTTAGAAACTGCTCGAAAATATTTTTAAAAATTCAAGTGGGAGATTGTTGGAAATGGTTTGTTAACAAAAGGTGGATTATTAAAAAAATTGAATAAGTGTTAGATGGCTCCTATATGTGAATAGTCCTACATAATGTGACTATATGAAATAAGAAAAATAATTATATTTATTTCTTAGAAGCTATTTTGGAGCCTTGGGCACCCAATACATGCTTTGTTGTGAGGAGGGAGGCCAAGCATGACCACCACACATGCGCACGACCGACCGACTCAACTCGACCCAATCCGGCTCGACTCGGTTCTACTCGGTTCGGTTCGGGCTTGGGCATGGGCTTTGTGGCGTAGACACTTATATTTTTAGACGGAAAAACATTACATTTTTTGAACCATTTTTATTTTAAACAGTAAAAATTTTTGAACCGTTTTTATTTGATACGGTGAATTCTTTGATCCAACATTCTCTTCTTCCTCTGCCATTAAAATTTTGTTTCAAATACCGAGCAGTTATTTTCGAAAGTGCAAATCTGCACTTATGGGTTGTGCAAGCAAATCAATTATACATATTCGAGACTGTTTTATCTTAGAGGCATTGGTGATTGAGAACGACTGGTTTGCACCTCTGACCAGATCGCTGAATCTTTTTCAAGAAAGCGACGAAGTACATAACTCAGCCATTGTTTTCCAACATACCTTCAAAGAAAAATGAAAAAAATATTATTGAAAATGGACAAGTTACTGAGAAAATTGTTTCTATTGCAAGCAGTATGACTGTTGGCCAATCAGTTGTTAGTTACTTGTCTAAAAAGTATGACGTGTGCTATGGTAACACAAGTGATGAAGTAACTTTGCAATGGTTGACGACATTGAAGTTTCCAACAAGTTTAGCTTACTTGAGATTTTTAATGTTGAGAGTGATGAGATCAGTGTTGTGAATGAAGTAGAAGGACGTGAAATCAGATCTCATGTGGTGAAAGATGCCTCTGAATGTCAGTTTCACTACTACTTTTAAAGGTTTGAATGATGTGAACAAAGTTGTTGAGCATGTCAATGCTAGTTCTGTTAATAGTGAATGAAAAGAGCAACTCCATGATATGCTTGTGCCTGAATGTAGTAATCCCGATATCATGCTACCATGGCTTCAGAATTCGTGAACAAGGGTGACACAATGAAACAATTATTAGCTGATGTAATTATCTTCAACAACTATTTGCCTTCAAGTGATCAATACAAGGAAAAACATGACCTGCTTGCACCTTTAATTTCTGATTATTTTTTTGTTGGGTCACTCCATCTAAAGCCTGGTTTTTTGAACAAACCAAACACTACTGCCAAGTTTATCAAAACTGTCTCTCAGGCTACTTCTATGAAAATTTCACCCACAACAACTGCCATCAGTGACCAAGAAGCTTCTACTTCTTCCTCGGTGAAGCAAAAAAGCAGGATCAAGCAACTCTGCCTCTATGCCCATCTCATAACTGCAGCAGCTTATAAGGCTCCTCCTCTCACAACAGATGATAATGTTGTTATTCCACCACTACCTGCACCAGTGCTAGGTTTCAAAGATATCAAGGCACCAATCAGGGGAAGTCAGAAAAATGAAATGATGAAAGGTTATGCAAGTGCAATGTTGAGATAATCTCTTTGGCACAGGGGACACACTGATGAAATCTTAATTTGTAACTGTTAGGAAAAAATGGCTGAGTCGCGAACAAGGTCGCTTTCCTGAAGACGATTCAGCGATCTGGTCAGAGGTGCAAACCAGTTCGTAGTTTCGCCGCTGCCTCTAGGATAAAACTGCCTCTGAAAATAGTAACCGATTTGCTTGCACGACAAATCAATGCAGATTTGCACTTTCGAAAACAAGAACTGCTCGAAAATTTCTGAAAGAAATTTTTAATGGCGGAGGCAAGAAGAGAATATGTGATTCGATGTGTATTTTTCTCGTCTGTAGATAAAAGTTATATATAGAATAGGAATTAGGATTTTACTGAGTAGTGGAAGAAAAAATCGAATCTGCTGAAATTACTGGACAAAAGTTTACCGTTGCATAAACATTACCATTACATAAAATTTTCCATACAAAAAAACAGTTTGGAAAAAGCAATGTTTTCTGGTCCAAAAAATATAAGTGTTTAGACCACAAAGCTAAGGCCCAAGCCCAAACCGAACCGAACCAGGTCGAGTCGAGTCGGTCGATCGCGCATGCGTGTGGTAGTCATGATGCTTTGTCTCCTTCCTCACAACAAAGAATGTATTGGGAGCCCAAGGCCCCAACATGACTTCTTAAAACAAGTATAAATACTTGCTTCTTCCATATAGTCTTATGATGTGGGACTATTCACATATAGGAGCCATTCATACACTTATCCAACATTTTTAATAATTCACCTAATGTTTATAAAAACATTTCCAACAATCCCCTACTTTAATTTTTAAAAATATTTTCAAGCAGTTTCTAAAAACATAAGATTATGCATAAACAAAGGTGTCATCCAACTTGAACCTTTGCATAGTGAATAAGATTCAGTTTTTACTAGAGTGACATGTAGTCTTGAACTCTATTCCTAATATCAAACCACACACAACCTTTTCTATTGTGCAATCAAATAAGCCCGTGCTTTTATGGCCATGCGCGTCTATCTTAGTTTAGTGAACTCTCTAGAAGATTTGCCCAAAACTCCATAGGAAACGACCACATTTCCACATTCACAAAGGTAGTCTATCAAGAGCACTCCTGAAGGTAGGTACTCCACTCCAAATAGAGTATATATCTCATTAAGAGTTTCTATTAACTCATCCTCTAATCACTTCAGGAATACATGCTTCTTGGTTTATTAATTAGCATGTTCAACTCATATCACTACACAACTTGTTTTTACCCATTAAACTTAATTCTTGGGATCTCCAGTCATCTAGGTTGGGTTACCATTGTGCATGACTCAACAATCTAAAGGCAATAGTCCCATTCTTTTAGAAGAATTATGGACTTTCTCTCTGGACAGTCCTTTCATCAAAGGATCTGCCAAATTTTCATCACTACGTACGTAATCCACTCTAACGGTACCTGTAGAAAGTAGTTCTCTAACAGTGCTATGCTTACGACGTATTTGTCGTCTCTTACCATTATAACAATGGTTCTGAACTTTTGCAATAGATGCAGTACTATCACAATGGATCAACATAGCTGGTATCAGTTTTTCCCATAAGGGAATCTCAGCTAGCAGATTTCTTAGGTACGTACTCTGCCTCTTCACTAGCTGTAGCTAGTGCTATCATCTCAGACTCCATAGTAGATTGAGCCAAAATAGTCTGTTTCTTGGATTTCCAAGAAACAGCTCCTCCAGCAATGCTAAATATATAGCCACTGGTCGCTTTAGAATCATCAGATAAGGTATTCCAATCTTCATCGGAATATCCTTCAAGTACAGCTGGAAACCTTTCATAATGTAATCTGAGGTTCATAGTTCGTTTAAGGTAACTCATGACCCTTTCAATAGCGTGTCAGTGCTCTATACTAGGTCTACTTGTAAACCTGCACAATAATCCCACGACATAGGCAATGTCGGGTCTAGTACAATCAGTGGCATACCGAAGGCTGCCAATGATGCTTGCATAATCAGACTGTCTTACACCTTCACCAGTGTTCTTAAATAACTTTACACTGTGATCATATGGTGTACTTGCAGGTTACAGTCAAAGTAATTGTATTTCTTTAGTATCTTCTCAATGTAATGGGATTGATCCAAAGAAAGTCCCTTTTCTGACCTAGTAATTTTAATACCAAGGATTACACTTGCCTCACCTAGATCTTTCATATCGAAATTGGCACTTAATAAGGATTTGACAGAGTTTATGGCATGAATATTTGACCCAAAAATGAGTAGGTCATCTACATAAAGGCATATAATAGTGCAAATGTCATTCTCAGATTTGTAATAATGCATTTATCGCTTTCATTAACTTTAAAACCATGTGAAATGGTTAAGTTATCAAATTTTTCATGCCATCGTTTAGGTGCTTATTTTAAACCATATAATGATTTATCTAATTTGCATACTTTATGTTCTTGACCATGTACTACAAATCCTTCAGGCTGGTCCATATAAATTTCTTCGTCTAATTCACCATTTAAGAATGCGGCTTTCACATCCATTTGGTGTATTAATAAATTGTGAATAGAGGCAAGTGAGATTAATACCCATATGGATGTGATTCTAGTAACAGGTGAAAAAGTTTCAAAGAAATATATATTTTCTTTTTGTTTAAAACCTTTATTTACTAGTCGTGCTTTATACTTATCAATAGTACCATCAGGTTTTAATTTCTTTTTAAGCACCCATTTATAGCCTATAGATTTACAACCAGGGGGTAAATCTACCAAATGGAAAGTCTTATTTGATTCCAAAGAATCCATCTCATCATTTATAGCCTTTGCCAAAAATCGGCATCTAAAGAGGATAAGGCCTCTTGGAGGTTCATGGGATCCTCCTCAATAGTAAAAGCGCAAAAATATGAACCAAAATCTTTTATGGTTCTTGCTCTTTTACTTCTTCTAGATTCAGCTTCAGAATTTTCATTAAGTTCTGTTCTAATAGGCATACTTGAAGTGCCCCCACTATTCCTTAATTTAAAAGGAAATTTTGTTTCATAAAAATCGGCATCATTTGATTCAATTACATTATGTGCATTTATGTCATAAAATTTGTATGCTTTGCTATTAATAGCATAACCTATAAATACACATTCATATGCTCTACTTACCAATTTTATTCTCTTAGGGTCTAGAATTCGAACATATGCTAAACAACCCCAAGTTCTAAAGTATGAGACATTGGGTTTATGATTCTTTAAAATTTCATAAGGTGAAATTTTATTCTTAGATTTGGGGATCCTGTTCAAAACATAGCATACAGTCAATAAAATTTCCCCCACCAATATTTTGTTGCACCAGAATTTAATAAGATGGCAACTACTAATTCAGTAAAGATCCTATTTTTTCTTTCAGCTTTACAGTTCATTTCAGGAGAATAGGGTGCACTTCTCTCATGTACTATACCATGTAGTTTATAGAAATCCAGAATTGAATTAGATTCATATTATGTTCCTCTATCACTATGAAGTCTCTTAATTTTCCTATTTGTTTGATTCTCAATCCCAGTATTGAATGTTTTAAACATGTCAAAAGCATCACTTTTATTTTTCATAAGGTATACATATGTGAAATCAGAACAGTCATCAATAAAAGTGATAAAATAATGATGTCCACGTCTAGTCAAAGTACCATCAAGTTCACATATGTCAGAATGAATCAAGTCTAAGGGTTCAGAAACTCTATCAACAAATTTATGAGGTTTCTTTGTGATTTTAGCTTGTGTACAGAATTCACATTTACCAGGTTTAGATTCTGTCATTTTAGGAATCATATCTAGGGTGCTCATGTTATGAATTATTCGTTTATTAACATGACATAATCTAGAGTGCCAAATATTAAAATCACACAAAATATAAGTAGAAGTAGTCACTTTATTAGTTTCAACATTCAGTTTAAACATACCCTCACAAGAATAACCCTTTCCCACAAAAGCTCCCTTATGAGTTATGGTATACAAAGCAGCCCCAATAACTTGAGCAAAACCAGCCTTATTAAGGAGAAAGCCAGAAACCATATTCTTTCTTATCTGTGGAGTATGCATAACATCTTTCAGAATAACAGTCTTTCCAGTGGTAAGCTTGATTTCCACATTGCCAATCCCTACAACTTTAGTGGTGTGACAATCTTCCAACAACACTTTCTAATTTTCAGCATCTGTGTATGTAGAGAACAAGTCACAATCATAGAAGACATGGCGAGAAGCACCAGTGTCTACCCACCAACCCTCTGATCCACTAACAAGGTGAATCTCCGTAATCATAGCCGTAAGAGGCTCCTCAGTCAGGTTAGCCTACGGTGTAGAGCTTGGCATGTTCCGACACTTTCTTGCCATATGACCATGTTTTCCACAGTTGTAACATAGAAACAACTGTCCAGAATCATTCATTTGGGCTGGTTTCTGCTGTCCTTTTGGGTTTCCTTGCGAATTCCCATTCTGTTTGTTGCTCCTGTTCTGAATCTTAAATGATTTCAGGTTCGGTTTCAGAACAGCGGGTTTGGTCTTTTAGTGTTGTTGTTATTGACAATCAACACCTCTTCTTTCTAGTCCTACTTGCGTGCCTCCTCCTCGATACGGAGGCGTGTGATCAAGCTTTCTAAGGAAAATTCCTTAGTCTTATGTCGTAAGACATTCTTAAAATCTTTCCAGCCAGGGGATAATTTGTCAATGATAATAGCAATTTGAAATTGTTCGTCCAATGCCATACCTTCGTAGATGATCTCATGAGCTATTTTCTAAAGCTCATGAGATTGCATCTCTACTGACCTATCATCTGTCATTTGGTATTTTAGGTAGCAGCTTACAACATATTTCTTTGCCCCTGCCTCCTCTGTATCATACTTCTTCTTCCGTGCTTCCCAGATCTCCTTTGCTGTCTTTTCATCTGAGTTTTAGTAATCATACAGGTCATCGCTCAGTCCATTCAGAATAAAATTCTTGCATAGGTAATCCTGTTCAGTCTAGGTCTGCAGTTGCTCTGACTGTTCAGTCCATGATGCCATCTTTGTTGCATCAGCCTCGTCAGGTCTGTCTGGTAGCTGCAGTTTGTCAGTAGTCAACGCAGCCACCACCTTTCTCATCGTCAGGAAAAACTGCAACTTCTGATGCCATCGCTTGAAGTGCAAGCCTTCAAATCTGAATGGAGCAACAGTCACGAGAGGGTTCTGGAAAGAAGAGGGCCATTGTTTCAGATCGTCTTCAAATTGTTGGCAAACAATAGCTGAGTTGCGGACTAGGTCGCTTTCTTGAAGACGATTCGGCGATCTGGTCAGAGGTGCAAACCAGTTCGTACTTTCATCGCCGCCTCTAGGATAAAACAACCTCTGAAAATATTAACTTATTTGCTTGCACAACAAATCAGTGTAGATTTGCACTTTCGAAAACAAGGACTACTTGGAAATTTCTAAAAGAAAATTTTAATGGCGGAGGCAAGAAGAGAATATGTAATTCGGTGTGTATTTTTTCTCGTTTGTAGATAAAAACTATACATAGAACAGGAATTAGGGTTTAACTGAGTAGTGGGGGGAAAATCGGATCTGTTGAAATTACGAGACAAAAGTTTACTGTTACATAAAATTTTCCATATAAAAAAACGGTTCGAAAAAAGCGATGTTTTCTAGTCCAAAAAATATAAGTGTCTACACCACAAAGTTAAGGCCCAAGCCCAAGCCCGAACCGAACCGAACCGGGTCGGGTCAGGTCGAATCGAGTCGGTCGGTCACGCGCGCGTGTGTGGCAGTCAGGATGCATGATCACCCTTCTCACAACAAAGCATGTATTGGGAGCCCAAGTCCCCTACATGACTTCTTTGAAACAAGTATAAATACTTGCTTCTTCCATATAGTCCCATGATGTGGGACTATTCACATATAAGAGCCATTCATATACTTATTCCAATATTTTTAATAGTTCATCTAATTTTTATAAAAACATTTCCAACAATAACTCTATGTTTTGGGTTTGTAATGCTTCTTTTTATGTAATTCTAGACTGTTGTATTAGGTCCTTTCTTATCTGCATGGAAATTCCTTTTTTTATTGTTTGTTGTAGATATACAAGTTGTATATCTCCGGTCTCCCTTGTACTATTATTTTAATATAATAAAACTGTTATAGATCACTTTAAAATCGGTCGGTCTTATCAAGAAAAACTGTTAATGCATTAATTTGGATGGTAAATTGTGGTTACACGGTAGTTTATTATTATCGGTTAATCAATTTCCTTCTGTTTACCCATAACTTGCTATTTTATCATTGATTTAAAGCTCATGGTTCGAGACTTTAGATCACCATACTTCTTATAGTGATGGAAATAACTATAGTTATAAAATGAAAATTACTTGAAACAATTGGAATACTAGTGTGTACAATGATTGCTATGGCTTAGTCATTCTGACAATAGACTTGCAAATATAGATCTTGCTATCTCAACATAGATTTTTCTCATATATATGGTCCACATGTTGAAAAATTCCAACAATCTTCCCCTGGGGCACATATGTATTTACTTTAGAAAATGTATTTAACTTTACGAGCTCCAAAAAATTTCTATTTATTATATATGGTGTATCTGAAACATTCTCGCCCATTAACTGTGTTGACGAAGGATCAAAGCGGTCTTCGTCACTTTTATCGTAGTTGAGCCCATCAATGGTCACATATATCAATACAATCAAATGATATATATCAATCATGGATGCTTAGCATGGAAATTACAAGAAATTTGATCTCTACATGTATATTTTGTTGGAAAATGAATGAGCAAAGAAAGAGAAAAGTGGGAAGAAGAAGAGATAGGGGTGGCAACATTTAAAGTCCCACATCATAGAAATATTAGCACAATCTCTCCTTATATATTAGAAGCCAAATAGGCTTATGTAAAATAAAAAAGAGAGGGATGATAAAAGGATGTGGACTTGGCCATATTAAATACATTAAAAAGTCAAAGATAAGGGCCTTGGGCCTTGGGGCTCTTGGGGTCTCCTGATTGGATATGGCCGACGTTGCTGATTGGGCTAGTGCACTGATATGAGAATATTTTTTCTCAGAATTTTAAAAGGTGTGTTTGTTCAGTCCAGAATTCGAAAGGAATGTCTGTTAACTGAACGAGTACAACCATTTGAATTCTCAGCATATGCATATTAATAACAGAGCGGTTAAAGGGTCGTAACCTTTCCTGTTTTGACGGTTACTGATGCATGCGAACAGGCACTCCTCCTTGCCTATTTATACACTGCCCAAAACAAAGACAGAATTCACTTTTTCTGCTGCATTATTCCTTCTTCTTCAACGTAATTCTCTGATCTAGTTTCTATAACCAACTTCAGTTCGTCGGAACTCCGTTTGCTGGCACTAAGCTACGGAGTTGGTCCGTTTTATCCTGGGAAACAAATTGCAACTACGTCGATTAGTGTATACGACGGCAATATTGTTTCAAGGAAACAGAAAAGTTCTGGACTCGGACATTATTTAAACAGAATACTTTCTGTTTATCTTTGATTTTATGCACAAATTGGTTACGCTTTCTATGATTATTGTAAACATAGTTTGACGTGACAATTGTGACATAATTGGTTAACAGTGATTGTTGTTGCTGTCTGTTTGTAATACAATTGTGTAATTACAAAAGTTCTAACAATCTTGAAACAATATTTTGTTGCAGATGACGAAAAACAGCAGCACTGATTCTGCACCGATTCAGACGGTGAAAACTGCTCAGCCAGCGCCTGTGCTTCCGACAATGGCTCTGTCTCATGGCGAAAGGCCAGAGAAGTTCAATGGAATCAATTTCAAGCGCTGGCAACAGAAAATGTTGTTTTATTTAACAACACTAAGCCTTGCAAAGTTTCTGACTGAAGAGGCTCCTGTGGTAGACGAACTCGAACCTGATGCTACTAAAGTAGAGGCACTTAATATCTCGACAAATTCAGATTTCATGTGCAAAAACTATATTCTGAATGGTCTGGATGATAGCCTCTACGATGTCTATTGTACTTTTGCAACGTCCAAACAACTCTGGTTGGCTCTGGAAAAGAAGTACAAAACTGAAGATGCAGGCATGAAGAAATTCATTGCTGGAAAATTTCTAGACTTCAAAATGGTTGACTCAAAGACGGTGATAAGTCAAGCTCAAGAACTGCAACTTATCATCCGTCAATTAGAAGATGAAAAGATGACTCTTAGCGAGACTTTTCAAGTTGCTGCAACTATTGAGAAATTGCCTCCTTCTTGGAAGGACTTTAAAAATTACCTTAAGCACAAGCGTAAGGAAATGACAATGGAAGATCTCATAGTTCGGCTTCGCATTGAGGAAGATAACAGAAATTCTGAGAAAAAGATTTCTCAGAATATTGCTGCCAAAGCAAATGTTGTTGAGTCAGACAAAACTAACAAAAGAAAAAGGGAGAACGCTCCTAAGAAGTCAAAGAAATTTCTGGGTTCTTGCCACAACTGTGGAAAGAAGGGGCACAAAGCAGCCGAATGTCGTGCGCCTAAAAAGAAGAAGTTGGAAGCAAATACGGCTGATGTTTCGAAAGGCATTTCTGATCTTGATTTATGTGCAGTAATATCAGAATGCAACCTTATTGGCAATTCAAAGGAATGGTTTGTAGACACTGGAGCCACTCGACACATATATGCTAACAAGTGGATGTTTACAACCTATAAAACTGCAACTGATGTTGAACAACTTTTTATGGGCAATTCTTCCACTTCCAAGGTCGAAGGCAAAGGAAAAGTTGTGCTGAAACTGACTTCTGGAAAGGAACTGACTTTAAATGATGTTCTCCATGTTCCAGAAATTCGCAAGAACCTGATTTCAGGATCGTTGCTGAGCAAGCATGGCTTCAAATTGATCTTTGAAGCTGACAAATTTGTTCTTTCCAAGAATGGGGTGTATGCTGGAAGAGGTTATGTGTGTGATGGTTTATTTAAAGCAAATGTAACCACTATTGTACCACGCACTGAAACGAATGAAAGTGAATCTTCTGCTTATATTGTTGAATCTTCTAACATATGGCATTCTAGATTAGGGCATGTAAACTTTGATACATTGCGAAAATTGATTAATCTAGAATTTATACCAAAATGCAATATAGATTCCAACTATAAATGTCAAGTTTGTGCAGAAGCAAAATTGACAAGAACCTCGTTTCATCATGTTGAACGAGTGACAGAACCTCTAGACTTAATACATACCGATGTATGCGATTTGAAAATGTGTCAAACTAGAGGTGGAAAAAGGTACTTTATTACATTCATTGATGATTGTACCAGATACTGTCATGTGTATCTCCTTAGAAGTAAGGACGAAGCATTCGAAATGTTTAAACAGTATAAGGCAGAAGTTGAGAATCAACTCAACAAGAAAATAAAATCTTTAAGAAGTGATAGAGGAGGAGAATACGAGTCTCCATTTGAGGAATTCTGTGTTGAACATGGAATTATACATCAAACTACAGCCCCGTATTCACCTCAATCCAACGGTATAGCCGAACGGAAAAATAGAACTCTTAAAGAAATGATGAATGCCTTATCCTGGCTTGCAAGATAATTTTTTGGAAAGAAGTTATTCTTTCGGCAAATCATATTTTAATTAAAATATCCCGAAAGAAAACATCTCTATCTTCTCATGAACTTTGGAAAAACAGACCACCATCCTACAAATACCTAAAAGTGTGGGGGTGTCTTGCCAAAGTAGAGGTACCAAAACCAAAGAAGGTCAAAATTGGACCAAAAACAATTGATTGTGTATTTATTGGATGTGCACAAAGCAGTGCCGCATATCGATGTTTGGTACACAAATCTGAAATTGATGATATTCATGAAAATACCATCATTGAGTCGAGAAATGCTAAATTTTTCGAACATATATTTCCCTTGAAATATGGTATTGAAAATCATACACCTAAGAGATCAAGGGAAAAAAGAAGTTCATTACTCTATTGAGGATGCTGAACAAAATAACACTTAGCTAAGTAGTGCTGAGCAGCAAGTGGAGGAGCCAAGAAAAAGTAAAAGGTCAAGGACGTTAAACCTTTGGACTGGACTTCTATACATTTATGTTAGAAGATGATCCATTGAAATACAAACAAGCTATTTCCTCCAGCGATGCCCCTTATTAGAAAGAGGCAATTAACAATGAGATTGAATCCATTATGTCCAATCATACATGGAAATTAGTTGATTTACCTCAAGGATGTAAGACCTTAGGTAATAAATGTATATTTAAAAAGAAATTGAAACCTGATGGTTCAATAGACAAGTACAAAGCTCGTCTGGTAGTCCAAGGATTTAAACAAAAGGAAGACCTGGACTATTTCGACAAACATCAATTATAATGCTCATTGCAATTGCATCCATACATGACTTAGAAATACATCAAATGGATGATAAAACTGTATTCTTGAATGATGAATTAGAGGAGGAAATCTATATGGAACAACCTGAAAGATTTCTAAGCTCAGAAAATGAGAATAAAGTGTGCAAATAGGTGAAATCACTTTATGGCCTTAAGAAAACTCCAAAAACAGTGGCATGAGAAGTTTGATAATACTATGTTATCAAATGGATTCACAATAAATGAATCAGATAAATGTGTGTACATAAAACATACACATATTGGATATGTCATTGTTTGTCTTTATGTTGATGACCTATTAATCCTAGGCAATAACAAGGCCATAATAACATCTACAAAGGATATGTTATCCTCTAGATTCGATATGAAAGACCTAGGACTGGCTGATGTGATATTGGGTGTAAAAATTCTGAGAACACCACATGGATATGCATTACCCCAATCGCATTACATCACCAAGATACTTGATAAATTCAAGCAATATAAGGTAACTATTGCAAAATCACCAATAGATATGAACCAAAATTGGGTAAAGAACACTGGTGATGGTATTTACCAATTGGAATACTCTCGTATACTAGGAAGTATCATGTATGAACTGTACTAGGCCTGATGTCGCATATGCTGTAAGCAAACTAAGTAGATTTACCATCCTGGTAAGCATCATTGGAAAGCGATAATCAGAGTTCTAGGATATCTAAAGTATACACAGAGCTATGGTTTATACTATACAAACTATCCTTCAATAGTGGAAGGATATAGTGATGCAAATTGGATCACTAGATCAAATGATACAAACTCTACAAGTGGATACGTGTTCACATTAGGAAATGGAGCGATTTCATGGAAATCATCCAAACAGACTTGTATCGCTAGATCTACGATGGAATCAGAGTTTATTGCACTAGATAAGACTGCAGAAGAAGCAGAATGGATTTGAAGCTTCTTGGAAGACATTCCTAATTGGAGCAAACCTGTGCCTCCAATATGTATACATTGTGATAGTCAATCAGCTATTGGAAGAGCTAATAGTACACTATACAATGGTAAATCTTGGCATATTCGTCGTAGACATAAAACGATAAGACAACTTCTCTCTAATGGGGTTATCACGATAGATTACATTCGATCTAAAGATAACTTAGCGGATCCACGTACCAAAGGCTTGCCAAGAGAGAAAGTTCAAACCTTATCGAAGGGAATGGGGCTAAGGCCTATAGACTAAAGGTTTCTCTAAAATGGAAACCCCACCTAGTTGACTGGAGATCCCAAGATCTAGGTTCAAAGGGACAACGAAGTTTAAGAGAAACTTGGTGGCACTGTTATACACAAACCATTCCTATGATAAGTCAGTGCATTATATGTTGAATAAGGATAAGTATTAGTACTTTTAATGATGTCTGTATTTGAGGAATTAAGAGAATACCCTTTACAGAATCACCTACGTAAGTGCGAAGGCGCCGCTTCAAAGAGAATTATGAGGCCAAATTCTCTAAGCACTTATGAGACCAGGCAGGTGTTCAAGGCAAAAACGAACACATACAGAGAACGAAGGGTTATAAGAAACATTTATCGTGTGTTATCTACTTTGGAATTACACAAAAGGCTTACAGTTCAAGGACAGTCAATGTCTACTGATTCGCCTGTGATTCAAATAGGTAATCACTAGGAAAGTTCAAGGCCCATGTGCTACTTTAACTGATGCGATAAATGATTCGTGAAACTAAGAACGACTTCTCATTCATGTGGGAGATTGTTGGAAATGAATGAGAAAGAGAAAGAGGGATTTTGGAAGAAGAGAAAGGAAAACAACTTTTAGTCCCACATCATGAAATATGAGTACCAACTCTTCTACAATCTTATATAAATAAAGGAGAAGAGAGCTCATATCAGGTGTGGCTAAGCCAAGACACAATATTACATTGATGTCAACTTGGGCCTAATGCATTGGGACTCTTGGAGTCCATGACACAATATTATATTGATGTCAAATCGGGCTTAGTGCCTTAAGACTTTTGGAGTCCATGACACAATATTATATTGATGTCAAATGTGGGCTTAGTGCTATGGGACTCTTGGAGTCCATGACACAATATTATATTGATGTCAAATGTGGGCTTAGTGATTTGGGGACTCTTGGAGTCCATGACACGATATTAGTGTCAATAATTGGGCGTTGGACCTTGGGACTCTTGAGGTCTCATGGTTAAATAGGCCGCTGATTTCAGTTTGGGCCTATTGTGCTGAAACGAGTTATTTTGATCATTTTATGATCTGGTATGTCCCTTTTATTGAAGGGATACAACCGTTTCATCATAAATGCGCACGCACATTTAAGCACCGCTTGGTTTAAGGGTCGCAACCTTTCCAAAGGTCATTAATGTTCGTATAGGCATTCCCTCCAACCTATAAATACATAGCCCAAAAGGAGAGAATAAATATTAATTATTCTTCTCAATTGTTACTCCCTCTTCAAAGCATTCCTCTGTTCAAGTTTCTATAATCTACTTCAGTTCGTCGGAGCTCCGTTTGCTGGCACTGCACTACGGGGCTGGTCCGTTTTATCCTGGGAAACAAATTGCGATCACGTCAATCAGTGCATACGACGGCAATATTGTTTTAAGGAAACAGAATTATTTCTGGACTCGGACATTATGGTTGGTGACGGTTCTGTACCGCTCCAATCCAGTGCACAATCAGTCTTGCTTACTGTCTTTTCTGCAATCACAGTTTGACTTGACAATTGTGACATTATTGAGTAACATTGATATTGTTACTATTTATTTGCAATACAATTGTGTATTGACAAAAGGATCTAACTTTGTAATACAATTGTGTATTGACAAAAAGATCTTCTAGACTTAATACATACCGATGTATGCGATTTGAAAATGTGTCAAACTAGAGGTGGAAAAAGGTACTTTATTACATTCATTGATGATTGTACCAGATACTGTCATGTGTATCTCCTTAGAAGTAAGGACGAAGCATTCGAAATGTTTAAACAGTATAAGGCAGAAGTTGAGAATCAACTCAACAAGAAAATAAAATCTTTAAGAAGTGATAGAGGAGGAGAATACGAGTCTCCATTTGAGGAATTCTGTGCTGAACATGGAATTATACATCAAACTACAGCCCCGTATTCACCTCAATCCAACGGTATAGCCGAACGGAAAAATAGAACTCTTAAAGAAATGATGAATGCCTTACTAATTAGCTCTGGCTTGCCAGATAACTATTGGGGAGAAGCTATTCTTTCGGCAAATCATATTTTAAATAAAATACCCCAAAAGAAAATATCTAAATCTCCTCATGAACTTTGGAAAAACAGACCACCATCCTACAAATACCTAAAAGTGTGGGGGTGTCTTGCCAAAGTAGAGGTACCAAAACCAAAGAAGGTCAAAATTGGACCAAAAACAATTGATTGTGTATTCATTGGATATGCAAAAAACAGTGCTGCATATCGATTTTTTGGTACACAAATCTGAAATTGATGATATTCATGAAAATACCATCATTGAGTCGAGAAATGCTAGATTTTTCGAACATATATTTCCCTTGAAACATGGTACTGAAAATCATGCACCTAAGAGACCAAGGGAAATTGAAGTTCCTTACTCTATTGAGGACGCTGAACAAAATAACACTTAGCAAAGTAGTGTTGAGCAGCAAGTGGAGGAACCAAGAAAAAGTAAAAGGTCAAGGACTTTAAAAACCTTTGGACCGGACTTCTATACATTTATGTTAGAAGATGATCCATTGACATACAAACAAGCTATGTCTTCCAATGATGCCCCTTATTGGAAGGAGGCAATTAACAATGAAATTGAATCCATTATGTCAAATCATACATGGGAATTGGTTGATTTACCTCAAGGATGTAAGGCCTTAGGTAATAAATGGATATTTAAAAAGAAATTGAAACCTGATGGTTCAATAGACAAGTACAAAGCTCGTCTGGTAGTCCAATGATTTAGACAAAAGGAAGACCTGGACTATTTCGATACATATTCACCTGTAACGAGGATAACGTCAATTAGAATGCTCATTGCAATTGTATCCGTACATGACTTGGAAATACATCAAATGGATGTTAAAATTGTATTCTTGAATGGTGAACTAGAGGAGGAAATCTATATGAAACAACCTGAAGGATTTCTAAGCTCAGAAAATGAGCATAAAGTTTGCAAACTGGTAAAATCACTTTATGGCCTTAAGCAAGCTCCAAAACAGTGGCATGAGAAGTTTGACAATACTATGTTATCAAATGGATTCACGATAAATGAATCAGATAAATGTGTGTACATAAAACATACACACATTGGATATGTCATTGTTTGTCTTTATGTTGATGACCTATTGATCCTAGGCAACAACAAGGCCATAATAACATCTACAAAGGATATGTTATCCTCTAGATTCGATATGAAAGACCTAGGACTGGCTAATGTAATATTGAGTGTAAAAATTCTGAGAACACCACAGGGATATGCATTAACCCAATCGCATTACATCACCAAAATACTTGAGAAATTCAAGCAATATAATGTAACTATTGCAAAATCACCAGTAGATATGAACCAAAATTGGGTAAAGAACACTGGTGACGGTATTTACCAATTGGAATACTCTCGTATACTAGGAAGTATCATGTATGTTATGAACTGTACTAGGCCTGATATCGCATATGCTGTAAGCAAACTAAGTAGATTTACCAGCAATCCTGGTAAACATCATTGGAAAGCGATAATCAGAGTTCTAGGATATCTAAAGTATACACAGAGTTATGGTCTATACTATACAAACTATCCTTCAATAGTGGAAGGATACAGTGATGCAAATTGGATCACTGGATCAAATGATACAAAGTCTACAAGTGGATACGTGTTCACATTAGGAAATGGAGCAATTTCATGGAAATCATCCAAACAGACTTGTATCGCTAGATCTACGATGGAATCAGAGTTTATTGCACTAGATAAGACTGCAAAAGAAGCAGAATGGATTCGAAGCTTCTTGGAAGACATTCCTAATTGGAGCAAACCTATGCCTCCAATATGTATACATTGTGATAGTCAATCAGCTATTGGAAGAGCTAATAGTACACTATACAATGGTAAATCTAGGCATATTCGTCGTAGACATAAAACGATAAGACAACTTCTCTCTAATGGGGTTATCACAATAGATTACATTCGATCTATAGATAACTTAGCGGATCCACTTACAAAAGGCTTGCCAAGAGAGAAAGTTCAAACCTTATCGAAGGGAATGGGGCTAAGGCCTATAGACTAAAGGTTTTTCTGAAATGGAAACCCCACCTAGTTGACTGGAGATCCCAAGATCTAGGTTCAAAGGGACAACGAAGTTTTAGAGAAACTTGATGGCACTGTTATACACAAGCCATTCCTATGATAAGTCAGTGCATTATATGTTGAATAAGGATAAGTATTAGTACTTTTAATGATGTCTGTATTTGAGGAATTAAAGAATACCCTTTACAGAATCACCTACGTAAGTGCGAAGGCGCCGCTTCAAAGAGAATTATGAGGCCAAATTCTCTAAGCACTTATGAGACCAGGCAGGTGTTCAAGGCAAAAACGAACACATACAGAGAACGAAGGGTTATAAGAAACATTTATCGTGTGTTATCTACTTTGGAATTACACAAAAGGCTTACAGTTCAAGGACATTCTATGTCTACTGTTTCGCCGGTGATTCAAATAGGTAATCACTAGGAAAGTTCAAAGCCCTTGTGCTACTTTAACCGATGCGATAAATGGTTCGTGAAACTAAGATCGATTGCTCATTCATGTGGGGGATTGTTGGAAAATGAATGAGCAAAGAAAGAGAAAAGTGGGAAGAAGAAGAGATAGGGGTGGCCACATTTAAAGTCCCACATCATAGAAATATTAGCACAATCTCTCCTTATATATTAGAAGCCAAATAGGCTTATGTAAAATAAAAAAGAGAGGGATGATAAAAGGATGTGGACTTGGCCATATTAAATACATTAAAAAGTCAAAGATAAGGGCCTTGGGCCTTGGGGCTCTTGGGGTCTCTTGATTGGATATGGCCGACGTTGCTGATTGGGCTAGTGCACTGATATGAGAATATTTTTTCTCAGAATTTTAAAAGGTGTGTCTGTTCAGTCCAGAATTCGAAAGGAATGTCTGTTAACTGAACGAGTACAACCATTTGAATTTTCAGCATATGCATATTAATAACAGAGCGGTTAAAGGGTCGCAACCTTTCCTGTTCTGACGGTTACTGATGCATGCGAACAGGCACTCCTCCTTGCCTATTTATACACTGCCCAAAACAAAGACAGAAATCACTTTTTCTGCTGCATTATTCCTTCTTCTTCAACGTAATTCTTTGATCTAGTTTCTATAACCAACTTCAGTTCGTCGGAGCTCCGTTTGCTGGCACTAAGCTACGGAGTTGGTCCGTTTTATCCTAGGAAACAAATTGCAACTACGTCGATTGGTGTATACGACGGCAATATTGTTTCAAGGAAACAGAAAAGTTCTGGACTCGGACATTATTTAAACAGAATACTTTCTGTTTATCTTTGATTTTATGCACAAATTTGTTACGCTTTCTAGGATTATTGTAAACATAGTTTGACGTGACAATTGTGACATAATTGGTTAACAGTGATTGTTGTTGCTGTCTGTTTGTAATACAATTGTGTAATTACAAAAGTTCTAACATATTTTTGACTGGACCTTTAGTGAGATCAAAACATTCAATATTTGAACAACGTAGAGTGCAAAGAAACATTTACTACTTTATTTCTGATCGGCAAAGAATTGTAAGTGTGTGTGTATATATATGTATGTGACACCCCGTATTTTTACATTTTAAAAGTAAGAAATTTACATACGTATACGATGATACGCAAAGCATATAAACCAGTGAAGCATGAAGATAAAAGATATTCTGTTTATACTTCTAGAATTAAGGTAAACGGGATTCACCATTGCGTTCGTCTCGGAAAAATACGCGAAATAGAGTCCGAGTTTTCGAGAATCGGAGCCCGTATGACCCAGTTGAGGCCCAGATAAGTTTTCAGGAAATTTCCAAGTGTTTAGACAGCTAGGAAGTTCAAACAGATAATCCAGGAAGGGTAGGCGGGAAATTTCCCGCCAAGCCCATGTCGACAGGGGAGTCGACAGTACTGTCGACACCCCTGGACCCCAAATCGACAGGGCTGTCGACTTGGGTGTCGACATGGCCCAAAAACACAGTCTCGAGTGTTACGGCCTGGTGCACCTGGTCATCTGTTCTGAGCTAGTCAGATGGCCTGAGACGAGTTTTAAAGGTTCAGATTGGTTCTTGGGATAATCCTAAGGTCCTAATCACTCCTAATCTCTATATAATGACCCCCAAACCCAACCTAAACCCTCATAATCCACCCTAGCCACGAAGTGCTGCCCAAATGCTTGATGGTCATTGCCTCCTTCTTCTTTTCCAAAGGGTCTTTGCATTCAAATTAGCTCCAACCTCAAAGATGCAAGTTTGCTACACCAAATAGGAGTGAAATCAATGATGCTATGCAAGTTTCATGACGAATCTTCAACAAAGGAGCCACCTTTCTTGGTCAAGACGATTCATGCTTCTTTCCCTAGGCTTTGCTAGGTAAGTTCTAGCTACTTTTAGATGAAAACGGTAGTTTTGATAATGACATGGGATAAAAAGAGGCTAAACATGATTATGTAAACCTATATGAACCTTACCATGCCTCTTGTGTTCATATTTATGATCTTAGGCCATGTGAGTGACTTAATCATGCTTCTCATGCTATGCATAACCTAGTTTAACTTGCAAGTTTGGATCTTTATGCATGAAATGCTAGCATGAACCTTTAGGAACCATTTTTACTTGTGAAACATTGGCTAAGACTAGATTTTGGGGCTTATGCATGTTTATGAACCCAAACCCCTAATGTTAACATGCAAGTTTGGGGCCAAATCCTTTATGACATTATGCATACTTATGGCCAATTCCCTTTTTTTCATGTTATGCATGCTTGTGGCCAAACCTTTATGAACCTATGTATGTTTTAAGCCAAACCCTCATGATACTATGCATGTTTGGGGTCATTGTGTAGCATAGTATCTCTACGATGTGACTCGTCCATTCTTGCGTTGGAACACGATTTGGGTTGAGGTTAGACAAGCGTGAATATAGCATGAAAAACTTAACTTGAAGTTACATGAAAACATGATAGGCGAGCTAAACTTGACATGAACCATGATTTGGGTAAATGGGTATAAACGTGATAACATGTAACCGTAAATATAACAAGGAGGTTGACATGGGGGTATGTTTGATAATTTAAAGTTGGGAATTTACCTATTAAGTTAGGTCTACCCATATTCTTGAAAACTTGTATATGAACATGACACTTCGAAAACATAAGAGTGGCCAACTCGAGGTTGGGTTGAGTTTGTAGCGTAATACTACCCGGAACCTACCGGCTTAACTAGTGGCTACAAACAATAGGACCCAATGTGGGAAGTTGGTCATGTTGTGCCAAGACCCGAGGTTAGACCAAGTTGTGGTGTAAATCTACCCGGAACCCACCGGCTTAACTAGGTAACCACAACAAAGTCTAATGTGAGAGGTTAGGGTGCATTAAATAATTAATGCAACATAATAGGGTTAAGTTAATTTGATTAATGATGCTCAACCAAATATGACATGGATAAATGGGTTAAGTAATTTGATTAAGCTAATGATACTTGACATAATATGACAAGGTTGGGTAGGTTAAGTAACTTGATTTGCCTAATGACACTTGACCATTTTTATACGACTAATGGACGGGATTAAGTTAACTAACACTTGATCAATCCAACACGATAACTTGATAAGGTTAAGTAAATTTTCTTAAGTGACACTTAACCCATTAGACAAACCCCAATTCGGAGGATTGGGTAAATGACCATAGTTAACAAGGATAATGGAAATAAGGCTAAGTGGTAAACCTTAGTTAAGGGAAGCTAAGTAATAATTCTTAGTCAAGGAAATTTGGACCACTTCTTAGATAGATGAGTAACCCGATACGGTAGGTCATCGTTTAAGTATACGTGTAGGAGCAGGCTATCTGATTTAGATAAAGGCTCCAGCGAACTGGGTAACGAAGCAGCGGCTTCGGGGAACGTGAGGATATTCTTGGTATCCCTCTGTGAGCTGCCAGGTCATTATACTAGGCTCACGAGAGGTTGAGGTCTGCGTTAGAAGAACCAAGAGTATGCCTTGGTTGCTATGCGAGCGACCTAAAGACTGGGATGGATAGCAGTGAGTCGACGAATACATACTGGTGCCCGAGATAGCAAGTTCGTCGATCATCTACCATCTTGAGTCAAGCGTGTACGTACGGAAAGGCAGGGAACACCCAACAGACCATAATTGCTATCTAATTATGGGTGAGGTAGGCCGTAGGATGTGGGCTGGCCGGAGTGTAGTTCTCATGCAAGATTTTCTCTTGTGTTGCCTTTCGCTAGTTGAGGGAGGGGTCTCGTGGGACCATAGCCACGTGTAGAAAAGCAGACCTTAGCATCTGCATCGGCAGATAAATTGAAAGCTCCCGACCGAGTCCTGTACTTCTTGATTAGCCCTGTGACAGGACTCGGGTAGCACATAGTGATACATGTGCATACAGTCATAGAAAAACGATTGACGATGAATGCGTGGGAAAAAGGGCGTGGTTGAGGGTTAGCGTAATCCCTAGTATCCCTAGGTGGTTGAACCCAAACCGAAATACGAAAGCGTGAGATAGGTAAGCATAATCCCTAGCGGTCCTAGGTGGCATAAGTCCTAGTTGTACAAACAATGATTCATGTTGAAAGACCTTAGTTAAAGATAGGGTGACAGTCCAAAACGATCTTAAGGGTCATAGAACTACGTTAAAGTGGGATCTCATGGGAAAGCCCGTACGGTGTACGGCAAGGGACTGAACATATACATGGAAAGAAACATACGAGTTTAGAGACTTACATATTCTATATGTTAGGTTAACATGGACCATTACACGAACTGTTGAGTAAGGGTTATTCATGGTTAACACATGTACGGGGGAAGATACTAGTACGGTAGATGCAGAGTATATACAGATAGAACTCGGGGATGTTAGACTTGAGGGATACCTTGGAATGTTATACTTGATGGAAACCTGACGATGTAATACCCTGTTTTACTTTGACATCGTAATTTATCATGACACCTGGGTTTATCTGGGTACGGTAATCCATCCTATTATCCTGGCTTAGTATCTATCTTGTCATCATCACCATGTTTACTTTCAGTTTATGCATGTCATGTCATCTTTATCTGTTTTTATGCTGGAAGTAGATAGGACTTACCAGTCTTTATGACTGACCCCGTTTTTCTTTCGCTTCTTGTCTTCCGTTTCCCCCCAGGTTACAGGGAGGAAATACTGTTGTTTAGTTCAGACTTCTTCCGCTTGAAGGTCATCTTGGATGGCTTGGACTTTTCTTGGCTATGGCTGCTTTACTGTTTTACTTGGGGAATATTTTATGAAAAGGTTTTTATTATGCTTCTTTACCATTGCAAGACAGGTTTTGATGTACTCTGATGAAAAAGGCTTTAGACCTTATTTATTAATGTTATGAAAGATTGATTTTACTTCCGCCATTTTATATGTTCTGTCTTGTGATATTTCTGTGCATGTTTACCAATAATGCCCCTCTAAAGCTAGTGCATTCCTTTGCGAGTGACCCTAGCGGAGGTGGGGTGTTACATTTGGTATCAGAGCAGAAGGTTACCAGACTGGGCAAAAGATTAGAAACAACCTTCTGAAATTTTTTTTTGAAAACCCATTTACAAAGAAGCATTTTTCAAGAAAAACTTTGTTTTAAAAGTTATTCCCCAAAAGCCATTAGCAATGTCCTTGTTTTATTAGTTGAATCCTCTTTTCCCTTCTCTCTCCCATCGATAGTCACGTTGGCTTTGGTTACAAGTAGTTTTTGAGTTAGAAAAGTGTTTTCTTTATGATGGGGGAATAGTTCTCGAGAAAATGGAGTTGAGTTAGGAGGAAGTAAGGTAATGGAAGGATGGCAGGGCAAGCAAAGAAAAAAATAAAAAGAGGGCCAGTCGACAGGCCTGTCGATAGGGCTGTCGACTTACCCCCCCCCCCTGTCGACAGGGCTGTCGACACGAGGCGCCTGCAGATCAAAAAAAATATATAAGCCCGAAGGCCGAGAGCTTCAGCTCATAACCCCAATCCCCTTCTCCTTCCCTCCCAGCCACCAAAACCGAAAATTCACTAATTCCACCACCTCCCATCACCTCGTTTCTCCACCGTTCTTCATAAAATTAATCTTAAATCGAAGCTAGAGACCCTCTCCATCCGGATCTATAGTTCCCCTCTTCCAATTCGTGTTTAAATCACCATGGCCAATCAACCCAATCCCTACGAGCTTTACCCTCAATTAACCGCGCAAGAGGTCGAGTGGTGTGACGAGCAACCAGGGATAATTGAGCACTACATGCAGCTTGCCAGTAGGAATTTGCTTTTAGGCCGACCAGTGAGGTTTGCGGATTTTGTGGGAACCGCCGTGGAAAGTTTGTTTGCTAATGCGGGTTTTATTCATATTCTGGATACGCACACAGCTGAGAGGAGAGGCTACAAGCGTATGGTAAGACTTTTTGATGCTCGTTTGCAAATTGATGTGGATGATAACGGGTTAATAACCTATAGTTCATGGGTTAAGGGTACCCATATATTTATGAATGAGATCCAATTTGGGGAAATTTTGAATATCCGGGGTACGGGACTCGATATAAATGATCTTGAGATGGATGATTTGAATGTGTGGGGTAGGATCTTTTTTAATGGACTTGATAGGCAATGGGATAGTACACATTTGCGCCCGCTAGCTAGGTTTGTGATCAGAATATTGCAATATAATATTGCGGGGCAGAATCATGGGTTTGATAGAGTCCCAGTAGTTGTTAAGGCCGCTACTTATGCTATTTTTGGGGGCACACAAATAAACTGGGCAAGAACCATCTTACAGCAGTACCAGATCTTTAGGGGAGCAAGGCACTCCAATATTTGTTTTGGGAACTTATGGACCATAGTTTTTCGCTGGTTTGGGGTGGATTTGCATGATGAGGATTATCTGACACTTTCTAACCATCCCTCTGTTATCATCACTGAAGCTGCACTAGGGAGGATGAGTATAAATATGCACGAACTCCAAGAGGAGCCACAGCCTATGGAGCAAGAGGGGTTAGATGAGGGAGAGGGTGACGAGGAAGAGGAGCAAGAGGAGGAGCCATATGATGGTCAGTTTGGACACTTTGAGGACCCCCATCAGGCACCACAGCATGATGGTGAGCAGGCTGGGGATGGAGCCTGGGCTCATCAGGGCCCGGCACAGGGGGCTCCAGATACAGGTGCCTGGGATCCATGGGCTACTAGGGATCCAGACTGGAGGACTGAGCTGAGGTATGTTTCACAGCAGCAGGCTCGCTTGATGAGGAGCCACCAGGACATTATGAGGTCACAACAGCAGACGCTGGAGTCACAGGTAGCCATGGCTCAGGCACAGCAGCAGATGCTTCAGGATATGAGTTCCTCTTATGATCAGTTGGGGGCTGGGATACAGGACCTACAGTTAGAACTTAGGCAAGGGAACCGACGACATGAAGAGAGGCTTGATAGCTTAGAGGAGCTCATCCGTAGCTATTTCCATCAGGGTTGACTTCTATCAGTTATCCGTAGGATAGTATTTTATTTCAGTATTGTTTAGCTGTTTCTTTTGTTGTCTAGTTGTAACGATGTACTGAAATTATCTTAATAAAGTTTGTACGTTATTTGTTTATGCAATTTGTTGTGTCTAATATAATTATGAAATATTGCACGATAATGTCTGATAACGAAGAACAATGAAAACAACAAAACGGGATATCTCTCCGTTACATAAAAATTTAGAAAGATAGATTTTTCTAAATTAATAATGGATGGTAGGATCTTGGATGCTCAAATTGGATGAACTTCACTCTTATTTTATAAGGGTGTGGGAAAATTTGGATGAAATTACTTTTTCAAATTTTTGCATTCATATAGAACTGCAAGTATATTTAGGATGAGAGCATCATGGTTTGAAAAAGAAATTTTTAAGAAATTGCATTCATGTAGGTGGTACCACAAGTTAGGCATACATATTTTTCTACAATGTGATTCACTTTTGCACATGTGCACATGTTTGCAACAATTGGCTGAACACTTCTGGATGCTAATATGGGGACATAAATCCTACTACTATTGAATTTCGGGGACGAAATTCCTTAAGGGTGGGAGAATGTGACACCCCGTATTTTTACATTTTAAAAGTAAGAAATTTACATGCGTATACGATGATACGCAAAGCATGTAAACCAGTGAAGCATGAAGATAAAAGATATTCTGTTTATACTTCTAGAATTAAGGTAAACGGGATTCACCATTGCGTTCGTCTCGGAAAAATACGCAAAATAGAGTCCGAGTTTTCGAGAATCGGAGCCCGTATGACCCAGTTAAGGCCCAGATAAGTTTTCAGGAAATTTCCAAGTGTTTAGACAGCTAGGAAGTTCAAACAGATAATCCAGGAAGGGTAGGCGGGAAATTTCCCGCCAAGCCCATGTCGACAGGGGAGTCGACAGTACTGTCGACACCCCTGGACCCCAAATCGACAGGGCTGTCGACTTGGGTGTCGACATGGCCCAAAAACACAGTCTCGAGTGTTACGGCCTGGTGCACCTGGTCATCTGTTCTGAGCTAGTCAGATGGCCTGAGACGAGTTTTAAAGGTTCAGATTGGTTCTTGGGATAATCCTAAGGTCCTAATCACTCCTAATCTCTATATAATGACCCCCAAACCCAACCTAAACCCTCATAATCCACCCTAGCCACGAAGTGCTGCCCAAATGCTTGATGGTCATTGCCTCCTTCTTCTTTTCCAAAGGGTCTTTGCATTCAAATTAGCTCCAACCTCAAAGATGCAAGTTTGCTACACCAAATAGGAGTGAAATCAATGATGCTATGCAAGTTTCATGACGAATCTTCAACAAAGGAGCCACCTTTCTTGGTCAAGACGATTCATGCTTCTTTCCCTAGGCTTTGCTAGGTAAGTTCTAGCTACTTTTAGATGAAAACGGTAGTTTTGATAATGACATGGGATAAAAAGAGGCTAAACATGATTATGTAAACCTATATGAACCTTATCATGCCTCTTGTGTTCATATTTATGATCTTAGGCCATGTGAGTGACTTAATCATGCTTCTCATGCTATGCATAACCTAGTTTAACTTGCAAGTTTGGATCTTTATGCATGAAATGCTAGCATGAACCTTTAGGAACCATTTTTACTTGTGAAACATTGGCTAAGACTAGATTTTGGGGCTTATGCATGTTTATGAACCCAAACCCCTAATGTTAACATGCAAGTTTGGGGCCAAATCCTTTATGACATTATGCATACTTATGGCCAATTCCCTTTTTTTTCATGTTATGCATGCTTGTGGCCAAACCTTTATGAACCTATGTATGTTTTAAGCCAAACCCTCATGATACTATGCATGTTTGGGGTCATTGTGTAGCATAGTATCTCTACGATGTGACTCGTCCATTCTTGCGTTGGAACACGATTTGGGTTGAGGTTAGACAAGCGTGAATATAGCATGAAAAACTTAACTTGAAGTTACATGAAAACATGATAGGCGAGCTAGACTTGACATGAACCATGATTTGGGTAAATGGGTATAAACGTGATAACATGTAACCGTAAATATAACAAGGAGGTTGACATGGGGGTATGTTTGATAATTTAAAGTTGGGAATTTACCTATTAAGTTAGGTCTACCCATATTCTTGAAAACTTGTATATGAACATGACACTTCAAAAACATAAGAGTGGCCAACTCGAGGTTGGGTTGAGTTTGTAGCGTAATACTACCCGGAACCTACCGGCTTAACTAGTGGCTACAAACAATAGGACCCAATGTGGGAAGTTGGTCATGTTGTGCCAAGACCCGAGGTTAGACCAAGTTGTGGTGTAAATCTACCCGGAACCCACCGGCTTAACTAGGTAACCACAACAAAGTCTAATGTGAGAGGTTAGGGTGCATTAAATAATTAATGCAACATAATAGGGTTAAGTTAATTTGATTAATGATGCTCAACCAAATATGACATGGATAAATGGGTTAAGTAATTTGATTAAGCTAATGATACTTGACAAAATATGACAAGGTTGGGTAGGTTAAGTAACTTGATTTGCCTAATGACACTTGACCATTTTTATACGACTAATGGACGGGATTAAGTTAACTAACACTTGATCAATCCAACACGATAACTTGATAAGGTTAAGTAAATTTTCTTAAGTGACACTTAACCCATTAGACAAACCCCAATTCGGAGGATTGGGTAAATGACCATAGTTAACAAGGATAATGGAAATAAGGCTAAGTGGTAAACCTTAGTTAAGGGAAGCTAAGTAATAATTCTTAGTCAAGGAAATTTGGACCACTTCTTAGATAGATGAGTAACCCGATACGGTAGGTCATCGTTTAAGTATACGTGTAGGAGAAGGCTATCTGATTTAGATAAAGGCTCCAGCGAACTGGGTAACGAAGCAGCGGCTTCGGGGAACGTGAGGATATTCTTGGTATCCCTCTGTGAGCTGTCAGGTCATTATACTAGGCTCACGAGAGGTTGAGGTCTGCGTTAGAAGAACCAAGAGTATGCCTTGGTTGCTATGCGAGCGACCTAAAGACTGGGATGGATAGCAGTGAGTCGACGAATACATACTGGTGCCCGAGATAGCAAGTTCGTCGATCATCTACCATCTTGAGTCAAGCGTGTACGTACGGAAAGGCAGGGAACACCCAACAGACCATAATTGCTATCTAATTATGGGTGAGGTAGGCCGTAGGATGTGGGCTGGCCGGAGTGTAGTTCTCATGCAAGATTTTCTCTTGTGTTGCCTTTCGCTAGTTGAGGGAGGGGTCTCGTGGGACCATAGCCACGTGTAGAAAAGCAGACCTTAGCATCTGCATCGGCAGATAAATTGAAAGCTCCCGACCGAGTCCTGTACTTCTTGATTAGCCCTGTGACAGGACTCGGGTAGCACATAGTGATACATGTGCATACAGTCATAGAAAAACGATTGACGATGAATGCGTGGGAAAAAGGGCGTGGTTGAGGGTTAGCGTAATCCCTAGTATCCCTAGGTGGTTGAACCCAAACCGAAATACGAAAGCGTGAGATAGGTAAGCATAATCCCTAGCGGTCCTAGGTGGCATAAGTCCTAGTTGTACAAATAATGATTCATGTTGAAAGACCTTAGTTAAAGATAGGGTGACAGTCCAAAACGATCTTAAGGGTCATAGAACTACGTTAAAGTGGGATCTCATGGGAAAGCCCGTACGGTGTACGGCAAGGGACTGAACATATACATGGAAAGAAACATACGAGTTTAGAGACTTACATATTCTATATGTTAGGTTAACATGGACCATTACACGAACTGTTGAGTAAGGGTTATTCATGGTTAACACATGTACGGGGGAAGATACTAGTACGGTAGATGCAGAGTATATACAGATAGAACTCGGGGATGTTAGACTTGAGGGATACCTTGGAATGTTATACTTGATGGAAACCTGACGATGTAATACCCTGTTTTACTTTGACATCGTAATTTATCATGACACCTGGGTTTATCTGGGTACGGTAATCCATCCTATTATCCTGGCTTAGTATCTATCTTGTCATCATCACCATGTTTACTTTCAGTTTATGCATGTCATGTCATCTTTATCTGTTTTTATGCTGGAAGTAGATAGGACTTACCAGTCTTTATGACTGACCCCGTTTTTCTTTCGCTTCTTGTCTTCCGTTTCCCCCCCAGGTTACAGGGAGGAAATACTGTTGTTTAGTTCAGACTTCTTCCGCTTGAAGGTCATCTTGGATGGCTTGGACTTTTCTTGGCTATGGCTGCTTTACTGTTTTACTTGGGGAATATTTTATGAAAAGGTTTTTATTATGCTTCTTTACCATTGCAAGACAGGTTTTGATGTACTCTGATGAAAAAGGCTTTAGACCTTATTTATTAATGTTATGAAAGATTGATTTTACTTCTGCCATTTTATATGTTCTGTCTTGTGATATTTCTGTGCATGTTTACCAATAATGCCCCTCTAAAGCTAGTGCATTCCTTTGCGAGTGACCCTAGCGGAGGTGGGGTGTTACAATGTATAACCTAAGTATAGAATAATGAGTCATACGAAATACCAAATACAAACTTCCCTTAAACTAAAATATCCTTATATAAACGTTATACCATTTGAGCCACATACTCATAAAAGACCTTGGGTGATAATCCTTTTGTAAGTGGATTCTCCATAATGAAGTTTGTCAAAATATGCTCTATGAATTACAATATATTTTACACTCTTCCCTTATTGGAAAATAATATGTTCTTTATTGTCATAGTATTACTTTAATGGTCTTTCAATTATTTATCAATACACCATAGTCTTGTGAAAGATTTTTTTTTCATAGTTGGATGTCTTATAATTAAACATAAACAATATTTCCATAGTAGTGAAAGTGTTTGCACGACACTTATCTTTATATAGTTCCACTCGTAAAATATATTATTTTTACATAAGGTGGATCTTTTTCGGTGGTTACATCCAAAATATTTGGATCGTGATGCTTTTTGATCTCCAATTAATCTGATCATTTAACTATGAGCATATAACCTTTTATTTTGTTCATTAAAGATATCTTGTCACCATTTTGGTTACTTACCAGTGATTCACTTTTAATATCAATAAGATATCTGTCAAATAATACATGCAGTATTCATATTTATATATACATTGGTATGCACTAGATTTCGCGCTACGAATGCATGAGGAATCTTTTGCATTTCATTAGTTTCAAAGATGTTAACATTTATCTATTCTAGTAGAAGAGAATCGACTGAATCACATGTAAGAATAGTGTTTTCAATGTAAGTGCCTAATAAAATTCTATATTATCGACTTGATCCCTTTTGGCTTTGAATATTTATTCATAATCAATGATTTTGTTACTTATTCTAGAGGAAAATTTCAAACTTTATTATCCATATAGATTTATACTATATGTTTATTTCTTAAATACACATTTTAAATTAGTTATATGGATTGATGTAAGTCCATAGAATCATTTTTACCGATCTATTATTTATCTTTATGGAGAAATACTACGCCATTCAGAACATTGTTGCTTTCCTTTTATGTCAATTTCCTTAGCAATCTTTCACTTTGAGGTTGTATTCTTGAAACACTAACCTTAACTTGAAGATGATTTTCCTTAACATTGTATTATTATGGTTTCTAATTCACTTCTTGTTAATGAAAGGATAGAAACCATATACATTATTGAAGTACTACGCTTGAATCAAAAATAATGATTCTCTTTAAACACAATGATCATACTTTATTTCTCCTCCTCAAGAATCTATTGCATTTCTCATCGTTAAATTTTTCTTTAGCATGGGTTCATGAATTCTACATTTTAAGTCATTTAAAATATTAATAAAGTATTTATATCTTTACATTATCTTAGTCCAGAATTCCTTAGTAAGCTAAAGCATATAATTAACCAAAACAAATTTGTTAGCGAATGCGGAATGGATCATTAAGGCAACGCAAACACTAGAGGGGGTGAATAGTGTTTGAAAGAATTTAAACAAAATTTAAATCTAACATTAACTACGAGATGAATCTAACACCACAAACACAATTACAGACACAGATTCAAATACAAATGCAAAATAAACAAAAATAAAAATGCAGAAAAGGAAAGAACACACCGGATTTTATACTGGTTCAGATTACTCCTAAGTCCAGTCCCGCACAACGCTGCATTGCGCAGAGTTTTATTACTATTTCCAATAGTCAAATACACCCTCCTTGATTTCACGGCTCAACAAGGACACACAGACTCCTAATCCTTGATTTCACGGCTAAAAGGATACATTGATTCCTCTTTGACTTACAAACAAGGTTTATTCAGCCCAAGCAATTACAAAACAGCCCTATAACTCTTCAATAACACCTGATTCAGAGAGTAGAGAGTGTAGAGAGAAGAAGTTTTACCAAAACAAATTGAATTCGGTAGAGTATAAATGTAAGAATCATAAAAATGATTAAGAATAATAGTGGAGAGAAAGAGGATGAAGCTAGAGAAGAAGAGATGATTAAAAATTCGGTTTTAACCCCTTTTTATAAAGTATGAAAGGTTGCAATGGTTCTGAATCGTTTTAAATAGTGAAAAGACACTTCCTTTCAAAATTGAAAAAGTGACAACTATATGTCGACATGGAGTTTTTGTTATGTCGACATACTCCTTTGAAAATTTAAATTTTGAAATATTTTCAAATGTTTTTTATATAAATATAATTCTGGAAATTCTTGAATTAAAATATAATGATATAAATTAATATTATAAACTAGAAAAAATATATGAAAACATAATTTTAAATCATATAAACATATTTATAATTTTATAAGGTTTTAAACTATATAAATATAAAGTACAAGAATATAAAGTATAAATATAAAATTTAAGTTTAAAAAACAAAGAAGAATAAAAATAGAAATAGAAACAAATAGAAAAATAAAATAGAGAGGATTGAGGATAGAATGGAAAATCAGAATTTGAAAGTTAGAATTTGAACCTGAAGTGCTATTTAGAGTCTTACACAATCTAGACTCTATAACTATATTAATCTTGAACTCTTGAAATCTTGAATACTCATGAGTCTTGAAATTTCTCTAATCTTTGAATCTCTATCATCTTTAAAACTGTACAGTCTTCAGTAATATTTCCTGTATATAATTCCCGCATATGTATGTATGTATATATATATATATATATTCTATACAAAAAGTGTTAGTATATATTTTATAATCAATGATAATTGAAATAAGGTTGTTGTCGTCAAAACTCCATTCTCCAACAATCTCCCCCTTTTTGATGATGACAACCTTAGTTTATAAAATATCATACCTGTATATACTTGTTGATGACGATTCTCTTAAGTACTCCCCCTGTCTATATGAATTCTGTTATATCTATATTTTATAATTTCTCCCCCTTTGGCATTATCAAAAAGAAATTCTAAAAGTACTCCCCCTAAATTCTATAACTACCTAAATAATAAAGTACTCCTCCTGAATCCTAAATCCTATATCTACGTATCCAAATTGTGATATAACTTCCCTTAAATCTATAACTCTACCCTAATCTATAATTCTCCTTTTATCTACAAATTTCTATAACTCCTCATAAATTATGACTATACTAGTCTAAATAGAAGAATAATAAACTAAGCAAACCAATCAATTCAAACAAGCAAATAAATCAAAACCAATAATCTAAACAATTAAATGAACTAAAGCATTCTTGAACCTTCAACTAATCCTTAGAAACTCTAAAACTCCCCCTGAATCTAAAGCAAGACTAAACCTGTCCTATATTCTAATTTCCTTTAAACTATAATAAGACTTTAATCTAGACTAAGAAATAACTCTAATATGTTATACTTAAAAAAATGATATAAGTAAAGTAATTCAATCCAATCAATCAATTTAAGTTTTGTTGTCACAAAACATCAATTCGAAAATGAAACCAAACATTTCTTGTAAAAACCTATAAATCTCCCATCAACCATTAATGAAATTTAACCATGTCAAGTAAGTCAATCGAGTTATTTAAGTTAAACAAATCAAACAAACCAAATAAGTCAATCAATTCAATTAATTCAATCAATTCAACCAAGCCAAACAAATCAATCAAGTTAATCAAGACAGAGTAAATATTTTATGTATTTGATTTATAATCCTATATTTCTAATTAGATAATAACTTTTCATATAATATACTTGTTATGTGTGTAGTTAAAGTTAACATGTAATGTGTTAGTTGTAATGCAGTATGTCATATGCAAATCTATATGAAATGATATACTGAATGAAATGCAACTTGTGATGTGAATGATTTTAATTTGAGATTGTACTGTAATGATGTATGATATGAAATGAGATGTGTAATGATATTATGGTAATAATATATAGAATGATTTGATGATGATATGTATTTCTATAAAAGATACTTAAAGAAAAATCTAACTGTAACGACCCGCATTCTACGCATCATAGGATCGTAGGATATTTATTTCTTTCACATACGAAGTCGTATGGTCATGTAACTTTGGGAGACGACTATTGGGGTCATTTCCCATGTTCATGATTTTTCCCGATTTTTAAATGACCATTTTACCCCTAGTTAGCACTGTTTTGGCCATAACTTTTGACTGGAAAGGAATTTTGACCTGAAACCACTTCCATTGGCTCCGGATGATGGTTTCTCTTTCCGTAGAGTGGTCACATTAGCCAAACGGACTTACCGTTTGGGAGATATGGCTGAAACAATTTTCAGATGGTGAAAACAGCTTAATTGGGCTTAACCGGGTGATTAGCAGCTAGGCCCAAAGGGAATTTCGGGTTTAGAGGTATAGGAGGACTGATTAGGGTTAGGTTATCACTTTCATTTCAGTTTTGAGCCGCCACAAACCTTCTTGAGACATTAGTAATGGCTTCCATCCTCTAAAACCACTCCTAAACACATTTTAGTGAAGATTAAGCCTAAACTACATCAAAGCAAGGCCAAATAGCAACAAAGCAAGGTTGGAGCTGCTGCTATACATAGGAATTCGACCCAAACAGAGAGTATTTCAGATTTGGTGTTTCATTTGTGGCCAAGGTGAGTGATTTGCATAGTTTTTGCACTAATTACGGTGATTAAGGGTAATTAGTGAAGATTAGCGAATTTATACGTAAATAAATTCTGGAAAAATTCTTAAAATTCTAAAATAATGTTTTAAGGTCCTGTTAGAAATTTGGGTTAATTTCGATGTGTTTTGCTAATCGTATGCTTAAACATGATTAAGAGGGATTATAGGGAAATGTGAGGTTTTAGACACTTTTGATCCATTTTGGTTCATTTGAATTGTTGTTAGGTGTTTGTGGTTGTTCTTACATGTTGCTATGACTCTATGGTATGTTTTATGATTGATTAGAATAGTTAGATTGGTCGAAAACGTCGTCGAATGGCGTAGAAAGCTCGCTGGAAAGTTGCAGAAATGTGCAGGTTCCGAACCGGATCGGATCGGAGTAGAGGGTCGGATCGGATTTGTGAACTGACCAAGGAAATCTGAACTGGATCGGAGCTTGTCACTGGAGGAGGATCGGCGAGAAGGAAGGCTGTTTGCTTAGAGTTGGAGTGGACAAGGGGGATCGGATCGGAACTAGGGAGCGGATCGGATCGAAACTAGGGAGCGGATCGGATCGGAGCTGTGGAGCGGATCGGATTGGAGAGGATCGGATCGGAATAAGCTAAGGGGGCGGAGCGGATCGGCAATTGGAGAAGGACAGGATCGGGTATGGGAACTTAGAAGGGAGCAACCACCAAACCAACCAGAGAATAGGCACTACACTTCCGAACCGAACCAAGTGGAGAACCCGAACCGAAGGAGCACCGAACCGAATGGAAAAGATGACTACCGAACCGAACCGACGAAGATGATGACTACCGAACCGAACCGAATTCCAGGACTGCGCGACAACTCTTCTGAAGACCCACTCCAATTCGACCAAACCCGAGATGCAAAGGAAGTCCGAATGAGAAGTTAGAGCTCAGGATTCAGATGGGAATCAACGAGTTCGCTTCATGGTTGGGCTTTGCTGCGGGACGCGTGCCAAGGAGTTATCGACGTCTATAGCTTTGGACCACTATGGTAGGAGGTACGAAGGCGGATTCAGGGCCATTATGGCATCGGTAGAACCAAGGGCTACAACCAATGAAGTGGGTCATTGAAATGTTTGGTCATGACCCCATATGTTTAGCTTGGTCGTAGCAGGGTTTCTACAAGTCGGGATTCGTCGTTGCCTCATTTTGTCTAGTGTTCCAAAGTGGTAGATATCGTATGCTTTACACACTGAGTGAGAGATGTGAGGATGGTTGCTATAGTTGATTTTTTTGCTATCATTATGACATGTACACCCCACCCCCGTATTCTTACACTATTTATTATGGCACCTTGGAGTATTGTACGGTATGTGGTACTAACTCTTTGGTTGCAGGTCCAGGTTCAGGTATGGTTTAGTATACCTGTTATTATTCTGTTTAGATGCTTATCGCTCATACCAGGCTTCATGTCTGACCCAGAGTTTTATGTCTCCTCTTATTACTCTGGGTGCTCACACGAGCAGACTAGAGACAGGTTAGCTGGTGATGCACGGGTAGATGATCCGAAGACGAGCAGGAGGCTTCCACGTACTATATACATAATATTCTCCCTGTGTTGTTGAAGATCACTGCTTGGGCATTGTTGGTGTATCTTCTACTTTAGCTTTCTTTTGTTTAGAGACAGTAAATTTGGAAAATTGTAATAAGCTGTATTTGGATTTCCGCTGCTTTGATGATTGATGTTGATTTTAGTTATCAGCTTATGCACTGTCTCGCCTGTTTTATGTCAAGTATGTTATTATTATATTTTATCCCATGCGCTGTGAGACATTCTACAGGTTCCTTGATTAGTTTCATCCTCTTCTTTCCTTTCTCCTGACGACCGTCCCGTGCTAGTTGGGCATGTGTACAGCGCACTTTCGGAGGGAATGCAGGCTGGTGCGGGGCGGGCCGTCACACTTTGGTATCAGAGCTCTAGGTTGCGTAGTTAACCTAGGGAAGTTATCAGGGAGAGATAAAATACGTATACGAGAGAGCGTATTTGTGATTACTTTGGTTTTTAAAAGCTATATATATATATATACTATTAGTAGTATAAGGATGAAGTCGTACTGCACTAGCACCACTATGGAGTCGTTAATCGTTTCCTTTTTCAGATTGACGATGAGCCGATACACTAGAGGTGCTGGTAGGGGAGCCAACAATGGGAATGCTGCTGACATGAGGACGATGTTTACAGACCTCATGAGAGAGATGCTTAGAGATGTACAGAGGGCAGCTCCCAATGGTGGAAATGGTGGTGGTCCAATAGTGCAGGCGCCAAGAGCCGACTTCGCCAAGCTGAATAAGGATTATACTAGCCTTGGCGGGAAGCCGTTCCACGGAACAGAGTCGGCTACGGATGTTCAAGATTGGTTGGATAGCTACGAACGTATCTTCGAGGATTTGGGTATCGAGGATGCGATGAAGAGAAAGCTAGCGTCCCGTCAGCTGCAAGGGCGGGCAATGAATTGGTGGAATGCTATAAAGGCAGCTACTCCCGAAGATCAGATTACTTGGGAGCAGTTTAAAGCTCGCTTTAGCGAGAAGTTCATTCCAGCTGCTCAGAAGTCAGTGTTGTTTAAGAAATTCTTGGAGCTCAAGCAGAATGGCAGAGCTGTCTCGGAGTACATTGCTGAATTCGACACTTTGTCGAAGTATGGGTTATCTCTTATTGATACTGCCGAGAAAAAGAATGAGAAATTCATAACTGGTTTGGATCAGTACTTGGGGGAAAAACTTATTAACCACATCGATGAGACGTTTGAATCGATTGTGGGGAAAGCGTTAAGGTCAGAAAGTCTCTACCCTAAG
Organism: Allium sativum; assembly: GCA_030737875.1. Taxonomy (NCBI): domain Eukaryota; kingdom Viridiplantae; phylum Streptophyta; class Magnoliopsida; order Asparagales; family Amaryllidaceae; genus Allium; species Allium sativum. Next base: position 19,746,786 of record JASFAX010000025.1, read on the forward strand.
CCGAAGACTGAGGTTGCATCCGCAGATGAGCCAAAGCCACAAGCTAGTGGTGGAGGCAAAGGTGGTTCCCAGAATAAGAGAAAGCAGAATCAGACTAAGGATGGCCAGAAGAAAAAGAATAAGCAAGAAGTTGAGTGCTTCAGCTGTGGTAAGAAGAGCCATTATGCTAGTAATTGTCGGGCCAAGCCAGCGGATAGGAAGTGCTTCAATTGTGGCCAATTGGGACATCACAAGGACAAGTGTCCGCAACCCCCTAAAGAAAAGCAAATAGTGAAAGCATATGCCCTTAATGCTATTCCTTCTTCGTCGAATGCCCCAACTGCGGCGGAGAAGGGAAAGAATGTCGTCATTTAAGGTATGCTTTCTGTTTATGATGTTCCTGTTAGAGTTTTGTTTGATACCGGAGCTTCCAGTTCTTTCATATCTAGTGACCTGGTAGATAGGTTGGGATTGGAGCCCGAGATTGTCGATAGACCTTTAGTAGTGACGAACCCGATTGGTGGTTCGACTAGCCTTAGCATGATTTGTCATAATGTGGTCTTATCGAGTCATGGATGCATGTTTGTTTGTGATTGCTTTGTTTTGGGCTTTACTGGGTTTGGCATTATTTTGGGAGTAGATTGGCTCCAAAGATACGGGGTGGTGGTAGACTGTGAGGGCTTGTTGGTGACAGCTAGAGCGGATGATGGGCGGAGGATAGTGTTTGGTGGTCTACCCAGTAAGGGGGTATTGGCTAGTTTTCTAAACTCCCTCGACATTCCGCATAGTGAGTTGTCAGGTTTGCCCGTGGTTGGCCAGTATCCGGATGTTTTCGAAGAAGTGACCGGACTTCCACCACACCGAGAGATTGAGTTCCGTATTGATTTGGTAAAAGATGCCAGACCTATAGTGATGCCACTTCGTCGTATGGCACCAAGAGAGCAGCGTGAGCTCGAGGTGCAAGTCAGCGATCTTTTGAAGAAGGGATTTATCAGAAGGAGTGTTTCTGAATGGGGAGCACCAGTTGTGTTTGCTACCAAGGCGGATGGTTCCCTTCGTTTGTGTGTAGACTACCGCGAGTTGAATAAAGTGACGAGGAAGAATAAGTATCCTTTACCGCGGATAGATGATTTGTTCGATCAGTTGAGTGGCGCGAGAATATTTTCTCAGTTGGATCTCGCGACAAGTTTTCATCAGCTTAGAGTGGAAGCTGAGAGTATAGCTAAAACGGCATTTCGAACGCCGTCTGGATTTTATGAATGGTTGGTTATGCCATTTGGGCTGACTAATGCCCCGGCATATTTTGTGGATCTTATGAATAGGGTATTCAGAGATCAGTTGAATAAGTTTGTCCTCGTGTTCATTGATGATATTTTGGTCTACTCGAGGACAGAGGAAGAACACAAGGGACATTTAAGAATAGTGATGGAGGTGTTGAGAAAACACCAATTGAAAGCAAAGTTTTCTAAGTGTCACTTCTGGAAGAGGGAAGTGAGGTTCTTGGGCCATGTTGTATCAGAGAATGGTATTGCCGTGGACCCAGCGAAGGTGGCTACGGTACAGGATTGGCCTACGCCCAAGAACGCAACAGATGTAAGAAGTTTCTTGGGATTAGCGGGATATTATCGTAAGTTTATCCAAGGCTTCTCCAAGATAACAGCACCGTTGACTCAGTTGACAAAGAAGAATCAAGCTTTTGTCTGGGATGAAAGGTGCGAGAATGCATTTAAAAGTCTAAAGGACAAGTTGACAAGCGCACCAGTGTTAGTCATTCCTAAGGGGGATGAAGAGATGACGGTATACACGGATGCATGTGGTACCGGACTGGGTGCTGTATTGATGCAAGGCGGTAGGGTTGTAGCTTATGCAAGTCGGCAATTGAAACCGCACGAGAGAAGATACCCTACCCATGATTTAGAATTGGCAGCGATCGTGTTCGCGTTAAAGATGTGGAGACACTATCTCTTGGGAGAAAGATTTGAGCTGTTTACAGATCATAAGTCGTTGAAGTATCTATTCTCCCAGAAGGATTTAAATCTCCGTCAGCAGAGATGGTTAGAGTTCTTAGCTTCATATGATTTTGACATCGCATACACACCAGGAAAGGGCAATGCGGTGGCTGATGCATTGAGTAGAAGACATGCCAGCTTAGGGGCTATGTTCCTTGAATGGAAGCAACTGGAGTTTATCGCGGGGTTTGATTTCAGACCAAAGTGCAAATTGGATCCAGAAATGTTAGCAAGTTTGACGATCAGACCCACTTTGGTTGAACGGATCGGCTCTAGTCAAAGGGACGATCCTAACCTATTGGAAATCATCTCCAAGTTAGAGATGGGTATCGATGAGGAGATGAACAAGTATGGGCTTGATCGAGATAGATGGCTTAGAAAGAATGGAAAGCTTGTTGTACCCAATGTCGATGGATTGAGGGATGAAGTGCTTAGAGAATGTCATCACTCAAAGCTGACTATACACCCCGGTGGTAATAAGATGTATCGAGATATGAAGCAGACTTGCTACTGGGAAGGGATGAAAAGAGACGTTGGGAAGTTTATATCCAAGTGCATGAATTGCCAGCTAGTTAAAGCCGAGCAAAAGAAGCCTAGTGGTTTGTTGCAACCATTAGAAATTCCCGAATGGAAATGGGAGCAAGTCTCGATGGATTTCATCGATGGTTTACCAAGGACTAGATCGGGATATGACAGCATTTGGGTAATTGTAGATCGACTGACTAAAAGTGCAAGGTTTATACCAGTCAAATCGACTAGAACGGCAGCTAAGTTAGCAGAATTGTATATGAAGTGGATAGTGAGATTTCATGGAGTACCTAAAAGCATTGTGAGCGACCGAGACCCGTTGTTCACTAGTGGGTTTTGGAAGAGCTTACAAGAGGCTCTAGGGTCAGAGTTACATCTCAGTACCGCATATCATCCTCAGACCGACGGTCAGACGGAAAGGGTGAATCGTATTTTGGAAGATCTCTTGAGAGCATGTATATTGGATTTTGGTGGATCATGGGATGACCATTTGCATCTAGTAGAGTTTGCATATAATAATAGCTACCAATCCAGTATCGGTATGGCTCCGTTTGAAGCTTTGTACGGAAGACCGTGCAACTCACCATCATGTTGGATAGAGACTGGCGAGAAGTTTATGCTTGGACCAGATGTGGTGAGGAAAACCTCAGATAAGATCAAGATCATTCAACAACGAATGAAAGCTGCCCAAGATAGGCAGAAGAGTTATGCTGATAAGAGGAGAAGAGACTTAAAATTCTCCGTTGGCGACTTGGTGTTTGTCAAGATTTCTCCGTTGAAGAGCGTAATACGATTTGGCAGGAGAGGCAAGTTAACACCAAGATTCGTTGGCCCATTCCCTGTTCTTGAACTAGTCGGGAATTTGGCATACAGAATTGACTTACCGGAGAAGATGGCGGGAGTTCACGACGTATTTCATGTTTCCCAACTAAGGAAGTTCGTTCACGACTCAAATATGACTATTTCACCTGATCAGTTGGAGGACTTCGAAGTAGAACCCGAGGTTGTTGGGAACCGCAAGCCGGCCCGTATTGTCGAGCACGACTTGAAGCAACTTCGAAGGAAGGCGGTGAAGCTAGTCAAGGTACAGTGGAGCGAGGACGAGAATGATTGTACTTGGGAAACAGAGGAGGACATAAGGAAGAAGTATCCAGAACTCCTTGTCTGGTAAGGTTTTATTAGCGATTTAGTTTTCCGCATGCTAAGATAGACTTGTTTGCTTGTTTTGAATGAATTGATTGTTGTATGTGTTTGTTAGGCATGCGGGATCCTTTGTATGTTTTGGGTTAAGGAATTTCGGGGACGAAATTTCTTAAGGGGGGGAGAGTGTAACGACCCGCATTCTACGCATCATAGGATCGTAGAATATTTATTTCTTTCACATACGAAGTCGTATGGTCATGTAACTTTGGGAGACGACTATTGGGGTCATTTCCCATGTTCATGATTTTTCCCGATTTTTAAATGACCATTTTACCCCTAGTTAGTACTGTTTTGGCCATAACTTTTGACTGGAAAGGAATTTTGACCTGAAACCACTTCCATTGGCTCCGGATGATGGTTTCTCTTTCCGTAGAGTGGTCACATTAGCCAAACGGACTTACCGTTTGGGAGATATGGCTGAAACAATTTTCAGATGGTGAAAAACAGCTTAATTGGGCTTAACCGGGTGATTAGCAGCTAGGCCCAAGGGGAATTTCGGGTTTAGAGGTATAGGAGGACTGATTAGGGTTAGGTTATCACTTTCATTTCAGTTTTGAGCCGCCACAAACCTTCTTGAGACCTTAGTAATGGCTTCCATCCTCTAAAACCACTCCTAAACACATTTTAGTGAAGATTAAGCCTAAACTACATCAAAGCAAGGCCAAATAGCAACAAAGCAAGGCCAAATAGCAACAAAGCAAGGTTGGAGCTGCTGCTATACATAGGAATTCGACCCAAACAGAGAGTATTTCAGATTTGGTGTTTCATTTGTGGCCAAGGTGAGTGATTTGCATAGTTTTTGCACTAATTACGGTGATTAAGGGTAATTAGTGAAGATTAGCGAATTTATACGTAAATAAATTCTGGAAAAATTCTTAAAATTCTAAAATAATTTTTTAAGGTCCTGTTAGAAATTTGGGTTAATTTCGATGTGTTTTGCTAATCGTATGCTTAAACATGATTAAGAGGGATTATAGGGAAATGTGAGGTTTTAGACACTTTTGATCCATTTTGGTTCATTTGAATTGTTGTTAGGTGTTTGTGGTTGTTCTTACATGTTGCTATGACTTTATGGTATGTTTTATGATTGATTAGAATAGTTAGATTGGTCGAAAACGTCGTCGAATGGCGTAGAAAGCTCGCTGGAAAGTTGCAGAAATGTGCAGGTTCCGAACCGGATCGGATCGGAGTAGAGGGTCGGATCGGATTTGTGAACTGACCAAGGAAATCTGAACTGGATCGGAGCTTGTCACTGGAGGAGGATCGGCGAGAAGGAAGGCTGTTTGCTTAGAGTTGGAGTGGACAAGGGGGATCGGATCGGAACTAGGGAGCGGATCGGATCGAAACTAGGGAGCGGATCGGATCGGAGCTGTGGAGCGGATCGGATTGGAGAGGATCGGATCGGAATAAGCTAAGGGGGCGGAGCGGATCGGCAATTGGAGAAGGACAGGATCGGGTATGGGAACTTAGAAGGGAGCAACCACCGAACCAACCAGAGAATAGGCACTACACTTCCGAACCGAACCAAGTGGAGAACCCGAACCGAAGGAGCACCGAACCGAATGGAAAAGATGACTACCGAACCGAACCGACGAAGATGATGACTACCGAACCGAACCGAATTCCAGGACTGCGCGACAACTCTTCTGAAGACCCACTCCAATTCGACCAAACCCGAGATGCAAAGGAAGTCCGAATGAGAAGTTAGAGCTCAGGATTCAGATGGGAATCAACGAGTTCGCTTCATGGTTGGGCTTTGCTGCGGGACGCGTGCCAAGGAGTTATCGACGTCTATAGCTTTGGACCACTATGGTAGGAGGTACGAAGGCGGATTCAGGGCCATTATGGCATCGGTAGAACCAAGGTCTACAACCAATGAAGTGGGTCATTGAAATGTTTGGTCATGACCCCATATGTTTAGCTTGGTCGTAGCAGGGTTTCTACAAGTCGGGATTCGTCGTTGCCTCATTTTGTCTAGTGTTCCAAAGTGGTAGATATCGTATGCTTTACGCACTGAGTGAGAGATGTGAGGATGGTTGCTATAGTTGATTTGTTTGCTATCATTATGACATGTACACCCCACCCCCGTATTCTTACACTATTTATTATGGCACCTTGGAGTATTGTACGGTATGTGGTACTAACTCTTTGGTTGCAGGTCCAGGTTCAGGTATGGTTTAGTATACCTGTTATTATTCTGTTTAGATGCTTATCGCTCATACCAGGCTTCATGTCTGACCCAGAGTTTTATGTCTCCTCTTATTACTCTGGGTGCTCACACGAGCAGACTAGAGATAGGTTAGCTGGTGATGCACGGGTAGATGATCCGAAGACGAGCAGGAGGCTTCCACGTACTATATACATAATATTCTCCCTGTGTTGTTGAAGATCACTGCTTGGGCATTGTTGGTGTATCTTCTACTTTAGCTTTCTTTTGTTTAGAGACAGTAAATTTGGAAAATTGTAATAAGCTGTATTTGGATTTCCGCTGCTTTGATGATTGATGTTGATTTTAGTTATCAGCTTATGCACTGTCTCGCCTGTTTTATGTCAAGTATGTTATTATTATATTTTATCCCATGCGCTGTGAGACATTCTACAGGTTCCTTGATTAGTTTCATCCTCTTCTTTCCTTTCTCCTGACGACCGTCCCGTGCTAGTTGGGCATGTGTACAGCGCACTTTCGGAGGGAATGCAGGCTGGTGCGGGGCGGGCCGTCACACTAACTATTATGCATGTAATAATTTATTTGAATCAAACAAGGATAATGTTAATTTGTAGACTTAAGTTAATTATGCTAATGAAAGAAATTAAGAGTTTAATAAATTCATAATAGGCAACAAAATATTTAAAATAATTATAGAGTTAAATAATATTAGTAAGGCAAATATTGTAAGAATTGAAGATTTTTTTAAAGAGAATATAAAATTATCTAAAGTAGATTTTAAACATATATTCATAATAGCATATAAAAACTGATTTTGAAAAGAACTTAAAATTTGTTATGAGATATACATTATTCTTCTTGATACAGATTAATTTTAAATTCAAACTTTAGAAATCCAAACATATTTATTTGCTAAAAACCAATTTATATGTTAAAACTTTAAAAGAAATCTATAGTTATAATATAATTATTTTAACGAAATCTGATAGTATAAAGTAAACTATAGAACTATAACTTCCTATATTATATATTTAAGTTATAAAAATCATATAACCAAAATATTAAGTTAGAAAATACAAGTTTCATAAATCTTAATAAACCAAGAAATCAAAATTAGTATTTAGTTTCAAATAATATCGATGATAATGTAACCCAAAAATTGTTATGAAAATATAAGTTAAACTATGAATGTTTAAACTACATATAAAAGATATATAAACTTATATTTTATAATAATATCAAAAAGTTATATTAACTTTGTATCTCATATTAACATGTTTATATAATTAGTTTATATACTTTTAATATATATATTTAGAAACAAGGTATAAGAAAATAAGTAGACAGATAAAGTTAATAACCAGAATTTGAATTGGAATTTTCTTATTGAAATGATGGAGGGAAGTTTGAAAATTCAAAATTGGAACATATGTCGACATGCTCATTTATGTATGTCGACATACATGTATAATTTCAAAGGGCATATGGTTTTGTGACTCTTGGTTTTAAATTATCGATTTATATTTCATATTTAACTATTTTATGAAATAATATTAATCTTAACAAACATCCAAAATTTATTTTATTATTTTATTAATTTGAATTTTAAATTTCAACTTTTGAATTTTAAATTCCATGTTTGAATTTTAAAGTTTTAAATTTCAAATTCAAAACAAAGAAAAGCAAACTAAACATCCATTCAACCAAAAACTTAAAAATTAATTAAGGCGTGCACGGTTTTTAGATCCATTTCTTCTATATTCTCTGAATTCTGAATTAATCTTATGGAATTTGATGATGAGATCTGCTCTATTACTACAGGCTCGTTTACTGATCAATATAGTGTCTTTGTTTGTTGAATTCGAACACCGTATGAGAAAGATATTGAATATTTAGTTGTTCAACCAACTTGGCTCCAAAATTTGAATTTGAATTTTGAATGAATGGACACATCAACTACTATATAATGGCCCAAACGTCATGCCTCTTCATAAGCACTTCTCTTCTTCTTCTCGTCTTCCATTTCCAATCAAACTTTCTAGAGGCATAAATTTTTTTTCTTGACAAATTTGGACGAAATCAGCGGAAAATCGAAGAGAAATCCAAGGACTACGATCTAGTAATAGTTTGGGGATGAATTTGGATGGTATTGGCGTATAGCAAGTTGAAACAGTAAGGGGAAAACATAAAATCCCATAACAGTTTTTCTGTTTTGGATAGTCAACTTTGAATCGCCATATCTCACTCAATTTTTACCGGAATTTGATGATCTACCCATCAAAACGACCGCAAGAACGAGAACTACAGTTTGTAAAAGGATTTGGCACAAAATAGTTGAACCTGTGGACGCAATTTGAAGATTATTGTTGGTAGTTTTGGTTTCCTTCTCTCTTTTATTCACCAAAACTTCATTTGATCATTACTTGATCAATTCTTGACGGATTCACATGAAACCAGCGACATTACGAAGCAAATGACAAGAAGTAAATGGAGATAGGTTTAGATGAAAATCCAAAGTTGTAAATTGATTTGGTACCCATTTCTTTGCTGATTATATATATATATATATATATATCCATTTCTTCTTGATGCCTCTTCACCAACCGTCGTTACTCTTCTCCTCTTTTTGATTTCTTTTCAGAATTTAAAATTTTCAATAGCCACCATTTCAGAGTTTGAATTACCAACAGCCATGTCACCCATCTTTTCAGAGATTGAATTTCCAATAGCCATATAACACATCTTTTCCTATAAAACAAAACAACTTTTTAAAGAATCAAGTAACTTTTCAAATAATTCAATGACTTTTCAAATAATCAAATAAATAATCAAATGACTTTTCAAGTAATTAAACAACTTTTCAAAATAACTAACTACAATAATATCATGATGGTTTTGTAACATATCCATATATCAAAAATTTCAAATTTTCAAAATTCAAAAATCAAATCATAGTAACTTGATTTTTCAATAAAATTTGAATGCAGACTTTATCTAATACTGATGCAATACATAAATTTAAACTAGTTTTATAAATCATTTCAAAATTTGCCATATACAATTTTCAAAAATCAGATTATGAACTTTTTGAAAAATCTTGCTCTGATACCAATTGTTAGGGAATGCGGAATGGATCGTTAAGGCAAAGCAAACACTAAAGGGAGTGAATAGTGTTTGTAAGAATTTAAACAAAATTTAAATCTAATGTTAACTACACAATGAATCTAACACCATAAACACAATCACAGACACAGATCCAAATACAAATGCAAAATAAACAAAAATAAAAATGCAGAAAAGAACACACTGGATTTTATACTAGTTCGGATTACTCCTACGTCCAGTCCTACACAACGCTGGATTGTGCAGAGTTTTATTACTATTTCCAATAGTCAAATACACCCTCCTTGATTTCACAGCTCAACAAGGAGACACCGACTCCTATTCTTTGATTTCACGGCTCAACAAGGACACACCGACTCCTATTCCTTGATTTCACGGCTACAAGGATACACTGATTCCTCTTTAACTTACAAACAAGGTTTATTCAACCCAAGCAATTACAAAATAGCCCTACAACTCTTCAATAGCACTTGATTCAGAGAGTAGAGATTGTAGAGAGAAGAAGTTTTATCAGAACAGAATTAAATTCGGTATTGTATAAGTGTAAGAATCATAAAAATGATTAAGAATAATGGTAGAGAGAAAGAGGATGAAGCTAGAGAAGAAGAGATGATTAAAAATTTGGTTTTAACCCCTTTTTGTAGAGTAAGAAAGGTTGCAATGGTTCTGAATCGTTTCAAATAGTGACAAGACACTTTTTTCAAAATTGAAAAAAGTGACAGTTATATGTCGACATGGAGTTTTTGTTACGTCGACATACTCCTTTGAAAATTTAAATTTTGAAATATTTTTCAAATGTTTTTTATATAAATATAGTTCTTGAAATTCTTGAATTAAAATATAATGATATAAATTAACATTATAAACTAGAAAAAATATATGAAAACATAATTTTAAATCATATAAACATATTTATAATTTTATAAGGTTTTAAACTATATAAATATAAAATATAAGAATATAAAGTATAAATATAAAAGTTAAGTTTGAAAAACAAAGTAGAATAAAACTAGAAATAGAAAAAAATAGAAAAATAAAATAGAGAGGACCGAGGATAGAATTGAAAATCAGAATTTGAAAGTTAGAATTTGAATTTGAACCTAGAGTGCTATTTAGAGTCTTACACAATCTAGACTTTATAACTATATTAATCTTGAACTCTTGAATTCTTGAAATCTTGAATACTCATGAGTCTTGAAATTTCTCTGATCTTTGAATCTCTATCATCTTTAAAACTGTACAGTTTTCAGTAATATTTCCTATATATAATTCCTGCATATGTGTGTGTGTATATATATATATATATTCTATACAAAAAGTGTTAATATATATTTTATAATCAATGATAATTGAGATAAGTTGGTTGTCATCAGAACTCCATTCTCCAACAAAAATTTAAAATGTCATTACAAAAGCAATTTTAGCATAAGTAGGCATAACTTATATATCGTACATTAGGAGCTTTAATTAAATAAATGTTCGAATTTATTCATAAATCAACATTAGTATTTCTTAATGAACAACAATAACCTAATTTGTTCATATTAGAAATAGATAAGTGAAATCTATCTAAATGAGAACATTAGAAAAAATCAATTAAATTCAAACAATTTAACTGAAATCTCAATAATTACTTAAAGAAATATCTAATATACATTACTTTATATGTCTGCGTATTTCATTAAAGAAACAACTACAAATATCTCTGCATGTTATTTCTTTTCTTTTAGATCCTTAACGACTTCATTATCTTTATTTATTTGTTTAAAATGCATGTTAAATCGATTTTTAAGGGGTTGGTTCTAGTATTCGGCTGTTGATATATGGCGACAAATCTTCATTTTCTCCCTTTTCTCCTTTGATTTCACATTCTCTCCCCCTACAATTATTCTCATTCCACCAGATCTCCTCTAAAAATCTGCTTTGCTTTCGTTGTCATGGCCGAATCCCCAAACCCTGATTCTCAGATCTGGTTTCCAAATCTGACCCCCTTCACTCCAAACCTCTGTTTCAAACGACCTTACTATCTTCCAATTACCAAATTTGCCTCCATCCCTTCTCAGACTTGCGTGATGTCCACCCTAGGCCACTTCAATCTCCAAATATTTGCCAACGTAGATTAGGTTCGTGACTTCCTATCTGCCCTATTTCCTATGATGTGCTACACTAGGTTTCTAGGCGAATACATACACAGTCAATTGCCTGGTGATGTTTTGTACAGTGTAGTCTGATTGTTTTCAAGTGGAAAAGGGTCGGCATAGTATTTGTTAGGTCTTCTTTGTTATGTAATGATTCAAGTCAAAGAATAATCTTCCTTTGGGTCGATTAATTATTCACTCGTAAAACCTTATGATTGTCACGTATTTATCATCACACATGTCTAAGTGCTTAGGCCAACATTAGCCTTCCTATGGGTCGACTAATACTCGCATGAATAACTACACACAAATATTAAACATTTTCGTGAACTACCAAAGTAAGAGATCACTTTGGTAACATGTTATTTCAGTTAGTTAACTATAAATGTAGAATAATTGCAGTTGCGAAGAGAAACCAAAAATATATTTGAATTTATTTTTACTTTTTGTACAATGTACCTCAAGTGTTATAAAACACTCAAAAAATTTGGATCCAGATTAACCCTAGAGGGGGGTGAATAGGGTTTACTGAATTTTAGCGAGATATCAAAGTATTCACAGATCACAGAATATATCAGAAATAGAAATGCAGAAAGTAAATGACACATAGTTTTTACCTAGCTTCGGCAGACTCTGCCTACTGCTGCATTCACTAAGATTTCTACTAAGTAATAGAACATAACCCGCTTACAAGACCATGTAAACTCGTGAACCCCTCGCTATATTCTAATCCTACGCTCAAAACCCTAGACTGATCTATATTCCTTAGATCAGATTTCCCCGGATTAATACCCCGTAACCCTAGTTTTTACAGACTCTAGTAAACTGCCAGTTAAACCCCTAACTGAATCACATAGAATTTTATAGACTCTAGAAACTATTCATAATGGTTTACAAATAAAAATGAAAATATAATACAAAAACAAAACCCTAGAATTAAACAGGAATATAAAACACCCTTATAATACTTGAACTAGGTCGGCCGTTCTGTAAAGTGTTCACCCTTATTTCCTTTGTCCCGTTCACTTTCCTATTCTTGAATAAAATATGGCGGCGGCTCCAAGGGTTTTTGAAATCCTCCAAACCGAATCAATTGGCTGATGTTCTGAAAGAGATGATATTTGAAGCTTCTTCTAGTTGATGCTCTTGATCGATTCACTGACTTGGGTTGTGGTCGAAAACCTGTGAGTAATGTGAATTTAATATTTGATTTTGCTCTTGGATTTTTATTGTTGGTTTTTGATCCTTTCTGTATTCTACCGCTGATGATTTGGTGATAACATATAGGGTTTAGAAATCCCTAAAAATGCTCTGATTTCGACGTATGACCTGGCTAGTTGATTAGCTCAATTTCCTCTTATGGTTTGCCTTGAGTTGAATGAGTTTTGCGTGGCCTTTGAATGATTCATGGAATGATTTTATTACCCGAAATTGAAGAGTAAAAACTACAATTCAAATCGACTTCGCCCATTTGCAATTCGATTGTCTGTCCTTAAAAAAATGGCAACCCATGATTTTGGTTACTCGATTTATATATCTGGATATACTTAAATACTGAATGCCATAAAACTTGATTTGTAACTTTTTGGAAATAAATACACTTCCTGTGTATGATTAAATCCTTGCCTTTTATGTTGAACTGTAATTTCTGGAATTAAATTGTTGCCCCAAAACAAATGTTGAATAAAAAATGATTTTGCTCCTTTGCTGATTTTAACATTTGTTTGACAAAAATGTTCTTGCCGAAATTTGTTCACTGGATATCCGGAAATCAATTCAAAAAAATTATTTCTGAATTTTCCAAAACATGCTTGCCAAAAATGGATTGCTGATTTTAGAAACTTTTCTAGAGCCGATTAAAAATAGATTTTTTGCCTCTTTAATTTTGTTCACTTCAAATATCTGAGTTCACTTGTTAACTAAATTTTTTTGAACAGGTACTATCCTTTGACTTTGAAACTGAACTGAAAACATTAACTTGCTGTGTATACTCATGTATGTGAAAACTGTAGACTATGCCTTCACTTCTGCATGTACCCAGTTTTTAAACTTCAGTGCTTCTTGACTATATTTCTTTGTATGCTTGCATTTGAACCATGTTGATGCTTATGTATATGCTCACTTGAGTGTTGCAGTTTCATTTGCACTTGTCTATGAGTGATGCTGAACCAATTTGTGTACATCTTGTACATTCATGTATATGTCCACTGTTTGAGCTAGCTGACGTCACCATCCTACATATATACATGTTTGTCCAGTTTGCTTTGCACCATTGTATATTATTTTTTCCATTGCTACTTTGATCATCTGAATCGTGAAGACATGTATAGATGTATTTCCATTTTCTTTTGAGTTATCTGCCATGTAATTATGCACCACTCTTTGTTGTATGAACATGTTGCTTGTTATGTACACTCATACTTCACCATTGTTGTACATGCTCATGTGTTGTGTACCCGTCACTTTGAAAGCTTTAATATCTCACCATGTCAACTATACTTGTGCATGTGAATATGCTGACTTGTTGTATCATGTATGCACTCTCACATGCATGTTGTGATCACCTGAAATTGTATTTGCACAATGAACCCTCCATGTATATGTTGCTATGATCACTTGTGCTTGTCTACATGTTGACTTTGTTGTGACATTTCCACGACCATACTTTGTTGCTGTGTGCACACTTTCATTAACCATGCTCTTGCTTGTCCACTTGCTCCTTATTGGCTGCACATGTCCACTTGTGTTTGTACATGAATGTTGTTGCAAAATATATTGTTAACTTGCTTGACACTTTGAATAAGCTCCTTTGTACATGATCCACTCTGGCTTGTACATTGTTTGAGACTGTTGGATTGTTCTTATATGTTTATCCAGAATTCTTGACCATGATTGTAACTTGTCTTCACCATGTTCACCAGTACATATGTGTATATATACACAATAGTGTGGGTATACATATATTGTGCATGTGTAATTTATATTATATATCAGCAGACCGCGGCACTGTGTTGAGACTGTTCAGAATCAGCTAGTTATGACGCTGGTTCTGATCAGCAGACCAGTGCAGTGTTATATATATATATATATATATATATATATATATATATATATGAGGCTGATTTGCAACTATAGACAGTCTAGACCCAGATGGATGGAAAAAAAATCAGATCAAGTCATGAAAAATGATAAGAAACACACCAGAAATATGAAGCAAATAAAATTTTAAAAATAAAATTTATATTCACATTTATTTCTATTGCAGTGTATTGTGTGTGTTTAAGGTGACAGGTAAGCAGATGATGACTGGACTGGCTGCGGGCTGTGAAGACAGAAGACAGTGTTGGGTCAGTGAATGTGTCAATGTGTATGAATACGAAAATGTACTGAGTGATGAGTGATGTAGTGAAGAACAAATGTATGAAATTGAATATTAGTGTTGTGTTACAGAAATGTACAAATAGTGAAATATAAAATTGTACTGTTTGAATATTTGAAATAAAAATATTCTATTAAATAAAATACTGTGTGAATATTTGAATTTCTATACAGTTGTATTTCATTTAAATATAAATATTATATTTGTGTCTGTGATATATATGAAACAGTACAATAACAAACACATTTATAATAATATATATTGGTTTTTATCATCAAACAAAAATCATATAATTGTGTATACAACAACGTTATATACAACAATCTCCCCCTTTTGATGATGACAAACAAATATTAAGATTTTGAATATAGTAAATGTGTTTGACAGTGAAGAACTGAACTCCCCCTATTTGAAAGCTCCCCCTACAACAGAAACTCCCCCTATAACTGTGCATGAGTGAAGAAAAACGAAAATTGAATGAATTTTCAAAATTAAAAATATTTAAGGAATATGCACTTATAAATCAAAATCTCAATCCATTCTCCCCTTTTTGTTATCATCAAAAGGATTTAGAACTTAAAAATTAGATGAAAAACGAATAAAAATATAATATCGTCTTAAGAGGAAGAACGATCATCATAAATCTCAATCAGTTAAACAAAAATCATAATATTCTAAGAACTAGTGGCATATTTCACATTGTAGAGAATAACGGATTTACGATGAAATTTATATAAATGGAGAGAGTTTTAAAAAATAAT
Organism: Allium sativum; assembly: GCA_030737875.1. Classification (NCBI taxonomy): domain Eukaryota; kingdom Viridiplantae; phylum Streptophyta; class Magnoliopsida; order Asparagales; family Amaryllidaceae; genus Allium; species Allium sativum. Next base: position 19,762,073 of record JASFAX010000025.1, read on the forward strand.
ATGATTCCAATTATTTTTAAAATAATTTTATAAAATGAAGCAGAAAATAGTGATGGTTTTGGACTATAGTTATAAATTCAACTTAAGTTACAAAATTAAATAATCTTAAATCCCAATAGCTATCAATCAACAAATCATAATATTTCATAAAATATTAACACATTTCACAAATTAGAACATGAATTGATAGACTGGTTTTTACACATCAAGGAGAATTTCATATAAATTTATTTAGCAATTTAGTCCTTTTTTTTATTTAAGAGCACACTGACCACGCATAACCAGAGCTTGGATTTTTAAATGAGGTCAGTCATGACTAGAGCTTGGATTTTTAAATGAGGTTAGAGAAACACTTATGAATTAATTATATTTATATTTATCATTTTCAGTTCAAATAGAAAAATTCCTTAGTATATAAAACCAATATGGAAGATAGAAATGTGGTAGGTACAGAGATGGTTTGTGAAACAAATTTCTGAATTAATCATATTATGAAATATGTTCAACTGTACCGGGATTATTGAAAATTTTCAGTTATTACTAATTCTGAATAATAATATAACCACAATTCCATCATAAATATTTTCACTGTTAATTTAAGATGACTTTTAAAAGATATTAAACTCTCCACATCAATATAAAATCATGATGGATGGCAGAAATATGATAGATAATGAAGATGATCGTGAAATAATCGCCAATTCAAAGATATTATAATAATTGTTCAACCATCATGAAAATCTAAATAAAATCTCCTCCATTTGTGAAATATACTGCAGTCACAATTCATCACAATTTCAAAATCAGATAATAATTTTGATGAATTATAAATACAGTTCAATTTGGTTATTGATTTCAATTTCTGAATGAATAATCAATAAATAATTTAAAATTTAAAATCAATTACAAGAGAATAACATAGGGATTTTTAAAAAAATGTGTGAAATCTATACAAGGTGAAGGCTCAAAAAATAGATGGGTAAAAAAAATGAAGGGCTGATACCTATTGTAGTCTCCTTTATCGAGGATTTTAATTACAACCTAGTGGCCTACCAAGGATATCTCAGACTAAAGAATTTTAAACACAAACCCAATCATACAAATTAAGCACACAAATTTCATTTATCAGAGCAGTAAGTAATTTTGACCAAAAACAAGCAGTTTATTTTCAAAAGTGGTTCCTTTTATCTGAGCAGCAGACAAAAATTAATCAAAGCAAGCAGTTAACCAAAAAAATTTCAAATCAATATCAGGGCAACACAACAAACAGTTCCAAATCAGACTTGACAAGAAGATGTTTTACAGATATTCCAGAAGGTCACAAAAAATGATGATTCATGATCCAAGATTTAAAAATATAGTTTATTTTAAATCATTCAAAGAAATATGAAAATATCAGGATTCAATGAATCAGTCATACCAAATTATAAATTTCAGATTTGAGATGTGTGTGAGATTTAATAAATCAATAATTTCAAATGATTTCAAATAAGCAAATTTTTAAATCAAATAACCTTAAAATGACAATAAGCTTCAAAGATCAAAAATTCTCAAAGAACTTTTTTTCTGACAATCACACAAGAAATTTTTCAGAATAACTACATCAAGATTGTGTAATAATTCATGATCCAAAAATAATGGTTTATTCAAAAATACTCGAACAAATGTAAAACATGAGATATAATGAATCAATCACACAAGAATAATAATTTCAAATCTGAGAGGTGTGTGAGATTCAAAATATTAGAAATTTCAAATGATCTCAAACAAACAAAAATCTAAACCAAATGATCATGGATAACAGTGAATTTCAAGATGTAAGCAATGATTCAAGACAAATCAAAATTTCCAAGCCAATCTGAAAATCAATGGAATTCACAATTGAAAAATAGCAGTGTGCTATAATGAGTATAATATATCAAGCTTTTCTAAAATGAATTAGAAGGAACTTAAAAACAGCCAAGATGTGTGAAATTTCATTAAAATTTCAGATATTCAAAAATTTAGAATTCAAATCAACAGTGTTCAAGATATGACAAGAATACATCAACGCTGTTATGAATTCAGAAAAATAAAAAATAAATTTCAAAACAATTGAAAATATTTACAAGTTTAAATTTGAAATCTGGAAATGATTAAAAAAATCAGAGCTTTATTCAAAAGAAGAAAATTTCCAAAAAATCAATGGTTCTGCAATTGGAGGCTAAGAAAGCTCAGAGAAGAAAAAGATAGCAGTGACAAATCAAAAACAAAACAAAAAAACAGAAAGGGGTAGAAGGAGGAATAAACAAAGAAAATAAAAACAGAGAATATTTACAAAGTTGAGTCTAGAGATCATACCTCAATTACCGAAGATGTTGTGGATCTCCAACTCATCAAATCCTGGCTAAGGAACTGTGAATAATTCAATAATATGAAGCAATTTGAAATCAGTTTCTCTTTTACCAAGGCAGTTCCTCAGCCTTCTCTGGTACCTTACAATTTATAGGATCGAGTGGTCTAACAAAATTTGTAAAACCACTCACAGTTTTGTTTACACGTTTTGGTACCCAAACCTGTTTATATAACGATCCATCGGAATTTACCAAAGTACCTTTAGGGACCCAAATCTGTTTGAATTTTGATGAAATCACTATATTACTTTTTGGGGTCCAAAATGGTTTAAATGGATTATTATCAAACAAATTCTCATTACGCTTTAAAAACCCTTTGAAATTATTTGTATTCAAATTTTCAAAATGATTTGAAGGATTCTTAAAATCATTTGTTCTTCTCTTTTCAAACTCATCAATTTTTCCAAAGCCGAGTCCACTTTTGTTTCCTGATGAAAATTTATTTTTCAACAACATATTTAAAGATTTTTCACCGTTAGAAAATTTAGCCAAAGTTGTTTCAAGTCGTTGAATTTCAGTTTTAAGATCACCGTTTTCTTTTATTAAATATGAACAACGATTTTTAGTGATCTTACATCTTTCGAAATCAGATTTCAAAACCAAATTTTCATCTTTAAAAAATTTAATTTTGGCCTGGGACTCAGAGATCTCAGATTCAAATCGTTTTTGTTTTTCAAACTCAAATTTCTTGGATTTTTCAATCTCATTTACAAATTCCTTCAAAATCAAATCGGATTTCAACAAATTCTTCTTTTCAGCAACTTCAAATTTGGAATTTATATTAGTCTTAAAATTTTCAAATTCCTTTTGTAGAAAATTGTTCAAACTTGATAAATCAATCTTTTTTTCTTTTAAGATCAGAATTTCATTTTCAAACTTTTGAATATTCTTATTGAGATGAACAAAATTGGTTTTCAATTTCAAACAATTTTTGCAATCTAAATTTAAAGAGTTTTTAAAATATTCAAGTTGTGATTCCAAATCATCAATTTTGATAGTCAACTCACGATTCTATGATTTCAAAGATTTGTTTTTAAATTGGAGTTTATCAACAGATTTAGTTAAATCAACACACATATAAACTAAATCTTCGTATGAGAAATTTCCTATCTCATCGTCCGTTGAATCTCCATCGTTTGATCTATTTGAAATTTCATCTGTAAGAGCTGTTAAGCATAGATCTGAATCTGAGTTGACCTTCTGGGGTTTTGAGCTATTGTCAGATTTTCCATACAGCGCGTTGAGAGTTCTCCAAATTTCCTGCGTAGTCAAACAATGGGAGATAAGGCTATATTGGTCATCATCAAGATAAGAATATAAAATATGAGTAGCACGGGAATTAAATTCAATATCAGCCATATCATTTCCATTTAAAATTATATCCCAACATTTAATATTAATAGTTTTTAAATAGGATCCCATTTCTGATTTCCAAATAAAAAAATTTGTACCCTTAAAAATAGATGGAATACGACTGGACTGACTTTCAGAAGACTGACAACAAGGGATCACATTACTCTAGAGTTAACAGAATACCTTCTCTGTTACCAATTGTTGGATCTAGATTAACCCTAGAGGGGTGAATAGAGTTTATTGAATTTTAGCGAGATATTAAAATATTCACAGATTACAGAATATAGCAGAAATAGAAATGCAGAAAGTAAATGACATACAGTTTTTACCCAGCTTCGGCAGACTTTGCCTACTGCTGCATTCACTAAGGTTTCTACTAAGTAATAGAACAGATCTCACATACAAGACCATGTAAACTCGTGAACCCCTTTCTCCTATTTTAATCCTACGCTCAAAACTCTAGACTGATCTATATCCTTTAGATCAGATTCCCCCGGATTACTACCCCGTAACCCGTAACCTTAGTTTTTACAGACTATAGTAAACAACCAGTTAAACCCCTAACTGTATCACCTAGAATTTTACAAACTCTAGAAACTGTTCAGAACGGTTTACGAATAAAAATGAAAATACAATACAAAAAAAACCCTAGAATTAAAAAGGAATATAAAACTTCCTTATAACACTTGAACAAGGACGCCCTCTTTGTAAAGTTTTCACCCTTATTTCCTTTGTCCCGTTCACTTTCCTCTTATTGAATAAAATATGGCGGCGACTCCTAGGGTTTTTGAAATCCTCCAAATCAAATTTATCGACTGATGATCTGAAAGAGATGATCTTTAAAGCTTCTTAGTTGATGCTCTTGATTGATTCACTGACTTGGGTTGCGGTCAAAAACCTATGAGTAATGTGAATTTAATATTCGATTTTTCTCTTGAATTTTTATTGTTGGTTTTCGATCCTTTCTGTATTTTGCCGATGATGATTTGGTGATAACATGTAGGATATAGAAATCCCAAAAAATGCTCTGATTTCGTCGTATGACTTGGCTGATTGATTGGCTTGATTTCCACTCATGGTTTGCCTTGAATTGAATGAGTTTTGCGTGGCCTTTGAATGATTCCTGGAATGATTTTGTTACCCGAAATTAATGAGTCAAAACAACAATTCAAATCGACTTCGCCCATTTGCAATTTGATTGTCTATGCTTAAAAAAAGGGCAATCCATGATTTTGGTTACTCGATTTATATATGTGGAAATAATTAAATATTGAATGCCATAAAACTTGATTTGTAACTTTCTGCAAATAAATACACTTCATGTGTATGATTGAATCCTTGCCCTTTATGTCGAACTGTAATTTCTAGAACTAAAAACAAATGTTGAATAAAAAATGATTTTGCTCCTTTGCTGATTTTAATAATTGTTTGCCCAAAATGTTCTTGTCGAAATTTGTTCACTGGATACCTGGAAATAAATTCAAAAAAATTATTTTTGAATTTTCTAAAACATGCTTGCCAAAAATGGATTGCTGGTTTTATAAACTTTTCTGGAGCTGATTACAAACAGATTTTATGCCACTTCAATTTTGTTCACTTGAAATATCTGAATTCACTTGATAACTAAAAAAGTTTGATCAGATACTATCCTTTGACTTTGAAACTGAACTGAAAACATTAACCTTGCTGTGTATACATGTGTATCTAAATACTGTAGACTATGTCTTTACTTCTGCATGTACCCAGTTTTTAAACTTCAGTGTTGCTTTATTATATTTTTTTTTGTATGCTTGCATTTGAACCATGCTGATGCCTGTGTATATGCTCACTTGAGTGTTGTAGTTTCATTTGCACTTGCCTTTGAGTAACGCTAAACCAATTTGTGCACATCTTGTACATTCATGTATATGTCCACTGTTTGAACTAGCTGACATCACCATGCTACATGTATATATGCTTATCCAGTTTGCTTTGCACCATTGTATATTGCTTGCTCCACTGCTACTTTGATCATGTTGAATCATGAAGACATGTATACATGTATAGATGTATTTCCATTTTCTTTTGAATTATCTGCCATGTAATTATGCACCACTCTTTGCTGTATGAACATGTTGCTTGTTATGTATACCCATACTTCACCATTGTTGTACATGCTCATGTGTTGTGTACCCATCACTTTGAAAGCTTTGATATCTCACCATGTCAACTATACTTGTGCTTGTGAATATGCTGACTGGTTGTATCAGATATGCACTCTCACATGCATGCTGTGATCACCTGAAACTGTATTTGCACAATGAACCCTCCATGTATATGCTGCTATGATCACTTGTGCTTATCTACATGTTGACTTTGCTGTGACATTTCCACGGCCATACTTTGTTGTTGTGTGCACACTTTCATTAACCATGCTCTTGCTTGTTCACTTGCTCCTTATTGGCTGCATCATGTCCACTTGTGTTTGTACATGAATGTTGCTGCAAAATATATTGTTAACTTGCTCGACACTTTGAATAAGCTCCTTTGTACATGATCCACTCTGGCTTGTTCATTGTTTGAGAATGTTGGATTGTTCTTATATGTTCATCTAGATTACTTGACCATGATTATGACTTGTCTTCACCATGTACATATGTGTATATACACACAACAGTTTGTGTATACATACATTGTGCACATGTAATTTATATTATATATCAGCAGACCGCTGCACTGTGTTGAGGTTGTTCAGAATCAGCTAGTTATGACGCTGGTTCTAATCAGCAGACCAGTGTAGTGTGTTGAGGCTGATCTGCGACTACAGACAGTGTAGACCCAGATGGATGGAAAAAAATAAATCAGATCAAGTCATGAAAAATGATGAGAAACACACCAGAAATCTGAGGCAAACAAATTTTTGAAAATAAAATTTATATTTGCATTTATTTGGTTTTATTTCTATTCTAGTGTACCATGTGTGTGTTTCATGTGACAAGTAAGTAGATGATGACTAGACTGACTGTGAGTTGTGAAGATAGAAGACAGTGTTGGGTCAGTGAATGTGTCAATGTGTATGAATACGAAAATGTATTGAGTGATGAGTGATGAGTGATGTAGTAAGGAACAAATGTATGAAATTGAATATCGGTGTTGTATTACAGAAATGTACAAAAAGGGGAGTATAAAATTGTACTATTTGAATGTTTGAAATAAAAATATTCTATTTAAATAAAATACTGTGTGAATATTTGAATTTCTGTACAGTCGTATTTCATTTAAATATAAATACTATATTCCTATCTGTGATAAATATGGAACAGTACAATAACAAACACATTTATAATAATATATATTTGGTTTTTATCATCAAACAAGAATCATATAATTGTGTATACAACAGCGTTATATACAACAAAAATGCTTTAGGTCCATGCAATAGTTGAAAATTCCAAAATAAAATAAAAGTGTTACTATGGTATAACATGTTTTAATCATAGTTACTTTAATCTTTTTCTTTAAATATATGTATATATTTGTGGCATTCCCTTAGTAAATATGATACCATACATCATAAATAAATCACATTACAAATATCATAAATTAATGCCACATAAAATTACATATAAATGACATAGTAAATGTCATGTTAAATAACATTAATGAACATAATAGTTATGATGTATATCTGACCATAGTATAGCTACATAAAATGCTACTATGTCATTTTACCTTTGATTTATTATTTGAATACTTAACTAAGCCAAAAATGATGTAGTTTGGATAAACATGCAATTGTTTGATCCTTTAGTTTTCATAACCAAAACATTTAATGCATTTATGATATTACCATAATAACAACAATTAATGCATTTATAATAAATAGTAAATTAGGATTGCATCCTTCTTTTGAAACTTAACGTAAAGCGGCTCCCTTCCTAAAGATCATTATAAATTGGGTCCCTGCTTTTGGGTGCTTCGTGTTATTCGGCTTTTTTTTTTGCGTTGGTGTATGAAAAAAACCAAAAATTGCAAATATTCATGGGAGTAATCTACGAGGAAAAAACCTGAAAAAACAGCAATTATAGTGAATAATTGTTGATATATAAGCAATTTTTCACAGTTGTATGAATAATTGCTGACATTTCAACAATTATTCATATATAGTTGTTGATATATCAACAACTATGCTAAAAAATTGATGCAATGTGAATTATTGATGATATATCAACAATTATTGTACATAATTATTAATATATCAACAATTGTGTTAAAGATGATGAAGGCATACGAATACTTGCTAATATATCAGCAAGTATTGTATATAATTGCTGATATATCAGCATGTATTTTTTACTTGATGTAAAACTAAATTATTAAACGATGGATGAAAAGCTGCAAAAAAATCTGCAATTATCACTATAAAATGTTGATATATCAGCAATTGTTTTACAGTTAATGCAAATAATTGGAAAAGTTGCTGAAATATCAGCAATAACTGCAAATAATTGCATTATTTGCTACAGTATATTAGAGCATCTAGATTTTTTTGTTCATTTTGTTTTTGATTTGTTGTTTTAATGCATGAATAGGATGATGATTATTTGTTGAATTTAATTATGAATTTTCATAATTTTTTTCGTTGATTTTTTTAATGATTTTCGAAAAATAAGGACCTAATTTATAAAGTTTTAAAACAGAGTTTTTTTTTGTATTTCGAAACATATTAGGGACCTTAGCCAAATGTACCCTTTATAATATATAAAAATGCAATTGATCATTATGTGGTCAAATAAGTAAATCGGTATTACAACAAATTGATTTATTTATTTTTTGGGCAAAGCCAACTGGTTTTTAAAGTGGTATGCAACACTTTTTCATTATGACAAATAATGAGCACAAGATATAACAAGAAATGAGTTCGTCGCCTATCTGCTATATACATGTCTAGCCCTAAATACATGTTAAACTATTATCTATCACCGCGCAGGGTGAGATGAGTTACAACAAATAGCTATAGGCATAAACAATACAATACATAATGCAACACACTGCAAATACGTAACTTAATTAAAGCAGGATGCAAGCAGTCCTATGACAAACTTTATATAAAACCTTACAACTCCAAACACAGGGAGATATTAACTAGTACCCTTACACAGTAGAACTATCAATTAGTAGTTCCAAGCCAAAATAGACGATTGCCACAACAAACATAAACCCATAAATGCCAAACAGAGCAGCAACCTCGTTTCCACACTACAAACCATACTAGGGAAATAATTCACCCACACCAAGATGACAACGCCCTCAGATCTAGCCACAAACCAGCACTCAAGCAGCAACAACAAATACAACCAACAAGCACCAAGCAAATAACCCAAATAAAACTAACCATGGTGAGGAAAGGCGACATCTAGCCTACCGTGAATGTGGGAGCTAGAATACAAAGAGGAAACCGGAAAGGATAAGCCTTAGCCACCAACAGGAGTTAGTCGGTGAGGGACTTATCTTGTGAAGTCGTGAATGCAAATACTCAGGATGCAAACGCTGGGTAGGTAGGGAGGCACAAGGGGAACTCCGCAGTAAAGTGGTCGAACTGGAAGTTAAGGACAGTAGGAGACAGCGATTGATTTGGGTGAAGAAATGTTAAAACAATCACCGGATCTGAAAGTAAAGCTCCTAAATCACTACAGTGAAAGCTAGGGTAGTGGATGGGAAAGATGAGGTGTTAAGCTGAAAAATAGCGTAGGAGAGTAGATAGAGGAAAAGAAAATCGTGTTGATGATAACCATAGTCGCCATAGAAAAGTATGAAGCTCATTCTCTTTTTGTTTTGACAAATTGATTTAGTTACGTATATACAAATCAAATTAATGATATCATTTCCTCTCAGATCTAGGTATGCATAAATATCTCAAAGGAGCATACTTGATTCAAAATTTCTGAAATATCCCAAATACCTTATATATATATATAACTATATATCCAGATTACTTAAATCAAGGAACCAAATTCGTATTACCTTGCATAATTGGTTTTATATTATCCAAATAATTATATACAGGCTCCAATACCACTAGTTAGTAATTTCATATACTTTATAATTGATAAATCATGAAACCCATGTTTAAATAGATGACCCGTATTGATTTAATGGAGAAGAAATCAAAGAAAGTAAATGAATTAGCGGAAGATATACCTGAATTTATAAATGTTCACAAAATAAGAATAACCTGGTTAAGGTATGAATTGACACAAGCTTTAGATCTGAATCGATAGTTGCTTCTTTCATCAACTGATTAACAGAAAAGACAAATCTTAAAGATAAAAAAGGATATGATCTTCCAAATTGATATAAACTTAGGTCTGAATTATTTCTCATAAAAGAGATTAGGAGAATAATTAGAGCTTATGTAATTTGGGGACTATAACCCAATATGTACAATAGTGTGATATTTTCAATTTGGTCGTTCAATAAATTGAAAATCATTTCGCTCTCTACGCATTTTTTTCATGATACTTACATCTTTTGGCCTTATTTACTTTATTTGATCACTTTAAGTAGGCTTTAGACCAAAGTAACATGGCACATTTTATTTTAAATATGTGGTCCACATATTGAAATTTTCCAACAATATATTTGAATTTCGATCATACTATCGTTGCAATATTAGTTTAATTAATGTGTCCTATTTTGGAAGGCATGACATAGGACTAATATCATATGAAATAGAATACTAACCATGGATCTTAATTTAGTGCATACTAATATAGATAATTGTGACGATCCAAACTCCCGATCCCAGGCAGAAAGGATAGTCGTTGGAATATAACACATTAAACATACAAACAGATCACTATACAAATAATAATATATTACATCAGAGAATAATTTACATCAGTGGAATTAATATCAGAGTTACATCATTACAGGATCATAATGACACATATAAAGTTTCAACTTGTAGGTAGCAAGTACGCAGCGGAATCAAACATAATTAACATAATAGAGTCTTGAGAAAAAAATCAAAAGAAACATGAAAGTCCATCTTTAGCACCAAATCCAAAATGACATCCACAGCTTCAGTACACATCCAAAAGATATATAGCTAAAAACCTAATCACTTGGTAGCCCGTGTAAAAATTATGGGCACCCAAGTTTGCAAGGGAAAAACAAACTACGAGCCAGTCATGGGACCGGTATGAGAAACCCTACAGTTAACTTAACTTATTTAAAATAAGGCATATCATCGGACTACGTGGTATAACACGGAACGGATTTCCTCCACACGAATGTCAGTGCATAAAACCACGCAATGATTTTTAAAAAATGAAGCCATTATAAGACTCAGGTCTCATCAGACAATACAAGCACAAGCCAGAGGATAGAGTTTTACCTTATAATGGCCAAACATGCTTGATGCACAAAAATCATTTGATATTATTATTAGTGTCTATGTGCTGAAAACAATTTCAAAAATAAACATATCAATCTTAGACGGCATAATACCCCATCCTATTATGTCACCATATAGGTTTACAACTAAATCTGTAAATTCTCGTATTGGAGATTGGATTCCATCATTAACCAAGGCAAAGGATCCGATTCGGGACACTCTAGCATGTGTCACAGGACTCACGCGAACGTGAACCTGGAGCGATAGAGCTGACCCACCAATTCCCGGTGGATTAGGGTTACTCATGAACATAACGTTCCTCGGTCCTATCGGACCTTTTCTTGTCAGTATGTCGACCATCATGGCTTTGTGCGGCTATATCTTAGGGCCCTCGATTTCAACATCCATATAAGTAGATTGTTTGGGCTCTATACCATGGCATCACTTCTAGCTAGAGGGAAACGTATGTCCTTTCTCTACTGTCCTTCATCCCATTTTTGGTTCATACCGAGGCGTGAAGCTCGCGAATTGACGCACCACAAAGCTCTGCATTTCAACAAAAGCTTTGATCTAACTACCTGCAGCACTCAACATGTCACACAGTTATTCTATACCATACAATTGATATCTACCAATATATAACCTCTAAGCTCATACATCTCAAAGAAGTTTGTTAAGCTAAGAGAATAAATTCTCCGCCACCAAATAGATATATATTTAGCATAAATCAATTAATACAGGACAAAATACCATGTCTGACACACAATCCATTTGCAAGTTCATTTTGGGTCTGAACGAAATCGGAGGCACTTTATTCCTCGTCCCTGAAAGAGGTTATGTAGCATTATAGGATCATATAGTATGGAGAGTAGGATGTAGAGTATATAGTAGAATAATAAGCAGTAAATCACACAGTCGATTTATACTATTTTAACTAATGACAACTATATATGCTCCCCCTGTCAATATGCATATAACGTCACTTATTTCTCCCCCTTTGTCATTTGACAAAAAGAAATATGTATTGAGAAATTTAAGCATAGATGCAATACACACATACAGAAATAGACAACCAAACATAGATAAGCATACCATTGAGCATACCACAGAGCAGCACATGATAAAGTTTTTGTGCGAAATAAAAAGAAGTACCAAAAAATATTACTAACCATGGAAAGATATTAAGTTGTCTTAAGCAAAATACTTATGCTAGCATATCGTGAACCACACTTACCATTCTTCTGAAGTAGATGCAACAACAGTCGTTCCACCATCTTTTGGAGAGCCTTCTTCGGAATCAGGAACCTCCTCAAAGCTTGAAGACCATTGGAATGGAACTGGAGCTTGAGCTTGGCCCGAAGAAGTGCCAGTGCATGAAAATTTTTCCCAAATTTTATTCAGGAAACCTTTGATCGAGTTAAACTTTTTGTTTGTTTGCTTTTCAGAACGCTTTAGGTCATTATGGAGTTTTGATTGATTGCGGGAAAGCGTAACCGAAGCTTGTTTAGAGGAAGTATCGGGAGAATGATTTGAATGTCTTCATCTTCTTCTTCCCTCAGACGATGACGATGAGAAGGCTTAGTAACTAGAGTTTCTGGTTGAGTAGCAACGTGTTGGGTCCAATCCTCAAAAGACATGTATTCTAAAGATCGTGGTTTCAGATCAATGTTCATGAGCTTCAACGTTTTGGGACCAATTTCTTTGATGGATAAGGAAGGTGTGTTGTTTGGTTTGTTGATTTCACAAGTGGCCAGAATGCGAGTAATGAAAGCACCATAGTGTAGAGTCTTGTACTTGCGCTTATATGTTATGTCAGTCCATTTATCCATGATAATTTTGGCCCACTTGATTTGTTTGTTGGAATATAAAGCATAGAGAGCTTGAAAATCCCGTTTGTATACTTTTTCATAACTACCTGTCCTAGGTTGGATGGTGCGTACGAGAATACGATTAAGTAGACGAGCTTGTGGTCGGAGATGAGTGGAGGTAATGTCTTGCATGTTAATTAGATCATAGGACAGAAATTGATGTGAAGTCTCATCTCTTGTCTCCATATTTACTTCTATTGAGTCTATATCCAATCCTTTCCATGCACATTCAAGAATTTGGCCTAAGCGTTGCATAATTATAAGCATACCCTTTCCACATACCCATGACCAAATCGTATCCTTTTTAACATGAGGCTTGGTATAATCAAGGTTTAGATTTGCTAAATACAACTTGAATAGAAGAGGGTAGATTTTGACATTGTTTTTGTTATAATCAACAAGCGATTCAAAGTGAAAGTATCTAGCATAGTATAGTAGACGATAATTCGAAAAAGCATCAAATTTCACGAATGCAGCTTCGAAGAATTTTGAATCCTTCATTGCCTTATACCTAGCTTTTGCAGTATCATCCCAAAGACATCTTTGAATCATTTCTTCGGAAGGTGGAAGAGATTCATCTTCTCGAGTACGTTTCCCTCTATTTGCCATGAGTTTAATGTTGAAGAGAGGTAAAATTTTGTGGTAAAATTTTTATTTGGGGGCTAGGGTTTTATAGAGGTAGTAAAAGATGAAGAGTTAAAAAGTGGAAGATGAAATAATGAAGGGTTGTGATGATTGGGAGGAGTCACATGTCTATTTAAGAAACACGTCAGTTCCGATTCAGACGTCTGAGGAAAATTAAACAGACGTCTGTTTTGTGAGGATGGGAACCCGAAAAGAATTAGTTCAAAAAGTGTGTATTTCAGACGTCTGAAATTTTGGGATCAGACGTCTGATTCTGAAGTTGAAATAGTTCTGAGTATGAAAGCAGACGTCTAAAACTCTTAGACAGACGTCTGTTTTTGGAATGTTTTCAACCCGAAAGAATCTAGTGTATTTGATGAAAGTTTCAGAAGTTTGGATTATTTGAGACAGAAGTCTGTTTAGAAAGAAAAATTTGTTTTATAGGAGTATTCAGACGTCTGTTTTGGAAAAGAAAATAAATTTTTAATTTCTTGTAGATAAGAGGTAAATTACATGTTAAAATAATAACACATTCAATTCTCAGAAGGTGGAGTCTTCTTTGGTGTTGTTGAACGCCTTCCTTCGTTAGCCTGATAATTTCTATCCCAAGAATTTGGATCATATGATGGTCGCGGAGGTGAGAAAGTGTAATACTTCATTGTTGGATTCACTGGGTCATTGTTAGTTCGGTAAGAAGAAGATGGACCGATAGGATTTGGCGGAGATGGTAAAGGTGAAACAACATCTTTTTCTTTTGAACCACAAAACTTATGTATCATCTTTTCGAGAAGACTCAAGCAAGTCGATGTCACTTTCTGTTCGAAATACAACTCCTTTTGTAGTGTTATTTGTTCTGTCTAGTAGTGGCGAAGATCATCAATTTTACGTTTCGTATCCGGGGATGAGAATAAGACTCGTTTAGCTTTCTTTGATTCTGGCGTAAATCCGGTGTGATAATTACCCCAGCGATATTGAGGTGCATTTCGAGGTGTTGGCGTTGGAAGTTGTGGAGAATCAGAAGAGTTATCCGATGTAAAGGTAATACTAATTGAGGAGTTGGAGTTACTTGAGGACATAGTTTTTCTAGCTGAGATTGTTCTAATATTGATATTTGTTTTTAACTTTGTAGAAAGTCATAGGTTTATATATATAAAACAAATGATGTATTTGTGGTTTAAGTTTTCAGAAGTCTGTTAGCCATAAAAGAGTTTGAGTGTTGTGAGTGTTTGTAGGAAATGACTAATAATAGGTATTTAGTTAAAAGTAAAAAACGTATTTTGATTTTCAAAGAAACGATTATGTCAAGTTATATATCTTTTACAGAAATAATTTCTAATTCTCGTTGCAATTTGATAAAAGAGTTTTCTATTAACGGTTTAGTAAAAATATCTACAATTTGATTTTCGGTTGAAACATATTCTAAGTCAATAATATCTTTTTCAATATTGTCACGTAAGAAATGATGTCGTATATCTATATGTTTTGTCCTAGAGTGATTTATTGGATTCTTTGATAAATTTATAACACTAGTGTTGTCACAATATATTGTTGATTTTACTAAATTTATTCCAAAATCTCTAATTTTTTGTTGCATGTAAATAACTTGAGCATATGCTAAAGCAGCAGATATGTATTCTACTTCACATGTAGAAAGTGATACACAATTTTGTTTTTTACTAAACCAGGATACAAGCAATTTTCCAATGAAATGGCACGTACCACTTGTACTTTTTCTATCCGTTCGGCATCCACCAAAGTCAGCATCACTGTAAGAGACTAATTCGAATGGACATCCTTTCAGATAAAAAAACCAAAGTCCTTAATATTATTTAGATATCGTAGAATACGTTTTACTGCTCTTAAATGAAATTCTTTTGGATTTGATTAAAATCGTGCACACAAACATACGCTCATCATTATGTCCGGTCGACTGGCTGTTAGATAAAGTAGTGAACCGATCATACTTCTATACAATTTTTTATCAATACTTTTTCCTTTTTCGTCTTTATCAAGATGAACTGTAGTGCTCATTAGAGTTGGTTTACCGGAAGTGTTGTCTAACCCAAAACGTTTGATTAAATTATTACAATATTTTTCTTGATTAATAAAGGTACCATTTGAAATTTGTTTAATTTGTAAACCTAGAAAATATGATAGTTCACCCATATGTGACATTTCAAATTCATTTGTCATTATAGAAGAAAATTCTTTACATAAGTTATCATTAGTTGACCCAAAAATTATGTCATCTACATAAATTTGAACAATTAGGATATCTTTATTTGAATTTTTAATAAATAAGGTCTGATCTGCTTTTCCTATTCGAAAACCTGAATTTATTAAATAGCTTTTAAGTCGGTCATACCAAGCACGGGGTGCTTGTTTTAGTCCATATAAAGCTTTCTTAAGTTTGTAGACATGATATGGATATTTCTCATGTACAAATAAAGGTGTTTGTTCGATAAAAACATTTTCTTTAATAAAGCCATTTAAAAAGGTGCTTTTAACGTCCATTTGATAAAGTTTAAAATTATGAAAACTTGCGTATGCTAATAAAATACGTATGGCTTCTAGCCTTGCTACAGGTGCGAAAGTTTCTTCATAATCGATACCTTCTTCCTGATTGTATCCTTGAGCAACTAATCTGGCTTTGTTTCGTGTAATATTTCCGAATGCATCTGCCTTGTTCTTATATACCCATTTTGTACCGATAACAGATTGGTTGTTTGGTCTAGGTACAAGTTCCCACACATCATTGCGTTCGAATTGGTTTAGTTCCTCTTACATAGCAATAATCCAGTAATCATCAGTAGAAGCTTCTTTCGGATTTTTGGGTTCAATGGTTGACAGGAATGCTACATGACCCATTTGATTTAATTGACTTCTAGTTCGAACGTGTCTGTCAATTTCACCAATATATTTTGTGTATGATGATCTCTTAATATTCTGGGAGGTGATCGAATATGTTCTATGTGATTATTTTCCGTATTTTCAAGGCCCGTATTTTCGATAATTTCATCATCATTATTATTTATGTGTTTATTAAAATTTTCATCAAAAGATACATGTATAGATTCTTCTATGATATTAGTACGTTTGTTAAAAATACGATAAGCTTTACTACATTCAGAGTACCCAACAAAAATTCCGTGATCAGCTTTTGCGTCGAATTTTCCAAGTTGATCTTTAGTGTTAAAGATAAAACATTTAGAGCCAAAAACTTTAAAATATGATATATTTGATTTCTTTTCATTAAAAAGTTCATAAGGAGTATTTTTTTGTTAAAGGTCGAATAGAAATACGATTCAATACATAACAAGCAGTTGCTACTGCTTCTGCCCAAAATTGCTTAGATAGAGAACTTCCATTAAATAAAGTTCTAGCACATTCTTGTAAAGTTCTATTCTTTCTTTCTACAACCCCATGTTGTGGAGTTCTAGGACAAGAAAAATTATGATTTATCCCTTTCTTTTTACAAAAAAATTCAAAAGATTCATTTTCGAACTCTCCACCATGATCACTTCGAATATTTTTGACTTTTAAATTTTTAGAATTTTGTATTCTTTTAATAAAATTTCAAAAGTGTTCAAAAGTATCACTTTTATTCTTCATAAATATAGTCCATGTATACCTTGAGAAATCATCAATTATTACAAAAACATAACGATTGTGATTAATTGATTGAATTTGAGTAGGTCCAAACAAGTCCATATGTAATAGTTCTAATGGTTTTAAAGTTGAAATAACTCTTTTTGATTTAAAAGTAGACTTGGTTAATTTTCCTTTTTGACAATCTTCACAAAGATTATTTACTTTAAAATTTATTTTTGGTAAACCTTTTACTAATTCATGTTTCGAAAGTTTTTTAATAGTTTTAAAATTTATGTGACATAAACGCTTATGCCATAACCAAGAATCGTTGTTATTGGCAATCAAACACATGTCCTTATTATTATTAACTTTCATATTTAAAACATAAATATTTCTATCTCGATTTCCTTCAAAAATAAGGTTTTGTTCTTTATCAAAAATACTACATTTATTTTCAGAAAAAGTTATCCTAAAACCTTTGTCACATAATTGACTAATACTTAGTAAATTATGTTTTAAATTTTTAACTAAAGAAACATTAGTAATAAGAGGTAAATGTGAAATACTGTAGTTGCACACATCTCCTTTACCAATGATAAAACCTTTTGAGTTGTCTCCGAAGGTAACTGAGCCACCGTCGAAGTATGAAATATTGGTTAGCATATCTTTGTCTCCAGTCATGTGTTTTAAGCAACCACTGTCCAAGATCCATTTTTTCTTTTTGAGTGGGACCTGCAAAAATTATTAATAAGCATATTGGTACCCACTTTTTGATAGGGTCCTAAGAGTTAGGTCTTAGGAAGCCAAACCCAAGTGGTTTTAGTATCCCTTTTATATAAATAATTGATATTATTATGTACAAATTCCAAAATTGAGTAAATATATTTGCTTCTGATCAAACTATTATTTGTTTTTGGAAACCATATTTTGATATTTTTTATAGATTTAGAAATGTTTTTAACTTTTGAATCAGTTCCCCTTTTTGATTTTTTATTTCTCTTTAGAGGAATTTTTGATTCT
Organism: Allium sativum; assembly: GCA_030737875.1. Taxonomy (NCBI): domain Eukaryota; kingdom Viridiplantae; phylum Streptophyta; class Magnoliopsida; order Asparagales; family Amaryllidaceae; genus Allium; species Allium sativum. Next base: position 19,780,300 of record JASFAX010000025.1, read on the forward strand.
TTTCTAAATCCTAAGCCATTTTTATTTGAAGATGGTCGAGAACTTTCTATGATCTTTGATAAGTTTTCTCTACCCTTGTTAAAATTTGATACATTTTTAGAGATGCTTTCGAACTTAGCTTGAATACTTCTATTTTCTAGCTCTAGTTCTTTTACTTTAGTTTTCAACATATGATTTTCAGAACTAATTTCATCATTTTTTGACTTTTGAGTTTCAATTTCTTGACTTAAAAGAGAAATCTGGCTATCTGAATTTGTAAGATTTTCTTGAACTTTTACAAGTTCTTCTTCTAGAATTATCTTTTCATCTTTCAACATATCTCTTTCAAATTCAGCTTTGTTCTGATTTTCACGAGTTTCCTTAAACTTTTTCTTTAATGTTTTTATGATATTTAAAAATTCAAAATTAACATCTATTAAATCTTCATAAGATAAGTCACTTACATCAGATTCTTGAGCCATGAAGCACACATTTGCCTGCTCGCTGTCACTTTCATTACCACTGTCACTTTCTGATGATTCTGAATCTGAGCTGTCCCATGTAACAGAAAATGCCTTCTTTTTGAATTTATCTTTCTTATTCTTGTTATTGAAGTTCTTCTGATTTTCTTTCATCTCTGGACAATCTTTTACCATGTGACCCTTCTTATGACAATTAAAACATTCCAATTTTGAAGAGGAAGGTTTGTTTGAGCTACTCTTTTTAAAATTTCCTTTTCTATATTTTAGAAATTTCTTAAAATTCTTGGCAATAAAGGCTAAATCTTCGTCCTCTGATTCAAATTCTTCTTTATCCACATGAAATGCCACATTCTTTTTCTCTTGAGCCAATTCTCTTTTTGTTTGAAGATTAACTTCATAAGACATAAGATTTCCTATGAGTTCTTCAGGTTTCATAGTTGACAAATCATTAGCTTCCTCAATGGCCAATACTTTTCTCTCCCAATCTTCGGTTAAAGAATTTAGTACTTTTGATACAATATCAAAGTCACTATATTTTTCTCCCAATCCTATCAATGCGTGTAAAATGTCTTGAAATCTTGAGTACATTTCATTGATCGTCTCATTTTGCTTCATTTTGAAATTTTGGAATTGATTCTTGAGCATTGAAATTTTTGTTTGTTTGACATTGTTTGTTCCTTCATGAATAGTTTTAAGTGTCTCCCATATCTGATATGCTGATGTACAAATGCTTACTCGATTGAATTCATTTCTGCCAAGAGCATAACATAGCATGTTCATAGCTTTTGCATTTGCATTTGCTTCATCTTTTTGAGTTACTGTCCAAGTTGAATATTCAGTTGTAGGTGTTGTGAACTCTTTTTGAGTAGCATGCCATGCACTAAAGCCACTTGCTTGCATATAAATTATCATTCTTGTAGCCCAGTAATTGTAATGTAGTCCATTGAATAATGGAGGTCTTTGAGTAGATTGTCCTTCGGCAAAAGTAGTTGAGCTAGTATTTGGGTTATTCTCCATTGTACCAAAATATCAAATAACGGTGTTACGGTTATAGGATAACTTTGCTCTGATACCAATTGAAAGAGGCTATGCAGCTGTATAGGATCGTATAGTATGGAGAGTAAGATGTAGAGTATATAGTAGAATAATAAGCAGTAAATCACACAGTCGATTTATATTGGTTCGGACTACTGTCCAACATCCAGTCCCAGACTCACTTCTGTTATTTCACTAACACTAAAACCCTCACTTCACCCAGAAGAATAGGTACACAATCACCTAAACTGTTGAACGGGATTTCTTGCCTCAACCACTGAAGAGGTCTTCACTAATACAGAATAATTGTTGACTCATTTGTGTTCATGATGATAATCATGAAGTGCGTGAAGGAACATGGAAGTTAAAAGGTCTCAAGTATAAAAATAGATTGCTTTAGAAAACTTAGAGAGCTTAGAGTAAGATAGAGAGAATTAGATTGAAAATTCGGTAATTGGATCAGTTGATCAACTCTCTATTTAATATAAAAGGATGCAACTGATCATGAAAAGTTTTGATCAAGAGTTATAATTTAAATGGCTGTATCTCTTTGTAAAAGTCGCAACCTTTCAGAATTAGACGTCTGAAATATTAAAACAGACGTCCGAATATTATATTTCAAAAAAAGTTTGTTTCAGCAAACAGACGTCAGAAATTAACAGACCAGACTTCTGTTTTGTTTTATCAGCCTATATCTTGCTCATTTTATAATCAAAGAATTATATATTTAAATCATGTTGTGTGTGTGTTATCATCAAGGAAGACTTTAACATAAAATTCTAGGACTACCAAATTCTTACAGCATACTATATCATTCAATCTTGTGTTCTTGAATCTGATCGTCAAACATGTTGTTTTCCTGCAATACTGAGTTAATCGATAATATATATATATTAATGGGTTCGTATAGTTGTCTTTGTCAAAATACTATTGTAGCGAGACTCAACAGTCCCATATGTTTAATATAGGAGAGAGACCCTCGCACATCCGGACAATCAGCAAGTACATCCAGACCACTGCCACTATAACCCCTTCAAGGAAGCTACCCTTATCCAGGACATCAGTAACAATCCTTTCGATGTGAAGTTCCCGATCTTGTATCGTCTTCAATATCTTTGACTTTTAATCATCATTCAATTATTCGAAATGGGTTAAACCCGGTCTTTTCGAATAATTCGCGCCAAAACAAATCGAATCAAATCCTTATCATATTATTGACTCACCAATTAAGACTTAAAATACTATTCTCAAATCTGGTTAAGTCATTTGGCTTTCAAAAATCATTTCATAACCTTGTGTGAAAGGTTAACTCGATAATTCAATTCAATTTAAGAATTAAAATTCTTATTCCAAACTCTTTCTCATATCAGTTATATAAGATTTTATACAAAACCGCCAGATTTCACTTAACCTCTTTTATCATTTAAAACAAGTAAAATTGGTTTAAATCCATTATAAATAATTTATAACAATTTACGATGATTTTACACTATTTTTATTTATATAAAAAAGTCCATACCCGTAATTTCCAGCTACAGGTCATGGCGCTGTTTCTATTCAAATTTGAATTGAACATTTCTCAAAATCTAACTGTTGGATTTCAAAATTCTTTTTATCATTTGAAAGATCTTTTCAATCAAACCCAACAGTTCCAGTTTCAGGAAAATTCGACTGTCGGATCTCCCGATGTATTAACTTAAAGTTACAGGTCAAAATCGTGAACTGTCGCTACGCGATAAGTTCTATTTTAATTCGTATTCGATGTGTATATATACATATATAATACGTCGAATCGCTTCGAAACCATTTTATATATTATTTAAAATATATATATATAATAATTTTCCAAAATCATATATAAATTTCCCCACTCCAAAATCATATATTTTCAATCTAGTCGTATTATAATTATATTATAATAATTAAAATAATATTATTTTTCGAACTTCAATATTTTCAATCAAAGCTTTCCTGTTATTCGTTATAAAAACAAATAAGAAATTTTCGAAAAGAAACTTCTTTAAAACACTTTCTAAATAGCCTAACTGAACTTCACTTTTAAAAGTTACTATTCATTTCAAAATTAAAACTTCGATAAGCCAAAATCATTTGAAAATTAATTCAAATTCATTTGCTATAGTTACGGAAATTCATTGATATTTTATTATCTTCGCGTCCATCCAAAATCGAACGTCAAAATTAAACTTTGATTTTTTAGCTATTATATATTAATAAAATATTCATTAAAATCCATTCTCTTGATGAAGACTTAACCAATGAACCAATAACTATTTTTATCATTTATTTTTACGCAGTGTATATTATAACACCCAGCCATCCATCATATCGCATCCAATTCACACACAAAGTGCATTATACCACATAATCCATAAATAAATAACGCTTACATAGTCCTATCAATCAACGGATTGACAGACTACACACTTGAGATTAGTGTCCATTATCATCCCAATACCCATGTGGGTTTTTTATTACATTCACAAACAATCGCGAATTTATCTACACACTTGGAAGATGTGTAAAATTATCATCTCAGTACCTGTGTTGGGTTTACATCATAATCCATGTATCTTATCTACTCACTCGAGAGACGTGTAGGTTAACTGTCATCCCAAAACCTGTATGGGGTTTTCTACTCAATCAATGTGACTTATCTACACACTTGGGGGATGTGTAAAAATATCATCCCAAAACCCGTGTGAGGTTTATATCATAATCCATGCAGCTTATCTACACACATGGGAGACATGTATGCGTAATGTCATCCCAAGACCCGTGTAGGGTTTTTATCACAACCAGTAAATAGTTAATTAACCAATTGCTCATCCAAAACCGTTTAAGGTCCAAACATTTTCCAATCAACACCATATATACTATAAGTGTCTTATAACCAAGCAATACCACATGTATGACATAAAAATCATATTTTTTTTAATCACATTTCTCAACATTTAACATAATAATAAACTACTATGATCAATGTTAAACATTTTAAACATACTCAATTAACAATTAATTGTTAATTATTTTCTACCCCTTTCTAAGTGAGTTTCGGTTTCTCACCTCGGGTTCCACTCTGCCAAACTTTATATGGGAGGAATACAGACTCACACACATAGCTACAACTCACGTACAGTGTCTACAAACTTGTCAGTGACTCACGGGACTGGATATGACAGTTACGGGGTTCAAACAACTCACAAACTCACTCGCACTCACTGATCATTGCGGATCTTGGATTTTAAAGCAACCGGAGGGGTTTGGTGGGGTCCAAGGCTTACGCAAGCGGTGTGTGGAGGAACAGTGGAGGTGGGCCAGGTCTGGTGCATGGTGGCAGGACCCAAAACGTGGGGTATGGAGTGGTTTAAAGGGGGAAGTTGTGATTTTTAGGGGCTTAAGTGAAAAAGGAGGCAAAAATGGAAACTTTTAGGGTTTAGGAGGGGAATGGGGGCCATCGCAGTGGAGGAGGGGGGAGAGGCTGCAGAGCAAGCTGGTGGAGGTATAGAGGAGGGAGCGTCGACATTAGGTGGAGGTGGAAAGAGGTGGAGCGGCCATTAAAGAAAGAATATGGAGGAGAAGGTGTTAAGAAGAAAACGGAGAAAGGAAGAAAAGAAAGGAGGGGTTTTTAAATAATTTGCCACTACCTTTACCCGGACCGCTGAGGTATCAAGCATAGGAGGAGGGAGAAAAACAACTAAGTCCATGGATATTGTGACACCTCAAAATGCCATTTTAGGCTTAGTTTCCAATGACAAACGTAAAGTGTGTTGATTCAGCTTCACGTCTTCTGATCGTGCGATCAAACGGCAACTCCGTTTTACACAAAAATTTGCATTCTAGCATAAAACATAATTCTGGATCCAACCAGGCCCGGCCCTAGGCATAGGCTGCCTAGGCGGTCGCCTTGGGCCTCAGATCGGGAATGAGAAGGTAGAAGATGGTGGGGGCCTCAACTTTTAGACTTTTTAAGGAATGTTGATATGCTCTAGGTTAGCGAAGAGGCACTGGTCGGGTTGTAGTGGTTATTGTAGTTGTGTTGTGCGACCTGAGATCAAATCCTTGCAGATGCCTTGTTGTATATTTTTGTTGCTCATTCTCCATCAGCTTTCCCTTTTTTTCAGTATTTCCACACCAAAATTTGGGCCCTACCACAATATTTTCCCTAGGGTCACGGGATTTCCAGGGCCGACACTGGATCCAACGGAACATATTTTGTAGAATTCCGAGTTTGTTTGACCATCTGTTTTTTTCGATCGTGTTTCCGCTTAATTTCGACGTGTTAACTCGGCATGCGTTTAATTCTCGCCCGCTCACATACAAGCTCTAAAAATTATGAAATTTGGAACCGTACTATTTTTCGATGCTACGGATCCGATAAAATTGATTTTGTCCAAATCCGAGGTCGTCTCAATAATATCCTTTGTAAACTGCTGAAATCAACATTAAATCATCGAATTGTCAAAATTGACCGTAAATTCTTGTAAAATTAAATTAAAAATAAATTTTAAATTGGTTTCAAAATTCTGGGTCATCACAATAATTCAATGCATAAAAATTCATGACTATATGCATTGTACAATGTTTTTCAATTTACTTTATTACAACATAAAATCCCAGCATTATGATGCTCACATACATGAATTTTTCATAGTAATAGGTGAAATTTGATACTCTTTAATTTTAGGCTATTTACGGCAGTTGAATTTACATATTGACAATTCAAATTTCATACTAATCTATTTTTATCTCTTTTTTGGCTTAAATTATGCCCTCATTATTCCACCAACACCTTATGCCTTTATCATGCAACTAAATTGCGCTTTTGTAACAACCTCTGTGAATTTATTGCTAATTTGAATGGTTACAGCAAAAAATAAACAAATGAAATGAAGAAACATCTGATAAAATATAGAGAAATGAGAGATAAAAAAGTGCAGTGTAATATGGAAAGCCTGCAACTTTGCTTTTTTATTTTAATTTTGGATTGTTTTCCATTCATTCATAAACTACATAGCATGCACCCATATATATATCGGTTGAGTACATAGAACTTGATGAGTGAATTAATTAAGTTTAGCAAAACATGATGACTCTTTGACTAGAATTTTGAACATCAAAAGACAGTTAGATGCATTCATTAATTTGGTTTACTCCAACATTGCCTCCCGTAAACCAAATTTACTTTGTATTCCCAAAGCTTGTACGTTCTTCGTGAAAACAGGACCTCCCAGTGGCTTAGTAAAAATGTTAGCCAATTGTTCATCACTTCGGCAATACGTGAGATTGATTTCTCCATGGTTGACAAGTTCTCTTAGAAAATGAAATCTTAAGCGAATATGCTTTGTTCTTCCATGCAAAACAGGGTCCTTTGAAACTGAAATGGCTGAACTGTTATCACAGAACAAAGTTGTTGGTTCACATTGTTTGAACTTGAGATTTTCAAGAATTCCTCTTAACCACAAAGCTTGACACCCAGCCAAAGATGCAGCAATATACTCCGCTTCGGTGGTTGAAAGTGACACAATTGGGTTGTTTCTTTGAGCACCAAGAGATTGCTCCACTTCCTAGATTAAATACATAGCCAGAAGTACTTCGGGAGTCATCAATACTTCCACCAAAGTCGCTATCAGTGTAACCAACAAGCTTTGTAGGCACACGAGCTTTATAGAAAATACCATAATCAATGGTACCTTTGATATATCGAAGAACTCTTTTGGCAGCCTCCCAATGATTTGAATAAGTTTTCTCCATGAATCGACTTATCATTCTTACAATAAACATGATGTCAGGTCTTGTCGCCGTAAGATACATCAGGTTTCCAACAAGACTGCGAAACATAGTTGCATTCACATGTTTTCCTTCACCCTCCTTACTTAACTTCAGTTCGGTAATACATGGAGTTGCGACAGAATTTGCATTTTCCATTTTTAACTTCTTTAGGATCTCACTTGCATATTTTTCTTGAGAAATGAAAATTCCTCCTTGTGTTTGCTGAACATTAATTCCCAAGAAATGATGCAGTTTTCCTAGGTCTGTCATTTTAAATTCATTCATCATTGATCTCTTGAAATTTGATAACATCTCCAAGTCATTTCCTGTTAAAATAAGATCATCAACGTAGACGCTTGCAAGTATGAAACTACCATTAGAATTTCTTTTTGTGTAGAGGGTGTGCTCATATGGACATCTTTCAAAGCTAGATTTCATGAAGTAGTCATTGATTTGTGCATACCAAGCACGAGGCGATTGCTTCAGACCATACAACGCCTTTTTTAACTTGTAAACCTTCTCTTCTTCACCTTTTCGTACAAATCCAGGAGGTTGCTTTAGATAGATTTTTTGTTGAATAGATCCATTAAAAATGCTGATTTGACATCCATTTGGAACAACTCCCATCCATTCTGAGCTGCAAGAGAAATAATCAATCGAACAGTGTCAAGTCTTGAGACGGGAGCAAAAACTTCATTGAAATCTTTTCCTTCGGTTTGTTCATAGCCTTTAGCAACTAATCTCGCTTTGTACTTATTGATAGATCCATCCAAATTGGTCTTTGTTTTGAACACCCACTTCACACCAATTGCATTTTTGTTTGGAGGTAAATCATAGAGCTCCCAAATGTTGTTTTTCTCAATTGATTTTATCTCCTCAATCATAGCATCTTTCCATTTTTTTTCTCGTATAGCTTCTTCATAAGAGATTGGATCTTCTCCTGCAAAAAAGGCAAAGTACACATGCTCTCCATAAACAATTTCTTCGGTTGTATCGTAAATATCTCTCAAACTTCTTGTTCTTCTTTCTGGTGTTGTTGCTGGAGAATTTTGAGGAGGTTCAACAACATCAGGTTGTGAAGATGGTGCTTCATTGTCTTCGTTCTCAAAGATTATTTGGTTTGATGTCCGTTGAGAGTCTGAAAAATCATAACATGCGCTTTCATCAAAACGAACATCTCTACTAATCACAATCTTCTTCGTCCTTGGATTGTACAACTTGTAAGCTTTAGTCTTTTGACTGTAGCCGATAAAAATGCGTGCTTCAGATTTGTCATCTAGCTTTGATCTCATGGCATTAGGGATATGAGAGTATGTAAGACAACCAAATGTTCTTAAATGACAAACATTTGGCTTCTTATTATACCAAACCTCATTTGGAGTTCAGTTTTGTATGCATTTTGTTGGAGATCTGTTCAGCAAATAGACAGCACAAGACACTGCTTCAGCCCAAAATTCCAACGGCAAATTTTTCTTTCGCGGCATGCACCTGACCATGTCCATAATTGTTCTATTTTTACGCTCTGCGACACCATTTTGCTGTGGTGTATAACGAGCTGTAAGTTCATGCCTGATTCCATGATTTTTGCAAAAATCTTCGAATAAAGAAGATGTGTATTCTCCTCCGCGATCACTTCTCAGATTTTTTATTTGAAAGCCAGACAATTTTTCAACTTGGAGCTTGAATTCTTTGAAGCGAGACAAAGCTTCAGATTTTTCTTTTACCATATAAACCCAGATTTTTCTTGTATAATCATCAACAAACAACATGAAATACCTGCTTCCTCCAAGTGATGCAACTTGCATAGGTCCGCAAAGGTCAGTATGCATAAGCTCCAGTGGAGATTTTGATTTCCATTTAGATGGGAAGGATTCACGATGTTGTTTTCCCAACTGACATTCTTTACATACATTATTGATTACATCGATTTTGGGCAATCCTTGAACAATCTCTTTCGTGCATAACTCCTTCAAACTTCAGAAATTTAAATGGCCAAATCTGTCATGCCACAACTTTGAAACATGATCATTATTAGTGTAATAACAAGAATCTTTTATCCTATCAAGTTTGATAGGAAACAAATTATCTGAGCCCAAATCAATATTTGCAACATGAAGATTTCTTTTTTTCATGGTGCAAATGTTTTCAGCAAAGTGAAAGTTAAACCCTTTCTTTAACAAGTGACCAAGACTTAACAAATTACATTTCAAACCTGGTACATATAGTACTTCAGATATCTTCTCTGTTTTTCCAGCCTTTGTTATAAAAGTGATGTCACCATCTCCTTCAAATTTTAATGATTTGGCATCTCCAATAGTCACCTGCCCTTGATTAGTTTCTATAATATATGAAAACAAATTTTTGTTTCCAGTCATATGCTTACTTGCACCACTGTCCAAATACCATATATCTTCAAAGTTTCCATTTGAAGCAATCAATAAAGTTTCAGAAGATTTAGAGGGTTCAGATTCTTTTTGATGAATATATCCGGCTTCACGTTTTTTTTCCGGATATTTTTCCCAACAGTCATATTCTTTATGTCCAGGCTTATGACAATAGTTGCATTCAAAATAAGGTTTTGTACCTTTATAAGCACTCCGTCCTTTGCTTTTCTGCGAATTTTGGAATGATGATTTCTCCTCTCGTCTTGGTTCTTCATTTTTCTGATTTTGAATATGTTGGTTTGAAGAATGTTTTCCTCCACGGCCTCTGCCCCGTCCACGGAAAGACCCATGTCCTTTGGTGGGTATGAATTGAGATTTTAGAGCTTGTTCATTTGAAGAATTTGATTGAGTGCTTCTCTGTAGAATTCTAGCCTCATAAGCTTCCAATCTACCTTGCAAACCTTCAAGAGACATTAAAGAAAGATCACTAGATTCTTCAATGGCAACCACAATATGATCGAATTTAGTTGGCAAGCTTCGTAGAACTTTCTCGACTGTCCTTTGAATCTCCACAACTTCTCCATTCGAGGCCATTTGGTTAACAATGGAAGAAAGACGGGTGAAATATTCTGAAATTTTTTCATTTTCTTTCATCTCAAGTCTTTCGAATTCAGTCCGCAACGATTGCAAACGAACCTTTTTCACTTGATCATGTTCGGAGTATGTCATATTCAATATTCTCCATGCTTCGCGAGCACTATCAATTTTCGAAATTCTCTCATAAACATGAATTTCTAGTGCTTGGTAAATTTGAAAGAGAGCCTTTCTGTCCTTTTGCTTTTTGTTCTCCAAAACATCTCTTTGGGCATTTGTGAGTTGTGATTCGTCTGTCGGCGCACCAACACCTTCTTCAACAACACTCCATAAGTCCTGAGATTCAAGAAAGAGCCTCAATAGGGTGCTCCAATAATCAAACCTTTCACCATTGAATCGAGGAACAAGAGAGACAAGATTGTTTGACACAATATTGTTTGACATATTTGCTATCAAGTAAGCTCCGATACCAGATTGATAAAAAATAGAGAAATGAGAGATAAAAAAGTGCAGTGTAATATGGAAAGCCTGCAACTTTGCTTTTTTTATTTTAATTTTGAATTGTTTTCCATTCATTCATAAACTACATAGCATGCACCCATATATATATATATCGGTTGAGTACATAGAACTATAGAGTGAATTAATTAAGTTTAGCAAAACATGATGACTCTTTGACTGATAATTATTTGACTAGAATTTTGAACATCAAAAGACACTTAGATGCATTCATTAATTTGGTTTACACCAACAACATCCAAATACGGTAAGCAGGGCGAGAATAAGACTATATAAAAGTAAGCCTCATCTCTATTGAAGTGCACTAATATATATTACAGAAAAGGTAAAGTATGTTTTTAAAGGGATAAACTGGTAGTATGACTGTTCAAATGATTATTGTATCCAATTAACATAATGTTTAGTTAAATGGATTCCTTTCATTTCTCAAAAATATATTTACAATCCAAGATAGCTTCTACACTAGATGAAGATGGAGGTGCAGCTAAAGAAAAAGAAATACGGATGGAAGAGAATTGAGAGAGTATAGTATATATTAAATAAAGTAAGTAGAGATGAATGAAAAAATGTAGAAGATGGTCTACGAAGATGGTGACTAACATTTGAAGTGATTATGAATGACTGGGAATTCGATTTGCCTACATACAAATTGAAGCGTCTTTATTCATGTATACACCCCTAAGTTCCACATCGTGGAAGCCTGTGTGAAGTGGGTACTTATACAGTAGAGCTCATCTCTTACTAATGTTGAGGCCTTTTGAAGAACAAAACCCCACATCTATACGGTGGCCAAGTTAGGGACAATATCTTGCGTGAACGGAGGTGCGGGTTGTTACAGTGGTATCAAATCCAATACCCAGCCGGAATTGTGGCTCCTGTGTGGACCACACCGTCTGGGTGAGGTGTTTGTAAACCAATGGGGACGTTGGGCTCTGTAGGAGGGGAGAATGTAAATTTTCATCACTTTTAGTACTATTGTTTGATACATTTTGCAATTTTGGATTTGTTTGCATTGATTAAAAAAACTTGAACGTCCATGCAATCAATGGATTTTGAATTGTATAAACATAAGTACATATCTGTAATACAAGACAATATATAATGAATGCTTTGTGGTATATTTTCTACCCGCTCGATTTTAATGCATGCGCTATGTTTTGGTAAAATGTTTCATCAAATACCGAACAAACAACTTCATTTCATGATTGGTATATGTTGAAATGAAAAACACCCACATGAGTATCTTCTTTCTACGTTTGCTATGTATAATAATGGACTGAAATGAGTTTTTATCATTTATTGTCTCATATCATGTAAAGTTTTCACATGAAGTTTTTATGCTTAGGTTCATACCACTACTTACAAATAATACCATTCTCTCTAATCAAAGTTGTATATGCTTTTTGTGCTCTTCCTTCAAACACGGATGCATGATATTTGAGTACAACTGACTAAGCCATTTCAATATTTATGGTTAATATATTAATATTTCAATTATTGATTTATATGGTTTTTCTTGGGTAAGATAAAGCAGATTAATAATAGTCGTGCCATTTTATTATAACTCTGAAAATTAAGTATTCTGCACATCCATAGAACAAATAATTTTATTTTTATAGTGGTCAAGTCAGTCGACCGTGAAAACATGTGTAAGACTTGCATGAAGTTCATATATTTGACTTTCATTTACATATAACTTGAATTTCAACATCATAACTTTCTCTGACCTTGAGATTAGATGGTAGCAACTTATCAAGAGTTATTTTTATCAAGGCTCTATCATAAACAAGACTCTTTCTAACAACTGCATCGAAGCATTTAACTTTATCAATTAAACTAACCAACCGGTCACGCTCTATCATTTGTTGTAGAATAAAAGGAATATGCATGAAGCAAATTTAATCAAGATGGACATAACTTGCTATCGGGCTCTCTCAACCGAGATGTACTAAGTAGTAATCAGGCCCGGTCCTGGTAGGGGTGACCATTATTCGGTTCAAACCGAATTAACCGACCAAACCGGTTCATTTCAGTCGGTTCGATTTTAAAACTAAATCGGATTGAATTCGGTTTGTAAAATAATATTTTTTGGTTTTCAGTAGCCGAATTTTTAATTTATTATCCAATTTTACAGTATTTTAGTACTTTAAATAATTAGTTTAGCTATATAATACAAAGACATTTGTTGCAAATAGATCAGATCTTATCAAATTTGCTGTATAAAATTTCTCCAAACATGAGCTTATGTTTTACTTTGAGTAAATCTACCATTTGAAGTATAATACATTCTTTAAGTTCGGTTAAATCGGTTACCGACCGAATTAATCGAAATTAATTTGGTTTGGTTTGAAAAATATTCGGTTGGTTTGAGTTTTTTTACGCCAAAACCAGCCGAACCAACCGAACGCTCATCCCTAGGCCCTAGGCACACGCTTATCAGGCGACCACCTAGGGCCTCAGGTTGGTGGAGGACCTCAGATTTTATTTTAAAGATCGATATATATTTGTATTCATATGTCAGAGTAGCAATTGTGAAGATATTAGTGGTCGAGTGGTTAAGCAGCATGACTTTCGTGTGGGACACCTGAGATCAATTTTGAGTAACCCTTAATTTAAGAGTTATAATTTTTCTTCTGTGCGCTGCATCATTTTGGCCTTGGGCCTCACGTGGCTAAAGGCCGACCTTGGCACTAATAATAAAAGGCTAACCTTTAGTAATGATCGGTTCAAACCGATGAACGTGACATCTCCCTCCCTAATCTTAGAATTTGAAGAAAAACACCCCGTTGTCAAAGTGCAAGCTAGGTCGTCCTCTCAGTTTCCAGTAGGGCTGCACAAAGTATGTATTAGGTCGGGTTAGACCAAATACTTCATCTAACCTGTATATATATGGGTTTAAGATAGTTCAACCCGTATTCGACCCTATATGAGGTTGGATATGAGTTGGGTTGAAGTATGAGTTGAGTCGGGTTCTGTAGGATTGAGTTTGGTTGCTTGAATATAATAGAAATGAGAATACGAGATTTTTTTTTTTAAAAAAAATAGTATTAAAATATTCAACATAATATATCAGATTTTAGCTAGCATACATTTAAAATAATTGATTCATATTAAGACATATTTTACTAAAATTTCATTGTAAAACACATGATATGAAATTAATTTATTGCATAATAGAACAAGTGTTTCGTTTTAAAATACATTAAAATGTTCTTTAAAATATATTTGCTAAATTGTATCTAGTTTTGATTGACATGAAATATGTTTATATATATATATATATATATATTTACTATAAAATACATAAACATTATTCTAGAATTATACTATTCTAATTTTAAATGGGTTGACGTTAAATTAGTTTTTTAATATAGGGTTAGATTGTGTTAAAATAAGGTTGGGTTGAACAAAAATATCAAACGCGACCTGTATATAGTATGGTTTACAAATTGTAACCCATATGCAACCAAAATTAGGATGAGTTGAGTTGAGTTTATGTGGGTTGGGTAGGGTTGGTGGGTTGGAACAGATTGAATATGGGTTTTGTGGGACCCTACTTTTCAGATTTTGGATGTGTAACTAGGGCTGTAAATTTTGTTCGAATGTCCGACGTCCGTTCGTGTCCGTAATCGAAATACGTCCGTCCGATTTTCATTTAGGACACGGGTTAAGACAACAAAATTTGTACGAGACAAAATCATGTCTGGTCTGGACTCGTCCGAATTACTTGTAAATCGGCGTACAGTTGAGAGAAAATCTTGTAAAATGTACAAAATGTGATATAAATAGCCATGTTCGAACGAGTCCGATCGTGTCCATGTCCGAAAAACATATGTCCGTGTCCGACCTGTTTTATTTAGGACACGAACTAAAACAACGAAATTTATCCGAATTTTTTTTTTGATCCGGCCGTGTTCAATCCGAATTTTTTTCCAGTACAGAAACTGGACACTCCTCCGTCCGGTCATCCCATGGAAAGTTGGTGAATGGCGCATGTTAAATCACGTGAAACAAACAGTAATCTCGATCTACGGTCCAAGCTCCAAGCTCCCCCCTCTTCTAGTAATTTTCCCGCTAGTTAAAAATCTAGGGTTCCCAATATGTCAGACAATGTCACTACCCGTAAATTCGAGCTCGAGAAAGAGACGGAGCTCCGGATTGAAGTAGGACCGACTTCCTCATTAAACGTTCGTACTACCGCAGGCTTCGCTGAGATTTTCGGCGCCGAAATCCCTCCAGGCAAATGGATCTCAGTTCCCCCGCTACAAAATATCGCTGTAATTTACTTCATTTTGTAGTTGTATCCATCGAATTCGGGAAATCTAGAAGTATTTGCCTATTTGTTTGATTTATTATTTTGTGAGAATTCCCTTAAGCATCTTCCTGTGAACCTTTGCCTTGGTGTCCAGTATTTTAAGTTGATGCTAAAGTCATCTGGAAAAGTGCTTAGGAATACCATAGAAAATAATAATAATGTGATTTCTAATATAAAGCCCTTTCACAACAATCAACCATTGTACAAACTCATTTTGCGCGGTGAACAACAGTCAACCAACACAAATGTTCATGGCTAAAAATCTCCGAAAAGCAGTAGTTCAGTAGTTTGATGGCTGTGGAAAATGGCATAGGTCGTCGCCTCGTCGGTTGTTTGCCGTGCCAATAAAGTCAAAATTAATGCCTTTGGTATCCCCTTAAAAGATTCGGTGGTAGAAATAGTACCAAGTAAACTTATAGTATTTTTTAACAATGTTTTTTGGGGCATTAACAAGCATTTAATTTGCTATATTGAACATTTTTTTAAAAAGCCATCCGTTCTTCAACATGATAACATGTCCAGTTATAGTTTATAATTTAACTTAGAAAAAGGGAGCTGCAATTGTGTTATGTTCCATTGTTAGAGCCAAGGTGATAAAAATCGCTAGGCAGGCTCTAGGAAGTATGTGTGGACTAGAGATTAATTGAATATGTGGGGACTAATCGAGGATTAACCGGAGATAGGAATTTTTGACAATGCGTATATTTTGCATAAAATATTACTGTTTTATTTAGTGTCAATTGATATAACTTAAAAAATTTGGGATTTTGGATGTGCTTAAGAGTGGCCAATGAGACAATAATGCCTAGAACTAGCACATTGATGCTACATGGTACTGAACCTTCAACAATGCTTAACAAATGCGTAAATACGTGTTTAATTTCTAGATGAGGAGGTAAAACTTGTCTGGGTGGGTCTAGGAAAATCACCGGGCAGGCCCTAGGTGGAGGCCTAGAAGAACTTTTACAGCAGCGGTTGGTTAAAGCATAGAGTAACATCGCAAACAGTTCATGGGTGGCATGCTTATATTTTTAGATAGTACATGATATTGCCAAAGCATGACATCTCATACATATTGTATCTGTTTGTGTTAGATATTTACATGGAATGGTGCGACAATCGAAGTGGACGGGGAGAGTGAAGTGGAGTATGTAGCTGATGAGGTTAGCTGGATTGGTGTAAATTTAATATGTTATTTTGGGGTTCTGTTTTTGTCATAGCTTTTTCCATAAATAGACAATGTGTAATTGTAGACACCAATGATGAGCTACGTTAATGTGCATGCAATCATTGATGGGCGAAGAATTAGAGCAATGAAGGCTTTTACATCTGATGATGTTGAAAATATGCAGGTACTCCTTGTTATATATTTGTATGCTTTTGACTTAGAAGTCATACGTAAAATTTCTCTTAAAGCATTTTATAATAAAAAGATAAAAAGAAAAGAATGTAATTTTAGTATATCTTACCAATAGCTTTGCTAATATTGAGCATACAACTGGGAATGCTTCTAAGTTGTCACTTTCTAAATACCTTATATTTGTGAAGATAATATAAAATGTATAGCAAATCAAATACTAATTAAATTATCTAACATGTAAAAGTTGTACTTCAACGTTGTCTAAGTTTGAGGTAAACCAATTTGTAGCATTAATTCTGTCACAAAACAGATGTATCATATGTGCAATTCAAGGTGGATCGAAGTGCTAAATGGTAAAAACAACCTTAGAGTACATACGGCTACGGAAATTGGGCCAAGCCTGGATAAAAAGAAGCCACATAATCTAATACAAATTTGATTTGAATAACTATAAAAATGATATGAAATTCAAATTGTTTTGACTAATATTATCAGTACCGATTATTTTACTAAACGATATATGTTTGCATACATATACTTTTAGCTTATTCTTTAATAACTTCCAAAATCAATCAGGCACCATTATAGTTTATAGGGAAAAAAAATAGTTATACATAAATTTTTAGCTCATGACTATAATTAAACATTTGTATACCAAAATAATCATGAAAGATTCGGAATAAAATGTACAATAATAGCGAACAAGTTAAGTTTTTATTTATGACAAATGCTTTAGGTTATCAAAAATATCTAAAGGTAGAATTTATAAGATAAATTAAATAAAAAGTGAAGTAATCATTAATATCAAATTCCACCTAGGCAAGAAATTGAAGAGTGACTTTTACTATATCTTTATTTCTGATTCCAAAGAAGGACCCATTAAGTGTTGTTTGTCTATATAATTTGAAATCAAATATTAAATGTGAAATTAAATTCAAAAATACTATTAAAAGATGTATACTTTCAATGAATAGACCAAGTAATTAAGTGCTTTTATTGTAATTGTACTTAATTCAGTCGACGTAAAATAATAAAACTAATACTTAGAACTCATAATATATTAGCAACTCAAGAAAAGTGTCGACGTAGAAAACCAAAACATCCAAAAGGCAAAGTAAGCATCTAGCTGCACTGTAGACAGTGTAGGGTGTCATTACATGCTTATTGATAGAGTATTGCTAATATCTCTGTTGTTTAAGGGTGTTAATTTAGTTTATTAACATTTTGAGCTTTAGTTGTAAATTCAAAACAAGCGCACCAATTATGATATTTTGAGTTTTAGTCAAGGTTCGAAATTCCACTTTCCGGTTCTGTTCCGGTCACCTAGAAAATTTAACATTCCGGTCCCGTTCTGTCCCGGAAATTCCGGTTTAATTCTGGTTTGACAATTCCGGTTCTTTTTTTTTTGTAGATATGCAAATAAATAGGCAGTACTAATCAATATTTGAAATTTTTCTTTTTTATGTACTTAGATTAATACAGTTATTTATATTTAGAAGTACATGTTTCGATTTTTTTTCCTTTTTTTCTTTTTTAAAGTAAAATGCTAAATATTGATATAAACCTACCTTTGGTATATGTGTTGATATGCAAGGATAACATAATAAACAAGTGTTATGGTTGAGTATTTTATATTAATATTAAACAACGCTGCTGTAATTTTGGGTTTCATATCTAGCCAACCCCAACTTGTTTGGGATATATGACTTTGTTGTTGTATTAAACAACGCTGCTGTACGGACCGAAGAATCTTCGGTCTAATAGTGCGGCAGGAATAAATTGAATTCAGGGAGGGTATTCTTGTAATTTGCTACATCCGTTGTGGTTTCTTCAGTGTAGTCAAGGCGCTCGCCTAGGCGCCAGCCTAGGGCTTTTCTGGCCATCGAAGCGCCAGCCGTGCTCGAGGCGTCAGAAAAGCGCTCGAGGCGCCGAAGCCCTAAAAAAGCACCGAGCTGAAAAAGCGCGTTTTGGTTAGGTTCTTCTGTAAGTTTTTTTTTAATTTTCGTTTCTTTGAACAGCAGCTGTTTTCTTTAAACAAGGGTAAGTGCTGTGTTATTTTTTTGTTGAAGAAATGCGTCTTTTTTTTTAAACAAATGCTTTTTTTTAACAAATGCAGATTTTTTTAAATAAAAAAATGCAGCTTTTTTTTAAGTTTTAACAAATGCAATTTTTTTTAAAAAAAAATCAGAGCAGTTTTTTTTTTAAAAACAAGTGCAGTGCAGTTTTTTTATAAAACATAAGATGTTTTTTTTTTTTAAAATGAAGATTTTTTTTTGGAACAAATGCAGTTTGTTTTGGAAGTTTTGGACAAATGCAGTTTATTTAATCTCAATATTGCATTTATATACACTTTTTAAAAGCCAAAAATGGAGTTTTATGCCATTTTTTAAGTGCAGTTTTTTTTGCTGTAAAACAGCATAAGTCATGCTCAAGGCGCCCAAAAAAGCCCTAGGCGCCATAAAGCGCTAGGCGCCAGCCTGGGGCTTTTTAGGGCTTTTTCGCCTTGACTACACTGGGTTCCTTCCGAAATTATTGCTTCTTACCGTATAAATTGACTTAACCTGCTTCGGTTCAAATAGCTTTATTGAATATTAAATAACTACTGTGAAGTGCTGATGTATTTTAATTTAAAATAAGCATTTTTCTTGTTTTAGTGATGAATCATGAAACTGAAAAGCGCAAAAGTAGGCTACTTCCATTGCAAAGTAATTTGTACTTTCGTAGGAGTGAATATTTGTTTACTGGAAAGTGGAAACACAAATCTTTTGTATAGTAAGTATGAGGAGTACTTTGCACAGTCGCGCAAGCGACTGTGCAAACTCACCCGCGGCCCCCCTGAGGGGAATTCAGGGGGTCCAATATATTATTTTTTTAATTTTTTTTAATATCAGATGGGCCCCACTACTTCTTTGTAGTGGGGCCGGCGAGTGCATCACAGTCCTGCAAAGCGCGACTGTGCATAGCATTTGTAAATAAGTATTGTACAGTACGATATTTCTTCTCCAAGACCTAGAAAATGCTTTCACTCCTCCCAATACACAGTGAATTCAGCTACCCTCTACTACAAACAGCAGATCTAATGAGCTCATTTTCTACTTCTCAAATCGTTCTTTTACACTGTTCCTTCGTCTCTTCCACTCCAGAAAAAGAAAGAAAAAAAAAACAAAAACAAAAGACAGACAGCTAATCGCAAGTATGGCCGGAACCGGAACGGGATGGCCGGATTTCCGTGGTTCCGGCCGGAATTTCAAACCTTGGTTTTAGTTAACAGGAGAAGATGGTATATAAATATCTGATCATGACATGTTTTCATTGTTTATTTGATACAAAAGCTTCATGTTCAAACCTACCAATTATGATATTCTCTTTGAAAGGGAAGTAATAATTAGTGTTGGTCTTGGACCCACGTTCTTACATTGCCATCTTTCCCTCACCCACCTTGCATCACTAAGGATACTGTTATATCTTTATTTTCTTATTAAACATTTATGACTTTCTCCTCATGTTATGAAGCCATTGATGACTACTACCACTCCCTATATTTGTATCATAGTTACCCATTCTATAACCTTTGCTTATTGGAATATAATAGTAGTTATTGCATCCAAAGTAGGTGGTCATGCAAAGAGGTGTCAGAATTAATATTTGTATATTCATGATTTTCACTTTTGAAATCTTATTTTTAAAAGGCAGTGATCTGCACATAAATGTATCTCATTTTAGTTGTATCAAATTTCTTCGTAGCGTTTTATGATGATCATTGTCTACATATATGTTCACATTTTCATAGCTCAGATAACACCCTTATAAATCTAACTTTTGATTCTTTAGTGTACAGGGTCCTAGAGTTATGGTCGTGGGTCCTACTGATTCTGGGAAAAGCAGCTTATGTACAATGCTCCTTAATTGGGCTTGCAAGCGTAGCTGGAAACCTACATTTATTGATTTAGATATTGGGCAGGGATCAATTACAATTCCAGGATGTGTTGCTGCTACTTCAGTTCAATTGCCTATTGATTCAACTAAAAGAGCACTAGAATCTCCCATTGTTTACTTTTATGGGCATTCCAACCCTAGGTACCTATATTTATTTGATCATATCCGAAACTTATTCGTGAAAAGCTTATAAGGTTTTCCATCAGGGCATAGTAGTCAAGGCGCAAAAAGGCGCAAGCATTGAGCCTGGGGATTTTTTGAGCCTTGGGCTTTTTTTTGTGCCTTTTATATGAGTTTGATCTGCTATTTTACTAACTACAAATTAATTTTTAAACCATATTTTATAATTCATTCAATTATTTACATACTTTATTAATAAGATTTAAATTTTAAACCATATTTTATATTTTATTGAAAAATTAAATTTTTTATTTAACTATTTATAAACAAAAAAATTGAATTTAGCAAAAAAAAAAAAAAAAAGCGCCTCAACTGCAAAAAGGCACAAGCCTTGAGCTTTTCTATGCTTAGGCGCGCCTAAGCGCACGCCTTGATAACTATGCCATCAGGCAAGGAGATCCATTTTCCTTTTACCCTTCAAAAAGCGAGATTATGTTTTACAGTCTGAAAACCTTTTGTACCACAACTGTCAATTTGAGATCCTCAAGTCAAATTTTTGGAAAACCATTTTGTTTACATAGGTCAAGCCTCGGTGCCCTCAGATATATAGGCGAGAATAGAATTTCATGAGGCTCCATGCAATCATTGGCCATCATGATTTGCAACTACTTTAATTTCATGAGGCTCCATGCAATCCATAACAGTCACAACTTAAGGAGCGTTCTACGATATCCCTCTTTCTAGCACTCCCTTTAGCACCCTTATCGTATCATGAGCTACACAATTACGCTAACAAAATTTTGTAGATGTTCAATCCATATAAAGTTCATTTTATTATACATACATGATACACACACATGCTTTTCAGAAACCCGTCTTTACATCCAATTTTAATTTGTTTTTGAGGTAGCATAAACTAATACTTGTTTATTGATGTGGTCCCAACAGTACGAATATAGATTTGTATAAAGTTTTAGTGAAGGAACTCGCTGAAACAGTTGAACAACGATTCTCAGAAGATGCTGAATCTCAAGTTGCTGGATTGGTTATCAACACAATGGGTTGGGTTGATGGTGTGGGTTATGAGGTAGTCTGTTACATTACATGGGAGCTTATGCCTAATTTTAGTTCGCTTTGTGTTTATGTGTTCATTAACACATGTTTTGTAGGTTTATATCAGTCTTTCACTTGTACTAAAAAGAAACAAAAAACTTGTTCATGCAGTTGTTGCTTCATTCAATTGACACTTTCAATGCCAATGTTGTTCTGGTCCTTGGACAGGTAAATCAAGTGTTAGTGTACTTATCCTATCTCCTTCATTGCTATAGATGTAGCTTTATTATGGTACAAGTAATTCACTGAGGGGCCATTTTGTCAACTGTTAATTACACTGGATACTGTAATGTTTTTTTTTTTTTTTTTTTTTTTTTTTTTTTTTTTTTTTTACCCATTAATTCCATAATTTACTTAGCCAGTTTAAAGTTATGCTAATTGTATCCATTATCCATGTAAATAATGGTATCTTAAGCTATAGAATATTGATACCTTTTGACTTGTTTTACACAGGAGAAACTTTACAGTATGCTCAAGGGAAAACGGAATGTTGACGTTGTTAAACTTCACAAATCCGGTGGAGTTGTTCTACGAAATGCAAAAAATCGACAAAACGCAAGAGACCATAGAATCAAGGTAATTTGAGCAAATTGCCTGTCGTTTTGTATGAAACTTCAAAACATTATGTTTTACTTAAAAGGAAAGGAAAACAGTCCTTTAGAATGATTTTTATTCTGACGTTATTGATTAGTAGTTTGCAGAATGTTACTAAGCAGCGAATTCAAAAAACGTAAAATCGTACGTTTCAAAACGCGTTTCAAATCGAAATGCTGCTCAGTCGATTCAAGTTTCAATTTGAATTGCAAAACCTAAATATCGTACGCGTCAAACGAAAATCGAAAATATCGGACCCTAATTTCGGATCGCGATTCATGTTTGCGCACTGTTTTGAACGTCGAGGCACTTCGTCTTCTTCCCAAAATCTGGGTTCGCGTGCTAGAATTGGGACTCTAATTCCATGTCGCGATGACAGGATTCATGCGCTTTAGCTCAGTTCTCTTCAGATTCAATCGGTATAGCTGTAGCACTCTAGTGGAACTGCCTTTTTCTTGCGCTGATGGGACTTTGGGGAAGCTGCGACGTGATTTGCTGAAGAAGCCATTTCTATTGCGATGTTCCAAGAATTTAATTTGAAGTTGATAAAACAAAGCGGGTTTCAGGTTCCTTTTTTACACGAGAAATGCTTAAAGGCTTGTGATGTTGCTGTTTCCACGTTTAGCATTTGTTTGACGCACATGATTGTGCTCAAAACGGTCTTGGGTTCTGTTTGGTTCAGACCCACTTTAGTTGTAATTTTGTCAGTATTAGTGTTTCCTTTGACTATGTACAACTAAAATCATGTAAAATTTTGCTTGTTTAATAAAGACTAAAAAAAATATTAATCATATGCATAAATCCTTATTTGAGTCTATGATTCACGCTTTAAATCCCGTTTCGATTCAAATTTTGAATTTTACGATTTACGATTTGAATCCCATATTGAAATCCTAATACTAAATTTTCATGGTTTACATAAAGTCAAAACTTCTTTGATCCTTGCATTGAACTTTCTTGTTTGTAGACTGAATTTAGTGACAATAATTAGGTAATTCAAATTGATGACAGATTCACACATGACATGTTTCATGTGTTTATCAGTAGGTGATTTCATTGAACATATCTCCGTTTAAATTCAACCAAGTTAAATGATAATTACACTTGTGATGAATTCACCTCTATTTTCAAATCGCTATGTGTTGTGTGTGGATTTTCCTTTTCTTTCTTATTTTTCTCTTCATATTTTACAATTTTTGTGCATCATTCTTGCACTCTGTGTAAAATGTATAGTTCTTTTTAAGCATGCATTTTGCTTGATTGCATAAAATTAACTTCTAAGTTAATATACCATCTTCATTATTTTTTGTCAACTCCCATCAATGTTGTATGCTGATGTTCCCTTTTACCGCCAGTATGTATTGAAGCCGTCTCATGGTTTTACTTTTAACTAAATGTTTTATTTTCTACTGCTATCTAATTATTTCATCATCTTTTTCAGGAATATTTCTACGGATTAGGGAAGAGCCTACCTGTTTATACACATATGGTAAACTTTAATGATATATCTATTTTCCGAATTGGTGGTGGCCCACAAGCACCTCGCTCAGCACTTCCTATAGGTGCAGAGCGTACTGCCGATCCTACTCGACTTGTAGCTGTTAACATAACCATGGACTTGTTACATTCGATTCTTGCTGTTTCCTATGCAAAGGAACAGAATACAATTTTGACCAGGTAAGTTGCTAGCATGTTTGATGGTAATTATGTGATAAATTGATCATCCATTCCATATTTCACACTGGTATTTAATAGGAAGATCCTATGCCATGAGACCATATCATAGGATCTTCCCATTTAATGTTTCACACTGGTATTTAATAGGAAGATCCTATGCCACCAGGTAAGTATTTCATCCTGTTTGTGCCATGTTACAATGTCATATAGTTTCATTGCACACATCTGCCTTCTTTACCAGGCTTAGATAGTATTGCATCATATTCTCTTCTTTTTAAGAATGTCCTTATTTGTTTATTTATTAATTTTTATTTTTATTTTTTTGGAAATGTTTTACAGCAATGTTGCAGGTTTTGTTCATGTTACAAACATTGATATGCAGAGGTATTGGTTCTTTACTATTATCTATCCATTACCCTAATTTTGTTTACTCCTGTTTCCTGACGTACATGTTTTACAGCAACACAATTACATATATTGCACCATGCCCTGGTGAGCTACCTGGCAAGTTTTTCATTACTGGGACGCTGAAATGGTCGGATGATTAGGGTTTACTTTTTTGGAGTCGACGTTCCAGGTCTCATGACCTTTCAGTTTAGTTTACAGTTTCTCTCCTGAACCTTGTGTGGGTTTATATATACTGCGTTTGAACGATTCATCAGAGTTGTTTTTCGTGAGTCATGCTTGCAGCGTGTGTGTGCGCGCGTGTGTGTGAACATTTGTTGAGTTTAGTTGTGTTTGGTAATAGCAGATATTTCATGTTTTGTAGCTTTGCCTAAAAGTATAAATTCATGAAAGTTATGAGTTTCCTCTTGATGATAAGCAGTCTCCCGTGGCTCTTTATTCCCTCTCTGATTACATAGATTGTAATTAAATTTTTTCATCTTGCATTTGAGCTTTGTGTTGGTCTGTCAACGTTTGAAAAATAAAAAAATAGAAATAAAGTGGGATATGTTATATGTAAATTAATTAAGGATGAATGTGCTAAAGGTTAAATGATGTTATTGTATTCTTTACTATATTGAGAGTTTATAATCATACAGCTTATTTATATTGCATTTTAAATTTGTAATGAATAAAAGCATCTCTTTCTCTTCCCTAATGGCTTCTTGTCCTGTTGAATTTACGACATGTTATAAGCATGCCATTTTGGTAGAATTATTTTAATTTTTTATATTAGGTTTGAAATCTTTTAGATCTGCATTTGTATATTTGTTTTGTAATTAGCTTTTTTTTTTTTTTTTTTTTTTTTTTTTTTGCATACTTGATTCATGGATTTTTGAATTTGTTCTGTAATTATTTTCTATTTGAGACTGCTTAAGCTATGCTTTTAGATTTGTTTTCTTTTTTCTTTGAATTTGATTTGAATTCAAATGGATTTACCTTTCCAGATCAATTTTTTTTAACCTTAGATATATTTTTAGATTTATTCTTGCTGGCTTTTTTGAATTTAATTGAGTTTTTCACATTTAAGTTTATGGACCTCTGGTTGTACATGTATTATTTTCATTATTAAGTATATAATCATTGAGGATATAAAAGTGGATTTAATTTTATCTTTTTTCAATCTACTTACTTTTCATTCATAATGTTTTTGAAAAGATTGAAGTAGACTGTCTTTTAAAAAGAAGCTCATTTTTCTTTTGATGTATACGTAGTGGCATGAAATATCATAGTGTAGCTTTTAAATTCAATAGTAACATTTATTTATCAGCAGAAGTGAAATTGAAAAGGAATGAAAATTCATGAAGTATATTCTTTGGAATATGAAAAAAAAAAAAAAAAAAAAAAAAGGAACTTGAAGTTCAAATGCATGCAAATGAAAAGTTATAGCTTTCAAGAACTAAAATAAAACTTAAAAACAAATAAGTGCATTTAATATTTTTTAATAGCAAAGGAAATGATTTGAAGATTCAATGAAAGGAAAGGCTTCGATGGAATACAAAAGTCTGAAGGAACCAATACACTCGAAACATATTCAAATCTTATGTTATACGTAATTTTTTGAAGAAATATGGTTTTAGGATAGATCATTACATTTATAATAAGTACTATTTTCTGGAAGAAAAATAGTAAAATGACTTATACATGAATAAAAAAACTTTCTAGAAGTTTGTTCAATCTGAAATATACAAATGTGAGTTTTGATAACATTTGAAGTTTTATTACAATAATTTTAAAGCATGTAATAAAAAGATCATTTATTTGGTGAAGTTTACACTTGTTTTTTTTAATCATCAATATATTAAAGGGGTTTTTAGCCTCAAGGACAAAAAAAAAAAAAAAAAAAAAAAAAACAAAAAAAATGTTCCATAAGGACAAAAGAGCAAAATTTTATCCATAAGGACTAATTTTAGTGTAAATGGAGGAATTCAGGGGCCCACTATAATTTCTCCATTTACACTAAAATTTGACCTTATGGACAAAATTTTAGCCATTTGTCTTTATGGAACAATTATTTGTTCATTTTGTCCTTCAGGGTATTTTCCTATGTATATTAAATATGATTATTATGGTAATAAATTAAATTACCTTATTATCATAAATGAATTGGTTACGATATATTCAATGACGTTGAATGTTTTTTGTTTAGAATAAGAATAGACACATTGCTGATTATTTGTTGTATTTATTTTGGCAAATAATGTTTGACGTAATTGAAGAAGTAGGTTTGAACAACAATCCTAAGTTTTGTCAAAACAAATTTTTTTAGGCGGAAACTTATATTACCGAAAAAGCCAAGACCCAAAGTCTTGAATTATGAAAATATTTATTAATAAAGTTTACGAACTTGAAATAGTTTTCTTAATAAGTCATCTCTCTCTCTCTCTCTCTCTCTCTCTCTATATATATATATATATATATATATATATATATATATATATATATAACACTTCTAGATTAAAAGTGTGCAAAAGGTTTATGAACCTAAAGTTCATCATAAACCAATTTATCCGAAGTTTTTCATTAATGGATACTTGAAATTTGGTTGAAAATCTATGACTTAACAAGACTGTACTTCTGGAAAAAAATTACAAGAGATAAACACACCATAATATAGGTAATGATATTGAATTCAATAGGTTTCAAAAATCTCCAAATAAGCTCCATCTTACTTACATGTTCTCATGTACATATTATGTTAACTAGATGTCATGAAAATATTGTGTTGTCTGAAACTTCAGACATTCTCTTAATTGATTATTTTTTATTGAGCCCTAGGAAGGGGCGAGCGTTATTACAAAGCATGATATCAAATGACGTTTCAGTTCGAGTTTCTTCTATTTCATTCAGTTTATACATTTAAGTTAGTTTAATTGTTTCTCTCCTTTGTTTATTTGGCGCGGCATGTAAAAGCATGCATGACCAATTTATAGGTTTTGTGCAACGCAAAGTACGATTTCATTTCTGTATGTATAGCTATTCTATTTATTGCTTTCTCATTGATAAATCTACTACAGCTCAAACTTGAAGCTTGAGCGAGTATTATAAAAAAAAGGTTCGTGGATTTGATTCTTACTAAACATGCTATGTTATAAAACTTGAATTGTTTTTAAATTTCTTTGTACATATGCATAGATAGTTGTAGAAAGCATTTTAGTATTGTACGGTAGTGATTACTCTTATTTCATAGGGATGTGTGTGTGTTGGGGGGGGGGGGGGGAGGGATTGGGGGGGGGGGGGGTGAGTTCCACTCCACACCACATCTTATATTGCACGTGAACTCTCCCCCTGATCTCAGCCACTCATTCTCTCTCTTGCCACTAACAAAGAATATTCAAATGGGAATGGGTGGCTGAGATTCAGGGGAAGAGTTCACGTGCAATATAAGAGCTGGAACGGAACTCTTTCATATATATATATATTATATATGTATATATATATATTATATAGATGTTTTAGAGTTTTGTTTAAATTAATATTGAAAAATCCACATTCCAGAAGAGATGTTATAGATATTCAATTTTTGTTAGATGTAATTCCTATAAAAGAAATGTTATATCGCCTAAAGGACGTCTTATAAATCTCCAGCAACAGTAATAATAACTCATCTTTAGAAGAGATATTACATAACAATACATATTCCAAAAGTAATGACTTTATCTTTTGCATTTGACCTTTTATTGTGCATCTATTTTATATTTAAAATTTGATATGACATTCAAATGTATTTACAACAAAAATCTCAGGATATAATTTTTTTTTATCATTGTTCCGTGAAACCTATAATTATTTCATTTTTGTAGAAAAGATGTTGTGTATTATATGACATTAAAAAGACTAATGCATGTGAAGTATCTCTAGAAAAAATTAACATTCCTGAATAGTCATGATCGAATATTTCTAGAAGAGATTTACTTATATATTTGATAATTATATATACATATATATATGAGTATGTGTGTGTGTGTGTGTGTATATATATATATATATATATATATGAAGTGGTTGTAACGACCCGCATTCTACGCATCGAAGGATCGTAGAATATTTATTTATTTCACATACGAAGTCGTATGGTCATGTAACTTTGGGAGACGACTATTGGGGTCATTTCCCATGTTCATGATTTTTCCCGATTTTTAAATGACCGTTTTGCCCCTAGCTTATCTTGTTTCGGCCATAACTTTTGACTGGAAAGGAATTTTGACCTGAAACCACTTCCATTGGATCCGGATGATGGTTTATCTTTCCGTGGAGTGGTCATATGTGGAAAATGGACTTACCGTTTGAGAGATATGGTTGAAATAGGGTTTAGAAGGTGAAAAAACTGCTTAACCGGACCAAATGAGGTGATTAGTAAATGAGCCCATAACCTATTTCGGGATTAGGGTTATGGGGAGGCTGAAATGAGTTAGGTTTTCATTTCATTTCAGTTTTCTAGCCGTCATTTACCTCCTAAGAACCCTAATAATGGCCTCTAACCTCTAAAACTTCTCCAAACCACTTTCTAATTGAAGATTAGACTTAGCAACATCAAATTAAGGAGAGATAGCACCAAAGCAAGGTTAGAGCTGTTGTTAGACATCTGTATTCGCGCCAAACAGAGATTCATTTCAGATTCGGTATTTTATTTGTGGCCAAAGTGAGTGTTTTGCATAGTTCCTCACTAATCATGGTTAATTAAGAGTAATTAGTGATAATTAGCGAATTTATACATGTTAAAAATCTGGAAAAATATTTATAAAATTTGAAATGATGTTTTAAGCCTCTGTTAGAAAGTTTGGATAATTTGGTTAAGTTATGCCTAAAAATGATTAAGGGAAATTATGGGATTTTGGCTATGTTTGATCCATTTTAACCTATCAAATTATCATTTTGGTGTTTATAGTTGATTCACTATGTTGCTATGACTGTATGGTATGCTTTGTGATTGATTAGAACAGTTAGAATGGTCGAAAACGTCGTCGTATAGCGTAAAAAAGTCGCTGGAAAGTTGCAGGAAATGTGCAGGGTTTCAAACCGGATCGGATCGGATTATTGGGCTCGGAACGGATAGGAGAACCGGGCAAGTAGACTTGATTCGGATTGGAACTTAGCATAAGGGGCTTGGCGAGAAGGAAGGCGATTTGCTTAGAGTTGGAGTTGGGCAGGGGATCGGATCGGAGAGACCAAAAGGGGATCGGATCGGAGGGACAAAAAGGGGATCAGATCGGAGCTAAGAGGGGAAGACCGGAACATATCTGAGACATGAGGAAGCACACCCGAACCGAACCGGCATCTGAAGGAGGAGAACCATCGAACCGAACCGCACCTAGGAGCATACTATGAAGCTTTGCACTGAACCAAACCGAGTTGGAGGATGGCACCCGAACCGAGCCGAATGAAGGAGCTGAGCCAAACCACGATGGAGGATCCGAACCGAACCAGACTTAAGCTACTTCTACTCGACGACTCTTTTGAAGACCAACTCCAATTCGACTAAGACCCGAGATGCAAAGGAAGCCCAAATAGGAAGTAGAACTCAGGATCCAGTTGGGAACCAACGAGTTAACTTCGTGATTGGGCTTTGCTGCGGGACGTGTGCTAAGGGGTTGTCGATGTCTATGACTTTGGATCACTATGTATGGGAGGTATGTGAACGGATTCAGGGCCAAATTGGCCTAGGTACGACTAGTGGGCTATAGACCAATGAAGTGGGGTCATTTGAAAAGGTTTGGTCATGATCCCA
This sequence comes from Allium sativum, assembly GCA_030737875.1. NCBI lineage: Eukaryota > Viridiplantae > Streptophyta > Magnoliopsida > Asparagales > Amaryllidaceae > Allium > Allium sativum. Next base: position 19,810,370 of record JASFAX010000025.1, read on the forward strand.
TGGGATAAGCTTGGTGCTAGCAGTAGTTGTACAAGTCGAACTCCGTCATTACCTCGATGAGTCAAGTGATCAAAGTGGTGGATATCGTATGCTTTACGCACTGAGTGAGAGATGTGAGGATGGTTGCTACGCTTGATTTGTTTGCCATCACTATTACATGCACACCCCCATCCCCATATTCTTTATACCATGTATTAGTGGCACCTTAGAGCACTGTACGGTATGTAGTGCTAACTCTTTGGCTGCAGGTCCAGGTTCAGGTATGGTTTAGTATACCTGTTATTGTTCTGTTTTGCTGCTTATCGCTCATACCATACTTTTGTCTGACCCAGAGTTTTATATCTCTTCTTATTACTCTGGGTGCTCTCACGAGCAGACTAGAGACAGGTTAGCTGGTGATGCATGAGTAGCTGTACCGGAGACGAGCAGGAGGCTTCCACGTATGATATATATATATATATTCTTCCTGGGTCGCTGCTGGTCACTACTTTGGGCATTAGTGGTGTACCTTTCTTTCTTTCTTTTGTTTAGAGACAGTAATTTGGAAAGTTGTAATAAGCTGTATTTGGATTTCCGCTACTCTGATGATGATGTTGATGTTGGTTTTAGTTATCAGCTTATGCACTGTCTCGCTTGTTTTATGTCAAGTACATTATTATTATATTTTGTTCCATGCGCTGTGAGACATTCTACGGGTTTTCGATTAGTTCATTCTCTTCTTTCCTTTCTTTGGCGACCGTTCCGTGCTAGTTGGACATGTATACAACGCACTTTCGGAGGAGATGCCGGCTGGTGCGGGGCGGGCCGTCACACTTGGTATCAGAGCTCTAGGTTGCGTAGTTAACCTAGGGAAATTATCAGAGAGAGATAGTACACGTATATGAGAGCGCGCATTTGTGATTATTTTGGTTTTTAAAAGCTATATATATATACTATTAGTATATCTAAGGATGAAATCGCACTGCACTGGCACCACTATAAAGATGGTTAATCGTTTTCTCTGTGCATATTGAACGATGAGCCGAAACTTGAGGAACACGGATCCAAGGCCTAACAATAGGAATGAGCCTAACATGAGGGCGATGTTCACCAACTTCATGAGAGAGATGCTTAGGTATGTGCAGAGGGCAGAGGGCAGCTCCCAATGCTGGAAATGGTGGTGGTCCAGTAGTGCAGGCGCCTAGGGCCGATTTCGCCAAGCTGAACAAGGACTATACCAGTCTTGTTGGGAAGCCGTTCCGCGGAACGGAGTCGGCTACGGATGTTCAGGATTGGTTAGATAGCTGCGAGCGTATCTTCGAAGACTTGGGTATCGAGGATGCGATGAAGAGAAGGCTAGAATCCCGTCAGCTGCAAGGACGGGCAATGAATTGGTGGAAAGCTATAAAGGCAGCTACTCCCGAGGATCAGATTACTTGGGATCAGTTTAAGGTTCGCTTTAGCGATAAGTTCATTCCAGCTGCTCAAAAGTCGGTGCTGTTTCTCAAGCAGAATGGCAGAGCTGTCTTGGAGTATATTGCCGAATTCGACACTTTGTCGAAATATGGGTTATCCCTAATAGATACTGCCAAGAAGAAGAATGAGAAGTTCATAACTGGCTTGGATCAGTACTTGGGGGAAAGGCTTATTAACCACATCGATGAGACATTTGAATCGATTATGGGGAAAGCATTGAGGTCAGAGAGTCTTTACCCTAAGTCGAAGACGGAGGTTGCATCTGTAGAGGAGCCAAAGCCACAAGCAAGTGGTGGAGGCAAGAATGGTTCTCAGAATATGAGGAAGCAGAACCAGAATAAGGATGGCCAGAAGAAGAAGAAAGATGTTGAGTGCTTTAGCTGTGGTAAGAAGGGCCATTATGCTAGTAATTGTCGGGCCAAGCCAACGGATAAGAATTGCTTCAACTGTGGCCAAGTGGGACATCACAAGGACAAGTGTCTGCAACCCCCTAAAGAAAAGCAGATGGTGAAAGCATATGCCCTTAATGCTATTCCTTCTTCGTCGAATGCCCCAACTGCGGCAGAGAAGGGAAAGAATGTCGTTATTCAAGGTATGCTTTCTGTTTATGATGCTCCTGTTCGAGTATTGTTTGATACCGGAGCTTCCCGTTCCTTCATATATAGTGACCTGGTAGATAGGTTGGGATTGGAGCCCGAGATCGTCAATATACCTTTAGTAGTGATGAACCCGATTGGTGGTTCGACTAACCTTAGCATGATTTGTCGTAATGTGGTCTTATCGAGTCATGGATGCATGTTTGTTTGTGATTGCTTTGTTCTGGGCTTTACTGGGTTTGGCATTATTTTGGGAGTTGATTAGCTCCAAAGATACGGGGTGGTGGTAGACTGTGAGGGCCTTTTGGTGACAGCTAGAGCGGATGATGGGAAGAGGATAGTGTTTGGTGGTCTACTTAGTGATGGGGTAATGGCTAGTTTTCTAAATTCCCTCGACATCTCGCATAGTGAGTTGTCAGGTTTTCCCGTGGTTGGCCAGTATCCGGACGTCTTCGAGGAAGTGACCGGGCTTCCACCACACCGAGAGATTGAGTTCCGTATTGATTTAGTGAAAGATGTCAGACCTATAGTGATGCCACTTCGTCGTATGGCACCAAGGGAGCAGCGAGAGCTCGGGGTGTAAGTAAGCGATCTTTTGAAGAAGGGATTTATCAGAAGAAGCGTTTCTGAGTGGGGAGCACCAGTTGTGTTTGCTACCAAGGCAGATGGTTTCCTTCGATTGTGTGTGGACTACCGCGAGTTGAATAAGGTGACGAGGAAGAATAAGTATCCTCTACCACGGATAGATGATTTGTTTGATCAGTTGAGTGGCGCGAGAGTGTTCTCCCAGTTGGATCTCGCGATAGGTTTTCATCAGCTTAGAGTGGAAGCTGAGAGTATAGCTAAAACGGAATTTCGGACGCTGTCTAGATTTTATGAGTGGTTGGTCATGCCATTTGGGTTGACCAATGCGCCAGCATATTTTGTTGATCTTATGAATAGGGTATTCAGAGATCAGTTGAATAAGTTTGTTCTTGTGTTCATGGACGATATACTTGTTTATTCGAGGACAGAGGAAGAACACAAGGAACATTTGAGGATAGTGATGGAGGTGTTGAGAAAACACGAATTAAAAGCAAAGTTTTCTAAGTGTCACTTCTGGAGAAGGGAAGTGAGATTCTTGGGCCATATCGTTTCAGAGAATGGTATTGCCGTGGATCCTACGAAGGTGGCTACGGTACAAGATTGGTCTACGCCCAAGAGTGCAACAGGCATAAGAAGTTTCTTGGGGTTAGTTGGATATTATCGTAAGTTTATCCGAGACTTCTCCAAGATAGCAGCACCATTGACACAGTTGACCAAGAAGAATCAAGCTTTCGTCTGGGACGAAAAGTGCGAGAATGCATTCAAGAGCCTAAAGGAAAAGTTGACATGTGCACCAGTGTTAGTCATTCCTAAGGGGAATGAAGAGATAATGGTATATACGGATGCATGTGGCACAAGGCTAGGTGCTGTATTGATGCAAGGAGGTAGGGTTGTAGCTTATGCAAGTCGGCAATTGAAACCGCACGAGAGAAGATACCCTACCCATGATTTGGAATTAGCAGCGATCGTGTTCGCGTTGAAGATATGGAGACATCATCTCTTGGGAGAAAGATTCGAGTTGTTTACTGATCATAAGTCATTAAAGTATATTTTCTCTCAAAAGGATTTAAATCTCCGACAACAAAGATGGTTAGAATTCTTGGCTTCCTATGATTTCGACATCACATATACACCAGGAAAGGGCAATGCGGTAGCTGATGCATTGAGTAGAAGACATGCCAGTTTAGGGGCTATGTTTCTAGAATGGAAGCAACTGGAGTTCATCGCTGGGTATGATTTCAGACCAAGGTGCGAATTGGATCCAAAAATGTTAGCAAATTTGACGATCAGACCCACTCTGATTGAGCGGATTGGTTCCAGTCAGAAGAACGATCCTAACTTATTGGAAGTCATCTCCAAGTTAGAGATGGGTATCGATGAGGAGATGAACAAGTATGAGCTTGATCGAGATGGATGGCTTAGAAAGAATGGAAGACTTGTTGTGCCCAATGTCAATGGATTGAGAGATGAAGTGCTTAGAGAATGTCATCACTCAAAACTGACTATACATTCCGGTGGTAACAAGATGTATCGAGACATGAAGCAGACCTACTAGTGGGAATGGATGAAAAGAGACGTTGGGAAGTTTATATCCAAGTGCATGAATTGCCAGCTAGTTAAAGCTGAGCAAAAGAAGCCTAGTGGTTTGTCACAACCATTAGAAATTCCAGAATGGAAATGGGAACAAGTGTCAATGGATTTCATTGATGGGTTACCAAGAACTAGATCGGGCCATGATAGCATTTGGGTGATTGTGGACCGATTGACCAAAAGTGTAAGGTTTATACCCGTCAAGTCAAACAGGACGGCAGCTAAGTTAGCTGAACTATATGTAAAGTGGGTAGTGAGATTTCATGGAATACCCAAAGGTATTGTGAGTGACCGAGATCCGTTGTTCACTAGTGGATTTTGGAAGAGCTTACAAGAGGCGTTAGGATCAGAATTACATCTCAGTACCGCATATCATCCTCAAACCGACGGTCAAACAGAGAGGGTGAATCGTATATTAGAAGACCTCTTGAGAGCCTTTGTATTGGATTTTGGTGGATCATGGGATGACCATTTGCATCTAGTAGAGTTTTCATATAATAATAGTTATCAATTGAGTATTGGTATGGCTCCATTTGAAGCTTTGTACGGAAGACCGTGCAACACACCGTCATGTTGGTTAGAAACTGGTGAGAAGTTTGTGCTTGGACCAGATGTGATAAGTGAAACTTTAGCTAAGATTAAAGTTATCCAACAGCGAATGAAGGCTGCCCAAGATAGGCAGAAGAGTTATGCTGATAATAGGAGAAGAGAATTAAAGTTCTCCATTGACGACTTGGTGTTTGTCAAGATTTCTCTGTTGAAGAGCGTGATACGATTTGGCAGGAGAGGCAAGTTAGCACCAAGATTTGTTGGTCCATTCACAGTTCTTGAGCAAATTGGGAATTTGGCATATAAAGTTGAGTTACCAGACAAGATGGCAGGAGTTCACAACGTGTTTCATGTTTCCCAGTTAAGTAAGTTCGTACACGACCCATATGTGACTATTTCACCTGATCAGTTGGATGATATCGAAGTTGAACCCGAGGCGGTTGGGAACCGCATGCCTATGCGTTTTGTTGGGAACGATTCGAAGCAACTTCGAAGGAAAGCGGTGAATCTAGTCAAAGTTCAGTGGGGCGAGGACGAGAATGACTGTACTTGGGAGACAGAGGAAAGTATTAGGAAGATGTATCCGGAACTCTTCGCCTGATAAGATTTCAGTTTCGATTTAGTCTTTCCGCATGCTAGGATAGGTTTGTTTTATTTGTTTTGCATGTTTGATTGTTGTATACGATTGGTAGGCATGCGGGATCCTTATATGTTTTGGGTTAAGGAATTTCGGGGACGAAATTTCTTAAGGGGGAGAGAGTGTAACGACACGCATTCTACACATCGAAGGATCGTAGAATATTTATTTCTTTCACATATGAAGTCGCATGGTCATGTAATTTTGGGCGACGACTATTGGGGTCATTTCCCATGTTCATGATTTTTCCCCATTTTTAAATGACCATTTTGCCCCTAGCTGATCTTGTTTCGACCATAACTTTTGACTGGAAAGGAATTTTGACCTGAAACCACTTCCATTGGATCCGGATGACGGTTTACCTTTCCATAGGGTCATATGTGGAAAACGGACTTACCGTTTGGGAGATATGGTTGAAATAGGGTTTAGAAGGTGAAAAACTACTTAACCGGGCCAAATGAGGTGATTAGTAAATGGGCCCATAACCCATTTCGGGATTAGGGTTATGGGGAGGCTGAATGAGTTAGGTTTTCATTTCATTTCAGTTTTCTAGCCGCCATTTACCTCCTAAGAACCCTAGTAATGACCTCCAACCTCTAAAACATCTCCAAACCACTTTCTAATTGAAGATTAGACTTAGCAACATCAAATTAAGGAGAGATAACACCAAAGCAAGGTTAGAGCTGCTGTTAGACATCAGTATTCACACCAAACAGAGATTCATTTTAGATTTGGTATTTTATTTGTGGCCAAGGTGAGTGATTTGCATAGTTCCTCACTAATCATGGTTAATTAAGAGTAATTAGTGATAACTAGCGAATTTATACATGTTAAAAATCTGGAAAAATGTTTATAAAATTTGAAATGATGTTTTAAGCCTCTGTTAGAAAGTTCGGATAATTTGGTTAAGTTATGCCTAAAAATGATTAAGGGAAATTATGGGATTTTGGCTATGTTTGATCCATTTTAACCTATCAAATTATCGTTTTGGTGTTTATAGTTGATTCTTTATGTTGCTATGACTGTATGGTATATTTTGTGATTGATTAGAACAGTCAGAATGGCCAAAAACGCCGTCGTATGGCGTAAAAAAGTCACAGGAAATGTGCAGGGTTTCAAACCGGATCGGATCGGATCGGATTACTGGGCTCGAATCGGATAGGAGAACCGGGCAAGTAGACTTGATTCGGATTGGAACTTAGCATAAGGGGCTTGGCGAGAAGGAATGCCATTTTCTTAGAGTTGGAGTTGGGCAGGGGATCGGATCGGAGAGACCAAAAGGGGATCAGATCGGAGGGATAAAAAGGGGATCGGATCGGAGCTAAGAGGGGAAGACCGTAAAGGATCTGAGACATGAGGAAGCACACCCGAACCGAACCAGCGTCAGAAGGAGGAGAACCACCGAACCGAATTGCACCAGGAGCATACTATGAAGCATTGCACTGAGCTGAACAGAGTTGGAGGATGGCACCCGAACCGAGCCGAATGAAGGAGCTGAGCCAAACCACGATGGAGGATCCGAACCGAACCAGACTTAAGCTACTTCTACTCGACGACTCTTTTGAAGACCAACTCCAATTCGACTAAGACCCGAGATGCAAAGGAAGTCCAAATAGGAAGTAGAACTCAGGATCCAGTTGGGTACCAACAAGTTAACTTCGTGTTTGGGCTTTGCTGCGGGACGTGTGCTAAGGGGTTGTCGATGTCTATGACTTTGGATCACTATGTATGGGAGGTACGTGAATGGATTCAGGGCCACAGTGGCCTAGGTACGACTACTGGGCTATAAACCAATGAAGTGGGGTCATCTGAAAAGGTTTGGTCATGATCCCATAGGATAAGCTTGGTGCTAGCAGTAGTTGTACAAGTCGAACTCCGTCATTACCTCGACGAGTCTAGTGATCAAAGTGGTGGATATCGTATGCTTTACGCACCGAGTGAGAGATGTGAGGATGGTTGCTATGCTTGATTTGTTTGCCATCACTATTACATGCACACCCCCATCCCCGTATTCTTTATACCATGTATTAGTGGCACCTTAGAGTACTATACGGTATGTAGTGCTAACTCTTTGGTTGCAGGTCCAGATTCAGGTATGGTTTAGTATACCTGTTATTGTTCTGTTTTGCTGCTTATCGCTCGTACCAGACTTTTGTCTGACCCAGAGTTTTATGTCTCTTCTTATTACTCTGGGTGCTCTCACGAGCAGACTAGAGATTGGTTAGCTGGTGATGCACGAGTAGCTGTACCGGAGACAAGCAGGAGGCTTCCACGTATGATATATATAGATATTCTTCCTGGGTCGCTGCTGGTCACTACTTTGGGCATTAATGTTGTACCTTTCTTTCTGTTGTTTAGAGACAGTAATTTGGAAAAGTTGTAATAAGCTGTATTTGGATTTCCGCTACTCTGATGATGATGTTGATGTTGGTTTTAGTTATCAACTTATGCACTGTCTCTCCTGTTTTTTGTCAAGTACATTATTATTATATTTTGTTCCATGCGCTGTGAGACATTCTAAGGGTTTTTGATTAGTTCATTCTCTTCTTTCCTTTCTTTGGCGACCGTTCTGGGCTAGTCGGGCATGTATACAGCGCACTTTCGGAGGAGATGCCGGCTGGTGCGGGGCGGGCCGTCACAGTGGTTCTGTGTTATTTAGATTTAATTAAACTTTGAACGCTATGTAACGTGTACCATTTATTTTATTATAATTATACAAACAATGCTAAACAAGTAAGGGATCAAATTATCTCTAGAACACTCATTTATATATTCCCATATCTAATTATATTCTAAAGTTAATGTTCATGGTTATTTCATAAGAAATATTATATGCGTAGCCATTTCTCGAACAAATATCTTTAAATATTCTCTCCTGAAGAGATAATGTATATTTCAACTGTTAGAAACGAGGAATTAATGTAACTACAAGTATAAAAATTACAACACGGTGAGGAACAAATCGCAGTGATTCGTCAAAACAAATTAAGGAAATGGTATTCCGAGGCTTGCCTTATCAATTTACTTAAAACTTTTATTTGCAAAGTTTCCCAAGATTCAAAAAAATATTTCTGCATGAGATTGTAATGAGTATGTCAACTCTGTGATTTATAGTAGAGTAGCAATGATCATCGCTTTCCTATGAGATGGAAAAGTGCGAATTTATTGTAATAACTGCAAGTGCACAGATCATGTAATATACAGGTCAAACACAATTAGGAATTTTAAATTTTGTTATTTATATATTTCTTGGGCGAGTTAGACAATATTTGGAGATGGTTTTGAATTAATGCTAATGAATTTACTATGGATCTGAATCTAATCAGATCAATACCAAATTCAACAACTAAAACAAAAGGACAAATTACTATAAAAGAAACAACAAAAAAAAACAACAAAAATTAAAATTAGTATTACCGTTGAATCTAATCGAATGGTCAATACTAATATGCAATAAAAAATAACAATAACAATTCGTGTTCTAACAAAACTAATTGATTAGAAAACACGTATTGTTATGAAGAAAATAATAAACTGGAACGAAGAAAAACTTTATTAAGAACAAGAAAAGAATACAGAGTAATAAAAAATGGAACTGAATAATCTTTTGCAATGAACGCCAGGGTTATTTATATAGGATGTAGTCTCCTCTCTCTCTATGTGAATATAAGGCCTAATAAAGCATATGAAAAAAATTCTTTCCAAAGATGAAGGAATATTCCTTTCGTGGCGCTTGATTGAAGATTGTAATCCAAGCCTTTCCTTTTGATGTATGACACAGTCAGCAGGAAGATAAGCATATGTTTAATTGGAGATTTGTAATCAAAGCCTTCCCTTTCTTTTGCATGACAATTAAATGTGATTGATTGGATTTGAATTCTTTAAGAGTATTATGCCTAATTTCAAAAATCCTTATTAAGTGCATATTACATATATACAGATGCATAAATATGACTATATATATATATAATCACTTAGTTCATTTATTCTTCAAAACACATGAGGCGGGGTATGAAGCATTCGTGTTCCCTTCTTCATAAAAATAGTACTTGCCAAGGATCGAACTCAGACCACTCTGTACACATTTCTATGCCTTCACTAGTGAGCTATAACTTCTTTTGCAATTGAGGCAGCGTTGACATGGGGAAGTAGCTTTTTCTTTGTAGTTGGCCTTTAATTGAAATGAAGGAGACATTAATTGATAATCTATAAAAAAACACATAAAAATACCCAAAGTATCGTTTATTTATTTACAAAGATAAAATATAAGAGCATAAAATAAACACATTTCTATGTTGATCAAATACCCCCACACTTATCTTTTACTCGTCTTCGAGTAAAAAAAATGAAAAGCTAAACTAGATAGGTCACACTTTCGTAGGAAACACGATTGCATTGAGCATATGCAACAAGCCGTTAAACCTTTAGGTGTCCCTAGTAGGACGAGTGGTGTCTCGTGAGGGTTTTCAGCAGATATTACCCACAAAATCCAAATAAACTATGTTGTGGTTCTAATTCAACTACATGAATGCAACAAATATATGCAAATGAAAATGAAAACACAACTTGTTTCAGAAACGTGGTACAACAAAGTAAGTTAAAAATTCCTAGTCAGTTGATTGTATTTTAGATACCTCAGCCTGTCACAAATTTTCAACATAATTCAAGTTTTCAACGTTAAACTCTAGTTTGACCAGTTGGTTCGGCTGATAACATAGTGCAGCCATGAAATAAATTCTTAGTTTGCTTGTCACAGTTCGCAAAGTGGTATTATAATTTCCTAGTGTATGACTAGTCAAATCAATAAGGTCAAGAAGTGCTTGGGCATCATCGTTTATTCTCTATCTCTATAAAAGTTAAAATTTATGATTAATTTCTTACACATAACTTAAAAGACCAAGGTATACCACCCATGCACTGCCTCGTGAACTAACGAAGAGTTGGGAAAGAGTTTGGCGGATCGTGCAGACCGACGCTGACTTTGTCAACAACATGTCGGTAATCCTTAAGTGTCCAATCTCATAAAATAAGACCAAGATATACCGACGCTGACTTTGTCAACAACATGTCAGATAGAGCTTTGCGGGTTTGCACACAAACGCTAGATTTACAAGCAATGTTGGATACCCTTAGATTACTATTATTACCGTTATTGAAAATATAAGAACAAGAGAGAGTTACGCGAATTCTACTTAACACAACTTACGTTTAAAGACTCAAAAATTCAGTATAAGTATTTTAAGTCCTCCAATTATTAAACAAAGACTACAATTTAGAATAAACTTCATCGCCATCACCTAAGAATCTCCTATGTACCGGTTACATTATTATCCCTCAAAATTCAACTATTCATTAGATTTCTTATTCAGTCTTAGTTGAGAGAAAAAATACTATCAACTGACTAACAATTTTTAACTTATTTTGTTGTATCAATCTAAAATGAGTTGTATCAAAAAAAAGTATGATACATTGACCAAAAATCATGATGATCCTATATAAATGGAAAGAAAAAAAATCAAAGAAAAATGAAAAGAATGTAATGCAGACTCCTTCCCCACACTAGAACTAAATAGTGTCCATACTGTAAACACGTTTCCTAAATGTGAAAGTGAAAGATAGAACCCAAAGATGGATTAAATGCAAAATGATTTGTAAAATAAAGTGCAATTTAGCAACTATATGTGCGTGAAAATCATACGCCAAATGAAATCTATGATGATAATGAATGTTCTGTGATGAATGATTCTTCCTTTCCCCCCACACTTGCCTCTATAGGAAATGATGCACAATGATTTCTTATTTGATTCGTGAGGTACAACAGGAATGTCAATGAATTCTGAAATGAAAATCCTTCCTATGAAAATTTTGTTGTGCCAATGATTTATACAATTCAAATGCAAATTATCCTATAAAATTTTCAAAGGTTTTTCTTCTTGTTCCAAGGTAAGATCATAGGCCAAGATTATAGGAAAATTTTCTGTAGAGTCCAAGTGTTTGAGTCAAAAATGGCCTAAACACCAAGGATGCTTTGATAGCACTTCACCAATTATGGTTAGAAATAAAAATGCGAGGCCGCAATCACAAAAGTAAAAAAGCATAAAATAAAGACAAGGGAATTTTTATAGTGGTTCGATTCTAGACGAATCTACGTTCACTTTCCAATCATTTCTCATTATGAAATTCCGTTTACAACATGCATGAAATCTCTCATACATTCCATTTACGCTCATTCTCTCTTTTTATAGTAATTTTCCACACCATTCTCTCTTTTAGCTTTAGATCACACTTGAATTCGGGGAGAAATGGATTAGACTCGCGATTGAATGATTTTCCTTAACTTTTATCCGTGAAATTAGTGGTAGATCCGAGCTTTTAGAGAAGATTAATGGAGGTTGGAATGCACTAGAATCGAGTTAGAGTCACTTTGAATGGATGATGGACTTGATTTGATCTTCATATTGTTGGAGAGATGTAGTTTGATTTATGGAAGCCATTTATGAAGCTTGAAATGGAGCTTGGAGGTTGAAGAAATGATTTGGCAGCCCTACGGGGTGGAGAAAATCGATCCCCATTAATGTAGGGTTGGACCTCTATTTATAGGTGTGGAGTAAATGAGGAGAACAGTCAAAATATGTAGTGTAGGGAACCGGTCGGTCAACCATTTATTTACAGAAATGCCACTGGGTACAGCTGGCAACAGCTGTAAAGGAGTACCGGTCGGTCTTACTTTTTGGACATCAGTCGGTCATAAATATTGAACAACCGGTCGGTCATAATAATCACCAACTGGTCGGTCATAATCCTTCTAGTCCATTCTATATATTTGATAACAGTAGCAACTGTCTTTCATATTTACACCCATGCCATTCTTTGGCCTCTAGTGCTTTTTCTCTTTGCATTTGTGTGTATCAGAAGCCACATATGTTCTTTCCATTATCCCCTTTTGTATGGTTTCTAAATATGGGAACATTAATTACTAGTAGTGCCATTCCCTTATTTTCTTATATATTGATCACTTTAGCATTATTTAGGACCGAACGGTAGCTTGTTTACATGCAGGTTACCAAAGTCTTTGATACTGAACGACATCATATGTGCTCCTTCCTTTCGCTGGCGTGTTCGCTTCATACAAGTTGTGTACTGATCGGCCCCATATATTTTATACCGATCGGTTCCAAGAATTGTGTAAACGCGACCAATCACATATATGCATGCTGCTGACCGGACGGTAGTAAGAGGAGCTGACCAGACGGTACTAACCGGTCCGTGTCTGGAAGAGTTGACCGGACAATACTGAGAGTAGCTGATCGGACTGACGGTACGACGTGCGATCAATTAATTCATTTAGACAGTCATCGTGTCAATTTTTGAACCGCATTTATAACGGGGTTAACATTTGCCCCTCGAAGCTTGTATTTTTTTCTTGCAAGAAATGTGGGCTTCGAAATGAACATTGTTGATGATACGCTTTTACTTGCTTGGTCTGACATGGAACTTGCACTCTAATTCGAGTTTTGAATTTCAGAACTTGTTGTTTGACAATGTCGTGCTAGTGTGTGATTGCCCCGGTTTTAACTCGGGCTTTACCGCTACAACCTGTTCTATGACAACGAAAGCATTGCACATTTCTGGGATAATATTTTGTTATCGACTGCCCATATCAACAACAGTTTAGTCAATTATAAACTTAGTCATAGCGAATTTCTGAATTGAATGAAGTACTTTCACAGACTTGTTTGACCCAACAATTTAAAATCTGTTGAATATTATCTGTTAAAACATGACATTCTAATTCGAGTTCTCACTGACGCTCAAAATCAACTAGTTCGTATAATCTGACTGCGAATTTCAAGCGTTGTTGTTTTAACGACTTATATGATGGTGTATGATATTTCATATTTGGAAAATACGTATCTGTGATTTATTTTCTGGTTCTTTTAGAAGCTCCAGATATTCGTGCCTTTATCTGGGAGGTATTCATCCTTTATTACATGATAGGGCTTTATGGCTCAATGCTTGCCTGCTTTGTAGGTCAATTTTAACATCGGAGACTCCATTGGATTCCCAAGCTTGTCTTTTATCATGTGCGAACTTCAAGTTAAACTCAATGGTATTTACATGATCATGTAAACTTGACTATCTGGAATCATGGTCTGACAATTTCCTAGCTTGTTTGCTCGAGCTGTTACAATACCCCGTGGTTGACCATACCGTCTAGTCATGCTCGACCAACATGTTGGTTTAAGCATGCTCGACTCGACATGGGTTCGAGTATGTTCGAACATGTATTAGTTTGAGCATGCATGTTATCTTAATATTTTCCTGTGTTAAGGCCTTTGTGCACCATCGAATTTTCTGTATCGCTAAACACTTTGTTTGATTCAATTCCGTGGATTTTTCTTAAGGCTTGGAACGCCAGAAAATATTAATCGCAGTCTATATTTCAGAGCTGCAAGTTTCCAATTTGAGGTAGTTGGGTGATATTTTGATAACCTGCAGAATCCAAATTGGAGATCATGATCGAGATTGTATGCCCTAAAGCCTTATTGAATCACTAGTTTGCTAGAGTAAGCTTGGAATCGGCTCCGGACATTCAATGCTATGGATGGATACACAAAAAGGGCCTTGTTGCAGTAACTTGGTTAGACTTAGAAGTTTCAATTTGAATTTGCACATAGCTCCTGAACTAGTCAATGATACATGCCGGCTTCTTTTGTGTCTTTTTCCTTATTTCGATGAACGGTGGTGCAACATTGGCTCAGTTTCATTGGAGGGTTTCCATTAACATGAGTGACTTTTAGAGAACATGTAATGAATAACTTTTGCGCACATTTGGCGGCAAATTCATTGTCGATTGCTTAAGAAGACAACGGGTTAGTTCAGTGACAGGAGATAAATCATAAGGAACATTCATAGATTTGAATGTATTATCAATGTGAAGCTACTTTTTATTTAGAAGTTTATGACTTGGTAAATATAGTTCATACTAATAATACATTTAATCTGTTTATCGATAACACTCGACATCCGTCAGTCTCGGTTTTGGACTGCCAATTCTAAGTATTATCTTTCAAATTATCATTGTATTAGATTCAAAACTTATGAAATGCGTGCACCTGACAATTTGTCAGATGGAATTCTGAATTTAGCTTGCTTTGTCTAATTATTAGTGATGCCCCAGTCAGCTTGACTCATGTTCTTAGCCAATCCTCTTGGGTGGTCATGACCGTAGGACTTTTGGTAAACTGAGTAGCTTATGTGCATCACTTAATAAGTTGTGCCAAGCCAACATTTTATATAATGCTTTGCAGCATCCATTCTGAGGACCTTGAGCCCTAGAATTAGGCTTTTGGAATTTGAATGCCGTTCATTAATGAATCGTATCTTGCATTATTTCTGCATTTTCCCATATCATCTTTTTCCGCAGTCCGGGATGCTTTGTTGTATATTGCAACCTCGCGATATTTTTGTCTCTTCCAACCATATTTGATATCATGAATCATCCCGGGCTAGACAAAACTTTGAATCTCATCTTTACAATGGATTGCCCCAGTGCATGACTATTGCTCAATCTTTTATAGCTCATCTTGATGTAATTAACGAATATTTTCTTCAATTCCTAAGGAAGCATCACTGCTCTACTGGATTCGAATTATGCAATATTCGCACAATTTCCTTTTAAGCATTGCTTATCCTAGGATTTGAAGCAGAATACCATCAAGGTCTTTAAGTCATTCATGATTAGAGCTTTGCAGTTGAAGGAGCTTTTGTGATGTTGTGATGGAAATGTGTTCTGCTTGTTGTACTTTAAGCTTTTTATTTCAGCTTTGCCGTACTTTTTTCTTGCGTTGCACACCTATTTCCTTTTCATGTTCACAACACAAATTTTAGCGATACAAGTCATTTGTTATTGCAATGCTCAGTATTGAAATGATTTCGTGGTACTTTTTTCGTAAACTGGGTTTTCATTGTAGCCACGATTCATTATTAGCTTGATTTACTTAACCAATTTTACTACTGAATTTCCTTGATTCTGGCTGAAGCAATTTTCAAGGCTTCTTTTCTGTGAACAATCACCTTTGCGCTTATCACGATATCAAAGTTTTCAGGTTTTCTATAGCCATTTCCCTGCTCGACCTTGTTGGTCAAGGCAACCCTTGCAGACGCTAAACCTTTGATTTAAGATTGTGACAAATTTGTGGTATGTTTAAGAAGTGAGCATGGTTGAATTCCTTTGATGCGGTGGTGATGCCTCTATACCAAAATTTGTCACAGACTTTAAAGGTTAAGCGCGATAGTATGTGATCGACTTTGTTTAGAGTCTTTTGGTCATGTGCTTTTTGCCATTGTAGAATTCCATGGCATGATCATGATCAAATGTTTCCAGTCTATTCGATCCTACTGATGCCTTTTTATGGAGATGAAATTCTTTTTTTGTGCCCCTGCTTGAGAGGTCTTATATTCTATATATTCAATCACATTTCTTGCTAGCGTGCTAATACGGGCCCTTCGGAGATTAGATTTGAACATGTGCCCCCGAAGAGGTCTTATTTTTATTCCTTTGAAGAAGTATTCGTAAACCCATTATTCGTTGTGACTGAATGACTCAGCCACTTGTAGAATTTGTAGGGCGCCTATGAGAAGGTCTTTGGGTCCGTCACTAACCAAATTTGGAAGACTCGGCTTATGATCGGATGCCCCGGTAGGGGTCTTTATAATCCGTCAGTAACTGGATTTGGAAGACCCAGAATTGATAGCTGGTTTTGGAAGATCCAGCATCTAATCGGATGCCCCCGAAGGGGTCTTTTGAAACCCAATATTTGTATCGTTATCCAGCCATGTATCAATGGCGTCGATGATTAACCGAGTTCCCCACAGGGAGGTCTTTGGTTTAGAAACCCAGTGTTTATATCGCTATCCAGCCATGTATTAATGGCATCGATGATGAACCGGGTGCCCCTCGGGGAGGTCTTTGGTTTCTAAGTCCAGCGTTTATATTGCTATCCAGCCATGTATTAATGGCGTCAGCGATTGACTGAGTGCCTCTCGGGGTGGTCTTTGATTTAGGGTTGAATGTTAGTTCACTTACCGGGCTATACCACGATTTGTTAGAATTAGGGCCAGAGACCTTGTAATTAAGAAGGTGCCTCTTCGGTGAAATTTACAACTTTATTTGTAATCTGAATGCTACATCATTTGACCGTTCAGCTTTTGGTTCCCCTTTGCCGAACTGTGCTCCACACCTTCGTATTTGTTATGAATGATGTTTTGAGTATTGAGCAATGGATGCATGAGCTATCCCACTCGAGATGCGATTCAATGATCACTGGGCTTTACTAGGTTCTCCCATTGACGAGATAAGAGGTAATTGGGACCATCCATGGTCCTGGTTTTATGAGGGTGTCCGTGATTTGACCAAGCTCCTCCAATCTTGGTATGGTTTGTTGTGGCCTAGGAACTGGGTAGTTTCAGATTCTCCGGAGTTCGAACTGGATATTTGCTCCCACCTTCACAGCTGGATGTCGCCTTTTGGTAAGTTTCTCCATGTGGTGCTGCATGCTATTCCATCGTTCCATGAGGCAGACACCGGTTTTTAATTAGATGCTCGTTTTAATGAGCGATCTTGGTTATAAAATCAGTGGCTTGGACTCCGCCTCTCATGAGGTACTTCCTTTGATGGATAATGCAATAGAAGATGCCTGAATTATCATGGTTTGAATGCATGGCAAGAATTGCATGATTTTACTAGTTCATGGTGGGGCAAGGATCATTTGAGTAATCTGCAACATTCATTCGATCATTCTTTTTCAATTTGTTTTAATGAAAATTTCACAAATATAAGATCGAAGTAAGAATGCACTAGGAGGCTAGCTGTGTTCCTTTCCATTGTCCGGAAAGTTAGGAACGATGTGTTCCTTGCCTTCCATGGCAAGCCGTTCCGAGGTGTCATTTGTACCCACTCTAGGAGGCTAGCTGTTTCTTTTGACATTTTGTTAATAGCGGGCTCTCCTAGGGCTGGCATTGGGTGGGTTATGGGTTTTATTGGTTTCCAGTTTACTTGGTTCTCTAGTCTTATTTTGAGTCTTTATTAGCTGCTGTTTATTTACCTCCTGCTGTTTTCTATTTCTATTCCCCCCGGATTTTATATTGTTTGCTTGTTTGCAGTTCGCTTTTATTAGGTGCTGGATTGCTTTGGCGGGAGTTTCAAGTAGGCCTCGACTACAGACAAGTGCAAGAGTGGCTCTGGATCTTGGAAGAGCAGGATGCAGGCTAGCTGCTGGGCCTTCATGTCTTGTGTTTCTTCCCTCCTAGCTTCCATTGGAGGTCTTGCCCACAGCTTTGGTCTTCGCCATGTTTGGTGGTGATTTGGTTAGCTACGGGGTTAGGCTCGCTTTGGGGGCTGTTTCGTCCTGGCCTTGGTTTTGAGTCTTACTCTTTTCGTCCTTCCTATATTTGTATTTGTTGTTTTGTTTTTTCATTTTTGTGTGTGCACGATTTCGTTTGTCGGTATCCGTTTTTGTGAGCCGTTGGAGAAAGGCTTGTTTCTCCTTTTTGGTATATATATTATTTAAAAAAAAGAAAAAAGAATGCACTAGTAATAAAGTTGATATCCTGTTGCAATTCCCTCTCTTTTACCATAGGTGGTTTACAATTATAAGGAAATGTATAAGTTTTCCCCTGGGATACAAAGAGTGTGTTATGCAGCGAAATGTCGCAATTGGTCACCAGGGAAGACTTTTCGAATCTAAACCCCATCGATAGTCTTTAAAGCGTATGTCTTTAGAGTTGCTTTTATCTTTGTGAGATTTGCTGAATCAGTAAGGCTAATTTCCAGAGCATCCGAGTGATCTTTCACTCTTTCCAGATTCGCTTGGCTATGTAGGAACTGTTGCCATGGTAGCGAGCTTTGGTGTTGCTACATTCCATGGTGGAGTCTTGCTCCCTTGATTCAGTTGGTTGACGGGAACGCTTTAACATCCTTTGCTTTGGTATCCTATAGGTAGTACCGCTCTTTGAACTTTTAGTCGGAACAGAAAACCGGTCTATGGATTCAGGCGGCAGCTTCGTAAACTGTAATAATGCAATGTCTTTTAAGTAGAGAGGAAGGTATGTGCATCCCATCCCATCCATTGCCTTAACTGTATTCATTTGCTGCTCACGTCTGAACAAGAGGTAGTCTGGATCAATAAGGCCATTGTATGGAGGTAGGATATGAGGAGTGAGCTTCTCTGGACATTATGCTTGCAGGACTCTTTCGATCAATGGAGTTTCACTAGGAGGGAAGTACCATTCGTTTCCATCAGCATTGCGAGCTTGATTTTTCTTCATGATATGTTTTGTCATGTCCACGATATACTCTTCAGTGTTGCATTGTTCCGCAGGGCCAATTTTGTTTTCATTACTGGATTGTTTCCTTGGTAATTGTGATACCCCATCTCCATTAAGGTCACTCATAAAGGGAATGCCTTAATTTTGGTGGAGCGTTTATTGTGTATAGAACAGAAAAATAAACAAGACAGATAAATATATTGGTACTTTGAAAGTAAAAACAACTTTTATTGCAGCGGAGAAATAGTTTGGTTACATCACATCAAAAACCAACTACAAAACCAAATACACTTATTATCCATCTTGACAAATAAGTTTTGAGTACATAAAATAAAAGACATAACCCCGACATAAAATAGCCATAAATAAGATAGGCTGAACTTTACTTCAGCAATCCAAGCAACTTCCAAAAGAAAGAGATAAAGCTGTCCAAATCAAGCTCCACTAGTACTAGTCCCACTCTGAGCACCTTAGGGGGGGGGGGAGAAAGGAAGAAAAGAGGTGGAAACAAAGGGGTCAGACATAAAGTCTGGCGAGTGCAATAACTTTAACAATATAAGCATTAAAGCAACTAAGATAAGGCATATAACGTTAAAGGCGCACCTAATCACTATAAGATAATTACTACATTGCACCACACCAAACACCGTAAAAGTTGATCCCCACCTACTAAACTTAGTAATCATAATAGTAGTTTCATGTACCCCTAGCTGTCTACATAGGTGCCGCCTGCCCCTATCTCCACTAGGTGTACCCACTATCCCCATGCGATCGGCTTCCTAACTCGTAGATACCCGTGCTGGTCCCACAATGGGGTGTAACACTCCCCAAAGTGGCAACCCAATACCACCAAAGATGCACGGCTTATACCTACACGATGCAACAACGTCTTACCTACCAGCCCGGGCCCACACACGCACATGACCCCGTTGGACTTGCGTTGCCACCGCTAACCCGTTTTGACCTCTTAAAATCAAACCCAGCACGCGTGTCTCGTCCTTGACTTGGGTCGAGCCCATAAAGATACTTAATGGGTTACTGGTCTGATAAGGGCCCCCCATGCCTGACACAAGCCTTCCACCTATGCTTGGTCCCCACTAAGGTTTCCCCACTTAACCCCATTCTTATTCATGTCTTCTTACATGTTTCAATCTTGGTTAAATGCATGTAATAGTATTTCACATGCCACCTAAGGCACCCACTTGACCCCCATGTCCCACCACATGTTTATCTGGTTAAGTGTTACTTAATTCATTAGAACCGTAACCTTGTAAAGACCTCTCACATTAGACTGGCATTTGCAGTTGCTAGATTTGCCGGGCGGGTCCGGGTAGTCTTATACCGCAAACGAGCCTAACCTCGTGTCTTTACAATTGTTACGCATTTAATTCATGCCTTTGACCTCTCACATTAGACTGGCATTTGTGACTGCTGGATTTGCCTAGCGGGTCCGGGCAGTCTTACAACACAGAAAAGTCTAACCTCGTGTCTTAGGCGGTTTATTATTACACATATTTATTTAACCCCAAAGTGGATTAATATCTTTATTCAAATTTGTAAATAAATTCATAATATACTTATGTCCATAATTGTCACCTAAATTATATTCATTTATTTCATGTTTACAAATTATACCAATTATTGCCTCAAATTAATTGTATGCCTTTTAAGGCCATTACATGCCAATTCACAATATGTGTATATTCAATTTTACCCCCATCGTCCCCACGTTGTTTGTTCGCTTATCATGACATATATATATTAGACTAAAAATTAGTCTAACACATAAAAGGGA
The DNA here is from genome assembly GCA_030737875.1 of Allium sativum. Taxonomy (NCBI): domain Eukaryota; kingdom Viridiplantae; phylum Streptophyta; class Magnoliopsida; order Asparagales; family Amaryllidaceae; genus Allium; species Allium sativum. The sequence goes on from JASFAX010000025.1 coordinate 19,830,906, forward strand.
AGAAACATCGCAAATTTGCATAACACACTAAATGGATCTAATTTGCAAATAAGGATTACAACATAACTTGCATAAACTTTTTATTGTCACGAATCTAAACATAGGCCTAAAGGTGTGAACTTGCATATATGAATATAGTTTTAATCCAAACTTGCATATATGAATATAGTTTTCACCCAAACTTGCATATGCCATAGTCACAAACTTGCATAAAACTATTTACTCATAGATCTAAACCTAAAGGTGTAAACTTGCATATATGTGAATCCAATTTCTACCTAAACTTGCATATAGTCATTTTACTTGGTTCACATGTAAACTTGTGTACAATTCACATAGAAACTAGCATATAATCTACACCCAAACTTGCATATAAAATGATGTCAAACATGAATCAAGTTGAACATAGGTGATTGGGCATATACAAAGGGATCCACAACAAAAACTATCATTATGAACAACTAGCATATATTCACAAAATATCACATTTTTCCAATGTTTCACAAACATAGCCATATAATCCAAATTATAACTCAACCTAATTAACTTGTTAATTATCTTATTAAAGAAATCGAACTCACAGCTCAAAGAAGGTCTTAAGTTCTGGGATCTATGTTCTGAAATTGATTTAGCTCGCCTTTGAAGTAGACAAATTTTGTTGTTTTTGTTGTTGTTATAGACTTGAGTTGAATTGAGTTGATTAGCTTTTCTTTGCTCCTAGTTGGTGGCGGCTACTCTAGGTTACGGGGTGATAGCATGACGACCATGGTTCTAATTTTTATTAGGTTTAGGTTTTGAGTCTACATGTGTTTATATAGAGATTAGGATTAATTTAGGCCATCCGATCAACCTAGAAGCAACCTAAACCATCCAAAAAGCCAACTCAGTCCTAATGACTCAGCAGCAGCTCAGAATTGGGCTTAATTCAAATCTGCCCAAGGGGGGTAGGTCGACCCCTAGATTGACCCCCAGGTCGACCTATAGGGTAGGTCAACACTAAGATCGACCCCCTGGTCGACCTGGCCTGGGGCGGGAAATTTCCCGCCCTGCCCGGTTCTGAGTCTGAATTCGTTTTTAAATTTAAATTTGAATTTCTGGAAACTTCCGACAGCGCAAACTCAGATTCCATCTCAACCAGAATTCCGAGACGAACACAATGGCGTAACCCATTTCCCTTGATTCTCACATTTAAAATTAATTATTCCTAAATTCGTTAGTTTAATGTTAATAGAAAACACGGGGTGTTACATTCTCCCCTCCTTAATGGATTTCGACCCCAAAATCTTCAAGTTACGAAGAATACATATCCTACCATCCAATCGTCCAACTACTCAACCATCAAACACAGGCATCAATTGTCCTTAAAAGACTTCTAATGCTTTCATGTTTATATGCACAGTGTGTGTACATGTCTGTATCTAATGCAAAATCAGGTGGTCTACTGATTCAGTTGACCTCCTTAATGCAAATTATGATAGTGCCATGTGTCCATTATGTGTGCAAAAGATCCCTAATGATACATATTATTTCTACATGCGTGCATAACCATTCATTTGAATGCAGCATCCATATGATAACACAACCATTATACATCCGTTAATGTAAATAAGCACACATTTATATGCAGTATGAAAGTGATTGAGCCGATCTAGTGCCTAATGTGTATGTATATGCATCCATGAGCAACCACTAGCAAACACTTGCATCCACTAGCATCAATCAATCATAACATGTTTCAAATACATGTTTACATCCATTGGTCTCTACCTAAGGATAAAGAATATGACCGAGGAGATACACTAAAAAGGTAGATACAAGCTTGAATAAACTTAAGGAAAAAGAGATCAAAGATGTACCCTCAAAAAGAAAAGGGTAGGCTGCACGTATTTTGGCCTCAGTCTCCCAAGTCGCGTCTTCCTCGGCGTCGCTCCATTGAACTTTGACAAGCTTAACTTCATGGTTGCGTAGCTTTTTGACTTCCATCCCCAAGATACGAGTTGGAACTCTCCTCACAGTCTCTTCTCGTTCCACTTCGACTTCCTCTAGTATGCTTGGCTCCACAACTTCTACCTACTCATGTAAGCACTTTCATAGCTGAGAGACATGAAAAAAATTATGAACTCCAGCCAGTCTTTCAGGTAGCTCTACTCTGTAGGCCATCGTCCCAATCCTTTCGGTGATAGGAAATGGTCCTACAAATCATGGTGCCAACTTTCCTACGGACCCAAAGCGGATGACATTCCTCAAAGGAGATACTTTAAGGAACACCTTATCCCCAACCTCAAACTCAAGGTCGGTCCTTCCCTTGTCTGCGTAGGATTTCTGTCTATCTTGGGCAGTCTTCATTCTCCTTCGTATCAAGTCCACTTTCTCTGAAGTCTCCCTAATCATGTCCGGCCCAAGTATAAGTTTATCTGTGGACTCCCACCAACAAGTTGGTAATCGACAAGGCCTTCCATATAAAGCTTCGAAGGGTGCCATGCCTATAGTGGCTTGGTAGCTATTGTTATAAGCAAATTCCACCAAAGGGAGATGATCCTCCCAAGATCCTCCAAAGTCAAGAATGCATAGTCTCAAAAGATCTTCCAGTACTCTGTTCACCCTTTCCATCTGACCATCGGTTTGAGGGTGACAGGCTGTGCTTAAACATAACCGTGTGCCTACGGCCTCTTGCAAACTCCTCCAGAACTCGCTTGTAAAGATAGGGTCTCGATCACTCACTATGCTGGAGGGTATCCCATGGAGTCGAACTATCTCCTTAAGATAAATGGAGGCTAAAGACGAGGCGGTCCTCCTACTCTTGACAGGTATAAAATGAGCGCTTTTCGTTAGCCTGTCCACTATTACCCAAATACCGGTATTGCCCCTCCTTGACCTAGGCAACCCATCAACAAAGTCCATCGAGATGCTTTCCCATTTCCATTGCGGAACTTCTAGAGGATGAAGCAAACCACCGGGCTTCTTCCGCTCCGCCTTGACTTCCTGACATATCATGCATTTCGAAACAAATTCAGCTACATCCCTCTTCATGCCATTCCAAAAGAAAACTCTTTTGATATCTTTATACATCTTGTCTCCACTAGGGTGTATGGTCATCTTGGAATGGTGTGCTTCTTCCAGAACCATCTTCACCAAATCTCTTGCTTGTGGGACGCATAGTCTTCCATCCCGTCTCAACCAACCCTTATCATCGACGGAGTATCTATTGAGGTGATTAGAAGTCTCTCCCCTAATCATCTTATCTATCACACCAACTAGCTGAGGGTCTTCACGTTGCGTGGTTTCTATTGAGTCCAACAAAGTAGGCCGCACCTCTAGCATTGCCATCAAGCCAGTCACATAATCAATGGAGGGTCTAAAATCAAAATTTTCTATGTACTCCAAACTTTGCCTTTCTACAAAGAGAGGACTTAAGGTCAGCTTCTTTCTACTTAAGGCGTCTGCTACTACATTGCCGTTGCCAGGAGTATAGGAGATCTCAAAGTCGTATGAGGCGAGAAACTCCATCCATCTTTGCTGCCTTAGGTTGAGGTCTTTCTGCGAGAAAAGGTACTTCAACGATTTATGGTCAGTATACAATTCAAATTTCTCACCTAAGAGATAGTGGCGCCAAGACTTAAGCGCAAAAACGATGGCTGCTAACTCCAGATCCTGGGTTGGGTAGTTTTTCTCATGCACTTTCAACTGCCTTCCACCATAAGCTACTACCTTCCCTTCTTGCATCAAAACAGCGCCTAGTTCTGTACCGTATGCATCTGTGCATACTGTAAACATCTTTCTCCCATCTGGTAATGTCAAAACTGGGGCTGTTGTCAAAGCCCTCTTCAACCGTCGGAAAGCGACTTCGCAATCCAAATCCCAAGTGAAAGTCAGGTTCTTCTTCGTTAACCTTGTAAGTGGAGCTGAGATTTTCGCAAAGTCTTTAATGAACTTGCGATAAAAGCCTGCTAGTCCAAGAAAACTTCGGATTTCGGTTGCATTCTTTGGAACCTTCTAATCCTGGACTGCAACTACTTTTGCGGGGTCCATAGCTAACCCTTCTTTGGACACCACATGCCCAAGAAATCTTACTTCTTCCCTCCAAAAGTGGCACTTGGAGAATTTTGCTTTTAACTGATGTGCACGGAGAGTATCCATGACTTCCCTTAAATGCAAAGCTTGTGTAACACCCCACATCCGTTAGTGTCACTCACAAAGGGAATGCACTAAGTTCTGTGGAGCATTTAGGGTAAAAGATGCAGATAAATTACAAGACAGACAGAAATTAAACAGCGGAAAACAAAACTTTGCTTAATTGATAAAATAGTTTGTACAATGATTTCTTTACAATATCAGAGTATCATCTGTCTTACAAAATAAAGAAGCATAAAACAACATTTATATTCCCCAATTTTAGCAAGAGCCAGCCATAGCATCTGAAAAGAGAATCCAAGCAAAACTTCGACAAATCTTCAAGCTGGGAAAGAGTGGCAGTCCAACTTAACCTGAGCTATACTATTCCCTCCTTTACTACCCGGGGGGAGGGGGAGCGGAAGAAAAGAAGACGAAAGAAAAACAGAGTCAGACATAAAGCCTGAGTAAGTTCAGTAACTTCTAGCATGTGAACATGGAAAAACAAAACGACATGAATTAACTGAATACAAGATAACACCATGATGATAGGGTTTCAAGATTAGACAAGATAATCACAAGACATGCTAAGATAAGATAAACTAGATATACTCTAATACTTTCGCCGCTTCGCTATTTCCTTGTTATACTATATCGCTGCACCACCTAACTAGTGTCCCAACTAGTAACGATAACGTGATCCCAATCCCTGTGTTTTCCATTGCCTTCGGGCATCCATTTATTATTTATTACCTAGATCTAATCTAGGGTTTTCTACCAAGTGCTTTCTAGATTCAAATAGAGTTTACGCTATCTGCTGAACGCTTCTCGTATTCAGGGTTTATGCCACCTAGTCCAACTAGGGATTATGCTACCTGTCGAACGATTCCCCCAAGTCTAGGACACACTACCTAGAGTGGTATATGTTCCTATACTTCCCCACGCATGTATCGCGAATCGTTATCGCTTGTCTAGATGCACATGTCCTGTAATGTGCGGCCCGAGTCCTGTGACAGGGCAAATCAAGGAATACAGAACTCGGTCAGGAGCTTTTAGATATCTGCCGATGCAGATGCTAAGGTCTGTTTTTGTTCCAGTGGCTATGGTCCCACTTGACCCCTCCCTCAACTAATGAAAGGCACAACTTGAAAAATGAGAACTATACGCAGGCCCCTGGTGCCCCACTATCCTATGGCCATCCTCACCCATAACTAGATAGCAAGTATATGGTCTTTTGGAGTTCTCCGCCTTTCCGTTTCACGTATCTCGATTGACTCAAGATGGATGGTAGACGACGAGTTGCTATCACAGGGCTACCGTTTTCTCGCTGAATCACGCTAGTCCATCCTAGTCTTTAGGTTGTCATATTTTGCAACCAAGGCATACCCTTGGTTCTTCTAACGCAGACCAAGAGTGATACCAAGAGGATCATCTGCAGCCTCATAGAGGGATACCAAGAGGATCATCTGTGAGCCCAGGAGGATCATCTGCAGCCTCACAGAGGGATACCAAGAGTACCCTCACGTCCCCTCGAAGCCTCGGGCTTCGTAACCCAATTCGCTGGAGCCTTCGTTTTAATCAGACGGACGTTCGCTCCTTCCCGTGTTATACTAAGAATTACTACTTAGTTCTGCTAACTAAGGTTTACCACTTAGTTCTCTTTCTCGCCAATTTGGATTGGTTAAGTGTCGTTAGTCAATTCAAGCTAACTTAACCCTCTTCATTTATCCTGATAAACTGGTTAAGTGTTATCAGTACTTCATGTTGACTTACCACAAACCAAGTTATATTGGTTAAGTATCTCTTATTACTTAACCCTACCCATTCACCTTGTATTGGTTAAGTGTTCCTCTTTAACTTAACCTTGCCCGTCTGTTTTACCTAACATGTTATTAATGGTTAAGTATTATCCCTTCATGTTTCAGACTTAACCCTATTCCTTTATCACAGTCTGATGGTTAAGTGTTCAAGTTTACTTAACCCTACGGTCTAGCCCAGCTAACATATCAAATTGGTTAAGTGTATTTACTTAACCCCAACCTCTATGGCTAAGTGTATTTACTTAACCCCAACTTCTAGTCTAGTTAACATGTTAATTTGGCTAAGTGTATTAACTTTACTTAACCGCACCTTCTAGTCTAGTTAACATGTTAATTTGGCTAAGTGTTTTCTTAGTTACTTAACCCCTACAAATCTTGTCTTGTTACCATGTTAAGTTGGTTAAGTGTCCCTATGGACTTAGCCCTTCCCATTCTAGCTTAACTGTGTTAAGTGTCTGCATGAACCTAACCCCCACCCATCGGTTTTGTTATCATGTTGAATTGGTTAAGTGTCTTAGTTATCTTAACCTTACCATTCTTGTTCTAGATTTAATTAAATAGATTAAAGCCGCGACCACTCACATTAGACAGATATTGTTGCGATTACTGGATGTGCCGGTTGGTTCCGGGCAGGTTTACATCGCAACTCAGTCTAACCTCGGGTTAGGCATATTCGTGTTTTCTAAGTTCAAAGGGTTTTGATTCATTTTCAAATCAGGTTTTGAAAGTAACCATCCCGTCCGTCGGATCAGTTAGGGATAGCCAGGGAGAGCAGGAAACTTGTATTTTCCAAACCCAAGCCTAGACACTATCCTCTCTGTCACCCTAGAACTTTCTGGTGTATGTATTATTAAAAGAGATGTCATTAATAGACCTTTCTTTTGTATATAAATAAATTGTTAACAATTTATCCTCAAAGTTTAACCACTTATCCTCAAAGTCCATTTTCCCTTTTTAAAATAAATTTGGCCTATACCCTATGCTTTTGCCATGCCTACTAACGGACTTGTATTCTAGGCCCAAATCTTGATTTGCCTATCTTACAGTTTATAGCAATTTAGATCCAACACCCCCATTTACAGTTCATGCCAAAACTAGATTCTATATTCTAGTTTACAGTTTATGCCAAACTAAATTTTATATTCTAGTTCACCGTTTATGCCCAAAACTTAATTTGCATACCAACTACCTATTTTGTGGCCCATTTAACCATTTACCATTTATGCCCATTGTATGTAAATTATGCTAATATACTTATCATGCTTAATTTAGCCACCCAATTCTGATTTAATATTCTAATTTCAGTTCATGTCAAAACTAGACTTGTTATTCTAATTTTCATCAAATTATGCCAATTTCCAAGTTTAGTCAATTTCATGTTTTTCCCCAAAACGTATTCCCATCGTTCGTATAATCGTGATTCAACCTAGATCATAAATAGAGCTAGATTCGTGGATAGAAGGGAATGAGCCAAAATGCCATGAGAGAACAGACATAACAATTGGCATAAGATGACAATTCATAGGCATATAGATATGGTAATATTACGACATCAAAAGGGGTGAATAACGACGTAGGTTCGAGAACATGGGTAGTCCTAACTTAATAGGTAAATTCCCAAGGTCTAAAACCAAAGAAAACCAAGAATAGACAGAATAGAGACGTAGGTTCAACAACATGGGTAGACCTAACTTAATAGGTAAATTCCCAAGGTCTAAAACCAAAGAAAACCAAGAATAGACAGAATAGAAAATCAGGTTTGGACCCAATTTCACAGTCACAAAACTTAAGCAACACTTTCCTAGTCATGAATCATAGGTGTTTAGTCACAGTTGACCTTGTTATGTCATAGGCAATAGTTTACGTTTCCTAATCAAAGGCATAGGCTTGGTCAAGGAAATAATTCATAGTCACAGTCACAGTCATAGGCAGTGTTCATAGTCATAGGCAGTGTTCATAGTCATAGGCAATGTTCATAGTCATAGGCAATGTTCATAGTCATAGGCAATGTTCATAGTCATAGGCAAGGCCTAATTGGTCATCGAATCATAACAGTTCTTAATTAGGTCCAAAGATATAGGTACAGATTCGAAAGAATTGGCATACTCTTTTATTCCTTTAATTTCATGCCACGAAAAGAGAAAACGTTCAAATCTAAGAAGTAACCGACTTACAGAGATTAGATTAGAATAGAAAGATGGCGTTGCTATGATTCGTGCGACGTTGCTCGAAACCGTTTGAGTTAGCCTTTGATTCTTATCCTGAAGCTTTAAATCTTGATTCGAATCTCTTCTGGACAACTTGAGCAGCATAACCTTGTCTTGGAATTGCGTATTATTTTCTTATTTTTATTTATTTATACATTTTCTCAGAGGCAGCATAAGGATAGAAAAGAATTGTGAATAGAGAAGCAGGCTAGGGCTGTTTATATAGTGTTAGGCGGACGAACCTAGGCAGAAAACGTGACCAAATACATCAGAACGAACCAGGTTCAGAAAACTGGAAAAAGCAGGGGGTCGACCTCCAGGTCGACTACCCAGTCGACCTGGGTGCCCCAGGTCGACTACCCAGTCGACCTGGGTGCCTTAGGCGGGAAAATTCCCACCCAGCCCAATCTGGGTCCGATTTTTGAATTTTGAACTCATTTCTGAATTGTTTCTGACTGTTTGAAATTTAAATCGAATTCTGAATCTTCTGAAGACCATAACTCCTTCATACGGAGTCCGATTAACGCAAACTCGGACTCTATCTCATGCAGAATTCTGAGGCGAACGCAATGGTGCAGCCCGTTTCCCTTGATTTTGATTTTAAAATTTAATTCTACCTTGATTTGTGAATCTTAGTGTTACAGAATTACGGGGTGTTACAACATGCTCTTCCTCATTCTTCGAGAAAATCAGAATATCATCTACGAAGACCACCACAAATTTATTGAGAAATTCCCGGAACACTCTATTCATCAAATCGACGAAATAAGCAGGTGCGTTTGTCAAGCCGAAAGGCATGACGAGCCATTCGAAGAAACCGTCCAGGGTTATGAACGCAGTCTTATCAATGCTATCTTCAGCCACTCTTAGCTGATGAAATCCAGTAGCCAGATCTAATTGGGAGAAAACTGTTGCACCTACAAGCTGATCAAACAAATCGTCTATTCTTGGCAGTGGGTGCCTATTCTTCTTGGTCAGCTTGTTTAGCTCCCTATAATCAATGCATAGGTGAAGTGAACCGTCCGCTTTGGTTGCGAACACCACTGGAGCACCCCATTCTGAAATACTCCGCCTTATAAACCCTTTTTCTAGCAGCTCCTTAACTTGCTTGCTAAGCTCCTTTCTCTCCCTTGGAGCCATGTGTCTAACGGGTAAAGCAACGAGTTTTGCGTTATCAACTAGGTATATGCGGAAGTCTATCTCCCGCTTCGGAGGCAAGCCCTCTACTTCCTCAAAGACATCCGAGTATTCATGGACCACTCTAACAGACTGCAAATTCTTAACAGACGCGTAAAGCGATTCCAGATAACTTAGCGTAACAGAATTCATGGGATTACAAGAGATTTCGAGAGTGTTTCCCAAACGAGTCATAAGCCTAACCTCTCTCTTTTCACAATCTAGGACGGCTCCATTACTGGATAGCCATTCCATGCCCAAAATTAACCCATAGCCCGTGAAGCCCAAAACATAAGCATCACATCTAAACCCAATGCTAACTACAAAATTTTCCAAATCCAAACAAATCATCGACAAATAGGATGAGCCCCCAATTGGATTTGAAACAACTAAGGGATGCTCTACTATACTAGTGTTTAGGTGTAGTGACTCAACTAAAGCAGTAGATATAAAAGAGTGCGATGCACCATAATCAAAGAGTGTGCGAGCAGGATGATCAAAAAGATAAACTAAACTTTCAGCAGAAATCGCTCTACCTCGTTCTTGCAGCGGTGGGGCCACGAGAGCCTGGACCTGGCCCCTTGCCTGCCCTGGTGCCATAAGAGCCTGAATCTTCCCTCCAGAGGTAGGCCCTGCCCTCTGCCCTTTCTTTGGGCAGTCCTTAATCAGATGTCCTACCTCGCCATAGTGGAAACAACCAGCCTTCTTCTTCTTCCTACAGTCTTTGCTCATATGGCCTGGTGTCCCACAGTTAAAGCATCTTTTCTTTCCCTTGCCATTGTTGTCTTTACCACCGTTCTTGTTCTGCTGCTGTTGTTTTTTCTTTTGATCCCCTTTCTTCTTAGGTGCCTTATTAGCATTGGTGCCTTTCTCCTCTTCAAGCATAAGCGCCATGTCAACCAGTCTCTTAAAGGTGGCCCCCATACGGATGTGGGTCATAGCTAACCCATGTAGCGGCTCGTTCAAACCCTTAACAAATCTCAGGGCCTTCTTTTCGGGTGTATTCACCAAGTCCAAGCCAAATCTTGCCAACTGATTGAACTTGTTGACGTACTCTTTCACTGATAGATTTCCCTGCCTCAATGCCAAAAACCTTTCCATGTATAGATTCTCTTCGGCCCGTGAGAGAAACTTTGCCTCAAACCTACGCCTGAAATCCGGCCATGTATCAACTGGATGCTCTCCATTAGTGACCTCCTACCAAAACGAGGCCTCATCCTTCATTAACCAAGCAGCTAATTGGACCTTTCTTCCATCTTCTACCTCAAAGATTCCAAACAATTCTTCCACCTCCTTTAGCCAATTTCGAGCTTCAACAAACGTCTCCGACCCGTGAAAAGGTTTTCCGCCCATTGCCCGAAAGTCCTTGTATATCTTTGTGAAAGTATCAACACGGGGAGGAGGTGGAGCATTTGCTGGGCCTACGACATTGGCCCTAGCTTCCAGGTATCTTCTAAACCATCCTGGTATCGGTATCCCCTCTGGTATCTCGGGAATTCCAGACATGTTGAAAAGAAAATGAAGAGATTCAAACGGGGAATTCGAAAGAAAGATATATGACTCTTAGGGGTTATGTTTTTAAAATAAACTTTTCTCTTGAAAATACTCTCCTTAAAACATATTTTTGAAAATATCCTTTATGAAAATGCTTTTTGGAAAAATAGTTTTTCAAAATATCTTATTTGTTCTGGTAACCTTCAGCTCTGATACCACGTGTGACACCCCATCTCCATTAAGGTCACTCACAATGGGAATGCCTTAATTTTGGGGAAGCGTTTATTGTGTATAGAACCGAAAAGTAAACAAGCCAGATAAATATATTGGTACTTGGAAAGTAAAAACAACTTTTATTGCAGCGGAGAAATAGTTTGGTTACATCACATCAAAAACCAACTACAAAACCAAATACACTTATTATCCATCTTGACAAATAAAATCTGAGTACAAAAAATAAAAGACATAACCCCAACATAAAATAGCCATAAATAAGATAGGCAGAACTTTACTTTAGCAATCCAAACAACTTCAAAAAAAAGAGAGATAAAGTTGTCCAAATCAAGCTCCACTAGTACAAGTCCCACCCTGAGCACCTAGGGAGGGGGGGGGGGGGGAAGGAAGAAAAGAGGTGGAAACAAAGGGGCCAGACATAAAGTCTGGAAAGTGCAATAACTTTAACAATATAATCATTAAAGCAACTAGGATAAGGCATAAGCTGGTAAATAAGGAAATGACTGTGAACCAATGGGCATAACAGAGCAAACAAAGGAAATAAGATGAACAAAGATAAAGTAAAAGGCGCACCTAATCACTATAAGATAATTACTACTTTGCACCACACCAAACACCCTAAAAGTTGATCCCCACCTATCAAACTTAGTAATCATAATAGTAGTTTCGTGTACTCCTAGCTGCCTACATAGGTGCCGCCTACCCCTATCTCTACTAGCTGTACCCACTACCCCCATGCGATCGGCTTCCTAACTCGTAGATATCCGTGCTGGTCCCACAGTGGGGTGTATCACTCCCCAAAGTGGCAACACGATACCACCAAATATGCACGGCTTATACCTACACGATGCAACAACGTTTTACCTACCAGGCCGGGCCCACACACGCACATGACCCCGTTGGACTTGCGTTGCCACTGCTAACCCGTTTTGACCTCTTACAATCAAACCCAGTACGCGTGTCCCGTCCTCGACTTGGGTCGAGCCCACAAAGATACTTAATGGGTTACTGGTCTGATAAGGGCCCCCCATGCCTGACACAAGCCTTCCACCTATGCTTGGTCCCCACTAAGGTTTCCCCACTTAACCCCATTCTTATTCATGTCTTCTTACATGTTTCAATCTTGGTTAAGTGCATCTAATAGTATTTTACATGCCACCCAAGGCACCCACTTAACCCCCCATGTCCTACCACATGTTTATCTGGTTAAGTTTTACTTAATTCATTAGAACCGTAACCTTGTAAAGATCTCCCACATTAGACTGGCATTTGCGGTTGCTGGATTTGTCCAGCGGGTCCAGGCAGTCTTATACCGAAAACGAGCCTAACCTCGTGTCTTTACAACTGTTACGCATTTAATTCATGCCTTTGACCTCTCACATTAGACTAGCATTTGTGGCTGTTGGATTTGCCGGGCGGGTCCGGGCAGTCTTACACCATAAAAGAGTCTAACCTCGTGTCTTAGGCGGTTTATTATTACACATCTTTATTTAACTCCAAAGTGGATTAATATCCCTATTCATATTTGTAAATAAATTCCAAATATACTTATGTCCATAATTGCCACCAAAATTATATCCATTTATTTCAGGTATACAAATTATACCAATTATTGCCTCAAATTAATTGTATGCCTTTTAAGGCCATTACATGCCAATTCATAATATGTATATATTCAATATTACCCCCATCGTCCCCATGTTGTTTGTTCGCTTATCATGATATATATATATATATATATTATGTATTAGACTAGCAATTAGTCTAACACATAAAAGGGAAGAAACATCGCAAATTTTCATAACACACTAAATGGATCTAACTTGCAAATAAGGATTACAACATAACTTGCATAAACTTTGAATTGTCATGAATCTAAACATAGGCCTAAAGGTGTGAACTTGCATACACGAATATAGTTTTCACCCAAACTGGCATATATGAATATAGTTTTCACCCAAACTTGCATAGGCTATAGTCACAAACTTGCATAAAACTATGTACGTCATAGATCTAAACCTAAAGGTGTAAACTTGCATATATGTGAATCCAATTTCTACCTAAACTTGCATATAGTCATTTTACTTGGTTCACATGTAAACTTGTGTACAATTCACATAGAAACTAGCATATAATCTACACCCAAACTTGCATATAAAGTGATGTCAAACATGAATCAAGTTGAACATAGGTGATTGGGCATATACAAAGGGATCCACAACAAAAACTATCATTATGAACAACTAGCATATATTCACAAAATATCATATTTTTCCAATGTTTCACAAACAAGCCATATAACCCAAATTATAACTCAACCTAATTAACTTGTTAATTATCTTATTAAAGAAATCGAACTCACAACTCAAAGAAGGTCTTGAGTTCTGGGATCTGTGTTCTGAAATTGATTTAGCTTGCCTTTGAAGTAAACAAATTCATTGTTGTTGTTGTTATAGACTTGAGTAGAATTAGGTTGGTTAGCTTTTCTTTGCTCATAGTTGGTGGCGGCTACTCTAGGTTGCGGGATGATAGCATGACGGCCATAGTTCTAATTTTTATTAGGTTTAGGGTTTAAGTCTACATGTGTTTATATAGAGATTAGGATTAATTTAGGCCATCCGATCAACCTAGAAGCAACCTGAACCATCCAAAAAGCCAACTCAGCCCTAATGACTTAGCAGCAACTCAGAATTGGGCTTAATTCAAACCTGCCCGAGGGTGGTAGGTAGACCCCTAGGTCGACCTATAGGTTAGGTCGACACCCTGGTCGACCTGGCCTGGGGCGGGAAATTTCCCGCCCTGCCCGGTTCTGAGTCTGAATTCGTTTTTTAATTTAAATTTGAATTTCTAGAAACTTCCGACAGCGCAAACTCGGATTCTGTCTCAACCAGAATTCTGAGACGAACACAATGGCGAACCCGTTTCCCTTGATTCTCACATTTAAAATTAATTATTCCTAAATTTGTTAGTTTAATGTTAATGAAAACACAGGGTGTAATAGTAATATATCACGGTTCAAGAATCGAGGAAGTGCCCCTTGTGCAGGACTAGCAACATTCTGAGTATTTTGATCGAAGTGGCTTCATGTGGTTTGGTGCCTTTGACGTTGGCTCCATATTTATCGTTCGCCTAACCTCCAATAACTTCCGTATCATTACGGTGATTTGATCAGAAGCTACCAAATATATGTTCCCTTCAAGGTTGATATGGATATCTGAAGGAAGAACGGGATTGGCTTGAGCATTTAGAAGAACATTCATTTTGTCCATGACATACTGTCAAGATGTTATAGCAAATACCATGTCGCTCTACATCCTTGGAACAAAGTCATCCATGACGTTTGAAAAGTTCTTGCTGCAAGTCATTTACGGCCTCAAGGTAAAGCAAGGCGCATCATATGACTGAAGTGTATGGCATTTTCACATATATTTTCCTTTATGTCGCAAGCTAAAATTGGCTACAAAGGATATACTCAAGTGGTGATTGGAATGGATTTGATACATTTGATGTTGGGGAGAAGTTGCTGGATCCTCGGAAGTCATTAATAAAGTTGTCGGAGAACTTTAAATTTGGCGAGGTTGTAGATATGAGGTTTTAGGATACCGATCGGTATATACCAGTATTTACGAAGCTGCCACTGGGTGCAGGTTGGCAACAACTGGAAAAGGGTAATGGCCGGTCGGTCGGTCATGCTTTTTAGACACCGGTCGGTTATAAGAGAGGAATACCGGTCGGTTCTACTTCTGCACCCGCCTTTTTCTTTACTATCTGCATACCGTTCGGTGCTGATTCAATGCGCTTCCACCATGCGTATCCACATACCGGTCGGCTATCCCATTTAATATACTGTGTCCAATTTATACTGCCACACACTCCATCCTTTTACCATTCAAACAAGTGGCCTCCTCTCAAACAACAAATATAAATGGGGATAGAAATCACAATAGTGCCGCTGTATTGCTACAAAGGCTTCTTCCTTTATGATGCAACGTGGCCTTTATGTTGTTGCTTTAATGCCTACCAGTCACATATTCCAAAACTGATGAGATTGTTACATTATAGATCGACCGATCAACTCATGTCACTAATCCAATATCCTCCTTGTGAATAACATTAACTAACGTGTCCACTAACACTCCATACTTCATATATGCTCATCCTTATTATTGGATCCATATATGTATAAACATTCTAGAAGTCTGAAGGTGTTTCACTTCCTTTCATTGATACGCAGGCATTGCTGTACATGTCATAACATTCAGCTGCATTGGAATCGCCATATGGAAATCATACATCACTCCATGTTCCGATTTGTGAAAATATTGTGGATGCTTTTCAAGTTTCTCCTGAGCCATTGGGCGTCAAAGAATGATCAAAATATCCCCTTATAAGCTCTTTTCCCAATCCTCTCATTCTAAGCTCTATGCCACCCCTTATAGGTCTCTATTATTAACAGCAAGTTGTTGCGTATACATATACCAAAACATGCTTTGTCGAGATATTTGGTGATATTGTAATCATCTTATCCGTCCTATGCCCCAAGTGTTGCATGAAACATATATAGTTGTATGATTCACACATGACAAAGGGCATTACCGTAGGACAACAAAATACCCAACTGAAGCCAAGCAGGATTGTTGAATGTTCCAACTTACCATGGTACAGGCAAGGGCAAAGCAAACACAACTATGTTGAGGAGCACTAACGGGATCGTTGATGATTGCATATATGTTCTAGCTGGTGGCCAGAGAACTCATTAAGAGTTGAGCATGTTATGTATATGCCAATGTACATGCTGTCCTTATACGACCAGTCACTAGCAAGATTCCGACCGACCCGAAAGTAAAGTGCCAAATGATCTAAAATGTTGTTGGTGCTCGTAGAAAGGCTGCACGAATTATGCATGGAACAAGGTTTCAATATACATACATCATTCGAAAGTCCTTGGCCCACTTGACATACTGATACACATGATGATACAGTAGTGATGTACATGCTCATACGTACTATATATGCAAATGATGATTAACAGTCCATCCATGCACGTCCAATGTTCATTTTATGAAGCAAATGGTCCAAATATAAGTAGCATGTCATCCTTATCAAGTACTTCCAACATTTATGCTTCATACTTTCTGACTTTGATATATATATATATATATATATATATATATATATATATATATATATATATATATATATATCAACCCACATTATTCTATATGATTATGCTATGCGAATCATCTCCATGCATCACTACATCATGTCTTGATGGTAGATTGCTTACAAACTAGTGATCCCTGCATTAGAGAAAATGCTGACCGATCCGCAGAGTATAACATGTTCGACCGAACCATCGTTTGCGACGCGTCCGACCGATCCGTGCACATTATGAAATGATTCGAGTAGTGTGCGCATGACCAATCACTTTGCCAAGACATACCGTTGAACCGATCCATTTGTCAATGTGTTGTTCTCTAACTCCAAAGGACTGTTGACTCATGCATGCTTGCTGTTATAAATGACAAAACAAACTTTATCAACGTGAGAAGCATGAAGGAAGGAGCTGCGAACACGGCCCTATGGTGGACGCCAAATGTTTAAGTCAAAAATGGCCTAAACACCAAGGATGCTTTGATAGCACTTCACCAATTATGGTTAGAAATAAAAATGCAAGGCCGCAATCACAAAAGTAAAAAAAGCATAAAATAAAGACAAGGGAATTTTTATAGTGGTTTGATTCGAGATGAATCTACATCCACTTTCCAATCATTTTTCATTATGAAATTCCATTTACAACATGCATGAAATCTCTCATACATTCCATTTACGCTCATTCTCTCTTTTTATAGCAATTTTCCACACCAGTCTCTATTTTAGCTTTAGATCACACTTGAATTCGGGGAGAAATGGATTAGATCTCACAAGTAAATGATTTTCCTTAACTTCTCCATGAAATTAGTGCTAGATCCGAGCTTTTAGAGAAGATTAATGGCGGTTGGAATGCACTAGAATCGAGCTAGAGTCACTTTGAATGGATGATGGACTTGACTTGATCTTCTTGTTGTTGGAGAGATGTAATTTGATTTATGGAAGCCATTAATAAAGCTTGAAATGGAGCTTGGAGGTTGAAGAAATGATTTGGCGGCCCTTCAGGGTGGAGAAAATAGGTCCCCACTAAAGTGGGGTTGGACCTCTATTTATAGGTGTGGACCAAATGAGGAGAATGGTCAAAATATGTAGTGTAGGGAACCAGTTGGTCGGCCATTTGCCACTGGGTACAACTGTAAAGGAGTACCGGTCGGTCTTACTTTTTGGACACCGGTCGGTCATAAATATTGAACAACCAGTCGGTCATAATAATCAACAACTGGTCGGTCATAATCCTTCCATGACATTCTATATATTTGATAACAGTAGCAAACACCTTTCATATTTACACCCATGCCATTCTTTGGACTCTAGTGCTTTTTTTCTTTGCATTTGTCTGTATCAGAAGCCACGTGTGCTCTTCCCATTATCCCCTTTTGTATGGTTTCTAAATATAGGAATATTAATTACAAGTAGTGCCATTCCCTTATGTTCTTATATATTGATAACTTTAGCATTATTTAGGACCGAACGGTAGCTTGTTTACAGGCAGGTTACCAAAGTCTTTGATATCGAACGACATCATATGTGCTTCTGCCTTTCACTGGCGTATTCGCTTCATACAAGTTGTGTACTGATCGGCCACATATAATGTATACCGATCGGTTCCAAGAATTGTGTAAACGCCACCAATCACATATATGCATGCTGCTGACCGGACGGTAGTAGGAGGAGCTGACCGCATGGTACTAACCGGTCCGTGTCTGGAAGAGTTGACCGGACAGTACAGAGAGTAGCTGACCGGACTGACGTTACGACGTGCGATCAATTAATTCATTTAGACGGTCGTCGTGTCAATTTATGAACCGCGTTTATAACGGGGTTAACACCAAGTAATCATACTCACAGTCTTGTGGCAGGGGTTTGAGGTCCAACTTAGGATGTTCTTGTATGTTAACATTGGTCAACATTCCTTTGTTGGATTCAGGTGGCGAAGGTTTTGAGTCAAGGAGTTCATTTAGTTCAGAAATGTATTCAAACTCTTCAAAATCGGAGTTGAAATGTTTCAGACACATTTTCAAGGCTTCTCAAGTGCCATTAGAAGTTTCATCAATTGTGGTTTGAATCATGTCAATTTCCTCTATTTCAAAATCTTTGGTTTGATGGAAAATATTCAATTCGATAGTTAAGTTCCCAAACGATAGTTGAGGTTAGCCGCTTCTACAATTTATGATAGCATTTTAGGTGGCAAGGAAAAGATGACCCAAAATCAATGGAATTTGACTACCAGGATTAGAACTAGGCTCGGTTTCAAGAACGATGAAGTCAACATGGAAATAAAATTGTTCAGTTGGAATCAAAACGTCTTCAGTTATACCCAATCGTTTTTTAAAAGATCGATCAGCTAACTGAAGAGTGTTATTTGTTGGTTTAATCCCCCCTAATCCAAATTGACGATAAACAGTGTAAGGAAGAAGATTCACACCGGCACCAAGATCAAGTAAGGCATGAGAGATGTGAGTATTTCCTATTTTGCAATCAATTGTAGGGTAGCCAGGGTCCTTATACTTGATTGGTGAAGGATTCGAGAAAACAGAGCTAGTGTTCGCAGTCAAGAAGGCAGTTTTAGGAACACTAGTGGCTCTTTTTCGGGTGCATAGCTCTTTGAGGCACTTGGCATATTGAGGAATTTGTTCGATGGTGTCTAAGAGTGGAATGTTGACACGAACTTGTTTGAAGATTTCAAGATTTTTTTGGAAATTCACATCCTTCTTCTTATTATTAAGTTTATGAGGATAAGGAGTTATTGGCTTATTATAGACTCTTTCAGAATTTTGGTCATTCGAAGAAGAAGGTTTCCATATAGGAAGCGAAGGAGGTAAGGGTGTAGAAGAGGGGATATTGGGATTGCCAACATTAGAAGAAGATACATTGTTGGGGTTTCCGACTTTATTAGAAGAGATGTTAGGATCGCCAATATTCAAATAAGATAAGAGTTTGGAAGGTTCAGAAGAATTGTCCTTGGTTGCCATTGGAGGAGTGTCAAGCTTTTCAATTGGGGTCGAAATTGAATAATTGTCGAGATTGCCAACATTATTGTCAATCATTTTTCCGAGCCTAAGGGTGATGATAGAATTAACTGAGTTATTGTTTTCGTTCTCATAAGAATTCACGGTACGACAGTTATATTTTGGATTCACCTTAGGGTTACTAGGCAACTTTCCTTTCTCATTACTTTTCATTAGTTCCTTCATCATATTCATCATTTGGTCAAGTTTAGCTTTGTGTCAGTTCATTTTAGCATTGTGGGAGTTTATCTATTTCTCTAGACGCACAATTTCTTATGACGGTTGAGAAGATTGAGAGGATTGGGTTGATGATTGAAAGTTGGGGGGGTGCCTATAAGGTTGTTTGGATTGAGGTGCAGCATAAGAGGTTTGAGAATTGGGAGATGAAGCTTGGTAATTCGGATTAGGAATAAAGTGTTGCATGTGAGATGGGTTTGCCGAATTATTAGGATTTGACCAAGAAAAATTTGGGTGGTTCCTCCAACTAGGGTTGTAGGTGGATGAGTAAGGATTATTTTAAGCTATATCATTGACTTGGTCTTGTGAGTAATAGTGTGTAGCCCTTCTCTGACTTGAGAAGTTTGATTTTATAAGGGAAGGTGACTTGGGTCCACGACATGCAGTTCTCTAGTAGAAGTACGAATGGGAACACGAATTGATTCCCATTGCATGTCCTTTTCATAATAATCTTCTAAGAATTGCCATGCTTCATCGGCCGTCTTTGACATAAATTCCCCTCCACACATTGATTCTAGCTGAGTTCTAGTCTGATAGTTTAGCCCTTCATATGCAATTTGACATAAGTGATCTTTGAGAATTGCATGATGAGGACAATTATATATTAATTGGTTGAATCTCTCAAAGTACTTTGAAAAAGTTTCCCCCTTATTTTGACAAATTGATTTATTTCGGTTCATATTTTTAGAGTTTTATGGAAAGGGAAAACTTTTTCAAGAATACAGTGACAAATTCATCCCAACTTCTTATGGAATGTTTTGGAAGAGAATTTAGCCATCTTTTAGCGCTTTCAAGTAGTGCAAATGGAATTATCCTTAGCTTGATTGATTTGTTAGACAATTGTTGCATTTTTATTGTGGACGCATATAATTCAAATTCACTCAGAAATTCATAAGCATTTTCAGAACCAGTAAATTTTGGTACCCCTTGAATAAAACAATGTTTAATCTCAAATTTGTTTCCTTCAGTTGGTGGGAAAACGATGAGAGGGTTGAACGGTCCTAGTTCGATAACATCGATCTCGAAGAGATAAGGGTCTATATATCCATTTCCAAATTGAGATTTTGCAAGTTTTGATTTATTCGATTTTGATCCATCTCGTTTGGAAAGTTTTGGTTTATTCGAGAACCCCTAGGAGAATTATGTTGGCTAACACTTTTTTCACTCATTGTTGTAAATGCAAACAAAGAAAATCCTAGACTTAAGGTTGATGCAAGAAGCCCCTAATCAAAATAAATAACGAACTCAAGTATATCTTATTAGTTGATAATCTCGATTTGAAGGGGGAAGAAGGTCTTATGGTCATTCACGTATAGTATAAATACCAAGGGATACAACCAATGTTTTACGGGTAGCATGCAACCTTTTTTGCTAATATATATCTGCGATCAAACCCTTAAGAGAATCAGTTTCACAAAATACACTCTTGTAGTTAAATATTTTGCAAATCAAATTAAATAAATAGATTAGAAAAGTTGCTAGATTGTCAAAAGATTCCTGACGTAATACGTATCATCGTCCTTTACAAAAGAAATAGAACGAATTCCACACAACAAAATAAATTTCAAATCTAAGATATTTAACCCAATTTGTTTTTCCTGTTGAGCTTGAGTTTTGCTCCTAAGGCCAAAATCTAATCAATTTTTATTTGAGTTCAAGGAGTATGCAAATGACCGAATTTAATTGTTTTGGAGCCAAAGAAAAGTAATGACTTCCTCACCTTATGTTTGTTAGGGGCTTTGCTCGAAACTAGATTTATTTCAGTATGCAATCAAAATAACTGTCACACAAACATAATTGCAGAAATTAAAATTGTACAAGCAAGCCGCTTCCCCTGCAGAAAATTTTTATAAGCAATTTCTATATATATTTTTCTTTGCGGCAGAGCACCTGTAGAGTTTAGAAATATTACAGTGGGGTATGACAGTCCGTCCAGAAAAAGTTTGAGTAGTGCTCACGTTTCAAATCCCTATATTTGCAATTGTTTAACCTCTGAATTCTTTGTTGCTTGCTTGAATTTGTCCTTTCACTTTGACGTTTGATTTTTTTTGTAAATAAGAAAACTAATAAACAAATGAATAGAAAAGGAAAAGAAAAACTGAAACAAAACTAGAAAAATAAACTAAGCTAAAAGAAATTTAAAAAACTAAACTGAACAAGAAAAACAAAAATAAAATAAAAACTAAACTCAACACATACTACACCTAAATATAAACTACCACAATCAATTTCCTAAGGGCTCGCTCAAGTTAAAAAAAATTATAACAGACCATGCCAAAACTCAGACAATTCAAGCTCGCCCTTGAAAACAAAATAATAATAATTCTAATACCAAGTTCCCAAATAGAAAACTCACGCCCCTCTTGTTATTATCAGTAACCACAAATTCATAACCCAATAAAAAAAGAAAATAACAAAAATTTTCTAAACTCACGCCGATGACAAAAGTTCCAACTTCGAATTCTATTCGGCCTTTTCTTTTTCAGATCGAGGCGCAAGTGAATTAATTTTTTTTTGAAACGATGTGAAATGGATTGGGATTTTTTTGAATAAGTCTTTGTGGCTTTGGGTTTCGGGTATGGTTCTAGTGAGTTATGCGATTTGGTTTGTTTGAGATGATGTGGTGCGGAATTTCTTTGTTCTAAAATGCCTAAATTGTGATGGAGTTTGCGCAGACAGTGGTGATGGTGTGGTTTGCGAATTGGATCACAACTAGTGCTGGATGTTTATTAACGGTTTTGGATTGATGAGAGGAAGGACGTGATGATGTAGAGTAGTTGATATTCGGAATTTGTTTGTGGTAAGGAGAGGTTATGATTCTTGTCTGGTAGGTTGTTTTGTGGGATGGGTTCAAACTGTGGGTTTCGAAGTGGATTGCGTAATGTAAGGGGAGTTGGTGAGGAACAACTTTGGGGTTAATTGATTTGGAGGATGTTTTGTAGTATAGTCGATGAGGTGAATGCTGTGAAGATTGGAGATGGTTTATGCATTGTGGCAGAAGTGTGGTGGGAAGGAGTGATTCAGATTTGCGGTTGCGGGTTTGTAAATCTCAGGTAGTTTGTGTTACAGGGTTCAAGAAGATGGTGCTGAAGTATGGATAAAAAAAACTGTAGTGAAATGAGATTATGTAAGTCAGAGGGGAAGAAAGAAAGCAAGGAAAAAATAATTCAAAAGAAGAATCCTTTTATGACTTTCCTTTTTTTTTCCAATTGTTGACAAGGGGACAATAGGAAGGAAACAAATGACAAAAAATGGGAAGAGAGATTTCAGAAAAGAAAGAGACTTGTAAAGGAAGAAAGGAAAGTAATTGTAAAACAAATCTGGAAAAGAAATTGAAAAGTGGAAAGAAATAAAAGAGAAAATGGTTATATATATATATATATCTGAAACAAGGAAAAAATAAGAAGCTAATTAAGAGATTTTATATATATATATAAAAACAACAACAAAATAAAATAAAAACTAACACGAATCGAAAATTAAATAAATAATAATATTTAATCGTTACCTCCCCGGGCAATGACACCAAAAACTTGATCGTCGCTTTCCTATGAAATAGAAAAGCGCGAATTTATTGTAATAACTGCAAATGCACAGATCGTGTAATATACAGGTCGAACACAGGGAGAGATTTTAAATTTTATATTTATATATTTCTTGGGCGAGTTAGACAATATTTGGAGATGGTTTTGAATTTATGCTAATGAATTTACTATGGATCTGAATCTAATCAGATCAATACCAAATTCAACAACTAAATCAAAAGGACAAATTATTAGAAAAGAAACAACAAACAAAAATTAAAATTAGTATTTCCGTTGAATCTAATCAAACGGTCAAATCTAATATTCAATAAAAAATAACAATAACAATTCGTGTTCTAACAAAACTACTTGATTAGAAAACACATATTGTTATGAAGAAAATAATAATCTGGAACGAAGAAAAACTTCATTAAGAATAAACACAGTATACAGAATAATAAAAATGGAACTGAATAATCTTTTACAATGAACACCAGGGATACTTATATAGGATGTAGTCTCCTCTCTCTATGTGAATATAAGGCCTAAAAAAGCATATGAAAAAATTCTTTCCAAAGAAGAAGGAATATTCCTTTCATAGGGCTTGATTGAAGGTTGTAATCCAAGCCTTTCCTTTTGATGTATGGCACAGTTAGTGGGAAGATAAGCATATGTTTAATTGGAGATTTGTAATCAAAGCCTTCCCATTCTTTTTGCATGGTAATTAAATGTGATTAATTGGATTTGAATTCTTTAAGAGGATTATGCCAAATTTCAAAATTCCTTATTAAGTGCATATTATATATATACAGATGCATAAATATGACTATATATACATATAATATATCACTTAGTTCATTTATTCTTCAAAACACATGAGGCGAGGTATGAAGCATTAGTGTTCCCTTCTTCATATAAATAGTACTTGCCAAGGATCGAACTCAGGCCACTCTGTACACATTTATATGCCTTCACTAGTGAGCTACAATTTCTTTTGCAATTGAGACAGCATTGATATGGGGAAGTAGCTTTTTCTTTGTAGTTGGCCTTTAATTGAAATGAAGGAAACATTAATTGATAATCTGTAACGTCCCGTAATTTATAGCGATTTAATAAATAGTTATTTTTTGTTGAATATTAATTCAACAATTTAAATGGTTTGAAGTAAAATATTTTGAATGTTTAATTTAAATATAATGATATGATAATATATATATATAATTCCTGAAATTTGTCAGCAATAGTTGAAGTGGCAATTTTGTTTGAACTATAAATTTAATTCAGTTTAGAATCTAATCATTATAACAAATATATTATTTAAACGGCCGTTGAACGTATTAATTATAATATAAATTATAATCGAGCTCGTGATGTCACGGTAGTTCGTTATTTAACGTTTTGAATTTCAACTGAGTATACAAGCTTCGTTATAAGTCGGATTTCTTCGAAACAAGAAATGTTCGAATCTAATTAACTGTATTTTTCTAACGGAAGTGAAAAATCGAGATTTTAGCTTATAGAGTGTAAGTTATGTCCAAATCAAACTTCTAGAAAATAGATATGGAATCATTTATAAGTCATAACGATATATTTAATTATAATTAAATACTAGTTTCGAATTTGGACAAAATCTTTGAGACATAGTTATAATTTAATTTATAGAATTTTTCCATAATTTTTATTTTTGGAAAATAAGCAACTTTTTGTTTAATGTATTTTGCACCCTTAATCAGCGTTTTTTTTGGATTTTCACAAAAGAAGTTATCTTGTTTTTATTATTATATTTTTGGGGTCGTGACACATTATGGTGCATGATGGTATTTTTATTTTTGTCGACATCGATTCATAAGTAAACTGAGTTTAATGGAGTAGGGTATGTTATTTTAACTTATTTTAACTTGTGATACTTTTATTTGAACGGACGGTTGATGACTTATTCTCCGTACGGTCATTGTCTATTCTGAAATATTGTCCTTACTACTAGCAACTATACATATGATCAAATCCAAATCAAGTTCACTAAATTAAAGAAACGAACTTCAGAAAAGATACATACTATAATAAACCATAATTTGTATCATTATGTATAGGAAGAATAAGCATTATAGGTTGCACTGCTCTTGTTTCAAATTATTCGAGATTTCAAGTACCGTCTTATCAAGGATTTTAGACAACTTAAAAGTTGCTTTTGATATACCTATGCTGTCTTATTAACAGACTGTACAACATGGAGACTCGAAATCCATTTATATCAGGGATAAAATATGCGGCCATATCAATGCAAGATGAAACCATGCAATATATATTTATATATTCATTCTTTTGCTCTCAAGTCACATACCCCATCTCTTTCAAATAGGCTACCCACAAACCACTATATATGATTACACATCTATATATATATATACATACATATATATATATACATATATATGTATACATATATATATATATATATATATATATATATATATATATATATATATATATATATATATAGATATATATAATAAATTGGTTCCTTCTCTATGAAGTATCGTAGTACTTTCTGTTTCCTACCATCCTTGCAGACATAAGGATTTAACATGGCATATGAA
The DNA here is from genome assembly GCA_030737875.1 of Allium sativum. Lineage (NCBI taxonomy): Eukaryota > Viridiplantae > Streptophyta > Magnoliopsida > Asparagales > Amaryllidaceae > Allium > Allium sativum. The sequence continues at coordinate 19,856,464 of JASFAX010000025.1, forward strand.
TTTAAGGGAAATGCACATGCTTGTTCCTGTTAAAGCTGACCTATCCTAATATATACAGTAATATTACTCCTTGGCCACCACGTAAATGTCGAGCTATAAATACACCAGTAAACTCTGTATTCATCCGCACAGCCTCAAGCAGAAGCTTTCCATGGTGTGAAAAATAAAATAAAATAAAGGAATACTATCTCCCATTTAAACACTTAAGAACAGTATATATTCACTCCTACTAATAATCTCTTCAACTCGTGTGGGTTTTTTCCAAGTCACGACGGGTCTATTTTTGGCAGTAGAGCTTGAGGAATAACTATTGGTGGAGGAAAGTGGGTTACTGTCTTTCGTGAATAAGGTGGAAGGAGGAGTACCGTTATAAACGAGCTGTGTGAGTACTGTGCATGGCAAGGGGATGCAACGCAAATCAGAAGGGTGGAATGGTAAAATGGGGGGTCAATTCTTCTGTACCCAACTCGGATGTTCCCATGTGCCCGACAAATCACAATCACACATCAACCACACATATTATTAATAATCTAATGGACTGGTCCAACAATCCAGTCAAAACCATTAGATTTTGTGCAAATAAGTGGCTAAGATTGATCCGGCACATAGGAACACCCAATTTGAATATAGAACAATTCATCCTGTAAAATGGTGAGGCAAGTATTAATAAAAAAAAAAAGAGAATCGATACTGGCGTGCTGACCTGAAACAGAGGAGAGAGAGGAAGAATGGAACATTCAAACAGGACGTGTATGAGAGGAAAGGAACTGTTGTGTTCGGGGAGAAGAGAATCTTGATGAGGACGGTGGTAGTAATTCTTGCTTGTGGTTTGATGCGATGTAGAAGGAGCAGGAGATGAAGAACAAACGCAAGGAGAGGTTGGCGGTTTAAATCAACTAGAGGTTGTGAGTTATATGTTTGAAGAGGAAGAGAGGTTTTAGCGGGTCAGTATGTCTGAACATGGGCTGATGGTCTGATGCTACGCCCATATTAAATATTAGGAAAAAATATATATAAGGGAAGGACTTTTACGTAAAGAATGGGAAAGGAAATGTATAATGGAAGATCCGTTTTATATTTGAGAAGGTGCGGGGTATTTATCAGTGAAGAAGAAACTGTATAAAATGGAGCGGTGTAGAATGTTTGGAAATGGGCCGATAGAAGGATTTGTGAAGCCTAGTTATCTAAGAAAAGAAAGGAAATTTTATATAAGAAAGGTAAGCTTGCGGTATTTTCAAGGAATCAGCGTTACAAACTGATAATGGGGAAGGAGAGTATTCACACGGTTACATAGGATGATTTTATCATGGTAAAGCCCAATTATATTTTTAATTAGTTTAATTTAATTAAAATAACATATTAACTTATAAATGCTATATCTCATCCATACGGAGTCGGAATTACTAACGGTCTGTCACATTGGAATCATATGGACGACGGCTACATAACGGAGCTGGTTTGGAGCCATCTGGAGTTGGTTTGAATTTATAACAAAATAAAGCGGCTAATTGGATCAACTGATCGCTAATCATTATTTAACAATTAACGACCAAGGTGAGTAAACTCACTAAATCTGTCTAATTTTATAATTTTATAACGTTATTTATTATTGATAAAAATGATTGAATGCTGTGTCCGGTGGTTGTTTGGATGAATTGCTTATTGATTGGTTGAAATTCTAGATACAGTTATATTATATATAAACTGTTAGTTAATATTGATCCCATTTATTATAATATTGATATGGAATCAGTGCTACTGTGTTGATTAACATCTGTGGATGCAGGGAAACATGTTGGAGGGATCCAACTGGATTCCCCAATAATTATATTGTCATTTTTCATATATTGCATTAAATAATGTGACAAATAATCTGTGGTTGATTATTGTGTGATTGAGATAGTTGAATAGCAATTGACCCTTAAATAACGGGTATTTAAAATACTGTATAATATATTCGAATATATTGGAATTATATTGTCATTTTTCATATATTGCATTATATAATGTGACAAATAATCTAGTATTCTTAGGAGGAAACCCGTTCCGTGTTATACGGCATGGTCCCTTGAATTACTCTCTTCTAAAATAAAGTTTTAAATAACTGTTTTAGTTCTCACACCAGTCACATGACTGACCTGAAATTTATTGTTTTAACCTAAACTATGGGTGCCCCTATTTTCCATGGGAAGCTAGTAGTTTTGGTTTTGCAGATTTATATTCACAGGGTCCTGATTTACAGCTGGAACGATACTCGGAAAGCTCTGTATCCGTGTATTACTTTCAGTTGTGTTTTGTATATTTTTCCGCTGCTATGTAATTTATTGTAATCTCTGATATTTATCGAATGTAATTTATTCATTTGTACTCTGTATATTCTTGTATCTGATGGAATTGTTGTAATAACAATGAAATGTTCTTCTGTTTGCGTTCTATTTTGTCCTATTCTCAAAGTATCCGCGCTTTCCTTCACGGGGAAGTTACGGGTCCTTACAGTGGTATCAGAGCTTTGGTTTACAGAGCTCGAGAACAAGACACATTAGAACCATACGAAAGAATTCATTAGATATTGGATTAGTAATATCCAATTAGAATGACTCGTTAGAGATAGGATCAGTAGCATCCTAGAACGAGTGTGAAGAGTATATTTTTCAAATAAAAATAATTTTGTTTTGAAAATTTAAACCATTTTATACGTATTTGAATATTTATTTATTTTGAATTTGGACAATCCAATATATAAAGATTTCGCATATACGCGTCATGAACGTATATTCGAAGTTTTAATATACTAGATAGATATAAGATCACACTCTAGTTGCCCGGGGATGGTTCTGATAATGCTGCAGCGTTACCAGTATTTATTTTCGAGTGACGAAGGTGTGATTTCTATATATTTCCATTAGACTGGTGTGAGAACCAAAACTAATATAGCTAGAATACATTGTTGTGAATTGGCATCAAAAACATGATTTTTGTATATGTATCAAAATTATGAATTTGAAACTCTAATTCACTAATTGATTGATGTTTGTGTTGTTTGATAATTTTGAACCATTTAGCCTAATTGAATCACATATTGAATTGTATTGAAAATTGGTCGCATTTGCATGCATATACATGTACTCACATTGAACAGGTCATAGCAAGGTGGCTAGAGCAGAGAATAAAATTTGTTTGCCCGACAAATAGGTACATATTTACTGTAATTTACTGTTTTATTTGGGTGATGATGATTTTATGAGCCGATTGGCTAGCCGCTTTGCTTTTTCTTTTTCTTTTTGAGATTAGAAGGCCTATACGGCAATTTCGTGATTTTCCCGTTGCTCCCGGTGCAGGGGAGGTTATGGCGAAATTTTTCGGAAATTTAGGGTGTTAGCCAAATTTTTGAATTTTTTTAAAAGTTCTTAGAAACTAAAAAGTTGAAGAACTTAAGCCGTAATCAAAATAATGGAAGTTGAGTTGATTTGTTAAACAACTTTCGGCTTTGTTCCTTTTCGGCCTTTGATTTAGAGAAGATTAGAATATCATCAATAAAAACCAGCACAAATATATTCAATTAAATCACACATTGAACTGATTAGAAAATAGTCAGAAATATATACTTGTGCATTATATTTGTTTGAACAGGAAATTGGATAGCTGTTGAGTAAAGATTTTATTTGCGTGCCCGACAAATAGGTAAACCTTAATGAGTTGGATGCGCACTTTTATTATTATATCAACTCCTGTGAGTGCCATTGGATGCGGAGTGCTGGTTATTCTGTGTGTAATTAATAAATGTCGCCATAGGATAGTAACAATTAATTTTGAACTACACTGCATGGCATACTTCCTGAAGATGGCATACTTCTTAATATCGCATACTTCATCATATACCACACAAGCATTTGGAGCTCGTGTGACGAGGTGGAAGATTTACCATACGAGCGAGAGGCTTGTATGGCGATGACTATATATTACAGGTTGAATGGATGACATATATGGACGATATTTTACAGGTTGAACTGATGACTGATACAGACTATTTAAATTGTAACGATAAAATTGCCAGATTAATAAAAACCCCACATGGGTCTAGAGTTGACAATAATCACGTCTCTCTAGTCATTAGATACGGCACATGGACTATTTATTTCCCACACGGGACGAGGTGACGAGGGTTTTCCTCTGGAGCATTTAAAATACACACTCCCTCAGGCTTTGACAGGGTGACGAGAATTTATTCTCTGGAGTTATTATCAATACACGCTCCCCTGTAAACACCAGAATATATCACTATAAATATGTGTATGCTTATTAGGATTTATTGGGTACCTAATACGACCCAATAAATTTCCAAACCTCTCCCCGTACAAAGGAGGTTATGGCGAAATTTTTCGAAAATTCCGGGTGTTAGCCAAAATTTTGAAGAATTTGAAAATTCTCAGAAACTGAAAAGTTGGAGAATGGAAACCAGATCGAACGTAGAGTTGATTGATCAAACCACTTTCGACTTTGTTCCTTTTCGGGGATGAAAAGTTTTAAGTGGGGGAGATTGTAACAACCCGAAAAACTGGGCCAGTTTAAAATTTTTATTTTGGCAATTTTAGTGAATTTTGAACATTTAAAATGAATTATTTTAAATAATATCGTCGAGAAATTTATTTTGAATAGAAATCGAACGTATATATTATATACGTCGTCGTTAGAATATAAATGATTATATATAATTATAAATAGAATTGAAAATGGCGCGGTAGTTCGATAATTCAATTTCAAACTTTAATTGAACATACCGGGTGCAAAACAATCCGGATTTTAGTGAAACAAAAAATAATAGGATCTATTTGAGGATATCTTTCCAACGAATCTGAAAAATCGAAATTTCATAGCGGGAATCAAAAGATATGTCCAGTTGAAAATTCTGAATAGTCGCTATGGAATTCAGGCCCTTAAAAATGGAAATTTTGCAAACGACCTCGGATTTCGACGAAACCACTTTTGTTGGGTCCGTGATATAAAGTTATTGCTAGATTCCAAATTTCATAATTTTTCGAATCACTATGTGAGCGTGGCAAAGGAAAACGTGTTTGACCAGTTTTAGTTGATTTTAATCGACTGGAAAATGGCCATTTTTCAAATGGTCTCAGAATTCGACGAAACTAGTTTTGTTAGGACCGTATCGTTAATACGAAGCTAGAAAATATTTTTCTAGAATTTTTAGAGTTCGTATGTGACCCCGGTAAATTGAAATGCGCGTTCAAAATCAAGAGCATGCCCTACATCTTGGGGAAGTGTTGAAGACTCTTCGAGCACATAGCCTTAAGGCTAAATTCGCTAAATGTCACTTCTGGAGGAGGGAAGTGCGGTTCTTGGGGCATGTGGTCTCCAAGGAAGGGATAGCTGTGGATCCCGCGAAGGTAGTATCAATTCAGGATTGGAAGGTTCCGAATAATGCTACCGAAGTAAGAAGTTTCTTGGGGTTGGCGGGTTATTATAGGAAGTTTATCAAAGACTTCGCGAAGATATCAGCCCCATTAACCCGCTTAACAAAGAAGAATCTTGTTTTCGCATGGGACGTAGATTGTGATGATGCGTTCCGACGGTTAAAGAGAGCTTTAACCACTGCTCCAGTTTTAGTGTTGCCAGATGGGAGCAAGCCATTTGTTGTCTATACCGATGCCTGTGGGACAGGCCTTGGCGCAGTCTTAATGCAAGAGGGAAGGGTAATAGCCTACGGTGGAAGGCAGTTGAGGGCACATGAGAAAAATTACCCTACCCATGATTTAGAGTTGGCCGCTATTGTTTTTGCGCTTAAGATTTGGCGCCATTATCTTCTCGGTGAGAGATTCGAGCTGTTCACTGACCATAAATCATTGAAGTACTTGTTTTCTCAGAAGGATTTGAATCTGAGACAGCAAAGGTGGATGGAGTTCTTAGCATCCTATGACTTCGAGATATTGTATACCCCTGGCAAGGGTAACGTAGTGGCAGACGCCTTGAGTAGGAAGAGGTTGTCCTTGAGTCCATTGTTCGTGGAACGACGAAGCTTGGAGTTTATCTCGATGTTTGATTTCAGACCTTCCATTGACTATGTACCCAGTTTGCTAGCTTCTTTGGAAGTTAGACCTACTCTTTTGGGGCGGATTGGAGAAGCCCAGAGGGACGACCCACAGTTGGTTGAGTTGATAGAGAAGCTCATAAGGGGGGAATCGTCCAGCCATTTGAGTAGGTACACCCTAGACGATAGGGGGTGCTTGCGTAGAGACGGTAGACTTTGTGTACCGCAAGATGAAGGGTTGAGGAAGGTTATTCTTGATGATGCACACCGTTCTAGGATGACCATTCATCCCGGTGGGGACAAGATGTACCAAGATATGAAGAGGGTTTTCTTCTGGGCCGGTATGAAGAAAGATGTGGCCGAATATGTAGCTCGATGCTTGGTATGTCAGCAAGTGAAGGCGGAGCAAAGGAAGCCAGGTGGGTTGCTTCACCCATTGGAGGTTCCGCAATGGAAGTGGGATAGCGTCTCGATGGATTTTATTGACGGGTTACCCAGGTCGAGGAAGGGTAATACAGGAATTTGGATAGTGGTAGATAGACTTACTAAGAGCGCCCATTTCATACCTGTGAAGAGCAAGAGGACTGCTCCATGGCTAGCTTCAGTATATCTTCGAGAGATAGTTCGATTACATGGGGTACCCTCTAGCATAGTTAGTGATCGAGATCCTATCTTCACTAGCGAGTTCTGGAGAAGTTTGCAAGAAGCAGTGGGGACTCAATTGTGTCTGAGCACTGCATATCATCCTCAGACAGACGGCCAGACTGAGAGGGTGAATCGTGTTCTAGAAGACCTTTTGAGGCTTTGTATCTTAGATTTTGGAGGTTCATGGGAAGAACATCTTCCACTGGTGGAGTTCGCATATAATAACAGCTTTCAGTCCAGTATTGGTATGGCTCCTTTTGAAGCTCTCTATGGAAGGCCTTGTCGATCACCTACATGTTGGTGGGAGTCTACGGATAAGATCTTGCTTGGGCCTGATATGGTTAGGGAGACTTCTGAGAAGATTGACTTGATTCGAAGAAGGATGAAAGCAGCGCAGGATAGGCAAAAATCTTATGCGGACAAGAGAAGGACGGATCTTGAGTTTGAGGTTGGGGATATGGTTTTTGTTAAGGTATCTCCGTTGAGAAATGTTGTTCGCTTCGGATCCACTGGGAAGTTAGCACCGAGGTTTGTTGGGCCATTTCCTATTAAGGAAAGGATTGGGCGGATGGCATATAGGGTGGAGTTGCCCGACAGACTTAGTGGTGTTCATGATGTATTCCATGTGTCACATCTGAGGAAGTGCTTACATGAGACCGCAGAGGTGGTAGAGCCAAGCTTGCTTAGAGATGTAGAGGTAGAGCGTGATGCGACTATTCGACGAGCTCCTACTCGCATCCTTGGGTCAGAGACTAGGAAGTTGAGGAATCGGGAGGTTCAACTAGTCAAAGTGCAATGGGGAGAAGACGAGGGCAACGCAACGTGGGAGACGGAAGCGAAGATGCGTTCATTGTACCCATTTCTTTTTGAGGGTATGTCTTTACTTTCTCCTTTATCGCTTACTTATCTTATCTTTGGTATGTCCTCTCGTTAGAACCTTTGACCTTTAGATAGGGTAAACCTATGGTTGAAACATGTGTTTGAGACATGTTATGGTTGATGGATGCAAGTGGATGAAAGTGTTTGCTAGTGGTTGCTCGTGGATGCATATACACACACTCTAGGCACTAGATCGGCTCAGTCACTTCATATTGCATATTGCATAAAATTGTGTGTAGGAAAGTATATTTATGGATGTATAATGGTTGTGTTATCACATGGATGATGCATTTTGGTGAATGGTTGTGCACTCATGTAGATATTGTATGTGTCGATAGGGTTTTCTCGCATACATAATGGATGCATGGCACTATCATGGTTTGCATATGTTCATACATTAGATAGGGAACATATACACACACTCTTTGCATATGCTCATACATCATTAGAAATTATTCTAAGGACAATGGATGCCCGTGGTTGATGGTTTGAGTAGATGGTTGTTTGGATGATAGGATAGGCATTCTCCTTAGCTTAGAGATTTCGGGGACGAAATCCTTTAAGGAGGGGAGAATGTAACACCCCGAATTTTAGTTAATACTAAAATTCACTAATTACAAGATAAATAAACTCAGATGTGGGAATTAGGGGAAACGGGCTGCGTCATTACGTTCGTCTCGGAAAAATACGCGAAATAGAGTCCGAGTTTTCGAAAATCGGTGTCCGTATGGCCCAGTTATGGCCCGATGAAGTTTGCAGAAAATTCAAAACTAAAACAGATTTAAAAATTTAAAATATTCAGATTTGGAGTGGGTCAGGCGGGGTCAGGCGGGAAGCTTCCCGCCCAGCCCATGTCGACAGGGCTGTCGACAGGCCTGTCGACAGGGGTGTCGACATGCCTGTCGACTTGCCTGTCGACAGGGTCCAGGCGCCCAGTGAACCTGGGTGCACCAGGTTGCACCAGGTTGGGTTTCAGGCTGGCTAGGAGGGCTGGTTCTAGAGATTTCCTAAATCTAAGGGTCCTAATCTAATCTAGGGTTAATCTAAGGGCCTAAAACACTCACCTAATCCTATAAATAAGACCATAACCCTACCCTAATTCATTCATAATTAAGTCTTGTAACTAAACTATGGCAAAATGAAATTTGAGCATGGCCTCCACTAGTTCATGAAGGAGTTGCAAACAAATCCCTCTCAAATCATTCTCTAATCCATTCTAAGTATCTTAATCTTCTTCATTAGCTTGCTAATCGTGTTTTGGTGAGTTTCTATCACTTTAACATTGATTGTTAAAGTAAGTAGATTGGGTGTAATAAGACTTATGGTCTTAAATGCGGATTAGTGAGTTTGAATCATGTATAATGATATGTTACTCTATGTTGTTCTATGTTTATGCATATATGTGATAAGTTGGTTTATGCATGCTTAATAAGTTGATTTATGCATGTTTAACAAGTTGATATATGCATGTTTAATAAGTAGAATTATGCATGTTTAGCAAAGTGAGATATGCAAGCTAAGTATATGTTTAAATGCAAGATGAAAATGATATGCAAGTTAAGTGTATGTTTAAATGCAAGTTGAAAGTGATATGCAAGTTATGCATGCTTATGCAAGTGTATGGATGCTTATGCAAGTCATGTATATGGTTAAATGCAAGATTTATGTGATATGCAAGTTATGCATGCTTATGCGAGTATATGAATACTTATGCAAGATATGTATATGCTTAAATAACATGATATGCAAGTTATGCAAGTATGTGAATGCCTATATGCAAGTTTTAACATGTTATGCAAGATATGTGTATGATAATATGCAAGCTCATATGCAACATGTTATGCAAATCATGTGTATGATAATATGCAAGTTTGGGTTATATGTAGTTGGGTTAATATGCTCATATATGCAAGTTGACATCCTCTTAACCCATGACAAAGTTGTATGTTAAACCCATGATATTTGTGATGATCTTCCCCTTTGTTATGTCATGAAACGAGAACGATTTACGTGGGGAACAATGGGGTGGTAAATATGTTAATAAATGAATGATTGGGTATGATTAAGCATACCATAAAAATAAATTACCATAAGTGGGAATTTACCTATTGAGTTAGGTCTACCCCATGGGAATTTACCTATTGAGTTAGGTCTACCCATGTTATGGAAAACTTGATATTAATTAGGGATAATTAATATGGGGGTGATTAATTAGGTGTAATTAATCGACTAAGACACGAGGTTGGACTCATTTGTAGTGTAAAACTGCCCGGACCCGACCGGCTTAACCAGTTGCTACAAATGTCAGCCCAATGTGAGAGGTCTTAGCCATAAATTAAATACGTGGTTAAGGTAAAGACACGAGGTTAGACTCTGTTATGACGTAAGACTGCCCGGATTCTACCGGCTTAACCAGGCGGTCATAACAGCTAGTCTAATGTGGGAGGTCTTTACGGGAGATCACGGTCTTAATTAATTAAGAAACACTTAACCATAATAGCATGTAGTGGGACATGAGGGGTTAAGTGGGTGCCTTGGGTGGCATGAGGAAATTTAGTGGTTGCCTTGGGTGGCATGTGGAATCTAGTGGGTTGCCTTGGGTGGCAATAGAAAATACGATTAGAATACTTAACCAAGAGAAACATGTAATTAAACATGATTAAAGGGTTAAGTGGGATACACTAGATATATGACAAGCTTAGGTGGGTAGCTTGTTGGGGGCCCATTTCAACCAATATCCCAAACGTATCTTTGTGGGCTCGACCCATGTCGAGTGACGGGACACGCATAGTGGGCTTGATTATAAGAGGCCAAAACGGGTTAGCGGTGGCAACGCAAGTCCAACGGGTTTCATATGCGTGTGTGGGCCCGGGCTGGTAGATAAGTCGTTGTTGCATCGTGTAGATATAAAGCCGTGCACCGTTGATAGTATTGGGTAGCCACTTTAGGGGAGTGATACACCCCACTGGGGGACCAGCACGGGTATCTACGGTAGGGAGCCGATCGATGGGGAGTAGTGGGTACACCTAGTAAAGATAGGGGCAGACGGCACCTATGCAGGGGTACACGAAACTACTGGGTAAAATTACTGGGTACACCTAGTGGAGATAGGGGCAGACGGCACCTATGTAGTGGGCTAGGAGTACATGAGATTACTGGGGAAGTTTTCTAAGTCCTTGGAAGGGATCAACCTTAAGTAGGAATGACTGGTGTGGTGCAGTTAGTAATTATCCTTGGGTGGGTAGATGCGTCCTGACGGTTATCTTAGTTTATCCTAAGTCTACCAAGCTGCTTAGTGTAGCCATTCATCCCCAGATATTACCGTGGTCAAGTTTATGTCTTCTCTGGTTACTTTAATGATTGTATTGTTAAAGTTATAGGACTCACTCAGACTTATGTCTGACCCCGTTGTTTTTATCTTTTTCCCAACCCTCAGGTCCTACGGTGGATCCTAGCGGTAGTAGAGCTTGATCGGATTTCTGTTTCCAGTCTTGCAGAGCTTGGGTAGATGTAAAGCTCCAGTTATCCAGTTATCTTTTCTTTTCTTATGGCTATTGTATGAGAGAGTGGGATTATGTACTTCTTTATTTAGACAGATATTGTACTTAACTTTTATCATGGTTTTATGATGTAACCAGACATGTTTATTTCCGCTGTTATGAGATGATGTTTTAAATTTCAAATACTGTTTATATCTGTCTGGGTGTGATTTTTCTGTTCTATATTCACTAAAATACTCCACCGATGTTATGGCATTCCCTTAGCGAGTGACTATAGCGGGCGTGGGGTGTTACACGTGGTATCAGAGCAAAGGTTACCGGAACAGATAAAATTTTTAGAAAACTATTTTTCTAAAACATTTTTGGAAGAAATATTTTCAAAAACATGTCTTTTAAGAGAAAAGTTTTTGAAAGAAAAGCATAATCCCCAATAGCCATATCTATATCCTTCGAATTCTCCGTTTTGAATCTTTCCTTTTTCGTTTCAGCATGGCTGAGGATCTTAACTTTCCGGAGGGTGTGACGGTACCAGTATGGTATAGGAGATTGATGGAGGCCAGGGCCACCACTGCGGGTCCAGCCAATGTTCCTCCACCAACCGTAGCACCCGATCTTCCTCCTCCCCCTCCTCCTCGCACGGATACTTTTGCTAAGACTTGCAAGGAATTTAAAGCTATGGGAGGGAAACCTTTTCAAGGATCTGAAACCTTTGTGGAGGCTAGAGATTGGCTTAAGGAGGTGGAAGAGTTGATAGATATCTTTGAGATGGAAGAAGGGAAGAAAGTCAAGTTGGCTGCTTGGTTAATGAAGGGAGAGGCCTCATTCTGGTGGGAGGTTACTAATGGAGAACGCCCCGTTGACTCTTGGGCGGATTTTAAGCAAAGATTTGTGGCAAAGTTTCTCTCAAGGGCGGAGGAAAACTTGTATATGGAAAGATTCTTGACTCTAAAGCAAGGAAATCTTTCGGTGAATGAATATGTTAACAAGTTTAATCAATTGGCAAGGTTTGGCCTAGACATGGTGAATACACCGGAGAAGAAGGCTTTGAGGTTCGTGAAAGGCTTGAATGAACCGATGCATGGGTTGGCTATGACTCACATCCCTATGGGGGCCACCTTTGAGAAGCTAGTTGACATGGCACTCATGTATGAGGAAGAGAAGGGTCCTAATGCTAATAAGGCACCCGAGAAGAAGGGAGATCAAAAGAGACCTCAGCAACAACAACAAAGCAAAGGTGGGAAAGGTAACGGTGGCAAGAGCAAGAAGAAGAAGTGTTTCAATTGTGGGACACCTGGCCACCTAAGCAAAGATTGTCGCAAGAAAAAGAAGACTGGCTGCTTCAACTGTGGCGAAGCAGGGCACTTAGTGAAGGATTGCCCTAAGAAAGGGCAAAGGACGGGATCTACCTCTGGAGGACAGGTGCAAGCTCTTATGGCACCGAGTCAGGTTAGGGGGCAAGTACAGGCTCTCGCGGTTCCACCGACTCAGGAGAGAGGTAGAACTATTTCCGTTGAAAGTCTGGTTTTTCTATTTGACCATCCTGTCCGTACATTGTTTGATTCAGGCGCATCGCATTCGTTTATTTCATCATCATTAGTTGAGTCACTGCACCTAGACACCAGTCTGGTAGATGATCCCTTGGTTGTTTCAAACCCAATTGGGGGCTCCACTTATTTGTCCATGATATGTTTGGGTTTGAAGATTTCTATACTTAGCATTGAGTTTAGATGTGATGCTTTTGTGTTGGGCTTCACGGGCTATGGGTTGATTTTGGGCATGGACTGGTTATCCAGTAATGGTGCCGTTCTTGATTGCGAAAGGAGAGTTGTTAGGCTCATGACCCACTTGGGTAACACTCTCGAGATTTCTTGTAATCCCATGGACTCTGTCATGCTAAGTTACCTTGAATCGCTTGACGCTTCGGTCGAGAGTTTGCAATCTATGAGAGTGGTCCGGGAATATCCGGATGTGTTTGAGGAGGTGAAGGGCTTACCTCCGAAGCGGGAGATTGACTTCCGAATATATTTGGTGGATAATGCTAAACCGGTATCTTTACCAGTGCGCCACATGGCTCCTCGTGAGAGGAGGGAACTCCATAAGCAAGTAGGGGAGTTGCTTGAGAAGGGGTTCATAAGACGGAGCATATCGGAGTGGGGTGCTCCAGTAGTATTCGCTACGAAGGCGGATGGGTCCCTCAGACTTTGTGTAGATTATAGAGAACTCAACAAGCTCACAAAGAAGAATAGACACCCATTGCCGAGAATAGATGATCTTTTCGATCAGTTGGTTGGCGCTTCAGTATTTTCTCAGTTGGACTTGGCCACGGGGTTTCATCAGTTGAGGGTGGCTGAGGATAGCATAGACAAGACTGCCTTTAGAACTCCGGATGGTTTCTATGAGTGGATGGTGATGCCATTTGGGTTGACGAACGCCCCTGCATACTTTGTTGATTTGATGAGTAGGGTGTTCAGGGAGTTCCTTAATAAATTTGTGGTGGTCTTTGTGGATGATATCTTAGTATTTTCTAAGAGTGAGGAAGAGCATGCCCTACATCTTGGGGAAGTGTTGAAGACTCTTCGAGCACATAGCCTTAAGGCTAAATTCGCTAAATGTCACTTCTGGAGGAGGGAAGTGCGGTTCTTGGGGCATGTGGTCTCCAAGGAAGGGATAGCTGTGGATCCCGCGAAGGTAGTATCAATTCAGGATTGGAAGGTTCCGAATAATGCTACCGAAGTAAGAAGTTTCTTGGGGTTGGCGGGTTATTATAGGAAGTTTATCAAAGACTTCGCGAAGATATCAGCCCCATTAACCCGCTTAACAAAGAAGAATCTTGTTTTCGCATGGGACGTAGATTGTGATGATGCGTTCCGACGGTTAAAGAGAGCTTTAACCACTGCTCCAGTTTTAGTGTTGCCAGATGGGAGCAAGCCATTTGTTGTCTATACCGATGCCTGTGGGACAGGCCTTGGCGCAGTCTTAATGCAAGAGGGAAGGGTAATAGCCTACGGTGGAAGGCAGTTGAGGGCACATGAGAAAAATTACCCTACCCATGATTTAGAGTTGGCCGCTATTGTTTTTGCGCTTAAGATTTGGCGCCATTATCTTCTCGGTGAGAGATTCGAGCTGTTCACTGACCATAAATCATTGAAGTACTTGTTTTCTCAGAAGGATTTGAATCTGAGACAGCAAAGGTGGATGGAGTTCTTAGCATCCTATGACTTCGAGATATTGTATACCCCTGGCAAGGGTAACGTAGTGGCAGACGCCTTGAGTAGGAAGAGGTTGTCCTTGAGTCCATTGTTCGTGGAACGACGAAGCTTGGAGTTTATCTCGATGTTTGATTTCAGACCTTCCATTGACTATGTACCCGGTTTGCTAGCTTCTTTGGAAGTTAGACCTACTCTTTTGGGGCGGATTGGAGAAGCCCAGAGGGACGACCCACAGTTGGTTGAGTTGATAGAGAAGCTCATAAGGGGGGAATCGTCCAGCCATTTGAGTAGGTACACCCTAGACGATAGGGGGTGCTTGCGTAGAGACGGTAGACTTTGTGTACCGCAAGATGAAGGGTTGAGGAAGGTTATTCTTGATGATGCACACCGTTCTAGGATGACCATTCATCCCGGTGGGGACAAGATGTACCAAGATATGAAGAGGGTTTTCTTCTGGGCCGGTATGAAGAAAGATGTGGCCGAATATGTAGCTCGATGCTTGGTATGTCAGCAAGTGAAGGCGGAGCAAAGGAAGCCAGGTGGGTTGCTTCACCCATTGGAGGTTCCGCAATGGAAGTGGGATAGCGTCTCGATGGATTTTATTGACGGGTTACCCAGGTCGAGGAAGGGTAATACAGGAATTTGGGTAGTGGTAGATAGACTTACTAAGAGCGCCCATTTCATACCTGTGAAGAGCAAGAGGACTGCTCCATGGCTAGCTTCAGTATATCTTCGAGAGATAGTTCGATTACATGGGGTACCCTCTAGCATAGTTAGTGATCGAGATCCTATCTTCACTAGCGAGTTCTGGAGAAGTTTGCAAGAAGCAGTGGGGACTCAATTGTGTCTGAGCACTGCATATCATCCTCAGACAGACGGCCAGACTGAGAGGGTGAATCGTGTTCTAGAAGACCTTTTGAGGCTTTGTATCTTAGATTTTGGAGGTTCATGGGAAGAACATCTTCCACTGGTGGAGTTCGCATATAATAACAGCTTTCAGTCCAGTATTGGTATGGCTCCTTTTGAAGCTCTCTATGGAAGGCCTTGTCGATCACCTACATGTTGGTGGGAGTCTACGGATAAGATCTTGCTTGGGCCTGATATGGTTAGGGAGACTTCTGAGAAGATTGACTTGATTCGAAGAAGGATGAAAGCAGCGCAGGATAGGCAAAAATCTTATGCGGACAAGAGAAGGACGGATCTTGAGTTTGAGGTTGGGGATATGGTTTTTGTTAAGGTATCTCCGTTGAGAAATGTTGTTCGCTTCGGATCCACTGGGAAGTTAGCACCGAGGTTTGTTGGGCCATTTCCTATTAAGGAAAGGATTGGGCGGATGGCATATAGGGTGGAGTTGCCCGACAGACTTAGTGGTGTTCATGATGTATTCCATGTGTCACATCTGAGGAAGTGCTTACATGAGACCGCAGAGGTGGTAGAGCCAAGCTTGCTTAGAGATGTAGAGGTAGAGCGTGATGCGACTATTCGACGAGCTCCTACTCGCATCCTTGGGTCAGAGACTAGGAAGTTGAGGAATCGGGAGGTTCAACTAGTCAAAGTGCAATGGGGAGAAGACGAGGGCAACGCAACGTGGGAGACGGAAGCGAAGATGCGTTCATTGTACCCATTTCTTTTTGAGGGTATGTCTTTACTTTCTCCTTTATCGCTTACTTATCTTATCTTTGGTATGTCCTCTCGTTAGAACCTTTGACCTTTAGATAGGGTAAACCTATGGTTGAAACATGTGTTTGAGACATGTTATGGTTGATGGATGCAAGTGGATGAAAGTGTTTGCTAGTGGTTGCTCGTGGATGCATATACACACACTCTAGGCACTAGATCGGCTCAGTCACTTCATATTGCATATTGCATAAAATTGTGTGTAGGAAAGTATATTTATGGATGTATAATGGTTGTGTTATCACATGGATGATGCATTTTGGTGAATGGTTGTGCACTCATGTAGATATTGTATGTGTCGATAGGGTTTTCTCGCATACATAATGGATGCATGGCACTATCATGGTTTGCATATGTTCATACATTAGATAGGGAACATATACACACACTCTTTGCATATGCTCATACATCATTAGAAATTATTCTAAGGACAATGGATGCCCGTGGTTGATGGTTTGAGTAGATGGTTGTTTGGATGATAGGATAGGCATTCTCCTTAGCTTAGAGATTTCGGGGACGAAATCCTTTAAGGAGGGGAGAATGTAACACCCCGAATTTTAGTTAATACTAAAATTCACTAATTACAAGATAAATAAACTCAGATGTGGGAATTAGGGGAAACGGGCTGCGTCATTACGTTCGTCTCGGAAAAATACGCGAAATAGAGTCCGAGTTTTCGAAAATCGGTGTCCGTATGGCCCAGTTATGGCCCGATGAAGTTTGCAGAAAATTCAAAACTAAAACAGATTTAAAAATTTAAAATATTCAGATTTGGAGTGGGCCAGGCGGGGTCAGGCGGGAAGCTTCCCGCCCAGCCCATGTCGACAGGGCTGTCGACAGGCCTGTCGACAGGGGTGTCGACATGCCTGTCGACTTGCCTGTCGACAGGGTCCAGGCGCCCAGTGAACCTGGGTGCACCAGGTTGCACCAGGTTGGGTTTCAGGCTGGCTAGGAGGGCTGGTTCTAGAGATTTCCTAAATCTAAGGGTCCTAATCTAATCTAGGGTTAATCTAAGGGCCTAAAACACTCACCTAATCCTATAAATAAGACCATAACCCTACCCTAATTCATTCATAATTAAGTCTTGTAACTAAACTATGGCAAAATGAAATTTGAGCATGGCCTCCACTAGTTCATGAAGGAGTTGCAAACAAATCCCTCTCAAATCATTCTCTAATCCATTCTAAGTATCTTAATCTTCTTCATTAGCTTGCTAATCGTGTTTTGGTGAGTTTCTATCACTTTAACATTGATTGTTAAAGTAAGTAGATTGGGTGTAATAAGACTTATGGTCTTAAATGCGGATTAGTGAGTTTGAATCATGTATAATGATATGTTACTCTATGTTGTTCTATGTTTATGCATATATGTGATAAGTTGGTTTATGCATGCTTAATAAGTTGATTTATGCATGTTTAACAAGTTGATATATGCATGTTTAATAAGTAGAATTATGCATGTTTAGCAAAGTGAGATATGCAAGCTAAGTATATGTTTAAATGCAAGATGAAAATGATATGCAAGTTAAGTGTATGTTTAAATGCAAGTTGAAAGTGATATGCAAGTTATGCATGCTTATGCAAGTGTATGGATGCTTATGCAAGTCATGTATATGGTTAAATGCAAGATTTATGTGATATGCAAGTTATGCATGCTTATGCGAGTATATGAATACTTATGCAAGATATGTATATGCTTAAATAACATGATATGCAAGTTATGCAAGTATGTGAATGCCTATATGCAAGTTTTAACATGTTATGCAAGATATGTGTATGATAATATGCAAGCTCATATGCAACATGTTATGCAAATCATGTGTATGATAATATGCAAGTTTGGGTTATATGTAGTTGGGTTAATATGCTCATATATGCAAGTTGACATCCTCTTAACCCATGACAAAGTTGTATGTTAAACCCATGATATTTGTGATGATCTTCCCCTTTGTTATGTCATGAAACGAGAACGATTTACGTGGGGAACGATGGGGTGGTAAATATGTTAATAAATGAATGATTGGGTATGATTAAGCATACCATAAAAATAAATTACCATAAGTGGGAATTTACCTATTGAGTTAGGTCTACCCCATGGGAATTTACCTATTGAGTTAGGTCTACCCATGTTATGGAAAACTTGATATTAATTAGGGATAATTAATATGGGGGTGATTAATTAGGTGTAATTAATCGACTAAGACACGAGGTTGGACTCATTTGTAGTGTAAAACTGCCCGGACCCGACCGGCTTAACCAGTTGCTACAAATGTCAGCCCAATGTGAGAGGTCTTAGCCATAAATTAAATACGTGGTTAAGGTAAAGACACGAGGTTAGACTCTGTTATGACGTAAGACTGCCCGGATTCTACCGGCTTAACCAGGCGGTCATAACAGCTAGTCTAATGTGGGAGGTCTTTACGGGAGATCACGGTCTTAATTAATTAAGAAACACTTAACCATAATAGCATGTAGTGGGACATGAGGGGTTAAGTGGGTGCCTTGGGTGGCATGAGGAAATTTAGTGGTTGCCTTGGGTGGCATGTGGAATCTAGTGGGTTGCCTTGGGTGGCAATAGAAAATACGATTAGAATACTTAACCAAGAGAAACATGTAATTAAACATGATTAAAGGGTTAAGTGGGATACACTAGATATATGACAAGCTTAGGTGGGTAGCTTGTTGGGGGCCCATTTCAACCAATATCCCAAACGTATCTTTGTGGGCTCGACCCATGTCGAGTGACGGGACACGCATAGTGGGCTTGATTATAAGAGGCCAAAACGGGTTAGCGGTGGCAACGCAAGTCCAACGGGTTTCATATGCGTGTGTGGGCCCGGGCTGGTAGATAAGTCGTTGTTGCATCGTGTAGATATAAAGCCGTGCACCGTTGATAGTATTGGGTAGCCACTTTAGGGGAGTGATACACCCCACTGGGGGACCAGCACGGGTATCTACGGTAGGGAGCCGATCGATGGGGAGTAGTGGGTACACCTAGTAAAGATAGGGGCAGACGGCACCTATGCAGGGGTACACGAAACTACTGGGTAAAATTACTGGGTACACCTAGTGGAGATAGGGGCAGACGGCACCTATGTAGTGGGCTAGGAGTACATGAGATTACTGGGGAAGTTTTCTAAGTCCTTGGAAGGGATCAACCTTAAGTAGGAATGACTGGTGTGGTGCAGTTAGTAATTATCCTTGGGTGGGTAGATGCGTCCTGACGGTTATCTTAGTTTATCCTAAGTCTACCAAGCTGCTTAGTGTAGCCATTCATCCCCAGATATTACCGTGGTCAAGTTTATGTCTTCTCTGGTTACTTTAATGATTGTATTGTTAAAGTTATAGGACTCACTCAGACTTATGTCTGACCCCGTTGTTTTTATCTTTTTCCCAACCCTCAGGTCCTACGGTGGATCCTAGCGGTAGTAGAGCTTGATCGGATTTCTGTTTCCAGTCTTGCAGAGCTTGGGTAGATGTAAAGCTCCAGTTATCCAGTTATCTTTTCTTTTCTTATGGCTATTGTATGAGAGAGTGGGATTATGTACTTCTTTATTTAGACAGATATTGTACTTAACTTTTATCATGGTTTTATGATGTAACCAGACATGTTTATTTCCGCTGTTATGAGATGATGTTTTAAATTTCAAATACTGTTTATATCTGTCTGGGTGTGATTTTTCTGTTCTATATTCACTAAAATACTCCACCGATGTTATGGCATTCCCTTAGCGAGTGACTATAGCGGGCGTGGGGTGTTACATCTCCTCTGCCCCCCCTTTTGATTTCGAACCCGATCCATTCAGAAAAAAAAAAAACGCCAGGACGATTTGAAGCCGCCGCCCCTCTAGCCGACCTCGCCATCGTCGTAGCGCCGCATCCAGGGAGCCGCCGCCCCCTCCCTCCGATCTTCACCTCCTCCTCCTTCTTTCCTTCCCCTCCCTCGCGACACCGCAGCCCTCTTGCCTCGAACCCGCACCCCCCCCGAGCCTCACCCCGACCACCCCCTTCCCCTTGCCTCGCGTCAGTGAAAACCCCTTCCTGTGACACCCCGCATTTTTACATTTTAAAAGTAAGAAATTTACATACGTATACGATGATACGCAAAGCATATAAACCAGTGAAGCATGAAGATAAAAGATATTCTGTTTATACTTCTAGAATTAAGGTAAACGGGATTCACCATTGCGTTCGTCTCGGAAAAATACGCGAAATAGAGTCCGAGTTTTCGAGAATCGGAGTCCGTATGACCCGTTAAAGGCCCAAAGAAGATTTCTGGAAATTTGAAATTCGGAAATAGGTTTGAAAACCAGATCTGGGGCTAGGCGGGAAGTTTCCCCGCCTAGGCCAAGTCGACAGGGCTGTCGACAGGCCTGTCGACTTGGGCTCAGACCAAGTCGACAGCCCTGTCGACTTGCCTGTCGACAGGGCGTGGTCGGGGCACATTGCCTGGCGCACCTGTTTGTCTCACCTGGCCTTGTTCTTGGGCTGGTTCTGGAAGCTTCCGAGATCTGATGGTCCTAATCTATCCTAGATCTAATCCTATGGTCTAAAACACACCCTAATCTCTATAAAAACACCCCTAAGGCTACCCTAAACCCTCATAACTCACCCTCTCCACGAAGTGCTGCCCAAATGCCAAGTGATCATGGCCTCCATCCCCTTTTCCTAAAGCCTAAGCACTCAAATCGGGTTCAAATCAAGTGGTGCAAGCTAGCTACACCAAATGGAAGGAAGATCAACGTTGCTATGCGAGTTCCATGACGATTCTTCAACAAAGGAGGCACCTTTCTTAGCCAAGATGATTCATGCTCCTTTCCCTAGGCCTAACTATGTAAGTTCTAGCTACTTTTAGATGGAAACGGTAGTTTTGATAATGACATGGGATAAAATGAGGCTAAACATGATTATGCAAAACTATATGAATCTTACCTTGCCTCTTGTGTTCATGTTTATGGTTTTAGGCCATGTGAGTGACTTAATCATGCCTCTCATGCTATGCATAACCTAGTTTAACTTGCAAGTTTGGATCTTTATGCATGAAATGCTAGCATGAACCTTAAGGAACCATTTTTACTTGTGAAACATTGGCTAAGATTAGATTTTGGGGCTTATGCATGTTTATGAACCCAAACCCCTAATGTTAACATGCAAGTTTGTGGCCAAATCCTTTATGACATTATGCATACTTATGGCCAATTCCCTTTTCTTTTCATGTTATGCATGCTTGTGGCCAAACCTTTATGAACTTATGTATGTTTAAAGCCAAACCCTCATGATACTATGCATGTTTGGGGTCATTGTGTAGCATAGTATCTCTACGATGTGACTCGTCCATTCTAGCGTTGGAACACGATTTGGGTGGAGGTTAGACAAGCGTGAATATAGCATGAAAAACTTAACTTGAAGTTACATGAAAAACTTAACTTGAAGTTACATGAAAACATGACAGGCGAGCTAAACTTGACATGAACCATGATTTGGGTAAATGGGTATAAACATGACAACGTGTAACGTTAAATATGACATGTGTTTATACTTGAAAACATGACTTGAATTATAACATGGAAGTTGACATGTAAGTATTCATAAAAACATAAGCTTGGGAATTTAACTATTAAGTTAGGTCTACCCATTGGGAATTTACCTATTAAGTTAGGTCTACCCAATTGCTTGAAGCTTGAATATGAACATGACACTAGACTAAACATGAAAGTGGCCAACTCGAGGTTGGGTTGAGTTTGCAACATAAAACTACCCGGAACCGACCGGCCTAACTAGTAGTTGCAAACAATAGGACCCAATGTGAGAAGTTGGTCATGTTGTGCTTAAACCCGAGGTTAGACCAAGTTGTGGTGTAAAGCTACCCGGAACCGACCGGCTTAACTAGTAACCACAACAAAGTCTAATGTGAGAGGTTGGGTGCATTAAGTAATTAATGCCACATGATAGGGTTAAGTTAATTTGATTAATGACCCTTAACCAAATATGACATGGACAAATGGGTTAAGTAAATTGGTTAGGCTAATGATACTTAACAAAATATGACAAGGTTGGGTAGGTTAAGTAACTTGATTTGCCTAATGACACTTGACCATTTTTATACGACTAATGGACGGGATTGAGTTAACTAACACTTAATCAATCCAATACGATAACTTGATAAGGTCAAGTAAATTTTCTTAAGTGACACTTAACCCATTAGACAAACCCCAATTCGGAGGATTGGGTAAATGACCATAGTTAACAAGGATAATGGAAATAAGGCTAAGTGGTAAACCTTAGTTAAGGGAAACTAAGTAATAATCCTTAGTCAAGGAAATTTGGACCACTTCTTAGAAAGATGAGTAAACCGATACGGTAGGTCATCGTTTAAGTATATGTGTAGGAGCAGGCTATCTGATTTAGATAAAGGCTCCAGCGAACTGGGTAACGAAGCAGCGGCTTCGGGGAACGTGAGGATATTCTTGGTATCCCTCTATGAGCTGCCAGGTCATTATACTAGGCTCACGAGAGGTTGAGGTCTGCGTTAGAAGAACCAAGAGTATGCCTTGGTTGCTATGCGAGCGACCTAAAGACTGGGATGGATAGCAGTGAGTCGACGAATACATACTGGTGCCCGAGATAGCAAGTTCGTCGATCATCTACCATCTTGAGTCAAGCATGTACGTACGGAAAGGCAGGGAACACCCAACAGACCATAATTGCTATCTAATTATGGGTGAGGTAGGCCGTAGGATGTGGGCTGGCCGGAGTGTAGTTCTCATGCAAGATTTTCTCTTGTGTTGCCTTTCGCTAGTTGAGGGAGGGGTCTCGTGGGACCATAGCCACGTGTAGAAAAGCAGACCTTAGCTTCTGCATCGGCAGATAAATTGAAAGCTCCCGACCGAGTCCTGTACTACTTGGTTTGCCCTGTGACAGGACTCGGGTAGCACATAGTGATACATGTGCATACAGTCATAGAAAAACGATTGACGATGAATGCGTGGGAAAAAGGGCGTGGTTGAGGGTTAGCGTAATCCCTAGTATCCCTAGGTGGTTGAACCCAAACCGAAATACGAAAACGTGAGATAGGTAAGCATAATCCCTAGCGGTCCTAGGTGGCGTAAGTCCTAGTTGTACAAACAATGATTCATGTTGAAAAGACCTTAGTTAAAGAGAGGGTGACAGTCCGAAACGACCTTAAGGGTCATAGAACTACGTTAAAGTGGGATCTCATGGGAAAGCCCGTGCGGTGTACGGCAAGGGACTGAACATATACATGGAAGGAAACATACGAGTTTAGAGACTTACATTAGGTTAACATGGACCGTTATACGAACTGTTGAGTAAGGGTTATTCATGGTTAACACATGTACGGGGGAAGATACTAGTACGGTAGATACTGAGTATATACAGATAGAGCTCGGGGATATTAGACTTGAGGGATACCTTGGAATGTTATCCTTGATGGAAACCTGACGATGTAATATCTTGTTTTACTTTGACATCGTAATTTATCATGACACCTAGGTTTATCTGGGTACGGTAATTCATCCTATTATCCTGGCTTAGTATCTATCTTGTCATCATCACCATGTTTACTTTCAGTTTATGCATGCCATGTCACCTTTATCTGTTTTTATGCTGGAAGTAGATAGGACTTACCAGTCTTTATGACTGACCCCGTTTTTCTTTCGCTTCTTGTCTTCCGTTTCCCCCCAGGTTACAGGGAGGAAATACTGTTGTTTAGTTCAGACTTCTTCCGCTTGAAGGTCATCTTGGATGGCTTGGACTTTTCTTGGCTATGGCTGCTTTACTGTTTTACTTGGGGAATATTTCATGAAAAGGTTTTTATTATGCTTCTTTACCATTGCAAGACAGGTTTTGTTGTACTCTGATGAAAAAGGCTTTAGACCTTGTTTATTAATGTTATAAAAGATTGATTTTACTTCCGCCATTTTATATGTTCTGTCTTGTGATATTTCTGTGTATGTTTACCAATAATGCCCCTCTAAAGCTAGTGCATTCCTTTGCGAGTGACCCTAGCGGAGGTGAGGTGTTACATTTGGTATGAGAGCAGAAGGTTACCAGACTGGGCAGAAGATTAGAAACAACCTTCTGAAATTTTTTGAAAAACCATTTACGAAGAAGCATTTTTCAAGAAAAACTTTGTTTTAAAAACTATTCCCCAAAAGCCATTAGCAATGTCCTTGTTTTATTAGTTGAATCCTCTTTTTCCCTTCTCTCTCCCATCGATAGTCACGTTGGCTTTGGTTACAAGTAGTTTTTGAGTTAGAAAGGTGTTTTCTTTATGATGGGGGAATAGTTCTTGAGAAAATGGAGTTGAGTCAGGAGGAAGTAAGGAAATGGAAGGATGGCAGGGCAAGAAGAAAAATAAAATAAAAAAATAAATAATAAATAAAAAGAGGGCCAGTCGACAGGCCTGTCGACAGGGCTGTCGACTTGCCCCCCCTGTCGACAGGGCTGTCGACACGAGGCGCCTGCAGATCAAAAAAAATATATAAGCCCGAAGGCCGAGAGCTTTAGCTCATAACCCCAATCCTTTTCTCCTTCCCTCCCAGCCACCAAAACCGAAAATTCACCAACTCCACCACCTCTCATCACCTCGTTTCTCCACCATTCTTCATAAAATTAATCTTAAATCGAAGCTAGAGACCCTCTCCATCCGGATCTATAGTTCCCCTCTTCCAATTCGTGTTTAAATCACCATGGCCAATCAACCCAATCCCTACGAGCTTTACCCTCAATTAACCGCGCAAGAGGTCGAGTGGTGTGACGAGCAACCAGGGATAATTGAGCACTACATGCAGCTTGCCACTAGGAATTTGCTTTTAGGCCGACCAGTGAGGTTTGCGGATTTTGTGGGAACCGCCGTGGAAAGTTTGTTTGCTAATGCGGGTTTTATTCATATCTTGGATACGCACACAGCTGAGAGGAGAGGCTACAAGCGTATGGTAAGACTTTTTGATGCTCGTTTGCAAATCGATGTGGATGATAACGGGTTAATAACCTATAGTTCATGGGTTAAGGGTACCCATATATTTATGAATGAGGTCCAATTTGGGGAAATTTTGAATATCCGAGGTACGGGACTCGATATAAATGATCTTGAGATGGATGATTTGAATGTGTGGGGTAGGATCTTTTTTAATGGACTTGATAGGCAATGGGATAGTACACATTTGCGCCCGCTAGCTAGGTTTGTGATCAGAATATTGCAATATAATATTGCGGGGCAGAATCATGGGTTTGATAGAGTCCCAGTGGTTGTTAAGGCCGCTACTTATGCTATTTTTGGGGGCATACAAATAAACTGGGCAAGAACCATCTTACAGCAGTACCAGATCTTTAGGGGAGCAAGGCACTCCAATATTTGTTTTGGGAACTTATGGACCATAGTTTTTCGCTGGTTTGGGGTGGATTTGCATGATGAGGATTATCTGACACTTTCTAACCATCCCTCAGTTATCATCACTGAAGCTGCACTAGGGAGGATGAGTATAAATATGCACGAACTCCAAGAGGAGCCACAGCCTATGGAGCAAGAAGGGTTAGATGAGGGAGAGGGTGACGAGGAAGAGGAGCAAGAGGAGGAGCCATATGATGGTCAGTTTGGACACTTTGAGGACCCCCATCAGGCACCACAGCATGATGGTGAGCAGGCTGGGGATGGAGCCTGGGCTCATCAGGGCCCGGCACAGGGGGCTCCAGATACAGGTGCCTGGGATCCATGGGCTACTAGGGACCCAGACTGGAGGACTGAGCTGAGGTATGTTTCACAGCAGCAGGCTCGCTTGATGAGGAGCCACCAGGACATTATGAGGTCACAACAGCAAACGCTGGAGTCACAGGTAGCCATGGCTCAGACACAGCAGCAGATGCTTCAGGATATGAGTTCCTCTTATGATCAGTTGGGGGCTGGGATACAGGACCTACAGTTAGAACTTAGGCAAGGGAACCGACGACATGAGGAGAGGCTTGATAGCTTAGAGGAGCTCATCCGTAGCTATTTCCATCAGGATTGACTTCTATCAGTTATCCGTAGGATAGTATTTTATTTCAGTAGTGTTTAGCTGTTTCTTTTGTTGTCTAGTTGTAACGATGTACTGAAATTATCTTAATAAAGTTTGTACGTTATTTGTTTATGCAATTTGTTGTGTCTAATGTAATTATGAAATATTGCACGATAATGTCTGATAACGAAGAACAATGAAAACAACAAAACGGGATATCCCTCCGTTACATAAAAATTTAGAAAGTTAGATTTTTCTAAATTAATAATGGATGGTAGGATCTTGGATGCTCAAATTGGATGAACTTCACTCTTATTTTATAAGGGTGGGGGAAAATTTGGATGAAATTACTTTTTCAAATTTTTGCATTCATATAGAACTGCAAGTATATTTAGGATGAGAGCATCATGGTTTGAAAAAGAAATTTTTAAGAAATTGCATTCATGTAGGTGGTACCACAAGTTAGGCATACATATTTTTCTACAATGTGATTCACTTTTGCACATGTGCACATGTTTGCAACAATTGGCTGAACACTTCTGGATGCTAATATGGGGACATAAATCCTACTACTATTGAATTTCGGGGACGAAATTCCTTAAGGGTGGGAGAATGTGACACCCCGTATTTTTACATTTTAAAAGTAAGAAATTTACATACGTATACGATGATACGCAAAGCATATAAACCAGTGAAGCATGAAGATAAAAGATATTCTGTTTATACTTCTAGAATTAAGGTAAACGGGATCCACCATTGCGTTCGTCTCGGAAAAATACGCGAAATAGAGTCCGAGTTTTCGAGAATCGGAGTCCGTATGACCCGTTAAAGGCCCAAAGAAGATTTCTGGAAATTTGAAATTCGGAAATAGGTTTGAAAACCAGATCTGGGGCTAGGCGGGAAGTTTCCCCGCCTAGGCCAAGTCGACAGGGCTGTCGACAGGCCTGTCGACTTGGGCTCAGACCAAGTCGACAGCCCTGTCGACTTGCCTGTCGACAGGGCGTGGCCGGGGCACATTGCCTGGCGCACCTGTTTGTCTCACCTGGCCTTGTTCTTGGGCTGGTTCTGGAAGCTTCCGAGATCTGATGGTCCTAATCTATCCTAGATCTAATCCTATGGTCTAAAACACACCCTAATCTCTATAAAAACACCCCTAAGGCTACCCTAAACCCTCATAACTCACCCTCTCCACGAAGTGCTGCCCAAATGCCAAGTGATCATGGCCTCCATCCCCTTTTCCTAAAGCCTAAGCACTCAAATCGGGTTCAAATCAAGTGGTGCAAGCTAGCTACACCAAATGGAAGGAAGATCAACGTTGCTATGCGAGTTCCATGACTATTCTTCAACAAAGGAGGCACCTTTCTTAGCCAAGATGATTCATGCTCCTTTCCCTAGGCCTAACTATGTAAGTTCTAGCTACTTTTAGATGGAAACGGTAGTTTTGATAATGCCATGGGATAAAATGAGGCTAAACATGATTATGCAAAACTATTTGAATCTTACCTTGCCTCTTGTGTTCATGTTTATGGTTTTAGGCCATGTGAGTGACTTAATCATGCCTCTCATGCTATGCATAACCTAGTTTAACTTGCAAGTTTGGATCTTTATGCATGAAATGCTAGCATGAACCTTTAGGAACCATTTTTACTTGTGAAACATTGGCTAAGATTAGATTTTGGGGCTTATGCATGTTTATGAACCCAAACCCCTAATGTTAACATGCAAGTTTGTGGCCAAATCCTTTATGACATTATGCATACTTATGGCCAATTCCCTTTTCTTTTCATGTTATGCATGCTTGTGGCCAAACCTTTATGAACTTATGTATGTTTAAAGCCAAACCCTCATGATACTATGCATGTTTGGGGTCATTGTGTAGCATAGTATCTCTACGATGTGACTCGTCCATTCTTGCATTGGAACACGATTTGGGTGGAGGTTAGACAAGCGTGAATATAGCATGAAAAACTTAACTTGAAGTTACATGAAAAACTTAACTTGAAGTTACATGAAAACATGACAGGCGAGCTAAACTTGACATGAACCATGATTTGGGTAAATGGGTATAAACATGACAACGTGTAACGTTAAATATGACATGTGTTTATACTTGAAAACATGACTTGAATTATAACATGGAAGTTGACATGTAAGTATTCATAAAAACATAAGCTTGGGAATTTACCTATTAAGTTAGGTCTACCCATTGGGAATTTACCTATTAAGTTAGGTCTACCCAATTGCTTGAAGCTTGAATATGAACATGACACTAGACTAAACATGAAAGTGGCCAACTCGAGGTTGGGTTGAGTTTGCAACATAAAACTACCCGGAACCGACCGGCCTAACTAGTAGTTGCAAACAATAAGACCCAATGTGAGAAGTTGGTCATGTTGTGCTTGAACCCGAGGTTAGACCAAGTTGTGGTGTAAAGCTACCCGGAACCGACCGGCTTAACTAGTAACCACAACAAAGTCTAATGTGAGAGGTTGGGTGCATTAAGTAATTAATGCCACATGATAGGGTTAAGTTAATTTGATTAATGACCCTTAACCAAATATGACATGGACAAATGGGTTAAGTAAATTGGTTAGGCTAATGATACTTAACAAAATATGACAAGGTTGGGTAGGTTAAGTAACTTGATTTGCCTAATGACACTTGACCATTTTTATACGACTAATGGACGGGATTGAGTTAACTAACACTTAATCAATCCAATACGATAACTTGATAAGGTCAAGTAAATTTTCTTAAGTGACACTTAACCCATTAGACAAACCCCAATTCGGAGGATTGGGTAAATGACCATAGTTAACAAGGATAATGGAAATAAGGCTAAGTGGTAAACCTTAGTTAAGGGAAACTAAGTAATAATCCTTAGTCAAGGAAATTTGGACCACTTCTTAGAAAGATGAGTAAACCGATACGGTAGGTCATCGTTTAAGTATATGTGTAGGAGCAGGCTATCTGATTTAGATAAAGGCTCCAGCGAACTGGGTAACGAAGCAGCGGCTTCGGGGAACGTGAGGATATTCTTGGTATCCCTCTATGAGCTGCCAGGTCATTATACTAGGCTCACGAGAGGTTGAGGTCTGCGTTAGAAGAACCAAGAGTATGCCTTGGTTGCTATGCGAGCGACCTAAAGACTGGGATGGATAGCAGTGAGTCGACGAATACATACTGGTGCCCGAGATAGCAAGTTCGTCGATCATCTACCATCTTGAGTCAAGCATGTACGTACGGAAAGGCAGGGAACACCCAACAGACCATAATTGCTATCTAATTATGGGTGAGGTAGGCCGTAGGATGTGGGCTGGCCGGAGTGTAGTTCTCATGCAAGATTTTCTCTTGTGTTGCCTTTCGCTAGTTGAGGGAGGGGTCTCGTGGGACCATAGCCACGTGTAGAAAAGCAGACCTTAGCTTCTGCATCGGCAGATAAATTGAAAGCTCCCGACCGAGTCCTGTACTTCTTGGTTTGCCCTGTGACAGGACTCGGGTAGCACATAGTGATACATGTGCATACAGTCATAGAAAAACGATTGACGATGAATGCGTGGGAAAAAGGGCGTGGTTGAGGGTTAGCGTAATCCCTAGTATCCCTAGGTGGTTGAACCCAAACCGAAATACGAAAACGTGAGATAGGTAAGCATAATCCCTAGCGGTCCTAGGTGGCGTAAGTCCTAGTTGTACAAACAATGATTCATGTTGAAAAGACCTTAGTTAAAGAGAGGGTGACAGTCCGAAACGACCTTAAGGGTCATAGAACTACGTTAAAGTGGGATCTCATGGGAAAGCCCGTGCGGTGTACGGCAAGGGACTGAACATATACATGGAAGGAAACATTCGAGTTTAGAGACTTACATTAGGTTAACATGGACCGTTATACGAACTGTTGAGTAAGGGTTATTCATGGTTAACACATGTACGTGGGAAGATACTAGTACGGTAGATACTGAGTATATACAGATAGAGCTCGGGGATATTAGACTTGAGGGATACCTTGGAATGTTATCCTTGATGGAAACCTGACGATGTAATACCTTGTTTTACTTTGACATCGTAATTTATCATGACACCTAGGTTTATCTGGGTACGGTAATTCATCCTATTATCCTGGCTTAGTATCTATCTTGTCATCATCACCATGTTTACTTTCAGTTTATGCATGCCATGTCACCTTTATCTGTTTTTATGCTGGAAGTAGATAGGACTTACCAGTCTTTATGACTGACCCCGTTTTTCTTTCGCTTCTTGTCTTCCGTTTCCCCCCCAGGTTACAGGGAGGAAATACTGTTGTTTAGTTCAGACTTCTTCCGCTTGAAGGTCATCTTGGATGGCTTGGACTTTTCTTGGCTATGGCTGCTTTACTGTTTTACTTGGGGAATATTTCATGAAAAGGTTTTTATTATGCTTCTTTACCATTGCAAGACAGGTTTTGTTGTACTCTGATGAAAAAGGCTTTAGACCTTGTTTATTAATGTTATAAAAGATTGATTTTACTTCCGCCATTTTATATGTTCTGTCTTGTGATATTTCTGTGTATGTTTACCAATAATGCCCCTCTAAAGCTAGTGCATTCCTTTGCGAGTGACCCTAGCGGAGGTGGGGTGTTACACTTCCCCCTTCCTTAATCAGTAAGTTTTATTTTGATTTCTTATTTATTTTATTTTTATTTCAGTTTTATTTTAGGTTATTTAACCAATAAAAAAATCTGTTTATATATATATAAATATATATGCGAAGAAAATATAATTTTTATATAGGTAAGATAGTAAAAATATCATCTTTATATATGTAGCAAAATAAAAATGTGATTTTTATAGTGACGAAGTAAAAATAGAATTTTTATCTATATAGTAGCGATGTAAAAATAGAATTTTTATCTATATAGTAGCGGTGTAAAAATAGAATTTTTATCTATATAGTAGCGATGTAAAAATAGAATTTTTATCTATATAGTAGTGATGTAAAAATAGAATTTTTATCTATATAGTAGCGGTGTAAAAATAGAATTTTTATCTATATAGTAGCGATGTAAAAATAGAATTTTTATCTATATAGTAGCGTAGTAAAAATAGAATTTTTATCTATATAGAAGCGTTGTGAAAATAGAATTTTTATCTATATAGTAGCGATATAAAAATAGAATTTTTATCCATATGGAGTGATTATAAAAATATGATTTTTATATACATAGCAACAATATAAAAATGTGATTTTTATATATGTAGTGGCTACGGTCAACGAAAGTGACAAAAGGCGAGAACGGCGAAGACTTCTACTTTTGAAGTGTCGTGGAGTTGGGATAGCTATTGGTGAGAACTTCTCACTCTAAATTTCTTGTTCTAGTTATATATATATACTAGGATGCAGACGGTGCTTAGTAGCACCCGACACCCGTCATCCACAGAACATGGATGGCTTGTTTGTTTGATTGATGTGTTGTGAAAATTGATTGTGTTGTGGAATGATTGAATAATAAAATATTCTTGTGTTGAAAGGAAATAAAATATTTATATAGTTAAAAATAATTATCGTTAAAAATATAATTTTTAACGTGAATGTGAATAAATAAATATTTATAAACAAATCGGCCGATTTGTTTATATACACTGATTTGACTGATCTTGATTGGGATGATAAATTTTACACATCGCCCAACTGCACAAATAAAAATCTGTGTTTGTTGATTTGAAACCCCACACGGGTGTTGGGATGATATTTGGGTACACTAATCCCAATTATTTAATTGTATGTCGATCGATTGGTCGACAGACTGTGTAAGCGTTGATTATTTATATTTGATGCTTATGCAGTTGTGTGGTGCACTTTGGATGGTGGTTGATTGTTTATCGTTGCTATTATATACATGTGTTGTATGGAACCCATATAATTAACTTTATATGGTGATTGATTGGGCCTCATTCCAATCGGGAAAGTAATGAATATTTTAAAAGAAAATTCATGTGTTGAATAAAAAAATAGTCATGTGTTGATGATATTTATGTGTTGAAACTATTCAAGTGTTGAGTAAAATATTTTAACAATAAAATTTACATCTTTATCATATTTAAAATTAGAACTACTTTACGGTTGAAGTCTAATTAAAAATCAAATGATAGATACCATAGTTTTATAAAATATTTTACATAACAAAAATAGTCGTGTGTTGACAGTACTCATGTGTTGAGATTAGTCGTGTGTTGAAAGAAATATAGATTCATGTGTTGAATGGAATATATATGTTCAATTGTTGAATAGAATAACGAATTTATTGAAATATATAAAACCGTGTTGATTAGATTGACGCCATTTTGACGTGAACGATATTTATATCGATTTTATTCATTTTATAATGAATATTGAAAGTGATTTCAAAATCTGATATTTTGAAAAGAATTAGAATTCGAATTGAAAGTGCATAGAAATGAATTCGAATTGAAAGTGAATAGAAATGAATCCGAATTGAAAGTGAATAGAAATGAATTCGAATTGAAATTGAATGAAATTGAAAACGAACTGAAATTGAAATAAAAATCGATTTGAATTGAAATCAATTTGAAATGAATTTAAATCAAATTTATAAGGAAAATTTCAATTTTGATTTGAATTTGAAAAGAAGTTGAAATGGTTTTGAAAACGAATTTAAAAACGATTTATAAAATATGTTTTAAAAATGAAATTGACAAAATATATATAATATATATATATTATATATATAATGGCCTGAATAGAACGCGCCGCGCCGCGGCAGTTCGTGAATTTCGACCATTGACTTCGAATTGACGTTGCGGGAGATCCAACCGTCGGATTCTCCTTAAACCGGAACCGTTGGGTTCGTATCGAAAAGAGCTTTCCAATGAATATTAGAAATTTGAAATCCAATGGTCGGATTTGGAATTATGTCCAAATCAAATTGGAAAAAGGTCGCTGTAAGCGCAGTTCGATGGCCGTTGATGGAAATCGACTATACGGACCTTGATATAATTATTAAAAATATCTATAATTTGTGTAAAATCATAAGAAATGATTTGGAAAAATTGGGCTGAAAAATTCCATATTTGAAAAGATAAAAATAGATTTTTATCGAAATGAACTAGTTTTGAACTAGAATTAAAATCAATTTATTTTTGAAATAAATAAATTGAATTTGAAAGTGATTTTAAAAATAATCAATATTCCCAATACGTGGATTGGACTGGAGTTGAATCGAAATTATCTTCGGAATATTTCGATGTTGGATTTCGTGACTATACAGATATTGTTATGGGAATTTGAAAGATATATTTTATATCGTTATTTCCAATACGATATTTGTTGGTTTCAGAATTTGATATTGAATATAAGCCGGTATATTTTCTATTCAGAGCCTTGTGTTTAATATCAAATGTGATTTGAGTTTATCGTGAATCGTGTTTTAGATGACATTGGTTCTTTAACCTAGTTAAAGGCAAGATGTTGATTTTTGAAAAGATTAAAACTAAGTGGAGTTTTAATGAATCTTTAATTAGATTAAAATGTGAATTGATAATTTAAATTATCAAATCTGAAAAGTGATCGAGAGTGGAGTATCACCAGTTTTGCTCCAAAGCGATAGTTAAATCTTTAATTAGATTCGAACGTGAAATGGTAATTAATTTTACCGATAACACCGTGGAGTTAGGTATGGAGTATTACCAGTTTTGCTCCATGGGATGAATAGGTTGGGATTGGGAAATAAAATAAATAATTACTTCGGTGTGGTTCGCTAATCCCGACTAGTTTGGAAAACCATGATATGGTTTGAAATGATATCCAAAGGAAGAATAAAGAATAAATTTAGAAGAATTTATCTTGGATAAAATTAATGGGAACCTTTCCCTAAGAATGTGATTTTGTGAATAAAAGAATATTCTGAATTGGAATGAGGCGTTTGTTGTGTTTGTGTAACATTTGTTTATCATATACGCGGGTTATTCAGATAGGCCGGGGTTATACTCATTCTGAATAACCGATTCGACGAGATGTCGAAGATGAAGACGGTGGTTGAAGACCGGAAGTCTTCACATCGTTTGGGTGATTACTGATGATCTTGATTGGGCTATACACCCAAGACGAGGGAAACAGTTGGTGATCGTCCAGACGTACTTGGAGATGGATGGATATGCGAGGAAAGTGCCTCCGGTTTCTTGCAGACCCAGAACGAACTTGTAAATGGATTGTGTGTTTGACATTGGATTTTATTCAGTGTTGATTGATCTCTATTAAATATACATCTGTTTGGCGGCGGAGAATTTATTCTCTTGCTTAACGCCCTTCTCTGAGACGTACGAGCTCAGAGGTTGTATATCGATGGACATCAGTCGCATGGAGTGAATTGCCAGTGTGTCACGCGTAAGTGGCAATTGATCAAGGCTTTTGTTGAAAAGCAAAGTCTTGTGGCTGATGATCAAAGCACGGCCGGTGTGGCATAGCTTTGTGTATAACGTGAATTCGTGAGCCTCACACCTCGGTATGAGTCAAAAACGGGATAGTGACTGCAGGGAGAGCACGACGTTTCTTTCTAGCTAGGGTGGTGTCAGTGACCTACCAGCCCTGACATTTATATACTTTTCACCTGTGTGGTTGTTGGATACGAGGCGCCTCGGATATAGGTCTGTAAGGACCGGGAAACGTGTGTTCAGGAATAACTAATCCTCAAAAGTAAGAGAGGACCGACCCTGAAGATCCAAGGATCAGAGTGGGGTCCTGGGACATTTGCTAGAGTGTCTTGAACGCGGAGAGGAGCTTGTCCCTTGCCTCGGCTCATGACGGAATCCAATTTCCAATACGTGATATTGCGGTTTTAATTATAGAACTAGTATGGCGACATGATATATGGTACCCATGCCGTCTATGATTGATATTTATGATTGAAATTGTTTTGACACTATACACTTATATAGTATCAAATGATTTGTTTTAAACATATCAAGCATGTTTGGCTATTTTAAGGGAAAACCCTATCCTCCGGCTTGCGTTGCATTATGTGATGGGACCTGGGTCTTATAATAACTTCATATTTCCAAAAAGCATTGCGCTGTTTTTGTTATATGCACTAGTATTCTTGGGAGGAAACCCGTTCCGTGTTATACGGCGTGGTCCCTTGAATTACTCTCTTCTAAAATAAAGTTTTAAATAACTATTTTAGTTCTCACACCAGTCACATGACTGACCTGGAGTTTATTGTTTTAACCTAAACTCTGGGAGCCCCTATTTTCCACGGGCAGCTAGTAGTTTTGGTTTTGCAGATTTATATTCACAGGGTCCTGATTTACAGCTGGAACGATGCTCAGAAAGCTCTGTATCCGTGTATTACTTTCAGTTGTGTTTTGTATATTTTTCCGCTGCTATGTAATTTATTGTAATCTCTGATATTTATCGAATGTAATTTATTCATTTGTACTCTGTATATTCTTGTATCTGATGGAATTGTTGTAATAACAATGAAATGTTCTTCTGTTTGCGTTCTATTTTGTCATGTTCTCAAAGTATCCGCGCTTTCCTTCACGGGGAAGTTACGTGTCCTTACAGATATGCGAGGTACAAGGTGCCTCCGGTTTCGTTCAGACCCAGAACGGACTTGTAAATGGACTGTGTGTCTGACACTGGATATCATTCTGTGTGATTGATGGATATCAGTTGCATGGAGTGGTTTGCCTGTGTGGCATGCTAAGATGCAAATGATCAAGACTTCTGTTGAATTTCAGAGTCTTGTGATTGATGATAAAAGCACGACCTTTGTGGCATAGCTTTGTGTAGCGTTAATTCGCGAGCCTCACACCCCGGTGTGAACCAGAAACGAGAGAGGACATCAGGGAGGGCATGCGTTTCCTTCTAGCTAGAGTGGTGTCAGTGACCAACCAGCCTTAACATTTATATTATTTTCACCTATGCGGTTGTTGGATTGCGAGGCGCCTCGGATATATCGGTGACTATGTGGAGCCAATGGAGTCATAGGACTCATTTACGCCCCAAAGGGAGGGGAAACGCAGTGTTCAAGCATTATAATCCACATCGGTTGACCGGCCCTGACGATCCAAGGTGCAATTGCGGCTGTTCCTAAGACACTAGCTAGAGCGTCTCGAATTCAGTAAGGACGATCCCTTGCCTTGGTTCATAGATGGAAATCCAACTTCCAATACGTGTAATGACCTGCATTTTCCAGGGGTATAATTAATTTATTTAATTATTTAAAATAATGATATAGGGAACTAAATCATCATTAATTAAATAATATGGAATAATTAATTAAATTAAATAATAGAATAATATATTTAATTTAGAAATAATCAAAATATTGGAAATCACAATATTTTGTGAACTTGGTCATCCCTGAGATTTAATTCAGCTTAGAGTTGAATTATATTGACGAATATATTCAATCGACTTTAGTTGAACGTAGAATTTTAATATAATTAAAATAGAGCTCGAAATGGCGCGGTAGTTCGCTATTTGGCGATTTGAACTTCAACTGAATATACAGGGTTCGTTTTAAATCGGATTTCTATGAAACAAGAAACGTGTGGAGCTGGTGGAGTATATTTTTCTAGTGGAAGAGAAAAATCTGGATTTCGTCATGTAGATTTTGAGTTACGTCCAAATCAAATTCTCAGAAATGCAGCGCCCTGACCATAACGATTTAATTATATTTTATATAAGGATTTAAATAGAAATCGAACATCGATATAACTCTGACGATGTAATATCGAGTTGTGACTACATTCAGGAATATTCTGGAGCTGTATGGTATTCCACTGTGAATATAGATGATAATATTTATTTTTAAATATTAAATTTAATTATATTTAAAGATATATATATTTAAATAGGCTAATTAGAGCTTTAAAAATAGCCACTTTTGCAAACGAAGTAGGAATTCGACGAAACTAATTTTGTTGGATTTGCAATGTCAAATAGTTGTTAGATTTCCAGTTCCGTGATTTTTAGAGTCACTGTGTGGCCGTACGGATTTTTAGAGTGGAAAATAGACAGTATTTCGACGGTTAAAAATACGTTGTGTGAGCATACGGAGTCAGAATTCGACGAAACCAGTTTCGTTGGGACCGTAATGTCAAACTCTAGCTACATGTCCAATTTGGTGATTTTTGGGTATCGTGTGTGATCGCAGGAATTTTAGAGGACCAAAACAAACAGCGTTTGATTAGAAACTAATAAAATAATAAATATAAAAATAATAAAACCCTTCTATAAATACCTACTCAACTTTCTAAACCTAATCACTTTCTCCCTTGGTCAAATTTTCTCCGCTGTCATCTGTATTTATACAGTAAAAGTTCGATCAAAGGATAAATCAAAAGAAAATCCATAGAAAATCCTAAAATCAAGTTATATGTGTTTATGGGTTCAGCGAGAGAGGCTCTTCAATGTAGTAGTAGTTTTGAGGTGTTCGACATCCATTTGTTGTTCGTTGAAACTTCCAGCGCGAGTTAGGGTTGACGAAATCGAAGGATTTAGACACTAATGTGTAAATTGATGTTGATAATTGGGTTTAGGAGGTCGAGGCGAGGTTGCGGCCGAAGTTGTGAGGGAATCTGCGATGAAAATTGTTGATCAAAATTACTGTACGATGGCTAAAACGGGACGAGGTCGGATCCTCCATCGGTGGTGCGAGCTGTACTTTGAGGGGATGGATGTGTTGAGATTTTGAAATGTAGTTTAGTGATGGTATTAATGTGTGGATTCGTGAAGAGGAGGAGGGGCATTGGGTGGAGGTTTGATCGGCTATGGCGTGTGAGGATTTCTGTAATGAGGAGCGACGGGTTAAGGTATTTGGGGAAGAAAGCAAAGAGGCGGGTTTGGGGTAAAAGGAAGTGGGCCGGTTCTTTTCGGTGGTGAGGCTCGCTTAATTTTATATTTTTAAGTTTAATTTAAAAATCTAAATCATGGATTAACTTGTATTTATAATATCGTGACCACACTGAGTCAGATTTTCGAACGGTCAGATCCGTTGGGATCATATGGACGGGAGCAACACAATGGAGCTGACTGGAAGTCCATCGGAGCTCGTTACAAATTATAGAAAAATAAATTGTTCGTCCGAATCAAGTGATATTTATGGTTATTAGCGATGATAGTCCAATGTGAGTAAAACTCACCAACTCTAAACAGTTCTGTTTTTATAACGTATATTTAGAACTGATAAATGATGACTGACTGCTGTGTGTTAACTGTTTGGTTGAGTTGCTTGTGTATTAGTTGAGATTATAGATAACGATATATATATAATCGTTAATCGAATATTGATTCTATTTAAACAGAATATTTTATATTTGCGTTGTTTAACATTTGTGATGCAGAGAAACAGGTTGGAGGGGTCCAACTGGACTCCTCAATATTTATGATACTGTTCTGTTCATATATTGTAATATATGATGTGTTATATAATCTGTTTGATTATGTGTGTTAGAATGATGTTGATCATTGTGATTCGATATTTTCAATATCATAAAAAGACCCTAGGATGTAAAAAGAATTATTTCAATGTATATTGAAATAAAGGGATTTTATAAAATCGATAGATTTTATGAAAAGGAAATATTTCGAAAGTAAATAAAAGGAAAATGTTTATAGAACGAATAGAGTTTTATAAAAGGGAAAAATGTTGATAAAACGAATAGAATAGAATAAAGGAATATTTAGTTGGAAAATAAATAGGATTATAAAAGGAGTTAATCAAACATAGTTTATCAAAAGGAGTTAATCAAACGTAGTTTATCAAAAGGAGTTAACCAAACGTAATTTATCAAAATGAGTTAATCAAACATAGTTTATCAAAAGGAGTTAATCAAACATATTTATCTAAAGGAGTAAATCAGACATAGTTATATAGGATAAGTTACCATTTTGCCCGACTGCTAGCGTAATTCGCAGGGCTGCAGATAGCCTACGGCGGTCGGATGTTTCCTGAGCGAATCAGGCGTAACCATTGTGATCGCTGCGATCTAGAGTCAAGCGAATGGAGTTAAATTCAATATTAGTTATTCGAATAGGAGTTAAACAAATAGAGTTATTCAATTAGAGTAAATCAAAATGGAGTTAAACAGAAATTAGAAACTGATTAGAGATTTGTAAATTGAATGGTTTTCTAAGTGTCTATCTGATGTTGGTTTCGGCCTTCGGGGTTTATACTTAGAGAATTGTTCTCCTACTAGTTTACAGCCAGGGACTGATAGTTGTGAAATGATAGTGATATGCAAATAAACAATGGAAATGTTTTCCACTGTTAATGATATATATTTTCTAAACATAGAAAATAAGGAAATGTGAATATATATATGTATATGTATATGGTTGATGATTGATCGATATAATTTCCATTTGGAAATAATATCGTTGTTTGCACACGTGTTTTTCTTTGATAGTTAACTCATCGACTATCGAAGTTTCTGACCATTTTAACATTGTTAATATGGAGAGACCGGTTGGATTATCATCCAAAGAACCCTCTGTATTGGCATAAGCGCTGCGAATCATATATGCCAAAGATAATTGAAGACGGGGTAAAGTGCAAGGGCTATCCTATTTACAGAATAGTTCCTTCGGTTTGTCCAATCCCAGGACGACCTGTATGGAAAAATGTCTGACAGAGTATATCTAATAGATCGCGTAAGTTGATCTCTTCAAACGTGTTCACGTTTGGTGGCGGAGGAATTCGTTTCTCTTAGCTTTATACCCATGATATTTTTGGATAAGTCTATTTGTGATTTGGTAGGTATGACGATGTGACATTCAAAGTGAATGAAGATGTGACATGTAAAAGATAAGCGTAGCTTCTAGCCTCACATCCGGTAAATGACAGAAATCGTGCAGGCAACATGGCTATGTCGGTCGCTCCGAAGTAGGGTGTATAATCACCTATCTAGTGAATATTCATTTGCTTCTTTAATCTATCAATGATGTCCCATATATATATACAGGAAACGGTTGTTGATCCCAACCGTTGGTGATATACATTCGATACACTCAAGCGAAATGAGTGGTCGGTCATGTGTGGCTGAGTTGCAAGATGTTCCTGTTGAACTCTAGTGTATCGTTCCTAGAGTACACCGATCGGAAGGTGGTTCCATACCTTGTCATAGTTGGAAAACCATTACCCAATACGTGGTTGCGGTTTTGATTGTATACTATATATGTAGAACGTGAGATGAAAACGTTTCTGCTAGATGATTATTATATTGTGGTTGATAGACATTATTATAATATCAGAAGGTTTTTGATATAAAGATATTTTGGATTCTCATAAGGGAAAAACCCGTTCCGTTATACGGCGTGGTCTTATGAGATATCGTTTAATGGCTCAATCTGTTTTAAACTGTTTTACTCATACCAATCCCATGACTGACCCGGAGTTTATTTTGTTTTGTTTTCCCTAAAGTCTTGGGTGCCTAATTTTGTACGGGCAGTCAAGTAGTCAGGAATTTATAGATATACTGGAAGAGCTTGGAGCAGGAGGCTTCAGGATTATATAGCTATAGTTATTTCCGTTGTGTTGAAGTGTGTACTCTGATAATGTTATTGTAAACATATACTGATTTTATTTCAAGGATATGTTATCTATTATATGTTGTTCCTTCCGCGGTGAGATTCGTGTTACTCTGATATTGTGTTCTTCTTCTTCTTCTTTTCTATTAGTTCTATCTTATCTATCCTCACCCTCTATCTTCTTCCTATTAATTTCTTGAATTTCCAGTGCAATTTGGGGTTGGACTTATGTTATTTAGTCAGCTCAAATTAGACCGGATTTTTGGGTCATTACAGTTGGTATCAGAGCATATGGTTAAGTGAATTACCTTGGCTCTGTGGCGTGACTCGGTAGAGATAGGGTTAGCAGTACCCTAGATTGAGTTTGAGTGTATAT
This sequence comes from Allium sativum, assembly GCA_030737875.1. Lineage (NCBI taxonomy): Eukaryota > Viridiplantae > Streptophyta > Magnoliopsida > Asparagales > Amaryllidaceae > Allium > Allium sativum. The sequence goes on from JASFAX010000025.1 coordinate 19,897,334, forward strand.
ATACGAGTGCGTATTTTTATTTGATATAAAAATGGTTTTATATTATGGAGATTCATTGGCTGAGTTGTTTATGAGTTCTGGTCGATTAGTTTGATCCACTATATCGGTAGGAATAAATAAACACTTGGATACGATGGACCGTCACAGTATGGATATGTGATATATTATCATATATAGGATGTGTTGGTAGTGATTATAATCAGATAAGATTATAAAATGTGAAATGGTTATATATAACCAATCAGAATTTATATAAGTAAAGTATGTGAAATATGATGAATTAAATCTGAAATTAAAATCAAAATTGAAATTTAAAATCCCAGAAATTGGAAATGTGGTTGTAAATAAATTTGGATAGAGTATAAGGAAATTTTAAAATCCTGGGAGATTTTAAATTGGTTTAAAGCATTGTGAATGGTATTTGAAATATATTTCTAAGTGGAAGTGTTTGAGAAAAGATTTTGAAAGTGATATAGCATTGAACTCACTTCGATAACTGGAAAATAGATTCTGATGTTGATCATGACATCATCGGTGTTCATTTTCGAGTATGTAAGTGACGGATTACTACCAAGGATTTTGTTTTGAAATTGTTTTGGGAAAACAAGTTGTGTTGAATTTCAAAAAGGAAAATTTATTTTTGAAAGAGGTAAACTGTTTAAAAACTTCCAGGAAAAAAAGGATGTTTGAACTTAAACAAATTAAAGTAAAATTTGTAACATCCAATAGAATTGGGATTGAATTAAAAGCCAGTAAGTGAAAATCATATTGAAATAGATTGGTGTCAAGTAGAATTAGACCTGATTAGAGATAATCTGGGATTATATTGGGCTGGTAAGTAAAGAATTTAAATTGGTAATGGCATCGATTTGAAATTGAATTCGACTTAGGTATAAGCGAATGGTTGGATTTGTGGGTAAAAACAGATTGGAATTTGGTTAGGATAACATTGGTATATGCTGAATTAACAGCAGATGGAAGTGATAAAGTTGATATGCTCGACAAAAAGGTTCAAGTTTATATTTGGTATAAGCTTGAGATTTATGAGCCGAATTGGCAAGTGTAATGGCTGGATTTTTCGAGCACCTGATATTTTATTTTAATAAGAAAATTTAAATGTATCTAGAGAACTCAAACAATTAATATGTATAATCACTTATATGTATGTATATACATATATGATTTACACTGTAACTTAATTATTACAAGATATATTAAGTATGAATGTTTTAACAACTTAAGAAAATATTGGCGACACATTTTATAACATTAGGAAGTGTAGGGAAGCTAGCAACATGAAATAAGTGTGGAAATTCCTATTTTACAACTAACATGTATAAGTTGTCATATACTAAGCAAACAAGTAATGAGATTAACACCTATATATTTATATATTTATATATATAAGTATAGCATGAAAAGTATAGGCATATATATATATTTCTATATACATATGCTACGGCCTAAGTATATATATACACCAAGTTCATTTGCAAGAAGTATAGTCCAACCTTTAAACAAAATCAAGTCCAAAACCCCATCATTTAGGAATAGATTTGAATTTAATCATCACCTAATCCCTACACTATTACTTGCGGCTGAACTAAAAATGAAGACAAACAAAATATCAAAGAGGAAAACTATTTTCTCTTAAGTTTTGTGATGGTAAATATGGAGAGCATTTAATGCAAGCAAGGGGAGCATTTAATGAAAGCATATAGTCTTGTACTTAGGAGAGACCAAGGAGACGTTGGTAGAAATATCTCTTGTGGAAAGTACTTTAAAAAAACATGCTGTATAATGTTTAGACCATTCAAATGAGAGAGAAAGGGGTAGGTAGAAGACGTGGGTTTTTACTATTAAAAGCATAAGGGAAAAACTATTGTTTAAAGAGAAGAGTTGGCCTATAAATACACCATCATATCCATGCAAACCGTTTTTCACAAACACAAGAACACTTTGCTGAAAACAAAAACCATCCACAGCAAGAAATTTGTGAAAGCTTTTCAAGTGAGTAAACCTCACTAAGTTAAAGTTTGATTTCATGTTTTACTGTAAACAGTTTGTGCTTTCATGTTCATATATGTCAATGCAAGTTCTATCATGTTGTTATCAACCTTGTAGATGCTAGAACACCAAGTATATATCACCAGTAAACCATGTATGCAAGTGTTTATAAAATAGTAAGGAGTTCATCACCTTAATCTTGATCAAGGAAAATACTGTTGTTTTGTTTCCTGTCAAAACACAACTCTGTTATTTGAAACTAAACCTTGATGATCTAAAAACACAAACCATACAAGTGTATTGATGAGTTACCTTGTATACGAGAATATATATATATATACATTATAGCAAGAATAAAGGATCAACTATATATGTTTTGAAACCAAGAATGCAAGGAAACAGATGATTCTCTGTATCAACATTTCAGCCCGAAAATTCAAACATCGTAGAATTGAATTACAGAGATATGAATGTAATCAACAAACAAAATGATGATTTTTAAAAGTGGTTTCACGATTTTAAACGTTGGGATGAGGGAGAAAGCTTGAGATGGCCGAAAATGACATGTTGACCAAATTCCGGCGAACGACGAAGGTGGTGACCAAATCGTGGAGCGTGGAGGAGCTGCTCACATCGGGGAACTCGAGAAAAATACCCAATGATTTTTCCATCAAGTGATTTGAGCTGACGAACTCGATTTAGGTTTTGAAAACAAAAATGGGTTCATCGGTTTGGCGACGACGTGGGGGGAACCACGGTGGTGCGAGTTGGCCAGAATTGGGCGTGGAGCGGCGTCGACACTTGGCGGAGCTGGTGGCGGCGGTGCGAAGTGTTCAGGTGGTCGGAGGTGGTGGTGCGAGCTCGATGTAGGGGGTGTACTTTTTGAACTGTGTACTGGAAGTTGCGGTGAGGGGGTGAAATCGAGGTGGAGGTGACGATGGGTGGTGGCAAGGCGTCAGAGATGATCGGTGGATGAAGTGGAGTTTGTGGGTGGAGGTTCGACGTTGATCTGGTGGCGGGGAAGGTGGTGCACGTGCACAGCTGTGCACGTTTGCACAGGAAGTCGATGGCAAAATGGAGAAGAAAAGGGGAAGACTTGGCACGGTGATTTTCGAGTGATCCATCGGTGGATCACCATGTTTTAGAGGGGGATCGAAGGCTTGGCACGAAGGTCTGGCAACATGGGTTTGGCAACGTTTTCGAAGTGATCAACACCAGGGCACGAGAGTTTGGCAACACCGGAGTTAGCAAGGCAAGTCCAAACAAGAATCGTTTTCAAAAGACAATAATTAAATTAAATCAATTTTAATTTAATTAAATAATTAAAAGTAATTAATCAGTAATTAATTATTTAAATAAAAATAGAGTTTTTATTTAATATGGCATAAACAAGTGAAACAGTAAAGATGACAGTGAGGTCAGAGGATCGAAGTTGTTCGAAGAAGTTCGTCGAGTTAGAACATGAGTTCTAAAAGATAATTTAACTTAAATAAATTATAAAACAATTTATTTAAGTTTAAATAAAAGAAATAAATATTTGACAAATCAAATCAGAGTATAGAACATCGTCTGACAGTCAATGATAAGCAAGATTTAACACCGTGTGCGTAGCACGGGCTTTTTCTATACACTTCCAAATAGTGATAAAAACTGTATAACATCTTGTGTGCGTCGCACACACTTTAACTACACAATTGTAAATGATATTTAAGATATCCAGATATGAACCTGAGAATTTTATACTGTATATATAATTATAAATACAGGATGTGCAAACTGAATTAAAGACAGTTAAGCTGAAAATAAATTATCGACTATAAAAGATATTTCGTACATCGTTCCGAAGAGTCCGGAATTTACATTTCACTTCGACTCGGATTTATACGACGTATACCGAAATCGATAAAGATGAAGAATGCAAGGACTATTTCAAAATAGTATCTACGGTCTGTTCAATCCCAGAACAGATCCGAACAGTCGGATGTCTGACAACGTATATCGATCAGATTTTACACATCGACTTTATGTAAGTGTATTTTGTTGGTGGCAAAGAAATTCGTTTCTTTAGCCTTATACCCAGAATATGTTTGTGGAAACAAATGAGTGATCTGTCAGATAGGACGGTGTGATATTCAAAGACGTTGAAGAATAATCCGTCAACGGTAACGTGACTTCAAACCTCACAACCCGAGAAAGACAATAGTTGGGCTAGGCAGCATGGCTAGTTGGGTCATACCCAAGCAGGGTATATTATCACCATCTAGAGTAATTCCTTTTGTTTCTTAATCTATATTCACTGCTGTAACTTCGGTAATCGGAAGGGTCATTCCCAACCGTGGAGGTGGTAATATATTCGTTACAATCAAGCTAAATGAGTGGACGGTCATGTGTGGCCGGATTGCAGGACGTTCTTGTTGAACCCCAGTGTATCTTCTCTAGAGTACACTGATCGGTGGGTGCTCCCATACCCTGTCAGTTAGAAACCAAATTTCCAATAAGCGCTCGACGGTTTTAGATTTTTTTCTATGTACGTGAACGTGAGATGCAAGCGATTCACTAGATGATTATTTATTTGATAAATACTATCATAAATATCAAACGTTTTGATATTAAAATACAAGGGTCGTTTTCCATATAGTAGTTATGGATTGGGCTTAAGATTTCTAAAGTAATTGAATCTGTTAATAACGGAACACCATATCCCTTATTTTTCCCCGTGTACATCTTTTTAACTATGTTTACTCACACCAGTCCCTTGACTGGCCCGGAGTTTATTTTCTGTGTTTTCCCTAAACTCTTGGGTACTCATAATGATTATTATGAGTAGGCAAGTAATTCAGGTTGGCAAATGGAATCCTCGCGAAGTTCAAGTTGCAGGACAAGTCTAGTAGTTTTAACTACACCTATGTATCCAGTTAGATTTGTATTTCCATATCATGATGTATTATTATGTGAATGTACTATGATGTTGTAAGTTGTTGATGTATTATGATGTATCAGACCCTATGATGTAATGTATTTGTATTTTTAAATTCCGTTGTGAGATTTCTGATAACTTCTTATTCTTCTATTCTATTAGTTCTATCTTTTCTATCTCATCTTCTAATTTCTTTCAATAATGACACGGTTTTCGGAGGGTCGAAAACCTCGCCGTTACAGTTGGTATCAGAGCCAGGTTCTTCGGAAACATTTAGGCTTTAAAATAGTGAGAGAGCGTATTTTACTAAAAACTATATTTTAGTATAGGTAGATCGTAGTTACTTAGGTAATCCCTTGACATATTTTTCCGATGAGTCATAAAATTTCAATCCGTGTACTCAGGGAGTTGAAAATGAGTTCTCGTCGAGGAAGAGGCCGAGGAGCAAGCGGAGCAACTACGACAAACGGACACACTGTTAACCAGACCCAAGTGGATACTATTGAAGTAATCCGAGCACCAACTCAGCCTAACTTTGCTATGGTCTGTAAGAATTACACAACTCTGGGAGGAAAGATTTTCAGAGGTACTGAATCACTGGTCGGAGTCCAAGCATGGATTAGATCATGTGAGAAGATTTTTAAAGGACTGAGGTTGGATGACGAGCATAAGCGTCTCTTAGCTTCATGGAATTTGGAAGGAGCCGCAGCAATATGGTGGGATGCCCAGACTGCTAACACTCCTGAGGAAAACTTTACTTGGCCCATGTTCAAAGAAGCTTTTGAAGGTCAGTATCTACCTGCTACTGGAAGGACAAGGATGTACCGAGACTTCATTGACTTAAAGCAGGAAAGCAAGACAGTCGCTGAGTACGAAAACCAGTTCAACGCACTTTCAATCTTTGGGCCGGAACTGATAAATACTCTTTTGAAAAAGAACGAGATGTTTGTTGTTGGTCTTAGAGATAATCTACAAGGAAGGATGATGGGACATTTGAAGGATCCATTTGTGGAACTAGTAGACCTAGCACTTAGATATGAAGCACTAGATGCAAAGAAACCAGGAGCGAGGATCCAGACTGGGGAGACAAGTGGGGGAAATGCCATGAAAAGAAAGATCAACCTAGATTGGAAAGATAATCAGGGCCAAGCTAAGATGGGACAACAGACACTTGAAGGTAGATTTAAAAATGTCCTATGCCATAACTGCAAACGAAAGGGACACATTGCACGATTCTGCAAACAAAAGGGGAACCAGAAACCCCAGCAATACCCACAACAGCAACAGAAACCCCAGCAATACCCGCGACAGCAACAAAAACCTCAGCAACAGAATCAGCAACAGAAACAGAATCAGAACCAGAACCAGAATCAAAGGAACGAGATGGTAGTGAAGAATCTCTGTTTCAATTGTCATCAACCAGGACACATGGTGAAAGACTGTCCATTGATGAAGAGGGCACCACAGCCTAGGGTTTTTACAATCAAAGATGAACCGTCTACTTCTCAGAATGTGAAAGGAAAGGGAGTGCTAGAAGGTACTTTACAGTTTAATGGAATTTACCTACGTGTTTTATTTGATACGGGCGCTTCACACAGTTTTATTTCAGCCGAAACCATAGATCAGTTTGACCTTAAACCAATTATATCACCGAACCCCATTTGCGTATCAAACCCCATAGGGGGAAAAACTGAGCTTAAAATGTGTTGTGAGGATATAACTCTCTTATATCTCTCACACTCTTTTCGATTTGACTTCTATGTTCTAGACTTCAAAAGTTTCGATTTTATACTTGGATTAGACTGGTTAAGCAAGTTCCAAGCCAAGATAAAATGTGATAAAGAAATCATAACCCTTATAACTAGCTTAGAGCGAAAAGCTAGAATAACTTGTGGGAAACCGGGAATTCACGCCTGTAGTTTTCTATACGCTTTAGAAGCACCTCAAGAAAGTCTTGACACTTTGGAAGTAATAAGAGAATTCAAGGACGTATTCGAGGAAGTCGGAAGTTTGCCTCCGCATCGAGAGATCGAATTCCGAATTGATTAAATCCCAGGAGCTAGACAAATGATTCAACCAAAGAGACGGATGGCTCCCAAGGAAGTTCAGGAATTAGAGAAACAAACTCGGGATTTGCTGAGTAAAGGCTTAATCCGACCAAGTTTTTCTAGTTGGGGCTCTGCGGTGGTTTTTGTAGTGAAGTCGGATGGATCCTTACGACTGTGTGTAGACTACCGAGAATTAAATAAAGTAACCATCCGAAATAGATATCCATTACCTAGAATTGATGACCTTTTCGACCAATTGCACGGAGCAACGGTATTCTCCCAAATGGATTTAGCAACAGGATTTCACCAACTGAGAATCTCTGAAGATTGTATTCCTTTAACAGCATTCAGAGGCCCAGATTTCTTTTATGAGTGGTTGGTTATGCCGTTCGGATTAACCAACGCACCAGCTTTCTTCGTAGATCTGATGAACAGAGTCTTTAGGAAAATTCTTAATAAATTCGTTCTCGTTTTCATTGACGATATCTTAATCTTTTCAAAAACCGAAGAAGAGCACCGTGGTCATCTTAGGGTAGTGCTAGAAACTCTAAGGAAACACGTGTTGAAGGCAAAGTTTTCAAAATGTCACTTTTGGAAATCGGAAGTGAGATTTTTGGGGCACATAGTAAACGGAGATGGGATACCAGTAGACCCAGTTAAAGTAGATGCAGTACAACTATGGAAACAACCTCAAACACCAACAGATATTCGTAGTTTCCTAGGACTGGCGGGATACTATCGAAGATTTATCCGAGACTACTCCAAAATATCGTCACATCTGACCAAGTTAACAAAGAAGGGCCAAAAGTTTATGTGGGACCCAAAGTGTGAAAAATCGTTTCAAGAACTAAAGAAGAGATTAACAGAAGCACCAGTATTAGCTGTTCCCGATGGAACGAGCGGATTTGCAGTATACACCGATGCTTGTGTAAGAGGAGTAGGAGCGGTGTTAATGCAGAAGGGACAAGTGATTGCATATGCAAGTAGGCAGTTAAAGATTCACGAGAAGAATTACGCAACTCACGACTTGGAGTTATTGGCAGTCGTTTTCGCATTGAAGATGTGGAGACATTACCTGCTAGGGGGGAAATTCGAACTTTTCACCGATCATAAACCATTAAAGTATCTGTTCACGCAAAGAGATTTAAATCTGAGACAACAACGGTGGTTGGAATTTCTTGCGTCATATGACTTAGATATCATTTATACACCGGGAAAAGCGAACGTAGTAGCAGATGCCTTGAGTAGAAATGCGATATTATCACTTTTGGAAGTCACACCGACTCTCCAAGAAAGGATAATGAGTAATCAGGAAAGGGATGCCAAACTAGAAAAGATTATGCGAGGAGTCAAAAACGGAAAAGAGACTGACTTCGAGTTGGACAATCAAGGAGTATTGAGAATAAACGACAGATTATGCGTACCTGACGTGGATGGGATAAGACAGGAGGTTTTAAAAGAATGCCATGCATCAAAGTTGAGCATCCATCCAGGAATTCATAAAATGAATCACGATATGAGACGAGTATTCTGGTGGTCAAGAATGAATAAAGATATCATTACTTTCGTAAATGAATGTCTATGTTGTCAGCAAGTCAAGGGAGACCATCAAAAGACTGCTGGACTATTACGACCATTAGAGATTCCCAACTGGAAGTGGGAAATGATATCGATGGACTTCATCGATGGTTTGCCAAGAACAAGGAGAGGCTACGAAGGGATTTGGGTAATCGTAGATCGGTTAACTAAGAGTGCGCACTTTATTCCAGTGAAACCAACGCGCACTGCCATAACATTAGCCGAAGTATTCATGAAAGAGATAGTATGACTGCACGGTATTCCAACGAGCATTGTAAGCGACAGAGATACCATTTTCACAAGTAGATTTTGGGAAGCTTTGCAGAGAACGTTGGGAACAAGATTAAATTTCAGTACAGCTTACCATCCTCAAACGGACGGTCAGACGGAAAGAGTTAATCGTATATTGGAGGATCTTCTAAGAGCGTGTATTTTAGATTTTGGAGGGTCGTGGTAAGATCATTTACACCTAGTAGAATTTTCATATAATAACAGTTACCAGGCGAGTATACAGATGGCACCATATGAAGCATTATATGGAAGACCTTGTAAAGCGCCAGCATGTTGGGTAGAGTCCGGAAACAAATTGGTACTTGGTCCGGATATGATACTAGAAGCGACAGCGAAAGTGGAATTAGTGAAACTGAGAATGAAAGAAGCCCAGGATCGCCAGAAAAGTTATGCCGATCAAAGACGAAGAGATTTAGTATTCGAAATAGAAGATCTAGTTTTTGTGAAGATCTCACCAATGAAGGGAGTAGTAAGATTTGGAAAATATGGAAAGTTAGCACCAAGATATGTTGGACCTTTCCGCGTCTTAGAAAGAATTGGTTTTCAAGCATATAAAGTGGAATTACCAGAATATATGGCTGGAATTCACAACGTATTTCACGTATCACACTTGAGAAAATGTATGCACAATCCATCATTAATTCTGGAACCCTCTGTTCAGCAAGAGATAGAGATTGAGCCAGACTTGACAGTGATTAGACATCCATTCAGTATTATTGACCGAGAGGGAAAGCAACTTCGCAACAAAGTGGTGAGGCTACTAAAGATCCAGTGGAGCGAAAACCCGAAAGACTGTACGTGGGAGACCGAGAAGCAGATAAAGAAATTATACCCAGATTTTCCTACGAGTTAGGTATGATTTACTTTGGTATAGTTAAATGTAATGAAATTTCGATTTCTACATTTCTGGGAGCATATGCATGTGTGTTTTATGGATTCAGTTTATTAGGACTTATGAACTCTCTTGTATGTTTACATCACTGATGAGTTCTATATTCTTGCTTACATGTTAGATGGCTCCAGTATGGAAGACCACGGCAAGAAAGAGGGTGACACCACTCCAGTTTCTTAGGCTGCGAGCAAAGAGACAAAGAGTAGGAGATTCGACAACAACCGAGAGAGATCACCCATCGATGACGAAGGTACACACATATCATCAGAAGGATCGGTGCTTGGCAGGAACGAACCAATAGAACAAGATGGAGGACACCAAGACTTTACTGATGAGGATGAAGTGATAGGAGATGAAGGAAGTGTTGACGGTTATGGTGAAGGAGATGAGGATGGCGAAGAAGAGGAAGAATATGAAGAAGAATATGAAGAAGAATATGAGGAAGAATATGAGGAAGAAGAAGACCAAGTTGTTCCGGGAACCCCAGTCATTGCTACGGGAAACCAGCAAGAAGAACAAGTAGCCCAAAGGACAGCGATATGGAATAGATTGGAACAAGTTCTCGTCGAGTTTCGCATGGCAGGAGGAGGAGTACAAGTATTCGGTGAGTATGGATATCCCGTGGCGAGGATATATTTAATACCACCAGTGGGCCTGATTTATATAGAGGATGACGAGGAGGAGACTGATGCAGAGGACGTAGTTGAGGTCCTTAATATATCTGATGACGAGGAGGTCGTAGAGATAATAGATATCTCTGACGACGAGTAGTAGGACAGGGACTCGAGGAGGATAGTTACGTATGTATATTTTGGGGTAGTTTAGAACTTGAGTAGTCAAGTCTAGTATTATTGTATGTATCGAGACTAGTGATAGTATAAAACTAGTCGTATGTGTATGTGTACTAAAGCAACCAGTTTATGAAGTATTTTCTTTTGGAAACTTTCTATCTTTCTTATGTAATTTCGGGGCGAAATTCTTTTAAGTGGGGTAGTCTGTAATCGCTGGATTTTTCGAGCACCTGATATTTTATTTTAATAAGAAAATTTAAATGTATCTAGAGAACTCAAACAATTAATATGTATAATCACTTATATGTATGTATATACATATATGATTTACACTGTAACTTAATTATTACAAGATATATTAAGTATGAATGTTTTAACAACTTAAGAAAATATTGGCGACACATTTTATAACATTAGGAAGTGTAGGGAAGCTAGCAACATGAAATAAGTGTGGAAATTCCTATTTTACAACTAACATGTATAAGTTGTCATATACTAAGAAAACAAGTAATGAGATTAACACCTATATATTTATATATTTATATATATAAGTATAGCATGAAAAGTATAGGCATATATATATATATTTCTATATACATATGCTACGGCCTAAGTATATATATAAGTATATATATACACCAAGTTCATTTGCAAGAAGTATAGTCCAACCTTTAAACAAAATCAAGTCCAAAACCCCATCATTTAGAAATAGATTTGAATTTAATCATCACCTAATCCCTACACTATTACTTGCGGCTGAACTTAAAATGAAGACAAACAAAATATCAAAGAGGAAAACTATTTTCTCTTAAGTTTTGTGATGGTAAGTATGGAGAGCATTTAATGCAAGCAAGGGGAGCATTTAATGAAAGCATATAGTCTTGTACTTAGGAGAGACCAAGGAGACGTTGGTAGAAATATCTCTTGTGGAAAGTACTTTAAAAAAAACATGCTGTATAATGTTTAGACCATTCAAATGAGAGAGAAAGGGGTAGGTAGAAGACGTGGGTTTTTACTATTAAAAGCATAAGGGAAAAATTATTGTTTAAAGAGAAGAGTTGGCCTATAAATACACCATCATATCCATGCAAATCGTTTTTCACAAACATAAGAACACTTTGCTAAAAACAAAAACCATCCACAGCAAGAAATTTGTGAAAGCTTTTCAAGTGAGTAAACCTCACTAAGTTCAAGTTTGATTTCATGTTTTACTGTAAACAGTTTGTGCTTTCATGTTCATATATGTCAATGCAAGTTCTATCATGTTGTTATCAACCTTGTAGATGCTAGAACACCAAGTATATATCACCAGTAAACCATGTATGCAAGTGTTTATAAAATAGTAAGGAGTTCATCACCTTAATCTTGATCAAGGAAAATACTGTTGTTTTGTTTCCTGTCAAAACACAACTCTATTATTTGAAACTAAACCTTGATGATCTAAAAACATAAACCATACAAGTGTATTGATGAGTTACCTTGTATACGAGAATATATATATACATTATAGCAAGAATAAAGGATCAACTATATATGTTTTGAAACCAAGAATGCAAGGAAACAGATGATTCTCTGTATCAACATTTCAGCCCGAAAATTCAAACATCGTAGAATTGAATTACAGAGATATGAATGTAATCAACAAACAAAATGATGATTTTTAAAAGTGGTTTCACGATTTTAAACGTTGGGATGAGGGAGAAAGCTTGAGATGGCCGAAAATGACCTGTTGAACAAATTCCGGCGAACGACGAAGGTGGTGACCAAATCATGGAGCGTGGAGGAGCTGCTCACATCGGGGAACTCGAGAAAAATACCCAATGATTTTTCCATCAAGTGATTTGAGCTGACGAACTTGATTTAGGTTTTGAAAACAAAAATGGGTTCATCGGTTTGGCGACGACGTGGGGGGAACCACGGTGGTGCGAGTTGGCCAGAATTGGGCGTGGAGCGGCGTCGACACTTGGCGGAGCTGGTGGCGGCGGTGCGAAGTGTTCAGGTGGTCGGAGGTGGTGGTGCGAGCTCGATGTAGGGGGTGTACTTTTTGAACTGTGTACTGGAAGTTGCGGTGAGGGGGTGAAATCGAGGTGGAGGTGACGATGGGTGGTGGCAAGGCGTCAGAGATGATCGGTGGATGAAGTAGAGTTTGTGGGTGGAGGTTCGACGTTGATCTGGTGGCGGGGAAGGTGGTGCACGTGCACAGCTGTGCACGTTTGCACAGGAAGTCGATGGCAAAATGGAGAAGAAAAGGGGAAGACTTGGCACGGTGATTTTCGAGTGATCCATCTGTGGATCACCATGTTTTTGAGGGGGATCGAAGGCTTGGCATGAAGGTCTGGCAACATGGGTTTGGCAACGTTTTCGAAGTGATCAACACCAGGGCACGAGAGTTTGGCAACACCGGAGTTAGCAAGGCAAGTCCAAACAAGAATCGTTTTCAAAAGACAATAATTAAATTAAATCAATTTTAATTTAATTAAATAATTAAAAGTAATTAATCAGTAATTAATTATTTAAATAAAAATAGAGTTTTTATTTAATATGGCATAAACAAGTGAAACAGTAAAGATGACAGTGAGGTCAGAGGATCGAAGTTGTTCGAAGAAGTTCATCGAGTTAGAACATGAGTTCTAAAAGATAATTTAACTTAAATAAATTATAAAACAATTTATTTAAGTTTAAATAAAAGAAATAAATATTTGACAAATCAAATCAGAGTATAGAACATCGTCTGACAGTCAATGATAAGCAAGATTTAACACCGTGTGCGTAGACGGGCTTTTTCTATACACTTCCAAATAGTGATAAAAACTGTATAACATCTTGTGTGCGTCGCACACACTTTAACTACACAATTGTAAATGATATTTAAGATATCCAGATATGAACCTGAGAATTTTATACTGTATATAATTATAAATACAGGATGTGCAAACTGAATTAAAGACAGTTAAGCTGAAAATAAATTATCGACTATAAAAGATATTTCGTACATCGTTCCGAAGAGTCCGGAATTTACATTTCACTTCGACTCGGATTTATACGACGTATACCGAAATCGATAAAGATGAAGAATGCAAGGACTATTTCAAAATAGTATCTACGGTCTGTTCAATCCCAGAACAGATCCGAACAGTCGGATGTCTGACAACGTATATCGATCAGATTTTACACATCGACTTTACGTAAGTGTATTTTGTTGGTGGCAAAGAAATTCGTTTCTTTAGCCTTATACCCAGAATATGTTTGTGGAAACAAATGAGTGATCTGTCAGATAGGACGGTGTGATATTCAAAGACGTTGAAGAATAATCCGTCAACGGTAACGTGACTTCAAACCGCACAACCCGAGAAAGACAATAGTTGGGCTAGGCAGCATGGCTAGTTGGGTCATACCCAAGCAGGGTATATTATCACCATCTAGAGTAATTCCTTTTGTTTCTTAATCTATATTCACTGCTGTAACTTCGGTAATCGGAAGGGTCATTCCCAACCATGGAGGTGGTAATATATTCGTTACAATCAAGCTAAATGAGTGGACGGTCATGTGTGGCCGGGTTGCAGGACGTTCTTGTTGAACCCCAGTGTATCTTCTCTAGAGTACACTGATCGGTGGGTGCTCCCATACCCTGTCAGTTAGAAACCAAATTTCCAATAAGCGCTCGACGGTTTTAGATTTTTTTCTATGTACGTGAACGTGAGATGCAAGCGATTCACTAGATGATTATTTATTTGATAAATACTATCATAAATATCAAACGTTTTGATATTAAAATACAAGGGTCGTTTTCCATATAGTAGTTATGGATTGGGCTTAAGATTTCTAAAGTAATTGAATCTGTTAATAACGGAACACCATATCCCTTATTTTTCCCCGTGTACATCTTTTTAACTATGTTTACTCACACCAGTCCCCTGACTGACCCGGAGTTTATTTTCTGTGTTTTCCCTAAACTCTTGGGTACTCATAATGATTATTATGAGTAGGCAAGTAATTCAGGTTGGCAGATGGAATCCTCGCGAAGTTCAAGTTGTAGGACAAGTCTAGTAGTTTTAACTACACCTATGTATCCAGTTAGATTTGTATTTCCATATCATGATGTATTATTATGTGAATGTACTATGATGTTGTAAGTTGTTGATGTATTATGATGTATCAGACCCTATGATGTAATGTATTTGTATTTTTAAATTCCGCTGTGAGATTTCTGATAACTTCTTATTCTTCTATTCTATTAGTTCTATCTTTTCTATCTCATCTTCTAATTTCTTTCAATAATGACACGGTTTTCGGAGGGTCGAAAATTGCGCCGTTACAGCAAGCCGCTTGGCTGTTTGATTTTCTTTTGGGTTGGAGAAGGCCTAGAGAGGCGAGTTGTGGTTTTACCGATAGGGATGTGTACAAAGGAGGTTATGGCGAAATTTTCCGAAAATTTAAAGTGTTAGAAAATTTTTAGAATTTTTGAAATTTTTAGTTAGTCGGAAGGAATTAATATTTTAGTCGATATTAATTGGTTCGGAGAAACAAGAGATAAGGGGTAAACATATAAACTTTAATTCCAATAGATAGGGTCGTCCTCTACCTTAGCAATTTCGAGGACGAAATTATTTTAAGTGGGGAAGAATGTAATGACCCGCATTTTCCAGGGGTATAATTAATTTATTTAATTATTTAAAATAATGATATAGGGAATTAAATCATCGCTAATTAAATAATATGGAATAATTAATTAAATTAAATAATAGAATAGTATATTTAATTCAGAAATAATCAAAATATTGGAAATCACAATATTCTGTGAACTGGGTCATCCCTGAGATTTAATTCAGCTTAGAGTTGAATTATATTGACGAATATATTCAATCGACTTCAGTTGAACGTAGAATTTTAATATAATTAAAATAGAGCTCGAAACGGCGCGGCAGTTCACTATTTGGCGATTTGAACTTCAACTGAATATACAGGGTTCGTTTTAAATCGGATTTCTATGAAACAAGAAATGTGTGGAGCTGGTGGAGTATATCTTTCTAGTGGAAGAGAAAAATTGGGATTTCGTCGTATAGATTTTGAGTTACGTCCAAATCAAATTCTCAGAAATGCAGCGCCCTGACCATAACGATTTAATTATATTTTATATAAGGATTTAAATAGAAATCGAACATCGATATAACTCCGACGATGTAATATCGAGTTGTAAATACATACAGGAATATTCTGGAGCTGTATGGTATTCCACTGTGAATATAGACGATAATATTTATTTTTAGATATTAAATTTAATTATATTTAAATATATATATATATATTTAAATAGGCTAATTAGAGCTTTAAAAATAGCCACTTTTGCAAACGAAGTCGGAATTTGACGAAACTAATTTTGTTGGATTCGCAATGTCAAATAGTTGTTAGATTTCCAGTTCCGTGACTTTTAGAGTCACTGTGTGGCCGTACG
The DNA here is from genome assembly GCA_030737875.1 of Allium sativum. Classification (NCBI taxonomy): domain Eukaryota; kingdom Viridiplantae; phylum Streptophyta; class Magnoliopsida; order Asparagales; family Amaryllidaceae; genus Allium; species Allium sativum. The sequence goes on from JASFAX010000025.1 coordinate 19,913,310, forward strand.
GATTTTTAGAGTGGAAAATAGATAGTATTTCGACGGTTAAAAATACGCTGTGCGAGCATACGAAGTCGGAATTCGACGAAACCAGTTTCGTTGGGACCATAATGTCAAACTCTAGCTACATGTCTAGTTTGGTGATTTTTGGGTATCGTGTGTGATCACAGGAATTTTAGAGGACCAAAACAAATAGCGTTTGATTAGAAACTAATAAAATAATAAATATAAAAATAATAAAACCTTTCTATAAATACCTACTTAACTTTCTAAACCTAATCACTTTCTCCCTTGGTCCAATTTTCTCCGCCGTCATCTGTATTTATACAGTAAAAGTTCGATCAAAGGAAAAATCAAAAGAAAATCCATAGAAAATCCTAAAATCAAGTTATATGTGTTTATGGGTACAGCGAGAGAGGCTCATCAATGCAATAGTAGTTTTGAGGTGTTCGACGTCCATTTGCTATTCGCTGAAACTTCCAGCGCGAGTTAGGGTTGACGAAATCGAAGGATTTAGATACTAATGTCTAAATTGACGTTGATAATTGGGTTCAGGAGGTCGAGGCGAGGTTGCGGCCGAAGTTGTGAGGGAATCTGCGATGAAAATTGTCGATCAAAATTACTGTACGATGGCTAAAACGGGACGAGGTCGGATCCTCCATCGGTGGTGCGAGCTGTACTTTGAGGGGATGGATGTGTTGAGATTTTGAAATGGAGTTTAGTGATGGTATTAATGTGTGGATTCGTGAAGAGGAGGAGGGGCATTGGGTGGAGGTTTGATCGGCTATGGCTTGTGAGGATTTCTGTAATGGGGAGCGACGGGTTAAGGTATTTGGGGAAGAAAGCAAAGAGGCAGGTTTGGGCTAAAAGGAAGTGGGCCAATTCTTTTTGGTGGCGAGACCCGCTTAATTTTATAGTTTTAAGTTTAATTTAAAAATCTAAATCATGGATTAACTTGTATTTATAATATCGTGACCATACGGAGTTAGATTTTCGAACGGTCAGATCCGTTGGGATCGTATGGACGGGAGCAACACAATGGAGCTGACTGGAAGTCCATCGGAGCTCGTTAAAAATTATAGCAAAATAAATTGTCCGTCTGAATCAAGTGATGGTTATGGTTATTAACGATGATAGTCCAATGTGATTAAAACTCACCAAATCTGAACAGTTCTATTTTTATAATGTATATTTAGAACTGATAAATGATGACTAATTGGTGTGTGTTAACTGTTTGGTTGAGTTGCTTGTGTATTAGTTGAAATTATAAATAACGATTTATATATAATCGTTAATCGAATATTGATTCTGTTTAAACAGAATATTTTATATTTGCGTTGTTTAACACCTGTGATGCAGGCAAACAGGTTGGAGGGGTCCAACTGGACTCCTCAATATTTATGATACTGTTCTGTTCATATATTGTAATATATGATGTGGTATGTAATCTGTTTGATTATGTGTGTTAGAATGATGTTGATCATTGTGATTCGATATTTTCAATATCATAAAAAGATCCTAGGATGTAAAAAGAATTATTTCAATGTATATTGAAATAAAGGGATTTTATAAAATCGATAGATTTTATAAAAAGGAAATATTTCGAAAGTAAGTAAAAGGAAAATGTTTATAAAACGAATAGAGTTTTATAAAAGGAAAAAATGTTGATAAAACGAATAGAATAGAATAAAGGAATATTTAGTTGGAAAATAAATAGGATTATAAAAGGAGTTAATCAAACATTGTTTATCAAAAGGAGTTAATCAAACGTAGTTTATCAAAAGGAGTTAATCAAACGTAGATTATCAAAAGAAGTTAATCAAACGTAGTTTATCAAAAGGAGTTAATCAAACGTAGTTATCTAAAGGAGTAAATCAGACATAGTTATATAGGATAAGTTACCATTTTGCACGACTGCTAGCATAATTCGCAGGGCTGCAGATAGCCTACGGCGGTTGGATGTTTCCTGAGGGAATCAGGCGTAACCATTGTGATCGCTGCAATCTAGAGTCAAGCGAATGGAGTTAAATTCAATATTAGTTATTCGAATAGTAGTTAAACAAATAGAGTTATTCAATTAGAGTAAATCAAAATGTAGTTAAACAGAAATTAGAAACTGACTAGAGATTTGTAAATTGAATGGTTTTCTAAGTGTCTATCTGATGTTGGTTTCGGCCTTCGGGGTTTATACTTAGAGAATCGTTCTCCTACTAGTTTACAGTCAGGGACTGATAGTTGTGAAATGATAGTGATATGCAAATAAACAATGGAAATGTTTTCCACTGTTAATGATATATATTTTCTAAACATAGAAAACAAGGAAATGTGAATATATATATATATGGTTGATGATTGATCGATATAATTTCCATTTGGAAATAATATCGTTGTTTGCACACGTGTTTTTCTTTGATAGTTAACTCATCGACTATCGAAGTTTCTGACCATTTTAACGTTGTTAATATGGAGAGACCGGTTGGATTATTATCCAAAGAACCACTCTGTATTGGCATAAGCGTTGCGAATCATATATGCCAAAGATAATTGAAGATGGAGTAAAGTGCAAGGGCTATCCTGTTTACAGAATCGTGCCTTCGGTTTGTCCAGTCCCAGGACGACCGGTATGGAAAAATGTCTGACAGATATATCTAATAGATCACGTAAGTTGATCTCTTCAAACGTATTCACGTTTGGTGGCGGAGGAATTCGTTTCTCTTAGCTTTATACCCGTGATATTTTTGGATAAGTCAATTTGTGATTTGGAAGGTATGACGATGTGACATTCAAAGTGAATGAAGATGTGACATGTAAAAGATAAGCGTAGCTTCTAGCCTCACATCCGGTAAATGATAGAAATCGGCAGACAGCATGGCTAAGTCGGTCACTCCGAAGTGGGGTGTATAATCACTTATCTAGAGAATATTCATTTGCTTCTTTAATCTACCAATGCTGTCCCATATATATATACGGGAAACGGTTGCTGATCCCAACCGTTGGTGATATACATTCGATACACTCAAGCGAAATGAGTGGTCGGTCATGTGTGGCTAAGTTGCAAGATGTTCTTGTTGAACTCCAGTGTATCGTTCCTAGAGTACACCGATCGGAAGGTGGTTCCATACCTTGTCATAGTGGAAAACCATTACCCAATACGTGCTTGCGGTTTTGATTGTATACTATATATGTAGAACGTGAGATGAAAGCGTTTCTGCTAGATGATTATTATATTGTGGTTGATAGACATTATTATAATATCAAAAGGTTTTTGATATAAAGACATTTTGGATTCTCATAAGGGAAAAACCCGTTCCGTAATACGGCGTGGTCTTATGAGATATCGTTTAATGGATCAATCTGTTTTAAACTGTTTTACTCATACCAGTCCCATGACTGACCCGGAGTTTATTTTGTTTTGTTTTCCCTAAACTCTTGGGTGCCTAATTTTGTACGGGCAGTCAAGTAGTCAGGAATTTACAGATATACTGGAAGAGCTTGGAGCAGGAGGCTTCAGGATTATATATCTATAGTTATTTCCGCTGTGTTGTAAGTGTGTACTCTGATAATGTTATTGTAAACATATACGGATTTTATTTCAAGGATATGTTATCTATTATATGTTGTTCGTTCCGTTGTGAGATTCGTGTTACTCTGATATTGTGTTCTTCTTCTTTTCTATTAGTTCTATCTTATCTATCCTCACCCTCTATCTTCTTTCTATTAATTTCTTGAATTTCCAGTGCAATTTGGGGTTGGACTTGTGTTATTTAGTCAGCTCAAATTGGACCAGATTTTTGGGTCATTACAATACATGATTTTGCGGTTTTGATTGTTGAACCTATATATGGCGACATAGTGGTATGGGGCACTTATGCCGTCTATGATTGATACTTATGACTGAAATTGTTTTGACACTATACACTTATAGTAATAATAAATGATGAAATTTAGCGTATGAAGCATTCTTTGGCTATTATAAGGTAAAACCCTATCCTCCGGCTTGTGTTGCATTGTGTGATGGGACCTGGGTCTTATAATAGCTTCATTGTTCTTTATGTAGCATTGCGCTGTTGTTTTATGCACTGGTATTCTTGGGAGGAAACCCGTTCTGTAACACCCCTAAGTCCCACATCGTGGAAGCCTGGGTGAAGTGGGTACTTATATAGTAGAGCTCATCTCTTACTAATGCCGAGGCCTTTTGGGGAACAAAACCCCACACTTATACGGGGGCTAAGTTGGGGACAATATCTTGCATGAACGGAGGTGCGAGTTGTTACAGTGGTATCAGAGCCAATACCCAGTCGGAATTGTGGCTCTTGTGTGGACCACAGCGCCTGGGTGAGGTGTTTGTGAGCCAACGGAGACGTTGGGTTTGTAGGTGAGGAGAATGTAACACCCCTAAGTCCCACATCGTGGAAGCCTGTGTGAAGTGGGTACTTATATAGTAGAGCTCATCTCTTAATAATGCCGAGGCCTTTTGAGGAACAAAACCCCACACCTATACGGGGGCTAAGTTGGGGACAACATCTTGCATGAACGGAGGTGCGGGTTGTTACACGTTCCGTGTTATACGGCGTGGTCCCTGGATTTACCTAACTGTAAAATAAAGATTAATAACTGTTTTAGTTCTCACACCAATCCCATAACTGACCTGGAGTTTATTGTTTTAACCTAAACTCTGGGTGCCCTTATTTCCCGCACGGGAAGCTAGTAGTCTGGGTTTTGCAGATTTATATTCACAGGATCCTGATTTACAGCTGGAACGATATCCGGAAAGCTCTGTATCTGTATATCTCTTTCGGTTGTGTTTTGTATTATTTTCCACTGCTATGTAATGTAATTTAAATCTCTGATATTTTTCTGATGTGTAATATTTATTCGTACTCTGTATTCATGTATTCTGATGGAATTGTTGTAATAAGCAATGAAATGTTCTTCTGTTTGTGTCCCGATGTGGGTTGTTCTCAAAGCAATCCATTCTTTCCTTACCGGGGAAGTTACGGGTCCTTACATCGTAGTATCAGAGCTTTGGTTTACAGTGCTCGAGAACAAGACACGTTAGAACCAAACGAAAGAATTCATCAGAGATTGGATTAGTAATATCCAATGAGAATGACTCGTTAAAGATGGGATCAGTAGCATCCTAGAACGAGTGTGAAGAGGGTTTCTTTTAAAAATAAAAGTGAAAAAAAGTTTTGTTTTGAAAATTTAAATTAATTATTCGTATTTGAATATTTATCTTAAATCGATATGGATAATCAAGTATATAGAGATTTTAATATACGTCTGATCCACGTGTATTTGAAGCCTCAAATATATTTGATAGATATAGAATCACACTCTAGCAGCTCGGGGATAATTTTGATGATGTCCAGACATCATCAGTATTTATGTTCGTGTTTCAAAAGTAGGATTTCTATATGATTCCAATTGACTGGTGTGAGAACCAAAACTAGATAGGGCTTATTGTTGTGATTTGGCATCAAAAATCTGATTTTTTGGACTATGTATCCAAGTTATGAATTTGAAAAGATAATCAACTAATTGATTGCTGGTTGTGTTGTTTGATTATTGTTTGATTAATTAAATGTTGAACCTTTCGCCAAATTGAACCAAATAGTGAATTGTATTGAAAATTTATCGCATTTACATGCATATACATATACTTACATTAAACAGGTCATAGCAAGGAGGCTAGAGAAGAGGAATAAAATTGTTTGTCCGACAAATAGGTACATGTTTATTGTATTTCTTGGGGTTTTTGATGATTTTATGAGCCGATTGGCTAGCCGCTTGGCTGTTTCTTTTTCTTTTTGGATTGGAGAGGCCTGTATGGCAATTTCGGGATTTTCCCGGTGTTCCCGTGCAGGGAAGGTTATGGCAAATTTTTTTGAAAATTTAGGGTGTTAGCCAAATTTTTGAAAAAATTGAAAAGTTCTTAGAAATTGAAAAGTTGAAGGACTTAAGCTATAATGAAAATAATGAAAGTTGAGTTGACTAGTTAAACAACTTTCAGCTTCGTTCCTTTTCGGGGACGAAAATTTTTAAGTGGGGGAGATTGTAATAACCCGGAAATCCGAGCCAATTTAAAATTTTTATTTTGGCAGTTTTAGTGAATTTTGAATATTTAAAATGGATTATTTTAAATAATAGTGACGATAAATTTATTTTGAATAGAATTAGAATGTATATATTTATATAGATCATCGTTAGAATATAAATATTTTATTTTAATTATAAAAGGAATTCAAAATGGCGCGGTAGTTTGAAAATTCGATTTGAAAGTTCATATGAATGTACAAGATTCAAAATAAACCGAATTTTAGCGAAACCAATAATATTAGAATCTATTTGAAAATATCTTTCCAACGAATCCGAAAAATTGAAATTACATAGTGGGAATAAAAAGATATGCCCAGTTGAAAATTCAGAATAGTCGCTATGGAATTTTAGCCCTTAAAAATGGAAATTTTGCAAACGACCTCGGTTTTCGACGAAAACACTTTTGTTGGATCCGGGATGTCTAGTTATTGCTAGATTCCAAAATTCGTAATTTTCCGAATCAATATTTGAGCGTGGCGAAGGAAAATGTGTTTTGACAGTTTCAGTCAATTTCGGTCGACTGGAAAATGGCTATTTTTCAAACGATCTCAGAATTTGACGAAATTAGTTTTGTTAGGACCGTTTCGTCAATAGGAAGTTAGAAATATTTTTTTTGGAATTTTTAGAGTCTGTATGTGGTCCCGGTAAATTGAAATGTACATTCAAATTCAATATATACTGATTTATACTTTGAATTCGATAAAAACTGATCGTAACAGCCGAATTGGGTTACGAAACATATCCCATTGTGTTCAAAATGGGGGTAATTAGCGAGGGACGATAGTCGGTGGGTCTCGTTTCGAAGTCGAAATAAAACGTTACTTTTTGGATAATTAAATTAATATTTAAACTTTCTAAAACCCCCTCCCTTCCCATCTCTGAAGTCAAACCCTTTTCCCCCAAAACTAATCGTTCAACCCCGATAGTAAAAAAAAAGAGAAAGCACGACCGTGCTGCCCACCCGCCACCGCCCCTGGAGGCGCCGCCCATGCCACCAAAGCTCAGGCGAGCCCCTCCAATCGAGACCCCCCTCGTGGCTCCTCCCTCCTACCTCGCCCTTTCTCCTCTAAACACCCAAATCCGACCATCCATCACCCATCGCTGACAACCACCACCTTCCCCGACCCCTGTGCACCTCCCCCCGCCACCTCAGAAACCATCCGCGCCCCCACTCCGCCAAAGTCCGACCATGGCCCTTCCCGTGTTTAAAAATCCAATTTTCATTGTTTTCAGAGCATGTAATTAACAATCCGAGCCTCCTCCGCCACCCGGCATTTCATGTAAGTCTTTACTTTTATTTTTATTCATATAGCGAATAAAAATGGGATTTTTAGTTGTATGAATAGCTTATAAAAAGGCGATTTTTATCTATTTAGCGATGAAATAAAAATATAATTTTTATATTAGTAGAACATTAAAAATATAGTTTTTATATATGTAGAGAATTATATAATTTTTATATGTCTAGCGAAGTAAAAATTTGATTTTCATATACATGAAAGGTAGGATTTTTATAAATGAAAATGAATGATTTTTATTTATAGAAAGATTATATCTTTACAAAAGAAAAGACCATATTTTTATGAAAGGAAAAGAATATATTTTTGAAATAGGAAGACTAGGACTTTAATTTAGAAAAGGTTATATTTTTAAGTATAAAAAGATTTGATTTTTAATTAAGCAAAGGTAAGATTTTTAAACCATATAAAGATGTGATTTTTATTTATATGAATACCATATAAAAATGTGATTTTTATATATGTAGCGAATACGGACAACGAAAGTAACAAAAGGCAGACACGGCAAGATTTTCTACAAATGAAGAGTCGCGGTGTTTGGTCTAGCTTATCGGTGAGAACTTCTCACTTTTAATTTGTTTTCTAGTTGAAATATATACTAGTATGCAGACGGTGCTTAGCAGCACCCGACACCCATTGTCCACAGACCATGGACGACTTGTTTGATTTTGTTGTGTGGTGAAAATTGATTGTGATGTGGAATGAATGGAAATATATTCATGTGTTGAAATAAATTATTTATCGTTAAAAATATAAACTTAACGTGAATGTGAATAAATAAATATTTATTTACAAATCGAACGATTTGTTTATGTACACCCATTTGAAGGATATTGATTGGGATGATAAATTTTACACATCGCCCAACTGCACAAATAATATTCAGTGTTTGTTGATTTGAAACCCCACACGGGTGTTGGGATGATATTTAGCGTACACTAATCCCAATTATTTAGTTGTATGTCAATCGGTAGGTTGACAGACAGTTGTGTGGTGCACTCTGGATGATGGTTGATTATTTATCATTTCTATTATATACATGTGTTGTATAGAATCCATATAAATAACATTATATGGTAATTGAGTGGGTCTTATTCCAATTTAGAAAATAAATTATATTCATGTGTTGAATAAACAAAATAGTCATGTGTTGACAATACTCATGTGTTGAGAATATTCATGTGTTGAAACCATTCATGTGTTGAAACCATTCATGTGTTGAAAATATTCATGTGTTGAGTAAAATCTTTAAACTAGTAAAATTTACACCTTTATCATATATAAAATTAGAAACTAACTGGAAACGAGTTAAGGTGAATGGTTTCCCGGGTATTGATCTGATGTTGGTTTCGGCCTTCAGGGTTAATATTTAGGGAATCGTTCTCTTACTAATTTACGGTTAGAGTCTGATTAAGAATTAAACGATATAAAACACAATTTTATCAAATATATAAAATAACAAAATAGTCATGTGTTGACAATACTCATGTGTTGAGAATATTCATGTGTTGAAAATATTCATGTGTTGAATAAAATATTTATACAATAAAAATCACATTTTTATTTTAAGTAAGAATTAATAAATATCCATGTGTTGAATAAAGTATATATTCATGTATTGAAGAAAATATTCATTTGTTGAATAGAATAACGAAGTTATTGAAATATATAAAGCCGTGTTGGTTAGATTGATGCCATTTTGGCGTGAATGATATTTATATCGATTTTATTCATTTTTATAATGAATATCGAAAAGGAATTGATTTCAAAATCTAATGTTTTGAAAATATTATCATTTATATATCGATGATATGGAATATTCAATTTTGAATAGAAACTGAATAGGAAGTTGAAATCGTTTTGAAAATGAATTTAAAACGATTTATAAAATACGTTTTGAAAGGAAATCGACGAAATATATAATATATATATTATATATATAATGGCCTGAATAGAATGTGCCGCGCCGCGGCAGTTCACGAATTTTGACCATTGACTTCGAATGGACATTATGGGAGATCAGACCGTCGGATTCTCCTAAAACTGGAACCGTTGGGTTTGTATCGAAAAGAGGTTTCTGAGAATATTAGAGATTTGAAATCTAATGGTTGGATTTGCAATTATGTCCAAATCAAATTTGGAAAAGGTCATTGAGTGTAGTTCGATGGCCATTTATGGAAATCGACTGTATGGGCCTTGATAAAATTATTAAAAATAGTAATAATTTGTGTAAAATCATAAGAAATGATTTGGAAAGAATTAGGATGAAAAATTCCATATTTGAAAAGATAGAAATAGATTTTTATCGAAATGAACTAGTTTTGAACTAGAATTATAATCCATTTATTCTTGAAATAAATATATTGGATTTGAAAGGGTTTTAAAAGTAACCAAAATTTCCAATAATTGAATTAGAATGGATTTGAATCAAAATTGTCTTTGAAATATTTCGATGATTGGATTTCGTGATTATACAGATATTGTTATGGAAATTTGAAAGATATATTTATATCATTATTTCCAATACGATATTTGTTGGTCGTAGAATTTGATATTGAATATAAGCCAATATATTTTCTATTCAGAGCCTTGTATTTAATATCAAATTGGATTTCCGTTTATCGTGAATGGTGTCTTCATTAACACTGTTCTTAAACCCAGTTGAGAAAAAGATTAAATCTTTTTATTTAGATCTAAAGAAGTATACCAATTAAATGATATTTAATTGGAATTGGAATTGATTTTTGGGTTTATCGTGAACGGTGTTTTAAATAACACTTGTTCTTTAACCCGATAAATAATTGAATGTGAATTGGGTTTATCGTGAACTGTGTTTTAACGACATTCGTTCTTTAACCCGATTTACAGTGAAATGTGATTTGGAATTTATAAATCTTTTGTTCAGATTTAAAGGAGATTTTACAAAGTAAAGTTTTCCAATTTAATAAAATAATTTGGAATCAAATGGAATTCGATGTAGTAATAATCGAAGTGAATTTCTGTGGAGGAAGACAACTAATATACCTGGGATTTAAAAGGCTTTGCCGTTATTCCATTTATATTGTTAGTCGGATATGGAAGTTTATATCGATTTGTTTTCCATGAAGATTCCATTGTAAATGGAATGTGATTTTGGGTTTATCGTGAACTGTATTTTAAATGACATTGGCTCTTTAACCTAGTTAAAGACAGGATATGATTTCCCAAGTTAAATAATCATTTATAGTGATTTTTGGGAAGATTAAAACCAAGTGGAGTTTTAATGAATCATTAATTAGATTGAAATAATCGAGAATGGAGTATCACCAGTTTTGCTCCAGACGATAGTTAAATCTTTAATTACATTTGAACGTGAAATGGTAATTGAATTTACCGATAACACCGTGGTGTTAGATATGAAGTATGACCAGTTTTACTTCATGGGATGAATAGGTTGGGGTTGGGAAATTTAACAAGTGATTACTTCGGTAAGGTTCGCTAATCCCGACTAGTTTGGATGAACCATAATTTGGTTTGAATTGATATTCAAAAGAAGATTAAAGAATAAATTTAAAGAATTTATCTTTGATAAAATTAACGGGAACCTTTCCCAAAGTATAAGAATATTTGAATAAAAGAATATTCTAAATTGGAATGAGGCGTATGTTGTGTTTGTGTAACACTTGTTTATTACATACGCGAGTTATTCAGAAAGACTGGGTTTATCCCATTCTGAATAACTGATTCGACGACGTGTCGAGGATGAAGACGGTGGTCAAAGACCATAGGTCTTCACATCGTTTGGATAATTACTGATGATCTTGATTGGGCTGTACACCCAAGAGGAGGGAATCAATTAGTGATCGTCCAGATGTACTTGGAGATCGATGGATATGCGAGGTACAAGGTGCCTCCGGTTTCGTTCAGACCTAGAATGGACTTGTAAATGGGCTGTGTGTCTGACATTGGATATCATTCTGTGTGATTGATGGATATCGGTTGCATGGAGTGGTTTGCCTGTGTGGCATGCTAAGATGCAAATGATCAAGGCTTCCGTTGAAAACAGTCTTGTGGTTGATGATCAAAGCACGACCTTTGTGGCATAGCTTTGTGTAGCGTTAATTCGCGAGCCCCACACCCCGGTGTGAACCAGAAACGGGAGAGGACATCAGGGAGGGCATGCGTTTCCTTCTAGCTTGGGTGGTGTTAGTGACCTACCAGCCCTGATATTTATATTATTTTCACCTGTATGGTTATTGGATTGCGAGGCGCCTCGGATATATCGGTGACTATGTTGAGCTGATGGAGTCATAGGACTCATTTACGCCCCAAAGGGAGGGGAAGCGCAGTGTTCAAGCATTATAATCCACATCGGTGGACCGGCCCTAATGATCCAAGGTGCAGTTGCGGCTGTTCCTGAGACACGGGCTAGAGCGTCTCGAATTCGGTAAGGACGATCCATTGCCTTGGTTCACAGATGGAAATCCAACTTCCAATACGTGATTTTGCGGTTTTGATTGTAGAACCTATGTATGGCGACATAGTGGTATGTGGCACTTATGTCGTCTATGATTGATACTTGTGATTGAAATTGTTTTGACACTATACACTTATAGTAATAATAAAAGATGAAATTTAGCGTATCAAGCATTTTTTGGCTATTATAAGGTAAACCATATCCTCCGGCTTTTGTTGCATTGTGTGATGGGACTTGGATCTTATAATAGCTTCATTGTTCTTTATTTAGCATTGCACTGGTATTCTTGGGAGGAAACCCGTTTCGTGTTATACGGCGTGGTCCCTGGATTTAACTAAATGTAAAATAAAGATTAATATCTGTTTTAGTTCTCACACAAGTCCCATGACTGACCTGGAGTTTATTGTTTTAACCTAAACTCTGGGTGCCCTTATTTTCCACATGGGCAGCTAGTAGTTTTGGTTTTGTAGATTTATATTCAAAGGATCCTGATTTACAGCTGGAACGATATCCAAAAAGCTCTGTATCCGTATATCTCTTTCGGTTGTGTTTTGTATTATTTTCCACTGCTATGTAATGTAATTTAAATCTCCGATATTTTTCTGATGTGTAATATTTATTCGTACTCTGTTTATTCTTGTATTCTGATGGAATTATTGTAATAAGCAATGAAATGTTCATCTGTTTGTGTCCCGATGTGGCTTGTTCTCAAGGCAATCCGTTCTTTCCTTATCGGGGAAGTTACGGGTCCTTACAGTAGCTCACTAAACCTCCTTTGATTAATTTCTTATTAATTAAATTCCAAATTTCTTATGACTAAAACATTCATATGCTTTGCTCTTCAGAATAAGTATGTATGTCAATACTAATTAAGACAAATGTCATTTCTAATCCATCTTTAGTTGGGTTGCTAGTACTTAAATTACTTTGTTTACTTCTAAGACATGGAGTTTTCAGTAATAACTCATTTAAGGAAATAAGGATTCAAATTCCGATATCAGTCAAACTAATATTATCCTTTAAATAAAGATGAAGCCATTCAAGTTAGGATATCTAAATTACCACTCAGACGTTGACTCGACAAAATCCTTATCTTCAGAATAATAGAAAATTATTATTCCAAATGTCTAGCATACGTTTTACCATGTTCCATATGAAATTCGTTCCAAATTAAGTTTCACAAATTCATCTTTCGTACAATTTTCTTTCAAATTCATAACAACAATTTACATAATTTATTTCATTAAGTGCATTACTTTTTCATAACGATTCATTTTCCTTAAATCCATATATCTTAATATTTCAAATCTTCTTATACAAATTCAACATCATATGCTTAATCCTTTATTTAGCCATTTCCTTGACAAAACCAACTTATTACCTTCAAATCTATCCAAAATCCAATATTAAATTTAAAGCTTAATCTTAAGATAATTGAATTAACCTGATCCTCGTTAGTTAATAAATGAATTAACTATAAAGAAAACTAATTGTCTTGGACACAATTAATAAAAATGATTCATTCGATTCCAAACCTCCATATTGAATACGTCGGTCAACCTTTAAACCACATTTAAAAGTAGTTAACAAACTTTTCATTTAGAAAAGTTAATTAATTTATATCTCTTATTTAAATTAATTAAGCAAATCCAAAAAAATCATTAATTAGCAGATTTACTAATTTAAAATAATCATTTGCGAAGATGAAACCAACTTAATCACTTTTAAATTAAGATGATAATAATTGTAAACAATTTTTAGTTAAACAACTATTCTCTATTAAATAATAATTAAATAATTATTAATCCTTAAAATAAATAATTGAATATTTATTTAACCTTTAAATAATAGTTAATCTTTAAATAAATAATTTAAAACTCAAACAATATTTAATTAAATAATTATTTAAACTATTATTATTAATTAAATAAATATCAAAAAACAATTTTAGATAAATACTTGATATTTGATCTTAAAAATGATTCAAATAATAAATAATCCTTTAATAAGTCATTTAATAATAATCAAAACTTCAATTAATTATAATAAACACAGTTAACCTCTTTATTAAAACTTAGGTATAAACTATACATAAAACATCCTTATTATTAATTAGTAAATCAAAATATCTTTAGTAAATGATTCTTAAACTTTTAAACATCATTAATGAATATGTAATACTTAATTAATAAAATTAATCTTAAATAATTAGTCAACTTAAGCCACTTTTAAGAATACTTCACTAATTCTTAAAATCTATGATAAGATCTTTTTAAACCAATCTAAGTAGAATATTAAGCTGTTAAAACCAATTCAGTTCACGAATTTTAACTAATCAAAAATAGGTTTAAAATTTAAGGCTTTAGCGATCGCAATGGTACTTGATTAAGTTACCATAAATTTCCATATCTAAATGGATTCAGACGTCAATGCCACATAAAGTATAGCCAACTTACAAAGGTTCTGGCACTCAACAATTAAAAGTCAATAGTTAATTAACTATTTGGTCCATCTTAATCGATATTGATAAGAACTAATCACATAAATTATATTTTAGCGAGCACAGAATGAGGTTTTATTATGCTCAATAGATGTCCATAATGACCAACACAATTCAAATTAACTTTACAGTATTTATTTGGTCAAATAAATGATATAGATTTAGATGTGTAAGTTTATACGATGTTATTATAATAAGTAACGCTTTTAAGACCTATTCGTTTCGAGATGTCATAAATTTCTACTTAACCATATCATACAATAAACTATACTATGGTATTTCCTGTGAATACGAACCAAATGAAAAAAATCAATGCAAAGATCAGATTAATAATGAGCAAGACATGAATTTACAAAATTAACATGCATTAATATATATATATATATATATATATATATATATACATACTTGAACTGTATACAAGTTGCTCACCCTATTACAAACATGTCTATCCTGTTGAGCAAACCGACACATTGTTGCACCCTCTCATCTTCTTCTCCCTCTTTTCTTTAATTTGAAAATCTTGCTCCTTATAACGTGCATGTTGGTGCATACGAAACATCCAATCATATATTGATCACCACACGTGGAACTACCACCATACTCCTCTCCCCTACTCGATTGTTTTTGACAATCCTCATCACCTCAGAAGCTTCCCACTTCACTGGAGCACACATACCTGAATCAAGCTATGGGCAAAAAGCCTAAAACGTCGCACTCACCTATATAAGATCAGACCCTACCGAATTCTCTCTGAAGCTTTTCATTTCCATCAATAACTCAATCTTTTTTCCAAATTTTCCACACTCCGAATCTTTGACATGAAAACTGAAACTCTAGCACTTGCTGATAATTGCAAAGACACTTTTACTACATTCAAACCCCATAAACAACTCCGTGATAATTTTGGTCCACTCCAAATCATGATAGGAGTAGCATCGAACTCCAACAAACATGCATCATCAATTTATATCTGGTATATAACATACTTCAGATTTTAGAATGCTTTCAGTTCGATAACAATCATAATTTTTGCTTGATATTTTCCACTGCCACTACCTTAATGCTTGTAGTTTTCAATTTTTTCCTTTTGTAATAGTTTCCATTAAAAGGATTTGAGAAGAAATAAAATGAAAGTGAAATATCAAGAGAAAGTGGTGAAGAAAAGTATATCAATATATGCACATGTTGACATGCCTTTTTGGCAAGGCCGTCACGATATGAATTCACTTGGTTGAAGTGTTAAAGCTCTTGGAAGTCTGGACTTAGGGTGCTTGAATTATCGGTTCGACCATATCCTCAAGTCAAATAGTCTGGATCGAAGCTCCGAATTGAAGACCTCCGGCTCGAGTTCAATCTGATCGCATATAATGAGGCTTGACATACATTTCTCCTCAGATCAAATACTTCGATCCGAGCCTTGATCGATACATTCGAACCGAAAGGTGGAATTGGGATTGACCTATTCTCATGACTGTTTACATGGGCCACTCACCTATAATTTCGGATTGAGTTACCTTGGGTAAGCACAAACTAAAGGAGGGATTCTCCATGTTCTCCTCTCCGGCTCCGCTATTCTCTGGATAACTGACACGTGTCACATTGCGCCAGGATGTGTGCCACGTGGAAATTAGATACGAACAGAAATACGCCTATAAATACCTGTTTCGTAGACAAGATGAAGGGTGTTTTTCTTCTTCATCTTTGAGGAATTTGGTTCTTCTAGTGCGGAGGTGCAAGGACATTCCATTATAAATAGATAGAATCCAATATTCCAACAAAAGGATTTTGTATATAAACTATCTTCTTTCTCCACTTTCTTACACCAAATGTATTGATCTTGTTAATCTTCAATATAAACAAAGATTATAAATGTAATGACCCGAAAATCCGGTCCAATTTGAGCTGACCAAAAACAAAAGTCCAACCCCAAATTAAACTGAAAATCGGGAAATTAATAGAAACAAAACAAAGGGTGAGGATAGATAAGATAGAAACTTAGAATAGAAGAAGAAGAACACAACATCAGAGTAACACGAACCTCACGACGGAACGAACAACATATAATAGATAACATACCCTTGAAATAAAATCAGTATATGTATACAATAACATTACCAGAGTACAACACTTACAACCCAGCAGAATAATAATAGCTATATAATCCTGAAGCCTCCTGCTCCAAACTCTTCCAGTATATCTTTAAATCTCGACTACTTGACTGCCCGTACAAAATTGGGCACCCAAGATTTTAGGGAAAACAAAACAAAATAAACTCCGGGTCAGTCATGGGACTGGTATGAGTAAAACAGTTTTAAAACAGTTTGAACAAGTAAACGATATCTCATAAGACCACGCTGTATAACGGAATGGGTTTTTCCCTTATGAGAAATCCAAATTATCTTTATATCAAAAACCTTTTGATATTATAATAATATCTATCAACCACAATATAATAATCACTAGCAGAAACGTTTTCATCTCACGTTCTACATATAGTGTACAATCAAAACCGCAAGCACGTATTGGGTAATGGATTTCCAACTATGACAAGGTATGGAACCACCTTACGCTAGTGTACCTCTAGAAAGGAATACACTGGGTTCAACAAGAACATCTGGCAACCCGGCCACACATGATCGACCACTCATTTCGCTTGAGTGTATCGAATGTATATCACCAATAGTTGGGATCAGCAACCGTTTCCCGAATGGGACAACATCAACAATAGATTTTTAGAAGTAAATGAAACTCTAGATCAGGTGATTATTCACCCTACTTCGGAGCGACCGACTTAGCCATGCTGCCTGCCCGATTTCTGTCATTTACCGGATGTGAGGCTAGAAGCTACGATTTATCATCACACCAGATTCACTTCGAATGCCACATTGTCAAATCCATCAAATCACCGATTGACGTCCTCAACAATACATTATGTGTTAGCTAAAAGAAATTTCCTTCTCCGCTTCCACTCTTGGTACGGTTGGAGAAATCAATATACGTGATCGTTTCTGGAAATACTCTATCAGACATTCATCCATACAAGTCATCCAGGAACAGGATGAACCGAAGGCACTATTCAGTACATCCATCTTAGGCACTGTTATCTAAGACTTATACAATAGCCCTTGCACTTTACTCCGTCTTCAATTATCTTTGGCATATATGATTCGCAACGCTTATGCCAATACAGAGTGGTTCTTTGGATAATAATCCAACCGGTCTCTCCATATTAACAACGTTAAAATGGTCAAAACTTCGATAGTCTGTGATTTAACCATCAAAGAAAAATAGGTGTGCAAACAACGATATTATTTACAGATGGAAATTTATATCGATCAAACATCATTTAACATTTATCTCCTTAGTTCATTTTTCATCTCTTGTTTACCTATATTCAACTTTTCTTATTTTCTAAATTTAGGAAATATATGTTATTACCATTGGAAAACATTTCCATTTCTTGTTTTCTATATCAGAGAACATTTCTGGTTCTTATTTGGAAAAAACATTTCCAAAACTCCTTCATTGGACTTAGACAGATGTTTAAACAAACCATCGCGATGCCAACTCAAACCATTATGCTTATTAACTAAATTCCTTTAACCCACCTTCACTATCGAACCTTAACCATTCCTTAGTTAAAAATGAAGTCAATCAGGTTGGGGTAATACTACCTCTCAGACCTTAACCGAACAACGTTTCTAACCTTGAAATAGACAAAGTTCACCTTTTAACTCTTTAACACTTCCTTACGTAACTTCCGGATCCAACTTACGAATCCCACTCCTTTACAGAATCAATTGATTATAACAGTTGTGTTATAATATCCTGTTTCTGAAATATAATAACTTAAATCTAACTTTTATTTCCTAACTCGAATAATATAACGATCAACTAATTTATTAACTCCTATTTGGTTAACTCTAAGCTATAACTCTTATTCGAATACCTAATATTCGATTAACTCTATTCAACTAACTCGACTCGACTAACCCCTTTCGAATAACTAATTCAATTTACTAACTGTCGAATACCATATTCGATTTAACTCCCTTCGAATAACTTATATTTGATTTAACTCCTTTCGAATATCATATTCGATTTAACTCCCTTCGAATACCATATATTCGATTTAACTCCCTTTGAATACCATATTCGATTTAACTCCCTTCGAATACCATATTCGATTTACTGACTTTATCGCTTTATAAAGATATCCTTTTTAACAACGTTTATTCATTTTTAAAGATTTACTTTTGGTACGGTTCTCCACTTTAAAATGATTTCCTTCTTATAACAGTTTCCTTTTTATAACGTTTTCCCTTTTATAACATCCTATTACGTTATAAATAAATTTCCCTTTTTAACTCTATTTATTTTATAAATATTTCCTATCAATTCTATTTGTAAATGATTTTCAAATCTTTCCTTTTCTGTTATTCTATTTGCAAATGGTTTGCAAATATTTCCTTTTCAAGTCTATTCTTTGATTTTATA
Source organism: Allium sativum (assembly GCA_030737875.1). Lineage (NCBI taxonomy): Eukaryota > Viridiplantae > Streptophyta > Magnoliopsida > Asparagales > Amaryllidaceae > Allium > Allium sativum. The sequence goes on from JASFAX010000025.1 coordinate 19,932,154, forward strand.
ATTTCCCTTTTCTAAATATCTCCTATTTATAAATATTCCAATTTATAAATATTTCTTATTTATAAATATTCCATTTATAAATATTTCATTTTCAATATCACCTTTAAGATTCCCTTATCAACATTCCGGTATGTTATGGTATTCAACATATCTAATCACGATGATCAATATCGTCCAAACACATATAATTGACAACAGATTATATATCACATCATATATCACATTATATGAAAAACAGTAAAATAACTGTTGAGGAATCCAGTCGGATTCCTCCAACCTATCTCCCTGCATCCACAGATGTTATACAATATAAAATCAACATCACTTTCAGTTCCATATGATATATTCTGTTAAACCGAATCAATATAGAAATTCAACTAACTGACTAGTAGTTCAATCAAACTGTCAACACACTGTCAATCAGCCAATACTTAACAGTTCTAAAAATACAACATGAAATTATAAACTGTTCAGAGTTAGTGAGATTTACTCACATTGGCAGTTCATCGTTAAAGAACGATAAACTGCTGTTTGATTTGAATCAAACAGTTTATTTCGCCATAAATTAAAACGAGCTTTGATTCGCTTCCCGTCAGTTCCATGTTGTTGTCGCCGTCCACACGATCCTAACGCAACTGACAACGTCAAATTCTGATAATGTATGTGTAAGTTATTCAATTTACAAGTTAACACAATATTTAAATTAACCTAAAAACTTAATCTATAAATCCAATTGGGCTTTAACTAAATAAACCAGCCCACTTACTTTCTTAGCCCCAATACCCATGACTCCCATCTTCTCCCACAAATTAGAACCCGACTCCAGTATTCCTCAATGCCATCCACGGCATTTCCTCCACCATTATCTCCTTCCTTACAACATGAAACCCACCGTAGTCTTCACCAATCTCTCCCTCTTCACACGTGCTATCTCCTCCATCCCTTCTTACTGAATTCGCACTCAGCCTTTCCCATCTCGATGTCGACTGTATCGAGCCATCCCAGTAACGGTGGCATCACTTTTTGATCCAAAAATCTACCAATAACTCACAAATCAAAGCTCTTCATTCCCTAAACATTGCTACATCCCTGGATTTACAAATCGATGCCCTCAATAACCAAACGATGGAACCCTAACTCTTTCTGCGTGTTTTCCGACTTCCAGAAGTCGGCGTCGAACTTGGCAAATAATACACTAATGTAAATCTCTTCCTTTTTCGAGCTCATCGATATGTATCTTGGAATTTAGAGAGTTTGATTTGAATTCTTGTGGAATTCTAAAGTTGGATTTCCACGTTTTTTTTTCTTAGTTTCTGCTGGCGGCTCATTTTCTTCGACTAATGAAGAGGATAGAATTAGGTTTAGAGGAGGGTGCCAGTATTTATAAGGGTTTAGATATTTTTACATTGATAATTTCCTTGATTTATAACCACCCATTTACTTTGGTCGTCTTTAAAAAAATCCTATGATCACCATGATACCCAAAAATCATGAAAATTGACATGTAGATAGAGTTTGACATTACGGTCCCAACGAAACTGGTTTCGTCGAATTCCGACACCGTATGCTCACACAGCATACTGACTGTTTCTCACTCTAAAAATCCGCAAGACCACACAGTGACTCTAAAAATCACGAAACTGGAAATCTATCAACTATTTGACATTGCAAATCCAACGAAACTGGTTTCGTCGAATTCCAATTTCGTTTGCAAAAGTGGCTATTTTTAAAGCTCTGGATGACCCATTTAAATATATAAATATATTTAAATATAATTAAATTAAATACTTATAAATAAATATTATCATATATATTCACATACGGTATCATACAGCTTCAAAATATTCCTATATGAATTTCTAACTTGATATTTCAAATCTGGGTCAACCCGATATTCAGTTTATATTGAAGTTCCTTTTAAAAATATAAATAGTTCCCTTATAAATTATAAAGGAATTCCACAGCGACTTTTCTAAAATTTGATTTGGACGTAAATCAAAATCTACACGACGAAATCCCGATTTTTCTCTTCCACTAGAAAGATATACTCCACCAGCTCCACACGTTTCTTCTTTCACAGAATTCCGGCTTAAAACGAATCTTGTACATTCAGTTGAAGTTCGAATCGCCAATTTACGAACTGCAACGCCATTTCAAGCTCAATTTTAATTATAATATAATTATACGTTCAAACTTCATTCAAATAATATATTCGTTATTCTAGTTTAATTCTAAACTGAATTAAATATCACAGATGTTCCAGTTCACACCATATCGTCATTTCAGCCAATTCTGATTATTTCAGAATTAATTATATTATTTAATTTATTATTTTAATTAAATATTCACTATTATTTAATTCCACGACCATTAAATTCACTATATCACTATTTATATAATTAAATAAATTGATTACAATACCTCTGCAAATGCGGGTCATTACATTCTTCCCCACTTAAAATAATTTCGTCCTCGAAATTGCTAAGGTAGAGAACGACCCTATCGACTGGTTAGAACATATTTGTTCACTTCTTAACTTCAGTTTCAACTGAACCAATTTAATTTCAATTAAATTATTAATTAATTCTTATCAACGAAAATTTTCAAAAATCCTAAAAATTTTCTAATGCCTTAACTCTTCGAAAAATTTCGCCAGCACCTCCTTTGTACTGGTCAATACGTCAAACCACCACTCGCCTCTTTGGGCCATCTCCATCCCAAAAGAAAATCAAACAGCCAAGCGGCTTGCCAATTCGGCTCATAAATCTTTTATCCAATAGAAATATAAACTTGTAACTTTTGTCGGCATATCATTATATCCTTTCCACCTATTATCAATTCAACAGATACAAGGGTCATCCCAATCAAATTACAATCTTCTTTTGTCCACAACACAACCATTCGCTTATATCCGAGCCAAATATCATTTCAACTCGAGTTTCTTCTCGATTCCCAACTCTTAACTTGATTATCACATTACACTTCAAATTTGAATCTCACAATCCAATTTGTCTTGATATCATTCTAATTCAATCTCAGTTACCACTTTACTGGCTTTACTTTAATTCAAATTTGCTTTCACAAATTTCTGTTAAATCTGTTTTTAATTCAAACAGTCTTTCCCTGGGAGTTTTTAAACAGTTTACTCTTTCCAAAAATCAAAATTTCCTTTTGAACATGTCACTGAGCCCTTAATTAATATTCCATTAGTTAAATCACTTCTCTATTTCTTTATCAATATTTGTTAACCAAATATTTTGAATAACCATATTGGCCTTTTATGTTATTCGAAAAACATTTCCGAATATCGCCTTCCTTTATTTTCTAAACTTTAGAAAATATATGCTATTTATAATTGGAAAATATTCCAATTACTTATCTCTTTTCTGATCTCGTTTATTTCTATACTTAGGAAATATTATTTATTATATTTCCAAGTTTACACTTATTTGGGTTAAAACGGATGTTGTGTAAAACATCGTTACGACAACCTAAATACTATATTCAACTAACTCTTATTCAACATTGATCTTCGAGCTTGAAATCTTACTATTTATTTGATAATAATGAAATCAATCAAGTTGGGGTAAAACTACCTCTCAAACCTTGACTGAATAACATTTATAACGTCAAAACAGATATGACTACTTACTCGAATAATCAATACCAGACAACTACTTATTCACTTTTAAACACGTATACGCTTCCTCTTTCTATTCTTACTAGATTTTATTCTTAGTCTTCCTTTTTGATTTTACTTTTCTATTTTTAAGTTCGTTTCCTTATCGACTTATATATATATATATCGATACGTTGATTTCTAACTATCAAATTATCTTAAAAATATTCTAACTCCTTAAATTCCCAGAAAAATTCGCCATAACCTCCTTTGTACCAGGAGCATCAGGATATTTCAAATAGCCTCCCATGGCCCTCACCAATCCAAAAGAAAAAGAAAAAGAAAAGCGGCTAGCCGAGACGGCGCATAAAATCTCATATATGAATTAAATACATACCTTTTCGTCGAGCATTCTATTTATATACCTTCATACCTTATCCATACCTATCTCATGTATATTTATACCTGCCCAATCTATTTTAACTATACCTGATCGTTTTAACTCAATTCGTTAATTAATTTGTTAATTAACTCTTTAGTCTATTTCACTTTTATATTTGAACATGACATGTTCAAATATATTTTAACTTGCTTATTAACTAATTTGAATCCAAATTCCAAATTTAAGTTCTATATTCGATTTCGAATATCCATTTACAGATCCAATTCACCTTTCAAAGTTCAACTTCAAATTCAAAACTCGATTAACTAATTCCTCTTCGACTTAGTTAATTCTATTCAATTTCTATTCAGATTTTATATCACTTCTATTATTCAAATCTATATATCAGATTCTATTATTCAAATTCTATATTACAAATCCCATTTTGAAATTCAACACAACTTGTCTTTCCCAAAACAAATTCAAAACAGTATCTCTGGTAGTAATTCGTCACTTACAACTCGAAAATGAGTACTGATGATGCAGCTGTCATCATCGGAATCTATTTTCCAGCGATCAAAGTGAGTTCAATACTATAAAACCATTTCTAACATTTCCACTTTGAAATTCATTTCGAAATATAATTCACACTGCTTGTAAAACAATTTAAAATCTCCCAGGATCTTAAATTTTCCTTATTTTTAATCCAAATCCATTTACAAACACTTATCCAATTTTCCAGGATTTTAATTCAAATTCTGGTTTAAATTTCAGATTTGATTCGCTTCGTAACACTTATATGAATTCTACTTGGTTATATATATAACCATTTTACTTCTATAATCTTACTCGATTGTAATAACAACCAATATATCCAATATATTATAATTTTGATATATATATCTTCTCTACATCAAGATATACCTTAGGTAAACTTATTTTAATTTACCCTCTTTTCAAAACATATCGTGTCGACGCATCGTATTCGAGTGTTTATAAACTCCTACCGATACAGTGGATCAAACTGATCGACCAGAACTCATAAACAACTCAACCAATGAATCTCCACAATATAAAACAATTTTTATATCAATAACAAATACGCACTCGTATATATACACTCAACTCAATCTAGGGTATTACTAACCCTATCTCTACTGAGTCACGCCACAGAGCCAAGGTAATTCACTTAACCTAATGCTCTGATACCAACTGTAATGACCCGAAAATCCGGTCCAATTTGAGCTGACCAAAAACATAAGTACAACCCCAAATTAAACTGAAAATCAGGAAATTAATAGAAAGAAAACAGAGGGTGAGGATAAATAAGATAGAAACTTAGAATAGAAGAAGAAGAAGAACACAACATCAGAGTAACACGAACCTCACAGCGGAACGAATAACATATAATAGATAACATACCCTTGAAATAAAATCAGTATATGTATACAATAACATTATCAGAGTACAACACTTACAACCCAGCGGAATAATAATAGCTATATAATCCCGAAGCCTCCGGCTCCAAGCTCTTCCAGTATATTTGTAAATCCCGACTACTTGACTGCCCGTACAAAATTGGGCACCCAAGAGTTTAGGGAAAACAAAACAAAATAAACTCCGGGTCAGTCATGGGACTGGTATGAGTAAAATAGTTTTAAAACAGTTTGAACAAGTAAACGATATCTCATAAGACCACGCCGTATAACGGAATGGGTTTTTCCCTTATGAGAAATCCAAATTATCTTTATATCAAAAACCTTTTGATATTATAATAATGTCTATCAACCACAATATAATAATCACTAGCAGAAACTCTTTCATCTCACGTTCTACATATAGTATACAATCAACATGCACGTATTGGGTAATGGATTTTGTAATAACCCGGAAATCTGGGCCAATTTAAAATTTTTATTTTGGCAATTTTAGCGAATTTTGATTATTTAAAATGGATTATTTTAAATAATATCGACGAGAAATTTATTTTGAATGAAATTCAAACGTATATATTATATAGATCGTCGTTAGAATATAAATATTTATTTATAATTATAAATAGAATTGAAAATGGCGGGTAGTTCGATAATTCGATTTCAAACTTCAAATGAATGTACCGGGTGCAAAACAATCCGGATTTTTGTGAAACCAGAAATAATGGAATCTAATTGATGATATCTTTCCAACGAATCCGAAAAATTGAAATTTCATAGCAGGGATCAAAAGATATGTCTAGTTGAAAATTCAGAATAGTCGCTATGGAATTCAGGTCCTTAAAAATGGGAATTTTGCAAACGACCTCGGATTTCGACGAAACCACTTTTGTTGGGTCTGTGATGTCAAGTTATTGCTAGGTTTTAAATTTCATAATTTTTCGATTCAATATGTGAGCGTGGCAAAGGAAAACGCGTTTGACCAGTTTCAGTTGATTTTAATCGACTGGAAATTGGCCATTTTTCAAACGGTCTCAGAATTCGACGAAACTAGTTTTGTTAGGACCGTATCGTCAATACGAAGCTAGAAAATATTTTTCTGGAATTTATTGAGTTAGCATTTGACCCAAGTAAATTGAAATGCGCGTTCAAATTCAATATATAGAGTTATATGTTGATTTTGACGGAAACTGATCGAAACGATTGAATCAGCCTACGATACATATCCCATTATGTTCGGAATGGGGGTAATTAGCTGTGAACGACAGGCGGTGGGTCCCGTTTCGAGTCCGAAATTTTAAGTTACTTTTGGTGGAAAATAAAATAAAATATATAAAATCCTCTCCACTCCTTTTCTCTCTCCTCCTTTTTACCTTTACCCCCCCTCTCTCGTTCATTTCAGAATTAAACAAAAGAAAAAAAACCGCACCGTCGAGACCCCCCCTCCTCCATCTACCGCGTCGATCGAAACCCCCCTCCTCCACCTGCCGCATGCGAAACCGCCCTTCTCCCTCCTCCATCTGCCGTGTCGATTGAAACACCCCCCTTTCCCTGCTGAGACGCGCACACCCCCCCTTCCGCCGCCTGCAGCCCCACCCGCCGCCACCGCTCCGTCCATCTCCACCAAATCCGACTGAAAACCATCCTTCTTTTGATAAGTAAAGTGAGTTTATTTATTATTTTAGTGTAGAAAATTATCATTTTTCCTATATGTTTTAGTGTAGAAAAATATGATTTTTCATATGTGTATAGATCCGCAATAAAGATAGGATTTTTATCATAAGTTAGAAATATTTTTAAAATAGAAAAGATTAGATTTTTAAAATAGAAAAGTTTAGATTTTTATAATAGAAAAGATTAGATTTTTAAAATAGGAAAGATACGATTTTTAGCGGTGTAAAACTAGAATTTTTATATATTGAATAGCATAGTAAAAATTCGATTTTTATATATTGAATAGCATAGTAAAAATTCGATTTTTATATATTGAATAGCAAAGTAAAAATTCGATTTTTATATATTGAATAGCAAAGTAAAAATTCGATTTTTATATATTGAATAGCATAGTAAAAATTCGATTTTTATATATTGAATAGCGAAGTAAAAATTCGATTTTTTTACATATGTAGAGAATACGGGCAAAGAAAGTGACAAGAGGCAAGAACGGCGAAGATTTCTACATAAGAAGAGTCGTGGGATCGGATAGCTATCTGTGAGAATTTCTCACTCTTTAATTTTGTTTTTCTAGTTATAAATATATATACTAGGATGCAGACGGTGTTTAGTAGCACCCGACACCCGTCGTCCACAGACCATGGACGGCTTGTATGCTTGTTTGTTTGATTTTGATGTGTAGTTGATTGTGTGATGCGATGTGAAAAGAAATAAAATATTTATATAGTTAAAAATATTTTATAGCTAAAAATAGAATTTTTGACGTGTATATGAAATGAAATAAATTAATATAAACAAATCGAACGATTTGTTTATATACACACTTTTGACTGATATTGATTGGGACGATAAATTTTACACATCGCCCAACTGCACAAATAAAATCTGTGTTTGATGGTTTGAAACCCCACACGGGTATTGGGATGATATTTGACGTACACTAATCCCAATAATTAGTTGTATGTCGATCGATTGATTGACAGGCTGCTATAAGCGTTGAATATTTATATTCGATGCTTATACAGTGTAGAATGCACTTTGGATGATGGTTGATTATTCATCGTTGTTATTGTATACATGTGTTGTAGAAAATCCATATAATTAACATTATATGGTAATTGATTGGGCCTCATTCCAGTTTTGAAATAGAAATATTTGAAAAAGAAATATTTGAAATAGAATATTTGAAAATAGAAATATATGAAGCCGAGTTGATTAGATTGACGCCATTTTGACGTGAACGATATTTATATCGATTTTATTCATTTTATAATGAATATCGAAAGTGATTTCAAAATCTGATATTTTGAAAAGAATTGAAATTCGAATTGAAATTGAATAGAAATGAATTCAAATTGAAATTGAATCGAATTGAAACTGAATCGAATTGAAATTGAATAGAAATGAATTCGAATTGAAATTGAATAGAAATGAATTTGAATTGAAATTGAATATAAATGAATTCGAATTGAAATTGAATAGAGATGAATTCGAATTGAAATTGAATTGAATTGAAAACGAACTGAAAGAGAATTCAAAATCGATTTGAATTGAAATCAATTTGAAATGAATTTGAAATGAATTTATATTGGAATATTCAATTTTGATTTGAAATTGAATATGAAGTTGAAACCGTTTTGAAAATGAATTTAAAACGATTTATAAAGCACGTTTTGAATTGAAATCGACGAAGTATATATTATATATATTATATATATAATATAATGGCCTGAATAGAACGCGCCGCGCCGCGGCAGTTCGCGAATTTCGACCATTGACTTCGAACGGATATTGCGGGAGATCTGACCGTCGGATTCTCCTAAAACCGGAACTGTTGGGTTCGTATCGAAAAGAGCTTTCTAACGAATATTGGAAATTAGAAATATAACGGTTGGATTTGGAGTTACGTCCAAATCAAATTTGGAAAAGGTCTCTGTAAGTGCAGTTCGATGGCCGTTGATGGAAATCGACTGTACGGGCCTTGATAAAATTATTAAAAATAGTAATAATTTGTGTAAAATCATAAGAAATGATTTGTGAAGAATTGGGATGAAAAACTCCATATTTGAAAAGATAAAAATAGAGTTTTTATCGAAATGAACTAGTTTTGAACTAGAATTAAAATTCTATTTATTTTTAAATAAATAAATTGAATGTGAAAAGGGTTTTAAAAATAACCAGAATTTCCAATGATTGCATTGGAATGGATGTGAATCGAAATTGTCTTCGGAATATTTCGATGTTGGATTTCGTGATTATACAGATGTTGTTATGGAAATTTGAAAGATATGGATATATATATCGTTATTTCTAATACGATATCTGTTGGTCGTAGAATTTGATAGTGAATATAAGCCGATATATTTTCTATTCAGAGCCTTGTATTTAATATCAAATGTGATTTGGGTTTGTCGTGAATGGCGTCTTCATTAACACTGTTCTTAAACCCAGTTGAGAAATTGATTAAATCTTTTATTTAGATTTAATGAAGTGTACCAATTAAATAATATTTAATTGGAATTGAATTGATATTGATTTTTGGGTTTATCGTGAACAGTGTTTTGAATAACACTCGTTCTTTAACCCGATAATTAATGGAATGTGATTTTGGGTTTATCGTGAACCGTGTTTTAAATGACACTGATTCTTTAACCCAGTTAACGATTAAAACTAAGTGGAGTTTTAATGAATCTTTAATTAGATTGAAAAGATCGAGAATGGAGTATCACCAGTTTTACTCCAGGCGATAGTTAAATCTTTAATTAGATTTGAACGTGAAATGGTAATTGAATTTACCGATAACACCGTGGTGTTAGATATGAAGTAAGACCAGTTTTACTTCATGGGATTAATAGGTTGGGATTGGGAAATAAAATAAATGATTAATTCGGTGTGGTTCGCTAATCCCAACTAGTTTGAATTGATATTAAAAGGAGATTAAAGAATAAATTTAAAGAATTTATCTTTGATTAAATTAATGGGAACCTTTCCCAGAATATAAGAATATTTGAATAAAAAGAATATTCTGAAGTGGAATGAGGCGTATATTGTGTTTGTGTAACACTTTTATAATATATACACGAGTTATTCAGAAAGACCGGGTTTATCCCATTCTGAATAACTGATTCGACGTGGTGTCGAAGATGAAGACGGTGGTTGAAGACCGGAGGTCTTCACGTCGTTTGGGTAATTACTGATGATCTTGATTGGGCTGTACACCCAAGAAGATGGAAACAGTTGGTGATCGTCCAGACGTACTTGGAGATCGATGGATATGCGGGGTACTAGGTGCCTCCGGTTTCGTTCAGACCCAGAACGGACTTTTAAATGGACTGTGTGTCTGGCATTGGATTTTAGTCTGTATGATTATTTTCTATTAAATATATATCTGTTTGGCAGCGGAGAATTTATTCTCTTGCTTAACGCCCTTCTATGAGATGTACGAGCTCAGGGGTTATATATCGATGGATATCAAACGCATGGAGTGAATTGCCTGTGTGGCATGCCTAAGTGGCAATTGATCAAGGCTTCTGTTGAAAAGCAAAGTCTTGTGGTTGATGATCTCAGGGAGGGCATGCGTTTCCTTCTAGCTAGGGTGGTGTCAGTGACCTACCAGCCCTGACATTTATATACTTTTCACCTGTGTGGTTGTTGCTGTTGCGAGGCGCCTCGGTTAGATCGGACGATCCGGGTCCGATGGAGTCATTCATTGGCTCATTTACACCCCAAAGGGTGGGGAAACGCAGTGTTCAGGCATAATAATCCACATCGGTGGACCGGCCTTGACGATCCAAGGGGCAGTTGCGGCTGTTCCTGAGACACGGGCTAGAGCGTCTCAAATCGGTTGAGGACTATCTTTTGCCTCGGTTCATAGATGGAAATCCAATTTCCAAATACGTGACATTTGCGGTTTTAATTGTAGAGCCTAGTATGGCGACATGATATATGGTACCCATGTCGTCTATGATTGATACTTATGATTTGAAGTTGTTTTATACACTATACACTTATAATAGTATCAAATGATTTGTTTAAAACGTACTAAGCATGTTTGGCTATTATAAGGGAAAACCCTATCCCCCGGCTTGCGTTACATTGTGTGATAGGACCTGGGTCTTATAATAGCTTCATTTTTCCTTATTTAGCATTGCGCTGTTTGTTTTATGCACTGGTGTTCTTGGGAGGAAACCCGTTCCGTGTTATACGACGTGGTCCCTTGATTTACCTAACTTTAAAAATAAAGATCAATAACTGTTTTAGTTCTCACACCAGTCCCATGACTGACCTGGAGTTTATTGTTTTAACCTAAACTCTGGGTGCCCTTATTTTGAAACGGGCAGCTAGTAGTTTTGGTTTTGCAGATTTATATTCATAGGATCCTGGTTTACAGCTGGAACGATATCCGGAAAGCTTTTTATCCGTATATCTCTTCTAGTTGTGTATTGTATTATTTTCCGCTGCTATGTATTTAAATGTAATTTAAATCTCTGATATTTCTATGTTTATTCATTTATACTCTGTATATTCTTGAAATTTGATGGTATTGTTGTAATATACAATGAAATGTTCTTCCGTGTGCATTCTATTTTTTTGTGTTCTCAAAACAATTCGTTCTTTCTCTTCTCTTCGGAGACCGGGGAAGTTCGGGTTGTTTCATCGTGGTACCAGAGCTTTGGTTTACAAAGCTCAGAGAACAGGACACATTAGAACCATACGAAAGAACTCATCAGATATTGGATTAGTAATATCCAATTAGAATGACTCGTTAGAGATAGGATCAGTAGTATCCTAGAACGAGTGTGAAGAGTATATTTTTAAAATGAAAACCAATTTCGTCTTGAAATTTAAATCAATTAGTCATATTTGATTATTTATTTAAATTGAATTGGGATAATCCAATATATAAAGATTTTGCATATACGCCTTGCAAACGTGTATTTGAAGTTTTAATATACTGGATAGATATAGATTCACACTCTAGTCGCACGGAGATGATTCTGATGATTGTAGCTACATCATCAGAATTAGTGTTCGAGTGTCGAAGGTGTGATATTTATATATCTCCTATTGACTGGTGTGAGAACCAAAATTAGATAGGGCCTATTGTTGTGATTTGGCATCAAAAATCTGATTTTTGACTATATATCAAAGTTATGAATTTCAAATGCTAATCGACTAATTGATTGATGGTTGTGTTGTTTGATTATTGTTGGATTAATTAAAATTTGAACCATTTAGTCAAATTGTACCAAAAGGTGAGTTGTATTAAAAATTTGTCGCATTTGCTTGCATATACTTGTACTTACATTGAACAGGTCATAGCAAGGAGGCTAGAGCAGAGAATAAAATTTGTTTGCCCGACAAATAGGTACATGTTTACTATAATTTACTGTTTTGTTTGGGTGATGATGATTTTATGAGCTGATTGGCTAGCCGCTTGGCTTTTTCTTTTTCCTTTTGAGATCATAAGGCCTGTATGGCAATTTCGGGATTTTCCCGTGCTCCCAGTGCAGGGGAGGTTATGGTGAAATTTTTCGAAAATTTAGGGTGTTAGCCAAAATTTTGAAATTTTTGAAAAGTTCTTAGAAACTGAAAAGTTGAAGAACTTAAGCCATAATAAAAATAAAGAAAGTTGAGTTGATTAATGAAGCAACTTTCGGCTTCGTTCCTTTTCGGGGACGAAAAGTTTTAAGTGGGGGAGATTGTAATAACCCGGAAATCTGGGCTAATTTAAATTTTTTATTTTGGCAATTTTAGCGAATTTTGATTATTTAAAATGGATTATTTTAAATAATATCAACGAGAAATTTATTTTGAATGAAATTCAAATGTATATATTATATAGATCGTCGTTAGAATATAAAAATTTAGTTATAATTATAAATAGAATTGAAAATGGCGCGGTAGTTCGATAATTCGATTTCAAACTTCAAATGAATGTACCGGGTGCAAAATAATTCGGATTTTTGTGAAATAAAAAATAATGGAATCTAATTGATGATATCTCTCCAACGAATCCGAAAAATTGAAATTTCATAGCGGGGATCAAAAGATATGTCCAGTTGAAAATTCAGAATAGTCGATATGGAATTCAGGCCCTTAAAAATGGGAATTTTGCAAATGACCTCGGATTTCGACGAAACCACTTTTGTTGGGCCCGAGATGTCAAGTTATTGCTATGTTTCAAATTTCATAATTTTTCGATTTAATATGTGAGCGTGGCAAAGGAAAGCGCGTTTGACCAGTTTAGTTGATTTTAATCGACTGGAAATTGGCCATTTTTCAAACGGTCTCAGAATTCGACGAAACTAGTTTTGTTAGGACCGTATCGTCAATACGAAGCTAGAAAATATTTTTCTGGAATTTATCGAGTTAGTATGTGACCCCAGTAAATTGAAATGCGCGTTCAAATTCAATATATAGAGTTATATGTTGATTTTGATGGAAACTGATCGAAACGATCGAATCAGCCTACAATACATATCCCATTGTGTTCAGAATGGGGGTACTTAGTTATGACGACAGGCGGTGGGTCCCGTTTCGAGTCCGAAATTTTAAGTTACTTTTGGTGGAAAATAAAATAAAATATATAAAATCCTCTCCACTCCTTTTCTCTCTCCTCCTTTTTACCTTTACCCCCCCTCTCTCGTTCATTTCAGAATTAAACAAAAGAAAAAAAACCGCACCGTCGAGACCCCCCCTCCTCCATCTGCCGCGTCGATCGAAACCCCCCCTCCTCCACCTGCCGCATGCGAAACCGCCCCCCTCCTCCATCTGCCGCGTCGATCGAAACACCCCCCTTTCCCTGCTGAGACGCGCACACCCCCCCTTCCGCCGCCTGCAGCCCCACCCGCCGCCACCGCTCCGTCCATCTCCACCAAATCCGACTGAAACCCATCCTTCTTCTGATAAATAAAGTGAGTTTTATTTATTATTTTTAGTGTAGAAAATTATCATTATTCCTATATGTTTTAGTGTAGAAAAATATGATTTTTCATATGTGTATAGATCCGCAATAAAGATAAGATTTTTATCATAAGTTAGAAATATTTTTAAAATAGAAAAGATTAGATTTTTAAAATAGAAAAGATTAGATTTTTAAAATAGGAAAGATACGATTTTTAGCGGTGTAAAACTAGAATTTTTATATATTGAATAGCATAGTAAAAATTCGATTTTTATATATTGAATAGCATAGTAAAAATTCGATTTTAATATATTGAATAGCAAAGTAAAAATTCGATTTTTATATATTGAATAGCAAAGTAAAAATTCGATTTTTATATATTGAATAGCATAGTAAAAATTCGATTTTTATATATTGAATAGCGAAGTAAAAATTCGATTTTTTTACATATGTAGAGAATACGGGCAAAGAAAGTGACAAGAGGCAAGAACGACGAAGATTTCTACATAAGAAGAGTCATGGGATCGGATAGCTATCTGTGAGAATTTCTCACTCTTTAATTTTGTTTTTCTAGTTATAAATATATATACTAGGATGCAGACGGTGTTTAGTAGCACCCGACACCCGTCGTCCACCGACCATGGACGGCTTGTATGCTTGTTTGTTTGATTTTGATGTGTAGTTGATTGTGTGATGTGATGTGAAAAGTAATAAAATATTTATATAGTTAAAAATATTTTATAGCTAAAAATAGAATTTTTGACGTGTATATGAAATGAAATAAATTAATATAAACAAATCGAACGATTTGTTTATATACACACTTTTGACTGATATTGATTGGGACGATAAATTTTACACATCACCCAACTGCACAAATAAAATCTGTGTTTGATGGTTTGAAAACCCATACGGGTATTGGGATGATATTTGACGTACACTAATCCCAATAATTAGTTGTATGTCGATCAATTGATTAACAGGCTGCTATAAGCGTTGAATATTTATATTCGATGCTTATACAGCTTAGAATGCACTTTGGATGATGGTTGATTATTCATCGTTGTTATTGTATACATGTGTTGTAGAAAATCCATATAATTAACATTATATGGTAATTGATTGGGCCTCATTCCAGTTTTGAAATAGAAATATTTGAAAAAGAAATATTTGAAATAGAATATTTGAAAATAGAAATATATGAAGCCGAGTTGATTGGATTGACGCCATTTTGATGTGAACGATATTTATATCGATTTTATTCATTTTATAATGAATATCGAAAGTGATTTCAAAATCTGATATTTTGAAAAGAATTGACATTCGAATTGAAATTGAATAGAAATGAATTCGAATTGAAATTGAATCGAATTGAAATTGAATAGAAATGAATTCGAATTGAAATTGAATAGAAATGAATTCGAATTGAAATTGAATATAAATGAATTCGAATTGAAATTGAATAGAGATGAATTCGAATTGAAATTGAATTGAATTGAAAACGAACTGAAAGTGAATTCAAAATCGATTTGAATTGAAATCAATTGGAAATGAATTTAAAACGAATTTATATTGGAATATTCAATTTTGATTTGAAATTGAATATGAAGTTGAAACCGTTTTGAAAACGAATTTAAAACGATTTATAAAGCACGTTTTGAATTGAAATCGACGAAGTATATATTATATATATAATATAATGGCCTGAATAGAACGCGCCGCGCCGCGGTAGATCGCGAATTTCGACCATTGACTTCGAACGGATATTGAGGGAGATCCGACCGTCGGATTCTCCTAAAACCGGAACCGTTGAGTTCGTATCGATAAGAGATTTCTAACGAATATTGGAAATTAGAAATCTAACGGTTGGATTTGGAGTTATGTCCAAATCAAATTTGGAAAAGGTCGCTGTAAATGCAGTTTGATGGCCGTTGATGGAAATCGACTGTACGGGCCTTAATAAAATTATTAAAAATAGTAATAATTTGTGTAAAATCATAAGAAATGATTTGTGAAGAATTGGGATGAAAAACTCCATATTTGAAAAGATAAAAATAGATTTTTTTATCGAAATAAACTAGTTTTGAACTAGAATTAAAATTCTATTTGTTTTTAAATAAATAAATTGAATGTGAAAAGGGTTTTAAAAATTACCAGAATTTCCAATGATTGCATTGGAATGGATGTGAATCGAAATTGTCTTCGGAATATTTCGATGTTGGATTTCGTGATTACACAGATGTTGTTATGGAAATTTGAAAGATATGGATATATATATCGTTATTTCCAATACGATATCTGTTGGTCGTAGAATTTGATATTGAATATAAGCCGATATATTTTCTATTCAGAGCCTTGTATTTAATATCAAATGTGATTTGGGTTTGTCGTGAATGGCGTCTTCATTAACACTGTTCTTAAACCCAGTTGAGAAAATGATTAAATCTTTTATTTAGATTTAATGAAGTGTACCAATTAAATAATATTTAATTGGAATTGAATTGATATTTGGGTTTATCGTGAACAGTGTTTTGAATAACACTCGTTCTTTAACCCGATAATTAAAGGAATGTGTTTTTGGGTTTATCGTGAACCGTGTTTTAAATGACACTGATTCTTTAACCCAGTTAATGATTAAAACTAAGTGGAGTTTTAATGAATCTTTAATTAGATTGAAAAGATCGAGAATGGAGTATCACCAGTTTTACTCCAGGCGATAGTTAAATCTTTAGTTAGATTTGAACGTGAAATGAATTTACCGATAACACCGTGGTGTTAGATATGAAGTATGACCAGTTTTACTTCATGGGATGAATAGGTTGGGATTGGGAAATAAAATAAATGATTACTTCGGTGTGGTGCGCTAATCCCGACTAGTTTGAATTGATATTCAAAGGAGATTAAAGAATAAATTTAAAGAATTTATCTTTGATAAAATTAATGGGAACCTTTCCCAGAATATAAGAATATTTGAATAAAAAGAATATTCTGAAGTGGAATGAGGCGTATATTGTGTTTGTGTAACACTTTTATAATATATACACGAGTTATTCAGAAAGACCGGGTTTATCCCATTCTGAATAACTGATTCGACGTGGTGTCAAAGATTAAGACGGTGGTTGAAGACCGGAGGTCTTCACGTCGTTTGGGTAATTACTGATGATCTTGATTGGGCTGTACACCCAAGAAGATGGAAACAGTTGGTGATCGTCCAGACGTACTTGGAGATCGATGGATATGCGGGGTACTAGGTGCCTCCGGTTTCGTTCAGACCCAGAACGGACTTGTAAATGGACTGTGTGTCTGACATTGGATTTTAGTCTGTGTGATTGATTTCTATTAAATATATATCTGTTTGGCGGTGGAGAATTTATTCTCTTGCTTAACTCCCTTCTCTGAGACGTACGAGCTCAGGGGTTATATATCGATGGATATCAAACGCATGGAGTGAATTGCCTGTGTGGCAATTGATCGTGGCTTCTTTTGAAAAGCAAAGTCTTGTGGTTGATGATCAAAGCGCCGCCTGTGTGGCATAGCTTTGTGTAACGTGAATTCGCGAGCCTCACACCCCGGTTGTGAACCAGAAACGGGAGAGGACCTCAGGGAGGGCATGCGTTTCCTTCTAGCTAGGGTGGTGTCAATGACCTACCAGCCGTGACATTTATATACTTTTCACCTGTGTGGTTGTTGCTGTTGCGAGGCGCCTCGGTTAGATCGGACGATCCGGGTCCGATGGAGTCATTCGTTGGCTCATTTACACCCCAAAGGGTGGGGAAACGCAGTGTTCAGGCATAATAATCCACATCGGTGGACCGGCCCTGACGATCCAAGGGGCAGTTGCGGCTGTTCCTTAGACACGGGCTAGAGCGTCTCAAATCGGTTGAGGACTATCTTTTGCCTCAGTTCATAGATGGAAATCCAATTTCGAAATACGTGACATTTGCGGTTTTAATTGTAGAGCCTAGTATGGCGACATGATATATGGTACCCATGTCGTCTATGATTGATACTTATGATTTGAAGTTGTTTTATACACTATACACTTATAATAGTATCAAATGATTTGTTTAAAACGTACTAAGCATGTTTGGCAATTATAAGGGAAAACACTATCCCCCGGCTTGCGTTACATTGTGTGATAGGACCTGGGTCTTATAATAGCTTCATTTTTCCTTATTTAGCATTGCGCTGTTTGTTTTATGCACTGGTGTTCTTGGGAGGAAACCCGTTCCGTGTTATACGGCGTGGCCCCTTGATTTACCTAACTTTAAAAATAAAGATTAATAATTGTTTTAGTTCTCACACGAGTCCCATGACTGACCTGGAGTTTATTGTTTTAACCTAAACTCTGGGTGCCCTTATTTTGACATGGGCAGCTAGTAGTTTTGGTTTTGCAGATTTATATTCACAGGATCCTGGTTTACAGCTGGAACGATATCCGGAAAGCTTTGTATCCGTATATCTCTTCTAGTTGTGTATTGTATTATTTTCCGCTGCTATGTATTTAAATGTAATTTAAATCTCTGATATTTCTATGTTTATTCATTTATACTCTGTATATTCTTGTAATCTGATGGTATTGTTGTAATATACAATGAAATGTTCTTCCGTGTGCGTTCTATTTTGTCGTGTTCTCAAAACAATTCGTTATTTCTCTTCTCTTCGGAGACCGGGGAAGTTCAGGTCGTTTCAGATTTCCATCTATGACAAGGTATGGAACCACCTTACGCTAGTGTACCTCTAGAAAGGAATACACTGGGTTCAACAAGAACATCTTGCAACCCGGCCACACATGACCGACCACTCAGTTCGCTTGAGTGTATCGAATGTATATCACCAACATTTGGGATCAGCAACTGTTTCCCGAATGGGACAACATCAACAATAGATTTTTAGAAGTAAATGAAACTCTAGATAAGTTGATTATACACCCTACTTCGGAGCGACCGACTTAGCCATGCTGCATGCCCGATTTCTGTCATTTACCGGATGTGAGGCTAGAAGCTACGCTTTATCATCACACCAGATTCACTTCGAATGCCACATCGTCAAATCCATCAAATCACCCATTGACGTCCTCAAAAATACATTATGTGTTAGCTAAAAGAAGTTTCCTTCTCCGCTACCACTCTTGGTACGGTTGGAGAAATCAATATACGTGATCGTTTCTGGAAATACTCTGTCAGACATTCATCCATACAAGTCATCCAGGAACAGGATGAACCGAAGGCACTATTCAGTACATCCACCTTTGGCATTGTTATCTAAGACTTATACAATAGCCCTTGCACTTTACTCCGTCTTCAATTATCTTTGGCATATAAGATTTGCAACACTTATGCCAATACAGAGTGGTTCTTTGGATAATAATCCAACCGGTCTCTCCATATTAACAACGTTAAAATGGTCAAAACTTCGATGGTCTGTGATTTAACCATCAAAGAAAAACAGGTGTGCAAACAACGATATTATTTCCAGATAGAAATTTATATCGATCAAACATCATTTAACATTTATTTCCTTAGTTCATTTTTCATCTCTTGTTTACCTATATTCAACATTTCTTATTTTCTAAATTTAGGAAATATATGTTATTACCATTGGAAAACATTTCCATTTCTTGTTTTCTATATCAGAGAACATTTCTGGTTCTTATTTGGAAAAAAAACATTTCCAAAACTCCTTCATTGGACTTAGACAGATGTTTAAACAAACCATCGCGATGCCCACTCAAGCCATTACGCTTATTAACTAAATTCCTTTAACCCACCTTCACTATCGAACCTTAACCATTCCTTAGTTAAAAATGAATTCAATCAAGTTGGGGTAATACTACCTCTCAGACCTTAACTGAACAACGTTTCTAACCTTGAAATAGACAAAGTTCACCTTTTAACTCTTTAACACTTCCTTACGTAACTTCCGGATCCAACTTACGAAAGACTCTTTTACAGAATCAATTGATTATAACAGTGGTGTTATAATTTCCTGTTTTTGAAATATAATAACTTAAATCTAACTTTTATTTCCTAACTCGAATAATATAACGATCAACTAAATTATTAACTCCTATTTGGTTAACTCTAAGCTATAACTCTTATTCGAATAACTAATATTCGATTAACTCTATTCAACTAACTCGACTCGACTAACCCCTTTCGAATTACTAATTCAATTTACTAACTTTCGAATACCATATTCGATTTTACTCCCTTCGAATAACTTATATTTGATTTAACTCCTTTCGAATACCATATTCGATTTAACTCCCTTCGAATACCATGTATTCGATTTAACTCCCTTCGAATACCATATTCGATTTAACTCCCTTCGAATACCATATTCGATTTACTGACTTTATTCGCTTTATAAAGATTTCCTTTTTAATAACGTTTATTCACTTTTAAAGATTTACTTTTGGTACAGTTCTCCACTTTGAAATGATTTCCTTCTTATAACAGTTTCCTTTTTATAACGTTTTCCCTTTTATAATGTCCTATTACGTTATAAATAAATTTCCCTTTTTAACTCTATTTATTTTCTAAATATTTCCTATCTATGTAAATGATTTTCAAATGTTTCCTTTTCTGTTATTCTATTTGCAAATGGTTTGCAAATATTTCCTTTTCAAATCTATTCTTTGATTTTATAATTTCCCTTTTCTAAATATCTCCTATTTATAAATATTCCAATTTACAAATATTTCTTATTTATAAATTTTCCATTTATAAATATTTCATTTTCAATATCACCTTTATAATTCCCTTATCAACATTCCGGTATGTTATGGTATTCAACATATCTAATCGCGATGATCAATATCGTCCAAACACATATAATTGACAACAGATTATATATCACATCATATATCACAGTATATGAAAAACAGTAAAATAACTGTTGAGGAATCCAGTCGGATTCCTCCAACCTGTCTCCCTGCATCCATAGATGTTATACAATATAAAATCAACATCACTTTCAGTTCCATATGATATATTCTGTTAAACAGAATCAATATAGAAATTCAACTAACAGACTAGCAATTCAATCAAACAGCCAACACACAGTCAATCAGCCAATACTTAATAGTTCTAAAAATACAACATGAAATTATAAACTGTTCAGAGTTAGTGAGATTTACTCACATTGGCAGTTCATCGTTAAAGAACGATAAACTGTTGTTTGATTTGAATCAAATAGTTTATTTTGCCGTAAATTCAAACGAGATTTGATTCGCTTCCCGTCAGTTCCATGTTGTCGTTGCCTTCCACATGATCCTAACGCAACTGACGGTGTCAAATTATGATAATGTATTTGTAAGTTATTCAGTTTACAAGTTAACACAATATTTAAATTAACCTAAAAACTTAATCTATAAATCCAATTGGGCTTTAACTAAATAAACCGGCCCACTTACTTTCTCAGCCCCAATAGCCGTGACTCCCATCTTCTCCCACAAATTAGAACCCGACTCCAGTATTCCTCAATGCCATCCACGGCATTTCCTCCACCATTATCTCCTTCCTTACAACATGAAACCCACCGTAGTCTTCACCAATCTCTCCCTCTTCACACGTGCTATCTCCTCCATCCATTCTTACTGAACTCGCACTCAGCCTTTCCCATCTCGATGTCGACTGTATCGAGCCATCCCAGTGACGGTGGCGTCACTTTTTGATCCAAAAATCTACCAATAACTCACAAATCAAAGCTCTTAATTCCCTAAACACCGCTACATCCCTGGATTTACAAATCGATGCCCTCAATAACCAAACTATGGAACCCTAACTCTTTCTGCATGTTTCCCGACTTCCAGAAGTCGGCGTCGAACTTGGAAAATAATACACCAATGTAAAGCTCTTCCTTTTCTAAGCTCATTGATATGTATCTTGGAATTTAGAGAGTTTAATTTGAATTCTTGTGGATTTCTAAAGTTGGATTTCCACGTTTTTTTCTTAGTTTCTGCTGGCGGTTCATTTTCTTTGACTAATGAAGAGGATAGAATTAGGTTTAGAGGAGGGTGCCGGTATTTATAAGGGTTTAGATATTTTTACATTGATGATTTCCTTGGTTTATAACCACCCATTTACTCCGGTCGTCTTTAAAAAAATCCTATGATCACCCATGATACCCAAAAATCATGAAAATTGACATGCAACTAGAGTTTGTCATTACGGTCCCAACGAAACTGGTTTCGTCGAATTCCGACTCCGTATGCTCACACAACGTATTTTTAACTGTCGAAATACTGACTGTTTCTCACTCTAAAAATCCGCATGACCACACAGTGACTCTAAAAATCACGAAACTGGAAATCTAACAACTATTTGAGATTGCGGATCCAACGAAACCGGTTTCGTCGAATTCCGACTTCGTTTGCAAAAGTGGCTATTTTTAAAGCTCTGGATGACCCATTCAAATATATAAATATATTTAAATATAATTAAATTAAATATTTATAAATAAATATTATCATATATATTCACATACGATATCATACAGCTTCAGAATATTCCTATATGAATTTCTAACTTGATATTTCAAATCTGGGTCAACCCGATATTCGGTTTATATTGATGTTCCTTTTAAAAATATAAATAATTCCTTTATAAATTATAAAGGAATTCCACAGCAACTTTTCTAAAATTTGATTTGGACATAAATCAAAATCTACGCGACGAAATCCCGAATTTTCTCTTCCACTAGAAAGATATACTCCACCAGCTCCACACGTTTCTTGTTTCACAGAAATCCGGCTTAAAACGAATCATGTTCATTCAGTTGAAGTTCGAATCACCAATTTACGAATTGCAGCGCCATTTCAAGCTCGATTTTAATTATAATATAATTATACGTTCAAACTTCGTTTAAATAATATATTCGTTATTCTAGTTCAATTCTAAACTGAATTAAATATCACATATGATCCAGTTCACACCATATCATCGTTTCAGCCAATTCTGATTATTTTAGAATTAATTATATTATTTAATATATCATTTTAATTAAATATTCACCATTATTTAATTCCACGACCATTAAATTCACTATATCATTATTTATATAATTAAATTAATTAATTATAATACCTCTGCAAATGGGGGTCATTACAATAAACTAGACATAGGCTTGGTGTAACGAAAAGGAATTTCGCTCGATCCGAATCGATCGCTAAACCGACCTAGACCGTTCGAAACCCCTGATTGTTTTGAGCACACGACACATTGGAACGCAAACAGAAGAACATTTCATTTCTTATTACAACAAGGCATCAGAATACAAGAATATACAAAATATAAATCAATATTACACAGAGAATATCAGAGATTTAAATTACATTTAAATACCTCGCAGCGGAAAAATAATACAATACACAACTGAAAGTAATACACGAATACAGAGCTTTCCGAGTATCGTTCCAGCTGTAAATCGGGATCCTGTGAATATAAATCTGCAAAACCAAAACTACTAGCTGCCCGTGGGGAAAATGAGGGCACCCAGAGTTTAGGTTAAAACAATAAACTCCAGGTCAATCATGTGACTGGTGTGAGAACTAAAACAGTTATTAATCTTTATTTTAAAGTTAGGTAAATCAAGGGACCATGCTGTATAACGCGGAACGGGTTTCCTCCCAAGAACACCAGTGCATAAAACAACAGCGCAATGCTAAATACAGAAAAATGAAGCTATTATAAGACCCAGGTCCCATCACATAATGCAACACAAGCCGGAGGATAGGGTTTTACCTTATAATAACCAAAGAATGCTTGATACGCTAAGTTTCATCTTTTATTACTATAAGTGTATAGTGTCAAATCAATTTCAATCATAAGTATTAATCATTGACGACATGGGTTCCACATATCATGTCGCCAATACTAGGCTCTACAATCAAAACTGCACATGTCACGTATTGGAAGTTGGATTTCCATCTGTGAACCAAGTCAAGGGATCGTCCTTACCGAATTCGAGGCGCTCTAGCCCATGTCTCAGGCAAGTACTCAGTCAAGCCTTTAGATCGTCAGGGTCGGTCCACCGACGTGGATTAAAATGTCTGAACACTGCGTTTCCCCACCCTATGGGGTGTCAATGAGTCCAATGACTCCATCGGCTCCACACAGTCACCGATATATCCGAGGCGCCTCGCAACAGTACCAACCACATAAGTCAAACTCGTCAGGGCGTGTAAAACCACTGACGCCACTTCTAGCTAAAAGGAAACGCATGCCCTCCCTGATGTCCTCTCCCGTTTCTGGTTCACAACTGGGGTGTGAGGCTCGCGAATCAACGCTACACAAAGCTATGCCACACAGGCCGTGCTTTGATACACAACCACAAGACTCTGCTTTTCAATAGAAGCCTTGATCATATTGCCACTTAGGCATGCCACACAGGCAATTCACCCCATGTGTTTGATATCCATCAATATATAACCTCTGAGCTCGTACGTCTCAGAGAAGGGCGTTAAGCAAGAGAATAAATTCTCCGCCGCCAAATAGATATATATTTAATAGAAATCAATCACACAGAATAAAATCCACACAGTCCATTTACAAGTCCATTCTGGGTCTGAACGAAACCGGAGGCACCTTGTACCTCGCATATCCATCGATCTCCAAGTACGTCTGGACGATCACTAACTGATTCCCTCCTCTTAGGTGTACGGCCCAATCAAGATCATCAGTAATCACCCAAACAATGTGAAGACCTCCGGTCTTCGACCACAGTCTTCATCCTCGACACCACGTCGAATCAGTTATTCAGAATGGGATAAACCTGGTCTTTCTGAATAACTCGCGTATATAATAAACAAGTGTTACACAAACACAACATACGCCTCATTCCAATTCAGAATATTCATTTATTCAAATATTCTTATACTTTGGGAAAGGTTCCCATTAATTTTATCAAAGATAAATTCTTTAAATTTACTCTTTAGTCTTCTTTTGAATATCAATTCAAACTAGTCGGGATTAGCGAACCACACCGAAGTAATCATTTATTTTATTTCCCAATCCCAACCTATTCATCCCATGAAGTAAAACTGGTCATACTTCATATCTAACACCACGGTGTTATTGGTAATTTCAATTACCATTTCACGTTCAAATGTAATTAAAGATTTAACTATCGCCTGGAGCAAAACTGGTGATACTCCATTCTCGACCATTTCAATCTAATTAAAGATTCATTAAAACCCCACTTAGTTTTAATCTTTATAGAAATCAATATCCTATCTTTAACTGGGTTAAAGAACCAATGTCATCTAAAAAACGGTTCACTATAAAACCAAAATCACTTTCATTAATTATCGGGTTAAAGAACAAGTGTTATTTATAACAATGTTCATGATAAACCCAAAAATCAATTCAAATTCAATTCCAATTAAATACCATTTAATTGGTATACTTCATTAAATCTAAATAAAAAGATTTAATCTTTTTCTCAACTGGGTTTAAGAATAGTGTTAATGAAGACACCATTCATGACAAACCCAAATCACATTTGATATTATATACAAGGCTCTGAATAGAAAATATATCGGCTTATATTCAATATCAAATTCTACGACCAACAAATATCGTATTGAAAATAACGATATAAATATATCTTTCAAATTTCCATAAAAATATCTGTATAATCACGAAATCCAACATCGAAATATTCCAAAGATAATTTCGATTCAAATCCATTCCAATTCAATTGTTGGAAATTCTGGTTATTTTTAAAACCATTTCAAATCCAATATATTTATTAAAAATTAAATAAATTATTATTCTAGTTCAAAACTAGTTCATTTCGATAAAAATCTACTTTTATATTTTCAAATTTGGAGTTTTTCATCCCAATTCTTCACAAATCATTTCTTATGATTTTACACAAATTATTACAATTTTTAATAATTTTATCAAGGCCCGTACAGTCGATTTCCATCAACGGCCATCGAACTGCACTTATAGCGACCTTTTCCAAATTTAATTTGGACATAATTCCAATCCAACTATTAGATTTCAAATCTCTAATATTCGTTAGAAAGCTCTTTTCGATACCCAAAGGTTCCGACTTTAGGAGAATCCGATGGTCGGATCTCCCGTAATATCCATTCGAAGTCAATGGTCGAAATTCGCGAACTTCTGCGGCGCGGCGTGTTCTATTCAGGCCATTATATATAATATATATATTATATACATCGTCGATTTCCTTTCAAAAAGTATTTTATAAATCGTTTTAAATTCGTTTTCGAAATGATTTCAACTTCATATTCAATTTCGAATCAAAGTTGAATATTCCACATCGTCGATATACAAATGATAATATTTTCAAAATTTTATATTTTGAAATAACTTTCTTTTCTATAATCATTATAAAAACGAATATAATTGATATAAATATTGTTCGCGTCAAAATGGCGCATATCTACCAACACGGCTTTATATATTTCAACAACTTCGTTATTCTATTCAACAAATGAATATTTTCTTCAACACATGAATATATATTTCTATTCAACACATGAATATATATTTTTCTATTCAACACATGAATATATATTTCTATTCAACACATGAATTTATATTTCTATTCAACACATGAATTTATATTTTTCTATTCAACACATGAATTTATATTTCTATTTTCCAAATTGGAATGAGGCCCAATCAATTACCATATAACATTAATTATATGGGTTCCCTACAACACATGTATATAACAGCAACGATAAATCATCAACCATCATCCAGAGTGCACCACACAACCGCATAATCATTGAATATAAATAATTAATGCTTACACAGTCTGTCAATCCATCGATTGACATACAACTAAACAATCGGGATTAGTGTACGTCAAATCCCATCCCAATACCCGTGTGGGGTTTCAAATCAACAAACACAGAATTCATTTGTGCAGTTGGGCAATGTGTAAAATTTATCGTCCCAATCAATATCAGTCAAATCGGTGTATATAAACAAATCGTACGATTTGTTTATTACTATTTATTTTATATACACGTTAAAAATCATATTTTTAACTATAAAATATTTTCCACCATAAAATATTTTATTTCATTCCACATCACACAATCAAATTTCACAACACAACAATCAAACAAACAAGTCATCCATGGTCTGTGGACGATGGGTGTCGGGTGTTATTAAGCACCGTCTGCATCCTAGTATATATTTCAACTAGAAAATAAATTAAAAGTGAGAAGTTCTCACCGAGGGTTCCACTCCTCCACACTTAATTTCTAAACGGTTTGGATTTGTCTGCCATGCCAACGCAGTCTTCTCTACGCTGTTCATATTAAAAATCATATTTTTATTCCACTACTATATTTATAAAAATAACAATCACATTTTTATCCTTATACTATTCGTATAAAATCACATTTTGAGTCTTATACTATTCGTATTTTTATATACCAAAAATCTTAACTTTATATGACTAAAAATCATATTTTTATACCGCTACATATAAGGTAAAGTTCATATATTTATATCGTAAAAAATATAATCTTTATATCGTTAAAATATAATCTTTATTTAAATAAAAATCGAAACTTTTCTTTAAATAAAAATCAAACTTTATATACTAAAAGATCCTCACTTTTATTTAGTTTTCATGGAAAATGAATAAGGGACAAAATTTAAAAATAAACATAAAATCATGTTCATTATAAATGTAACCTTTCTATAAATAAAAAGCAACTTTTTTTTCAAAGAAATCATGTATCTACACAATTAAAATCGAAATTAGGAGAAAAACTTACAATTTTCGGGTGTAGGAGGGTAGAGGAGGGGATGACGTGGCGGGGGATGCCTCAGGGGGCGGCGAAGGTCAGTGCAGGCGGAGGTGGTGGGGTCGGGTGGTAATGGTGTCGGTCTTTTTAGTATTTGGGGGTTTAGGTTTTCAGAGAAAGGGGGTAAAAGGAGGCGACGCAGGGCAAGGGAGGGTGGACGAAAGCCGGCGGCGCTGGTGGGTGGGCCTGACGGTGGAGCGGCGATGGCAGGAGGGACGGTGGCAGTGTTTCGTCGATCGCGTTAGGGGGTTTCTGAATGACGGGTTGGAGTTTTAAATGAAGGGGAGAGAGAAATAAAAGGGGAGGGCCCTATATAAATTATATTTTAATTGATTTATTTTTCCAAAAAGGCAACTTTTTAGTTTGAACTTCAAATCACGTCCAATGACTGTCGCCCCCAGCTAATTACTCCCATTCTGAACACAATGGGATATGCTGCGTAATCCAATTCGGCTGTTACAATCAATTTT
The DNA here is from genome assembly GCA_030737875.1 of Allium sativum. NCBI lineage: Eukaryota > Viridiplantae > Streptophyta > Magnoliopsida > Asparagales > Amaryllidaceae > Allium > Allium sativum. Next base: position 19,960,443 of record JASFAX010000025.1, read on the forward strand.
CGTCAAAATTAAAATATGAATCTATATATTCAATTTTTTTAATGTACATTTCAATTTATTGGGGCCACATATGGACTCTAAAAATTATCGAGAAAATGTTTCTAGCTTCGTATTGACGATACGGTTCTAACAAAACTAATTACGTCAAATTCTGAGACCGTTTGAAAAATGGCCATTTTCCAGTCGATTAAAATCAACTTAAACTGGTCAAACGCGTTTTCCTTTGCCACGCTCACATATTGATTCGAAAAATTACGAATTTTGAAACCTAGCAATAACTTGACATCACGGATCCAACAAAAGTGGTTTCATCTAAAACCGAGGTCGTTTGCAAGATTCCCATTTTTAAGGGCCAGAATTCCATAGCGACTATTCTGAAAATTCAACTGGACATAACTTTTTATCCCCCTATGAAATTTCAAATTTTCGGATTCTTCGGAAAGATATTCTCAAATAGATTCAAATATTTTTGGTTACACTAAAATCCGGTTTATTTTGAATCCTGTATATTCATTTGAATTTTGAAATCGAATTTTCGAACTACCGCGCCATTTTAAATTACTTTTATAATTAAAATAAAATATTTATATTCTAACGACGATCTATATAAATATATACGTTTTAATTCTATTCAAAATAAATTTCTCGTCATTATTATTTAAAATAATTCATTTTAAGTATTCAAAATTCACTAAAATTGCCAAAATAAAAATTTTAAATTGGCTAAGATTTCCGGGTTATTACACTTGGATTGAGACAAACCACTATAAAAATATTATGTTCTCCCTTGTTATTTGATTTGATTTATTTCTCTCTAATTGTGATTTTTTGGGTGTTAGACGTGAGCAAACCAAATTTACGTCTAACAGTGTACACATAAACTAAACAATATAAAAAAGAATAAAAAATACCAAGAATACCCCTAGGGTCATTTCAAATCTTCACTTACTATCTAATTTGTTACAAACACTACAACAAAAACACCATATTACAACTTTGATTTTATAACGGTGGTAAAATCACCGTTGTAATAAATGTTTTTTTACAAATTTTTCCAGAAAAGTTGTACTAAACTTTTTTTTAACAACTGTGTTATTTTACAGTTGTAATAAAAGCCTATCACAACTTTTATTTTTTGACTGTTGTAATATATGACTACACTACAACAAAAATACCATATTAATAATTAATAAAAATTCGATAATTAATAAAAATATTAATACTCAATAACTATTGTTTAATAATAATAATAAATAGTTTATTTGAAAATATGTAATAACTAATATTAATAATTTCTTTTCTCTACATAATAATTAATAAATAATAATTATGTATTATTGTTAGAAATTAAAAATAAATAAATAAAAATTAGTTTTTAGTAATGAATAATTAATTTTAGTAATCAATAAATAAGAAGTAAGAATTACTAATTAAGAAGTAAAAACTAGTTTTTTGATAACGATTGTTAAGTATTTAATAATGAATAATTATTAGTAAAATATACATAATAAACTTTTAATAAGTTATATTTAATTATAAATAAGAAGAAATAAGGAATAGTTAACAATAGCTATTATTAATGAGCAACATCTAATGCTTCAGCAAAATATTTCCTAACACATCCGTATTATATTTAATAAATTTGTACTATTTAGAGGTTGTAACGTTTAAATATTATATTTAGTAAATTTGTACTGGTTCTAGGTTGTAACGTTTAATTTTGTACATCTGGGTGAAACGAACAATGAAAAGATCGGTCTTCAAATGTTAGCAATAAAATTTAGGTGGGAAACTGCGAAATTTTGGCCCCAAAGATTGGCGGTCTTGAATTTAATAAATTTACTTTTCATCGCGTGACCTCGTTGCCTGTATTCTATGTTGCCACCGTATTAACCTTTCCCCAATTCATAATCACTTTCCCAAGTTCAACTAATTATTCCCTAAAATCCGAAAATAATGGCCACCAAGCTAGCCCTTGCCTCGCCTCCTCCTAGCTCCCATCGGCCGCGGCCCCTCTTCTTTCTCCTCTCTCCGATTGAACTCTGAACCCGTGGAACGAAAAGGGGCAACGCCTTTTGCTTGAAGCCACTGCAGTTGATCGTCTCCAAACGCAACCGCTCCACCGTCCGCCGTCTTCAACTTGAAGCCAAATCTGCTTGCGCCCAGTCACCCTAGTGAAGCCAGCTAACTCCGCCCAATGGCGGAGCCAGGGCTCCATGCCAGTGGGGGCCAAAATACATAAACATTGTTAGAGCATTCAATGATTCTTCTCACTGTGTAGGATCCATGCTAGTGGGGGCCAAAATACATAAACACCAAGGAAGAAAAAGGTACACAGTACAAAAAAATAATAAGAGAAGGCAGCAACAACACAGAAGTTTTATAAAATGCACTGATAAAAGATAAAGTGTAAAAGTCTAGTGGGGTCCAGTGACCCAACTAGACCCCCCATAAATTTGCCACTAACTCCGCCCTTTCCCCTTTGCCGACAACCTACAGGTGAGTTATCTCGCTTGAACAAATTCAAGTTCTTCAATTATTTGTTTTTCCCTCTTTCAATTTGGGTTTATCGGTTTGCTGTAAAATCTCCTGTGTATGTAGCCACTTGAATGTGCCGATTTTTCGCTATCTAAATCTGCATTGCCTTGCCTGTTGTTATCTCTTTTGCTTCATGATTTGAGCTTCCCACTATGCATGTTATACATGCTGTATGTAGGCTTTATGCTAGAATCTTGTTAGTTAACATTCTGGTTGGGATTTATGTATGCATTTTAGTGTCTAAAAGTGAGAGTTGAACCATTAGTGAAATGAAAAACTGACAAACATATTCTTGTTCTGTTACTTTGGTATATTTGGGCTGTTAGGGATTGTCATACTCAATGGAACCCTCCCCTATTTTTCTAGTTTACATGTATGTCAGCATTAACATGAAGGGGCATTTGTATCATTTTATATGCTCTGAAGTTTACATTACTCATAGTAGCACTATTATCCCTTTCTGTTTTGATTAGAACTTCCCTAGTTTGATAAGTTTTGCGTTTTTTTTCTTTTTCTTTTGTTGCCAATATTTTTTTTCTTTTCTTTTTCGGTTCTTTAAATCTGTTTTCTATATGTATATTTAGTACGGGTAACAGTGCAATGGATCATCTCAACATATGTTTTGGATACCTTACATTCACATGAAAATAGACAGTTAACTTTTTACTACTACAGTAAATAATGATCTTGCAATATTTGTTGAGATGATTTTAAATTCATGGGCATGCACCGTTGTCTTTAATCTATGCGCATGGTTTCGGTCCAAATTTGGTCTTTATATTAAGCATGATTTCAATTATAAATTTGTACTGACCTTTTTATTTAATAGTTCAGTACTTGGTTATAAACAGTTTAATCAATCGGACTACAGATTCTTCAACATTATTTCTTTTATTGGGAAATAACAGATTAAAATATTTGCATTGCCAAGCCGATTTTAGAATTTTCGAGACCAATGTCTTTAATCACTTAATCGGTGAAATTCATCCAAGTACAAATCGGTGCATTCTCTGTTTGGAACACTAGGTGAACTTGAATTATGAATGCAAACTTGTTTTTTTTTCCAGTAAAATAAAAGTAGTAATTAAATTTGTAAAATGTTTCAAGGTGGAAAAACGATCCAAGTACTGTACTGAACCAAAACTTGATTTGTTCTCTTTGCATGTTGCTGCAAACTCATACCGTACTTTCTGTTTACTGCAAGCATTCCTTTTTATTTTATTTTGTGCATCCTTTCCTATACTAGGTTCATATTTTATTTGTTGCATAGTGCATGCCTACCTAGTACAAAATCCTGTAATAGGTTTGCCATTGTAATAGCCGCAGAAAGAAATTGAACCAATCTCCGATTCGATGCTAACAATCTCCAGCCACTTATGCCAGATATTGATGGAGAGGGTTGATCGCAAGGGGCTGGAAAGAAGTGCAGTACCCAATTTGCTTAGGTATGAAGTTTTCATACAAATTATTATACACATAATATAACTTTGATCTAAGATCCACTGTTTCGTTTTCTTATATAGCTGAAAAGTAGAGAAAACTTGCAGTTCTCACAACTGAAAATAGTGAATAGGGAAATACCAATATGGGGTAAGGCTGGTATAAGAAGCCGGACTAGGCATGGTAACTCGAACAGAGCTAATGGCAACTTTGTTAAGGGTGGTCGTATTCCTAAATTGTTGGATCATTTGCATACTCTACAAGAAATTGATAACGAGGTATGTTATTACTAGTAATGTCGCTATCAAGTTTTGGTATTGTTGGCTTAAAAATACACTTCTTGTTATTTTTTCTAACAACAGACATGTTCTTATGCAATAGATTTGATCATTGCAGTGAACTTGCACCAAAAGGATAAATTGCGTAAAGATTTCCTTGTCTTCTACTAGTGTACTCCCGTAGGATATGTAATTTTTTGTGGATAACTTGTGCTTGTACTAAGTTGCTTTGTAACGGCCAAGTATGTAATAATGTACGAAATGTTGTCTAAAACTTATTGTTTGTAATACCGAATATTTGAGTATTTTAATAAATTAGTTTGCAAATAACTGTAATATTGGATTTCCTTATGGAGTATTGCTATATTTAGTGTATTGTTCTTTTTAGTTGCAAAATATGTTTATTTTTTTAAAAACCTGAATGTCAATCACAACGGTGCATAACAGTTGTAGTAAATTTTTTTACAACGGTGCATAACTGTTGTAATTAAGTTTATTACAACGGTGGAAAAAAGTTGTAAAATATACATATTAAACAGTGTTGCAACAGTGCAAAAAAGTTGTAAAAGATAATAGTGTATTACAACTTCTTAATACACGACGGTTTGCCCACCATTGTAAAATACATTTTACAACGGTGTTCCACCGTTGTAATAGGGTCATTTTGTTGTAGTGAAAGCAATTAATGCTTATTTTGATAATTTAATTTCTTTATGTACTTAATTTACTTAAGATATCATTATATCCCTTTTAATTTTTTGTAATCTTATTTTATAATAAAACATCAAATCATGGCGAAAATATGAATTTATAAACAAAATAATACACCGAAATTCCATTTTGAATCATTACAGAACTTGCAACTTAAGCCACGCTTTGTACAACATTTAATGCAAGTGTAAATAAAACAATGCACTGAATTGCCATTTTGAATCATTACAAAACTTGCAACTTTGGATATGTTATGTACAACATTTAATGCAATGAACTTTGGAAAGTGCAGATTTCTATCGAATAACGCAACTGACCCAACATCATTAGCCCACTAAGTCCAATTCTTATATTAATTAGAGATATTATTTCTAAAATAAATTAGAGATAAGGTAAGGATGATTTCCTAATATTTGTAACTTTAAGATTATTTATTTATTGGATTTAGTATTAACTATGTAAATTACTACCTAATTCCCCATTTTATTAATTACCATAATGGCCACGTGTCGTTAATGATCATAGGTCACTTTTTCTAAGGAAATGAACACTCAATTAAATATCATTAATATCAGTCTTATTTAATTACATTAATTCTATTTATTTCCCATTTGTTACACTATCTATTACTTGTACTGGAAAGGAGAAACCAAACCTTTCTTACGCTGACACCTGTCCCTTTTTCTTACGTATACGCCTGTTCCTTTTAGAACATTTTCTTTTTGGATTTTTTTATATGCGTTTTCCATCCCTGTCCTTCAGAATAACCGCATTGGTTGTCAATGCCGATTTCCCCATTCATATGAAAACGAGAAGATTGCCACCATCCCTTTTCCTCTTCTCTACTTCGACATACTTGCGGCCGTCGGCGTTGGTCCTCCACCGTCTTATGGACAATTTTTAAACTCAGGTATTTGTCAAGTTAGTAATTTTTACATTTGTTTCAGATATTTCGCCATTCCTTCCATCTGTTTGACGGTTATCGCTCCTTAAAATCATGTATCTTTAAGGTTTTTTTTAATTTTCGATCTGCTTGCGGACGATTCGTCAAATTAGGGCTTTTTCCACATTTATCATTTTGACGTTTGTACAAAAATTCTTGCTTTTCCCCCTGCGATCGGTATAATAAGGAAGAAAATTGCAAGCTAGCTTTTTGAACAAGTCACTTGCATGCAAAATCACTTGCAACTCTTCACATTCATGGTAATACTTATTATGACAGAAGGTATTTAACAATTCAAACTTAATTGTACTAATATATAATTATTTTGTGATTCCAGATTTGGTTTACCCGCTTCACAGTTGATTGCTGAAAATAGCAACTGCTCTGGCACAAAAGGTGGTATAAATCTATCGTTTTAAATTTTTTTTTACAATAAAGTACGCAATCTAGAACATGTTGCACATCTATGAATTCACTGGCTATAAGAAACAAAATCCTGTGCTTCTTCTACATCCCAATCCACCGTACTGCGCTCCTGTGGTTCAATTGTCAACCACCCATCTTGCTTAGTAGGTTGTCAACATAGGCAGGCCTACAGAACTATCTCCAAACATACCATCTTACAATCTGGTCTTCTTTTGTGCTCCCAAGTCTTTACATTATAGTCTTTGGATACTTATTAACTTATCGCTGTATTGGTGATTTGAGTCTGTTAACGCATTAATATTAGCACAAGTTGACGATCAATTTGTTCTGCCGTCAATTTTGTTTACAGTTGTATATGCAATTTATCAGCAATAGGTTTGTTGTGTAAAGCTTTACTTTTATGTACCCTTATATTATGAAAATTTCTCTGTTAACAAACAAACTATCGACTTTCATTTCTTTTATCTACATTTTAGTTTTGAACAACACCATTTTATATGATCATAACAAACTAAGTTGTGTATAACACGTTGTCCGTTTAAATTTAGGTAGACCAAGTGTTTGCCGAAAGTTGTAAACTAATTGTTCATTCATCATATTTGATAATTTTGCAGCGACAGAATAGACAGTACAAAACAGAGTTGAAATCTTTACAGTGATGAAACCGCTATACTTTTTAAAACTGATCATAGATTGCTCGATATGTACAGGTGCAAGTGGCAGCACATGACTGACAGGATTTGGATAAATAATTTTTCTATATATGGATAATGCGTATAGCTATTTTTCAATATGAACGTCATACTCATACAAGGGCCATTCATCTTATCTACAATCTATGAGTATGTTGACTGCATTGGAAAAATGCAATTTTCCTATTAATTACTTGGCAATTGCAATACCTTTTATACTAAATGTTTCCAATTTTCTTTGTCCAACTTATGTGTTTTTCTTTTTAGATTGAACTATATTTAGAGTCTTATTCATTGACAGATTTGTGGCTTATCTAATAGTTGTACTGTGATAGCCAATGTTATGTTTTATGTTTACTTTCATTTTGCTTTAATATATATTTACTTCTACTGATCATAGGTTTATCTCGAGAGACTCTACATGATTTATACATTACATCAAGTAGAAGTCCATGGAGAAAGAGAATCATATATTTAAATAAAACAAAAAAGAGGAAGATCTACCCTGGTGCTACACTGAATATGTTTAAAACTGTTTGGTGGCTTCTACAGAAAATAAATGGTAATTTACATTCCTTAAGTATCATAATATATATGACAGTATTTTCAATATGTTTGCATACATATATGCGCATAAGTTTATCTTAGGAAAATCTCCAACTTTTCATCAATAATGACTGAATAAACATATGTACATACTATTACTGTATTTATCTGAGAAATGAAGGAAAATTAATAATAACTTAGTCTACATAAGTAGGGAGGAACATGTGCATTACTTAATGAAGCCTTTAAACTGTATACTGAAATGTTCATCCTTAACAATATAATTTATAAATTTGAATTGCATGCTCAGACATTTAAATTGCTTCATGAAATAATTCTTAGTTGGTGATAGGGATGGAAACTAATTTTATTTCTATGCTTTTATGTGGATTAATTCTATTTATAGAACTTTTGTGCAAGCCATATTTTGTGAAAACTTTGTACAACAAATGGATTTCTGCTAATTCATTTTTTCAGCAACTATGTACCAATTACCTGAGTTAGCAACATATTTTTGTATATTATATGATTCACCCAAATTTTTCTCAATTACATAAATAGTTTTTCTCAATGTAAGTAGGCAAGAGTGAAACTTATAATTTTATGCTTAAATTTTATAGCGTAACAATTTAATATGGGTTGAAACTATAATATCTTTTAGAACAAATATTTTGTGAAATTTTTGGAACAAAATTTGGGCTGATGGGTGTTGAAGAGTAAAATAACATTCCAGTTAGGGACCCTATATGTATACCGTATGGGGCAATATGAGATATCGTATGCGTATTTGCCAAATTTCCCCTCCTTATTTTTGGCGGTTGCCTAGAACATATATTGATTTTGTATCATTTATACAAAAAACTGAAGTTAACCAACCTATTAGTTATATAGGAAAACAGAAACCAAACATTTTTTGATTGACATGTGTTAAATATTGCGAGGCAAGAGACGCTATCCACGTATTCCTTATGTTTTTGATTCCTTAACTATATTTCCAATTCCCATACCACATCCATTAATCATTTGTTCTTATGAAAAACTGATATGCTTCAATTTCATCTTCAAACTGACCATCCACAATCTCCAACAATGTCAGATCTTCTAGCCTTAATCTACTGCAGCAAATGGGGGATGCACTTTAAGAACTCCAAAATGACGGCAGATATGTGGCAAGGGGATAAATTACTCTTCGAGAAACCAAAAGCCCTCTCATGGTATGGCTACTTCATCTTTAGCCAATCAAAACACTAATTATTTACAACTTTTATCGTATATTTTGGACGAGCTTTTGTATGATTTGTTTACGCATTTTGAATTAGACCCTGAAAATTGGATTGTGGTTTAAAATCTATTTGAAAGTAATGGTAAATAGCCATTTCAACGCTGAATTGTGTTTTTGTAACTTTTAGATGACCGTAATGATAGAACGTTTACTGTTTATAAAATATTCTAACCTCTTAATTTTCCCTATTCACATACATCAAACTTTCTAAATCATCATTTTTATACCTCACTTCAAGCTGCTAGTCATTGTTCTTATTATTTTAAAATTAATTGTTATCATTTCATAAAAAACTGAATGTTTTACGGATTAAATTTATGCAAATTAAGCGTTGTTTTGATTCGTACTACATTTCTTAAAAAATATTTGTCAAACATTGGTATTGGTTCCTTAATTTAATTATTTTTAATTCATGATTCATTTCTTCTCCAAATTGGTTTCATTTATGGATGTAGTCTCTTTATCATGATCGAACCTTATATCAATACCTGGATTGAACTTCTGCTATTAATTTGGAGATGGAGAAGAAACAATGTAGAAGTAATAAAAGAGAATGATATATTTATAATCTACCACAATCCTAATTTTAAACTTTGAAAAATGAAATTTAGTTTGCTGGAAAGTTAGGTTTCTTCTTGATGAGTAAATAAAACTTTTGGATGATTTTAAATTTCAATGCTGTTAATGGAAAAGGAATCTCTTTCACACTATAAAGCTTTTCTTCACATTTGTAGACTCAACACTGGAAAAAAATGAGCTTTTAAACGAATGAAATTTCCTTCGTATTTTTTCAAATAACATTATGGATTTAAGTGAAATTAATATAGCATTTTATCACCTTTTGTGATGAAAGATAATTTTGAAAATGTCACAATTCGAAGGAAAAGTTGAAAAGAGTAATTATTCAAATAAGGATTTCCCAAGTGATAATTATGTATGTGCTTTATATCTGGGTCTGCGTACATTTCTTAGGATTTTTTTAACATATAGAATATTTGCTACATTTACAATACCAGAAGAATGGTACTATTTATATTTTTAGCAATGAAGTATAGAGAAATGAATTTTGATTTCTGTTGAAGTTGTTTATACGAAAATCAAAAGTTTAACATTGTATTATGTTATGTTTGGGTCCATATTTATAATTTGTATGTCATATTCCCATGTCCCATGAAAATAGATATTATAACACTTGATTAATGCAATCCACCGTCTAGATGTAACTTTTGGGTTAAGTGCATTTATCCATAGAAATTTCCTTAAATATAATAATATTTCACTGAGGAAACTAGGTAAAAATACAAAATCAATCCATTAGTTTGGATAAAGATTTTCTCTCTTTCAAATTTGGTTTTAGTTCAATAAAAGGAAGGTGGTGATAGGCATATCCATGAATAATGCATATACAATATGCGTCCTATAATGATACATGTATAATATATAATTTAGTTGCTAAAGTGTTTTCGAATTCCATTATGGCCATAATATGTAACAAATAACAATATCAATATTTAAAAAAAGTAGCAGATATTTTTCGCTCTGTTATAAAAATTGTTACAAATCTTATATGCTTGAATCACAATTTTTGTACTATAAATGGTGAATGTACAAAGAATAGACTTGTACTGCTGATTTTCTATGAATGTAAGATTTCAAAAGGTTTAAACACACTCAAGTTCTTAATCTACAAGTTAAGGGCTACCAGCTCTACCAGTTTATACCAAAATATTGATTGTTTAATTCATTTTTTGTATGTTGACCTTATACGTAATGTATGAGGGGTTCTGAGTTGACTTGAGATGATGCTGCAAAGTAATATTTTATATTGTTGTTCACTGCTATGACTTATTAACGAATCTAAGCATATAGAGGCAAAATAAATAAAAAATAATCCTTCAAAGATCAACTATTTAATGGGACATTTTTAAATCGAAATCTCTAATCTATATTTTAGGCCAATTTGTGGTTTGTAGTATATATCCTACATTAAACTGCTACAAAGTAATCAGTTATTTATTAAATTTTATTAATGGTGCATATTACGGACGTTGAATCAAACTACTAGGAAGTATATTAGTCTTAGTTAATATTATACTGCATATTTATGGACTATTTTACCTATTTCCTTTCATTCGGGTGCGCATAATTAGTTTGAATCAAACATGCGTGTCTTACTTCCTTGATCTTATTTGTGTTACTGCTGATGAAAGGGTTCTTGCACTTTGAAATGATGTTGATCCAGTGGATCAGTTGTTATTACTGTCCTGACATCAAATTTGCATATGCTTGGCTTCAATGATCAAAGTGACTAGCTATTTATACGTTCACTTGGCTTTAGGGAAGTATAGAAAGGTTTAACCTCTTTTGGTATATGGGTTCCTAATAATTATATGTTCCTTATCATTCAGTTAACTAAAAACTTAAATTCCTTTAACTACTTCTAAATGGAACTGTAGGTTGCGCACTAATGACATAAAAAAGGGCAAATTTTCCTTCAAATCTTACACTGGTTTCCCTGCTTACTATGCTTCTCATTTTATGTACCAACTTTATCGTACTATGTAGCATACATGCATTATAATAGCATAATCTATGAAATCTACTTATATTTTTATATTTCAACGGAAAAGAAACAGTAGAAAATATTTTGTTTGCATCTTGGGAATTTTACATGGTGAGGTCGGTGACAACACATCGTCATGAAAGCAATGTTTATTTTAATCTTTACACAAGCAATATCCACTAGATTCCAACTTTTGAAATATATTTACTTAAGCTAAATAGGTATTATAACTGAATTGTTATAAATACTGTTATTGTTATTTGTAATGTTATGTATGATATAGTAATATAGATTCAGTTCTACATAGCAAGCTTCATGATCAATAATGTGTAACATTGGACCCATTTTTTCCATAATGAATGGTTAACATGTGTTCAAAACTTATGAACAGCTCTACCAGCTGAAAAAACCAGGCACAATTTTCCACTTTGACTAGAATTGAGTGAAGTAATTTTAGGTTAATCTTTACAAAAGGAGTACAGACTTTTACAGTTCAAAAGTGAATTTTCGTAGTAATTCACTCAACTCATCCTAAGCTAAAAGAGTTACAGGGATTAAATTTGGATTCATAGAAACATTTGTAACATGGCCTTCCACGCCATATAGTCCAGCCAACTAAATATGTAAGCTTTAATTATGACTGAGCATTTTTGATCCATGTCTTTCGGATGTTGGAATAAGCATAAAAATTATCATAAAATATGTATACAAGTTATCATAACAAATTTTTAAGGTTTGATATGAGTATTTGACTGAGTTATGCACGTGCACATTTCTAACACCCCACGTCCATTAATGTCACTCACGAAGGGAATGCATTAACTTCCATGGAGGTTATAAGTGAATATAAAACAGAAAAATTACAACAAGACAGATAATAAATAGTACTTGGAAATCTAAAACTTCATTTTATTGCAGCGGAAATTAAACATGTTTGTTACATCATAAAACCATAGATCATAACCAAGTACAATATCCATCTTCATAAAAACAAAATACATAATCCCATTACATAAATAGCCATTAAAAAGATAACAAGCTGGACTTTACTTCAACGGTCCAAGCTTTCCAAAGAGAGATGAAGCAATTCAATCAAACTCCACTAGAGCTGGGCCCAACCTGAGGACCTAGAGGGGGAAAAAGGATAGAAATAGAGGGGGTCAGACATAAAGTCTGGCGAGTATGATAATTCTAACAATACTATTATCAAAATAACTAGACTAAGGCATAAGCTGGAAGACAAGTAAATGTCTACGAACTCTTTGGAAGATAAAGATAGCGTTTAAGATAACGTTAAAGATAACGGTAAAGGCACACCTAATTACTAACGAATGATTACTACACTACACCGCACATTACTACACTGCACCACACCAGTCACCCTATTGTTTGTTACCACTTGCTTCGCACAGAAACTTTATAAATAGCCTTATGTACCCCTAGCTGACTACATAGGTGCCGTCTGCCCCTATCTCCGCTAGGTGTACCCCACTACCCACTTTCGATCGGCTCCCTACTCGTAGATACCCGTGCTGGCCCCACAGCGGGGTGTATCATTCCCCTAAAGTGGCAACCCGATACAACTTGAGAATGCACGGCTTATACCTACACGATGCAACAACGTCTTACCTACCAGCCCAGGTCCACACACGCATACGAAACCCGTTGGACTTGCGTTGCCACCGCTCCCCGTTTTGGCCTCTTACAGTCGAACCCAGCATGCGTGTCCCGTCCTCGACTTGGGTCGAGCCCACAAAGATACGTTTGGGATACTGGTCGAAATGGGCCCCCACAAGCTACCCACCTAAGCTTGTCACTAGTATATCCCACTTAACCCTCTTAGTCATGTTCATTTACATGTGTGTTTGGTTAAGTCTTACTAATCGTATTTCACATGCCACTAAGGGCACCCCCTAGATTCCTCATGCCACCCAAGGCACCTACTTATACCCCATGTCCCACCTTACATGTTTATCTGGTTAAGTATTTCTTAATTCATTCAGGCCATAACCTCATAAAGACCTCTCACATTAGACTGGCATTTATGGCAGCTGGATTTGCCGGGCGGGTCCGGGCAGTCTTACACCATAAAAGAGTCTAACCTCGTGTCTTTACAACCGTTATGCTTTAGTTTAGGCCTAGGACCTCTCACATTGGGCTGACATTTGTGACCACTGGATTTGCCGGGCGGGTCCGGGCAGGTTTACCTCACAAACGAGTCCAACCTCGTGTCCTAAGAAGTGATTAACACTTAAAATCTTTTACCCCAATTTTAATAATTCCCTATTCAAATTATTAATTAAGTCAACTTTTAATGATGTCCATAATTGACTCAATTATGGCCATCCACTTATGGCATGCAAAATCATATCAATTGCACCCCAACTTTTTAATATTAAATCCTTAATATTACACCTACCCCACGTTTATACGTTCGCTTATTCAACGCATAATATAGGCTAGACTTGTGTAGTCTAACACCTAGCACAAAGATAAATTATCACAACATATAGACAATTAAAATAAATCTAATCATAATAGGGGTGAAACTTGCATAAACTACACATGTTAAGGATCAAAAGGTGTCAACTTGTTAAATGTCTCAATTTATATGATATGATCATAGCCCAAATCTATACATAAACTTGCATATGGGGTTTTTAGGCAACATAATGATGGTGTGAACTAGCATAGGATATCACATATGCCATAGCATAATTCTAGATGTGATAATAGATGTCTTGGCATATGTTCATAACTTTTCTAATCAATCTAACTTGCATATGTGACTTGTCATATAGATCAACATAACCCAAACATGATGATTTAATTAATATGAACTAACTAGCATAGATGGTAACATCATGGCCTTTTTAACATGTATCATTCATCACAACTTAGCATAGAAACTTTCAACATACATAACATCATCATAGCATGATTTAAAACATATAAGATATCATCATCACATAACATTGGATTTACAATATACATGATAGCAAAAGGGGTTTACAACAACATATATGATAATTCACATCATCTACTCATAATCCATTCATAACTCAACCTAATTAAAATGATAACAATCTTGTTAAGATCATCATACTCACAATTTAGTGAAGAAAAGAGAGAGTTTTGCTTTGCTTTAGGGTTGAGAGAATTAGAATTGAATTTGCTTTTCTTCTTTCTTAGTTGGCGGCGGCTCCATTGATTTCCATGGCGATGGTATGACGGTAACTATTCTATTTTAATTAGGTTTAGGGTTAGCATTAGGATGTATTTATAGGTGTAGGAAGTTATTTAGGACCATTAGATTAACCCTGAACCATGAGAACCAATCAAATATAAAATCTGCATTTGAGCGAATCGGCCCACGAGTTGACAGCCAAACACCCTGGATTAACCCCTAGTCGACCCAGCGCTGCTCGGGTCGACCTCAAAAATGGGTCGGTTCGGTTATTTCCCCTCCCAATTCGCTGTTTTGAACTTTTTCGCAAATTTATTTATTTAATTTTTAATATATATATATATATATATATATCAATATATATATATATTTCTCTGCGCAACCCATTTCACTTAATTCTTTTCTAAAAATTAAGTATACTTTAATTTGTGAATTTTGTAATAACCCGGAAAATGTGAACCAGTTTAAAATTTTTAAAATTGGTTATTACCAAAGAATTTGAATAATTGAAATAGCATATTTCAATAAAATAGAGAATTGGGTATAGTATTGCAGTTTGAAATTTTGAATACAAACTTTGTCTGACTGTACCGGGTGGAAAATATAACGGATTTTAGCGAAACTGAAAATATTTAAATCTATTTATGAATACCTTTCTAACGAATCTGAAAAATCGAAGTTTCATAACGGGAATCAAAAGTTATGGCCAAATGAATTTTCAGAAAGGTCGCTATATAGCATATATAGCCCTTGAAAACTGATATTTTGCATACGACCTCGGAATTCGACGAAACCACTTTTGTTGGGTCTGGGATGTCAAATAATTGCCAAGTTTCAAATTTCATAATTTTTGAAGCTAGTATGTGAGCGGGGCAAAAGAAAATGTAATTGGTCAAATTCTGTTAAAATGGGTCGACCTAAAAATGGCCGTTTTTCAAACGAGCTCAGAATTCGACGAAACTGGTTTTGTTAGGACCATATCGTCAAAACAAAGCTAGATTTATTTTTCTGGAATTTTTCGATTCAGTTTGTGGCCCTGGCAAATTGAAATGTACGTTCAAATTAAATATTGAATGTTTTATACTTTAATTTAAAAAATAACTGACTGTAACAGTCGAATTGGCCAACGAAACATATCCCATTGTGTCCGGAATGGGGGTATTTAGCTAGGGGCGACAGTCATTGGGTTGGAAATGGAGTTCGATTGTAAAAACATTACTTAAAAAGTTAATTAAAACCTTGGCCAATCATATTTTTTCTATTTCATTATTTAAAATAAAAAAAATCTCCGGAAAACCCTTTCTTCTTTCTACTTCGACGGCGCACGTTACTCCACCCTTCCCGACCACTTTCCCCTCGCTCCGACGATCTATAGGCCGCGCCACCACCTGATCTCGAAAGCTCTCCTCCCCCTCTCTAAATCGATACCCACCTCGCCTTCCATCATTGAATATTCGACGAGATCCAAGGGCTCGAAGTCACCGCACATCTCACCAGAATCCGCCCTCGTCACTGCATCGATCGGACCGAAACCACCTGGCTCAGGCGCGCCTCTCTGCGCTCTCCACCATGGCGCAACCTGATCGTGTCCCCGTGCCACGAATCAAACATTATCAGCAACCCTTGTTTCGAACTCCTCTTGAAGGTATACGGGTTGTTTAATGTTGAATTGTTTTTACACTATAAAGCATTGCAAAACTTTGAAAAATAATATCTTTTTCGTTCGTTAACGAAATTCGATGAAACAGGAGACACCGTGACCGCAAGGAGGCTCTCTACAGTCTAGAAGAAGCCGCGGATTTTTCTGATCTTCCTACGATTTTTAGCACTGCAATAACCAATGTGAGGAATCTAAACTAATTGTGTGAATGAAATCGCGTTGTATAAATTATATAAGCGAAGTGTAAATTATATACGCATTGTATACCTCATGTACATGTGTTGTATAAGTTATATTAGCGATGTATAAATTATACAAGCGTTGAATGAAACATATATGCTTTGAATTGTGATGAAATGCAAGTAAATTATAATATATATATATATATACTCCCCTCGTCCACAAACCATGGACGATATTTATTGCTTGTGACTGACGTGATATTATATGGTATGACGAATGGTTGGAAATAATTGTTTGTGGTTGATATTGTGGTTGAAAAATACCTTTGTGGTTGAAAAATACACTCTTGTGGTTGAAACAAATTAGAATAGGATTGTGGAATTGAAAATAAAACATGCCGCCTGCGTGCGAACTAGATGCATGATCCCCATTGTCAAAAACCGCGAGGTTTTAAGGTAGAGCGAGGAGCCGTACTAGGGACAGTCCCGGTTTTAACTACCCTGCCGTTATGCTGCCGAAATTTTCTGAAATATACATGTGTTAGAATAATTTTCATTCGTTGAAATAAATTACATATGTTATAACCAATATTCATGTGTTGAGTTGCAATTCGTTCGTCGAGTTGAAATTCATGTGTTGAATATTATTTGAATTTAAACAAATAGCTTTAGCGATAAAAAACACATTTTTATATATATACAAACTATATCGAATATTCATGTGTTGAGTTGCAATTCATTCGTTGGGTTGAAATTCATGTGTTGAATATTATTTGAATTTAAACAAATAGCTTTAGCGATAAAAATCACATTTTTATATATATACGAACTATATAGAATATTCATGTGTTGAGTTGCAATTCGTTCGTCGATTTGAAATTCATGTGTTGAATGTTATCGTATTTTAAAATAAAATGAATCGACAATAAAAACTACATTTTTATTGTGAATATGAAGTGTTAAAAACATTCACGTGTTGAATAAATATTTTTGATGATAAAAAATATATTTCTTTTATCATGTATATGCTTTGATAAAAATACACACGTGTTGAAATAAATAATAGTTTGCTAGAAATATTATTATTAGCTTTGTTCTGCATATATATACATGTGTTGAACAGGAAAAATGGATTAGCTGTAGAGTAAAGAAATTATTTGCGTACCCGACAAATAGGTAAACCTTGATGAGTTGGCTGCACAATTTTATTTTTATATCAACTCCTGTGAATGCCATTGGATGCCGAGTGCTGGTTATTCTGTGTGAAATAATAAACGTCGCCATAGGATAGTAACAATTAAATTTGGAACTACACTACATGGCATACTTCTTGATGATAGGCATACTTCATCATATTCCACATAAGCAATTGGAGCTTGTGTGACGAGGTGAAAGTTCTACCATACGAGCGAGAGGCTTGTATGGCGGTGACTATATACTACAGGTTGAACTGATGACTGATATGGACTATATAAAATATAACGAAAAATTGCCAGATTAATAAAAAACCCACACGGGTCTGGAGTTGACAATAATCACGTCGCTCTAGTTATTAGATACGCCACATGGACTATTTATTTCCACACGGAAACGGGGGTGACGAGAATTTATTCTCTGGAGTGATTATCGATACATGCTCCCCCGTAAACACCAGAATATATCACTATAAATATGTGGATGCTTTTTAGGATTTATTGGGTACCTAACACGGCCCAATAAATTTCCAAACCCCTCCCCGTACAAAGGAGGTTATGGCGAAATTTTTCGAAATATTAAGGCATTAGTGAAATATTTGAAGTGAAAACGAAGTTGAAAATATAGAATGAACTATGGTTGGAATTATAGAATGAACTATATTTATATATATAAATATAAATATAATTAAAGGGAATCGAAGCCGTGCAGTTCGTGTTTCGGAATCGTAATTTGAAACGATTAGTACGAGAAATCCGACCATCGGATTTTTCCAAAACCGCAAGCGCTGGGTTCGCCTTGGAAATATCTTCCCAACGGCACCAACCTTGTAAAAATCCAACGGTTGGATTGTCCGGAATGTTTAATTCAAATCTGAAGAAAAACAGCGCCAGAATCGTTTATATTTATATATAAATATAAATATAATTAAATCGAATAACGACGCTGCAGTTCGAATTTTGAAACCGTAACTTCAAACGACTAGTGTGGAAGATCCGACCGTCGGATTTTCACGAAACTGGAACCGTTGGGTTCGCTTTGGGAACATCTTCCCACTGATATAGACTTTGTAGAAATCCAACGGTTAGATTTTCCGATATGTGTAAAACAAATTAGGGAAAAAACAGCGCCAGTGTCACGGCACGACCTGAAACGTCGTTTAATTAAATATGGCCATTTTTAAATAAATAAAAATGGCGAAAAATCGTTATAAAATATTACAAGCAACATAGATTGCAAATAAACCAATTGGGCTTGAATTGTTTGATATTTGATGGTTGTATGTGTTTGACACGAAAATAACACTAAAGAACTGAAAGATGGATGTCGAATAATATAACCATAGAAAGAATCGATTTAAATTCTAATGACGTGAATTATTTGAAAAGGCCGAGCTAACCCTCATTTCAAATAATTTATCGAGCGATTCGAATTGGAAAATGCAAAGACGATTCAAGACCGACGATCTTTGTATCGGTTGGATGGGCGCTACTGAGGTTCCTGACCGGAGTAGCTACCGGGAAGGGACGGAAGTAGTAGCCGTCTAAACGTATGTGTTGATTGGACGAATATACGAGGAATTTGACGCCTCAGGTTTCGTTCAAACCCAGAACGGACTTGTAAATGGACTGTGTGTCTGAAATTGGATTTTGTTCTATACTGATTGATCTCTGTTAAATATATATCTGTTTGGCGGCGGAGAATTTATTCTTTTGCTTAACGCCCTTCTCTGAGACGTACGAGCTCAGAGGTTATATATCGATGGAAATCAATCGTATGGAGTGGACTGCCTATGTGGCATGCCAAGATGCTGTGATCAAGGCTTCGGTTGCAAAGCAAGGTCTTGTGGATGATGATCAAAGCACGGTCTACGTGGCCCGGCTTTGTGTATAGTGTGGATTCGCGAGCCTCACAACTCGGTATGAGTCAAAAACGGGATAAGGACCCAAGGAGAGCATGACGTTTCTTTCTAGCTATGGTGGTGTCAGTGACTTACCATCCCTGACATTTATATCTATTTTTCACCTGTGGTTGTTGGAATGCGAGGCGCCTCGATTATAGGTCTGTAAGGACCGGGAAACGTGTGTTCAGGAATAACTAATCCTCAAACGTAAGAGAGGACCGACCTTGGAGGATCCAGGGTTACCCGGAGTGTGTAGTCTTGAGGCATTTGCTAGAGTGTCTCGAAGCGGAGAGGAGCTTGCCCCTTGCCTCGACTCATGACGGAATAAGGGACTCGATTGTAGAACTAGTATGGCGACATAGTGGTATGGGGCACTTATGCCGTCTATGATTGATATTTATGATGCTATTCGTTTTTGAAACATATATGCACTAGTAATAAAATCAATTGATTTTGCTTTATACGTATCAAGCATATTTGGTCATTATAATGTAAAACTCTATCCTCCGGCTTGCGTTGCATTATATGATGGGACCTGAGTCTTATAATGGCTTCATTCTTTTTAAAAGCATTGCGTTGTTTTAAAAGAATTTACTTTGTTTTAAATGCACTAGCAATCACTGGAGTAAACCCGTTCCGCAAAAGTGGCATGGTCCTGTGATTAGCTATTACTGTTGTTTAACTGTTAAATAGATTCCTCATACCAGTCCCCATGACTGACTCGTTGTTTGTTTCACTTTGCAAACGCGGGTGCCCTTATTTTCACACGGGCAGCCTAGTTCACAGGTGACAGGTTGTTTTTGGCTCTGCACTATTACATAGAGTGCATTTTGGCTCATGGCGAGGCTGACTTCACAGAGACGACTTTGACATTTTCCGCCATTACTGTACTTATATTATGATTCCGCCACGGGCGATGCAGACTGATTTACTTTCCGTACTTCTTATTGTATGTATATGTACCGCCTTCGGCGATGTAGACTGATACCCTTATTATGTCTCACTGCATGTATATATTCCGCCTTTGGCGATGATGACTGATCACTTCCCTTTTATTTACTAAGTTATATCCTACGCTATGCTATTCTGATGTATTACATGTTGTGATTCTGCTGTCATATCCATGTAAAATTATTCTATTTATTGTTCTGCTATTATCTGTACTCTGCTATGATGATTAATGTGTTATATTCCAATGATTATCCTTAATACCGCCCCTCGGATTTTGGGATCGTCACAGTTGGTATCAGAGCTTTGGTTAATCTTAGCTTCGGGATCTAACACATTAAACACCTCGTCAAAATAGAATCAGTAGTGTTCTAATGCGAGTAGCTCATTAGAGATAGGATTAGCAATGTCCTAGAATGAGCTAAGCAGATTAACAAAACAATTTGATCAGTACATCAATATCTTTCCTTATGTTCCCCTGCTTTATCATTTAAGAAAAATATCAAATCTGTGAGCTTGACTCTTTTCTTGCTTATACAGTACTCTCTTTGATGGCTACACGAGCAGCAGCAGCTAGAGGAGGCCGTGGAGGCCGAGCAGGAGCAGCAGGAGGACGGGGGAATATCCCCGTAGTTGTGGAAGGCCCTATTGTTCAGCCACCAGCACCCGAGGACTTTGAGCTAGACAAAGTAGCGAAGAGGTATAGGAACCTTGGGGGAAAACCCTTTTCTGGCACTGGTACAGTGACCGAGGCTATAGCTTGGTTGAAGACCTGTGAGAAAATCTTTGAAGGCATGGGTATGGGAACCAACAACAAAGCACGACTAGGTATTTGGCTCCTACAGGAGGAAGCAGAGCTGTGGTGGGATGCCATTACCTCAGAGGATGCAGCAGGTACTGTCAGAACCTGGGAGCAATTCAAAACTATGTTCAATGAGAAGTTTGTACCGGAACAGGCTCTAGAGAGGATGCGAGAGCAGTTTGCTAATCTCCAGCAAGGAGATCTCTCTATCCAGGATTACCTCAATAAATTCACCCAGTTGTCGCGCTATGCTTCAGAGCTTATTATGACTAACAAAGCAAAGAACAAGAGATTCATATTTGGGCTAAAGCGCAAGTACCATGACAGAGCCATGAGCAACATCAAACTCTCCTTCACAAAATTGGTAGAAATGGCTTGCAATTATGAAGATATGGATGAAAGGCATTCCAGCCAAGACCGCGCCAAAAGCCAAGCTGGAAATAAGTGCAAGGCTTTAGGAGATCAGCCCGAGTCTAGCATTACAGCGGCCGCTACTCAGAAACCTGGAAATATCCCCAAAGGAAATTGCTACAACTGTGGGAAGGCAGGTCATTTTTCTAATGTATGCAAAGCCCCGAGGAAGCCAAAGGCAAATCCAGACTCAGCCGAATGCTACAACTGCCATAAGAAGGGGCACTATAGCAGGAATTGTCCTCTGAAGGAGAATGCACAAGTGGCTCATGTGTATGACGGGGAGACCCCGCCAGCTACCACCGATGGATCAGGTAAACCCGACGTCTTGGGAGGTACCCTTACCATTAAAAATATTCTTGTTTTTGTACTTTTTGATACTGGTGCATCACGTAGCTTCATTTCTAGTAAAATTGTTCACAAGTTAAAATTGAATCCAAGGAAGCTTAAGGAACCAATTAAAGTTCAAAACCCGATAGGAGGTTCTGTTAGTCTCAGTTCGTACTGCAGAGTGCCTATCTCCTATTCTTTCTACAAGTTTCCCCATAGGTTAATCATCATGAATTTATTAGAATTCGATGTTATTCTCGGTTTGGAATGGTTAACCAAATATAAGGCTAAAGTTAGATGTGCCGAACGAATCGTTAAAGTCAAAACGAAGCTTGGACCTATATGTATACCATGCCATGGCTCCGAAATTAATAGAACAGAATTTTGGTCTTCTTTAGAAGTTACTCCCCCTTCATTAGAAAAGATACCGGTCGTTAAAAACTACGCGGATGTGTTTGAAGAAGTAGAAAACTTACCGCCGCAAAGAGAAATTGAATTGAGAATAGATCTAATTCCTAACGCCCGACCAGTAGTACATCCAATTAGAAGAATGGCCCCGAAAGAAAAAGAAGAGTTAGGTAGTCAAACCCGATAATTGCTTTGGAAAGGTCTGATCAAACCGAGATTTTTAGCTTGGGGAGCAGTAGTAGTATTTGTCCCAAAATCAGACGGTACTCTAAGACTTTGCGTTGATTACCGAGATCTCAATAAGCAGACACTGAAGAACAAATATCCCTTGCCCCGAATAGACGATCTGTTAGATCAATTAAATGGAGCAACAGTATTCTCCAGAATGGACCTAGCTACAGGTTTCCACCAATTACGTATAACAGAAGACTGTATTCCTTTGACAGCCTTCAGGGGTCCCGATTTATTCTACGAATGGTTAGTAATGCCGTTCGGCTTGTGTAACGCTCCGGCATACTTCGTCGATCTTATGAACAGAGTGTTCCGAGGTGTATTGAATAAATTTGTTCTAGTCTTCATCGATGACATTTTAATTTACTCAAAGTCGGAAGGCGAGCATGCAAAACATTTAGAATAAGTGTTGAAAATTCTAAGGAGAAATGTCTTGAAAGCTAAATTTTCTAAGTGTGTCTTCTGGCAGGATGAAGTTAAATTCCTAGGCCATGTCGTATCAAAAGAAGGGATTGCTGTAGATCCAAGCAAAATTACAGCGATTCAGAATTGGAAACAACCTACTACCCCCACGGAAGTCCGAAGTTTCCTTGGATTGGCTAGTTACTATCAGAAATTCGTTTAGGATTTTCAAAGATATCTGGTGTATTGACAAAGCTTACAAAGAAGCATGAGAAATTCAAATGGACTCCCGAATGTGAAGAAGCTTTCCGGGAGCTGAAACTAAAGTTGACAACCGCTCCAGTATTGACAATTATAGAAGGCAACCAAGACTTGACTGTATGGACAGATGCTTCTATTAGAGGGCTAGGCGCAATATTAATGCAAAAAGGCCAAGTGGTCGCTTATGCCAGCCGTCAGCTGAAGCCGCATGAAAGAAACTACGCAACTCATGATCTTGAGTTATTAGCTATCGTGTTTGCTTTAAGAATCTGGAGGCATTATTTATTGGGCGAGAAGTTCGAACTATTTACCGATCATCAATCCTTGAAATATCTATTCACTCAGAAGGATCTAAACTTGAGACAACAGCGTTGGTTAGAATTCCTTGCAGCATACGATTTTGAAATTCTATACACTCCAGGGAAAGCTAATGTTGTACCAGATGCGCTCAGCAGAAAGAATGAAATCATTGCCAGTTTTATCATTACGTCTTCTTTAATTGACAGGATCTCGACCCTTCAAAAAGAGGATAATTTTGTAAAAGTGATGATCAAAAGGATCAATGAAGGCATAGACTCCAGCTTCCAAGTGGATAGTGAGGGAGTTTTGAGATTAAAAGGAAGAATTTGTGATCCTGACATCTCCGAGCTAAAGAGAGAAGTGCTTGATAAATGCCACAAGTCCAAATTAAGTATCCACCCCGGTGTGAGCAAAATGTATAACGATATCAAGCGCACATTCTGGTGGAAGGCGATGAAAAGAGATATTTCATTATATGTTAGTAGATGCCCCACTTGCCAGCTAGTTAAGAGCGATCAGCAGAAATTGGCTGGATTATTGCAACCATTAGAAATTCCAGGATGGAAGTGGGAACAAATTTCGATGGACTTCATTGATGGCTTGCCTCGAACTAGGAAAGGAAACGACAGTATATGGGTAATCGTAGATCGCTTCACGAAGACTGCCCATTTCATACCTGTCCGATCCAACAGAACGGCTCAAAGTTTAGCACAGATTTACTTCAAAGAAATAGTTAAACTACATGGGGTGCCGCTCAATATAGTCAGTGATAGAGATCCCATGTTTACAAGCAAATTCTGGGAAGCATTCCAGACAGAATTGGGATCCAAATTGAATCTAAGCACCGCTTATCACCCTCAGACAGACGGCCAAACTGAGCGGGTGAATAGGATTCTAGAAGATTTACTGCGGGCTTGCGTTATCGATTTTGGAGGCTCATGGGAAGATCACTTACATTTAGCCAAATTCTCTTACAACAATAGCTATCAAGCAAGTTTGGGAATGTCTCCATTTGAAGCATTATACGGTAGACCGTGCAGATCTCCCGCATGTTGGGTAGAACCTGGCAACAGACTTGTGTTAGGGCCTGATATGATTCAAGAAGCATCGGATAAAGTCGATTTCATTAAGAAGCGATTGAAAACCGCACAGAGCCGACAGAAAAGTTACGCTGATGCGAGAAGAAGGAATTTATCGTTTGCCGTTGGCGATTACGTTTATTTAAGAGTTTCTCCAATGCGAGGAGTAATCATATTTGGCAAGACTGGGAAGTGGGCACCGAGATTTATTGGTCCCTTTCCTATACTTGAACGGATTGGAACTCTGGCATATAGGGTTTCATTACTTGATTGGTTGCCTGGTGTACATGATGTGTTCCACGTGTCTCAACTCAGAAAACATGTTCATGATCCAGATCTTGTTGTGGAAGAAGCAGCGCAACAGGATATAGACATAACTCCAGAATTAGCACTCAGAAGAGAGCCATTAAAGATAGTGGGCAAAGAAACTAGAGAGCTAAGGAGGAAAAAGATTCATTTAGTCAAAGTGCAATGGAGTAGTGACCCTAGAGACTGTACTTGGGAGACTGAGGAAAGCATTAAACAAGCCTATCCCCAATGCAGAGTGGACATCTCTGACTAACTCCGGTGCAAGGTACCTTTATAATACTTTGCGTTTACATTTTGTTTCCTACTTTGCAGTTAGTTCCTTTTCGAGGACGAAAAGTTTTAAGTGGGGGAGATTGTAATAACCCGGAAAATGTGAACCAGTTAAAAATTTTTAAAATTGGTTATTACCAAAGAATTTGAATAATTGAAATAACATATTTCAATAAAATAGAGAATTGGGTATAGTATTGCAGTTTGAAATTTTGAATACAAATTTTGTCTGACTGTACCGGGTGGAAAATATAATGGATTTTAGCGAAACCAAAAATATTTAAATCTGTTTTTGAATACCTTTCTAACGAATCTGAAAAATCGAAGTTTCATAACGGGAATCAAAAGTTATGGCCAAATGAATTTTCAGAAAGGTCGCTATATAGCATATATAGCCCTTGAAAACTGATATTTTGCATACGACCTCGGAATTCGACGAAACCACTTTTGTTGGGTCCGGGATGTCAAATAATTGCTAAGTTTCAAATTTCATAATTTTTGAAGCTAGTATGTGAGCGGGGCAAAAGAAAATGTAATTGGTCAAATTTTGTTAAAATTGGTCGACCTAAAAATGGCCGTTTTTCAAACGAACTCAGAATTCGACGAAACTAGTTTTGTTAGGACCATATCGTCAAAACAAAGCTAGATTTATTTTTCTGAAATTTTTCGATTCAGTTTGTGGCCCTGGCAAATTGAAATGTACGTTCAAATTAAATATTGAATGTTTTATACTTTAATTTGAAAAATAACTGACTGTAACAGTCGAATTGGCCAACGAAACATATCCCATTGTGTCCGGAATGGGGGTATTTAGCTAGGGGCGACAGTCGTTGGGTTGGAAAAGGAGTTCGGTTGTAAAAACACTATTTAAAAAGTTAATTAAAACCTTGGCCAATCATATTTTTTCGATTTCATTATTTAGAATAAAAAAAAATCTCTGGAAAACCCTTTCTTCTTTCTGATTCGACGGCGCACGTTACTCCACCCTTCCCGACCACTTTCCCCTCGCTCCGACGATCTATAGGCCGCGCCACCACCTGATCTCGAAAGCTCTCCTCCCCCTCTCTAAATCGATACCCACCTCGCCTTCCATCATTGAATATCCGACGAGATCCAAGGGCTCGAAGTCGCCGCACATTTCACCAGAATCCGCCCTCGTCGCTGCATCGATCGGAGCGAAACCACCTGGCGCAGGCGCGCCTCTCTGCGCTCTCCACCGTGGTGCAACCTGATCGTGTCCCCGTGCCACGAATCAAACATTATCAGCAACCCTAGTTTCGAACTCCTCTTGAAGGTATACGGGTTGTTTAATGTTGAACTGTTTTTACACTATAAAGCGTTGCAAAACTTTGAAAAATAATATCTTTTTCGTTCGTTAACGAAATTCGATGAAACAGGAGACACCGTGACCGCAAGGAGGCTCTCTACAGTCTAGAAGAAGCCGCGGAATTTTTTGGTCTTCCTACGATTTTTAGCACTGCAATAACCAATGTGAGGAATCTAAACTAATTGTGTGAATGAAATCGCGTTGTATAAATTATATAAGCGAAGTGTAAATTATATACGCATTGTATACCTCATGTACATGTGTTGTATAAGTTATATTAGCGAAGTATAAATTATACAAGCGTTGAATGTAACATATATGCTTTGAATTGTGATGAAATGCAAGTGAATTATAATATATATATAAATATATATATATATACTCCCCTCGTCCACAGACCATGGATGATATTTATTGCTTGTGATTGACGTGATATTATATGGTATGACGAATGGTTGGAAATAATTGTTTGTGGTTGATATTGTGGTTGAAAAATACCTTTGTGGTTGAAAAATACCCTCTTGTGGTTGAAACAAATTAGAATAGGATTGTGGAATTGAAAATAAAACATGCCGCCTGCGTGCGAACTAGATGCATGATCCCCATTGTCAAAAACCGCGAGGTTTTAAGGTAGAGCGAGGAGCCGTACTAGGGACGGTCCCGGTTTTAACTACCCTGCCGTTATGCTGCCGAAATTTTCTGAAATATACATGTGTTAGAATAATTTTCATTCGTCGAAATAAATTACATATGTTATAACCAATATTCATGTGTTGAGTTGCAATTCGTTCGTCGAGTTGAAATTCATGTGTTGAATATTATTTGAATTTAAACAAATAGCTTTAGCGATAAAAATCACATTTTTATATATATACAAACTATATCGAATATTTATGTGTTGAGTTGCAATTCATTCGTTGGGTTGAAATTCATGTGTTGAATATTATTTGAATTTAAACAAATAGCTTTAGCGATAAAAATCACATTTTTATATATACGAACTATATAGAATATTCATGTGTTGAGTTGCAATTCGTTCGTCGATTTGAAATTCATGTGTTGAATGTTATCGTATTTTAAAATAAAATGAATCGACAATAAAAAGTACATTTTTATTGTGAATATGAAGTGTTAAAAACATTCACGTGTTGAATAAATATTTTTGATGATAAAAAAAATTTTCTTTTATCATGTATATGCTTTGATAAAAATACACACGTGTTGAAATAAATAATAGTTTGCTAGAAATATTATTATTAGCTTTGTTCTGCATATATATACATGTGTTGAACAGGAAAAATGGATTAGCTGTAGAGTAAAGAAATTATTTGCATGCCCGACAAATATGTAAACCTTGATGAGTTGGCTGCGCAATTTTATTTTTATATCAACTCCTGTGAATGCCATTGGATGCGGAGTGCTGGTTATTCTGTGTGAAATAATAAACGTCGCCATAGGATAGTAACAATTAAATTTGGAACTACACTACATGGCATACTTCTTGATGATAGGCATACTTCATCATATTCCACATAAGAAATTGGAGCTTGTGTGACGTGGTGAAAGATCTACCATACGAGCGAGAGGCTTGTATGGCGATGACTATATACTACAGGTTGAACTGATGACTGATATGGACTATATAAAATATAACGATAAATTGCCAGATTAATAAAAACCCCACACGGGTCTGGAGTTGACAATAATCACGTCGCTCTAGTTATTAGATACGGCACACGGACTATTTATTTCCACACGGAAACGGGGTGACGAGAATTTATTCTCTGGAGTGATTATCGATACATGCTCCCCCGTAAACACCAGAATATATCACTATAAATATGTGGATGCTTTTTAGGATTTATTGGGTACCTAACACGGCCCAATAAATTTCCAAACCCCTCCCCGTACAAAGGAGGTTATGGCGAAATTTTTCGAAATATTAAGGCGTTAGTGAAATATTTGAAGTGAAAACGAAGTTGAAAATATAGAATGAACTATGGTTGGAATTATAGAATGAACTATATATATATATATATATATATATATATATATATATATAAATATAATTAAAGGGAATCGAAGCCGTGCAGTTCGTGTTTCGGAATCGTAATTTGAAACGATTAGTACGAGAAATCCGACCATCGGATTTTTCCAAAACCGCAACCGCTGGGTTCGCCTTTGAAATATCTTCCCAACGGCACCAACCTTGTAAAAATCCAACGGTTGGATTGTCTGGAATGTTTAATTCAAATCTGAAGAAAAACAGCGCCAGAATCGTTTATATTTATATATAAATATAAATATAATTAAATCGAATAACGACGCTGCAGTTCGAATTTTGAAACCGTAACTTCAAACGACTAGTGTGGAAGATCCGACCATCGGATTTTCACGAAACTGGAACCGTTGGGTTCGCTTTGGGAATATCTTCCCACTGATATAGACTTAGTAGAAATCCAACGGTTAGATTTTCCGATATGTGTAAAACAAATTAGGGAAAAAACAGCGCAAGTGCCACGGCACGAACTGAAACGTCGTTTAATTAAATATGGCCATTTTTAAATAAATAAAATTGGCGAAAAATCGTTATAAAATATTATAAGCAACATAGATTGCAAATAAACCAATTGGGCTTGAATTGTTTGATATTTGATGGTTGTATGTGTTTGACACGAAAATAAAACTAAATAACTGAAAGATGGATGTCGAATAATATAACCATAGAAAGAATCGATTTAAATTCTAATGACGTGAATTATTTGAAAAGGCCGAGCTAACCCTCATTTCAAATAATTTATCGAGCGATTCGAATTGGAAAATGCAAAGACGATTCAAGACCGACGATCTTCGTATCGGTTGGATGGGCGCTACTGAGGTTCCTGACCGGAGTAGCTACCGGGAAGGGACGGAAGTAGTAGCCGTCTAAACGTATGTGTTGATTGGACGGATATACGAAGAATTTGACGCCTCCGGTT
Source organism: Allium sativum (assembly GCA_030737875.1). Lineage (NCBI taxonomy): Eukaryota > Viridiplantae > Streptophyta > Magnoliopsida > Asparagales > Amaryllidaceae > Allium > Allium sativum. The sequence continues at coordinate 19,990,044 of JASFAX010000025.1, forward strand.
TCGTTCAGACCCAGAACGGACTTGTAAATGGACTGTGTGTCTGACATTGGACTTTGTTCTATACTGATTGATCTCTGTTAAATATATATCTGTTTGGCAGCGGAGAATTTATTCTTTTGCTTAACGCACTTCTCTGAGACGTACGAGCTCAGAGGTTATATATCGATGGAAATCAATCGTATGGAGTGGACTGCCTATGTGACATGTCAAGATGCTGTGATCAAGGCTTCTGTTGCAAAGCAAGGTCTTGTGGATGATGATCAAAGCACGGTCTACGTGGCCCGGCTTTGTGTATAGCGTGGATTCGCGAGCCTCACAACTCGGTATGAGTCAAAAACGGGATAAGGACCCAAGGAGAGCATGGCGTTTCTTTCTAGCTATGGTGGTGTCAGTGACTTACCAGCCCTGACATTTATATCTATTTTTCACCTATGTGGTTGTTGGAATGCGAGGCGCCTCGATTATAGGTCTGTAAGGACCGGGAAACGTGTGTTCAGGAATAACTAATCCTCAAACGTAAGAGAGGACCGGCCTTGGAGGATCCAGGGTTACCCAGAGTGTGTAGTCCTGAGGCATTTGCTAGAGTGTCTCGAAGCGGAGAGGAGCTTGCCCCTTGCCTCGACTCATGACGGAAATCCAATTCCCAATACGAAATAAGGGACTCGATTGTAGAACTAGTATGGCGACATAGTGGTATGGGGCACTTATGCCGTCTATGATTGATATTTATGATGCTATTCGTTTTTGAAACATATATGCACTAGTAATAATATCAATTGATTTTGCTTTATACGTATCAAGCATATTTGGTCATTATAAGGTAAAACTCTATCCTCCGGCTTGCGTTGCATTGTATGATCGGACCTGAGTCTTATAATGGCTTCATTCTTTTTAAAAGCATTGCGTTGTTTTAAAAGAATTTACTTTGTTTTAAATGCGCTAGCAATCACTGGAGTAAACCCGTTCCGCGAAAGTGGCGTGGTCCTGTGATTAGCTATTACTGTTGTTTAACTGTTAAATAGATTCCTCATACCAGTCCCCATGACTGACTCGTTGTTTGTTTCACTTTGCAAACGCGGGTGCCCTTATTTTCACACGGGCAGCCTAGTTCACAGGTGACAGGTTGTTTTTGGCTCTGCACTATTGCATAGAGTGCATTTTGGCTCATGGCGAGGCTGACTTCACAGAGACGACTTTGACATTTTCCGCCATTACTGTACTTATATTATGATTCCGCCACGGGCGATGCAGACTGATTTACTTTCCATACTTCTTATTGTATGTATATGTACCGCCTTCGGCGATGTAGACTGATACCCTTATTATGTCTCACTGCATGTATATATTCCGCCTCTGGCGATGATGACTGATCACTTCCCTTTTATTTACTAAGTTATATCCTACGCTATGCTATTCTGATGTATTACATGTTGTGATTCCGCTGTCATATCCATGAAAAATTATTCTATTTATTGTTCTACTATTATCTGTACTCTGCTATGATGATTAATGTGTTATATTCCAATGATTATCCTTAATACCGCCCCTCGGATTTTGGGATCGTCACAATTTTAATGTTATAAAATTACGGGGTGTTACATTCTCCCCTCCTTAAAGGATTTCGTCCCCGAAATCTCCAAGTCAAGAAGAATGTATATCCTACCATCTAATCGTCCATCTACTCAACCATCAAACACCAGCATCCATTGTCCTTAAAAGACTTCTAATTGCTTTAATGTTTATATGCACAGTGTGTGTATATGTCCATACCTAATGCAAAATTAGGCGGTCTACTGATTCAGTCGACCTCCTTAGTGAAATTCATGATAGTGCCATGCGTCCAGTATGTATGCAAAAGATTCCTAATGATACATATTAATTCTATATGCGTGCACAACCATCCACCCGAATGCAACAACTATATGATAATACAACCATTATACATCCATTTTACTAAATACATCCATATATATGCAATATGCAATATGAAGTGACTGAGCCGATCTGGTGCTTAATAGTGTGCGTATATGCATCCACGAGCAACCACTAGCAAACACTTGCATCCACTTTTCATCCACCATACATAACATGTCTCAAACACATGTTTCAACCATAGGATTATCCTAACTAAAGGTCAAAGATACTAGCGAGAGGATATACTAAAGATAAGATAAGTACAAGCTAAGCGATAAAGGAGAAATTAAAAGACATACCCTCAAAAAGAAAAGGGTATCGTGAACGCATCTTCTCTTCTGTCTCCCAAGTAGCGTTGCTCTCATCATCTCCCCATTGCACTTTGACTAGTCTGACCTCTCGATTCCTCAACCTCTTGATCTCCGACCCAAGAATGCGCGTAGGAGCTCGTCGAATTGTCGCATCACGCTCTATCTCCACCTCTCTAAGAAAGATCGGCTCTACCACTTCCGCGGTCTCGTGCAAGCACTTCCTCAAATGTGACACATGGAATACGTCATGTACACCACTAAGTCTCTTGGGCAACTCCACTCTATACGCCATCCGTCCAATTTTCTCCTTAATAGGAAACGGCCCTACAAACCTTGGTGCTAATTTCCCAACGGACCAAAATCGAACAACGTTTCGTAATGGAGACACTTTGACAAAGACCATGTCCCTAACTTCAAACTCGAGATCTGTCCTCCTCTTATCCGCATAAGATTTCTGCCTATCTTGCACTGCTTTCATCCTCCTTCGAATCAAGTCGATCTTCTCCGAAGTCTCCCTAATCATATCGGGCCGAAGTAAGATCTTATCCGTAGATTCCCACCAACATGTAGGTGAACGACAAGGTCGTCCATATAGAGTTTCGAATGGTGCCATACCAATGCTGGACTGAAAGCTATTATTATATGCGAACTCAACCAATGGAAGATGCTCTTCCCATGTACCCCCAAAGTCTAGGATACATAGCCTCAACAGATCCTCTAGAATGCGATTCACCCTCTCAGTCTGGCCGTCCGTCTGAGGATGATATGCGGTGCTCAAACATAACTGAGTCCCTACCGCTTCTTGTAAGCTTCTCCAAAATTCGCTAGTGAAAATAGGATCGCGGTCGCTCACTATGCTAGAAGGAACACCGTGCAAACGAACTATTTCTCGGACATATATAGAAGCTAACCATGCAGCAGTCCTCTTACTCTTCACGGGAATGAAATGGGCGCTCTTAGTAAGTCTATCTACTATAACCCAAATCCCCGTATTACCCTTCCTCGATCTTGGTAATCCATCCACAAAATCCATCGAGACACTCTCCCACTTCCATAGTGGAACCTCCAATGGGTGAAGCAACCCACCGGGTTTCTTTTGCTCCGCCTTTACTTGTTGGCATACCAAGCATCTAGCGACATACTCGACCACGTCTTTCTTCATGCCGGCCCAAAAGTAAACTCTCTTCATGTCTTTGTACATCTTGTCCCCGCCAGGATGAATGGTCATCTTCGAATGATGTGCTTCGTCAAGAATAGTCTTCCTTAGATCATCGTGTTTTGGTACACAAAGTCTACCGTCCCTGCGTAACCAACCCTTATCGTCTAGGGTATACCTACGGAGATGGCTTGATGACTCCCCTCCTTTGAGTTTTTCTACTAACTCAACCAACTGCGGGTCGTCTCGCTGTGCCTTGCCAATCTGTCCCAAAAGCGTAGGTTTGACCTCCAAGGATGCTAGCAAACCGGGTACGAAGTCAACGGAAGGTCTAAAGTCAAACATTGAAATGAATTCTAAACTTCGCCGCTCAACAAACAAAGGACTTGAGGATAATCTTTTTCTACTTAAGGCGTCTGCCACCACGTTACCCTTGCCAGGGGTATAGGCTATTTCGAAGTCGTAGGACACTAAGAACTCCATCCACCTTTGCTGCCTTAAGTTCAAGTCCTTTTGAGAGAATAGGTATTTTAAAGACTTGTGGTCAGTGAATAATTCGAATTTCTCGCCAAGAAGATAATGACGCCAAGACTTAAGCGCGAAAACAATAGCGGCCAATTCTAGGTCATGTGTAGGATAATTTTTCTCATGCGCTCTCAACTGCCTTCCACCATAGGCTATTACCCTACCCTCTTGCATTAAGACTGCGCCTAGTCCTGTCCCACAAGCAATAGTATAAACGGTAAACAGCTTACTCCCGTCTGGTAATACTAAGACTGGGGATGAAGTCAAAGCTCTCTTCAAACGTTGGAACGCATCATCACAATCTACGTCCCATGTGAAAACTAGGTTCTTCTTCGTCAAGCGTGTCAATGGAGCCGATATCTTTGCGAAGTCTTTGATAAACTTCATATAGTAGCCAGCCAACCCCAAGAAACTTCTCACTTCGGTAGCATTGTTAGGGACCTTCCAATCTTGGATGGCCACCACCTTCGCGGGATCTACAGCTATCCCTTCTTTGGAAACCACGTGCCCCAAGAACCGTACTTCCTTCCTCCAGAAGTGACACTTAGAAAATTTAGCCTTAAGGCTATGCACTCGTAGGGTCTCCAACACTTCACTAAGATGTAGCGCATGCTCTTCTTCATCCTTAGAAAAGATCAAGATGTCATCTACAAAGACTACCACGAATTTGTTAAGGTACTCCCTAAACACCCTACTCATCAAATCAACAAAATATGCTGGGGCGTTTGTCAAACCGAAGGGCATCACTAGCCATTCATAGAAACCGTCAGGAGTCCTAAAGGCAGTCTTGTCTATGCTATCCTCAGCCACTCTCAACTGATGGAACCCAGTGGCTAAGTCCAACTGCGAAAACACTGAGGCGCCAACTAACTGATCGAAGAGATCGTCAATACTCGGCAGTGGGTGTCTGTTCTTCTTAGTAAGTTTATTAAGTTCTCTATAGTCCACACACAGTCTATGGGACCCATCCGACTTCGTGGCAAATACTACTGGAGCACCCCACTCCGATATACTTCGTCTTATGAACCCCTTCTCAAGCAACTCCTTCACTTGCTTATCGAGTTCCCTCCTTTCACGTGGAGCCATGTAGCGTACGGGCAAAGATACTGGTTTCGCATTATCCACAAGATATATTCGAAAATCTATCTCCCGCTTCGGAGGAAAGCCCTTCACCTCCTCAAACACATCCGAATATTCTTGGACCACTCTAACAGATCGTAGATTTTCCTCAGACGCGTCAAGCGATTCTAGATAACTTAGCATAACCGAATTTATGGGATTACAGAAGATTTCGAGAGTGTTGCCAAGGCGAGTCACGAGCCTAACTACTCTCCTTTCACAATCAAGAACGGCCCCATTTCTGGATAACCAATCCATTCCTAAAATTAGCCCATAGCCCGTGAAGCCCAACACATAAGCATCACATCTAAATTCAACGCTAAGTATGGAAATTTTCAAATCCAAACACATCATGGACAAATAAGCTGAGCCCCCTATTGGATTCGAAACAACTAAGGGATCCTCTACTAAACTGGTGTTTAAGTGCAGTGATTCAACTAATGATGTAGAGATAAACGAATGTGATGCGCCCGAATCGAATAAGGTACGGACAGGATGATCAAACAGAAAAACTAAGCTTTCAACAGAAATGGTTCTACCTCGTTCTTGCAGTGGTGGGACCGCGAGAGCCTGAACTTGTCCCCTAGCCTGCCCTGGTGCCATAAGAGCCTGCACCTGTCCTCCCGAGGTAGCTCCTGCCCCTTCTTTGGGCAGTCCTTCACTAAATGTCCAGCATCGCCACAATGAAAACAGCCTGTCTTTTTTTTCTTTCGGCAATCCTTGCTGAGATGGCCTGGTGTCCCACAGTTAAAACATTTCTTCTTTCCCTTGCCGTTATTGTCTTTACCACCCTTCTTGTTTTGCTGTTGTGGTTTCTTCTGATTCCCCTTCTTCTCGGGTGCCTTATCAGCTTTAGCGCTTTTCTCCTCATGCATAAGCGCCATTTCTACTAACTTCTCAAAGGTGGCCCCCATAGGGATGTGGGTCATAGCCAACCCTTGCAATGGTTCATTCAAGCCATTCACGAACCTCAGCGCCTTCTTCTCCGGCGTGTTCACTAAGTCCAAGCCAAACCTTGCTAACTGATTAAATTTATTGACATATTCTTTCACTGATGAGCTTCCTTGCTTCAATGTCAAGAACCTTTCCATATATAGATTTTCTTCCGCCCTTGAGAGAAACTTCGCCTCGAACCTACGTCTGAAATCCGCCCAAGAGTCAACAGGACGCTCCCCATTAGTGACCTCCCACCAAAACGAGGCTTCTCCCTTCATCAACCAAGCTGCTAAACGAACTCTCCTCTCTTCTTCTACTTCAAAGATTTCTAGCAATTCTTCCACCTCCTTAGGCCAATCTCTAGCTTCCACAAACATTTTTGACCCTTGAAATGGTTTTCCACCCATAGCCTTGAATTCCTTGCACGTCTTTACAAAAGTATCTACGCGAGGAGGAGGAGGAGGAACGGGTGCAACTGGTGGTGGAGAACATTGGCTGGACCTGCAGCGGCCCTAGCCTCCAATAGCCTCTTATACCATCCTGGTATCGTTACACCGTCGGGTAGATTAAGATCTTCAGCCATGCTGAAACGAAAAAGGAAAGATTCAAAATGGAGAATTCGAAAGATAAAGACATGTGGCTATTGGGGATTATGTTTTTCTTAAAAACTTTTCTCTTTAAATTTCTCATTAAAACATGTTTTTGAAAACAATTCTTCCAAAAATAACTATTTTCTAAAGTATTTTTATCTGTTCTGGTAACCTTAAGCTCTGATACCACGTGTAACACCCCACGTCCATTAATGTCACTCACGAAGGGAATGAATTAACTTCCATGAAGGTATAAGTGAATATAGAACAGAAAAATTACAACAAGACAGATAATTAATAGTACTTGGAAATCTAAAACTTCATTTTATTGCAGCGGAAATTAAACATGTTTGTTACATCATAAAACCATAGATCATAACCAAGTACAATATCCATCTTCATAAAAACAAAATACATAATCCCATTACATAAATAGCCATTAAAAAGATAACAAGCTGGACTTTACTTCAACGGTCCAAGCTTTCCAAAGAGAGATGAAGCAATTCAATCAAACTCCACTAGAGCTGGGCCCAACCTGAGGACCTGGAGGGGGAAAAAGGATAGAAATAGAGGGGGTCAGACATAAAGTCTGGCGAGTATGATAATTCTAACAATACTATTATCAAAATAACTAGACTAAGGCATAAGCAGGAAGACAAGTAAATGTCTATGAACTCTTAGGAAGATAAAGATAGCGTTTAAGATAACGTTAAAGACAACGGTAAAGGCACACCTAATTACTAACGAATGATTACTACACTGCAGCGCACATTACTACACTGCACCACACCAGTCACCCTATTGTTTGATCCCACTTGCTTCACACAGAAACTTTATAAATAGCCTTACGTACCCCTAGCTGACTACATAGGTGTCGTCTGCCCCTATCTCCACTAGGTGTACCCCACTACCCACTTTCGATCGGCTCCCTACTCGTAGATACCCGTGCTGGCCCCACAGTGGGGTGTATCACTCCCCTAAAGTGGCAACCCGATACAACTTGAGAATGCATGGCTTATACCTACACGATGCAACAACGTCTTACCTACCAGCCCGGGTCCACACACGCATACGAAACCCGTTGGACTTGCGTTGCCACCGCTCCCCGTTTTGGCCTCTTACAGTCAAACCCAGCATGCGTGTCCCGTCCTCGACTTGGGTCGAGCCCACAAAGATACGTTTGGGATACTGGTCGAAATGGGCCCCCACAAGCTACCCACCTAAGCTTGTCACTAGTATATCCCACTTAACCCTCTTAGTCATGTTCATTTACATGTGTGTTTGGTTAAGTCTTACTAATCGTATTTCACATGCCACTAAGGGCACCCCCTAGATTCCTCATGCCACCCAAGGCACCTACTTAACCCCCATGTCCCACCTTACATGTTTATCTGGTTAAGTATTTCTTAATTCATTCAGGCCATAACCTCATAAAGACCTCTCACATTAGACTGGCATTTATGGCAGCTAGATTTGCCGGGCGGGTCCGGGCAGTCTTACACCATAAAAGAGTCTAACCTCGTGTCTTTACAACCGTTATGCTTTAGTTTAGGCCTAGGACCTCTCACATTGGGCTGACATTTGTGACCACTGGATTTGCCGGGCGGGTCCGGGCAGGTTTACGTCACAAACGAGTCCAACCTCGTGTCCTAAGCATTGATTAACACTTAAAATCTTTTACCCAAGTTTTAATAATTCCCTATTCAAATTATTAATTAAGTCAACTTTTAATGATGTCCATAATTGACTCAATTATGGCCATCCACTTATGGCATGCAAAATCATATCAATTGCACCCCAACTTTTTAATATTAAATCCTTAATATTACCCCTACCCTACGTTTATACGTTCGCTTATTCAACGCATAATATAGGCTAGACTTGTATAGTCTAACACCTAGAACAAAGATAAATTATCACAACATATAGACAATTAAAATAAATCTAATCATAATAGGGGTGAAACTTGCATAAACTACACATGTTAAGGATCAAAAGGTGTCAACTTGTTAAATGTCTCAATTTATATGATATGATCATAGCCCAAATCTATACATAAACTTGCATATGGGGTTTTTAGGCAACATAATGATGGTGTGAACTAGCATAGGATATCACATATGTCATAGCATAATTCTAGATGTCATAATAGATGTCTTGGCATATGTTCATAACTTTTCTAATCAATCTAACTTGCATATGTGACTTGTCATATAGATCAACATAACCCAAACATGATGATTTAATTAATATGAACTAACTAGCATAGATGGTAACATCATGGCCTTTTTAACATGTTGTGACGGGAAGGAATTTCGCTCGGTCCGAACCAGTCGCTAAACCGATCCAGGCCGTTCGAAACGCCCTATCGTTTGAGAACAAGCCACAACAGAACACAAACAGAAGAACATTTCATTGTATATTACAACAATTCCATCAGATTACAAGAATATACAGAGTATAAACAAATAAATATTACACAGAAATATCAGAGATTTAAATTACATTTAAATACATAGCAGCGGAAAATAATACAATACACAACTAGAATGAGATATACGGATACAAAGCTTTCCGGATATCGTTCCAGCTGTAAACCAGGATCCTATGAATATAAATCTGCAAAACCAAAACTACTAGCTGCCCGTGCCAAAATAAGGGCACCCAGAGTTTAGGTTAAAACAATAAACTCCAGGTCAGTCATGGGACTGGTATGAGAACTAAAACAGTTAATCTTTATTTTTAAAGTTAGGTAAATCAAGGGACCACGCCGTATAACACGGAACGGGTTTCCTCCCAAGAATACCAGTGCATACAACAACAACGCAATGCTAAATAAAGAAAAATGAAGCTGTTATAAGACCCAGGTCCTATAACACAATGCAACGCAAGCCGGGGGATAGGGTTTTCCCATATAACAGCCAAATAATGCTTGATACGTTTAAAAACAGATTATTTGATACTATAATAAGTGCATAGTGTATAAAACAACTTCAAATCATAAGTATCAATCATAGGCGGCATGGGTACCATATATCATGTCGCCATACTAGTTCTACAATTAAAACCGCAAATGTCACGTATTTGGAAATTGGGTTTCCATCTATGAACCGAGGCAAAAGATAGTCCTCAACCGATTCGAGACAATCTAGCCTACCATGTCTCAGGAACAGAGCTCGAGTGTCCCTTGGATCCTCAGGGCCAGTCCACCGATGTGGATTAAACTTAAACCCTGAACATGCATTTCCCCGCCCTATGGGGCGTAAATGAGCCAACTAAATGACTCCATCGGTTCGAGAACGACCGATCAATCCGAGGCGCCTCGCAACAGCAACAACCACATAAGTCAAACTCGTCAGGGCGTGTAAAACCACTGACGCCACTTCTAGCTAGAAAGAAACGCATGCCCTCCCTGACGTCCTCTCCCGTTTTTGGTTCATACCGGGTGTGAAACTCGGGAAGCAAACGTTACACAAAGCTATGCCACAAAGGCCTTGCTTTGATCATCACCACAAGACTTTGCTTTTCAACAGAAGCCTCGATCAATTGCCACTTAGGCATGCCACACAGGCAATTCACTCCATGCGTTTGATATCCATCAATATATAACCCCTGAGCTCGTACGTCTCAGAGAAGGGCGTTAAGCAAGAGAATAAATTCTCCGCCGCCAAACAGATATATATTTAATAGAGATCAATCACACGGACTAAAATCCAATGTCAGACACACAGTCCATTTGCAAGTCCGTTCTGGGGCTGAACGAAACCGGAGGCACCTAGTACCCCGCATATCCATCGATCTCCAAGTACGTCTGGACGATCATCAACTGTTTCCATCTTCTTGGGTGTACAGCCCAATCAAGATCATCAGTAATCACCCAAACGACGTGAAGACCTCCGGTCTTCGACCATCGTCTTCATCTTCGACTTATCGTCGTATCAGTTATTCAGAATGGGATAAACCCGGTCTTTCCAAATAACTCGCGTATATTTTAAATAAGTGTTACACAAACACAACATACGCCTCATTCCAATTCATCAGTCACTAACCGTAAATTAATCAAGAGAATAATTCCCCAAATATTAACCCCGAAGGCCGAAACCAACATCAGATCAATATCCAGAAAACCATTCTGCTTAGCTAACCGGCAGTTAGTTTCTGATTTCACATTCATAGGGAAAGGTTCCCATTAATTTTATCCAAGATAAATTCCTAAATTTATTCTCTAATCATCTTTTGAATTTCAATTCAAACTAGTCGGGATTAACGAACTTTACCGAAGTAATCATTTGTTTTAATTTCCCAATCCCAACCTATTCATCCCATGAAGTAAAACTGGTAGTACTTCATATCTAACACCACAGTGTTATCGGTAATTCAATTACCATTTCACGTTCAAATCTAATTAAAGATTTAACTATCGCTTGGAGTAAAACTGGTGATACTCCATTCTCGATCTTTTCAATCTATTTAAAGATTCATTAAAACTCCACTTAGTTTTAATCTTTAACTGGGTTAAAGAATCAGTGTCATTTAAAACACAGTTCACGATAAACCCAAAATCACATTCCATTAATTATCGGGTTAAAGAACGAGTGTTATTTTAAAAACACTGTCCACGATAAACCCAAAAATCAATATCCATTCAATTCCAATTAAATATTATTTAATTGGTACACTTCATTAAATCTAAATAAAAAGATTTAATCTTTTCTCAACTGGGTTCAAGAACAGTGTTAATGAAGACACCATTCACGACAAACCCAAATCACATTCGATATTCAATACAAGGCTCTGAATAGAAAATATATCGGCTTATATTCAATATCAAATTCTACGACTAACAAATGTCGTATTGGAAATAACGATATAAATAGATATCTTTCAAATTTCCATAACAACACCTGTATAATCACGAATTCCAACATCGAAATATTCCGAAGACAATTTCGATTCAAATCCACTCCAATGCAATCATTGGATATTCTGGTTATTTTCAAAACCCTTTTTAAATTCAATTTATTTATTTAAAAATAAATAGAATTAGAATCCTAGTTCAACACTTGTTCATTTCGATAAAAATCTATTTTTATCCTTTCAAATATGGAGTTTTTCATCCCAATTTTTACCAAATCATTTCTTATGATTTTACACAAATTATTACTATTTTTAATAATTTTATCAAGGCCCGTACAGTCGATTTCCATCAACGGCCATCGAACTGCACTTACAACGACCTTTTTCAAATTTGATTTGGACGTAATTCCAAATCCAACCGTTAGATTTCAAATTTCTAATATTCGTTAGAAAGCTCTTTTCGATACGAACCCAACGGTTCCGGTTTTAGGAGAATCCGACGGTCGGATCTCCCGTAATGTCCGTTTGAAATAAATGGTCGAAATTCACGAACTGCCGCGGCGCGGCGCGTTCTATTCAGGCCATTATATTATATATATAATATATATAATATATACTTCGTCGATTTCTATTTAAAACGAATTATATAAATAGTTTTAAAATCGTTTCAAAAACAATTTAAACTTCCATTTCAATCCAAAGCAAAATTGAATTCTTCTTTATAAATTCGTTTTAAAATTCATTTCTATTCAATTCAAATTTCAATTCAATTTGAATTCACTTTCAATTCAATTTGAAATCGTTTTCAATTCAATTCATTTCGAAATCGTTTTCAATCCAATTCATTTCGAAATCATTTTCAATCCAATTCATTTCGAAATCGTTTTCAATTCAATTCATTTCGAAATCGTTTTCAATTCAATTCATTTCGAAATCGTTTTCAATTCAATTCATTTCGAAATCGTTTTCAATTCAATTCATTTCGAAATCGTTTTCAATTCAATTCATTTCGAAATCGTTTTCAATTCAATTCATTTCGAAATCGAATAAAATCGATATAAATATCGTTTACGTCAAAATGGCGTCCATCTAATCAACACGGCTTCATAAATTTCTATTTTCAAATATTCTATTTCAAATATTTCTTTTTCAAAATAGTTTTTATTATCAAAATATTTCGTTCAACACATGACCAATCTTAACGGATGAGTACTGTCAACACATGAACTTTTATTTTATAATATTCTTTATTTTTCAAATTGGAATGAGGCCCAATCAATTACCATATAAAGTTAATTATATGGATTTTCATACGTTACACACATATAATAGCATTGAAAAATAATCAACCATCAACCAAAGTGCACTACACTGTATAAGCATCAAATATAGATATCTAACGCTTATAACAGCCTGTCAATCAATCGATCGACATATTTAATCAATCAGGATGAGTGAACTTCAGATTTCATCCCAACACCCGTGTGGGGTTTCAAACAATCAAACACAGATTTCATTTGTGCAGTTGGGCGATGTGTAAAATTTATCGACCCAATCAATGTCATTCAAATAGGTGTACATAAACAAACCGTCCGGTTTGTAAATGAATATTTTATTTTATTCACTTCACGTTAAAAATTATATTTTTAACGATAAAACATTTTATTTTAACATATGAATTTCTATTCAGTTCATTCTTTAAATAAAATGATATTTTTATTTTTCTAACATATTTTTAGAAAATTTCGGCGGCATAACGGCACGATACTAGAAACGGGACAAGGCCTAGCCTTATCCCCGGTCTAGTGAAGGCCCACGCCATTCACACATCAATCAAATCAATTCATTTCACCACACAATTCAATTTCAATCAAATAATCTAACTAAATTTTGCAATCAAACAAACAAGTCCATGGTCTGTGGACGATTGTGTCGGGTGCTACTAAGCACCGTCTGCATCCTAGTATATATATATAATTAGAAAAGAAATTGAAAGGTGAGAAATTCTCACAGATAGCTATCCCATCATCTTGACTCTTCTTTGATATAAAGCTTCTTCGTTCTCGCCTTTTTGTCACCTTCGTTATCCGCTTTCACTACATATGTAAAAATCGAATTTTTAATTCGAAGTTCAATATATAAAAATCATATTTTTAATTCGAAGTTCAATATATAAAAATCATATTTTTAATTCGAAGTTCAATATATAAAAATCATATTTTTAATTCGAAGTTCAATATATAAAAATCATATTTTTAATTCGAAGTTCAATATATAAAAATCATATTTTTATTCTTTCTATTAATCAAAAGAAATCTCGTCTTTTAACATTATAAAAATTCAATCTTTTATCTATTAAAAATCTAAACTTTTATCATTTCTAAAAATCAAAACTTTTATCATTTCTAAAAATCAAAACTTTTATCATTTCTAAAAATCAAAAAACTTTTATCATTTCTAAATATCAAAACTTTTATCATTTCTAAATATCAAAACTTTTATCATTTCTAAAAATCAAAACTTTTATCATTTCTAAAAATCAAAACTTTTATCATTTCTAAAAATCAAAACTTTTATCATTTCTAAAAATCACGTTTTTAAATCAAATCTATTTATTTTAAAACTAAAAATGGAATAACGTTAAAAATAAATAGAAACTCACTGTTATCGGTCATTGGAGTTGGAGGAGAGGCAGCAAGTGGTCACAGACGTCGAGGCGACAGCTGCGGTGGTTGGTTGCATCGACTGGAGAGGGGCTGTGGGGTCGGTTCGCTGGTCCATCGCAAGTGGAGGGTTTGCTGGAGGTTGCGCCTGAGCCTCGATGCGTCGAAGGTGGCGCTCTGGGTCCTCTGGCGTGGGAGGCGCTGCTCGTTCTTGGGCGAGGAGGGAGAAGTCGAAGGAGGAGCGGAGGATAGAGGCGGTGGGTACAAGAATGTGGCGGCGAGGTAAGGCGGTGGTCGGGGCAGGGTCGGCGGGCGCGATGTCCTAGGTTTTTTTTTTATTTTCTCTTTTCTGTATCGATTTAAAATTGAGAAAAGGGGGGGGGGGCAGAGCGATTTTAAGGAGGAGGGGGGTTTTATTTTATTTTATTTTTTTTATTTTATATATTATTTAATTCCTAAAAGTTGACTTTTACATACGATCTCTAAACGAGGCCCACCGCCTGTCGCCCATAACGTTTCACCCCCATTCCGGACACAATGGGATATGTATCGTAAGCTGATTCGATCGCTTCGAACAGTTTCCGTTGAATTTACATTTAAATCACTATATTGAATTTTAAACGTACATTTCAAATTACCGGGGTTGCATACGAACTTTAAAACTTCCAGAAAAATATTTTCCAGCTTCGTATTGACGATACGGTCCTAACAAAACTAGTTTCGTCGAATTCTGAGACCGTTTGGAAAATGGCCAATTTTCAGTCGATTAAAATCAACTGAAACCGGTCAAACGCGTTTTCCTTTGCCACGCTCACATATTGATTCGAAAAATTATGAAATTTGGAATCTAGCAATAACTTGACACCACGGACCCAACAAAACTAGTTTCGTCGAAATCCGAGGTCATTTGCAAAATTTCCATTTTTAAGGGCCTGAATTCCATAGCGACTATTCAGAATTTTCAACTGGACATATCTTTTGATTCCCGTTATGAAATCTTGATTTTTCGGATTCGATAGAAAGATATTATCAATTAGATCCTAATGTTTTTGGTTTCACTAAAATCCGGATTGTTTTGCACCCGGTACATTCAATTGAAGTTTGAAATCGAATTATCGAACTACCGCGCCATTTTCAATTCCTTTTATAATTTAAAATAATTATTTATATTCTAACGACGACGTATATAAATATATACGTTCGAATTATATTCAAAATAAATTTCTCGTCGATATTATTTAAAATAATTCATTTTAAATAATCAAAATTCGCTAAAATTGCCAAAATAAAAATTTCAAACTGGCTCGCATTTTACGGGTTGTTACAATCTCCCCCACTTAAAACTTTTCGTCCCCGAAAAGGAACAAAGTCGAAAGTGGTTTGATTAATCAACTCTACGTTCGATCTGGCTTCCATTCTCCAACTTTTCAGTTTCTGAGAATTTTCAAAATTTCAAAAATTTGGCTAACACCCTAAATTTTTGAAAAATTTCGCCATAACCTCCCCTGCACCGGGAGCATCGGGGAATTTCAAATAGCTTCCCCGGTCCTTCAGATCTCAAAAAGAAAAAGAAAAAGCCAAGCGGCTAGCCAATAGGCTCATAAAATCATCATCACCCAAACAAAACAGTAAATTATGTAGTAAACATGTACCTATTTGTCGGGCAAACAAATTTTATTCTTCGGCTCTAGCCTCCTTGTTATGACCTGTTCAGTGATATATATGTATATGCAAGCAAATGCGACCAATTTTCAATACAATTCAATATTTGATTCGATTAGGCTAAATGGCTAAAAATTATCAAACAAATAAACAACCAACACGAACATTAATCAATTAGTGAATTTAACGTTTCAAATTCATAATTTTGATATATATACAGAAATCATGTTTTTGATGCCAAATTACAACAATGTATTCTAGCTATATTAGTTTTGGTTCTCACACCAGTCTAATGGAAATATATAGAAAATCACACCTTCGAAACTCGAACATAAATGTTGATGATGCGATCGCTATCATCAATATCATCTCCGGGCGACTAGAGTGTGATGCTATATCTATCCAATATATTAAAACTTTGAATATACGTTTGCAAGGCGTATATGCAAATTCTTTATATACTGAATTGTCCAAAATCAATATAAACAAATAATCAAATACGAATAGTTGATTTAAATTTTCAAAACAAAATTGGTTTTCATTTTAAAAATATACTCTTCACACTCGTTCTAGGATACTACTGATCCTATCTCTAACGAGTCATTCCCATTGGATATTACTAATCCAATTTCTGATGAATTCTTTCGTATGGTTCTAATGTGCCTTGTTCTCTGCTTTGTAAACCAAAGCTCTGATACCAACTGTGACGGGAAGGAATTTCGCTCGGTCCGAACCAGTCGCTAAACCGATCCAGGCCGTTCGAAACGCCCTATCGTTTGAGAACAAGCCACAACAGAACACAAACATAAGAACATTTCATTGTATATTACAACAATTCCATCAGATTACAAGAATATACAGAGTATAAACAAATAAATATTACACAGAAATATCAGAGATTTAAATTACATTTAAATACATAGCAGCGGAAAATAATACAATACACAACTAGAATGAGATATACGGATACAAAGCTTTCCGGATATCGTTCCAGCTGTAAACCAGGATCCTGTGAATATAAATCTGCAAAACCAAAACTACTAGCTGCCCGTGCCAAAATAAGGGCACCCAGAGTTTAGGTTAAAACAATAAACTCCAGGTCAGTCATGGGACTGGTATGAGAACTAAAACAGTTAATCTTTATTTTTAAAGTTAGGTAAATCAAGGGACCACGCCGTATAACACGGAACGGGTTTCCTCCCAAGAATACCAGTGCATACAACAACAGCGCAATGCTAAATAAAGAAAAATGAAGCTGTTATAAGACCCAGGTCCTATCACACAATGCAACGCAAGACGGGGGATAGGGTTTTCCCTTATAACAGCCAAAGAATGCTTGATACGTTTAAAAACAGATTATTTGATACTATAATAAGTGCATAGTGTATAAAACAACTTCAAATCATAAGTATCAATCATAGGCGGCATGGGTACCATATATCATGTCGCCATACTAGTTCTACAATTAAAACCGCAAATGTCACGTATTTGGAAATTGGGTTTCCATCTATGAACCGAGGCAAAAGATAGTCCTCAACCGATTCGAGACAATCTAGCCTACCATGTCTCATGAACAGAGCTCGAGTGTCCCTTGGATCCTCAGGGCCAGTCCACCGATGTGGATTAAACTTAAACCCTGAACATGCATTTCCCCGCCCTATGGGGCGTAAATGAGCCAACTAAATGACTCCATCGGTTCGAGAACGACCGATCAATCCGAGGCGCCTCGCAACAGCAACAACCACATAAGTCAAACTCGTCAGGGCGTGTAAAACCACTGACGCCACTTCTAGCTAGAAAGAAACGCATGCCCTCCCTGACGTCCTCTCCCGTTTTTGGTTCATACCGGGTGTGAAACTCGCGAAGCAAACGTTACACAAAGCTACGCCACAAAGGCCTTGCTTTGATCATCACCACAAGACTTTGCTTTTCAACAGAAGCCTCGATCAATTGCCACTTAGGCATGCCACACAGGCAATTCACTCCATGCGTTTGATATCCATCAATATATAACCCCTGAGCTCGTATGTCTCAGAGAAGGGCGTTAAGCAAGAGAATAAATTCTCCGCCGCCAAACAGATATATATTTAATAGAGATCAATCACACGGACTAAAATCCAATGTCAGACACACAGTCCATTTGCAAGTCCGTTCTGGGGCTGAACGAAACCGGAGGCACCTAGTACCCCGCATATCCATCGATCTCCAAGTACGTCTGGACGATCACCAACTGTTTCCATCTTCTTGGGTGTACAGCCCAATCAAGATCATCAGTAATCACCCAAACGACGTGAAGACCTCCGGTCTTCGACCATCGTCTTCATCTTCGACTTATCGTCGTATCAGTTATTCAGAATGGGATAAACCCGGTCTTTCCAAATAACTCGCGTATATTTTAAATAAGTGTTACACAAACACAACATACGCCTCATTCCAATTCATCAGTCACTAACCGTAAATTAATCAAGAGAATAATTCCCCAAATATTAACCCCGAAGGCCGAAACCAACATCAGATCAATATCCAGAAAACCATTCTGCTTAGCTAACCGGCAGTTAGTTTCTGATTTCACATTCATAGGGAAAGGTTCCCATTAATTTTATCCAAGATAAATTCCTAAATTTATTCTCTAATCATCTTTTGAATTTCAATTCAAACTAGTCGGGATTAACGAACTTTACCGAAGTAATCATTTGTTTTAATTTCCCAATCCCAACCTATTCATCCCATGAAGTAAAACTGGTAGTACTTCATATCTAACACCACAGTGTTATCGGTAATTCAATTACCATTTCACGTTCAAATCTAATTAAAGATTTAACTATCGCTTGGAGTAAAACTGGTGATACTCCATTCTCGATCTTTTCAATCTATTTAAAGATTCATTAAAACTCCACTTAGTTTTAATCTTTAACTGGGTTAAAGAATCAGTGTCATTTAAAACACAGTTCACGATAAACCCAAAATCACATTCCATTAATTATCGGGTTAAAGAACGAGTGTTATTTTAAAAACACTGTCCACGATAAACCCAAAAATCAATATCCATTCAATTCCAATTAAATATTATTTAATTGGTACACTTCATTAAATCTAAATAAAAAGATTTAATCTTTTCTCAACTGGGTTCAAGAACAGTGTTAATGAAGACACCATTCACGACAAACCCAAATCACATTCGATATTCAATACAAGGCTCTGAATAGAAAATATATCGGCTTATATTCAATATCAAATTCTACGACTAACAAATGTCGTATTGGAAATAACGATATAAATAGATATCTTTCAAATTTCCATAACAACACCTGTATAATCACGAATTCCAACATCGAAATATTCCGAAGACAATTTCGATTCAAATCCACTCCAATGCAATCATTGGATATTCTGGTTATTTTCAAAACCCTTTTTAAATTCAATTTATTTATTTAAAAATAAATAGAATTAGAATCCTAGTTCAACACTAGTTCATTTCGATAAAAATCTATTTTTATCCTTTCAAATATGGAGTTTTTCATCCCAATTTTTCCCAAATCATTTCTTATGATTTTACACAAATTATTACTATTTTTAATAATTTTATCAAGGCCCGTACAGTCGATTTCCATCAACGGCCATCGAACTGCACTTACAGCGACCTTTTTCAAATTTGATTTGGACGTAATTCCAAATCCAACCGTTAGATTTCAAATTTCTAATATTCGTTAGAAAGCTCTTTTCGATACGAACCCAACGGTTCCGGTTTTAGGAGAATCCGACGGTCGGATCTCCCGTAATGTCCGTTTGAAATAAATGGTCGAAATTCACGAACTGCCGCGGCGCGGCGCGTTCTATTCAGGCCATTATATTATATATATAATATATATAATATATACTTCGTCGATTTCTATTTAAAACGAATTATATAAATAGTTTTAAAATCGTTTCAAAAACAATTTAAACTTCCATTTCAATCCAAAGCAAAATTGAATTCTTCTTTATAAATTCGTTTTAAAATTCATTTCTATTCAATTCAAATTTCAATTCAATTTGAATTCACTTTCAATTCAATTTGAAATCGTTTTCAATTCAATTCGTTTCGAAATCGTTTTCAATCCAATTCATTTCGAAATCGTTTTCAATCCAATTCATTTCGAAATCGTTTTCAATTCAATTCATTTCGAAATCGTTTTCAATTCAATTCATTTCGAAATCGTTTTCAATTCAATTCATTTCGAAATCGTTTTCAATTCAATTCATTTCGAAATTGTTTTCAATTCAATTCATTTCGAAATCGTTTTCAATTCAATTCATTTCGAAATCGAATAAAATCGATATAAATATCGTTTACGTCAAAATGGCGTCCATCTAATCAACACGGCTTCATAAATTTCTATTTTCAAATATTCTATTTCAAATATTTCTTTTTCAAAATAGTTTTTATTATCAAAATATTTCGTTCAACACATGACCAATCTCAACGGATGAGTACTGTCAACACATGAACTTTTATTTTATAATATTCTTTATTTTTCAAATTGGAATGAGGCCCAATAAATTACCATATAAAGTTAATTATATGGATTTTCATACATTACACACATATAATAGCATTGAAAAATAATCAACCATCAACCAAAGTGCACTACACTGTATAAGCATCAAATATAGATATCTAACGCTTATAACAGCCTATCAATCAATCGATCGACATATTTAATCAATCAGGATGAGTGAACTTCAGATTTCATCCCAACACCCGTGTGGGGTTTCAAACAATCAAACACAGATTTCATTTGTGCAGTTGGGCGATGTGTAAAATTTATCGACCCAATCAATGTCATTCAAATAGGTGTACATAAACAAACCGTCCGGTTTGTAAATGAATATTTTATTTTATTCACTTCACGTTAAAAATTATATTTTTAACGATAAAACATTTTATTTTAACATATGAATTTCTATTCAGTTCATTCTTTAAATAAAATGATATTTTTATTCTTCTAACATATTTTTAGAAAATTTCGGCGGCATAACGGCACGATACTAGAAACGGGACAAGGCCTAGCCTTATCCCCGGTCTAGTGAAGGCCCACGCCATTCACACATCAATCAAATCAATTCATTTCACCACACAATTCAATTTCAATCAAATAATCTAACTAATTTTTGCAATCAAACAAACAAGTCCATGGTCTGTGGACGATTGTGTCGGGTGCTACTAAGCACCGTCTGCATCCTAGTATATATATATAATTAGAAAAGAAATTGAAAGGTGAGAAATTCTCACAGATAGCTATCCCATCATCTTGACTCTTCTTTGATATAAAGCTTCTTCGTTCTCGCCTTTTTGTCACCTTCGTTATCCGCTTTCACTACATATGTAAAAATCGAATTTTTAATTCGAAGTTCAATATATAAAAATCATATTTTTAATTCGAAGTTCAATATATAAAAATCATATTTTTAATTCGAAGTTCAATATATAAAAATCATATTTTTAATTCGAAGTTCAATATATAAAAATCATATTTTTAATTCGAAGTTCAATATATAAAAATCATATTTTTAATTCGAAGTTCAATATATAAAAATCATATTTTTATTCTTTCTATTAATTAAAAGAAATCTCGTCTTTTAACATTATAAAAATTCAATCTTTTATCTATTAAAAATCTAAACTTTTATCATTTCTAAAAATCAAAACTTTTATCATTTCTAAAAATCAAAACTTTTATCATTTCTAAAAATCAAAACTTTTATCATTTCTAAATATCAAAACTTTTATCATTTCTAAAAATCAAAAATTTTATCATTTCTAAAAATCAAAACTTTTATCGTTTCTAAAAATCAAAACTTTTATCATTTCTAAAAATCAAAACTTTTATCATTTCTAAAAATCACGTTTTTAAATCAAATCTATTTATTTGAAAACTAAAAATGGAATAACGTTAAAAATAAATAGAAACTCACTGTTATCGGTCATTGGAGTTGGAGGAGAGGCAGCAAGTGGTCACAGACGTCGAGGCGACAGCTGCGGTGGTTGGTTGCATCGACTGGAGAGGGGCTGTGGGGTCGGTTCGCTAGTCCATCGCAAGTGGAGGGTTTGCTGGAGGTTGCGCCTGAGCCTCGATGCGTCGAAGGTGGCGCTCTGGGTCCTCTGGCGTGGGAGGCGCTGCTCGTTCTTGGGCGAGGAGGGAGAAGTCGAAGGAGGAGCGGAGGATAGAGGCGGTGGGTACAAGAATGTGGCGGCGAGGTAAGGCGGTGGTCGGGGCAGGGTCGGCGGGCGTGATGTCCTAGGGTTTTTTTTTCCCCTCTTTTCTGTATCGATTTAAAATTGAGAAAAGGGGGGGAGGGGGGGCAGAGCGATTTTAAGGAGGAGGGGTTTTTTTTATATATTATTTAATTCCTAAAAGTTGACTTTTACATACGATCTCTAAACGAGGCCCACCGCCTGTCGCCCATAGCGTTTCACCCCCATTCCGGACACAATGGGATATGTATCGTAAGCTGATTCGATCGCTTCGAACAGTTTCCGTTGAATTTACATTTAAATCACTATATTGAATTTTAAACGTACATTTCAAATTACCGGGGTTGCATACTAACTTTAAAAATTCCAGAAAAATATTTTCCAGCTTCGTATTGACGAAACGGTCCTAACAAAACTAGTTTCGTCGAATTCTGAGACCGTTTGAAAAATGGCCAATTTTTAGTCGATTAAAATCAATTGAAACCGGTCAAACGCGTTTTCCTTTGCCACGCTCACATATTGATTCGAAAAATTATGAAATTTGGAATCTAGCAATAACTTGACACCACGGACCCAACAAAACTAGTTTCGTCGAAATCCGAGGTCATTTGCAAAATTTCCATTTTTAAGGGCCTGAATTCCATAGCGACTATTCAGAATTTTCAACTGGACATATCTTTTGATTCCCGTTATGAAATCTTGATTTTTCGGATTCGATAGAAAGATATTATCAATTAGATCCTAATGTTTTTGGTTTCACTAAAATCCGGATTGTTTTGCACCCGGTACATTCAATTGAAGTTTGAAATCGAATTATCGAACTACCGCGCCATTTTCAATTCCTTTTATAATTTAAAATAATTATTTATATTCTAACGACGACGTATATAAATATATACGTTCGAATTATATTCAAAATAAATTTCTCGTCGATATTATTTAAAATAATTCATTTTAAATAATCAAAATTCGCTAAAATTGCCAAAATAAAAATTTCAAACTGGCTCGCATTTTACGGGTTGTTACACATGTATGATTCATCACAACTTAGCATAGAAACTTTCAACATACATAACATCACCATAGCATGATTTACAACATATAAGATATCATCATCACATAACATTGGATTTACAATATACATGATAGCAAAAGGGGTTTACAACAACATATATGATAATTCACATCATCTACTCATAATCCATTCATAACTCAACCTAATTAAAATGATAATAATCTTGTTAAGATCATCATACTCACAATTTTGAGAAGAAAAGAGAGAGTTTTGCTTTGCTTTAGGGTTGAGAGAATTAGAATTGAATTTGCTTTTCTTCTTTCTTAGTTGGCGGCGGCTCCATTGATTTCCATGGCGATGGTATGACGGAAACTATTCTATTTTAATTAGGTTTAGGGTTAGCATTAGGATGTATTTATAGGTGTAGGAAGTTATTTAGGACCATTAGATTAACCCTGAACCATGAGAACCAATCAAATGCAAAATCTGCATTTGAGCGAATCGGCCCACGGGTTGACAGCCAAACACCCTGGATTAACCCCTAGTTGACCCAGCGCAGCTCGGGTCGACCTCAAAAATGGGCCGGTTCGGATATTTCCCCTCCCATTTCGCTGTTTTGAACTTTTTCGCATATTTATTTATTTAATTTTTAATTTATATATATATATATATCAATATATATATATTTCTCTGCGCAACCCATTTCACTTAATTCTTTTCTAAAAATTAAGTATACTTTAATTTGTGAATTTTAATGTTATAAAATTACGGGGTGTTACAACATTTGTCATTTTCATCTCTAATTGGTGTTACCATTTTCTGCCGATGAAATAAATATTTTTAAACCACATCCAAAAGTTATAGAGAATTAAACTACAAAAGATAACTTACTAGAATTTTCATAGCTAATTTTTATTGGCAAAGGACCATTATGGGATGGTTTCTGGTTGATTTCGTGCATCTAGAAGGCTGGGCATTACATTATTTATATGGTTCTCATTTGGTAATACTAAGAACTTATTTATCTTGACATGGGAGTATAACTAGGAGCTTCTTAGATAATTTTTTCATTATCAATCTCTATATATTGTCATTATTTAACACATGAGAATTTTCATAAGATAACAATACATATGATATAAACCATAATTACATTTAGCTATCAATAGTACTAAAATATTTCATGGGAACATGGTTTCAAGCAGATTTAGCACCTGAGAAAGCAAATCTAACGCCAGAATCTTCACATGCTGCAACGCAAGAGAAGAAGCTTACCAAAAGACAGTGATTTCAGAGTGGAGGAGCTTCTGCAAGCGGTGCAGTTGCTGTTGCTGAAGGTTCAGAGGGAGAGGATGAGGATGATATCGATTTTGATGACGACTTCGAGGATAATGATGAAGATATATGCTTTATATCTTATGATGATTTTGATGACATTTTTGTTGCCCGCACTTGATTCATTTTAGATTTTGATGATTGTGGTATATGCTTATATCTGATAGTTGTCTCTATAAATGTACTGAACCATATGCGTTTGATGTAATGCTATGCCCGTGACATTCAATTTTTTCTCAGATTTGCACCGGATGTGCGTGAATAAAAGAAAAAAGAAAAAACTAAGCTATGAAATTTTCATCAGTGTACTTGCTTGCTATTTTCTGAATCATTCACTAAAAAGTGATCCAATGGACGATTACAAATTTTATAAGTATTAATTAATCAATTGTTGGATTCATCGACAATGACAGCCTCTGAGATGCTATATAATGATAATTCTTTCATTCATTTGCTTACCATTTTGAATCCTCACATGGGAATTTGATTAACTCCATAGGATGGAGCACGAAGACGGCTAACACAAAGATGGAAATTTTATTTCTGTGTTTGGTCCTCTCATATCATAACACATCCAAATGTTTTGGTTTGAAAGTGTTAAGCTATGATAAACTATCATGCGGTGTGGTTGAACCCTACAGTTTAATTTCTCGAAACTTAGTAGGTGATTTCCATATTATGATTTTCAACAAATGAGCTCTAAATTTTAACCTGTTTAACCTTTTTGGATAAAGGATGTTTTGAACAAATTAAAATATGTATTTTCCTTTTGAATAGCAATTTCAAGTAACCCGACATTTTTCCGTTTTATTGTTTTTCAAACGTTATCCTTTGGTGGTGTTTGAATTCCTGTTTTGCCATCAAGTATAAGTTGAAAGGAATTCTTTTGATGTATGATGGAAATCAATGAAAATTTCCACTATTTCTTTTGGAATTCTCATTTTTCCAACTGTAAAATATTGACATAAAATTGGATATAAAAAGTCTCAACCATTGAATGTTCTTTTGAATTCTACCTTTTATGTACAGACAAACAGATTCAATTATCCACAATTTGTGTATCTATTATTCTGTATGATTTTGTGTCCCATTAGCTCCTCTATATGTATATGTATATGTGCGCACACGCACACACACACACACGCGCGCGCGCACACACACACACACACACACACACACATATATATATATATAGAGATAGGCAAGTTCAATAGCACCCCAAATAGTGGGCACCCCTTTAGCCTACCACTTTTCCACCATTCATTTTCCACTAACTCCCATTCTCTCTCCTTCCACTAACTCTCGCACCTTCCACTAACTTTCTTTAATATAAATGAGAGGTGGAAATCACGGGGCTTTTGGGGTGCTCCAATTTTGGGGTGCAACAGAATACTTGCTATATATATATATATATATATATATATATATATATATATATAAAGTCTATTTGAACACAAGATTTAGACACAATTGGTGACACAATGAATTTACACCATTGGATCACCCTATGAATTCCACTCTTCCATAGAAAGACAAAATATCTAACGGTTAATATTATGTGTCTACTAATTTGTGTCTAATTTTATGTCTAAATAGCCTCTGCCATGTGTGTGTGTATGTATATATATATATATATTATGTATATATATATTATATGTGTGTGTGTGTGTGTGTATATATGTTATATGTATATAAAAGTAGCATTGCATGACACCTCTATTTTGAATCATCTCATTTGCACCTCAGTATATACCATAATTTTGTATTCAAATAACTTAGTGAGAAGAGAGAGTTAGTAGAAAAGAGAGAACCAAGAATATGTGGTGGAAATCAAGAAATCGTAAGGCTTCTACTTAAACACACACACACACACACACACATATATATATATATATATATATATGTGTGTGTGTGTGTGTGTATCCTTTCTTTTGAAATATGTGCTAGCATTTGGTTTGACCACGTGCATAATTTGTCAATAGCCAAGACATTAACATGCAAAATGAGTCTATATAACTTATTTCGTGTGTTGGCATTATCCATATTTTGTTTGAGCTAGAGTCTTTCTATATTATGTAGGTGTTAGTTTTTCGAATATGAATGATGAACATTTTCACGTCAATGTCATTATTTTAGTTCCTAATTTCCTATCATATTTTCATGTGTTTCTCACAAGTGAACGGTTGCAATTTCAATGAAAAGACAAATTCATAATGTTTTGATTTACATTCTGTTGTTTCAAATTATATCGTGATGTTCTAAATCCTAATCGCCACTTACAAATTTTTAATGTACTTACACATGGTGTTGTATGCCTATATAATGACAATAATGTTTTATAATGGTTCTACATTTTATGTCACGCCCTTTGTTCATATTATAATTTAATGCAAAATCTATATAATAAAATTTTGTATTGGCAGATTGTACTTTATGTTCCATCCCGATATTTCTGCCAGTCAGAAATTATGTTATTGTCGGAATGGAATTTTAAATAAACTACATTATTTTGTCAATCCATTAATAGTTGGTAGGAATTCGAAATTTTACGAATGTTAAAGGAAATCTTCACAACCACAAATACACATATTTAATTTTTAATTTTCATGGATATAGACAATATTTTCATGGATATATACGTATATTTAATGTTGAAACCAAAACAACCATCCAAGAAATAGAAATCAAATCAAATCAACTTGATAATTTTCAAAGGCAAAAAACTAACCAAATAGGTAATATTTATTTTGGAATTTCCCAAAATAACGTATAAAATCTGGTTGTTGATATAATATTAGATTAAAGCAATTAATTAACTTTATTTGATGCAAACATTATGAAATGGAATTTCAGCTTCTAAAAATATTAATATGCATTGAATAATACCATTAGAAAACTAATAGTGTTATCCTTAATAATCACGTTATTTTAAATTACTCAATTTTTAAATTTAGTTTAATTGGTTGTTTCGGTTTTCAAATATTAAAAATAAAATTTGACCATGAAAAAAAAATATAAAAATGTTAATCAAAACAAACTAATTACCAAACAAACTAAATCAAACTGATCAAATTTAATTGATTTGGTTGGTTTATTTTATTTTGACCAATAAATGTTCACCTCTAATTCTAATTCTAATCATCGAAAAACCCAAATATTGAGGATCAAATCCTAGAAAATTAAATGATATTTAATCAACAATAGTAAAATGCAACCTAAGCTTACTTTATGGGACAACAACATGGATCTTAATTGTTTACATTAACGTTGTGGGATCCAATCCTATCATCACTAAATAATCATGGTTTTTATTCAAAGGTTCTAATCCTTAACTTATAAAATCAATTGTTGGTATAAAATAAAATGGTAATACCTTCAGACAGCATGAGCGTGATTACTTAACACATCCATGTATCCATATTGCATCTTCACTTATCAAACAAATATTTTGTTGTATTTTGTTCAGACCTAAAAATGACATACTAACATAGGAAATACATTTTTAAAGATTAATTGCCATTTTTTTCATAAATATACTAATACACAACATTTTTAAATCTTAATCTTGGTTTGGAATATTTTTTACTGATCACTTCCATTGTTTATCCGTTGTATTTCATAACCTAAAATCATTTTTTGTTTGGAAAAATTATTAGCAAAATTTGCCATGTTACCTTATATTTGAAAGTTTTCGCAATTATAAACGGTTACATACAAACTTATACAAATCTATAATATTATCATACAAATAATAATTGCAACAAACCATAATAAGAATTTCACCTACCCAACTAACACGGCTTTAAGCGATCCTTTGATGAGACAAATGAAGTTATAAACTGCAAGTGATCCATATAGTTGTTCTTTATATGCGATTAATATAAAGAAGAAATAACAAAATCCACTAGCATCGCACACCACGCATTCAATAATTCCATAACTTCCCGTATGCGTAGCACGGGCCACTCACTTGTTACTATTTAATTTGTTGTTCTTATATTTATATACACACACACATAACATATGCATGTTTGTTATATGAGTTTTCCTAATTGGAGATACAACATTTAATTTCTATTTATTTCCCAACATTAATGGTTCCAAATCTCAATTCCTTAATTGTAACATTTCCAATTATAATACTTAACTCCACATTTATTGCTAATCAATATAAAGGTAACAAATATTTATTTTCATTCATTGCGGAAAATATTACCATGTACCCATCATAAAGGAAAAATCTCAAATTCAAACCTATAGTTGTTCTTACCAAATTATAATAATAATTATTGTGTTATTAATGTATATTTTGGATTGATAGATTTAAATTATAATTAAATATATTTTAGCATGATATCTACACAGTTACTAATTCTTTTAATTTAATCATTTATATTATAGTCCAAACAAATGACTAGAACAATATTTCTGTGTTGCGTCTTGTTAAGAATCAAAATCTCATAAAAAAAATTATTTACTATAATTCTTGTAAGTTTTGCCCAAATAATTAAAAAGATAAATATTAACAAATTCAAAGTCATAAGGAATAGGTATTATTTTATTTGGAATAGATGGTACAAAATACATACAAAATACATGAATTTACATATCTCTTCCTATGTGTCTGGTTAGCATTCCTTGTAAATTTTAAACAATTTCCTTCTCATAGAAAAAGAACAAAAAAGGATAATTTAAAAAAATTAAGTAAAACCCCAATCAATCCAAAACATAGTAAGATTTAAAAATCAATAACAATAATTTACAAAAATCTTATAATAACAGCCAATTCTATAAAGTTGGATTAAACACTGTAACGATACGGATTTCGGTCAGACCTAATCGATGGCTAAATCGACCAAGACTGTTCGAAACCCGGATATGCTAACTCTGGGCGCACAACACATAAGAACAAATAACAGAAGACTTTTATAAACATCATAATAATGATACATTAGAGTACATCGAAAAATAATAATACAGCGGAAGAATAATTTACAATAAATGTAAAACAATGCAGTGAAACCAAATAAACTAACACAGTGGAAGAATATCAATGCTCTGGACACAGCTGTGACGATCCCAAAACCCCGTGACATGGTGTTAAGGATAATCATTGGAATATAACACATTAATCATCATTAGCAGATCACAGATAATAGCATAAACAGAAAATAGAATAATTTACACACATATGACAGCGGAATCATATAGATATCATCACATCAGAGAAGCACAGAACAGGATACCACTTAGTGCATAATGATACATAGTCAGTCACCATCGCCAGAGGCGGAATCATACATAAAGAGTACACAAAATAAATATCAGTCTACATCGCTGATGGCGGAATCATAATATAGATACAATAATGGCGGAGAAAATCCAAGTCAGCACGGTGTAGTCAAGCCTCGCCATGAGCCAAAAGGTGCGTCAGAAACCTGTAACTAGGCTGCCCGTGTGAAAATGAGGGCACCCGAGTTTGCAAGGTGAAACAAACTACGAGTCAGTCATGGGACTGGTATGAGAAATCTACTAAACTTATTAACAACAATAACAAGGCAAATCAAAGGACCACGCCACTTTCGCGGAACGGGTTTACTCCAATGAGTGCTAGTGCATGAAATAAAGTAAATGATTAAATCATCACAATGCTTTTTGAAAAATGAAGCCATTATAAGACTCAGGTCCCATCACACAATGCAACGCAAGCCAGAGGATAGAGTTTTACCTTATAATGGCCAAAAATGCTTCATACGTATAAAACAAAAGTGTTTGGTATTATTACTAGTGCATATATGTTTCAAAAGAAAATTCAATCATAAATATCAATCCTAGGCGGCATGGGTACCATATATCATGTCGCCATACTAGTAATACAATCACATTCGCATATTTCGTATTGGAAATTGGAATCCTTCACGAGTCGAGGCAAGGGGCAAGCTCCTCCCCGATTCGAGACACTCTAGCAAATGTCCCAGGACCCCACTATGATCCTTGGATCTTCAGGGCCGGTCCTCTCTTACTTTTGAGGATTGGCAATTCCTGAACACACGTTTCCCGGTCCTTACAGACCTATAATCGAGGCGCCTCGCATTCCAACAACCACACAGGTGAAAAGTATATATAATGTCAGGGCTGGTAGGTCACTGACACCACCTTAGCTAGAAAGAAACGTCATGCTCTCCCTGCAGTCACTCTCCCGTTTTTGACTCATACCGAGGTGTGAGGCTCGCGAATTCACGTTATACACAAAGCTACGCCACACAGACCATGCTTTGATAATCAACCACAAGACTTTGCTTTGCAACAGAAGCCTTGATCATATGCCACTCAGGCGTGCCACACATGCAATCCACTCCATGCGACTGATTTCTATCAATACATAACCTCTGAGCTCGTACGTCTCAGAGAAGGGCGTTAAGCAAGAGAATAAATTCTCCGCCGCCAAACAGATATATATTTGACAGAGATCAATCAGCACAGAACAAAATCCAATGTCAGACACACAGTCCATTTACAAGTCCGTTCTGGGTCTGAACGAAACCGGAGGCACCAATTCCTCGCATATCCGTACAATCAACAGTATGTTCGGACGGCTACTACTTCAGTTCCTTCATGGTAGCTACTCCAATCACGAGCATCAGTAGCGCCCATCCATCCAATGTGAAGATTGTCGGTCTTCAACAGTCTTCGACTCTTCGACTTCTCAACGTCGATCGATTATTTGAAATGAGATGAACTCGGCCTTTTTCAAATAACCCACGTATATTTAGATTTTCAAGTCAATTAATCACATGGTTGGACTATTCAACATTCACATTTCAGTTCTTTAGTTATAATTCTCATGTTAAATACATTCAACCATCACATATCAAGCAAACACAAGAAAATTGGTTTATTTCCACTCTATATCGTCTATAGTATTTTATAACGATATATCGCCATTTTTATTTATTTTAAAACGGCCATATTTAATTAAACGACGTTTCAGGTTGTGTCAATGCACTGGCGCTGCTTTTCACTAATTTTGTTTTACACATATTTGAAAATCTAACCGTTGGATCTTCACAAATTTTATGTCATTAGGAAGGTCATTTCAAAACGAATCCAACGGTTTCAGTTTTGGGAAAATCCGACGGTCGGATCTTCCACACAAGTCATTTGAAGTTACGATTTCAATTTACGAACTGCAGCATCGTTATTCGATTTAATTTAATTATATATATATAATAGTTTCTGCTGCTGTTTTTCTTCAGATTTGAATTAAACATTCCAGACAATCCAACCGTCGGATCTTCACAAAGTTGGTGCCGTTGGAAAGATATTTCCAAGGCGAACCCAACGGTTGCGGTTTCGGGAAAATCCAATGGTCGGATTTCCCGCACTAGTCGTTTGAAATCATGGTTTCAAAACACGAACTGCACGGCCACGTTTCGTTTTAATTTTATTTATATTTATATATTTATATAATTATAGTTCATTCAAAAATTCCTATATCGTTTTCACTTCAATTATTTCACTAACGCCTTTAAATTTTGGAAAATTTCGCCATAACCTCCTTTGTACGGGAGAGGCTGGGAAAATTCCCAAATAGCCACACGGGCGTCTCATGTCAAAAAGAAAAAGAAAAAGCCAAGCGGCTAGCCAACAGGCTCATAAAATCATCACCCAAACAAAATAGTAAATGTGTACCTATTTGTCGGGCACAATTTTTTTTTCCTCTTCTCTAGCCCCTTTGCTATAACCTGTTCAATAAATATGCATGTAC
The DNA here is from genome assembly GCA_030737875.1 of Allium sativum. NCBI lineage: Eukaryota > Viridiplantae > Streptophyta > Magnoliopsida > Asparagales > Amaryllidaceae > Allium > Allium sativum. The sequence continues at coordinate 20,022,130 of JASFAX010000025.1, forward strand.
GTATATACAAATTTTTATCACTTATCATTTTCCATTCAACTTCTTATTTGATTTACTTTGGTTTAAAAACACAATTCATTCTAATGTTGCATGCATAGGCTAGAATCACATCATTAGCTAATTAATGTATATTTCCAACTCATGCATATTTTATTTGAACAAGTGGCTATTTTTAACACTTCACATTTCAAAGATGATAATTTTGGCGAACTAAAATAGATTTCAACACATGACTATTTTATTTAGTTCCTATGCATGTTAAAAATAATATTTCTTCACAAATATTTATTTCAACGTCCGCATATCTTTAGCATATCACATACATGATAAAAATGATATTTTTATCATTTAAAATATTTATTCGACAAATGGATGTTTTCAACACTTCATAGTTTCAATAAAAATGTAATTTTTATTGTTCGATCTTTTTATTCAACACATGAACTTTTCCACTACACACACTTCTCAACACATGAGCATTTCCACACATGGATATTTTATTGATATTGTTCATATTAGAAAGATGGAATTTTTATTATTGAAACTATTTATATATATATAGTGAATATTTTCCATACTTCTTATATATTTAAAAAGGTGATTTTTATTGTTTAGAAACTTCATTCATTCACAAATGAATTTAATTTTCACACATCACTTTTCAACACATGAACATTTCCACACATGGATATAGTTTCAACATATGACTTTAATTTCAACGCATGAAAATAATTTCAACATATGAAAATTATTCTAACACATAAAGATTATTCAAAATTTCTGTAGCATAACGGCAGGGTAGTTAAAACCGGCACCGTCCCTAGTACGGCTCCTCGCTCTACCTTAAAACCTCGCGGTTTTTGACAATGGGGAATCATGCATCTAATTCGCACGTAGGCGGCATGTTTTATTTTTATTTCCACAAATATTTCCAATTCATTCCAATCACCAATGGGTATTTTTCAACCACAACCAAACAATATCAACCACAAACAATTATTCAACCATTCGTATTTTTCATCCAATATTTCACACCAATTCACCACAATAAATATCGTCCATGGTTTGTGGACGAGGGGAGTATATATATATATTAAAATTGCTATATTTCACTTGCATTTCAACACATATATCAATTATTCCTTGCATGTATAATTCATACTTCGCTTGTATAGCTTACACCACGCATGTACATGAGGTATACAACACGTGTGTAATTTATATTTCGCTAATATAAATTTATACACGACATTTTCCATTCAAATTCATTTAATTTAAATTTCTCACATTTGTTTTCGGAGTGCTAAAAATCGTAGATGACTCAGAAAAATCCGCGGCTTCTTCTATGTGGTAGAGAGCTTCCTTGCGGTCCCGATGTTTCCTGTTTCAATCGAATTTCGTCAACACACCAAAAAGATATGATTTTTCAAAGTGCAGACATCAAAAAGGACTCACCTTTCTATTTGGTTCGAAACTAGGTTTGAGATTTTCGTGAAATCCGTTGGCCTAGACGACGATCAGGGAGTTGGACGTGGAAGAGCTTCGAGTGGGGGTCCTATCGGTGGTGGTTTGGTGGCGCTCGGTGGCAGATCGGAGCGGCGGCGGCGATGGAAAGAGGTCGACTTTTTGGCCTCGATTCAGGCGGAGGAGGCGTCGAGGGAGGTCGTGCTGGGGTCGGATTTGAAGAGGAGGCGGAGACGAAGCGAACGGTGGTGGCGGCGGCACCTGGAAGTGGCGGAGACGGCGGCAATCGAGGAGGGAAGCGACGAACGGGTTTCGCCGTTGGTTCGAGGGTTTTTAGTTTTTTTTTTATTATGAAAGAAAAAATCCTATTGGCCGAGCATTTATAGTAAATTTTAAATAGTGTTTTTACAAACGAACTCCTTTTCAAGCCCAACGATTGTCGTCCCCAGCTAAATACCCCCATTCCGGACATAATGGGATATGTTTCGTTGGCCAATTCGACTGTTACAGTCAGTTATTTTTCAAATTAAAGTATAAAACATTTAATTTTAACTTTGAACGCACATTTCAATTTGCCAGGGCCACAAACTGATTCGAAAAATTCTAGAAAAATAAATCTAGCTATGTTTTGACGCTACGGTCCCAACAAAACTAGTTTCGTCGAATTCTGAGATCGTTTGAAAAATGGCCATTTTCTGGTCGATCCAATTTAACAGAAATTGACCAAACGCATTTTCTTTTGCCACGCTCACATACTAGCTTCAAAAATTATGAAATTTGAAACCTAGCAATAGTTTGACATCCCGGACCCAACAAAAGTGGTTTCGTCGAATTTCGAGGTCATATGCAAAATATCAATTTTCCAGGGTTATATATTCTATATAGCGACCTTTCTAAAAATTCATTCGGCCATAATTTTTGATTCCCGTTATGAAACTTCGATTTTTCAGATTTGCTAGAAAGGTATTGATAAACAGATTTAGATATTTCTAGTTTCGCTAAAATCCGTTATATTTTCCACCCTGCACAGTCAGTCAAAGTTTGAATTCAAATTTTCAAACTGACTCACTATTTCTAATTCACTATTTTATTGAAATATTCTATTTCAATTGTTCAAATTCCTTTGAAATCACCAATTTAAAATTTTTAAATTGGCTCGTATTTTTCGGGTTATTACAATCTCCCCCACTTAAAACTTTTCGTCCTCGAAAAGGAAACAACAGTAAAGTTGGAAACAAAATGTAAATGCAAAGTATTGTAAAAGTACCTTGTACCGGAGTTAGTCAGAGATATCCACTCTGCATTTGGGGGTAAGCTTGCTTAATGCTTTCCTCAGTCTCCCAAGTACAATCTCTAGGATCACTGCTCCACTGCACTTTAACAAAATGAACCTTTTTGCTTCTTAGTTCTCTAGTTTCTTTGCCAACAATCTTTAATGGCTCTCTTCTGAGTGCTAATTCTGGAGTTATGTCTATATCCTGTTGCGCTGCTTCTTCTACAACAAGATCTGGATCATGCACATGTCTTCTAAGTTGAGATATGTGAAACACATTATGCACTCCAGGCAACCAATCTGGTAATTGAACCCTATAAGCAAGAGTTCCAATTCGTTCGAGTATAGGAAAGGGACCAATAAATCTCGGTGCCAACTTACTAGTTTTGCCAAATCTGATTACCCCTCTCATCGGAGAAACTTTCAAATAAACATGATCACCAACAACAAATGTCAAATCTCTCCTTCTAGAATCTGCATAACTTTTCTGTCGGCTTTGGGCGGTTCTCAATCGCTTTTTGATGAAGTCTACTTTATCGGATGCTTCCCTAATCATATCGGGCCGTAACACAAGTCTGTTGCCAGGTTCTACCCAACATGCGGGAGATCTGCAAGGTCTGCCATATAATGCTTCAAATGGCGACATTCCCAAACTTGCTTGATAGCTATTGTTATATGAGAATTCTGCCAAATGCAAGTGATCTTCCCATGACCCACCAAAATCAATGATACAAGCCCGCAATAAATCTTCTAGAATTCTATTCACCCGCTCAGTTTGGCCATCTGTTTGAGGGTGATAAGCGGTGCTCATATTCAGTTTCATTCCCAATTCTGTCTGGAATGCCTCCCAGAATTTGCTAGCAAATATCGGGTCTCTATCACTGACTATGCTGATGGGAATTCCATGCAGCTTAACGATTTCTTTGAAATATATCTGTGCTAGACTTTGAGCGGTTCTATTGGATCTGACAGGTATAAAATGGGCAGTCTTCGTGAAGCGATCTACGATTACCCAAATGCTGTCATTACCTTTCCTGGTTCGCGGCAAGCCATCTATGAAATCCATGGAAATCTGTTCCCATTTCCAACCTGGGACTTCCAACGGTTGCAACAATCCAGCTAGCTTCTGTTGGTCGCTCTTGACCAATTGACAAGTAGGGCATCTGCTAACATACAAAGAAATATCCCTTTTCATTGCCCTCCACTAGAAAGTGCGTTTGATATCTTGGTACATTTTACTCACACCAGGATGGATGCAAAATTTGGATTTATGGCATTCGTCTAGCACTTCTCTTTTGAGCTCAGGGATGTTGGGAACACATATTCTCCCATTCAGTCTCAGAACTTCTTCTTTATCTACCTGGAAACTTGAGGGCTCTCCCTTCTGTATTCTCCCTTTGATCCTTTGAATGAAATAATCATTCCTTTGGAGAGCACATATCTTATCGATCAAGCTAGGGGTAATTATAAGATTGGCAATGATTGCGGGTTTTCTACTAAGCGCATCCGCTACAACGTTAGCTTTCCCTAGCATATACAGGATATCAAGATCATATGCTGCAAGAAATTATAGCCAACGCTGCTGTCTCAAATTCAGATCTTTCTGGGTGTATAAATACTTCAATGATTGATGATCTGTGTACAGTATAAATTTCTCGCCCAATAAATAATGCCTCCAGATTTTTAAAGCAAAAACAATGGCTAGCAACTCAAGATCATGAGTCACATAATTCTTCTCATACGGTTTCAGTTGGCGGCTTGCATAAGCGACTATTTGGCCTCTTTGCATTAACACTGCACCAAGACCTCTAATAGAAGCATCTGTCCAAACCGTTAAATCCTGATTGCCATCAATAATGGTTAACACTGGAGCAGTCGTCAGTTTCGATTTCAATTCCTGGAAAGCTTCTTCACAGTCGGAAGCCCACTTGAATTTCTCATGCTTCTTCGTGAGCTTCGTTAACGGACCGGGTATCTTCGAAAAATCCTTAACGAACTTTCGATAATAACTAGCCAACCCCATAAAACTTCTAACCTCTGTGGGAGTAGTGGGTTGTTTACAGTCTTGAATTGCTGTTATTTTGCTTGGGTCAACAGAAATCCCTTTCTCTGACACGACATGGCCAAGATACTTGACTTCTTCTTGCCAGAAGACACATTTAGAGAATTTGGCTTTGAAGACGTTTTTTCTTAGAATCTCCAATACTTGTTCTAAGTGTTTTTCATGCTCGGGTTTTGATTTGGAGTAGATTAAAATATCATCGATGAATACGAGGACAAATTTATTCAGAACTCCCCTTAACACTCTATTCATTAGATCGACAAAGTATGCTGGAGCATTGCACAGGCCGAACGGCATTACTAACCATTCATAAAATATGTCTGGACCTCTGAAAGCTGTCAAAGGAACACACTCTTCTGCTATTCTCAATTGATGAAAATCTGTAGATAGGTCCATTCGGGAAAATACTTTCGCCCCATTCAATTGGTCTAGCAAATCATTGATGCGGGGTAATGGATATTTATTTTTGAGCGTCTGTTTGTTGAGGTCTCGGTAATCAACGCATAATCGAAGAGTACCGTCTGACTTTGGGACAAACACAACAGCTGCACCCCAATTAGAAAAACTAGGTCTGATTAGACCCTTCCACAACAGTTGACGAGTTTGATCGCCTAATTCTTCTTTTTCCTTCGGAGTCATTCTGCGAATAGGATGTACCGCTGGTCTGGCATTGGGAATTAGATCGATTCGGAATTCTATTTCTCTTTGCGGAGGTAAGTTTTCAACTTCTTCAAACACATCCGCATAGTTTCAAACAATCGGAATCTTTTCCAAGGAAGTGGGGATAAGTTCTAATGCCGACCAAAATTCTTCTCTATTTGGATTCGAACCATGACAGGGTACCGTAATATATCCAAGCTTCGTTCGAATTTTAACGATTCTTTCTGCACAATTCACTTCGGCTTCGTATTTCGTTAACCAATCCAGCCCGAGAATGATATCGAATTCAGGAAAACCCATAACGATTAAATCAAAGGGAAACTTGTAGGAAGAATAAGAGACTGGCACTCTACAATACGAACCGAGAATAATAGAACCCCCTATCGGATTATGTACATCAACCACATCTTTAAGCTTTCTCTGTTTTAACTTTAATTTGTGCATTGTGTTACCAGTAATAAAACTACGCGACGCACCCGTGTCAAACAATACAAAAACAGGAATATTTTTAATGGTAAGGGTACCTCCCAAAACATCGGGTTTACCTGCTCCATCGGAAGCAGCTGGCGGGCTCGACCCGTAATACACGTGAGCTACTGTGGCCTTCTTCAATAGAGGACAGTCTTTGACTAGATGATCGGTCTTGCGGCAATTAAAGCAGGAGCGAGGGTTCTGAGAACCCTGGCTTGAACCTTGTGAATTTGTCTTCTGCCTCTTCGGGGCTGTGCACACATTAGAGTAGTGCCCCTCTTTGCCACAGTTAAAGAAATTTCCTCTCGGCGGCTTGCCAGTCTGAGGTTTTGAAGATGCTGCTTGGTTTGACTCAGCTTGATTCACAGCAGGCTTGCGTTTTTTCCCGGCTTGGCTTCTAGCGCGATCCTGCTCCAGATGCCTATGGTCTAGGTCTTCGTAGTTGCATGTCATTTCCACCAGTTCGTTAAATTCTAGCTTGACATGGGCCATGGCTCTATCATGATACTGTCGCTTTAGCCCGAGGATAAACCTCTTATTTTTGGACTTTGCAGTGGCGACGAGCTCCGGAGCATAGGGCGACAACAGTGTAAATTTATTCAGATAATCCTGCATGGAAAGATCCCCCTGCTGGAGGTTGGCGAAGTCATCGTGCATTCGTTCTAGAGCTTGTTCCGGGACATATTTCTCCTTGAAGAGGTCTTTGAATCCATCCCATGTTCTTCCAGCTTCTCTATTCCCGGCGGTGAGAGATTCCCACCATAGTTCGGCTTGTTCCTGCATAAGCCAGGTGCCCATAATAGCTTTATCTTCGTCTCCAAGCCTTAGGCCTTCAAGAATTTTCTCGCATGTTTTGAGCCATGCAAGGGCCTCTATTACCGTGCCAGTTCCCGAGAAGTTCTTGCCTCCTAAGTTTTTGTATCTCTTAGCTACACGGTCTAGCTCAAAGTATTGTGCGGCCGGAGGTTGTATCAAAGGTCCTTCTTGAACTGGGGCTTCTCCCCTTCCTCGGCCTCGGCCGGCACGGCCTCCTCTAGCAGCGGTTGCTCTGGTAGCCATTTGTCAAATTCTGTATAAGCAAGGAAAGAGTCAGCTAACAGAAATGATAGTTTATTGCATAGTTAAGCAGAAAATTTACGGAAAGATAACGATGGACTGATCAAATTGTTTTTGCTATTCTGCTCGGCTCATTCTAGGACTTTTCTAGTCCTATCTCTAATGAGCAACTTGCCTTAGAATACTACTGATTCTATTTTTACGAAGTGTTTAATGTGTTAGACTCCAGAACTAAGGTTAACCAAAGCTCTGATACCAGCTGTGATGATCCCAAAACCCCGTGACACGGTGTTAAGGATAATCATTGGAATATAACACATTAATCATCATTAGCAGATCACAGATAATAGCATAAACAGAAAATAGAATAATTTACACACATATTACAGCGGAATCATATAGATATCATCACATCAGAGAAGCACAGAACATGATACCACTTAGTGCATAATGATACATAGTCAGTCACCATCGCCAGAGGCGGAATCATACATAAAGAGTACACAAAATAAATATCAGTCTACATCGCCAATGGCAGAATCATAATATAGATACAATAATGGTGGAGAAAATCCAAGTCAGCACGGTGTAGTCAAGCCTCGCCATGAGCCAAAAGGTGCGTCAGAAACCTATAACTAGGCTGCCTGTGTGAAAATGAGGGCACCCGAGTTTGCAAGGTGAAACAAACTACGAGTCAGTTATGGGACTGGTATGAGAAATCTACTTAACTTATTAACAACAATAACAAGGCAAATCAAAGGACCACGTCACTTTCGCGGAACGGGTTTACTCCAATGAGTGCTAGTGCATGAAATAAAGTAAATGATTAAATCATCGCAATGCTTTTTGAAAAATGAAACCATTATAAGACTCAGGTCCCATCACACAATGCAACGCAAGCCGGAGGATAGAGTTTTAGCTTATAATGGCCAAAAATGCTTCATACGTATAAAACAAAAGTGTTTGGTATTATTACTAGTGCATATATGTTTCAAAAGCAAATTCAATCATAAATATCAAACCTAGGCGGCATGGGTACCATATATCATGTCGCCATACTAGTAATACAATCACATTCGCATATTTCGTATTGGAAATTGGATTCCTTCATGAGTCGAGGCAAGGGGAAAGCTCCTCTCCGATTCGAGACACTCTAGAAAATGTCCCAGGACCCCAGTATGATCCTTGGATCTTCAGGGCCGGTCCTCTCTTACTTTTGAGGATTGGCAATTCCTGAACACACGTTTCCCGGTCCTTACAGACCTATAATCGAGGCGCCTCGCATTCCAACAACCACACAGGTGAAAATTATATATAATGTCAGGGCTGGTAGGTCACTGACACCACCTTAGCTAGAAAGAAACATCGTGCTCTCCCTGCAGTCACTCTCCCGTGTTTGACTCATACCGAGGTGTGAGGCTCGCGAATTCACGTTAAACACAAAGCTACGTCACACAGATCATGCTTTGATCATCAACCACAAGACTTTGCTTTGCAACAGAAGCCTTGATCATATGCCACTCAGGCGTGCCACACAGGCAATCCACTCCATGCGACTGATTTCTATCAATACATAACCTCTGAGCTCGTACGTCTCAGAGAAGGGCGTTAAGCAAGAGAATAAATTCTCCGCCTCCAAACAGATATATATTTGATAGAGATCAATCAGCACAGAACAAAATCCAATGTCAGACACACAGTCCATTTACAAGTCCGTTCTGGGTCTGAACGAAACCGGAGGCACCAATTCCTCGCATATCCGTACAATCAACAGTATGTTCGGACGGCTACTACTTCAGTTCCTTCATGGTAGCTACTCCAATCACGAGCATCAGTAGCGCCCATCCATCCAATGTGAAGATCGTCGGTCTTCAACAGTCTTTGACTCTTCGACTTCTCAACGTCGATCGATTATTTGAAATGAGATGAACTCGGCCTTTTCAAATAACCCACGTATATTTAGATTTTCAAGTCAATTAATCACATGGTTGGACTATTCAACATTCACATTTCAGTTCTTTAGTTATAATTCTCATGTTAAATACATTCAACCATCACAAATCAAGCAAACACAACAAAATTGGTTTATTTCCACTCTATATTGTCTATAGTATTTTATAATGATATATCGCCATTTTTATTTATTTTAAAACGACCATATTTAATTAAACGACGTTTCAGGTCGTGTCGATGCACTGACGCTGCTTTTCACTAATTTTGTTTTACACATATCTGAAAATCTAACCGTTGGATCTTCACAAATTTTATGTCATTAGGAAGGTCATTTCAAAACGAATCCAACGGTTTCAGTTTTGGGAAAATCCGACGGTCGGATCTTCCACACAAGTCATTTGAAGTTACGATTTCAATTTACGAACTGCAGCATCGTTATTCGATTTAATTTAATTATATATATATAATAGTTTCTGCTGCTGTTTTTCTTCAGATTTGAATTAAACATTCCAGACAATCCAACCGTCGGATCTTCACAAAGTTGGTGCCGTTGGAAAGATATTTCCAAGGCGAACCCAACGGTTGCGGTTTCGGGAAAATCCAATGGCCGGATTTCCCGCACTAGTCGTTTGAAATCACGGTTTCAAAACACGAACTGCACGGCCACGTTTCATTTTAATTTTATTTATATTTATATATTTATATAAACATAGTTCATTCAAAAATTCCTATATCGTTTTCACTTCAATTATTTCACTAACGCCTTTAAATTTTGGAAAATTTCGCCATAACCTCCTTTGTACGGGAGGGGCTGGGAAAATTCCCAAATAGCCACACGGGCGTCTCATGTCAAAAAGAAAAAGAAAAACCCAAGCGGCTAGCCAACAGGCTCATAAAATCATCACCCAAACAAAACAGTAAATGTGTACCTATTTGTCGGGCACAAAATTTTATTCCTCTTCTCTAGCCCCTTTGCTATAACCTGTTCAATAAATATGCATGTACATATATACAAATTTTTATCACTTATCATTTTCCATTCAACTTCTTATTTGATTTACATTGGTTTAAAAACACCGTTCATTCTAATGTTGCATGCATAGGCTAGAATCACATCATTAGCTAATTAATGTATATTTCCAACTCATGCATATTTTATTTGAACAAGTGGCTATTTTTAACACTTCACATTTCAAAGATGATAATTTTGGCGAACTAAAATAGATTTCAACACATGACTATTTTATTTAGTTCCTATGCATGTTAAAAATAATATTTCTTCACAAATATTTATTTCAACGTCCGCATATCTCTAGCATATCACATACATGATAAAAATGATATTTTTATCATTTAAAATATTTATTCGACAAATGGATGTTTTCAACACTTCATAGTTTCAATAAAAATGTAATTTTTATTGTTCGATCTTTTTATTCAACACATGAACTTTTCCACTACACACACTTCTCAACACATGAGCATTTCCACACATGGATATTTTATTGATATTGTTCATATTAGAAAGATGGAATTTTTATTGTTGAAACTATTTATATATATATAGTGAATATTTTCCATACTTCATATATATTTAAAAAGGTGATTTTTATTGTTTAGACACTTCATTCATTCACAAATGAATTTAATTTTCACACATCACTTTTCAACACATGAACATTTCCACACATGGATATAGTTTCAACATATGACTTTAATTTCAACGCATGAAAATAATTTCAACATATGAAAATTATTCTAACACATAAAGATTATTCAAAATTTCGGTAGCATAACGGCAGGGTAGTTAAAACCGGCACCGTCCCTAGTACGGCTCCTCGCTCTACCTTAAAACCTCGCGGTTTTTGACAATGGGGATTCATGCATCTAATTCGCACGCAGGCGGCATGTTTTATTTTTATTTCCACAAATATTTCCAATTCATTCCAATCACCAATGGGTATTTTTCAACCACAACCAAACAATATCAACCACAAACAATTATTCAACCATTCGTATTTTTCATCCAATATTTCACACCAATTCACCACAATAAATATCGTCCATGGTTTGTGGACGAGGGGAGTATATATATATATATATATATATATATATATATTAAAATTGCTATATTTCACTTGCATTTCAACACATATATCAATTATTCCATGCATGTATAATTCATACTTCGCTTGTATAGCTTACACCACGCATGTACATGAGGTATACAACAAGTGTGTAATTTATATTTCGCTAATATAAATTTATACACGACATTTTCCATTCAAATTCATTTAATTTAAATTTCTCACATTGGTTTTCGGAGTGCTAAAAATCGTAGATGACTCAGAAAAATCCGCGGCTTCTTCTATGTGGTAGAGAGCTTCCTTGCGGTCCCGATGTTCCCTGTTTCATCGAATTTCGTCAACAAACCAAAAAGATATGATTTTTCAAAGTGCAGACATCAAAAAGGACTCACCTTTCTATTTGGTTCGAAACTAGGTTTGAGGTTTTTGCGAAATCCGTTGGCCTAGACGACGATCAGGGAGTTGGACGTGGAAGAGCTTCGAGTGGGGGTCCTATCGGTGGTGGTTTGGTGGCGCTCGGTGGCAGATCGGAGCGGCGGCGGCGATGGAAAGAGGTCGACTTTTTGGCCTCGATTCAGGCGGAGGAGGCGTCGAGGGAGGTCGTGCTGGGGTCGGATTTGAAGAGGAGGCGGAGACGAAGCGAACGGTGGTGGCGGCGGCACCTGGAAGTGGCGGAGGCGGTGGCAATCGAGGAGGGAAGCGACGAACGGGTTTCGCCGTTGGTTCGAGGGTTTTTAGTTTTTTTTTTATTTATTATGAAAGAAAAAATCCTATTGGCCGAGCATTTATAGTAAATTTTAAATAGTGTTTTTACAAACGAACTCCTTTTCAAGCCCAACGATTTTCGTCCCCAGCTAAATACCCCCATTCCGGACATAATGGGATATGTTTCGTTGGCCAATTCGATTGTTACAGTCAGTTATTTTTCAAATTAAAGTATAAAACATTTAATTTTAACTTTGAACGCACATTTCAATTTGCCAGGGCCACAAACTGATTCGAAAAATTCCAGAAAAATAAATCTAGCTATGTTTTGACGCTACGGTCCCAACAAAACTAGTTTCGTCGAATTCTGAGAACGTTTGAAAAATGGCCATTTTCTGGTCGATCCAATTTAACAGAAATTGACCAAACGCATTTTCTTTTGCCACGCTCACATACTAGCTTCAAAAATTATGAAATTTGAAACCTGGCAATAGTTTGACATCCCTGACCCAACAAAAGTGGTTTCGTCGAATTTCGAGGTTGTATGCAAAATATCAATTTTCCAGGGCTATATATTCTATATAGCGACCTTTCTGAAAATTCATTCGGCCATAACTTTTGATTCCCGTTATGAAACTTCGATTTTTCAGATTTGCTAGAAAGGTATTGATAAGCAGATTTAGATATTTTTAGTTTCGCTAAAATCCGTTATATTTTCCACCCTGCACAGTCAGTCAAAGTTTGAATTCAAATTTTCAAACTGACTCACTATTTCTAATTCACTATTTTATTGAAATATTCTATTTTAATTGTTCAAATTCCTTTGAAATCACCAATTTAAAAATTTTAAATTGGCTCGTATTTTCCGGGTTATTACAACAGCTTTAAGCTTCAATCCGGAATCCTACTTATATATCTGCAAAATAAACTACTCGACTTCCCGTGTAGAAAATAGGGGCACCCGAGTTTGCAAGGGAAAACAAACTACAGGTCAGTCATGGGACTGGTGTGAGAAACTGTACAGTTAAAATTAACTTATTTAATAATAAGACAATTCACAGGTCCACGCTGCCAATGCGGAACGGGTTTACCCCCATGAATGCCAGTTTATAAACAACAACCAATAATAGAGATATGGATCTACAATGCATCAAACAACATGCAACTTTCCAATCTACCCAATTAGGGTTAACCCCAAACATAGATTTTCGAAATCCAATTCACTTTACAGAAATTATTCCTTTGGACTTTATATCCCGTTCTTATTTCAAATCATTTGAAATAAATATATAAATTTCATATAAAAGTAGATTTCACATCGGGATCTCAAACCAAAATCTTTGGAAATATGAATTCCAAAACATAACAATGCATACAAACAAGTATGCAACCAAATATCGTGTACGAACCTCAGACTAGGCTGTACGCGCCCCTCCAACTCAATATATATATATATATATATATATATATATATATGAACCTCCCAATATGGAGCATGCTACATTGACGATGCTCCATTCCACACTCTGAGGAACTACACCGCCCTCATACTTTTAGTCACTCTCAGGTTACCCGAATCTTTAGCCACATACTTATTAAATCATTTTATATCCCGAAGTGGGGAAAATCATTTCACAACATAATAATCACAAGTACTTTCAAACTATAGTACTTGACATCAGCAATTCACACATATGATTAGTCACTATTAATCACATAACCTTTGAGCTCGTACGTCTCAAAGAAGGGTGTTAAGCAAGAGAATAAATTCTCCGCGACCAAACAGATACATCATCAATAGCAACTAATCGGATATGCGATGAACTACAATGTAAAACCAAAATACATTTCCAAATCATTTCGACATCAACGGCCGTCTGGTTTAGCCCTCGAAATTCTTTCTGTTTTATAAAACATTCCCTGTCCAAAATCAAGAATACATTTCTTTTCACTTAAGAACAATATCATTTCAAAATCATTCATTAAATTTGAAATAACTCAACAACACTGAACACCTTATAGTCAAATCGTGAAGTGTTTCACAAGATGTTAGCATACAAATATTTCTACCCAACCCAATGCTAAATGTAAAAGTATATTTGCTCATAAACTGGTCGAGCACAATCCAAACAATCAATCATGATCAATATAACAACCAAGTATATTTGGTTTATACCACATCTCATGTTTTGGTAAATTTAATTACCATTCATTCATTCCAATCTAACTAAAGATTTACTAAAACTCTAGTTCAGTTTTAATCTCAAAAATCATACTTAATGATTATTCAACTTTCTGGAAATTAATCCTGCTTTAAATTTGGTTAAAGAACAAATGTCATATAAAAACACCGTTCACAACAAGGCCAATATCATCTTCCATCAAAATGGAATCTTCACGGAAATTATAATAGTACATAATCGATATAAATTTCCGTCTCAAATCAATGCTATAAGTGGAATAACGGCAAAGCCTTTTAAATTCCATATATAGTAACAGTCTTCCTTTACAGAAGATCATCTCGATTATTACCAAATCGAATTCCATTCAATTCCAATTTAATAGATTAAATTGGAAAATACTTCACTTTGGAAAATTTCCATTAATCTTAATTAAAAGATTTATAAATTCCAAATCACATTTTCATTGTTAATTTGGGTTAAAGAACAAATGTTGTTTAAAATACAGTTCACGATAAACCCAAAACAACATTTCATTTTAATCCAATTACGAAATATAACTGGAAACTCTAATAATCTTAATTACAAGATTTTCACATAGGGTTTAAGAATAGTGTTATTTAAGACACCATTCACAACAAACCCAAAATCCAATTTGATATTAAACACAAGGCTCTGAATGGAAATTATATCGGCTTATATTCAATATCAAATTCTGAAACCCACAAATATCGTATTGGGAATAATGATATATATATATCTTCCAAATTCCTCAACAATATCCGTATATCACGGAATCCAATATCGTAATATTCCGAAGATTATTTCCATTCCAATCCAATCCAATTTATTTGTCGGAAAATTTTGGTTATTTTAAACCATTTTCAAATCCAATTTATTTATTTAAAAACATTGGATTTTTATTCTAGTTAATAACTAGTTCAATTTGATAAAAAAATATAATTATATCCTTTCAAATCTGGGATTTTTCACCCAAAATCTTTCCAAATCATTTATTATGATTTTACATAATTTTTCCCTATTTTTAATATTTTTATTAAGGCCCGTACAGTTGGTTTCCAATATCGGCCACCGAACTGCATCAATAACAACCTTTTCTGATATTGATTTGGACATATTTCCAAATCCAACCATTAGATTTCAAATCTATTATATTATTGGAAATCTCTTTTCGATACGAACCCAACGGTTCCAGTTTTAAGAGAATCGGACAGTCAGATCTCCCGTTACATCAAATTGTAGTTAATGGCTGAAATTCACGAAAGGTCGATGCGCATTCTATTCGGGCCATTATATACATATATATATATATATATATATATAGTCGATTTCCATTTAAAACATATTTTATAAATCGTTTATAAATTCATTTTAAAAACGATTCCAACTTCCATTTCAATTTTAAATCAAAATTGAATATTCCATTACATGAAAATTTTATATATCTCATATATATGCTAAAAATAATATTTTTAGCCAACCAATATTTATTTCAATACATGAACATTTTATATATCTCATATATACGTTAAAAATAATATTTTTAACGATCCAATATTTATTTCAATACGTGACCATTTTATATATATCGCATATATATAAGTTAAAAATAATATTTTTAGCGAACAAATATTTATTTCAACACATGGACATTTTATATATATTTTTCACATCGCATATATAAAATTTATTCGCATCGCGTATATATATATATTATTCACATCTCATATATATATATATATATATTATTCACATCTCATGTATATATTTATTCACATCGAATATATATTTTATTCACATCGCATATACATAATTTATTCACAACTCATATATATATATATTATGCATATATATATTTTTATTTAACACATATATCGCACAAATCATCCATGGTTTGTACAAAAAGTAGTGTTAGGAGCTACTGAGTCCCGTGTGCAACCTATTATATATTAACTGTAAAATAATTTGAGTGAGAGAGAGTTCTCACAGTCGGTTTCCACTCCGCCATTCTTTTATTTCTAAATTTCAGTTTTATTTGGATTTGAATTTGCCTGAAATTCTGATTTGCTCTGTTTTGATTCTAGTCAGTTCCATGTTGCATAGCTCTTAAACATGATTCCAACGCAACCAGTTTCATCAAATTCTGGTTTGATTTGAGAAAGATATAAACATCTAAATTTTATACAGTTTAAATAAATAATTAACTTTAATAATTATTTAACTAATTACATTAAAAAACCGTGGCCACTTAAAACTGCTTTCTTCTTCATCGTGACCTTCTAGAGCAAAAAAGGAAACCCACGCTCGACGTTAACAATCCACCACCATATGCCTAAATCCACCACCGAACTCCGATCAAGCTACGCCACTTCGACGACGTCCAAAAACCGTACCTACCCCTAGAACCGTGAGGAGCTCGAACCCCACAACAGATAGGAAACCGCACTCGAACTGGGCGGCTTTGAGCCGCGATTCAACACAAACCGATGAACGATTTTTGATCTCCGCCATTGGTTGTATGGATCTAGTTGAGTTCTTTGAATTTGTCTTTGGAAATCTGGAATATTACTAGACGGATTTGGAGAAAACAAGGCGGAAAATCTAGAGCGTTCCGGCCATTTAATTAAGTAGAACGGTGGCTGTAGGGGCATTGACCAAGGGTTAGGGGTTCGACCTTCTCAAGGGGATTATATAGGCACATTTTTTAATTATTTAATTCATTTAAGTAAAATTTTGCATTCGAACTCCAAATCAAACCCAACGACTGTCGCCCTTAGACAAGTACCCCTATTCCGAACACAATGGAATATGTTTCGTAAGCTAATTCGACTGTTTCGATTAGTTTTTATCAAAATTAAAATATAAATCAATATATATTGAATTTGAACGCATATTTTAATTCACCGGGGCCACATACTGACTCCAAAAATTACAGAAAAATATATCTAACTATGTTTTGATGATACGGTACTAACAAAACTAATTTCGTCGAATTTGGAGACCGTTTGAAAAATGGCCATTTTCTGGTTGATCCAATTGAACTGAATTTGACAAAACACATTTATATTTACTATTCTCGCATATTAATTCCAAAAATTATGAAAATTGGAATGTAGTAATAATTTAACATTATGGATCCAACAAAAGTGTTTTCGTCGAAAACGGAGGTCGTTTGCAAAATGACTATTTTTAAGGGCTATATATTATATTAAAATATATATAAATTCCATAGCGACTATTTTAAAATTTAAAATGGACATAACTTTTAATTTATATTATGAAATCTTAGTTTTTCATATTCGTTAGAAAGATATAATTAAATAGATTCAAATATTTCTGGTTTTACTGAAATCCGATTTATTTTGAATCCTGTACATTCATTGAAATTTAAAATCAAATTTTCAAATTAACACGCCATTTCGAGTTCATTTTATAATTAAAATAAATTTATTCATTCTAACTTCATTTGAAATAAACTTTTAGTCGTTATTATTAAAAAAATCATTTTAAATATTCAAAATTCATTAAACAACTAAAATAAAAAAAATTAATTGGTTCTGAAAATCCAGGTTGTTACAAACATTATACATTTCTCAAATTATTTAGTGACTGATTCTTAGATTTAAGGTTTAAGTAATAACCACAAAATACAAGAAAAAATTGTAGGCAAGATAAGAATATTGTAACTGAAAACCCTAAAAACATATATCATACTTAGGCATATAAAATTAAATTTACACAAATGAAATAAATCTGATATTAGAAACAATGAATAAATTTCCCACTCAACTGAAAGCTATTCCAGTAAAATCCCAAATATAAACAACATCTTTTAGGATTATATTTCCAAATCCCAACATATCTATAATATGTATAAAAGGGGACATGTGTACAAATTAAAATTTATAGATATGAAGAAGAACAATTTTTTCTTCATATACATAGATTCATCTTCTCCAATTCTGTTTTGTTTCATTGAAATCTGATTTAATTTAGAAGATTTGGAAGAGATTGAAGAAGAGGAAATGACAAAGCTGCTTCTAGAACATATGAGCAAGAGTAAAGGGTCTAGGACTTTATTTATGAGTGCTTAAATGACCCCCATAACCATTATGTTTAATTTAATAAAATCTGCCTGCTGTTATAAATATAAAACTCTCAAAACCCTAGCCCCCACGGAAAGTGGCGACTAGTAGGTCGCATTGGGTGGTCGACTGCCCAGTTGACCCTTATGTCGACTGCTTAGGAAGACTTGCCTCCTGTTGAGGCGTGGTATTTATTGTAAGGTTAATTACCATATATTTATTACATGGTTGATTAATTATTTTCCATCCCTTTTTTTATTTCGTCCATTACTTTTTCAGATGGAATCTTCTCTTGAATTACCAAACATTAAAGTTGAATAGAATTCCATCAAAAATGCAATAGTGCAAGTTTGATGGTCAAGCTCCATTGTTTGTCCAAATTCACTTTTGGAACCTAATTAAATAAATATTTAATTAATGCCAAATTTCGATGTGTTCTAAGCCATATGGTAATTGACTATAAACATATAATGATTGAAAAAACCATAAGAAATGAAATATGAAATGAATTGAAATTCTCTATTTAATAGGAAATAAATGAGAATTAACTAACAACCCATCTTCATTTGTGGTGAAGATAAGGAAGGGATAATTAGAAAGAATCCAAAATGAATGTCCTTTATCTTGACCATATAGACAAATTAATATCCATTTTCTTGGTAAATAAATATTTTGTTAATAGTATAAGCTTCCATAACAGGAAATATGGTAATTTGAAATTGAAAGAGGGAATAAATGTCCGTAAGCATAATAGTCATTTAAAAATGGATATAAAGGACATTTATGAAGGCAGAGAATAGGAATGTTAGAAAATAAACAATTGAAATACGGAAGAATATTTTAAAGAAGGGTGTTGTTATTGACACTCCAACTATTGTTAAGGGGGAACATTTTTTAAAAACACTTCATTCTTTAAAAAATTGTTAAGGGGCTACCCAAACATATTATTTCACACTATTCAATATTCCTGGATTGCCCTTTCAAATTAGATTTAAAAAAACTTATTCGATAAGGGAAACCGAATTACAATAAGTAGTTCGTTTCAACTGCACCGAATGCAGCACATAATCAATTATATTTGTATTCGACAGTGATAAGTCGAAAATTAATAATCATTTCGCTGCATTGCCTCTGTAATTATAAAATTGACATATTTATGTCGACAAAAAAATAAAATTAATTTTTTCGATCTTATTCCTCTGAAAACGCTTTTCCTTTAGGTTTTAAAAAAATTGATATATGCTGATTGACATAGAAATGTGTTTATTTTATGCTCCTATATCTTATCTTTTGTATATAAATAAATATTACTTGGGTATTGTTTTGTTACTTTTACAGATATTCCAACCCAGCCCGCATGCAACCAGAAAAGTAGAGAAATGGAGATCAAATTGGTCTATATTTACATTTTGAAGAATTGTAGATGAATATCTCACATCTAGTTGTTGTTGGACAAGAAAATGATTGGTAGAAAGACCAAGAATTTCTCAAATCAAGGGAAGCGTGTCAAAGAACCAAGAGGAAAAGAAGAAAGGCCAAAAATTTAATAGATTTATCTAAGGCCCATTTGAAACTCTCATTGTAAACTCTTTTGTGAATTCCCTAAGGCCCATCTATCATTGTATTAGGGTTAGGGTTAGGGTTTGGCTATCTACCCTATATATACCCTTGTAATATCATTGTAGCCACCATCCTATATCCATTATTCTCTATCCTATTTTCTCTTCTTCTCCATTAATAAAGTTTCTAGTTCTCATTTATTTTTCTACAATTTTCTTTTTCTTAGCAATTGGTGTTGTCTTCACAATTAGTTTTGGTAGAACACCAATTGTATTTTACATTTTTTATTAGCGATTAGTCGTTTGATTAGTTTTAACGACAATCCTAACTTTACTTTTTGTTGTTCTTCTTTTTCTGCAATTTTAATTTCTGCATTTTATTTCTGTTATGCATTTTAATTTCCAATTGATAATTGTGATTTGATCGTCGGTTCAATTAGATTTGTTCTGAATCGGATCGCAGATTCAATTTCGTTTGCTTTCAAAACCAACCTCAAAGATTTGTCTAACTCGCCCAAGAGATTATTTAAATAATTTGATTTAATTTGCCTTCCTGTGTTCGACCTGTATGCTACACACCTGTGCGCTTGCAGTATTTATTACAAATATCACGCTTTTCTAGCGTCGATCAAGTTTTTGGCGCCGTTGTCGGGGAGGTAACGGTTAAATTTTATTATTTATTTAGTTTCTGATTCGTGTTAGTTTTTATTTTTTATTTTTGCTTGTTTTGTTTTCTTGTATATATATATATAAAAGAATTCTTGATTGGAAAGATTTGGTATTATTCAATGATGCTATAATCTTCTAATTAAAAAAAAATTACCACTTTTTATAGATTCTTTGCTTTCTTCTCAAGACCTTTCCATATTATTTTTTCCCTTTTCTTCCCCTTTTATATTGTACAGTACAATCTGATTTCCTTTCTATAAAAAAATAAAGAAAAAAATATATATCTTTCCATTTTTCTTTTATTTCTTTCCTGATTTCATCCTCTTTCTCCATTCTTTCTTTTATTTATTTCTTTTATTTCCTTCCTTCCACCATAATTCTTCCTCTACCTGGGCCATTACCCTCTCGTTCATCATCAAACGCCATAACCATCAATAAACAATACCACTTCCACCGCAATACAGCGAAGCAATTCACAAACCAAATTTTTACACCACTGCACCACACAGTTTTACAGCACCGAGTTCACCACCGTTCAAACTTCAACACTCCCTCCACACTAATCCACTTTTCTTATTTCTTTCCTCGTTTTAATTTCTTTTTCCTTTTTTTTATTTATTTCCTTCCTTTTTTTCATAATTCTTTCCCTTTTACACTTTGACAAAAATCCAAAAAAAAAATACAAATACAAATTTCCTTTCCTAATTTCTGTTGACTGCTATCTTTCTCCTCATCATACATACAGCCTCCCCCATCAACCTCCACTGCCATTGAATCAAAAGTCTCACTTTTACAACATTATCACTTCCACGCACAACCCACGAGCCTCAGAACCGCAACCATCAAATTTTCGAACAACTTAGACCCCTGCAATCGCCAAACACCCCCTATTCACCATCCAAACCCATCGATCCCTCAAACATCCACTTGAACCCACGTTCATACTGCAGCCATCATCACACAAAATCCCCCTCGACCATCTCTGTCAACAATATCTTCCTTTCTGTTTTTTTTTTGCATTGCATACAATCTGATTTATTTTCTATATTAAAAAAAATAACTTTCTGCAATTGCCTTGAAATTTCTTTCTTCCCAAGCACCTCTCCGACCAACTTCTCTCACCTCCTACTGGTCAACACTGCAACATCCCGACCACCTACCATAACCATCCATTCCCCTTCTTCTCTGCGCCTCCACCTCCTCCACCATCAGTCACGCAGTCTGATCCCATTCCCGAACCTTCACGCTTGTCACAACTTCTGGCCAAAACGTGATCACCCAGTTCCACCTTACAAGCCACTAACAACCCAGTTTCATTTGTTCAAAAAAAAACCTCCATTAACCATCTTCAACGCAACACAACAAATCTCCGTCAACAATTACAAATCGCACCTCTCAGAACCCCTAGAACCCAACGAAAACCACGACAACAATTTGTCTTCTTCGGAACCCGCATCATCAACCCACCAAAGAGCTCCGACACAGCACCCGGCCTCCCTCTATAATCTCACCGCAGTACCCAAATAGCATCGACAAGCCACGTTTTCCAGCAAACACAAAATTTACCTTCCACGCTTCAACTCCAGAAACCCCAAACCACCAGATCCGAAACCCAACCCTCAAACAATACAAATTCGCCCAATCGAAACCTTTCATCATTTTTTGTTTTGTTTTAGGAGACCGATTTAATTTCTAAAAAAAATATTCAAATACTTAGAATCGAACCCCGAACTGAAAGCCAATACAATTTGAAAAATCACGGATCCGAAACCAGCGAGGAAGATTATCGAAAATCGAAAATTGAAGATCGGTTTCTGATTTTGAAAAGAGAAGAAAGGCATGTGTTTTGTGGTTTTGACGTTTCTGTTTGTTTTGTTTTGAGAGAAACTGAGAAAACATGGGGGCGTGAGTTTTGTTTTTATTTTGGGAACTTGGACTTTAGTGAATTGGTCGGATTTTGGTGGGTCTGGGATCATTTTTCCAAACGAGGCCTGGGTTTCTGCTTGTATTAGATTTAGCACTTGTTGTTTTTTTTCCTTTAAGGTTGCTCTTAGTGTAGTTTTTTTTAGAGTTTAGTTAGTTTGTTTTGTTTTGATTTTTAAATTCCTATTCAGTATTTTTGTTTTTGTTTTTTTATTGCTTTAAAAAATAAAAGGTGAAGTCTTTGTCCATAAATAGCGTGGGGACTGTGGCATTAAAAAAAAAAACTTTTGGACTTGGACTTGTGAAACGTGTTTGACTTGGCTGCTAATTTTTTTTCATGTAATGGTTGAGTTCCTTTTTCTTTTTTGTGGTAAGATAAAAATCTTGTTTATTATTCTTAGGTTAGTTTAGTTTTAGACTGTCAAGTTGTTTAGCTTTTCTTTGTTTTTTTAGCTCAATTTTTTTCCTTTCTTACCTTTTAGTCTAGTTTCCAGTTTAGTTCCTATTCAAATTTTATTTTCTTTTCGTTTGTGTTATTTCGTTTCTTTTCGAAAAAAAAGGTCATCAAAAATCAAATACCAAAGTGAAAAAGTGTTCAAGCAACAAACAGGGAATACAGAAGTCAATCGATCTGCAAATGATTGGATTTTAATCAATGACTCTACTCAATCGTTCTGGACGGACTGCCATGACCCCTACTCAATCACACTGGATGGACTGCCATACACCACTGTAAAATTTTCTGAACTCTACAGGTGCTTTGCTGCAAAGAAAAGAATATATATATTGCTTGTAAAAATCTTCTGCAGGGACAACGACTTGCTTGTACAATATTTTAATTTTCTGTTATTATACTGTGACTGTTCTGTGACTGATATTTCTGAATATGTTTGTGAGGAACGAATTTCCACAAAATCATCACTCTCGTCGTTTTTCAATTCTGAAACTTGATTTGATTTGCAAAATAATATAATTGAAAAGTGGTGTTTCTTGAAGTTGACTGTCTCGTATAATTGGATCGCGGATATATAGTAGTTCAATTTATTGAACTATTAGCAAAAGCGGTTGCATTTTACTCGTAAAATATTGGTCGTATCCCTTAGTTTATACTATACGTGAACGGCCATAAGACCCTCTTCCACCTTCTAATTGAGTCAGTTAATTAATAGAGCACAGCTTAGTATTTTATATTATTTTGAAGTGAGAATAATTTATGTCTTACCGTGACTTCTTTAAAATGTCTGATTCAAAAAAATCATTGAGAGATATGTGGGATAATAATCGGAGTAGATGTCCTCTTGAAGAGTATGACTATGAATTACAACTCATGAGACAAGATTTTCCAAAATTTCGCGACCCTAATGTCGACAATTTTCAAAATTTTCAAAATAACCAAGATTTTCAAAACCATGGATATGATCGAAATTGCGATTTCAACCCAAATTTCAATAATTTCGATTATGGGCCACATCCACATGAAAATAACTTTGAATCTCAATATGGCTTTGATCCACATCATTATTTTGGTTGAAAACCAAAATTTTCAAAATTATAGCCCATATCAACATCTTGAAAATAACCAAAATTGCAATTCTCTCTCAAATTTTAACAGTTTTGGTTATGAACAAAATTTTTATGATCAAAATGATTTCCAACATCATTGTCAGTTTTCTGAAAATTCAAACAACTACCACATTGGAAATAATATTGATTGTGAAATTAATGTGGACTATAATTTTGAGAATCAAGAAATCCAAAACGAGAGCTCTCAAATCAATGATTCTGGAGAATATCACCTTAACATTCTTAGAGAGAGGGTAGAAAAGAAAGATAGACAGCTTGGTGAAAAAGATAGACAACTTGATGAACTTCTTTGTTTAATGACGTCTTTCAAAGAACAACTTGAACAACAAAATCAAATTCAAACATGCGATGATTCAGAAAACAACCCATTCTTTGCTGATAGTGAAAATTTTCAAATAATGACTTTGGAAATTGAGAATAATCATCTTGATGAAGTTGTTCAAAATTCGATAAATGATTTAGATTTCAACTCTTTTCGGGAAAAAGATTTAAACTCAGATTTTGATCTTCCTCTTTCAGGCTGCGAGAAACTTGAAATTCTAGAAATTGAGCAGAATAAAAATGTTGAATTTTTCAATTCAAATTTGGAAATGGAATTTAATGAGCAGGAATTTTTTGGATTGTACGAGGATGAATTTCCAAACGAGGAAGAAGTGGATTCATGTCACGAGTTCGAAAATTTTAACTTTGAGAAAATTTCAAATGAGCTTGAAATTGTCATTGTCTTGAACAACTTTGAGAAATGTGATCATATAGTCTTGAACAACACTCAGAATTCAAATTTCACTGAACTTATATACGATCACAAATTCTTGAAAAATTACACTGATAAATTTGTTGAACACATGAATTATTTTTGGAATGTTAATTTGATTGAAAAACTTCATGTCAGGACGACCCTGGATATTTATCTCCTAAACTATAAATCTATGTTTAAAGATGAGATGGTTTTCAAAAACCTTTGCTTATTAGAAAACATGCCTAGACATAGTGGGAATGGGATTCATAGGGCAAGAACCAAGTGTGGGGGAAAAAGATGGTGGCATTCTTTACATCGCGTGCACCGCAAACACATATATCATTGTATATATGATCCATTCTTACATATAGTTAGATTGCTTTTCATTCTACAAATAATCTTGCATCTCATTCACCTTTGGGTACGATCTTTCAAATTTAGGAAACGCTCACAGTGTGGACACTGTTTAGTTCTAGTGTGGGGGAGGGGGAGTCCGCATTTCACTCATTTTCGTTTTTTCTTTATTTTTCATCCATTTAAATAGGACCATCATGCATTTTAGACTGTACTAACATGCCATTTTATTTTGAAACATGACTCATTTTAGTTTGATACAACAAAATAAGTTAACAATTATTAGTCAGTTGATAGTATTTTTTTCTCTCAACTTAGATCGTATAAGAAATATAATGAAAAGTTTAATTTTGAGTGATAATAGTGTAACCGGTACATAGGGAGATTCTTAGGTGATGGCCATGAAATCTATTTTATACTGTAGACTTTGTTTAAACAAGTGGAGGACTTAAAATACTTATATTGGCTTTTCGAATCTTTAAAACTAAGTTGTGTTAAGTTGAATTCGCATAACTCTCTTTTGTGCTTATATTTTCAATAATAATAATAATAATAATCCAAGGGTATCCAGCATTGCTTGTATATCAAGCGTTGGTGTGCAAACCCGCCAAGCTCTATCCGACATGTTGTTGACAAAGTCAGCGTTGGAATATCTTGGTCTCATTTTATGAGATTGGACACCTAAGGATTACTGACACGTTGTTGACAAAGTCAAAGTCGGCCTGCACAATCAGCCAAGCTCTTTACCCACTCTCCGTTAGTCCGCGAGGCAGTGCATGGGTGGTAAACCTTGGTCTTCTAAGTTAGGTGTATGTACTTAATCATAAATTTTAAAATTTTATAGAATAAAGAATAAGCGATGATGCCCAAACACTTCTTGACCTTATTGATTTGAATAGCCATACACAAGGAAATTAGAATACCACTTTACAAACTGTGCCAAGCAAACTAAGAATCTATTTCATGGCTGCACTATGTTATCGACCGAACTAACTGGCCAAACTGGGATTTAACATTTGAAAACTTGATTTATATTGAAAATTTGTGACAAGTTGAGGTATCTAAAATAAAATCAACTGACTAGAAATTGTTAACTTAATTTGTTGTACCACTTTCCTGAAACAAGTCTTGTTTTCATTTTTTGTTTTTATTTTGCATATGTCCATTGCATTCATGTAATTTCATTAGAATCATGGCATACTGCATTTGGATTTTGTGGGTTGTATCCGCTGAAAACCCTCACGAGACACCACTCATCCTACTAGGGACACCTAGAGGTTTAACGGCTTTTTGCATACGCTCAATGCAATCGTGTTTCCTACGAAAGTGTGACCTATCTAGTTAGTTTTTAATTTTTGTTTTACTCGAGGACGAGTAAAAGATAAGTGTGGGGGTATTTGATTGACATAGAAATGTGTTTATTTTATGCTCCTATATCTTATCTTTTGTATATAAATAAATATTACTTGGGTATTGTTTTGTTACTTTTACAGATATTCCAACCCAGCCCGCATGCAACCAGAAAAGTAGAGAAATGGAGATCAAATTGGTATATATTTACATTTTGAAGAAGTGTAGATGAAGATCTCACATCTAGTTGCTGTTGGACAAGAAAATGATTGGTAGAAAGACCAAGAATTTCTCAAATCAAGGGAAGCGTGTCAAAGAACCAAGAGGAAAAGAAGAAAGGCCAAAATTTTAATAGGTTTAACTAAGGCCCATTTGAAACTCTCATTGTAAACTCTTTTGTGAATTCCCTAAGGCCCATCTATCATTGTATTAGGGTTAGGGTTAGGGTTTGGCTATCTACCCTATATATACCCTTGTAATATCATTGTAGCCACCATCATATATCCATTATTCTCTATCCTATTTTCTCTTCTTCTCCATTAATAAAGTTTCTAGTTCTCTTTTATTTTTCTACATTTTTCTTTTTCTTAGCAATTGGTGTTGTCTTCACAATTATTTTTGGTAGAACACCAATTGTATTTTACATTTTTTATTAGCGATTAGTCGTTTGATTAGTTTCGACGACAATCCTAACTTTACTTTTTGTTGTTCTTCTTTTTCTGCAATTTTAATTTCTGCATTTTATTTCTATTTTGCATTTTAATTTCCAATTGATAATTGTGATTTGATCGTCGATTCAATTAGATTTGTTCTGAATCGGATCGCAAATTCAATTACGTTTGCTTTCAAAACCAACCTCAAAGATTTGTCTAACTTGCCCAAGAGATTATTTAAATAATTTGATTTAATTTGCCTTCCTGTGTTCGACCTGTATGCTACACACCTGTGCGCTTGCAGTATTTATTACAAATATCATGCTTTTCTAGCGTCGATCATATGCGAATCAAAAAAAATTACTATGACCCTTGCAATATTTGTTAAGGTAAAATTACCTTTATTTGTTAAGGGGCTAAATAGGTAATAAGGTAAAATTACTTTTATTTGTTAAGGGGCTACTTTCCTCATTGGTACTCCCCTTAACATTTTTTGACAAAAAAGAAATTCGACCCCCCCTTAATAATATTTGGAGTGTCAACAACAATGCCTTTAAAGAATGAGAGAAACTATCGTAGAAAGACGAATGTTAATTCCTACTAATAAGATGGCATGGTAAAGAAGGAAAGTTTAAAGAAAAAGAATAATAGGCTTTTTTTAAAGTGGCAAAAAGCTTTGATAGGAAACTCCAAAAATGATTTTTGACAATTATTGAGATATACTTTTTGTGGAAATGAGATTTTGAAGAAAATATGAAACATTTTGATGGCGAATCTTAAATTATGAAATTTTCCAATTTATAATGCAAGTCGAAGATGTAAATTTTTGGAAACATAAACATTTTTTTACAACTGTGGACAAATTTACCACCATTGCTATTAGATAAGTTACAAATGTAAATATTTGGAAAAAAGAGTAGTAAATTCTTAAAAAAGAGACCAGTTGGGAATATAGTTAAATTTATAACTATTACATTTCCACGTATTAGCTTCTAAATTTTTAATTTTATGGATTAAATATTTTTCAACTTTTCCTTATTTTACCCTCATATGTTATGTTTCACATATAATAATCAAATTTAAAAAGTTTTTTCCTTTGAAACTTTCCAATATTCGTGACAATGGAAGTGGAATCTAGTTTGAATTCAAACGGATATAAGAGAAATTTTAATGAATGTCTGATATAATAGATAAGCAAGATATACTCATTTGGGAAAAAGTGTAGAGGATAATTACTAGAATATAAGTAGAAATAGAATGATAAATTTTCTCTTAATGAAAATGATTATATGAGAGGACTAATAGGAATAGAACAAACGTTGGCATTACTCCAAATATTTATTTAAGTAATTTATGACTATAAAATGAATTCTTAAAGGAATCTTTAAGATACTAATAAAGTATGAATGAATTAATAATTTTTGAATGAATTGAATGTGTCCTATTGAAGATGCATTCATGAGATAAAAATAGTTTTTCATTGTTCATAATTTAATTTAATGTCAAAATTAATTTGAACAAGCACTTATATGACGGCAAAATTGATTTGGACCTAGCAATGGCGGCGGCGACAACTCATTCATCTTCTCTGATCTCCTCCTCCCTTTGAAAATCCCTCTTCTTCGATGGATGCTAATCTAGATCTGGCTATTCCATCGCAACCATCTTTTCCAGTGAATTCTGATTGCACATCTCTATTTAGATCTTTTCCAAGGAATGCAGGATCGTACGAGCCACTCCATTTTGATATACCGAGAGATGGAAAGAAGCATATGATACCAGATCTTGTCAAGCAGTAAGGTCTTAATTACTGGAGTAATTTTCTGATCGGGTTTTTCCTTGATGGTACGTTATTGTTTCACGCTGTATCTAATTATTTTCATAGGCATTGGAAGCTTGATGGTGAGGTTGATATTAAATCCGATGGGTCTCACTTTTACTTTAAATTCTCCAATGATTTCGATAGGGAAAAAATTCTCAGATCCGATCCCATCTTCATATGTGGTACGATGTTTATCATATCTATTTGGGATCCAACCAGAGGATGTGCCCAATCTCAAATAAAAAAAAGTCCTTGTTTAGATCCATTTATATAGGATACCCATGGTTTTATGGACTCTAATAGGCATCAATTGGCTTGTGAATCATGTTGGTAGATTGATTTTTTATGAAGTTAGTACTGAAAGGTTAGATAAGTTCAGATATGCGAAGGCATTGGTCGAAGTATCACCTGAATTTGAGCTAACCAATGCTATTGAGATTGATGGTTTGGGAGGTGCTTATTCTATTGTAAAGGTTAGCTATGACTGGAAACCAAATATTTGTGTCAATTGTAGGGTATTTGGACATGATTCATCCCACTGTGAATTACACACCAATAACAATAAGGATAATCAAAATCTGGGTAATGCTAATGGGAGGTATTATTGTCTAGCTGAGAATGTGCAAGTACAAAAGCCACATATTAAAATACATGCAAACGATAATCAGGACAAATTGACAAATGTTTACAACAACAAAAAGAAGTATTGGAAGAGAAAGGAGGTGGATACTAAAAGGGTACGGCAGATTCTGTAGTTGCTACTGGCAATGAATATGGTAACTCTTTTGCATGCTTAGCTACTGATGATACTGGGCAGAATGTTGATATTAATTCTACTGAGCAGAATGTTGATATTGATGGTCATGGTCCTGATAAGCCTAACAATGTTCAATCTAATCCAGTTACCAATGCTTATTCGGACTACATAGTTAACGCTGAGATGCAGACCATGTTTGCCAATCTGTTTGATGATATAAGATAACATTTAGAAACTTCAAATAAGGCTACAGGTAATGGAACTATTTCTCGTATTGATTTCTTGGAAACTAGTTCATCTTCTAGTGCAAGTATTGTTGCTCCTTGTATAGCTCTTTCTGGTTCTATGTAATGTTCATCAACTTATAGTCAGAGTTCCCCTGTTTCTTCTTATATGAATTTTACTTTGGCTTTGATTGGAACTTCTTCTTCCAGTGTCAAGCAATCTGCTTCCCCATATGCTAACTTAAAGCCACCCGATCATCTAATTCTTCTTCCTCCAGCAATTGAATCTTCCATGTTATCCTCTGCAGTTTCAATGAGTGCTTATCCATCTACAATATCCAAAGGAAAGAAACCTAAAGGAAAATTTGGGGCTGTTGATGACCTTGATGAGGGACATGAGTTCACACTTGAAGACATACTACCCGCTGGTAGCAAGGTGATGTCAAAGAAACGGCACACAAGGCGCAATCCTGGCCCTTTTTTGATAAATTCTACATGTGAGTTTTGACTTATGCCTTGTGCCAGAGCCGAGGGATTATGATGCGTGCAAGCTTGTCATGGAATGTTTTTTAACCGGATGTGTTAGAAGCAAGAGAAACTGGAATGTAATTTTGATTATTGGAGATTCTTTCTGTGATCACTTGTGGTTAGCGAGTGAGTATTAGTGATTTTGAAGGGTATAGAGAAGGATGGTTATATATCATAACATACTTGTATATGCTGATATATATAATGTAAATATTTATGTGATTAATAAAATTTGCGCTTAACTTTCCAAAAAAAAAATTCAAGCATAAAAGAAATTTGGTTGAAAGATTACCAAGATTATGAATGTATGTTTTGGGAAAGATAGCAATAAATGTTTTGGGAAAGATAGCAATAAATACTATTAAATATAACATGACCTAACAGTCCATTTAATTGAATTTTTGACACTCGCATGCTAAGATTCTTGTTTTAAAAATAGAGTAAGTATTATATTTTTATGTTAGACATCGAAAAATTCTCGTTTTTGAATTTTTTTATAAGTTGACAGTAAAAGGTTTTAATGAATATAGTGCCGGAATGGTTAGAAACTAATTCTCTCTCGTTTTGAAATCCTAGGAATTATGAATTCTTAATAAATGCTTCCAAATTTTGTAAATTTCATAAAAAGTATTCAACATGCATTAATTGCAAGACATAAATTCTTGTTAAAGAATGTTTATACCAATTTTAAATGTAGTGCTAATAAGAAATATTAGATTCTTTATAAAAACTTACATTTTCAAATTATAACACTCTATGTTTTAAGGAGGCATTAAATACTTAATTTTGAATTATTCAATTTTTATGTTTGAAATAAAATAAAATAAATAAATATGTATACAATTATAATAATAATAATATAAAAATGGTATATAAATATATTTTACTATCTGCTAAAACTATGCTTTTAGTAAAAGAAAAGATTTCGTGGAGTAAATACGGGTAGCTAATTAGATGAGACGAAATTAGGATCTAGGATGATCGAGATAAGAATAGGTTATTCAACCTGATTCAGAAATTTTTGTATCTATCCCAAAAGATCTTTATTTGAAAAATGGGTAAAGAGTAAATATCTTTACTAATAATCAGAATATGTTTGGTGTCACACTTTTTTGATGTACACCTGAACTGACAAAATTGCCCTTTACTTAATTATTCTTCCACAATTAAAAGGAAAAGACAATGAATGTCATTTAAATATCTTAACATTTCCTAGAAATGTTACATTTATGATCAAAACCCATATTCAGCATAAATTTTTTCATTTTGGCATTTAATGTTCATTGGAATAGAAATTGTTATTATTTTGGAAGATATTACATCATCATTAATTAACCAAACCAATAAAAATTGTTACTATTTTGGAGAAAATGCAAAAGTATTCAAATTATTTCAACTTTACAACTTGCATATTCACACCCTTTATTCTCATATTTATGCGGACCACAATATTCAAATTTTCCACTGAACGTTTCATTGCTTATTTTATTTGTTGTAGATATAAAATCGTTTCACTGGCACATATTACCCTCTAATTAAAATTATTCTAAAAAAATAAGCGTTTATAAATAAGTATTGTAACATTTATAAATAGGCAATTAATATAATTAGATTGCCCTTTCCATATTCAACGACAATTTAAATAGGCATTCAAATTTGAATAACGACATTTATCATTGCGCACTACGAGATAAATTAGCAATTAATAAATAGTAGAACGTGCTACTGGGATATTTAAATATCCCATTAATATTGCATTTTAGAACGTACTACAAGGACATATAGATATCTACCCATTAATGTTATCTCATTTATATCTTCTCGCGCATCTTCTATTCATCTTCCTTCTATTATTGATCTCCACATTTGCTTGAAAATGACTCATCTTTTCCTTTACCTGGTTCGCCTGTAAGGTAGATATTGTGATGCATTTTTTATACTGTAGTCATGGATCTCTCAACCAAAAACGAATAAATTCTTCTTTTTCATTTTACTAACCATTTGAATAAAGACTCTTTATGCACAACTTGCAGGGCTCTGGATATTTCGATCAAGACATTGATTTCCCATGCTTTTGATTGAATTGTTAGGTCGACGCCTTTAGAAATGAAAACTGACAATTAACAGTAAATTTGCAATTGTTTTTCAATATTTTTTCCACTTTCCTCTTTACTTTTTTTTCTTTTTTTCATTTGTTTTATTTACTAAAAAAATCATTTGAATTTATTTATATTGTTTACTATTTTTTCATTACGAAGTGACAATTTATTGATTATGTAATATTAGTACAATTCATTTTTCCTTTCATATATAAGATACACAATGTTTGATGAATAACAATCCACGCGCGAAGCGCATGCCATTACGCTCGAGCTCACAATTCAAACATTGCTAAAAGACAAAATAATTGAATGATATTTTGTGATCATTACATTTGAATTTATTTACATTGCTTATTATTTTTTCTTGAAGTGACACGTTATTGACCATGCACAACATTAGTATAAGTAATTTTTCCTTACATATGTAAAATACATAACACATGAGGAATAAAAATCCACGCGCGCCGTAACGCTCCTTATAATAATTGAGTTTGATTTCCTCTTCGCTGAGGTATGCCACATGTAACGACCCGGATTTTGAGCGACTTTGGTTATCGACGTAAGCTCGACGTCGATAACCAAAACATCGAAAAATCCCGGAAATTAATGAAAGAAATTAGAAGGTGAGAATAGATAAGATAGAAACTTAGAATAGAAGAAGAAGAAGAACACAACATCAGAGTAACACGAACCTCACAGCGGAACGAATAACATATAATAGATAACATAACTTTGAAATATAACAGTTATGTATACAATAACACTTATCAGAGTACAGCACTTACAACACAGCGGAAATAACTATAGCTATATGATCTTGAAGCCTCCTGCTCCAAGCTCTCCAAGTATATCTGCAAATTCCTGACTACTTGACTGCCCGTACAAATTTAGGCACCCAAGAGTTTAGGGAAAACAACAAAGTAAACTCCGGGTCAGTCATGGGACTGGTATGAGTAAAACAGTTTAAACAGGTATATGAACAAGTAAACGATATCTCCTAAGACCACGCCGCAGAACGGAATGGGTTTTTACCTTATGAGAATCAAAAAATATCTTTATATCAAAAACCTTTTGATATTATAATAATGTCTATGTACAAATAGATATCAACTAGCAGAAACGCTTTCATCTCACGTTCTACATATATAGTATACAATCAAAATCGTAAGCACGTATTGGATAATGGATTTCCTACTATGACAAGGTATGGAACCACCTTCCGATCAGTGTACTCTAGGAACGATACACTGGAGTTCAACAAGAACATCTTGTAACTCAGCCACACATGACCGACCACTCATTTTGCTTGAGTGTATCGAATGTACATCACCAACGGTTGGGATCAGCAACCGTTCCCGTATATATATGGGACAGCATTGATAGATTTAAGAAACAAATGAATATTCTCTAGATAGGTGATTATACACCCTACTTCGGTGCGACCGACTTAGCCATGCTGCCTGCCCGATTTCTATCATTTACCGGATGATGAGGCTAGAAGCTACGCTTTATAATTACATCAGATTCACTTCGAATGCCACATTGTCAGATCCATCGAAAATCACTAATTGGCGTCTACAACAGTACGTTACGTGTTAGCTAAAGAAGTTTCCTTCTCCGCTTCCACTCTTGGTAAAGTTGAAGAAATCAATGTACGTGACCTTTCTGGAAATACTCTGTCAGACATTCATCAACACAACTCATCCTCATTCACTTAGAATGTCACATCGTCATACCCGCCAAATCACAAATTGATTTATCCAAAAGTAACACGGGTATACAGCTTAGAGAAACGAATTCCTCTGCCACCAAACGTGAATACGTTTGAACAGATCAACTTACGCGATCCATTGGATATACTCTGTCAGACCTTCGTCCATACAAGTTGTCCTGGGACTGGACAAACCGAAGGCACTATTCCGTATATCCATCTTAGTCACTGTTATCTAAGACTTATACAACAGCCCTTGCATTTTACTCTGTCTTCAATTATCTTTGGCATATATGATTCGCAACGCTTATGCCAATACAGAGTGGTTCTTTGGATAATAATCCAACCGGTCTCTCCATATTAACAACGTTAAAATGGTCAAAACATTGATAGTCGATTATTTAACTATCAAATAAAAATGTCCGTGTGCAAACAACGATCTTATTTCCAAATGGAATGTCAATCGATCAATCATCTTGTATATCTATACATGTTTTCCTTATTTTCTATATTTAGAAAATATTTGTTATCAACGTTGGAAAACATTTCCATTGTTTATTTACGTATCACTATCCTTCCACTACTATCAGACTCTAACTATAAACTAATAAGAGAACAACTCCCTAAGCATAAACCCCGAAGGCCGAAACCAACATCAGATCGATACTCAGGAAACCATTCAACTTATTAATCTCTAGTCAGATTCTAATTTTGCTTAACTCTATATTCTTTAACTCCATTCGCTTAACTCTAGATCGCAGCGATCACAATGGTTACGCCTGATTCCCTCAGGAAACATCCGACCGCCGTAGGCTATTTACAGCCCTGCGAATTACGCTAGCAGTCGTGCTAAATGGCAACTCATCCTGAATAACTATGTTTGTTTTAACTCTAACTGTTTAACTCTAACTGTTTAACTCTAACTGGTTAAATCTAACTGGTTAACTCTAACAGGTTAACTCTAACTGGTTAACTCTAACTGTTTAACTCTAACTGGTTAACTCTAACTGGTTAACTCTAACTGGTTAACTCTAACTGGTTTTACTTGGTTTGACTAACTCAATTTATTTACTCGACTGACTAATTCAACTCGATTACCCTAACTTGATTTACTTATCTCGATTAACTGAACTAATCACTTTGATTAACTCGACTAATTCACTTTGGTTAACTTAACCAATTCACTTAACTAATTCACTTAGTTTAACCTAACTATTCACTTAACTCCTGTCGAATAAACTATATTCGATAACTCCTCTAACTCTATTCGAATAAACTATATTCGATTAACTCCTTTACTCTATTTGAATAAACTATATTCGATTAACTCCTTTACTCTATTTGAATAAACTATATTCGATTAACTCCTTTACTCTATTTGAATAAACTATATTCGATTAACTCCTTTACTCTATTTGAATAAACTATATTCGATTAACTCCTTTGATTTAACTCTAATCAATTAACTCCCTTCGATGAACTAACATCGATACTCCTTTCGATGAAACTAACATCGATTAACTCCTTTCGATGAAACTAACATCGATTAACTCCTTTCGATTACCATATTCGATTTACTTTATTCACTTTATAAAGATTTCCTTTTTAACAACGTTTTATTCATTTGAAAAGATTTACTTTTAAATAACGGTTCTACACTTTAAAAATGATTTCCCTTTTTAACAACGTTTTCTTTTCAATTCTATTTGTAAATGGTTTACAAATATTCCCTTTTCAAATTTATTCTTGAAATATTCTAACTCCTTAAATTCCCGGGAAAATTCGCCATAACCTCCTTTGTATCGGGAGCATCGGGAAAATCCCCAAACTCGCCACACAGGCCTTTCCATTCAAAAAGAAATGTTTTGAATTTATTTTCCTTTTTAAAATATCTCCTATTTATAAATATTCCAATTTATAAACATTTCTTATTCATAAATATTCCACTTTATAAATATCTCTTATTTATAAATATCCCATTTTGAAAATTCCCTTATCTACATTCCGGTATGTTATGGTATTCAATCATATCAAATCACGATGTTCAATATCGTCCAAGTACATATAATCACCCACAGATTTTATATCACATCATATAACAATATATGAAAAACAATAAAATAACTGTTGAGGAATCCAGTCGGATTCCTCCAACCTGTTTTCCTGCATCCACAGATGTTACACAATATGATTATCATCACTTTCAGTTCAATATACATTATTCTGATAGCAGAATCAAAATATATAATATTTAACGGTTTATATATATATATATATATATAAATAATATCCACTAACTGACTAGTAGTTCAATCAATCAACCAACACACAGCAATCAACAGATGATTAACAGTTCTAAAAATACATTATAAAAATATAACTGTTCAGAGTTGGTGAGATTTACTCACATTGGCGCGTTAACCGTTAAATAACGGTTTGCGTTATTTGATTCAGTCGGACAATTTATTTCGCCATAAATTGTAACGAGCTTTGTTTCACTTCCAGTTAGTTCCATGTTATAGATACTGTCCATACGATCCCAGCGCAACTTACGGTTCGTCAATCTGATATCGTATGATCAAGATATTGATTATACAAGTTATAGAGTTATTTAATTAAAACAAAAACTAAATTCCTAATTATAACCGGGCTCACTTTGAAGATAAGGCCCATCCACCCTTCCTAAAATACCAGGCCCATATGTTCATACCCTTCTTCCACTTTAACATTGCCGTGAACTGCTCCTCACGAAACCACCATTTCCCAAACTTCATTCATACTCCTCCACACTCATTTAAAAACCGAGAACATAATCACCATTAACCACTCCTTACACCCTTACACAACTTCCCTCAACTCACATCCCTTGGTGAAATACATTGAAGTTGAAGACGGACCACACTCTACTGCACAAGAATGGATAACATAAATATTATAGGTTATAGCAATTCAATTTGGCATTAATAAGTTTATACATTAATTTGAATTAATTTAAAACTAAATTTTCTTTAAAATCTCGGGCCTTACCCTTTCTAAACACCGGCCCATCATCAATGAAAACGCCCAGACCCGAACATACAAGACCCGTCTTCCTCAATACTTCAAAATGCCGTGCTCCCCTTTCCAGAAATCATCATACCCAATTCCGATCCTTCCTTCGATTGCTACCCTCCCAATCCTCAACGGAAACTCAAACAAGAATCACAGATGAACTTCTCTGCTATTCCTCTTCACACCCACACCGTCATACCCGCGTTCGATGCTCCCCTAATACTTCCGTCGCACAGTTCTTCGAGCTTGCCACAGTGAAGCCATCGACCAAAATTGGTGCGGAAAATCCCCAAGGAATCAAAACCGAACCTCCTCGACACCCTAAGCTCGAATCCAAATGCGAAAATCCCTCTCGATGCTTAAATTACTCGAAACCCGAAGCCCTAATACGCGTTGACTATCGCTGTGCATTTTTGGTGCGAGCCAAACAAGTTCGATCCTTCCCATACCTACACCGTAGTGAAGCTGATACACTCAAAGGTTCAGGAAATCCAACTATAGTATTTTAGGAATTAATTTCGAATTTCCTTTGAATTTTTAAAGAGGATGTTCACTGTTGAAGAAAGAATTGGGTGGCGGCGCATATAATTGCCCAGAGGAAGAAATGGGAACAATTAGGTTTTAGGGTGGGATATTTATAGAGGGAAAATATTATTTTTTTATTCATTATAATATTTTATTTTAAGCAATCTCTATTTTTATTTGTCCTTTAAAATTCCTATGATCACACGTGATTTCCAAAAATCACCAAACTGGACACGTAGCTAGAGGTCGACATTTCGGTCCCAACGAAACTGGTTTCGTCGAATTCCGACTCCATATGCTCACACAGCATATTTTTAACTGTCAAAATACTGACTGTTTCTCACTCTAAAAATCCGTACGGCCACACAGTGACTCTAAAAATCACGGAAACTGACATCTAGCAACTACTCGACTTTGCGGATCCAACAAAACTGGTTTCGTCGAATTCCGACTTCGTTTGCAAAAGTGGCTATTTTTAACGCTCTAAATAGCCTATTTAAATATATAAATATATTTAAATATAATTAAATTAAATATTTAAAATTAAATATTATCGTCTATATTCACAGTGGCATACCACACAGCTCTAGAATATTCCTGTATGTATTTACAACTCGATATTCACTTCTGGGTCAACCCGATATTTGATTTATATTGAAATCCCTTTTAAAAATATAAATAATTCCTTTATAAATTATAAATGAATTCCACAGCGACTTTTCTAAAATTTGATTTGGACATACATCAAAATCTACACGACGAAATCCCGATTTTTCTCTTCCACTAGAAAGATATACTCCACCAGCTCCACACGTTTCTTGTTTCACAGAAATCCGGCTTAAAACGAATCCTGTATATTCAGTTGAAGTTCGAATCGCCAAATAGCGAACTGCAGCGCCGTTTCAAGCTCGTTTATAAATATATTATAAACTATACGTTCAACTGTCGTCGATTCAATATAATCGTTATTATATTTCGAATTGAAACTCCACCAAATCTCGTATGCTATTCAATTCACACGATATTGTGAATTTCACAATTTCCAACTATTTTGACATTATAATATATTATTATATTATAATTATTAATTAAATATTCAATATTATTTAATTAAACGATCATTAACTTCTCTAAATCACCAATTATATAATTAAATAAATTAATTATAACACCTCTGCCAATGCGGGTCATTACATTCTTCCCCACTTAAAATAATTTCGTCCTCGAAATTGCTAAGTTAGAGGACGACCCTATCTACTGGGTAAAAATTTATCTGTTTACCTCTTATCTCCGGTTTCAACTGAACCAATTGATATCGACTAAAATATTAATTTACTTCGACTAACTAAATTTTCAAAAATTCTGAAAATTTTCTAACACTTTAAATTTTCGGAAAATTTCGCCAGCACCTCCTTTGTACTGGTCAATAGCTCAAACTCCAACTCGCCTCTCTGGGCCATCTCCAACCCAAAAGAAAATCAAAACGCCAAACGGCTTGCCAATTCATCTCATAAATTCCAAACTCATATAAAATATAAACTTGTACCTTTTTGTCGGGCATATCATTATATCCCTACCATCTGTTATCAACTCGGCATATACAAATGCCATCCCAATCAACTCCAACCAAGTTATTCTTAACACAACCATTCGCTTATTCAAGCCGAATTCCATTTTCAATCTCAAGTTTCATTCTTGATTTCCAAATTCTAAGTCCAGCTAAATTTCAAATTCTTGACTTATCCATTCAATTCTATTTAACTTAGTTCAAGTTAAATTTCAATTTATTTTTACCATCTCATTTTATTTAACTTCATAAGTTAAATTTCAATTCCAGAACTTAAATTCCTGGGTAAATTTCAAATTAATTTGAAATCACAATACCAACTCAAAACATTTGAATTTCTAAACACCTTGTTTTCTCAAAACAATTCAAATCAAAATCTTTGGTAGTAATCCACCACTTAGAACTCGAAAATCACACCGATGATACTACGCAGTCATCATCGGAATTGTTTTCCAGCGACCCAAGTGATTCCAATACTATATCATTTTCAAAACCATTACTGAATACTTCCATTTTCAAAACATTTCAAAATCTCCCAAGAACTTAAAATTTCCTTATTTTAACTCCAAATCTGATTTAAATTCAGATTTAATTCATCTTATTTCATATACTTTACTTATATGATTCTGATTAGTTATTATATAACCATTTCACTTTATAATCTCATTCGATTATAATTACAACCAATATATCTAATATATGATAATAAATTACATATCCATACTGTGTCGGTCCATCATATTCAAGTATTTATTTACTCCTACCGATACAGTGGATCAAACTGATCGACCAGAACTCATAAACAACTCAGCCAATGAATCTCCACAATATAAAACCATTTTTATATCAAATACAAATACGCACTCGTATATATACACTCAAACACAATCTAGGGTATTACTAACCCTATCTCTATCGAGTCACGCCACAGAGCCAAGGTAATTCTTAACTTAAGTTCTGATACCAACTGTAACGACCCGGATTTTGAGCGACTTTGGTTATCGACGTAAGCTCGACGTCGATAACCAAAACATCGAAAAATCCCGGTAATTAATGAAAGAAATTAGAAGGTGAGAATAGATAAGATAGAAACTTAGAATAGAAGAAGAAGAAGAAGAACACAACATCAGAGTAACACGAACCTCACAGCGGAACGAATAACATATAATAGATAACATAACTTTGAAATATAACAGTTATGTATACAATAGCACTTATCAGAGTGCAGCACTTACAACACAGCGGAAATAACTATAGCTATATGATCTTGAAGCCTCCCGCTCCAAGCTCTCCAAGTATATCTGCAAATTCCTGACTACTTGACTGCCCGTACAAATTTAGGCACCCAAGAGTTTAGCGAAAACAACAAAGTAAACTCCGGGTCAGTCATGGGACTGGTATGAGTAAAACAGTTTAAACAGGTATATGAACAAGTAAACGATATCTCCTAAGACCACGCCGCAGAACGGAACGGGTTTTTACCTTATGAGAATCAAAAAATATCTTTATATCAAAAACCTTTTGATATTATAATAATGTCTATGTACAAATAGATATCAACTAGCAGAAACGCTTTCATCTCACGTTCTACATATATAGTATACAATCAAAATCGTAAGCACGTATTGGATAATGGATTTCCTACTATGACAAGGTATGGAACCACCTTCCGATCAGTGTACTCTAGGAACGATACACTGGAGTTCAACAAGAACATCTTGTAACTCAGCCACACATGACCGACCACTCATTTTGCTTGAGTGTATCGAATGTACATCACCAACGGTTGGGATCAGCAACCGTTCCCGTATATATATGGGACAGCATTGATAGATTTAAGAAACAAATGAATATTCTCTAGATAGGTGATTATACACCCTACTTCGGTGCGACCGACTTAGCCATGCTGCCTGCCCGATTTCTGTCATTTACCGGATGATGAGGCTAGAAGCTACGCTTTATCATTACATCAGATTCACTTCGAATGCCACATTGTCAGATCCATCGAAAATCACTAATTGGCGTCTACAACAGTACGTTACGTGTTAGCTAAAGAAGTTTCCTTCTCCGCTTCCACTCTTGGTAAAGTTGAAGAAATCAATGTACGTGACCTTTCTGGAAATACTCTGTCAGACATTCATCAACACAAGTCATCCTCATTCACTTAGAATGTCACATCGTCATACCCGCCAAATCACAAATTGATTTATCCAAAAGTAACACGGGTATACATCTTAGAGAAACGAATTCCTCTGCCACCAAACGTGAATACGTTTGAACAGATCAACTTACGCGATCCATTGGATATACTCTGTCAGACCTTCGTCCATACAAGTTGTCCTGGGACTGGACAAACCGAAGGCACTATTCCGTATATCCATCTAAGTCACTGTTATCTAAGACTTATACAACAACCCTTGTATTTTACTCCGTCTTCAATTATCTTTGGCACATATATGATTCGCAACGCTTATGCCAATACAGAGTGGTTCTTTGGATAATAATCCAACCGGTCTCTCCATATTAACAACGTTAAAATGGTCAAAACATTGATAGTCGATGATTTAACTATCAAATAAAAATGTCTGTGTGCAAACAACGATCTTATTTCCAAATGGAATGTCAATCGATCAATCATCATGTATATCTATACATGTTTTCCTTATTTTCTATATTTAGAAAATATTTGTTATCAACGTTGGAAAACATTTCCATTGTTTATTTACGTATCACTATCCTTCCACAACTATCAGACTCTAACTATAAACTAATAAGAGAACAACTCCCTAAGCATAAACCCCGAAGGCCGAAACCAACATCAGATCGATACTCAGGAAACCATTCAACTTATTAATCTCTAGTCAGATTCTAATTTTTCTTAACTCTATATTCTTTAACTCCATTCGCTCAACTCTAGATGGCAGCGATCACAATGGTTACGCCTGATTCCCTCAGGAAACATCCGACCGCCGTAGGCTATTTACAGCCCTGCGAATTACGCTAGCAGTCGTGCTAAATGGCAACTCATCCTGAATAACTATGTTTGTTTTAACTCTAACTGTTTAACTCTAACTATTTAACTCTAACTGGTTAACTCTAACTGGTTAACTCTAACTGGTTAACTCTAACTGTTTAACTCTAACTGGTTAACTCTAACTGGTTAACTCTAACTGGTTTTACTTGGTTTGACTAACTCAATTTATTTACTCGACTGACTAATTCAACTCGATTACCCTAACTTGATTTACTTATCTCGATTAACTGAACTAATCACTTTGATTAACTCGACTAATTCACTTTGGTTAACTTAACCAATTCACTTAACTAATTCACTTAGTTTAACCTAACTATTCACTTAACTCCTGTCGAATAAACTATATTCGATAACTCCTCTAACTCTATTCGAATAAACTATATTCGATTAACTCCTTTACTCTATTTGAATAAACTATATTCGATTAACTCCTTTACTCTATTTGAATAAACTATATTCGATTAACTCCTTTACTCTATTTGAATAAACTATATTCGATTAACTTTTTTACTCTATTTGAATAAACTATATTCGATTAACTCCTTTGATTTAACTCTAATCGATTAACTCCCTTCGATGAACTAACATCGATACTCCTTTCGATGAAACTAACATCGATTAACTGCTTTCGATGAAACTAACATCGATTAACTCCTTTCGATTACTATATTCGATTTACTTTATTCACTTTATAAAGATTTCCTTTTTAACAACGTTTTATTCATTTGAAAAGATTTACTTTTAAATAACGGTTCTACACTTTAAAAATGATTTCCCTTTTTAACAACGTTTTCTTTTCAATTCTATTTGTAAATGGTTTACAAATATTCCCTTTTCAAATTTATTCTTGAAATATTCTAACTCCTTAAATTCCCGAGAAAATTCGCCATAACCTCCTTTGTATCGG
Source organism: Allium sativum (assembly GCA_030737875.1). Classification (NCBI taxonomy): domain Eukaryota; kingdom Viridiplantae; phylum Streptophyta; class Magnoliopsida; order Asparagales; family Amaryllidaceae; genus Allium; species Allium sativum. Next base: position 20,065,206 of record JASFAX010000025.1, read on the forward strand.
GAGCATCGGGAAAATCCCCAAACTCGCCACACAGGCCTTTCCATTCAAAAAGAAATGTTTTGAATTTATTTTCCTTTTTAAAATATCTCCTATTTATAAATATTCCAATTTATAAACATTTCTTATTTATAAATATTCCACTTTATAAATATCTCTTATTTATAAATATCCCATTTTGAAAATTCCCTTATCTACATTCCGGTATGTTATGGTATTCAATCATATCAAATCACGATGTTCAATATCGTCCAAGTACATATAATCGCCCACAGATTTTATATCACATCATATAACAATATATGAAAAACAATAAAATAACTGTTGAGGAATCCAGTCGGATTCCTCCAACCTGTTTTCCTGCATCCACAGATGTTACACAATATGATTATCATCACTTTCAGTTCAATATACATTATTCTGATAGCAGAATCAATATATAAATATTTAACGGTTTATATATATATATAAATAATATCCACTAACTGACTAGCAGTTCAATCAATCAACCAACACACAGCAATCAACAGATGATTAACAGTTCTAAAAATACATTATAAAAATATAACTGTTCAGAGTTGGTGAGTTTTACTCACATTGGCGCGTTAACCGTTAAATAACGGTTTGCGTTATTTGATTCAGTCGGACAATTTATTTCGCCATAAATTGTAACGAGCTTTGTTTCACTTCCAGTTAGTTCCATGTTATAGCTACTGTCCATACGATCCCAACGCAACTTACGGTTCGTCAATCTGTTATCGTATGATCAAGATATTGATTATACAAGTTATAGAGTTATTTAATTAAAACAAAAACTAAATTCCTAATTATAACCGGGCTCACTTTGAAGATAAGGCCCATCCACCCTTCCTAAAATACCAGGCCCATATGTTCATACCCTTCTTCCACTTTAACATTGTCGTGAACTGCTCCTCATGAAACCACCATTTCCCAAACTTCATTCATACTCCTCCACACTCATTTAAAAACCGAGAACATAATCACCATTAACCACTCCTTACACCCTTACACAACTTCCCTCAACTCACATCCCTTGGTGAAATACATTGAAGTTGAAGACGGACCACACTCTACTGCACAAGAATGGATAACATAAATATTATAGGTTATAGCAATTCAATTTGGCATTAATAAGTTTATACATTAATTTGAATTAATTTAAAACTAAATTTTCTTTAAAATTTCGGGCCTTACCCTTTCTAAACACCGGCCCATCATCAATGAAAACGCCCAGACCCGAACATACAAGACCCGTCTTCCTCAATACTTCAAAATGCCGTGCTCCCCTTTCCAGAAATCATCATACCCAATTCCGATCCTTCCTTCGATTGCTACCCTCCCAATTCTCAACGGAAACTCAAACAAGAATCACAGATGAACTTCTCTGCTATTCCTCTTCACACCCACACCGTCATACCCGCGTTCGATGCTCCCCTAATACTTCCGTCGCACAGTTCTTCGAGCTTGCCACAGTGAAGCCATCGACCAAAATTGGTGCGGAAAATCCCCAAGGAATCAAAATCGAACCTCCTCGACACCCTAAGCTCGAATCCAAATGCGAAAATCCCTCTCGATGCTTAAATTACTCGAAACCCGAAGCCCTAATACGCGTTGACTGCCGCTGTGCATTTTTGGTGCGAGCCAAACAAGTTCGATCCTTCCCATACCTACACCGTAGTGAAGCTGATACACTCAAAGGTTCAGGAAATCCAACTGTAGTATTTTAGGAATTAATTTCGAATTTCCTTTGAATTTTTAAAGAGGATGTTCACTGTTGAAGAAAGAATTGGGTGGCGGCGCATATAATTGCCCAGAGGAAGAAATGGGAACCATTAGGTTTTAGGGTGGGATATTTATAGAGGGAAAATATTATTTTTTTATTCATTATAATATTTTATTTTAAGCAATCTCTATTTTTATTTGTCCTCTAAAATTCCTATGATCACACGTGATTTCCAAAAATCACCAAACTGGACACGTAGCTAGAGTTCGACATTTCGGTCCCAACGAAACTGGTTTCGTCGAATTCCGACTCCATATGCTCACACAGCGTATTTTTAACTGTCAAAATACTGACTGTTTCTCACTCTAAAAATCCTTACGGCCACACAGTGACTCTAAAAATCACGGAAACTGACATCTAGCAACTACTCGACATTGCGGATCCAACAAAACTGGTTTCGTCGAATTCCGACTTCGTTTGCAAAAGTGGTTATTTTTAACGCTCTAAATAACCTATTTAAATATATAAATATATTTAATTATAATTAAATTAAATATTTAAAATTAAATATTATCGTCTATATTCACAGTGGCATACCACACAGCTCTAGAATATTCCTGTATGTATTTACAACTCGATATTCACTTCTGGGTCAACCCGATATTTGATTTATATTGAAATCCCTTTTAAAAATATAAATAATTCCTTTATAAATTATAAAGGAATTCCACAGCGACTTTTCTAAAATTTGATTTGGACATACATCAAAATCTACACGACGAAATACCGATTTTTCTCTTCCACTAGAAAGATATACTCCACCAGCTCCACACGTTTCTTGTTTCACAGAAATCCGGCTTAAAACGAATCCTGTATATTCAGTTGAAGTTCGAATCGCCAAATAGCGAACTGCAGCGCCGTTTCAAGCTCGTTTATAAATATATTATAAACTATACGTTCAACTGTCGTCGATTCAATATAATCGTTATTATATTTCGAATTGAAACTCCACCAAATCTCGTATGCTATTCAATTCACACGATATTGTGAATTTCACTATTTCCAACTATTTCGACATTATAATATATTATTATATTATAATTATTAATTAAATATTCAATATTATTTAATTAAACGATCATTAACTTCTCTAAATCACCAATTATATAATTAAATAAATTAATTATAACACCTCTGCCAATGCGGGTCATTACACCACATCATTTGTCATTTCTAGAATTCAATCGTCGCACTATCGTTTTCTTCTGTTTACATTCTCAGTCTCATGCTTTTCCGAAAATGAGCAGTCGCGTTATTTTCTCCTCTATTTATATTTTCGGTCTCTCTTCCTTCGTTCTCTTTTTCATTCTGCCAAACCCTAATTTTGAGATAATAAAATTCCTACAGTCGTCCCCTAAAGAATAACCTAATTTCAACAAAACGTTAGACAGCTACCTCCACTACAACAGCGCACTCTACTTTCCCAACCTATCTGCGCCATCCCATCATAGCCCTGATTTTATTCGAATTCTATAGGCTGTCAGGTAGGCATCCATTTTTGCTCAAGTTTTTCGTCTTCTCTTTTATTTCACTCTTTTGAATTCTATTTTATTATAGGTAATTTTGGAATCTAATAATATAAAATTCAATTCTTCACTCGATTAGATTATACCATTGCCTTTTTTGCACTGCAGTTTCAATCCCGCATTTAACCAGCCGTTATGGCTGGCTGACAATTTTGAGTTTGGATCAGGTGATTTCCATTCCCCTTTTTATATCTTACATTACCATGTTCTTATATGTAATTTCCACTATGTTGCAATTCCATAATCCTAATCTCTATGATGTCATTGTTGAACTGTATATCTCATATTTCACAATTCAAATGTTGTAGAAAAATCATTCTAAGATCTATATGATTTTTCTATTAAATGTTTACTATATGTTCCTTAGCTATGTTCTAACTTCGTGATATAAAAATTTAATTGAGTGAAGAATCATGTCTTATCTACTTCAAAATATTCAAAAAAAATTGTTTGAAAAATAGTACCAAAGATATAAATACTTCACAGCGTTGTTGTTATTGAAATTTTTATTGTTGGCCTGTAAATTTTATGATTGATTTGTATGAGATCTCCAGCATTATTTTGAGAAATTATAACAATATTGTAAAAGGACTTGCACTAAATAGTTCACTTAATTCGTATTGTTACTATTACAAGTCATTCATGTAAATATTTGAATCTCTCATTCAAGGGTAGTGCATTTTTTCCTCATTTTATTATCCGGGAAAACTTTGAAAATGTAGATTTTGCAAATGTGAGAAAATCTGAAAAAACTCAATGATAACTAAAATACCAAAAATCAGCATTGACATCTCTCTATTTCACATCTCCATAATTGCTCTACGTCGTTTTTACGCTAAATGAATGTTGTGTTATCAAAGCGCGCGCTATAGCGCACTATAGCGACAAATAGCGCATAGCGTAGTGCTTGCTCTATTGTACTTATAATAGCGCAGGAGTTCCCTATAGCGCAAAAATAGCACGATATTTTATCATTGCGCAAAATAGCGCATAGCTCTAAATAGCGCGCTATTTTGTTTTTGTCCCTTTTTTAAATGTTTAGATAATGAATTAAGCCCAAAAATAGCATGTTATTATCTTTACTAATAATCAGAATAGGTTTGGTGTCACACTTTTTTGGTGTACACCTGAACTGACGAAATTGCCCTTTACTTAGTTATTCTTCCACCATTAAAAGGAAGGGGTAATGAATGTCATTTAACTACCCAAACATTTTCTAGAATTGTTACATTTATGTTCAAAACCCATATTCATCATAAATTTATTCATTTTGGCATTCAATGTTCATTGGAATAGCAAGCAATAAAAAGGAAGATATTACATCATCATTAATTACCTAACCAGTAAAAATTGTTATTATTTTGGAGAAAATGCAAAAGTATTCAAATTGTTAATCGAGATATTGCAAATTTTTCTTAACGCTTTTCACTGAATGTTTCACATTTATTTTATTAGCCATAAGTATAAAACCTTGACGATTGATAATATTCATTTTTATCGGTTAATTTATGAAGGAAATAAATTATTACACTTTAAGATTCACTCACTAATTTAATCAAACTCTTTCATCTTTTCTATGATTGGTCTATGACTTTTTATATTAACATTACCAATATGATTCACTACCACCTATTACCCTCTAATTAAAATTATGAGCAATGCTAATGACAGTCGCGCAGCAGCGACTGTCAATTGCACTCGCGACTCTCATTGGTCACAACAACAGTAGTGGGTCCTATATTCAATTGAAAACATAATAAAAAAAACAAAGTAAAAAATAGTTTGCCCAGTAGTGAGCGAGTAGTGCTGACACTCGCATGCGCGACTGTCAGTAGAATTATTCTAAAATTATTTTAAAAAAATATGCATTTATAAATAAGTGTTGTAACGTTTATAAATAGGCAATTAATAAATAGTCAATTAATATAATTAGTTTGCCCTTTCCATATTCAACGACAATTTGAATAGGCATTCAAATTTGAATAACAACATTTATTATTACGCATTACGATATAAATTAGCAATTAACAAATAGTAGAACGTGCTACTGGGACATCAGCATATAAAGTACGTGCATTTTAAAATTCGCATCCGTATAGTAGGTCAAACCAAAAAAATATCTTACCGATTTTTATTCAAATCTGACATCAGCGTACGTGCATTTGAAAAGTCAGCCTCCCTAGCAAATTAGCTATTCTAGAAATAGTCATTCACCTCTTTAAATATGACACACCATCGAATTAATTTTCACGCTTCTTTCCTCATTTCCTTTGCGCTTTTTTCTTCAAGTAATTCACTCCTCTTTCATACCTATCTTCCCAATACTCATTGCCTCATAAATTTGAATAAACCGCAAAACAAATTTACGTATTTGTTTATTTATTCAGTTTAAATTTTCGAAGCTTCGCCTCATTCAAAATGTGGTTTTTTTCCCAGGTAAATGCATAAATAAGGCTACACCACGTTTAAGTTTAACCAGTGTTCTTTGCCCTCAACCTCTGTACTTCGTTTATAAGGTTTTTCTCCGTGAGTTGTATGAAAAATAATGTTTTGTGTTCCTGTTAAATAGTAAAGTAAAGGGGAGCATTGTCCCCTATTGCTTGCGTGAGACCATGAAAGTGAGAAGTAAATGTCTCAGTATATGTTTAAATAAAAGTGAATGTCTCAGTATATGTGTGAACAAAAGCGAATGTTGTCTGGAAGAAGTTTGGAAGTTAAAGTAAATAAGATTATGTTTTGTCCTCAGCAGATAAAGCACGTTTAATGGGAATAATAAACCAAACATTACTACAAATATTTTTTTGCACATGTAAAATACGCAGTACTTAAGGAATAATAATCCACACGCGAAGTGTGTGCCATGATCACGCGCGAAGCGCGAGCCACGCTCACACGCAAAGCGCGTGCCGTTACCACGCGCGAAGCGCGTGCCGTGACGCTCGTTTTTTAGAATCAAGATCTGGTTGTAAAATAGGTTGTCCTAAATAGTTTAAAAATTAGTACATGTGTAATAGTGTTTAGCAACTAGAAATATACGCATAGGTATAACATAAGTTAAGTTTATGAACATATCAATTAGCAAGTTTATAAATTAGGGATTCATAGGTACTAAATACAAATTTAGTAGGCAATAAATTTTGAAATTAATAAGAGAAAATGGAAATAATTTTATGGGGACTAATTAAAAGAGAATTTGATTTGGAAGAATGTATATATTTTCAAACTTGAAAGAGGTAAATGCATTAAGTAAGTATTTATGGAATGGTCCAATTTTGACTATTGCGGATATATTAATTAGAACAATAGGTGGACCATATTAATGTGAAAAGCAAAAGCGAGAAATAAAGAGGAATGGACGTTAATGGAATGACATGTTAAATTGAAATGAAGTATTAAGACTTCAATACCATTTATATACTAAATTATTGGTGAAAACTTCCAGAAGAATTTTCCTTTTTTGGTTGTAATCTCTAGTGCCCCCCTGATGATTGGATAATGGTATAAGATAGTGTAAGTAATGTGTCCTTATTTGTGCCTATATTGATTGGGATTTAAAACCACTTGTCAAATTTTAAAGTTAGATGAGTAAGGTAACTTTTGTACGGACATTTAACTAGCAATGAATCACATACTTGGCTGGGAATTAATAAAGAAGCTAGATTTGCAATCCTATAATGGATAAACGTCTCAATCTCATAATTTTGGAATATTAGTGGAAGGCTATGTTTAGCTCCTAGAATGTCAGCCTCAGGAATAAAAATTTAATACATAGGATTAAGAAAATAAGGTGGAATAAATCTTTACTATAAACCTTATGGCTACAACATATTTGATCTACTCTCATGGAGTTGTGGTCAACATGTTTCGCAATAGGTACCTTTGGCATACTAGCAAATTTGGAGTTTCCAAATGACCATAGTGTAACACCCCACGTCCATTAATGTCACTCACAAAGGGAATGCATTAACTTCTATGGAGCGTTTTAATTAAGTATAGAATAGAAACCTAACAACAAGACAGATATAAATAGTACTCAAAGATTTAAAACTTTATTTCATTGTAGCGGAAAAAACATATGTTTGCTTACATCATCAAAAACCAGAGTCAAAGTACATAATATCCATCTTGACTACCAAAAGTACATAAATTGAAAGATATAATCCCCAATACAAAATAGCCATAAATAAAAGAGAAGCTGAACTTTACTTCAGCGATCCAAGCAATCTTCTAAAAGCAGAGAAACAACAGTCCAAAATCAAGCTCCACTAGTGCTAGTTCCGACCTGAGCACCTGGGGTGGGGGGAAAGGAAGAAAAGAGGAGGAAACAAAGGGGGTCAGACATAAAGTTTGGCGAGTGCGATAACTTTAACAATATAATCACCAAAGTAACTAGGCTAAGGCATAAGTTGGAAAATCAGGAAATGACCATGAACCATTGAGTATTGCAGAGTAAATAAGGAAACAAGATGAACAACGATATCGTTAAAGAGCCCCTAAACCACTATAAGATAATTACTATACTACACCAACACTATAGGATAATTGCTATACTGCACCACCACTAGTCACCCTTAGGTTGACCCCGCCAACAGACTTAACAATTATATTGGTAGTTTCGTGCACCCCTAGCTGCCTTCATAAGTGCCGCCTGCCCCTAACTCCACTAGGTGTACCCACTACCCCAAGCGATCGGCTCCCTAACTCGTAGATACCCGTGCTGGCCCCACAGTGAGGTGTATCACTCACCAAAGTGGCAACCCGATACAACCAACAATGCACGGCTTATACCTACACGATGCAACAACGTCTTACCTACCAGTCCGGGCCCACACACGCATATGAACCCGTTGGACTTGCGTCGCCACCGTTAACCCGTTTTGGCCTCTTACAGTCAAGCCCAGTATGCGTGTCCCGTCCTCGACTTGGGTCGAGCCCACAAAGATACGATTGGGTTACTGGTTGAAATGGGCCTCCATTACTTGACACAAGCTATCCACCTATGCTTGGTCCCCACTAGTACATCCCACTTAACCCACTTCTTATTCATGTTTAATTACATGTTTCAATTTTTGGTTAAGTGTTTCTAATCGTATTTCCAAATGCCACCCAAGGCACCAACTAGATACCACATGCCACCCAAGGCACCCACTTAACCTGTAATGACCCGAAAATCCGGTCCAATTTGAGCTGACTAAATAACACAAGTCCAACCCCAAATTGCAATGAAAATTCAAGAAATTAATAGAAAGAAGATAGAGGGTGGGGATAGATAAGATAGAACTAGTAGAATAGAAGAAGAAGAAGAACGTCATCATCAGAGTAACACGAATCTCGCAGCGGAACGAATAAAATATAACATAACTTTTGAAATATAAACAGTATATGTATATAATAACATTTCAGAGTACAACACTTACAACACAACGGAAATAATAATAGCTATAGAATCTTGAAGCCTCCTGCTCCAAGCTCTCCAAGTGTATCTGTAAAATCCCGACTACTTGACTGCCCGTACAAATTTAGGCACCCAAGAGTTTAGGGAAAACAAAACAAAATAAACTCCGGGTCAGTCATGGGACTGGTATGAGTAAAACAGTTTAAAACAGTTTGAACAAGTAAACGATATCTCATAAAACAGTTTGAACAAGTAAACGATATCTCATAAGACCACGCCGTATAACGGAACGGGTTTTCCCTTATGAGAATCGAAAATATCTTTATATCAAAAACCTTTTGATATTATAATAATGTCTATCAACCACAGTGTAATAATCATCTAGCAGAAACGCTTTCATCTCACGTTCTACATATATAGTATACAATCAAAACCGCAAGCACGTATTGGGTAATGGATTTCCAACTATGACAAGGTATGGAACCACCTTCTGATCAGTGTACTCTAGGAACGATACACTAGAGTTCAACAAGAACATCTTGCAACTCAGCCACACATGACCGACCACTCATTTCGCTTGAGTGTATCGAATGTACATCACCAACGGTTGGGATGAGCAACCGTTTCCCGTATATATATGGGACAGCATTGATAGATTAAAAGAAGCAATTGAATATTCTCTAGATAGGTGATTATATACCCTACTTCGGTGCGACCGACTTAGCCATGCTGCCTGCCCTATTTTTGTCATTTACCGGATGTGAGGCTAGAAACTACGCTTATCTATCTTTCATTGATAGCACGATTACTTTGAATGCCACATTATCAGATCCGTTAATCATTAGTTGGATCTGCACAAATAGATTCTGGATATTATGCGAAGGGAATAAAACCGTTGGCCACCATATATATTTGTACAGTCCAACTCTTTCGATCATTGGAAATATTCTGTCAGACATTTGTCCATTTACGTTCGTTCTGGGATTGAACGAAACCGAAGGCACTATTCTGTAAGCAGGACAGCCCTTGCACTTTACTCCGTCTTCAATATATTCAGCATACTTGGTTTGCAACGCTTATGCCAATACGGAGTGGTTCTTTGGATAATAATCCAACCGGTCTCTCAATATTAACAATGTAAAATGGTCAAAACTTCGATAGTCTGTGATTTAACTATCAAATGAAAGCATGTCGGTGTACAAACAACGATCTTAATTCCAAATGGAATTTATCGATCCAATCATCGAATATATATATATATATATATATTCATATCTCCTTATTTTCTAAAATTAGAAAATATACGTTTTCAACATTGGAAAACGTTTCCAATCCTCATTTACACATCACTACCATTCCACAACTATTAGTCCCTAACTGTAAACTAGAAAGAGAACAATTCTCTAAGTATAAACCCCGAAGGCCGAAACCAACATCAGATCGATACTCAGAAAACTATTCAACTTACTAATCTTTAGTCAGTTTCTAATTTTTGTTTAACTTCACTTCTTAATTTCTATATTCGATTAACCCCTTTTGATAAACTATGTTTGATCAACTCCTTTTGATAAACTATGTTTGATTAACTCCTTTTGATAAACTACGTTTGATTAACTCCTTTTGATAAACTACGTTTTCCGTTACAACTATTTCCTTTTTATAACGTTTACTTATCGTTACAAATATTTCCTATTTATAACTTCTATTTACCGTTACAAATATTTCCTATTTATAACTTTTTATTTATCTTCTAAATAAATATTCCTTTATTCTATTTATTTTCTAAATAAATATTTCCCTTTTATAAAACTCTATTTATTTTCTAAATAAATATCCCTTTTATAAAACTCTATTTATTTTCTAAATAAATATCCCTTTTATAAAACTCTATTTGTTTTATAAATACGTCTTTTATAAAACAGTGTTCGTTTTATAAATAATTTCCTTTTATAAAATCCTGTGATTTTATAAAATTCCTTTATTCCAATTCACAACTCAGGGTTTCCTTATGATATTTGAAATATCAAACAACGATGATCAATATCGTTCTAACATCCATAATCAATAACAGATTTATAAATCACAACATATATCACAATATATGAAAACAGTAAGATAATTGTTGAGGAATCCAGTCGGATTCCTCCAACCTGTCTCCCTGCATCCACAAATGTTACACAGTATAATATACATCAATTTCATTTCAATATGAAATATTCTACTGGACAGAATCAATATTTGATTAACGATATAATATATGACTATATCTACGTTTTCAATCAAATCTATTTAACAGTCCAGTTTAACAATCAATATACAGCAGTCAACAAAATAAAGTACAATTTATATTAAAATATAAATTGAGGAGAGTTAGTGAGTTTTACTCACATTGGCAGTTCATCGTTAAAGAACGATAAACTGTTTGTTTTATTTGAATCAAACAATTTATTCCGCCATAAATTGTAACGAGCTCCGTTCCACTCCCGCTCAATGCCATGGTGTTTCCCTCGTCCATACGATCCCAACGGATCTTGTTTCGTGAAATTCTGATAACGAAATAAAGAGTTATACCGTTATAAGTTAATGTGGTTATATAAATTAAATATAAATTCTAAATTTGATTTTAATAAAACTAATTACTTTAATTTTTCTTCACAAACCGGTTTACACTTCGCTTGAGATTTCCGCAAGGTAACAAGCTTGACTCTCACTTTTCTTCATTCGTATTGAACAGCTCGATCACCTTTCCAACTAATCTCATACACATTGAAAACAAGCTCTCCCCATTTGATCCTTCCGATTGAAATTTGCCCGACACTTTGAATCGTTTTGATTCAAACTGCCAACTTATTTTTATACGTGTAAAACCCAAAACAAGCCCACCACGTCCTGCCCACTTCCGTTCTTCTTCATCAACAACTAGACACAGCAGCTCCTTTGTTGATTACAAAAGCTCCACGCACCACATCCACAAAATGCCAAAACAAACTTCCTGGTTCACAATATAAATATTTGTGCCCCACTTATTACTTTTCTTTGTTTACAAATGGTACTCACGATCCTTCATTCACATAGAATTTATCCCAAAAACTAACTGCCCAATTCCATTTTGACATACAATAGCCTGTCCTTGTTCCATAAATTGGTACCCCATTTCAACTTTATTTGTTCACGGAGACTTCACCACTTGGCCGGACTTCCTTTGAAAATAACCGTACTTCCTAAGTTCCTATATTCATTTATTCTCTATTTGGGCTTGCAATTACATTGGCCCATCAATTCATTTAAAACCCACGTTAGCCTTGCCATCTTCTCCTCCAACGTAACCTGTCTCCGGTATTCCCTCTGAAAGGATTTGCTCCATTTCGTATACTTCAGATGCCAGATACTCCACAATTAATTCACACCGTTATCTCCCCCTTAATCCATGATTAATGTACTAACCCCTTCATTTAAATTAATCTCCCCACTAACCTTTCTCTCCTCTTCGCGCACAGTCATGTCCAACTCCAGGAAACCACGACCGAACTTCCTCCTCCATAGCCACCAGACCACCCACCTTCGTCACTCACCCGCCACTAGAGGTCAGCACCTTGCCTCGACTCCGTGCTTCTCATCAACACCACCAAGAACTCGACCCTTATCTTCTCCAATCAAACCCAACATCACCGCTCCCTTCCATACTTCCCAACAACATGTTGTTCCCGCAAGCTCCAGATCTTAACCATCACACTTGCACCCCTTCAGTGATTACCACATATCACCTTTTACCCCCTTTCACCACTTCGATCCGTTTACTGCTCCTCACGCACAACATCTTCCTCACCACAAAATCTTTGAACTCGCTGCCATTAAAAGGATGCGACAGCCGCTCCATCCCATGCTAGCTACTGGAGGACGCGACAATTAACATCACCAACTAAAGCTCGCTGCTTCCCTTACAGTCGCGACTCCGACCCTAGCGCACGCTGTTGATTTTCGAGTTCTGGAAATCCAAGTCGCAGTCATCAAAACGGGTATAGATTTGTAGCTTGAGTCAAGGGGAATTCAAGGAATTTAGTTTTGTGATTTAAGGGATTATATTTGATTTTCATTTGAATTTTCTTTTATTGGATTTTGGCTGAGACCTTGTTTCGTGGCAGCTGAGAATTTTGAGTAAAGGAAAATAGAAATTAGGTTTCTAAGGGAGGAGTTTAATGTCTATTTATAGTGGGGAACAATTTGAGATATTTTCTTTGAATTGTGCGGATACATGAAGGCCACATAACCTAGTATCAACCACACTATTTGCATTTCCATTTAAGTGGTTTAGGAAACTAGCGACAAGTTTTTGTTGTCAGTATTCAAGTACTAGAATGGTAGAACCTATTTGTTGAATCAAATGCTTGCAAAACTACACGGATTGTGGTATCTAAACCATATATTTCGATTGTTTCATTTCTGATTACTCATGTGGTTATTCATTTCCATATAACCCCGAAGTAAATATTCATCTTTTATGTGGGTGGAATAATTATCCTTTCATTTTTATTTTTATTTTTGACATAAGTTTTTATTGGATGTATTTCAAATATGATTGATTAACAGTATTCACGAAGCAAGGAATAATGGAGGATGCTAAAAATAAATAGTATACCCCGCTACGTAAAACTCCATTCACATAATGATTTGCTGTGGAAAGAAATAAATATACCGTTGTGATGAGCTCGGTGTAACGATCCCAAAATATAATAATACTGGTAGATTAACTTGTATTTTGAAACCCCAAAATATTGATTACAGGGTGCAAAATACTCCAAATAAAAAGTTGCTATTTTAATTAATTAAAAATTACAGTAAAATTCTAAAAATTAAATTATCACTACTTCTCAAAAGAACCTTGTCTAAATTCGAACCCGATCTCTAGTTATATCCAATAAACCGTTACGGTCGATAAACGATTCTATAGCGACTATTTTAAAATTTGATTTGGACATATCTCGAAATCTACACGACGAAATCCAGATTTTTCTCTTCCACTAGAAAGACATACTCCACCAGCTCCATACGTTTCTTGTTTCACAGAAATCCGGCTTAAAACGAATCCTGTACATTCAGTTGAAGTTCGAATTGCCAAATAGCGAACTGCAGCGCCATTTCGAGCTCGGTTTTAATTATAATATAATTATACACTCTAACGTCGTCGATTAAATAATATATTCATTATTTAAATAATTAAATAAGTTAATTATTACACCGTAAAATATCCGGGTCATTACATTCTTCCCCACTTAAAATAATTTCGTCCTCGAAATTGCTTAGGTAGAGGACGACCCTATCTATTAGGTAAATATTTATCGGTTTACCCCTTAACTTCAGTTTCAACTGAACCAATTAATATTGACTAAAATATTAATTCCTTCCGACTAACCTAAATTTTCAAAAATTTTGAAAATTTTCTAACACTTTAAATTTTCGGAAAATTTCGCCATAACCTCCTTTGTACAGCCCTATTGGTAAAACCACAACTCGCCTCTCTAGGCCTTCTCCAACACAAAAGAAAATCAAACAGCCAAGCGGCTTGCCAAATCGGCTCATAAATCACCAAACTCATATGAAATATAAACTTGTACCTTTTTTGTCGGGTATATCATTATATCATTCCCATCGGTTACCAGTTCTGCATATACCATGCCATCCAAATCAATTCCAATCAGTTTACTCTCAACTAAATCATTTGGTTATATCCAGGCCAAATCACATTTCAAACTCAAATCCATTATTGATCCCACAATCATTACTTAACAATCTGATTCCATTTTGTTTAACTTAGTTAGAGTTAAATCCTAATTTACTTATTCACCTTCACCATTTTAATCCATTTAACTTCATAAGTTAAATTAAAATTTTCAGAATTTTAAATTCCTGGGTTTATTACAAATCAATTTTGAAATCATAACACCAATTCAAAACATTTGAATTTCAAAACAACTTGTTTTATCAAAACAATTCAAAACAAAATTTTTGGTAGTAATCTGTCACTTTGAAACTCGAAAATCACACTGGTGATGTGTACACCATCATCAGAATTATTTCCCAGCGATCGAAGTGAGTTCAATACTATATTTCTCTCTCAAATTTGAAAACAAATTTCAAACTCTCCCAGGAACTTAAAATTTCCTTATTAAAATTCCAAATCTGATTTAAATTCAGATTTACTTCATCTTATTTGACATACTTTACTTTTATGAATTCTGATTAGTTATTTATAACTATTTCACCTTTTTATAGTTCAATTCGTTTATACTAACAACCCATACAACCAATTATACCATGGTAATTTCAAAACATATCATGTTGGTTCATCGTATTCGAGTGTTTTGAAACCCTTATCGATGTTGTGGTGCCCCACTATCGACCAGAATTCATAAGCCACTCAACCAATAAAGCTCCACAATATAAAACAAATTTTTATATCAAATAACAAATACGTTCACTCGTATATATACACTCAATCTCAGTCTAGGGTATTACTAACCCCATCTCTACTGAGTAACGCCACAGAGCCAAGGTTATTCACTTAACTTAAGCTCTGATACCAACTGTAATGACCCGAAAATCCGGTCCAATTTGAGCTGACTAAATAACACAAGTCCAACCCCAAATTGCAATGAAAATTCAAGAAATTAATAGAAAGAAGATAGAGGGTGGGGATAGATAAGATAGAACTAGTAGAATAGAAGAAGAAGAAGAACGTCATCATTAGAGTAACACGAATCTCGCAGCGGAACGAATAAAATATAACATAACTTTTGAAATATAAACAGTATATGTATATAATAACATTTCAGAGTACAACACTTACAACACAACGGAAATAATAATAGCTATAGAATCTTGAAGCCTCCTGCTCCAAGCTCTCCAAGTGTATCTGTAAAATCCCGACTACTTGACTGCCCATACAAATTTAGGCACCCAAGAGTTTAGGGAAAACAAAACAAAATAAACTCCGGGTCAGTCATGGGACTGGTATGAGTAAAACAGTTTAAAATAGTTTGAACAAGTAAACGATATCTCATAAGACCACGCCGTATAACGGAACGGGTTTTCCCTTATGAGAATCCAAAATATCTTTATATCAAAAACCTTTTGATATTATAATAATGTCTATCAACCACAGTGTAATAATCATCTAGCAGAAACGCTTTCATCTCACGTTCTACATATATAGTATACAATCAAAACCGCAAGCACGTATTGGGTAATGGATTTCCAACTATGACAAGGTATGGAACCACCTTCCGATCAGTGTACTCTAGGAACGATACACTGGAGTTCAACAAGAACATCTTGCAACTCAGCCACACATGACCGACCACTCATTTCACTTGAGTGTATCGAATGTACATCACCAACGGTTGGGATCAGCAACCGTTTCCCGTATATATATGGGACAGCATTGATAGATTAAAAGAAGCAATTGAATATTCTCTAGATAGGTGATTATACACCCTACTTCGGTGCGACCGACTTAGCCATGCTGCCTGCCCGATTTTTGTCATTTACCGGATGTGAGGCTAGAAACTACGCTTATCTATCTTTCATTGATAGCACGATTACTTTGAATGCCACATTATCATATCCGTTAATCATTAGTTGGATCTACACAAATAGATTCTGGATATTATGCGAAGGGAATAAATCCGTTGGCCACCATATATATTTGTACAGTCCAACTCTTTCGATCATTGGAAATATTCTGTCAGACATTTGTCCATTTACGTTCGTTCTGGGATTGAACGAAACCGAAGGCACTATTCTGTAAGCAGGACAGCCCTTGCACTTTACTCCGTCTTCAATATATTTAGCATACTTGGTTTGCAACGCTTATGCCAATACGGAGTGGTTCTTTGGATAATAATCCAACCGGTCTCTCCATATTAACAACGTAAAATGGTCAAAACTTCGATAGTCTGTGATTTAACTATCAAATGAAAGCATGTCGGTGTACAAACAACGATCTTAATTCCAAATGGAATTTATCGATCCAATCATCGAATATATATATATATATATATATTCATATCTCCTTATTTTCTAAAATTAGAAAATATACGTTTTCAACATTGGAAAACGTTTCCAATCCTCATTTACACATCACTACCATTCCACAACTATTAGTCCCTAACTGTAAACTAGAAAGAGAACAATTCTCTAAGTATAAACCCCGAAGGCCGAAACCAACATTAGGTCGATACTCAGAAAACTATTCAACTTACTAATCTCTAGTCAGTTTCTAATTTTTGTTTAACTTCACTTCTTAATTTCTATATTCGATTAACCCCTTTTGATAAACTACGTTTGATCAACTCCTTTTGATAAACTACGTTTGATTAACTCCTTTTGATAAACTACGTTTGATTAACTCCTTTTGATAAACTACGTTTGATTAACTCCTTTTGATAAACTACGTTTTCCGTTACAACTATTTCCTTTTTATAACGTTTACTTATCGTTACAAATATTTCCTATTTATAACTTCTATTTACCTTTACAAATATTTCCTATTTATAACTTTTTATTTATCTTCTAAATAAATATTCCTTTATTCTATTTATTTTCTAAATAAATATTTCCCTTTTATAAAACTCTATTTATTTTCTAAATAAATATCCCTTTTATAAAACTCTATTTATTTTCTAAATAAATATCCCTTTTATAAAACTCTATTTGTTTTATAAATACTTCTTTTATAAAACCGTGTTCGTTTTATAAATAATTTCCTTTTATAAAATCCTGTGATTTTATAAAATTCCTTTATTCCAATTCACAACTCAGGGTTTCCTTATGATATTTGAAATATCAAACAACGATGATCAATATTGTTCTAACATCCATAATCAATAACAGATTTATAAATCACAACATATATCACAATATATGAAAACAGTAAAATAATTGTTGAGGAATCCAGTCGGATTCCTCCAACCTGTCTCCCTGCATCCACAAATGTTACACAGTATAATATACATCAATTTCATTTCAATATGAAATATTCTACTGGACAGAATCAATATTTGATTAACGATATAATATATGACTATATCTACGTTTTCAATCAAATCTATTTAAAGTCTAGTTTAACAATCAATATACAGCAGTCAACAAAATAAAGTACAAATTATATTAAAATATAAATTGAGGAGAGTTAGTGAGTTTTACTCACATTGGCAGTTCATCGTTAAAGAACGATAAACTGTTTGTTTGATTGAATCAAACAATTTATTCCGCCATAAATTGTAACGAGCTCCATTCCACTCCCGCTCAATGCCATGGTGTTTCCCTCGTCCATACGATCCCAACGGATCTTGTTTCATGAAATTCTGATAACGAAATAAAGAGTTATACCGTTATAAGTTAATGTGGTTATATAAATTAAATATAAATTCTAAATTTGATTTTAATAAAACTAATTACTTTAATTTTTCTTCACAAACCGGTTTACACTTTGCTCGAGATCTCCGCAAGGTAACAAGCTTGACTCTCACTTTTCTTCCTTCGTATTAAACAGCTCGATCACCTTTCCAACTAATCTCATACACATTGAAAACAAGCTCTCCCCATTTGATCCTTCCGATTGAAATTTGCCCGACTCTTTTCATCGTTTTGATTCAAACTGCCAACTTATTTTTATACGTGTAAAACCCAAAACAAGCCCACCACGTCCTGCCCACTTCCGTTCTTCTTCATCAACAACTAGACACAGCAGCTCCTTTGTTGATTACAAAAGCTCCACGCACCACATCCACAAAATGCCAAAACAAACTTCCTGGTTCACAATATAAATATTTGTGCCCCACTTATTACTTTTCTTTGTTTACAAATGGTACTCACGATCCTTCATTCACATAGAATTTATCCCAAAAACTAACTGCCCAATTCCATTTTGACATACAATAGCCTGTCCTTGTTCCAGAAATTGGTACCCCATTTCAACTTTATTTGTTCACGGAGACTTCACCACTTGGCCGGACTTCCTTTGAAAATAACCGTACTTCCTAAGTTCCTATATTCATTTATTCTCTATTTGGGCTTGCAATTACATTGGCCCATCAATTCATTTAAAACCCACATTAGCCTTGCCATCTTCTCCTCCAACGTAACCTGTCTCCGGTATTCCCTCTGAAAGGATTTGCTCTATTTCGTATACTTCAGATGCCAAATACTCCACAATTAATTCACACTGTTATCTCCCCCTTAATCCATGATTAATGTACTAACCCCTTCATTTAAATTAATCTCCCCACTAACCTTTCTCTCCTCTTCGCGCACAGTCATGTCCAACTCCAGGAAACCACGACCGAACTTCCTCCTCCATAGCCACCAGACCACCCACCTTCGTCACTCACCCTCCACCAGGGGTCAGCACCTTGCCTCGACTCCGTTCTTCTCATCAACACCACCAAGAACTCGACCCTTATCTTCTCCGATCAAACCCAACATCACCGCTCCCTTCCATACTTCCCAACAGCATGCTGTTCCCGCAAGCTCCAGATCTAAACCATCACACTTGCACCCCTTCAGTGATTACCACATATCACCTTTTACCCCCTTTCACCACTTCGATCCGTTTACTGCTCCTCACGCACAACATCTTCCTCACCACAAAATCTTTGAACTCGCTGCCATTAAAAGGATGCGACAGCCGCTCCATCCCATGCTAGCTACTAGAGGATGCGACAATTAACATCACCAACTAAAGCTCGCTGCTTCCCTTACAGTCGCGACTCCGACCCTAACGCACGCTGTTGATTTTCGAGTTCTGGAAATCCAAGTCGCAGTCATCAAAACGGGTATAGATTTGTAGCTTGATTCAAGGGGAATTCAAGGAATTTAGTTTTGTGATTTAAGGGATTATATTTGATTTTCATTTGAATTTTCTTTTATTGGATTTTGGCTGAGACCTTGTTTCGTGGCAGCTGAGAATTTTGAGCAAAGGAAAATAGAAATTAGGTTTCTAAGGGAGGAGTTTAATGTCTATTTATAGTGGGGAACAATTTGAGATATTTTCTTTGAATTGTGCGGATACATGAAGGCCACATAACCTAGTATCAACCACACTATTTGTATTTCTAGTTAAGTGGTTTAGGAAACTAGCGACAAGTTTCTGTTGTCAGTATTCAAGTACTAGAATGGTAGAACCTTTCTGTTGAATCAAATGCTTGCAAAACTACACGGAATGTGGTATCTAAACCATATATTTCAATTGTTTCATTTCTGATTACTCATGTGGTTATTCATTTCCATATAACCCCGAAGTAAATATTCAGCTTTTATGTGGGTGGAATAATTCTCCTTTCATTTTTATTTTTATTTTTGACATAAGTTTTTATTGGATGTATTTCAAATATGACTGATTAACAGTATTCACGAAGCAAGGAATAATGGACGATGCTAAAAATAAATAGTATACCCCGCTACGTAAAACTCCATTCACATAATGATTTGCTGTGGACAGAAATAAATATACCGTTGTGATGAGCTCGGTGTCACGATCCCAAAATATAATAATACCGGTAGATTAACTTGTATTTTGAAACCCCAAAATATTGATTACAGGGTGCAAAATACTCCAAATAAAAAGTTGCTATTTTAATTAATTAAAAATTACAGTAAAATTCTAAAAATTAAATTATCACTACTTCTCAAAAGAACCTTGTCTAAATTCGAACCCGATCTCTAGTTATATCCAATAAATCGTTACGGTCGATAAACGATTCTATAGCGACTATTTTAAAATTTGATTTGGACATATCTCGAAATCTACACGACGAAATCCAGATTTTTCTCTTCCACTAGAAAGACATACTCCACCAGCTCCATACGTTTCTTGTTTCACAGAAATCCGGCTTAAAACGAATCCTGTACATTCAGTTGAAGTTCGAATTGCCAAATAGCGAACTGCAGCGCCATTTCGAGCTCGGTTTTAATTATAATATAATTATACGCTCTAACGTCGTCGATTAAATAATATATTCATTATTTAAATAATTAAATAAGTTAATTATTACACCGTAAAATATCCGGGTCATTACATAACCCCCTCATGTCCCACTACATGTTTATCTGGTTAAGTGTTTCTTAATTCATTAAGACCGTAACCACATAGAGACCTCTAACATTAGACCGATTTTTGTGGCAGCTGGGTTTGCCGGGCAGGTCCGGGCAGTCTTACACCACAAAAGAGCCTAACCTCGTGTATTTACAATTGTTACGTATTTAATTTATGCCTAAGACCTCTCACATTAGATTGGCATTTTTGGCAGATGGATTTGTCGGGCGGGTCCGGGCAGTCTTACACCACAAAAGAGCCTAACCTCGTGTCTTAGACGATTAATTACTCCTAATTAATCATTCCCCAATTTGAATTACTTTCCCTATTCAAATTATCAATCAATTCCAAATTTAACGATGTCCATAATTGACTCAATTATGTCCATCCATTTATGGTATGTAAAATCATACCAATTTTAATCACAAATTTATTTTATGCCTTTTAAGGCATTTTTTCCAATTAAATCTTTTTAATATTATCCCCTTTACCCCACGTTGTACGTTTGTTCGTTTAACATAAAATATACGTTAGACTCAAATAGTCTAACTCATCGAATAAAGAGAAAACATCACAATATACACATAATTAAAACATAGGTCTAAACATAGGGGTGAACTTGCATGTGTGAATGATGTTCTACATCTAAAACTTGCATAGGCCAAAGTTACAACTTGCATAAACAACATATGTCATGGATCCAAAAGGTGTGAACTTGTTGAGATAATGGTCACAAACTTGCATAAATCATGTATGTCATAGATCTACATCTAAAGGTGTATACTTGCATAGGCTATAACTATAAACTTGCATAACATGATTCATATCCCAAACTCATGTACTTATATAAAGTTGCATATGTGATTTATGCATCATAACAATGGTGTAAACTTGCATCTAACATGTAAATTATCATGTAGAATTTATCATATAACTCACACATGTCATAGCCTAACTTTAGGTCTAAAATTGATGTCATGAAACATGTAACGTTATACTAACTTGCCTATGATTCTTGTCTAAATCAATATCTAAACTTTCATACAAACTTGTGATCTATCAAATGAATCAACATAACCAAACTAGCATATGAACAACATGATGATTCAACTAGACATAAGCTAATCATAGAATTACAACATGGGTGATAGCCTCATAACTTTACATCATAAATGATAGCATCATAACATAACATCGTAGAAATTACAACACAATTCTACAACATAATTACAACATGCAGTCAATAATTCACATCATATCCAAATTATCCGCATCATAACTCAATCCAATTAATTTACTAATTATTTTATTAAAATTATCGAACTCACAACTCAAAGAAGGTCTTGAGTTCTGAATTCTGATTTTTGAAGTTGAATTGGCTTTCCTTTGAAGAAGATTCGTTGTTAGGGTTAAATAGAACTGATTTGATTTGTTGGACTTCCTCTCTAATTGGTGGCGGCTACTCTAGGGTTGAAGATGACAACATGACTGCCATAGTTTTAGTTTTAATTCTGATTTAGGGTTTGAGTCAATGGGTCTTTTTATAGAGTTTTGAATTAATTTAAGCCATCGGATGATCTTAGGGTTAATCAAAACCATTCAGTCGGGATAGGGTGACACCCCAGCACTAATGACTCAGCAAGGAGTCAGAAAGGACTCAGCAACATGGGTCAGACTGAACCGGAAAGCTGTGCAGGCCTGCTGCCTCGGCCTGGGCGCACTTGGCAAGTGCGCTAGTGCAAATTTCTACTGGAACACATCCCAAGTGTGCCAGTGCAAATATTTTTTTTCTTGTTTTGCCACCAAACTTCGTTTGTCCATAACTCCTTCATCCGGTACCCGTTTCCTGCAAACTCGGACTCTATTTCTGCCAAAATTCCGAGACGAACACAATGGCGCAACCCCATTACCTTAATTCTGAAGTATGAGATTAATTATTCTTTATTTTAGTTAATTTGATTATTCAAAAATACGGGGTGTTACATTCTTCCCTCCTTAAAGGATTTCGGCCCCGAAATCTCCAAGTTAAGGAGAATGCACCTACCATCCAAATAACCATCTACTCAACCATCAAACACGGGCATCCATTGAAACACCCCATCTCCGTTAAGGTCACTCACAAAGGGAATGCCTTAACTTTGGTGGAGGTTAATATGTAAAAGCCACAGATAAACTTAAGACAAATATAAATACACATATTTTAAACTGCGGAAACCAAACAGACTTTTATTTCATCAATACGTGTTCAAACAAAACATTCCATAATTGTCTTCAAATACTTCCAACATTACAACCTCATTACTGTCTTGATTATTAAAGAAGCATAAAACATAAATAAAGTGACAAAAATCCCCATAGTGATATCTGAAGCCATAATCCGAGCAAAAGAGATCCAAATCATACATCTACGGTCTTGGAGCTTGTAAAGAGTCTGACTGAGCTGAGTTGTTTCCTCCCTGTGGACCTTGGGGGGGGGATGAAAGAAAAGAAGACGAAAAGAAAATAGGGTCAGACATAAAGCCTGAGTAAGTCTAGTGACTCTTCAGTATGCGAATAAGAAAAGGGCATGATAAATATAAACTGAAAACAGGAAAGTGACACCAGCTAAGGAAGTGTCATTTAGAATCGAATGTACTATCGCACCCATACTATATCTCTGCACCTACTTAAACTTATTTTAACTGGCACCCCATGCTGAGGGTGAAATGATCCCCATTTTCTAAAGATCGGCTCCTACTCACGTTAACATGTGTCATACAGCCCCAAGAATTGTAGATACCTATGCTGGTCCCACCATGCGGTGTATCAAGACCCATGGTGGTGGCCCCGACACAATTTCTAGAAGGCATAGGTTATACTACTTGTGTCCTCAGTGCCCTGTTTGTCTGCTCCGGAGTGTGTGCACGCCCACACCCCGTTAGACCTACACTGTGCACCCACCGCCGTCGTTTTGACCGCTTACAATCAGCCCACTAATCGTGCCCTACCCTGCCTGGTTTTAGGGTACCATGATACCTAACTTGGGTTACTGCTGAAACGGGTCCCTCGTTACCAGGATTTTCTAGTCAAACATGTTAAGTGGTTAAGTGTCTATATTTACCTAACCTCACCCATCAATTCTTGTTAACATGTTGAATTTGGTTAAGTGTTTATAGTTGACATAACCCTACCATCTGTCCTTAGCCTCTTAGAGCACCTGACCACTCACGGTTATTGGATGTGCCGGTCGGTTCCGGGCAGGTTTACACCATAGCTCAGTCTAACCTCGGGTCATTATTGGGCTCAATGCTTAACCACCCACATTGGATAGGTATTGTTGTGACTACTGGACAGCCGGGCGGGTCCGGGCAGGTTTACATCACAACTCAATCCAACCTCGGGTTAAGCATATCGTGTTTTCTAAATTTACATATTTTATTACTTCTCAATTATATATGTAAATTTCATGTCTTTTATTCTTGGGTATAATAATACATACCGCTTAAATGTCATTGTCATTGGCATGTGCCAAATATGCCAACATATATTTTCATGTTTTACACCCAACGTTATTACCCCCGTTTGTACGTTCGCAACATTATAACAAATGTTGGCCTCGACACAATTCAGCCCAACTTTATAAACGTGAGAAAAGAGGAAATCAAGTACATGTAACATTTTACAATACATAAAGATGTGTGGCGCATGAACTTGCAATTTAGTGATTCAACTAGCATAAATTATGGGTCATGTGAACTTGCATTCAAATCAAAGTATAACTAAGTAGGTGACATATGAAATGGCGTAGTTTAGGATTATACAAACTTGTGTTTAAACATGTTTAACTTGGCATAATGTCAACCACAAAACTAGCATGTTGTATATTCACCAAAATGTCCAATTTTAACATCTAATCATGTAGCCTATTTCAACATGAACTTGCATAGTTTATGTAACACAAACGATACTTATCATTGATCCAATTATACTTGCAAATAAATATAAGGATGTGTTCATTGGTTTTGAATCATGTAGGCATAAAAGGTCTCAAATCTATAACATGTTTACATAAGCCTTAATTTAGACTTAGTGAATGTATATAGTCCATGCCATAGACATAAACATAAAGGGATCAAATTCTAGTTTTTGCCACAAACTTGCAAGTGCCATTATTTTCATATACAATTATTCAATAGGCTTGCATCAATCAATTTAGGCCACAAATATCAATACACAAGTCATGATAGAATCATTACAATACACAGAATTTATGTCATATTCATACAATAACACAATTCTATTTTCACTTACATCGAATCACATCACAGTTTTTATTCATATTCTGAAAGGTCACTATACTTACAACGAATGCAGAATCTTGAATTCTGGATTCTGAATTCTAAAATTGAGATGCGCTCCTTTGGGTAGATTAACGTTGCGTTGATTAATTTGATTAAACTTTTATCTTACTCTTAATTTGATTCGTCTCTAAGCTTTTCTCTCTTGACGGCTATGCTCAATTCCTCCCTGGTAGCATGACGACTCCCTTCTTAATTTTTTTGTGTGAATTTTCAGTTGAGACTTAGGGTGTATTTATGGATTTTTAAATTTTTTTGAGCCGTCAGATGAAGACATGAGGAATCTAGACCATAGAAAGTTCAAAGACCCAATCAAGAGGTGACACGTTAGCCCTAGTGACACACTGAGCCACAGAAATTCGAGCCAGAGCCAGACCTAGCCAGCCAGGTCGACCAGGTAGGTCGACTGGCAGGTCGACACCTAGGTCGACACTATGGTCGACCTGGGGTGGCCAGGTCGACACCATGGTCGACCCCATGGTCCACCTGGTCCCTGGGCGGGAATTTTGAACCTGTTTTTCGAATTTCGAATTTTAAACTGAGTTGTTTGAATTTAAATTTTATTCTGAAACTTCCGAAGGTCATAACTCCCTCATACGTAGTTCGATTCACGCAAACTCGGACTCTATTTCAAGCAGAATTCCGAGATGAACGCAACGGCGTAACCCATTTCCCTTAGTTCTTTCATTTAGAATTAATTACACTCAAATTTGTGAAGCTTAACGTTATAGAATTCACGGGGTGTTACATTCTCCCCCCTTAAAAGGATTTCGTACCCGAAATCTTCAAGTTAGGAAGAATGTATATCCTACCATCCAACAGTCCATCTACTCAACCAACAAACACAAGCATCCACTGTCCTTAAAAGACTTCTAATGCTTCGTGATCATATGCATAGTGTGTGTATATGTCCTTATCTAATGCAGAAATCAGGCGGTCTACTGATTCAGTTGACCTCCTTAATGCGAATCATGTAAGCGTCATGAATCCATTATGTATGCAAATTTTTCCTACTCATAATTCTATATGAGTGCACAACTATTCATACAAATGCGACAACCATATGACAGCATATCAAGTTTCAACCATATACAAATGAGAATACATATATGCATATGCAATATGAAGTGACTGAGCCGATCTACAACCTAGGGTGTGTGTGTATATGCATCTACGAGCAACCACTAGCAATCACTAGCAACCATTTGCAGCCATCATCCATAACATGTTTTCAAATACATGTTTGCATCCATTTGTTTTCTACCTAAGGAGTTAGGAAAAGGACCAAGGAGATATACCTAAAAAGATAGATAAATCATAACTTAAGGAAAAAGGGAGATCGAAGATGTACCCTCAAAAAGAAGAAGGTAGGCAGCGCGTATTCTATCCTCAGTTTCCCAAGTCGCGTCTTCCTCCGTGTCGCTCCATTGAACTTTAACGAGTTTGACTTCGCGGCTGCTTAGCTTTTTCACTTCAGTTCCTAAGATGCGGGTTAGAACTCTCCTCACAGTTGCTTCACGTTCCACTTCAGCTTCTTCTAGAATGCTAGGTTCCACCACTTCCGCAGACTCATGCAAACACTTCTGGAGGTGAGAAACATGAAAGACGTTGTGAACTCCGGCCAGTCTCTTGGGTAGCTCTAATGTATAGGCCATCTTCCCAACCTTCTTAATGATAGGAAACGGTCATACAAATCTTGGTGCTAGCTTTCCTACGGATCCAAAGCGAACGACGTTCCTTAAAGGAGATACCTTAAGGAAAACCCTGTCCCCAACCTCAAACTCAAGGTCGGTCCTTCTTTTGTCGGCGTAGGATTTCTGTCTGTCTTGGGCAGTCTTCATTCTCCTACGTATCAAGTCCACTTTCTCCGAAGTCTCTCGAATCATGTCTGGCCCAAGTATAAGCTTATCTGTAGACTCCCACCAACAAGTTGGTGATTTGCACGGTCTTCCATACAAGGCTTCGAAAGGTGCCATGCCTATGGTTGTTTGGTAGCTGTTGTTGTAGGCAAATTCCACTAAAGGAAGGTGATCCTCCCACATCCCTCCAAAGTCAAGAACACAAAGTCTTAAAAGATCCCCTAAAACTCTATTCACCCTTTCCGTCTGGCCATCGGTTTGGGGGTGATAGGCCGTGCTCAAACATAACTGTGTGCCTACAGCTTCTTGCAGACTCTGCCAAAACTCACTTGTGAAGATAGGGTCTCGGTCACTAACAATGCTGGAGGGTATCCCATGGAGTCGAACTATTTCCTTGAGATAAAGAGATGCTAGAGATGTGGCAGTCCTTTTACTCTTGATAGGTATAAAGTGGGCGCTTTTAGTAAGCCTATCCACTATTACCCAAATGCTAGTATTGCCTCTTCTTGACCTAGGTAGTCCATCAATGAAGTCCACTGAAATGCTATCCCACTTCCACTGTGGGACCTCTAAAGGATGAAGTAGTCCTCCAGGCTTCTTCTATTCCGCCTTGACCTGTTGGCAGGTCATGCACTTAGAAACGAAATCTGCCACGTCCTGCTTCATGCCTCTCCAAAAGAAAGTTCTTTTTATATCCTTGTACATCTTATCACCGCCAGGATGTATAGTCATCTTGGAATGATGCGCTTCCTCGAGAACCTTCTTTGTCAATTCCCTTGCTTGTGGGACACATAATCTTCCATCTCGCCTAAGCCAACCCTTATCATCGATGGTGTATCTATTGAGGCGACTAGAAGTCTCACCCCTAATAAGTTTATCAATCACATCAACAAGCTGAAGGTCTTCACGTTGTGCAGCCCCTATTGAGTCTAAGAGAGTAGGGCATACTTCGAGAGATGCTAGCAAACCCGGTACAAAATCCGAGGAGGGCTTAAAGTTAAAACTGGCTATATACTCCAAGCTTTTCCTTTCCACAAAGAGCAGGCTTAAGGTTAGTTTCTTTCGGCTCAATGCGACTGCTACTACGTTGCCTTTTCCGGGAGTATAGGAAATTTCAAAGTCATACGAGGCAAGAAACTCCATCCATCTTTGCTGCCTCAAGTTAAGATCCTTCTGGGAGAAGAGATATTTCAATGATTTATGGTCAGTGTATAATTCAAACTTCTCACCTAGGAGATAATGGCGCCAAGACTTAAGCGCAAAGACGATGGCGGCTAACTCAAGATCGTGGGTTGGGTAGTTCTTTTCATGAACTTTCAATTGTCTTCCGCCATAAGCTACTACCCTTCCTTCTTGCATTAGAACAGCGCCTAGTCCCGTTCCACATGCATCCGTGTATACTGTGAACATTTTGCTTCCGTCAAGCAGAGTTAGAACTGGGGCTGTTGTAAGATCCCTTTTTAATCGTTGGAAAGCAAACTCGTAGTCCAAATCCCAAGTGAACGCCAGATTCTTCTTTGTTAGCCTTGTGAGTGGGGCTGAGATTTTCGTGAAATCCCTAATAAACTTTCAGTAAAAACCGGCTAGCCCAAGAAAGCTTCGGACTTCGGTTGCATTTCTTGGTGTCTTCCAATCTTGCACTGCCACCACTTTCGCGAGTCCACAGCCAACCCCTCTTTGGACAATATATGCCCCAGAAATCTTACCTCCTTTCTCCAAAAGTGGCACTTGGAGAATTTGGCTTTTAGCTGATGTGTACGGAGAGTTTCCATGATTTCTTTCAGATGCTGAGCATGCTCTTCCTCATTCTTTGAGAAGATTAAGATATCATCTACGAAGACAACCACAAATTTGTTGAGGAATTCTCTAAACACCCTGCTCATTATGTCTACGAAATAAGCGGGTGCGTTTGTCAAGCCGAAAGGCATGACAAGCCACTCGAAGAAACCGTCTGGGGTTCTGAACGTCGTTTTATCAATGCTATCTTCAGCTACTCTTAGCTGATGGAACCCAGTTGCCAGATCAAGTTGGGAGAAGAACGTCGCACCTACAAGCTGATCAAACAAATCGTCGATTCGGGGAAGAGGGTGCCTATTTTTCTTGGTCAATTTTTTTAACTCCCTATAGTCGACATAAAGGCAAAGCGAACCGTCCGCTTTGGTTGCGAACACCACTGGAGCACCCCATTCTGAAATGCTCCGTCTAATGAACCATTTTTCGAGAAGTTCTTTAACCTGCTTACTGAGCTCCCTTCTCTCCTTTGGAGCCATGTGTCTAACAGGTAAAGCTACAGGCTTTGCATTATCCACAAGATATATGCGGAAGTCTATTTCCCGCCTCGGAGGTAAGCCTTTCACCTCCTCAAAGACATCCGGATATTCCCGGACTACTCTAACTGATTGCAAATTCTCATCAGAAGCATCAAGCGACTGTAGATAACTAAGCATAACAGCATTCAAGGGATTACAAGAAATTTCTAGAGTGTTACCAAGCCAAGTCAAGAGTCTAACTACTCTTTTCTCACAATAAAGGATGGCACCATTACTGGATAACCAGTCCATGCCTAAGATCAAACCATATCCCGAGAAGCCCAAAACAAAGGCATTACAACTAAACACAACGCTGAGAATAGAGATTTTCAAACCCAAACAAACCATTGACAAGTAAGTGGAGCCCCCAATTGGATTTGAAACTACTAAGGGATCCTCTACCATACTAATGTCTAGATGCAGAGATTCTATTAAGGCAGATGAAATAAAAGAGTGTGATGCACCAGAGTCAAAAAGTGTGCGAACTGGATGATCATAAAGATAGACTACACTTACTACAGAAATATTACTACCTAAAGTTCTCAAGATAGGATTAAGAAGATAAGTAGGATAAAACAAAGCATCTAGGAGAAGAAGTTAAAGAGGTACCCCCAGAAGGTCCTGCTTGCGGGCCTTGCCCTTGCTTCTTAGGGCAGTCCTTAGCCATGTGTCCAGCCTCACCGCAATAGAAGCAAGTAGCACTCATCTTCCTCTTCTTCTTTCTGCAGTCGTTCACCACATGTCCAACAATGCCACAGAAATAACGTTTCCTTTTCTCACGTGTCTTGTTATTATTGTTGTGGTCCTTTCTTTCTTGACTATTATCCGTCTTCTTGTTCGGCGATTCTTCCGTTTGCTGGTTCACGTAGAGGAGGAGGAGGAGTAAAAGCACCTGTAGCTAGGGAGTAAGGTCCCCAGACATGCTGAAACAGAAAGGAAAAATTCAAAATGAAGGATAGAGAGAGATAGTTAGGGAACATGGCTTTAGGGGATTTTGTCTTTTTACAAATATAATACTTTTTCTTGAAAAATGCTTCTTTAAACTCTCTTTTGAAAACAATTTCAATTTTTTTTATCCTATCTGGTAAACCTATGCTCTGATACCAAGTGAAACAACCCACCCCCGTTAAGGTCACTCACAAAGGGAATGCCTTAACTTTGGTGGAGGTTTATAAGTAAAAGCCACAGATAAACTCAAGACATATATAAATACGCATATTTTAAACAGCGAAAACCAAACAGACTTTTATTTCATCAATGCGTGTTCAAACAAAACATTCCATAATTGTCTCCAAATACTTCCAACATTACAACCTCATTACTGTCTTGATTATTAAAGAAGCATAAAACATAAATAAAGTGACAAAAATCCCCATAGTGATATCCAAAGCCATAATCCGAGCAAAAGAGATCCAAATCATACATCTACGGTCTTGGAGCTTGTAAAGAGTCTGACTTAGCTGAGTTGTTTCCTCCCTGTGGACATGGGGGGGAACGAAAGAAAAGAAGACGAAAAGAAAATAGGTTCAGACATAAAGCCTGAGTAAGTCTAGTAACTCTTCAGTATGCGAATAAGAAAAGGGCATGATAAATATAAACTGAAAACAGGAAAGTGACACCAGCTAAGGAAGTGTCGTTTAGAATCGAATGTACTATCGCACCCATACTATATCTCTGCACCTACTTGAACTAATTTTAACTAGCACCCCATGCTGAGGGTGAAATGATCCCCATTTTCTAAAGATCGGCTCCTACTCGCGTTAACATGTGTCATACGGCCCCAAGAACTGTAGATACCTATGTTGGTCCCACCATGGGGTGTATCAAGACCCATGGTGGCGGCCCCGACACAATTTCTAGAAGGCATAGGTTATACTACTGGTGTCCCCAGTGCCCTGTTTGTCTGCTCCGGAGTGTGTGCACGCCCGCACCCCGTTAGACCTACACTGTGCACCCACCGCCGTCGTTTTGACCGCATACAATCAGCCCACTAATCGTGCCCCACCCTGCCTAGTTTCAGGGTACCATGATACCTAACTTGGGTTACTGCTGAAACGGGTCCCTCGTTACCAGGATTTTCTAGTCAAACATGTTAAGTGGTTAAGTGTCTGTATTTACCTAACCTCACCCATCAATTCTTGTTAACATATTGAATTTGGTTAAGTGTTTATAGTTGACTTAACCCTACCATCTGTCCTTAGCCTCTTAGAGCACCTGACCACTCATATTAGACAGGTATTGCTACAGTTACTGGATATACCGGTCGGTTCCGGGCAGGTTTACACCGTAGCTCAGTATAACCTCGGGTCATTATTGGGATCAATGCTTAACCACCCACATTGGATAGGTATTGTTGTGACTACTGGACAACCGGGCGGGTCCGGGCAGGTTTACATCACAACTCAATCCAACCTCAGGTTAAGCATATCGTGTTTTTTAAATTTACATATTTTATTACTTCTCAATTATATATGTAAATTTCATGTCTTTTATTCTTGGGTATAATAATACATACCGCTTAAATGTCATTGTCATTGGCATGTGCCAAACATGCCAACATATATTTTCATGTTTTACACCCAACGTTATTACCCCCGTTTGTACGTTCGCAACATTATAACAAATGTTGGGCTCGACACAATTCAGCCCCAACTTTATAAACGTGAGAAAAGGGGAAATCAAGCACATGTAACATTTTACAATACATAAAGGTGTGTGGCGCATGAACATGCAATTTAGCGATTCAACTAGAATAAATTATGGGTCATGTGAACTTGCATTCAAATCAAAGTATAAGTAAGTAGGTGACATATGAAATGGAATAGTTTAGGCTTATACAAACTTGTGTTTAAACCTGTTTAACTTGGAATAATGTCAACCACAAAACTAGCATGTTGTATAATCACCAAAATGTCCAATTTTAACATCTAATCATGTAGCCTATTTCAACATGAACTTACATAGTTTATGTAACCCAAACGATACTTATCATAGATCCAATTATACTTGCAAATAAATATAAGGATGTGTTCATAGGTTTTGAATCATGTAGGCATAAAAGGTCTCAAATCTATAACATGTTTACATAAGCCTTAATTTAGACTTAGTGAATGTATATAGTCCATGCTATAGACATAAACATAAAGGGATCAAATTCTAGTTTTTGCCACAAACTGGCAAGTGCCATTATTTTCATATACAATTATTCAATACGCTTGCATCAATCAATTTAGGCCACAAATATCAATACACAAG
The DNA here is from genome assembly GCA_030737875.1 of Allium sativum. Classification (NCBI taxonomy): domain Eukaryota; kingdom Viridiplantae; phylum Streptophyta; class Magnoliopsida; order Asparagales; family Amaryllidaceae; genus Allium; species Allium sativum. The sequence goes on from JASFAX010000025.1 coordinate 20,097,779, forward strand.
TCATGATAGAATCATTACAATACACTGAATTTATGTCATATTCATACAATAACACAATTCTATTTTCATTTACATCGAAGCACATCACAGTTTTTATTCATATTCTGAAAGGTCACTATACTTACAACGAGTGCAGAATCTTGAATTCTGGATTCTGAATTCTGAAATTGAGATGCGCTCCTTTGGGTAGATTAACGTTGCGTTGATTAATTTGATTGAACTTTTATCTTCTTCTTAATTTGATTCGTCTCTAAGCTTTTCTCTCTTGACGGCTGTTCTCAATTCCTCCCTAGCAGCATGACGACTCCCTTCTTATTTTTTTTGTGTGAATTTTCAGTTGAGACTTAGAGTGTATTTATAGATTTTTAAATTGTTTTGAGCCGTCAGATGAAGAGAGGAGGAATCTAGACCATACAAAGTTCAAAGAGCCAAATCAAGAGGTGACTTGTCAGCCCTAGTGACACACTGAGCAACAGAAATTCGAGCCAGAGCCAGACCTAGCCAGCCAGGTCGACCAGGTAGGTCGACCAGGTAGGTCGACCGGCAGGTCGACACCCAGGTCGACACTATGGTCGACCTGGGGTTGCCAGGTCGACACTATGGTCGACCCTATGGTCGACCTGGCCCTGGGCGGGAATTTTGAACCTGTTTTTCGAATTTCAAATTTTAAACTGAGCTGTTTGAATTTAAACTTTATTCTAAAACTTTCGAAGGTCATAACTCCTTCATACGGAGTCCGATTCATGCAAACTCAGACTCTATTTCAAGCAGAATTCCGAGACGAACGCATTGGCGTACCCCATTTCCCTTAATTCTTTCATTTAGAATTAATTACACTTAAATTTGTGAAGCTTAACGTTATAGAATTCACGGGGTGTTACATCCATTGTCCTTATAAAATTTCTAATGTTGTATGCACATATGCAAGAAGTGTGTGTATATGTTCCTTATCTAATGCAAAATCAGGCGGTCTACTGATTCAGTTGACCTCCTTAATGCAAACCATGATAGTGCCATGCGTCCATTATGTATGCGAAAGAACCTTATCGATACATATTATTTCTACATGTGTGCACAACCATTCACCAAAATTCAACATCCATATGATGGTACAACCATTATACGTCCATTACTTAATTATGTACACACATTTATATGCAATATGCAATATGAAGTGACTGAGCCGATCTAGTGCCTAAAGTGTGTGTATATGCATCCACGAGCAACCACGAGCAAACACTTGCATCCACATGCATCCATCATACATAACATGTCTCAAACACATGTTTCAACCACAGGATTACCCTATCTAAAGGTCAAAGGTACTAGCGAGAGGACATACTAAAGATAAGATAAGTACAAGGTAAGCGATAAAGGAGAAATTAAAAGACATACCCTTTAAAAGGAAAGGGTACAATGAACGCATCTTCGCTTCCGTCTCCCAAGTAGCATCGCTCTCATCATCTCCCCATTGCACTTTGACTAGCTTGACCTCTCGATTCCTCAACTTCTTAATCTCCGACCCAAGAATGCACGTAGGAGCTCATCGAATCGTCGCGTCGTGCTCTATCTCCACCTCTCTAAGCAAGCTCGGCTCTACCACTTCCGTGGTCTTGTGCAAGCACTTCCTCAAATGTGATACATGGAATACATCGTGTACGCCACTAAGTCTCTCGGGTAACTCCACTCTATATGCCATCTGCCCAATCCTCTCCTTAATAGGAAACGACCCTATGAACCTTGGTGCTAACTTTCCAACGGACCCAAAGCGAACGACGTTCCGTAATGGAGACACCTTGACAAAGACCATGTCCCCAATATCAAACTCAAGATCTGTCCTCCTATTGTCAGCATAAGATTTTTGCCTATCTTGCACCATCTTCATCCTCCTTCGAATCAAATCGATCTTTTCCGAAGTCTCTCTAATCATATCGGGTCCAAGAAAGACCTTGTCTGTAGACTCCCACCAACATGTAGGTGAACGACACGGCCGTCCATAAAGAGCCTCGAACGGTGCCATGCCGATGCTAGACTAAAAGCTGTTATTATATGCGAATTCCACCAACGGAAGAAGTTCCTCCCATGTACCTCCGAAATCTAAGACACACAACCTCAATAAGTCCTCTAGAATACGATTCACCCTCTCGGTTTGGTCGCCCGTCTGAGGATGATATGCGGTGCTCAAACATAACTGAGTCCCTACCGCCTCTTGCAATCTCTTCCAAAACTCGCTAGTGAAGATAGGATCGCGATCGCTCACTATGCTAGAAGGAACACCGTGCAAACAAACTATTTCTCGAATGTATACGGAGGCTAACCGTGGAGTAGTCCTCTTACTCTTCACGGGAATGAAGTGGGCGCTCTTAGTAAGTCTGTCAACCACGACCCAAATCCCCGTATTACCCTTCCTCGATCTTGGTAATCCGTCAACAAAGTCCATCGAAACACTTTCCCACTTCCATTGTGGGACCTCCAATGGGTGAAGCAATCAACCGAGCTTCTTTTGCTCTGCTTTTACTTGTTGGCACACCAAGCATCTAGCAACAAACTCTGCCATGTCCTTCTTCATACCGGCCCAAAAGTAAACTCGTCTCATGTCCATATACATCTTGTCCCCGCCGGGATGGATGGTCATCATCGAACAATGTGCATCATCAAGAATGGTCTTCCTCAAGTTCTCGTCCTGTGGTACACAAAGTCTACCGTCCCTACGTAACCAACCCTTATCATTTAGGGTATACCTACAGAGATGGCTCGATGACTCCCCTCTTTTGAGCTTTTCTACTAACTCAACCAACTGTGGGTCGTCTCGCTGTGCCTCGCCAATCCGTCCCAAAAGCGTAGGTCAGACCTCTAAGGATGCTAGCAAACCGGGTAAAAAGTCAACAGAAGGTTAAAAGTCAAACGTAGAGATGAACTCTAAGCTTCGCCGCTCAACAAACAACGGACTCAAGGACAACCTTTTTCTACTTAAGGCGTCTGCCACCACGTTACCCTTGCCAGGGGTATATGTTATCTCGAAGTCGTAGGATGCTAAGAATTCCATCCACCTTTGCTGCCTTTAGTTCAAGTCCTTCTGAGAGAATAAGTATTTTAACAACTTGTGGTTAGTGAATAATTCGAATTTCTCGCCAAGAAGATAATGACGCCAAGACTTAAGCGCGAAGACAATAGCGGCTAACTTTAGGTCATGTGTAGGGTAATTTCTCTCATGTACTCTCAATTGCCTTCCACCATAGGCTATTACCCTTTCCTCTTGCATTAAGACTGCGCCTAGTCCTGTCCCACAAGCATCGGTATAAATGGTAAATGGCTTACTCCCATCTGGCAACACTAAGACTGGGGCTGTGGTCAAAGCTCTATTTAAACGTTGGAACGCATCATCACAATCTACGTCCCACATGAAAACTAAGTTCTTCTTCGTCAAGCGTGTTAATGGGGCAGATATTTTTGTGAAGTCTTTGATGAACTTCCTATAGTAGCCAGCCAACCCTAAGAAACTCCTCACCTCCGTAGCATTTTTAGGAACCTTCCAATCTTAGATGGACACTATCTTCGCGGGATCTACAGCTATCCCTTCTTTGGAAACCACGTGCCCTAAGAATCGCACTTCCTTCCTCCAAAAGTGACAATTAGAAAATTTAGCTTTAAGGCTATGCACTCGAAGAGTCTCCAACACTTTCCTAAGATGTAGGGCATGCTCTTTCTCGCTTTTAGAAAAGATCAAGATGTCGTCCACAAAGACTACCACGAATCTATTAAGGTACTCCCTAAACACCCTACTCATCAAGTCAACAAAGTATGCGGGGGCGTTTGTCAAACCGAAGGGCATCACAAGCCACTCGAAGAAACCGTCTGGAGTCCTAAATGCAGTCTTGTCTATGCTATCCTCAGCCACTCTCAACTGATGGAATCTAGTAGCTAAGTCCAACTGCGAAAACACTGAGGTGCCAACTAACTGATCGAAGAGATCGTCAATCCTCGGCAGTGGGTGTCTTTCTTCTTAGTAAGCTTATTAAGTTCTCTATAGTGCACAAAAAGCCTAAGGGACCCATCCGCCTTCGTGGCAAATACTACTGGAGCACCCCACTCCGATATACTACGTCTGATGAACCGCTTCTCAAGCAATTCTTTCACTTGCTTACTGAGTTCTATTCTCTCTTGGAGCCATTTGGCGCACTGGTAATGCGACCGGCTTTGCATTATCTACTAGATATATCCGAAAATCTATCTCACGTTTTGGGGGTAAACCCCTCACCTCGTCGAAGACATCAGCTTATTCACGGACTATGGGAACAGAATGTAAATCATCATCGGATGCATCAAGGGATTCTAGGTAGCTAAGCATTACTGGACCTCTACGATCACAAGAAATATCAAGGGTCTTTCCAAAATGAGTCAACAATCTAACTACCCTTCTTTCACAATCTAGGATGGCCCCATATCTAGTTAGCCAATCCATACCTAGAATTAAACCGTAGCCCATGAAGCCAAGAACAAAAGCGTTGCACTCAAACTCAACACCCAAGATAAACACTCTCAAATCCCGATAAATCATAGAAAGAAGAGCCAAACCACCGATAGGATTTGAGACTACTAAGGGATCAGTAACTAGACTAGTATCAAGGTGTAGTGTTTCAACTAATGATGTAGAAATAAACGAATGTGATGTGCCAGAATCGAATAAAGTACGGACATGATGATCAAACAGAAAAACTAAATTTTCAACGGAAATTGCTCTACCTCGTTCTTGCAGCGGTGGGACCACAAGAGCCTGAACTTGTCCCCCTTGCCTGCCCTGGTGCCATAAGAGCCTGCACCTGTCCTCCCGAGGTAGACCCTGCCCTCTGCCATTTCTTTGGGCAGTCCTTAATAAGATGTCCCACCTCGCCACAGTGGAAACAACCAGTCTTCTTTTTCTTCCTACAATCTTTGCTTAGATGGCCGGGTGTCCCACTATTAAATCATCTTTTCTTTCCCTTAGCATTGTTGCCTTTGCCACCTTTCTTGTTTTGTTGTTGCTGTTGCGGCTTCCTTTGATCCCCTTTCTTCTCGGTTGCCTTATTAGCATTGGTGCCCTTCTCCTCTTCATGCATAAGCGACATGTCAACTAGTCTTTCAAAGGTAGCCCCTATGGGGATGTGGGTCATAGCTAACCCATGAAGCGGCTCGTTCAAACCCTTAACAAATCTTAGGGCCTTCTTTTCTGGAGTATTCACCAAGTCCAAGCCAAATCTTGCCAATTGGTTGAATTTGTTGACGTACTCTTTCACCGATAGATTCCCTTGCTTCAGCGCCAAAAACCTTTCCATGTATAGATTCTCTTCAGCCCGCGAGAGAAACTTCACCTCAAACCTCTGCCTAAAATCTAGCCACGTATCGACTGGACGTCTCCCATTAGTGACCTCCCACCAAAACGAGGCCTCATCCTTCATTAGTCAGGCAGCTAGTTGGACTTTTCTTCCATCATCCACTTCAAATATTCCAAACAATTCTTCCACCTCCTTTAGCCAGTTACGAGCTTCAACAAATGTCTCCGTCCCGTGAAAAGGTTTTCCACCCATTGCCCGAAAGTACTTACATATCTTAGCAAAAGTATCGACGCGAGGAGGAGGGGGAGGAGGAGGAGGAGGAGCATTTGCTGGACCTGCGGTGGCGGCCCTAGCCTCGAGATATTGATGAAACCAACAGGGTACATGAACACCCTCTGGTATCTCAGATGCTTCAGACATGCTGAAACGAAAAAGGAAAGATTCAATATAAAAGAACCGAGGGAAAGATATATGGCTCTTGAGGTTATGCTTTCTAAAATAAGCTTTTGTCTTGAAAATACTTTCCTTAAAACATACTTTTGAAGGTACTTCTTTATAAAAACTGTTTTGAAAAATAGTTTTTTCAAAATTCATATCTGTTCTGGTAACCTTCAGCTCTGATACCACGTGTAACACCCCACGTCCATTAATGTCACTCACAAAGGGAATGCATTAACTTCTATGGAGCGTTTTAAGTAAGTATAGAATAGAAACTTAACAACAAGACAGATATAAATAGTACTCAAAGATTTAAAACTTTATTTCATTGCAGCGGAAAACACATATGTTTGCTTACATCATAAAAAACCAGAGTCAAAGTACATAATATCCATCTTGATTACCAAAAGTACATAAATTGAAAGATATAATCCCCAATACAAAATAGCCATAAATAAAAGAGAAGCTGAACTTTACTTCGGCGATCCAAGCAATCTTCTAAAAGCAGAGAAACAGTAGTCCAAAATCAAGCTCCACTGGTGCTAGTTCCAACCTGAGCACCTGGGGGGGAGGGAAGGAAGAAAAGAGGAGGAAACAAAGGGGGTCAGACATAAAGTCTGGCGAGTGCAATAACTTTAACAATATAATCACCAAAGTAACGAGGCTAAGGCATAAGTTGGAAAATCAGGAAATGACCATGAACCATTGAGTATGGCAGAGTGAATATGGAAACAAGATGAACAACGATATCGTTAAAGCACCCCTAAACCACTATAAGATAATTACTATACTACACCAACACTATAGGATAATTGCTATACTGCACCACCACTAGTCACCCTAAGGTTGATCTCGCCTACAAACTTAATAATTATATTGGTAGATTCGTGCACCCCTAGCTTCCTTCATAGGTGCCGTCTGCCCTTATCTCCACTAGGTGTACCCACTACCCACAAGCGATCGGCTCCCTAACTCGTAGATACCCATGCTGGCCCCACAGTGGGGGGTGTATCACTCCCCAAAGTGGCAACCCGATACAACCAACAATGCACGACTTATACCTACACGATGCAATAACGTCTTACCTACCAGACCGGGCCCACACATGCATATGAACCCGTTGGACTTGCGTTGCCACCGCTAACCCGTTTTGGCCTCTTACAGTCAAGCCCAGTATGTGTGTCCCGTCCTCGACTTGGGTCGAGCCCACAAAGATACGTATGGGTTACTGGTTGAAATGGCCCCCCATTACTTGACACAAGCTATCCACCTAAGCTTGGTCCCCTCTAGTACATCCCACTTAACCCACTTCTTATTCATGTTCAATTATATGTTTCAATTTTTGGTTAAGTGTTTCTAATCGTATTTCCAAATGCCACCCAAGGCACCCACTAGATTCCACATGCCACCCAAGGCACCCACTTAACCCCCTCATGTCCCACTACATGTTTATCTGGTTAAGTGTTTCTTAATTCATTAAGACCGTAACCTCATAAAGACCTCTCACATTAGACTGGCATTTGTGGCAGCTGGATTTGCCGGGCGGGTCCAGGTAATCTTACACCACAAAAGAGCCTAACCTCGTGTCTTTACAATTGTTACATATTTAATTTAGGCCTAAGACCTCTCACATTAGACTGGCATTTTTGGCAGTTGGATTTGCCGGGCGGGTCCGGGCAGTCTTACACCACAAAAGAGCCTAACCTCGTGTCTTAGACGATTAATTACTCCTAATTAATCATTCCCCAATTTGAATTACTTTCCCTATTCAAATTATCAATCAATTCCAAATTTAACGATGTCCATAATTGACTCAATTATGTCCATCCATTTATGGTATGTAAAATCATACCAATTTTCATCACAAATTTATTTTATGCCTTTTAAGGCATTTTTCCTAATTAAATCTTTTTAATATTATCCCCTTTACCCCACGTTGTACATTTGTTCGTTTAACGTAAAATATACGTTAGACTCGAACAGTCTAACTCATGGAATAAAGAGAAACTATCACAATATACACATAATTAAAACATAGGTCTAAACATAGGGGTGAACTTGCATATGTGAATGATGTTCTACCTCTAAAACTTGCATAGGCCAAAGTTACAACTTGCACAAACTACATATGTCATGGATCCAAAAGGTGTGAACTTGTTGAGATAATGGTCACAAACTTGCATAAATCATGTATGTCATAGATCTACATCTAAAGGTGTAAACTTGCATAGGCAATAACCCTAAACTGGCATAACATGATTCATATCCCAAACTCATATACTTATATAAAGTTGCATATGTGATTTATGCATCATAACAATGATGTAAACTTGCATCTAACATGTAAATTATCATGTAGAATTTATCATATAACTCACACATGTCATAGCCTAACTTTAGGTCTAAAATTGATGTCACGAAACATGTAAGGTTATACTAACTTGCCTATGATTCTTGTCTAAATCAATATCTAAACTTTCATACAAACTTGTGATCTATTGTATTAATCAACATAACCAAACTAGCATATGAACAACATGATGATTCAACTAGACATAAGCCAATCATAGAATTACAACATGGGTGATAGCATCATAACTTTACATCGTAAATGATAGCATCATAACATAACATCATAGAAATTACAACACAATTCTACAACATAATTACAACATGCAGTAAATAATTCACATCATATCCAAATTATCCGCATCATAACTCAATCCAATTAATTTACTAATTATTTTATTAAAATTATCGAACTCACAACTCAAAGAAGGTCCTGAGTTCTGAATTCTGATTTCTGAAGTTGAATTAGCTTTCCTTTGAAGAAGCTTCGTTGTTAGGGTAGAACTGATTTGATTTGCTGTTCTTCCTCTCTAATTGGTGGCGGCTACTCTAGGGTTCAAGATGACAGCATGACGGCCATAGTTTTAGTTTTAATTTTGATTTAGGGTTTGAGTCTATGGGTCTTTTTATAGAGTTTTGAATTAATTTAAGCCGTCGGATGATCTTACGATTAATCAAAACCATTCAGTCGGGATAGGGTGACACCTCAGCCCTAATGACTCAGCAAGGAGTCAGAAAGGACTTAGCAACATGGGTCACACTGAACCAAAAAGTTGTACAGGCCTACTGCCTTGGCCTTGGCGCACTTGGCAGGTACGCCAGTGCAAATTTGTACTGGCGCACTTCCCAAGTGCGCCAGTGCAAATATTTTTTTTCTTGTTTTGCCACCAAACTTCATTCGTCCATAACTCCTTCATCCAGTACCCGTTTCCCGTTCAGCCAGAATTCCGAGACGAACACAATGGCGCAACCCCATTCCCTTAATTCTCACGTCTGAGATTAATTATTCTTTATTTTAGTTAATTCATTATTCAAAAATCCGGGGTGTTACACATAGAAACTATCCTTATAGACTAGTTTTAAAAATTAGGTTTAGGAGACTCATTGAATCTAAGGATTGTTCGTTCTTTGAAGGCAGGAAGATGAACTGAAGATATAGCCGAAACTTGGAGGATATATGGAAGAGCTTGCATCATGGATCTCTTTAGACATTAGGACTAATATTTATCTTTATGAGATGAGCATAATTACCTTTCGGTAATTGGTTTGACGCTCTTGAAGCGCTTCATGAAGGCCACAACAATCGTCAAAGAGTTGATGGAAACCATCAACAAATTTCTACTTCAACCAAATTTGTGATTAGTGACTTTGGAAAAAGACAACATTGATTAGGTGACATACAAAGGTTGTAGATTTGGTGAGTTATAAAAGTTACGCTATATTTTTTGGGCCTTTCCAATATTAGTGAGACAAAGGAATTGGTTATGACTAGAGCCCATGACGTTTTTTTGCTTTTGTATTTGATAAGATACCTCCACAATATGGAAACTTTGGTAGGTCCTAATAAGAAAATGGGAACTAAACATAACGATTTGTGTCTCATGCCACCGTAAATATTGTGGATCATGAAATTATAAGCTCCGCAATTATGAGTTAGATTGGTTCTAGTTCGTTAGGGAGAAATTTTTATGAAATGCATGAAAATTTATATTTTGAAGCCTTTCTCCTCTAAACTTTTCTTTCCAGAATTAGGATTCTTTAGTCACTTGTTTTAGCTAGATTGGATGAAGGAATTGATTATAGTACTAATTCGCTAACACAGTACACTCATATAGAAATTTTATGCATAATGGGGGTGTTTTGCATACATACAACATTACAGATTACACTAGGACGGAGCTCATTTAGTATGTCTGCAGCACATAATTACATTGAAAAGCGGTTGTTTAAATGGATATATAAAGTAACTTGGTTGTACAACATGTCTGCTATAGCAAATTGTGTTGTTCGCCACTTTAAAAAATTCGGGACGAAAACTCTTTTAAAGAGGGAAGAATGTAACATTCCAAAAAATATATGCCAAATAGACATATAAAACTAAAATAGGTAAATAAATATGTCAAAATTTTGAATATTTAATATTTATGAAATTTGTCCATGAAATTATACCATTACGTTCGTGCCGGTATTCTTATTTTTGTATATATAAAGAACGTTGAAAGTAGAGTCTACATGAAAAATATACAAAAAATTCAAGTTTTCGAATGTGAAATAAAGAAAGTTTGAAATTAAATTTAAATTTCATCTAATGGATAAGAAAAAAAAAATCTATATTTGAAATTCAAACCTAAATGTGCATATACATTGTTAAGTGAGGTGATAAAGATAAAGCATTAATTAACAATTAAATAACACTAATGGATAGTTAATTAAAATGCATGCAATGGTCAAAACACTGCCAGGTATAAGGGGAAGTTGACCACCCCTATATATAGAGGTTGACAACTAGGTCGATCCCTCTAAGGAGGGGAAATGTACCGCATTGCGTAATCAGGTGTGTGGAAGCTAAGGTTTTATAGGTTAAACTTTAGGATAGGGATGCTCTTAACAGTTCAAATTTCATCTTAAGAATCTTGTGGTTCTTATTAGTTCCAGGATTTATAAATCAGACCCTTGACCCTTTCTCCAAATCACCAATTCATGTGGTTAAGCTCTTTGATTCTACCACTTCATTTTTGATCCAGTCTAAGATGAGGTTAGTCTTCTTTATCCTCCTTCATCCTTCTATTTTATTGATTTATATGTCTGGATTTAATATTTGTATAAGTATATGTATCTCTCTTGAATATACATATTTTATTCTAAAAGAAAGGGGACTTGATACAATTCTTATGGAAATAAATCATAGGTGTTATGGGTAGGGGTTGAGACAACTTCAATCTCCAAAGGTCATTAGAGAAATCTTTATAGTTTTCTTTTAATCTTTCTTTGTTTAGTTAAAATTGTGGATTGGGTATACATAAAGAGATTTGAGGATATATGAAAATAAAATCAAAATCCCCTCAAACCCTAAATATAATGGAAGTGTCAATCTTTTGTGTTTGTAAGGATTTTAGGTTGTGAATGCAAATTTAAGGCAATTTTGTGTTCTTGTTATAAATCTCAAACAAATCTAGTATCTTTTACTTTCTTTCCATTACTCATTCAAAGCTTAAATTAACATAAAAATGACGGATTAAGGAAAAATAAACTATGCACAATTCAAATCCTTATTTTATTTGTAAAATATTGAGTTTAAAGGCAATAAAATACATGTAATCTAAATCCTTATATTTATATAAAGTTTATAAAAAATGAAAGAAAGAGAAGTAGAACGAGAATAAAATTATACATGTATTATTTATAAACAAGTCCCTTTTGTTTACTGAAGTAATCAGAGATCCAAGAATACAAGTCTTATAATGACGCGCTTTTGTGGCCTGTTATTCCTATTTTTTGTTCTTTTGTGCTGTATTCCAAACTATAAATCTATGATTTTGTGTACAGGTTGAAATTTCTCAAGATTAATGCACTATTTTATATGCTCCTTATGCGTCACTATTAATATTTAATATAGTGTAACCTAGTATTGTAAATATGTATTAATCGTTGAAAAAATAGGTTATTCGAATTAAATGTACCTATTAGAAAACTAAGTTTAATGTGTATTAATAGCTTTTACTTTGTATTCAATGACTTGAGGAAACACGCTTAACCCCTTATTGTAGTAAAAGTATACCCTAACAATCTAACTATCGAAAACCATAAAAAGGTTGTTAATGTGAAATATCTAGTGCCATGGGCCATTTAACATATGAAGGCTTTCTACGAGGTTAGTAATTAAGTAGCTGACCTACATTAAGGGGTATTAAGTGGTTAGGAATCACTTATTTCCTTATAAATATATCCTTAAGAGTACGAGATTGGACCCACCCTTATTAGGTATTAAGTGATCTATGTGTCCTCCTTTCCCTATTCGAAGTATTAAATGGCCTCTAAGTTGAGCAAGTAGTTATCCTGAAGTTTTCTACTTCCTCTATGTTGACTAGTGAGGGTCGACCATAGGATAGGCTTGTAAAGGCCCGAAAATTCATACCATTTGAGCTGACTGAATATAACTCATGTCCAACCCAAACTGCATGAAAATATGAATCTTTAATAGAAAGAAGTTAGAGGATGAGAAATAGAAAATATAGAAAATTAGAATAGAATAAAATAGATAAAAGGTAGAACTGAATAATGTCACAGAATCTCACAATCATAGCAGAATAAAATATAATATATATACTTGGTTTACTTTTCAAAATCCTTTTTGAAAGAAAAGATAATCGTAAGACTGATCCACATATAAAAATGGATGGTTTTTACCTTACGATAACCCAAAACATCTTTATATCTAAACTCTTCTGATATTATAAAGTGTATAAATCAAATAAATAGCAATATAGCTGAACGCTTGCATCTCACGCTCTATATACATAGTATAAAATCAAACTGTGAGCGCTTATTGGATAATGGATTTCCAACTATGACAAGGTATGGAACCACCTTCTGATAGTGTATCTTTAGAGAGAAATACACTGAGTTCAACAAAAACATCTTGCAACCCGGCCACACATGACCGACCACTCATTTCTGTTGAGTGTATCGAATAAATTATCACGTTATGGTTGGTACGGACATAACCATTTCCTGGGAGATGCAGAAGAGAAATAAGAACAAATAGAAATTTCTCTAGATGGTGACAATATACCCTAATGGGAGCTACCTACTTAGCCATGTTGCATGTCCGATTTTTTTTCATTTCCTGGTTGACGAGGCTTGATGCTACACTTACCTTTGACAAAACATTTCTTTATTTACTTTGAATGCCACATCGTCAAAACCACCAACCACTAATTGATTTACCCAAAAATTTATTATGGGTATAAAGCAGGAGAAACAAATTCCTCTGGCACCAACATAAATACGTTTGAAGAGACCAACGTTCATGATCGGTTAGGCATACTCTGTTAGACATTCATCCATACAAGTTGTCCTAGGACTGGACAAATCGAAGGCACTATCTTGTAAATCCATCTTTGGAAATTTCTACCTAAGATAGATAAAGAAACACTTGCATATCTCTGTCTTCAATAGTCTTCAATAATCTATGACTCGCAACGTATATATCGTATAGAAGTGGAATTTAGATTCTGGTCTCTTCGAAAACGACAACGAAAAGGTCTAGATTTGGTAGTCGGTGATTTAACTATCAGATATGTAATAAAACAAACAGATTCATTTCCATTGGATCTGCTAAGCTTATTTAAATAATCTAAATTATTTATAATTCAAACATCAACTTATATACATATATTTATCTATTTGAAAATATAAGTGTTAATTTACTTAGAAAACTCTTATTATCAAATCTTACATGATAATCTCACTTTTTCATATACATTTCATAGCTGAAAACGATATTCACCTTTAACACTCATTTCGAACAAAAACTAATACTATTTATCGGATAATAGTGAAATCGTTCAAGTTGGGGTATTTTAATTACCTCTCAGACCTTGAGTCGAAATCATTCTTATTGTTAAGATTTGTAGAAGTTTGATACCCAAAATATTCAACACCCCAGAATTTGTAAATCCAATTTGATTTTCAAATCTTAAACCATTTTCCCAAAACAACGTTGTTGTTTCGAACCATTTCCAAAATTAACTTGATTAACTTAAATATTAAATCATGGAATTTAATCTAATAAATTAACTTGATTTCCTTATCCTTTTATGATTAAATTATCTTTAAAAACTTACCCAATTAAGACATTAATTAAGTTAAAAACATCATTCTAGGAAAATTTATCCAAATTTAAATTATTATTAAATCACACCATTCCTACCCAATCTGTTAATTTAAACATTATCAAGTTTTTAAACAACCATTTATTAATTCCTCTTTTATTAAATTAATTGAAACTAATTAATTTAATAATCAATTCCCATTTAACGGTTGATTTGAATCAACCCTAAACAATCTGATTAGCGAATTATAATTAATCTTTCTTTTTAAAGTAATAAATAATATAATAAAATTAAAATAATCCATTTAATTGTTTCTTAAAAACAATTAATATTCAATTATTAAAACATCAGTTTATTTCTAAGTTACTTTACAGAAATTATAACTTAGCAGTTCCAATGGTATATAACAGTTCTTATAACAGACGACATTCAAATCATTAACCCATTTTGCACAACAACCATGTAAGTGAAATTCGGTGTTATCAACTGATAATATAATATCTCAATAACAAATATTAACTGATAAAATATGTCTAACTAATATAATAGTAGAACAATGTTTATTTCTTCGAATTGGGTGTCCAAATAATTTCATCAATCAAATATATAGTGGAACGTTGTTTATTTCCATTAATTAATGTCAAATAAAAATATTAAATAACAATAACGTAATTAAACACAACTAAATTAATCAATCATTTATTTAACAATCAATTCAGCATTTACTGCATTTACATATCATAATTGATCAGTAGTTTACATGATAATTTAGTTCATGACTAAATTTACGTTCGATTAAATTTAAACGATGTTTAGTATAAAAATCATTTTAGTTATTTAATAAATCAATATATTTAAAACTCGGTAACTACGTCAGGTTATACTAATGTTCGAGAAGACCATACAGACACGCGAGCCAAATCCACTCGAACACGTCTTCTTGATCTAACACACATAAACACACACACACACACACACACACACACACATATATATGTATATAATTTAAATATCTATTTATATTTTATTTACATTTTTATTTTAAATTTAAACATCTTTCTTCTTTATAATTATTGTAATGGGCTGAGACCCATTTAAAACAACCCATGCCTATATATATATATATGTGTGTGTGTGTGTGTGTGTGTGTTTACTGATATATATAACTTACTTAAAAATAAATTTCCCTATATTTTTTTAAGATGTGCTTAACCCGGGCCCAATGAATCCCCACAGAAACAAATACGCACAGCTCCAGGTGAAATACAAAAGCCATGCACCCCTTCTTGCTGTTTCTTTATTTTTGTTTCTTCCTTCCCTCTTGTTTTTTCCCTTTCATTTCTTTTGTTTATATAAATATTTTTTTAAATTTAAAAACAACATGGGCTGAGCCCACCCCAGAATCCATGACCCATGTATTACCCAAAACGTCGCACCCTATTTCCTTTCCTCTTCTCCTGTTTCTTCTGTTCGAACACAAACTAGTGCACGTCCGTGCATTTGTGCACTAGTGTCGTCGAACCAGTAACCGGAGAGCCACCGCTACCCACCCTGCATGTTATATCAACGTTCGCGATCGCCAACGACCCATCACTTCATCCCTAGAACTACTCCTCTCTGAAAACCATTCTCCACCATTTACATCGAAACAAGGTTTCCAGATCGACCCCAAAAACCCTCCACCCCGGCCAACTCCAATAACTAACTCACCTGAAACCACCACCGGTTGATTCCCCGACCTCCCACACACCTCCATGTCAATTTCTATTGAACTAAATCATCTCCCTCACTCACACGATCCAATCAAAGATCAACACCTAAAATTTACCCAAAAATCTAAATCCACCTCGCCTGGCTTCCTCTGACCAACGGAAAACTCTTTTCACTTCACGCGCACCTTCTGCTTACCCCTAGGAAGCTTCACCCATAGCAGTTTTCAACATTTTTCACTCAATCGACTATTTTTAATTTTTAAAGCTAAGTGGCAGTTTTTAAAGAACTAAACAGAGCTTATTCTTACCTTGTTTCGAGGCTTTTAATTCCTTCTAAGATTGCACTTCTTTCTGTTTTAGTGAAGATCAAATGGATTCAAAAACATTAAAACATATACATAAGTCTGTACTACCATATATACATATATAATAGATTTTAAAGGGAAAGGATTTTACTTACCTATGTTATAAACTATCATATGTATTTCTAGTTTTATATTTAGTTTGGAACATATCAACTCATTCATATAAACATATAAATATTTTTCAAATCTGTAAACAAGTGGAGGGGAAATTTACTCACTAATGTGCACAGTTCCAAGTTATTAATTTGATGCATTTCCAGTTACTAAGTTTACAAGAAAACATGTAAACAAGGATAGTTTTAAAAGGAAAAAATGAGTTGTACTTACATATGCTCATTAGTCTGGTTATTTTAGTTTCCAGGTTTATACTAGCTTAATCTAGTACATTTAAAACCATATATGCATATGTTTATATGCTACTATACACCAACATAAATAGTTAAGTGGGGTGTTAAGGGAGTTATACTTACAAATGTTATGTACTGTTATATGCCATCCATTTCCAGGCTTATACAATGGTCACAGAGTATAAACATACTACATTCTGATGTATAGTATATATACACATCATTTTATATATCACTTAGTAACAGATTAAACTGAAAAAAATAACAAAAGGGTTTACTCACAAATGTTTACTGTTTTGGTACTAGATTTATAAGCTTCAGGTGCCATAGTTTTTCTGCCATTGTTTTCTGGCTTTGCTCCAGATTTTAGGTAAAAATGTGAGTTTGTGATGAGAAGCCACTGTATTTATATATGAATACTAGCGGTAACTACAGGGTGGCTTATATGGGCAAATGGGATTGGTTTTCAGCTTTGCAGGGGAGGCCTAGACTGCTGTTTTGAAGTAATGTATGTTAAGGCATAGGATGAGATGTTATGTGGAGGCATTTCACATTGATATACTTCCAGTAATATGAAGTGCATAGTAGGTAATTTGTTGTACATAATTTGTGTACAACCATGTGCGCAAATACTATAAATAACTCAAGACTTAGCTTCTATAAGGTGTGGTTTAGGCAACTATATGTACATTTGAGGGAAAAGAATTGTGCTTCGGTTATTAGAAGCTACGACCATATGCAAAAGTATTTAAAAGGTAACTTAGCTCTTAAGGAAATTATGCGAGGATGCCTATAACTTTAGTTTCAAATTTCATTTGGTTTGGTACTAGCACAAGTACAAAATAGCAAAAAAACAAGATTTGTCCTTTAGTCATGTATAGCATCTTAAAAGCAATATGCAGTCCTATGTGCCCATGGGTTTATATGCCTACCTAAATGATGTTAAGGCATGTGCTAAACTAGGCTTTCCTACCCATGTATATGGAAAAAAAATATAGTTAGTTACTTCAATGCAAAGCAAACATGTGTGCATTAAATTTCTTATGTACTTGATTTCCTATGTATTTAATGTTAATCCATAAAATATGGATCAAAGGTAATAAATATGTTTAGGTCGTTATAAGCCTTTAGGTCGCGGTAGAACTTCTTACTAGTTTAGCCCGTTACAAGTATTTAGGTCGTTACAGTGCTCTAGCCAGTTCACATGGAATGGGTCGCTAAGTCTCTCTGGGTCGCCCTGTTCTTAGTTCGTTATAAGTCCTTAACACTCCAAATTATCTAACACGCCTAAAGCTTTAGCCCGCTCCATATTGCCTTAGTACGAGCCGCCTCATATCAAAAGCTCTAGATCTCTCCGCCTTGTCTTAGCCCGTTCTTCCCTGCTCTAGCTCGCCCCGTATTGCTTTAGCTTGTGCCGTCTTAGGACCAGATTGAATTGGGTCATTCTGGCGGCCTAAGGAGTGTAGAAGATAATTACAACTCTGCCACCTGGTCCGAATCTCACCTATAAATACCCCACTTCACAATCATTTAAAGGGGATCCAATTTCATTCCTACCACAAAGTGCCGGCAAATTTGAAGCTCTACTCTAACTTTATTAATGGCCTCCATGGATCTAACAACTTCTCTCCAAGTTCATACGGATTAAATCTCAATCAAGCTCCATGAGAAATCTCTTCAACATTATTCAAGGAATCTCTAATCTTTACTAATACTCTCTAAATTCAGATTTAACACAAAATTTCTATCAAATCATGGTAGAGTATCAATGTGCCTAAGTGATTGAAGATTCATACATCCACCATCACAAAGCTAGAGATCTCTCCAATTTCTTTGCTAAGTTCAAGTGAAGTTAGATCATAAAGAGAGTGAAAAGAGAGGAAAAAGAGAGATGAATGTAAAGAGAAAATTCATGTATATTGTAAAACAAAGAGTCATAATGAGAAATGATTGAAAAGTGAACGTAGATTCATTTTATATCGAACCATTATAACAATTCCTTTGTGTTCTTACTTTTATGCTCTTTATTTTGTAATTACGCGGTTCTATATTCTAATCTAACCATTTGGTGTAGTGCTCATATAACACCGTTGATGTTGAAACGAATTTTTGTTTTAACATTTGGCACCCACCGTGGGGCCACGTTTGCAATTTTTCCTCTTTCACTCCCTCTTAAGGTTGAAAACGTCGCATTGAAGTTCTAAACTACCGCCTTTTCCGAAATCATGGAAAAATCTAAGAAGACCATGAGTAAGAATGTTGGAAATACGACAACATTCTAATGAAGAAACTCCACTTACCAACCATTTTGAAGTTGGTGAAGACTCGGCAAATGGAGCCTGTGTGACTAAAAGTGAGATAATGTCGTCATCTCCAACATGAATCAACGAATGGATGCTTCCACTAAAGCTATGATGGAGAAGCTTGATGCCATCCTTAATGCTCGACCAAATTCAGCTCCTTCGAAAGTCCATGTTGATCTCGAAGAAAATGGCAACTTTCTGCTTCTAATCTTAACAGCCACGACAACATGGAGAATGACAATGATCGGGTGAGTGACAAGGACAAAGCTAATGTTGAAAACTCGGAGCCAAAAGCTAAAAATCATTCCGAGATGAAAGGCCAAAAGGTCAACAATCCCGTCACAAGGGCACCTCCTCATCGGGAAGGGAAAAGACATGAACTCTCTAACCATGATCGCATGCCTAGACGAACGTTTGGTAAAGAGCTCAGCTTTGCAGAGCGTCATAACACTGAAGAGTACATCTCGCACATGATAGAGTAAATCATAAAGAAGAATCAAGCTTGCAATGGAGATGAAAGGGAATGGGACTTCTCTCATGATAGGACTCCATTTACTGAAAGAATCCTTGAAGCAGAGTGTCTAAAGAAGTTTAATCTTCCGACTTTGCCACCGTACAATGGCCTTGTTAATCCAAACTACTTTCTGTTCAATACGAATGGCATATGAGTGCAGCTAAGGCGACTGATGAAATGAGATGCACATACTTACCTCTCTACTTAGAAGGTGCTGCATCATTATGATTCACAAAGCTGTCACATAAATCCATAGATTGATTCTACGACTTCACCAAAAATTTCAAGGAACAGTTCCGCTTGTATGCTACCAAAGCCAAGGATGCTATAACACTTTCAGCAATGAAGCAAAATCCAGGGGAATCTGCTAAAGCTTTTCTCAGTCGATTCAACGTCGCTTTGTACAAAGTGAGAAATCTAGAACCTCACATAATTCTCAGGTCCTTAATCAACGCTATAGATGAAAAAAGAGAATTTGGTAGATGGATTAAAATGAAAGAACCAACCACGCTTGAGAAGTTCTATAAAAAAGCCTAGGAGTACATGAGAGTCAACACTAATCCTGTGCCTCTACATATTATTGATGCTAACCCGCTTCTTGAGGCTCCCAAAAATGTCGTTATCCAGTACCGATAGAAGAGTGTTCAGGGGCAGAAGCTCATCAATGATGGGAACAACAACAAGGCTAATAAGAAGTCCCCCCTTTTCAATTCATCAGAGCTGACGCCTTTGAATGACACTCTCGAGAATATCTACCTTGCAACAAAGAATTCAAAAGAGTATGTTGAGCCAAATTCGATAATGATAAGCGACAAAGCAACAAACTCGGGGAAGTTCTGTAGATTTCATAACCAACCTAGTCATAACACTAACGAGTGTCGACACCTGAAGAACCTTATCGAGGATTTGATCAGGAAAAATAGGCAGTAGTAGTATGTAAAGAATCTGCAGGCCTTGGATCCTTCAACAACTCCCCAGGGGTAAGGGGCATCAAATGGTTAGTCTGGGCCAAGCAATGGAGCTTCTGCTCAAACCAATCCAAGGCCGATCGTCAACTGACAAATTTGGGTGATGCTCCAATTTCAAATGGCTCAGAATAAGCAATCAACGTCGCCACCTCTTTATTTCATGCTCTATTTCCTGCTTTGGTCCGTGCTTTACTTCACGTTTTACTTTCTGTTATATTCAAAACTTCTTGTAAATAGTCTGTAATAATCTGCAAGTGATGCATTGGGCATTAACTCTATGACTAAAAGCATATTGGTCTGAAAGAATTCCTTGCCTGTAAAATTATATGTCAAATCAAAACTTTCTTAAAAGATTGTTTCATATTGCCAGCCATCTGTTGAGCGCTTGTTCCTGTAACATTGTGACCCCAACAAGGCTAATTCAAGAGCCAAATGATATAAATATCGACATGCACAAACATTAAGATAGAAAAGCACCGCCTTGAAAAGTGAATGGGAAAGTCGCAAAGATTCAGACAACGAACAAGCGCCACAGCAAACAAACATAAGAGTTGTAGCTTATATTGAAGAGGCATTTCCTTAAGTGAGAAGTTCAAAGCACCAGTTTCTAAAGAAGAAACATTCTGTCAAATCGAAAATTCGACAAATGAACTGATAGCTTCGCCATAAAATAATATAACAGCCACTCGGTTCACTTGCGTAACATCTGGAATCTCCAGATGTGAAAAGTATAATCCATTCATATAACATATGAAAAAGTCAGATGTGAAGAATGATCAATCCACATGCGTAGCATCTGGAATCTCCAGATGTGAAAAGTACAATCCATTCACGTAACATCTGAAAAAGTCAGATGCGAAGAATGATCAATTCACTTGCGTAGCATCTGGAATCTCCAAAATTGGAAAGTATAATACATTCACGTAACATCTGAAAAAGTCAGATGTGAAGAATGATCAATCCACTTGTGTAGCATATCTGGAATCTCCAGATGTGAAAAGTATAATCCATTCACGTAACATCTGAAAAAGTCAGATGTGAAGAATGATCAATCCACTTGCGTAGCATCTGGAATCTCCAGATGTGAAAAGTATAATCCATTCATATAATGTAACACCCCGAATTTTCAATTAACATTAAATTAATAAATTAAAGTATAATTTTAAATGAATGAATTAAGGGAAACGGGTTACGCCAATGCGTTCGTCTTGGAATTCTGCTTGAGATTGAGTCTGAGTTTGCGTAAATCAGACTCCGTATGAAGGGGTTATGACCTTCCGAAGTTTCAGAATTCAATTCAAAATTCAAACAGTTCAAAATTCGAAAACAGACCCAAATTGGGCTGGGCGAAAAAATTCCCGCCCCGGACCCAGGTCGACCAAGGGGTCGACCTGGGTACCCAACCCCTTGGGGGTCGACCTGGGTACCCAGGTCAACCAAGGGGTCGACCTGGGGGTCGACCTGCCCAGTCGACCTAGTTAGGTCTTGGCTGGCCTGATCGGTTTCTGGTCGAATTTCTGAGCTCTGGTGTGTCACTAGGGCTGATTTGTCACTTTTTGATTGGCTCCACTTGGTGTGTATGGTCTGGATTCACTCTATGATCATCTGACGGCTCAAATCAATCTGAAATTCTATAAATACAACCTAACACCCAACCTAAATTCACACAAATAAAATAAAACTAGAGCCGTCATGTTGCCGGGAAGAAACTAAGAGTAGCCGTCGGTTGGAGAAAGCTTAGAGACGAGCAAAACTAAAGTAAAAACAAGAATCAAACAACGTTTATCTACCCAAAGGAAAGCATTGCAAATTCAGAACTCAGAATCCAGAATTCAAGTTCGTCGTTTGTTGTAAGTATAGTGGTTTTTCCGAAGGAAATAAAATTAAGACTTGATTCGATGTAAAGTGGAAATGGAATTTTACTATTGTATAACGACGATACTATTTCATATCTGTGTATTTCAATGATTGTATTGTGAATGGTATTGGGATGTTTGTGGTATAATTGATTTGATGTTGATCCTATTGTACATTTAGAATGAAAGCAACATCACATACAAGTATACGGTTAATGTCAGAATTTACACCTATATGTTTATACGTTTAACATAGGTTGTATACATTTTTCTAAGTCCAAGTTAAGACTTATATACACATGTTCTATGTTAAGACCATTATGCCTACATGATTAAATCCCATGTATATGCTCTTATGTTCTTTGCAAGTTTGTAATTGGGTCCATGCGAAGTACCATTTAGTTTCACACGGTTATTGCAAGTTTCATGTTATAAAAGGATACATGATTTGATCTAGTTCACGCTTTTGGGTTAATGTCAAAAATAGACATTTCTATGGACATGTAATAACTTTGTCACATGCCAGTTGTGTTTGAAGTTATGCCTAGATAAAAATATGTTTAGACGTATGTTTTATGTAGGTCTAAATTATGCCATTTTATGTGACACCTATTTAATTAGATTCTTATTTGAATGCAAGTTCACATGACAAGTTGAAACCCATGATTTATGACAATTAGATCGCAAAGTTGCAAGTTCATATATTACACACCCTTTATGTTATTTAGAATATTTCATATTCTTGGCTTTCCCTTCTATGTTTATAAGTTGGGCTGAAATATCTAGCCCAATATTCATTATAATCTTGCGAACGTACTAACGGGGGAAAATATCATTAGGATTAAACATGAAAGATATATGTGTTGGCATGTTTGGCACATGCTAATGATTGGTGACATTTAAATGGTATGAATTGCCATGCCTGAAAAGCTAACGAACTTGGAAAATGGGCAATAACCTTTACATATAACAAGTAAAAGAGACAAATATGTAAATTTAGAAAATACGAGTATGCTTAACCCGAGGTTGGATTGAGTTGTGATGTAAATCTGCCTGGACCTGCCCGACTGTCCAGTAATCACAACAATACCTATCCAATGTAGGCAGTTAAGCATTGAGCCCAATAAGGACCCGAGGTTAGATTGAGTTACGATGTAAACCTGCCCGGAACCGACCGGCACATCCAGTAACCGTAACAATACCTGTCTAATGTGAGTGGTCGATGCTTTAACTAATTAAAGTTAAGGACAGACAAGTCAGGATGGTAGGGTTAAGTTAACTAAAACACTTAACCAATTCAACATGTTAATTAAATTGATGGGTGGGGTTAGGTTAATACAAATACTTAACCACTTAACTTGTTTGACTAGAAAACCCTAGTAACGGGGACCCATTTCAGCAGTAACCCAATTAGGTATCACGGTACCCTGAAACTAGGCAGGGTGGGGCAGATTACTGGGCTGATTGTAAGCGGTCAAAAGCGACGGAGGTTGGGGCAGCAGTGTAGGTTCTAACGGAGTGCGGGTGTGCACACACTTCGGAGCAGACAAACAGGGCACTGGGCACCAGTAGTGTAACCTATGCGTTCTAGAATTGTGTCGGGCTGCCACCATGGGACTTGATACACCTCATGGTGGGACCAGCATAGGTATCTAAAATCATTGGGGGCCGTATGACACATATGATTTTGCGAATTTGAGCCGATCTTTAAAAAGGGGATCACTTCACCCCGATCATGGGGCGCCAATCAGAACAAATACAGGTAGGTGGAGAGATATAGTGTGGGGTGCGATAGTATATTCGGTTCGAAACTTCTTTATCTTAGCTTATTATACTTTCCTGTTTCCAGTTTATACCTATCATGCCCTTTTTCTTATTCTCATACTGAAGAGTCACTAGACTTACCAGGCTTTATGTCTAACTCTATTTTTCTTTCATCTTCTTTTCTTTCGTTCCCCACTCCCAGGTCCACAGGGAGGAAACAACCCAGCTTAGTCAGACTCTTTGCAAGCTTCAAGATAGTAGATGTATGGTTTGGACTCTCTTTCCTTGGCTATGGCTTTTGGACACATTCTATGGGGATTTATGCAGCTTTAATTATGTTTTATGCTTCTTTATCTAAAAACCAAGTAAGAAATGATGATGTAATGTTTTGGAAGTTATTGTGAGACAATTATGGAAATGTTTTGTATGAACACGTATTTAGGAAATGAAAGTCTGTTTGTTTTCCGCTGCTTATATATATATGTGTTTATATTTGTCTTGTGTTTTATCTGTGACGTTTACTTATAAACCTCCACCAAAGTTAAGGAATTCCCTTTGTGGGTGACCTTAATGGAGGTGGGGTGTTTCACTTGGTATCAGAGCACAGGTTTACCAGATTAGATAAAGGTTTTCGAAACTATTTCAAAAAAAAAGATGTTTAAAGAAGCATTTTTTTTCAAGAAAAAGCGTTGTTTTTAAAAGGCATAATTCCCCAAAGCCATACGCACTATCTCACTTTCCTTTTGTCTTGAATCTTTCCTTTTTGTTTCAGCATGTTTGGAGATCTTAACCTTCCAGAAGGAGTACCGATACCTGGTTGGTTCCGAAGGTACCTAGAGGCTAGTGCCAATGGTGCGAGCCTAGCAGACATTCCTCCTCCCACAGTGGCAGCGGTTCCTCCTCCTCCTCCTTGTGGAAATACTTCCGCTAAGACGTGTAAAGACTTCAAGGCTATGGGTGGAAAGGACTTTTATGGAACTGAATCCTTTGTGGTAGCAAGGAACTGGCTGAAGGAGACCGAATATTTGTTCGTCATCTTCGAAGTTGACGACAGGCAAAAGATACAGCTAGTAGTGTGGTTGCTTAAAGACGAAGCTTCTTATTGGTGGGAGGTTACCCATGCTGAGAGGCTAGTGGAAACTTTGGAAGATTTCAGGATGAGGTTTGAGATGAAATTCCTCTCCCAAGCTGAAAGAAGCCTGCAGATGGAGAAGTTCCTAACTCTTAAACAAGGGAGTATGATGATCATGGAATATGTCAATCAGTTTAATCAGCTGGCCAGATTTGGGCTGGATTTAGTAAACACCCAACACAAGAAGGCCCTTCGCTTCGTCAAAGGTCTGAATGAGCCTCTACACAGCCTTGCTATGACCCATATACCCACGGGAGTGACTTATGAAAGCTTGGTGGACATGGCGCTGCTACATGAGGAAGATAAAGGCAAGAAAGAGGCAAAAGCAGAAGTGCCTCAAGACAAGAAGGGGGAAGGGTCACAGAACAAGAAGGCTGATTCAAAGAAAGGCGGGAAGAACAACAAACCCCGTGAAAAGAGAAAGTGTAATTTCTGTGGCATTGTTGGACATATAGTGAAAGACTGCAGAAAGAAGAAGGCGAAGATGAACAGTGGTTGTTTCCATTGTAGTGAGACTGGACACATGGCTAAGGACTGCCCAAAGAAGCGAGGTCAGGGACAGAGGACTGGATCCACTTCAGGGGGACAGGTTCACGCGTTGGCGGCACCTCCGCAGGAACGAGGTAGAAATATTTCCGTAGAAAGCTTAGTTTATCATTATGATCATCCAGTTCACACTCTCTTTGATTCTGCCGCATCATACTCCTTTATTTCATCTGCTTTAGTCGAATCTCTGCACCTAAACACTAGTATGGTAGAGGATCCTTTGGTTGTTTCAAATCCAATTGAGGGCTCAGCTTATTTGTCAATAGTTTGTTTGGATTTGAAAATTTCTATTCTAAGTGTTGAGTTTAGATGTAGTTCCTTTGTTTTGGGTTCCTCGGGATATGGATTGATATTAGGCATGGACTGGTCATCCAATAATGGTGACATTCTTGATTGTGAGAAGAGAGTGGTTAGACTCTTGACTCGGCTCGGTAACACTGTAGAAATTTCTTGTAATCCCTTGAATGTTGTTATGCTTAGTTATCTAGAGTCGCTTGATGCTTCTGTTGAGAATTTGCAGTCAGTTACAGTGGTCCGTGAATATCCGGATGTCTTTGAAGAGGTGAAGGCCTTACCTCCGAGGCAGGAAATAGACTTCCGCATATATCTTATTGATAATGTAAAGCCCGTAGCTTTACCTGTTAGACACATGGCTCCAAAGGAGAGAAAGGAGCTTAGTAAGCAAGTTAAGGAGCTTCTCGAGAAGGGGTTTATAAGGCGGAGTATCTCGGAATGGGTTGCTCCAGTGGTGTTCGCCACCAAAGAAGATGGCTCACTATGTCTTTGTGTGGACTATAGGAATCTAAACAAGCTGACTAAGAAGAATAGACACCCGCTTCCCAGAATAGACGATTTGTTTGATCAGCTTGTAGGTGCGTCGGTTTTCTCCCAACTTGATCTGGCTACTGAGTTCCATCAGCTAAGGGTAGCTGAAGATAGCATTGATAAGACGGCGTTCAGAACCCCAGATGGTTTCTTCGAGTGGCTTGTCATGCCTTTCGGTTTTACAAACGCATCCGCTTATTTCGTGGACCTTATGAGCAGGATGTTCAGAGAATTCCTCAACAAGTTTGTGGTTGTCTTCATAGACGATATTTTGATCTTCTCAAAGGATGAGGAAAAGCATGTTCAGCATTTAAAGGAAATCAAGGATACTCTCCGGGCACATCAGCTAAAAGCAAAATTCTCCAAGTGCCACTTCTGGAGAGAAGAAGTAAGGTTTCTTAGACATGTAGTGTCCAAAGAGGGGTTAGCTGTGGACCCTGCGAAAGTGGTGGCGGTGCAAGATTGGAAGACACTAAGAAATGCAACCGAAGTCCGAAGCTTTCTTGGGCTAGCAGGTTTTTACTGAAAGTTCATTAGAAATTTTGCGAATATCTCAGCTCCACTCACAAGGCTAACAAAGAAGAATCTAGCATTCGCTTGGGATTTGGATTGTGAGTTTGCTTTCCAACGATTGAAAAGGGCTCTCACAACAGCCCCAGTTCTTACATTACCAGATGGAAGCAAGATGTTTACAGTATACATGGATGCTTGTGGCACAGGACTAGGCGCTGTTCTGATGCAAGAAGGGAAGGTAAGCTTATGGTGGAAGACAATTGAAAGTTCATGAAAAGAACTACCCAATCCACAATCTTGAGTTAGCCGCCATCGTCTTTGCACTTAAGTCTTGGCGCCATTATCTCCTAGGTGAGAAGTTTGAATTATATACTGACCATAAATCATTGAAGTATCTTTTCTCGCAGAAAGATCTTAACTTGAGGCAACAAAGGTGGATGGAGTTTCTTGCCTCGTATGATTTTGAGATTTCCTATACTCTTGGCGAGGGCAACGTAGTAGCAGACGCCTTGAGTAGAAAGAAGCTGACCTTAAGCCCTCTCTTTGTAGAAAGGCAAAGCTTGGAGTAGATAGCCAGTTTTGACTTTAGGCCCTCCTCTGATTTTGTACCTGGTTTATTGGCATTACTAGAAGTACGGCCCACTCTTTTAGACTCAATAGGGGCCGCACAACGCGAAGACCCTCAGCTTGTTGATGTGATTGATAAGCTAATTAGGGGTGAAACTTCCAGTCACCTCAATAGGTACTCCATCGATGATAAGGGTTGGCTGAGGCGAGATGGAAGATTATGCGTCCCACAAGCAAGGGATTTGGTAAAGATGGTTCTCGAAGAAGCACACCATTCCAAGATGACAATACACCCAGGTGGAGACAAGATGTACAAAGACGTAAAGAGAGTTTTCTTTTGGAACGGCATGAAGGTGGACGTGGCAGATTTCGTTTCTAATTGCATGATATGCCAACAGGTCAAGGCGGAACAAAAGAAGCCTGGGGGACTGCTTCATCCTCTAGAAGTCCCGCAATGGAAGTGGGATAGCATTTCAATGGACTTCATTGATGGGTTGCCTAAGTCAAGAAGGGGCAACACTAGCATTTAAGTAATAATGGACATGCTCACAAAAAGCGCCCACTTTATACCTGTCAAGAGTAGAAGGACTGCCTCATCTTTGGCATCTCTTTATCTCAAGGAAATAATTCGACTCCATGGAATACCCTCCAGCATAGTGAATGACCGAGATCCTATCTTTACAAGCGAGTTTTGGCGGAGTCTTCAAGAAGCTATAGGCACACAGTTATGCTTGAGCATGGCCTATCACCCCCAAACTGATGGTCAGATGGAAATGGTGAATAGAGTATTAGAAGATCTTTTGAGACTGTGCGTTCTTGACTTTGGAGGGACATGAGAGGATCATCTTACTTTAGTGGAATCACTACAACAAAAACACCATATTACAACTTTAATTTTACAACTGTGGGAAAAACACAGTTGTAATAAATGTTTTTTACAACAGTCAATTCCCTAAAGTTGTAATAAACATATTTTCACAACTTTTCAGTTTGTTAGTTGTAATAGATGCCTATTACAAACTTCATGTTTATAATATCTATATTTAATAACTAATTATATTAATATTTAATAATAATTAATAATAAACTTAGGAATCGATGATATTTATTAATTATTATTTAATATTTTAGAATATTTAATGATTCAAATAATTTAAATTTCAGAAATTTTATAAAGTAAACTTAGTAGTATTCATAAAATAAATAAAAAATTGAAATTTTCATAATATTAAAAAGTACAAAGATTAAAAAATTTATAAAATATTCAAAATTTCAGAAAATTATAAGTACAATAATAATTCAATATTTAAAAAATATGAATATTAATTTGCAAAATTTATAGTTTTAAATGTATCCTGAACAATATAATTTTAACATGCGTTTTTTCAATGTTCTGAACGATGGAACGTTGTCTCCATTTTCGGAAACTTTCCTCGGACCATTTTTTTTGGCTCCATCAGTGAAATTTTTACGCTTTCCCGCCGTCACCGTGTATTAGCTTCTCAACGCACCTGCTACTGTCAAAATTCCCAATTCATTGAATCTGCCTCTAGACCTAAACTAAAAATCTTCCTTCACTAAATCAACCATCAAAATTATTTACTGTCGCACCCATTTAACAGTCACTTGTTATCCTCTTCCAAGCCACTGCCTATTGCCAATTTGACTAGCCGCCGTCGACCTACTCTGTTAAACTCCATGCCCTAATCCCTAATAAAATCGCCAAGCAAGTTCCATCGTTAATTCAAATTGCGTGGATGGATCTGAAACTATCCCTACCTCCATTGCCGACCCTATCTCCGCCCTTGTTTTTAGATCCGGTGCTCAGTACTTGGATCCTGATCCAGATCTCTCCGTCCGACTTGTATGGTGTCCCGTCCGTTGCTGGATCCATGACTATCACACTCAATAACCCACCTCCGTCATAGGGTTTGTCCAACGGGCTGAAAAGGAAGCAAAGGTACTAGCATATATTACAAACGTTCATTTCTACTTTTATCAAAGATGAAATCATACAGTTAATTACATTTTGATATATGTTTGGCCATTCAACCAGCAATTGAGTAATTGTAGTTCACATTAATGATATACTTAATCATTCTATTGTACATATAGTATGAAATCTCCGAGTTAATATTAAAATACATAACTCAGTTTATAGTTTAACAGAAAGTGTGAACAAAAATTGTACTCTAAATTACAGGCAAGCTATAAAACAAATGTATTTTACCTTTGTGAATAGAAACAAAGATATGCTACCTGATATTTTCATGGCTTAAAACCTTCCCTTTCAACCACCGAACTGCTAATTTATATTAATTACTTCGTAAATATAATAATTTTTGAGTTGACATATACCAGATACTACATGCTTTAGTTTATTAGATAAGAAGGCTGCTACTGTGGATCTTATAAAGGAAATATTAGTTCATACACCAACTGATTCAGAATTGGGTTACTGTGTTCTGGTTTGTAATGCAATTATATGCTCTTGTAACTTGCAAAATTTAGAGATATGTTACTTACTTTATTATGCAATTATATGTGTTCTGGTTTGTAAGTGCAATCTATTTGGTTTTGCACACCAGTTTGGTCATTCTATAATCTATCCAGTTTTGCACTTACTTCATTGTTGTACTGTACTTGAGCTATTTCAATCATGTTTTCAGATTGGGCATCGAACTAGAGAAAATCCTAGGATCATGTTTCCAACTATCCAAAGAGAATTCATAGGGCAATGCTTGCTCAGTAACTTGTTCATGGAATTCCACAACTGGATGTTAAAGTATTATTGCAAGGGGAAGGATTGGTCACTATTTTTTAAGGTAAAAATACTCTATTCTCTTCAATCTTATATATATATTCTATTCTTATTCTCTGCTTGTTAAATCGTGTGCATGCTTGGATTATGGGTTAGTCCAATCGGTAAGTTCAAGCTGGCGAATTCATTATTATGTATTTCTTGACTAAATAGTTCGATTTACTTATTTGAGTTACTTTGCATGTCTAATTTCACTTCTATAGACAATTTTTAGCTGTGACTCATTCATTTAACCTGAAAGTTCTTCATCATTTCATTTTTAGTTCTTTACAGTCAAATCATGAAAAGCTTTCTTCATGTCATTTTGCAATAACTTGGTCTAGAACCACCTTTCAAAGTTGTTTAGAATAATTTTCTTGTAAACTCAGATTCTAAAAACAATTGACTATTCCTTCGCAAATTAACCGAATAGCATAAATGCTGTGAGTATTAACAAATAAGCTTCAACCAATGTTTCTAGGTGTAAACCACTAACGTTTAAAGCACACACGCCGAGAAACACATGTGCATGCACATCTGCATGCACAAACACATGCACGATCGCGCTCGCTCACTCGTCATGTATGTATTATTTATTTATATATTTATATCTATTGATATTTAAACATTTTGATTTGGATTCATAGAAGTCAAATTTATTGGTTTTTTAATTGTTCATCCTATCAATTCATTCATGAACCTGATCTCCTAATACCCATCATTTTTCTACCATATATAGGTTGAGATGGATCAAATATGTTAATAAAATAACTTGCTAAATATTCTGCTATTTTTTCTGACTTCATACGCCCTATCAAATTGATATTGTTCATGTAACTGTTCAATGTTAGATAATACTCTATGCTTCTATGAATATTTCTTAATAATAAGGAAAGCAGTATACATTTTGAGACAATTAACGGTGTATGGTATGCTCAAATAAATAGTGAATTTCTAAATGGATCAGATATGGATGCATATTTATTGCACTACTAGACAAATATGAGTTGAGGTGTTTTGTATATTCTTTGCAACTGTTTGAGCTCAAAGCTACTGTAGCGATTTCAGCTTTCCACTGTTAACTTCTTACAATTGTTTCTATTCATGCAGTAAGTTGCAGAGCGACGTTTTGAGGGAAGCAATTACACAGATTAAAACTAATGAAGAGGAAAAAAAGCATAATTTCACTGAAACAATTGAATTGCAAATTGGACGGAAGAATTATGATCCTCAAAAGGACAAGCGTTTCAATGGTTCAGTCAAGCTGCCACACATTCCTCGACCAAAAATGAAGGTCTGCATGCTTGGTGATGCTCAACACTGCGAGGAGGTATAATCTCTCTCTATAATGACTAATGAGTTTCATAATGAACTTAATATTATTTTTGTTGGAGCTGGCTCTCCCATGTTTTTGTTATGGGTGGGTATTGGTTTTGATTTATTGTAATCCAATTAACATGGGTTATACCAATCAAAATTATTAAAATTTTGATTGGTGTTGCATTTGCAGTGGCAGGTAGATGTACATGGTAAAATATTGCAATAAAATTTTATCTAGTAGGAGAGGTTGAATATAAAAACAAATCATTACTTCCAAAATAATTTAGTTGGCTAGTAGTGTTAAAGATTTAGCTGCTGTAGGGGTCAGAAATGAACAAAGATATAGCTGCTATAGGGGTAAAAATAATTTGGTTGTAACTGGAGAGAACAGAGATGAAAAATCTTAAAAGTTCTACAGATTTATTTATTTATTATTATTATTTGTTTGAAAAGAAAAATTAAGTAGCTCAAAATGAGAACTAAAACTGAAAACAGAACATAATAAAATAGACACAAATGCAAGTATCAAATGCACTTGAAAATGCAAAACGCAAAATGCAACTGGAAATTTGCAGGATCAATAAATCAAAAAAGTTGAGTTTGCTGACGGAAACCCAACCACTGTGTAAAACCTGAACATTGAGATAGAAACTAGGAATGTGAAATCTATGGAAATCCTCAAACCAACCAAAATACGACAACTTGTTCCAAACAAAAACATAGTACCACAGCTCTCAATTTTTTTTAAATAAACTATCATTTAGACATAAAACTCAATCAAAGATCAAAGTTGATACTTACATTTAAGAAAATTTACATCGCTATCTTCTGCACAAGATTGTTGCAGGTATACTGTTTTTTTTTCTTATGCTAGAAACAATCTAATTCGCTGTTATGTCAGTAACTATCATACAAAATGAAAAGATATCAAACTTGTTTCGTTTATGGTTTGAATTTGTTGAGCAGTGTTAATATATATTCAATGCTTTAGGTGAAATAAAGGTATGATTTCAAAATGACACAAAATATTGGTTGAGCTGATTAAGTTTAAATGTGCAGTGTTAATATGATTATTTGATATCATACGTTCTACACATAGATCCACATTTCCACAGTTCTGCGAATGTTCAATTTGAACATATAGGGAGTTGGCAAAGAATTGTATTGGTTGTTAATTTGGCACACAGCTTGTCCTATCAAAGTGCCAGTTGAATGACTGCTATCTGTATGCTTAAATCACAGTTCCTCTGGCCTGTTTGCATTCAACGATAGAAGAAATTGACTGCTATCTGCAGGCTGCAGTTATTTCCCAAATCTAGTGTGAAAAAATAACAGTAAAATGCATGGATTTTCAGTTTATTTACTATGGTATCATTTCATCGTGTTATAACTCATTAGTAGCATCAGTGATTACTCTAACATTCTGATTTTTACGTTTTTGTGAGTGACGCTAATTGGCTTGATTGATGTGGCGGTGGATTCAGAAGCTTTCTTGTGGAAGCCGGATTCCGAAATGACTACCATTGGAGAAGCCGTTGGATCAACTAAGGCTTGGAATAAAAATTACGTTGCCTTCAGCTAGAGTTCTTTCATAGGGTATGCTTATGTATCTTTTGTGGACAAAACTTCTGTCTTATGTATCTTTTGTGTTAGATCGATGTATGTATTTTGAAACGGTTATGTTTTTTCTGATGGGTTTAGTTGGTGATGTACTATGTGTATGTTGATCGAATATTATGTTAATTAATATATATAAATGATTTTGTATAGTTATATTTGTTGCATTCAAATATGAATCATATTATTATTAATATATGTGAATTCTTTATGTTAGTAAGGTGTATATAAGTTACAACAGCAAAAAAAAGTTGTAATAAGTCATTTTACAACGGTGAGAAAGAGTTGTAATATCCTAGAAATCACAACGGTAATCACCAGTTGTCATACCTATGATCTTACAATATTTAAATGCATACAACAACGGGGAATAAAAGTTGTAATAAAATTTATTACAACTGTGAGTAAAAGTTGTTAAATATCCTATTTCACAACAGTGTTGCAACGGTGCAGAAATGTTGTAAAAGATATAAGTATATTACAACTTCCTAATACACGACGGTGGCTCCACCGTTGTAATATGGTATATTTGTTGTAGTGAATTCGCCTACAACAACAGCTACCAAGCCACCATCGGCATGGCGCCCTTCGAAGCTTTGTATGAAAGACCCTGCCGATCACAAACTTGTTGGTGGGAGTCTACAGACAAGCTTATACTTGGGCAAGACATGATTAGGGAGACTTCAGAAAAAGTGGACTTGATACGAAGGAGAATGAAGACTGCCAAAGATAGACAGAAATCCTACGTAGACAAAAGAAGGACCGACCTTGAGTTTGGGGTTGGGGACAGGGTTTTCCTTAAGGTATCTCCTTTAAGGAACGTCGTTCGCTTTGGATCTGCAGGAAAGCTAGCACCAAGATTTGTAGGACCGTTCCCTATCGTCGAGAAGATTGGGAAGATGGCTTATAGAATAGAGCTGCCTGAAAGGTTGGCCGGAATTCACAATGTCTTTCATGTTTCTCACCTCCGGAAATGTTTACATGTGTCTGCGGAAGTGGTAGAGCCAAGCATTCTAGAAGAAGTTGAAATAGAACGAGAAACAACTGTGAGGAGAGTTCCAACTCGAATCGTAGGAACTGAAATCAAAAAGCTACGCAACCGTGAAGTCAAGCTTGTTAAAGTTCAATGGAGCGATGCTGAGGAAGATGCGACTTGGGAAACTGAGGACAGAATACGCGTTGTCTACCCTTTTCTTTTTGAGAATACATCTTTGACCTCTCTTTTTCCATAAGTTTGTGTTTGTATCTACCTTTTAGTGCATCTTCTCGGTCCTTTTTCTCCTAACTCCTTAGGTAGAAACTAATGGATGTAAACATGTATTTGAAACATGTTATGATTGATGGCTGCAAGTGGTTGCAAGTGGTTTCTAGTGGTTGCTCGTGGATGCATATACACACACCCTAGGTATTAGGTCGGCTCAGTCACTTCCATATTGCATACGCATATATGTATTCATATTTTTATGTGGTTGAAGCTTGTTATGTTGTCATATGAATGTCGGATTTGTATGAATGGTTGCGCACTCAGGTAGAATTATGAGTAGGGAAAAATTTGCATACATAATGGATTCATGACACTTACATGATTCACATTAAGGAGGTCAACTGAATCAGTAGACCGCCTAATTTTGCATTAGATAAGGACATATACACACACTATGCATATGATCATGAATCAATAGAAGTCTTTTAAGGGCAATGGACGCCTGTATTTGTTGGTTGAGTAGATGGACGATTGGATGTTAGGATATACGTTCTTCCAGACTAGAAGATTTCGGGGACGAAATCCTTTAACGAGGGGAGAATGTAACACCCCGAATTTTCAGTTAACATTAAATTAATAAATTAAAGTATAATTAATTCTAAATGAAAGAATTAAGTGAAACGGTTACGCCATTACGTTCGTCTCGGAATTCTGCTTGAGATAGAGTCCGAGTTTGCGTAAATCGGACTCCGTATGAAGGAGTTATGACCTTCCGAAGTTTCAAAATTCAATTCAAAATTCAAATAGTTCAAAATCCAGTTCAAAATTCGAAAACAGACCCAAATTGGGCTGGACGGGAAAATTCCCGCCCAGGACCCTGGTCGACCAGTGGGTCGACCTGGTCAGGTCTTGGCTGGCCTGGTCGGTTTCTGGTCCAATTTCTGAGCTCTAGTGTGTCACTAGGGATGATTTGTCACTTTCTGATTGGCTGCTCTTGGTGTGTATGGTCTGGATTCACTCTATGATCATCTGACGGCTCAAATCAATCTGAAATTCTATAAATACAACCCAACACTCAACCTAAATTCACACAAATAAAATAGAACTAGAGCCGTCATGCTGCTGGGAACAAACTAAGAGTAGCTGTCAGTTGGAGAAAGATTGGAGACAAGCAAAACTAAAGTAAAACAAGAATCAAACAACGTTTATCTACCCAAAGGAAAGCATTGCAAATTCAGAACTCAGAATCCAGAATTTAAGTTCGTCGTTTGTTGTAAGTATAGTAATTTTTCCGATGGGAATAAAATTAAGACTTGATTCGATGTAAAGTGGAAATGGAATTTTACTATTGTATAACGACGATACTATTTCATATCTGTGTATTGCAATGATTGTATTTTGAATGGTATTGGGATGTTTGTGGTATAATTGATTTGATGTTGATCCTATTGTACATTTAGAATGAAAGCAACATCACATACAAGTATATGGTTAATGTTAGAATTTACACCTATATGTTTATATGTTTAACATAGGTTGTAGACATTTTTCTAAGTCCAAGTTAAGAATTATATACACATGTTCTATGTTAAGACCATTATGCCTACATGATTAAATCCCATGTATATGCTCTTATGTTCTTTGCAAGTTTGTAATTGGGTCCATGCCAAGTACCTTTTAGTTTCACACGGTTATTGCAAGTTTCATGTTATAAACGGATACATGATTTGATCTAGTTTACGCTTTTGGGTAAATGTCAAAAATAGACATTTTTATGGACATGTAATAACTTTGTCACATGCTAGTTGTGTTTGAAGTTATGCCTCGATAAAAATATGTTTAGACTTATGTTTTATGCAAGTCTAAATTATGCCATTTCATGTGACACCTATTTAATTAGATTCTTCTTTGAATGCAAGTTCACATGACAAGTTGAAACCCATGATTTATGATAATTAGATCGCAAAGTTGCAAGTTCATATGTTACACACCCTTTATGTTATTTAGAATATTTCATATTCTTGGCTTTCCCTTCTATGTTTATAAGTTGGGCTGAAATATCTAGCCCAACATTCATTATAATCTTGCGAACATACTAACGGGGGAAAATATCGTTGGGATTAAACATTAAAAATATGTGTGTTGGCATGTTTGGCACAAGCCAATGATTGGTGACATTTAAATGGTATGAATTGCCATGCCTAAAAAGATAACGAACTTGGAAAATGGGCCAAAACATTTACATATAACAAGTAAAAGAGACAAATATGTAAATTTAGAAAATACGAGTATGCTTAACCCGAGGTTGGATTGAGTTGTGATGTAAATCTGCCTGGACCTGCCCGACTGTCCAGTAATCACAACAATACCTATCCAATGTAGGCAGTTAAGCATTGAGCCCAATAAGGACCCGAGGTTAGATTGAGTTACGATGTAAACCTGCCCGGAACCGACCGGCACATCCAGTAACCGTAACAATACCTGTCTAATGTGAGTGGTCGATGCTTTAACTAATTAAAGTTAAGGACAGACAAGTCAGGATGGTAGGGTTAAGTTAACTAAAACACTTAACCAATTCAACATGTTAATTAAACTGATGGGTGGGGTTAGGTTAATACAGACACTTAACCACTTAACATGTTTGACTAGAAAACCCTAGTAACGGGGACCCATTTCAGCAGTGACCCAATTAGGTTTCATGGTACCCTGAAACTAGGTATGGTGGGGGCACGATTGCTGGGCTGATTGTAAGCGGTCAAAAGCGACGGCGATTGGTGCAGCAGTGTAGGTTCTAATGGAGTGCGGGCGTGCACGCACTTCAGAGCAGACAAACAGGGCACTGGGCACCAGTAGTATAACCTATGCATTCTAGAATTGTGTCAGGCCGCCACCACGGGACTTGATACACCCCATGGTGGGACCAACATAGGTATCTATAATCATTGGGGGCTATATGACACATTTGATTTTGCGAGTAGGAGCCGATCTTTAAAAAGGGGATCACTTCACCCCGATCATGGGGCACCCATCGGAACAAATACAATTAGGTGCAGAGATATAGTGTGGGGTGCGATAGTATATTCGATACAAAACTGCTTTATCTTAGTTTATGATACTTTCCTGATTCCAGTTTATACCTATCATGCTCTTTTTCTTATTCTCATACTGAAGAGTCACTAGACTTACTAGGGTTTATGTCTGACTCTATTTTTCTTTCATCTTCTTTTCTTTCGTTCCCCCCTCCCCCCAGGTCCACAGGGAGGAAACAACCAAGCTTAGTCAGACTCTTTGCAAGCTTCAAGATAGTAGATGTATGGTTTGGACTCTCTTTCCTTGGCTATGGCTTTTGGACACGTTCTATGGGGATTTATGCAGCTTTAATTATGTTTTATGCTTCTTTGTTTAATAACCAAGTCAGAAATGATGATGTAATGTTTTGGAAGTAATTGTGAGACAATTATGGAAATGTTTTGTATGAACACGTATTTATGAAATGAAAGTCTGTTTGTTTTCCGCTGCTTATATATATGTGTTTATATATGTCTTGTGTTTTATCTATGACTTTTACTTGTAAACCTCCACCAAAGTTAAGGCATTCCCTTTGTGAGTGACCTTAATGGAGGTAGGGTGTTTCATATAACATCTGAAAAAGTCAGATGTGAAGAATGATCAATCCACTTGCGTAGCAAATGGAATCTCCAGATGTGAAAAGTATAATCCATTCACGTAACATCTGAAAAAGTCAGATGCGAAGAATGAACAATCCACTTGCGTAGCATCTGGAATCTCCAGATGTGAAAAGTATAATCCATTCATGTAACATCTGAAAAAGTCAGATGTGAAGAATGATCAATCCACTTGCGTAGCATCTAGAATCTCCAGATGTGAAAAGTATAATCCATTCACATAACATCTGAAAAAGTCAGATGTAAAGAATGATCAATCCACTTGCGTAGCATCTGGAATCTCCAGATGCGAAAAGAGTAATCCATTCGCTTAATATCTGAAAAGGTCAGATGTGAAGAATGGTCAATCTGTTTGTACAACATTTAAAACCTCAAGAGGGAAGGGTAATGAGAACCCAATTGATCATCAACATCAAGAAACACCTGATCTGATAACGACAAACATTGGGGTTCTAACCAAAGTCTTCCCTCAGGGCACCCCCTTCTCAATCTACAAGCGCTTAAGTTAGTCAGCATAATTGAGCAATGAAGGTCTCCAATGCACGAACTAACCAAGCCATATTGTAGACGAAGTTCATATTAAATCAATTTACTTGAAATCACAAATGTGAATCATTATAATGATAACGCTTGAAACCCATAGGTGGCTTTATATTGATTAGCTGACTTTAAGCGTCAATGAAAATCAGAATATCGTGTTCGTGCAAATAATTTCCAATGAGTTCTAAACCATTAGATTAATGCAAACATTCTATTTTTGTTCAAAAGAAAGTGTGCTATAAGTCATTATTAATGAGTAACTAACCCACTATCGATATGGGCAATCGATAGTGATGTATAAATCCAATATTGTGTAATTGCTTGTCTTCTTCTGTAAAACAGGTGGTGCAAAGCGTGTTAGCTCAAGGTATGGTTCAGGCAAAAAACCATCACTGGATCTTAATGCAAAGAAAAAAGTATGACAAAGCTAAAATGAAAGCTAAAGGTACAACAAGCAAAATGCATTACTATCACCACATCACGAGTTCAACACAGTTGTTTCAGACGCAAAATAGCATAAAGTATTAAGTGAGGACTGACACTCGCATATACAACCGGTCTTGAGCATAAGTGCATAAAAGAAGATAACAAAAGTCAAGCAAGAGAGTTCCTTCTTTCTATCACTAAGTCATTTCCCAACATGAGTAGGGGAAGAAGGAGTAGCACCAGTCGGTTTCGTTTTGTTTCCAAGAGTTGCTAATTCTACAATGATCTCATCCTAGGACTTGAGAGCCCGAATAACGGCTTTGTCCTTCTCCAGGGTAGTGATGTGTTCAATATTTTCCTTGTTTAGCCTTTGGAGATCACAAGCAAAAGTGTTCCAAGCACCCGATTTGCGCACAATATACCTTTCGACTTCCGAAAAATGCTTCTCCATCCAGTTCCTAGTAGATTTGAGTTGTGCCAATGATTGATTCTTTAGAGTGTCCAGATCCTCAGCGACTGATCGCTTGTTAGATGGGTATATGTCCAGGTCAAACTGGTCAAAACGCAACCCATCCAAACACCAACCCTGGAATCGTCAACAAGCTCAGATTTTCATGGCATAGGAGCATATCAAGGCTTGTCTATGATTACTTGAAGTTCAGCCAGAGTTAGGGCATTAGAAGTAGTTTGAGCATCAGATGCAAGAAGCTTGTCCAACCTATGGCGATTCCGAGTATTGTCCCCGCTCGAAGTCCTCTCAATCCTTTTAGGCATCCGACATAAATAGTGTGTTTGAAACTAAATAACATGCCAGAAAGCAACTTTTTCAAGGCATTTAGGTCGCTCCTACCAATTTTGGTATTTGGGTCGTTGTGTATATCTTCAGACTCTAGGTCGTTTTGTATAACCTGAAGCTTTAGGTCATAATATTAATCCAGTCCCTTGGATTGTGTTCCTGTTTCTAAGTCTTTAGGTCATGAACGACCTAAAGCTTCGAGACTAAAATGACCCAAAGCTATGGATTAAAATAACGACCTAAGGTCTTAAGTTATTATAGCAGCTTAAAGAAAGATCACGATCTAAAGCCCAAGGTGACTGAAGCGACCTAATTTAGAGTATTTCCTATAAAAAGCTAAAGTGCAACGATCCAAGACAATTAACAAAGGAGTTTCAACTTTTAAAGAAATAGCAAGGCATAGATTTGCAAATTTGGATCGTTATTGAACAATAAAATCATGAAAAATCATCATCTCGGCATGTTCATCATTTATCAGCAAAAGCCATAATCAAATTACATGACTTCACACATGGAGATTAAGCCAAGACTATCACAAATGTATGAATTGGAAGTCATGATCATGAAAATCGACATTATCATCAAACATATGCTTGAATCCTGACAAATTACAAATTCGCAAAATCCAAAGACTTCATATCAAACCTGATTTTGATGACGGAAAGTTTCGGATTTGAATGATCTTCGATTTGAGTTGAGTCAGTTTATGAGATTGGTCAGATTTGAATTAGTTTGAGGAGGTTGATGGTCGGAGAACAAGGGGGCTTGATCAACGCTCGAAGTGTCAAATGAATTTTGGCTCAGCTTCAAATGGTCGCCATTAATGAGTTTTTTAGCTAAGATGATAATTAAGATAAAATGATAACCAAAAGAGAAGACATAAAGAGAGATTAAGCAAACAGACCGAGTTTGAAAGGCCCAGAACGAACTAGTCGCAATGTGAAGGCCGACGATCTAAGAAATTGCACAACCTAAGGGCCCGACAGTGATCCGTGAAACTAGACAACCTAGAGCATAAAACGATCTAAAAATAGCACGACCTTAGGATTAACATGACCTAACTCATACTAGAATTGTTCAAATCGAAGTCTGTATAATTTTCAATAAATACAAGCTTCGAGGGGCAAATGTTAATCCATAAAATATGGATCAAAGGAAATAAATATGTTTAGGTTATTATAAGCCTTTAGGTCGTGGTAAAACTTCTTACTAGTTTAGCCCGTTACAAGTATTTAGGTCGTTACAGTGCTCTAGCCAGTTCACACGGACTGGGTCGCTAAGCCTCTCTTGGTCGCCCTGTTCTTAGTTCGTTATAAGTCCTTAACACTCCAAATTCTCTAACCCGCCGAAAGCTTTAGCC
Source organism: Allium sativum (assembly GCA_030737875.1). Classification (NCBI taxonomy): domain Eukaryota; kingdom Viridiplantae; phylum Streptophyta; class Magnoliopsida; order Asparagales; family Amaryllidaceae; genus Allium; species Allium sativum. The sequence goes on from JASFAX010000025.1 coordinate 20,138,873, forward strand.
CGCTCCACATTTCCTTAGTACGAGCCGCCTCATATCAAAAGCTCTAGACTGCACCGCCTTGTCTTAGCCCATTATTTCCTGCTCTAGCTCGCTCTGCCATGCTTTAGCTCGTGCCGTCTTAGGACTAGATTGAATTGGGTCGTTCCGGCGGCCTAAGGAAGGTAGAAGATAATTACAACTCGGCCACCTGGTCCGAATCTCACATTTAAATACCCCACTTCACAATCATTTATGGAGGATCCAATTTCATTCCTACCATAAAGTGCCACCAAATTTGAAGCTCTCCTCCAACTTCATTAATGGCCTCCATGGATCTAACAACTTATCTCCAAGTTCATATGGATCAGATCTCATTCAAGCTCCATGAGAAATCTCTTCAACACAATTCAAGGAAACTCTAATCTTCATTTATCCTCTCTAAATTCAGATCTAACATAAAATTCCTATCAAATCATGGTAGAGTATCAAAGCGCCTAAGTGATTGAAGATTCATACATCCACTATCATAAAACTAGAGATCTCTCCAATTTCTTTGCTAATATCAAGTGAAGTTAGATCATAAAGAGAGTGAAAAGAAAGGAAAAAGATAGATGAATGTAAAGAGAGAATTCATGTTTATTGTAAAAACAAAGAGTAATAATGAGAAATGATTGAAAAGTGGACGTAGATTCATTTTGTATCGAACCACTATAAAAATTCCTTTGTGTTCTTACTTTTATGCTCTTTATTTTGTGATTACGCGGTTCCATATTCTAATCTAGCCATTTAGTGAAGTGCTCATATAGCACCTTTGGTGTTGAAATCGAATTTTGGTTTTAACAATTACGTTCTGGTAAATGTACAAATTAAACATTCTGAAATAACCCAACATGTACCGTTCAGTTATGTTTTCTTAATTATTAGGTTAATTAGGTTAACAGCACTCAAGGCTTTATGCTCACGTCGTACCCATCTACTCCCCGGTAGACTAAACCTAATATAATATATATATATGTAGCTAAACCCATAATCTCAAGGTACATCCCATAGTACCCTCCTTGTACGGTCTCTGACGTCATGCCACTGAAGCATATGCAACCTTCATCCTACGCCGAACGGTGTACGGAAATCTATATCGTTAGGCCATGTAATCGCAAAGAACTACCGCTGCTATGCCACACAAGCATACAGATCGCCGATCGGAATTCCTTGGTCAAATCACGTCTTAGTATGAAGTAATGCCCTACTACTGTCTACAATACACCACCCAGTGCATGTATCTGGACCTTCACACGGACGTACTGTCTACTGTAGTCTGAGTTTCATAATAGGTTGCATTCGATGCAAGAAACTCAGTCGAGCGCTTTCAATATCTACAAAAGACTGCCTCATCAGGCCTACAATATAGATATTCACATATGGTTTGTCTTTTCACGGTGGTTATGGTCCCACCTTGGCCCCTCCCTCAACTGATGAAAGACTACATCAAGAGCTAAGTGATGTGCCTTTAACAACCAGTCTAACATCCAATTTGGCATGTCCCCCAACCAATATATCAATAATGAAAGATCGAAGGTCTATAGATTTAGCTCTAGTCTTTGTGCATCACACTGACTGCCAATGACAAATACCTGATGATTATTATCCTTAATTTGGTCCTTTCGAACCTCTCCCGAGGCAAACTTCTGAATCACCCAACGTCATCCACCACAGCCTTTAGAGTGCCAAACTACAGTTGCAGTCAAGGTATACTCACCAGGTGGTACTGTACAGACCAAATGCTTGCGAGTATAACCTGAGCATGTACCGCATAAAGGACCACCATAGAGTACCCTTCCGCGTCCCGCATAAGCCACATTCTTCCCTCCAGTCATGTAGAATAATCAATTGGACGTGTTCCTCTCGTGTCTCTAGACACCACGATGAGCTAGCCCGTTGGGTTCTTCACCTTTACACGTATGGACTGGTCCAAGCGCATCACGTCGTCGTGCTATTCGATGATGCGTCTAGTCTTTTAATCACACGCTCACTTTACCGTATCACATTGCTAATTAACTTGATTATCCACTTATTTACTTCTTGCTCAAGTTGCTTGGTTCATTAGCTCGCAATTGGCTGCTTACTTTCTTTATTCAACCCTATGACGCTGGAGCGGACTTCCTATTATTATTTACTACAAATATTAGACTTAATACTTTGAATTAAAAATCTACCAATAATAAGCCTACTATATTCTTTCTTATTTAATCATAGCCTTGTCTTACACTATTATTACAACCTGTTGTTGTTTACTTGTTAACTCAGTTCTCTTAACTAATGTTTACTAATAAGTTCTCTTTTCTAAATTATAACTTATGTTATAATTTCTCTTGTCCCTAAGACAAGCCTTACCTATTATATTTCATTCTCATTCATTTAATTAATTATAATAGGTTATATTCCCCGTTCATCACCATTCTTCTTAGGTTCCTTAATATAAACCAACTTTTATTGTTGTATTCTTTCTTTAATTACCATCATGTACATTTTTATTATTTCAGGAAAAAATTTCACACGCCTCATTAGATTGGTTAGCGGAAAGATATAATGATCTATTTCCATAACGTACATTGGTTAAGATTCGTAGTTGCAAGCTATTTTTTTAATTTTCAATGTGGATGTACATACATATTTTATTTTATCAGTGTGCAATATGGTAAAAGAGTCTCTATTTTACACTAATCTCTTTTTCCTTTCTTTTCTTTTCTTTTCTTGCAACTACGCTCTCAGTAATTTTGTCGTTATGGAAATGTATCAATTTTTTCCCTAAATCCAACTAACTCATTCCATTAAAAATTTCCCTTTTTTTTGTTTTTTGAGTTGGATGTTAAATTCCTGTTTTTATGTACCTTTTTACAATTATTGTAAATTTTCCATATAAATTTAGGCATACCAATTCCTTTTCCATTATTTCTAATTTTTCTATAATTCTGTTTACAACATATCCAATTGATATTGAAAAACAATCTTAAGAACAAACTCATAGTTATTGTAAATTCCACAATTCACTGTAACTCCCTTTTTCAACATATCCAATTTATTATTGAGTAACAATCATAAGAACATATGAATAATTATTGTCAAATTTACCATTTCATTATTACAATAATTCTTAACCCAAATAGAGAATTAATAGAATAAAACAACAATCTTCTTAACATTCTTAGAAATAGATTATATCTCAATTACCATAAATTTTAGTTATTTATCACGTTAAGAATTATGGGGAATGTAAACGATAAATATACAGTTGTCCAAAAGGTATAATTTTAAATCCACTCACCTGACTACTTTCCAATCCTTAAATCTGATTTAGATATGTCATTCTGTGGTCTTTCTAATCGAATCTAATATTACGAGAACCATGCATTTACAAATTTGATGCTAAAAGAAGAAGGAAAGAAAGAAACATAAACAATTCAGATTCACGGTATTTACCCCACGTTGATAAGAAATGTGAACACCTATGTTGTTGTTTTGCATTCTTTTGCCTTCAGATCATGAATCAAAACTTCTAAAGGCTAATATTCTATTTTTTGAAATATTTGGATAAGAAAGAAAATGGAAGAGCCTTGGCATCGTCTCAAAAAATATGAGTTGGAGGCTGGGCTCGGCTTTATAGGTGTATAAGAAGCTCTGGTCGGTCGGATTTAATAATATAAAATCTGAACCGTACAAGCAAACAATGCATGTCAAAAAAATCCAAATATGGCCGCTGGTGGGTTGACCCATGTGTTGACCCACGTTCATGGTGTGTCGACCCAATGGTCGACCCATGTAAGGCCTGGGTCGAACCACGGCCTGGGTCTTCAACGTTGATTGTGCCGTTTTTTAATTCTTGCTTAACGTTGGTGATAACGTTCATTTTATTTCTAAATATCTCTTATGTAAATTATTCTCTTCTGTTTATGACATATATCCAATTTCAAATTTCAAACTTATGCATATATATATATACACACGTACAACCTTTTTAGATCTTTATTCGTTAGTAACTTCCCCATACGGATTCCGTTTGGGGCAAGTCATATATGAAAACGAATCAGAAAATTGCCACGAACACAATGGTACATGATTCGGGCATAAATTCTAAAATCATAAATTATCAATATTTTTAATTTAATTTTTTTCATAAAAATACGGGGTGTTACGCTACCGCTAATTCTTTCCCCAAAACAATATGTCTTAAAATTTTAACTTCTCTCTTCCAAAAGTGACATTTCGAGAACTTGGCCTTGAGTTGGTTCTCCCCCAGAATTCCCAGGACCTCTCTCAAGTGATTCTTATGTTCTTATAGTCCTTGGAAAAGATAAAGATGTCATCCATAAATGCTAACGCAGTCTTGTCGAGTGTGCCCCTAATTACCCTACTCACATGGTCTACAAAGAAAGCAGGGACATTAGTCAAACCAAAAGGCATAACATCCTCCTCAAATAATCCATCCGACATCCTAAACGTTGTCTTGAGCTTACTTGCATATGAAATCCTCAACTGATGAAATCCGGTGGCCAAATCTAACTAAGAAAATATATAGGCTCCTCTCAAATGGTCAAACGTATCATTAGTCCTCGGTAAGGAGTATTTATTAAGTTCCTTATAATCCGCACGTACCCTTAAAAATCCATCAGATTTTTTGGAAAACACTATTGGTGCACCTCACTCAGATGTACACCTAAGAATATACCCTTTCTGCAATAATTTTGATATTTGTCCATCAAACTCTCTCCTTTCCTTAGGAGCTTTGTGTAACACCCCACACCCGCTAAGGTCACTCACAAAGGGAATGCCTTAGCTTCGGTGGAGTATTTAAGTGAATATAGAACTGAAAAATTACAACAAGACAGATATAAGTAATACTTGAAATTTTAAAACATCATTTCATTGCAGCAGAAGGTAAACATGTTTGGTTACATCTCAAAAACCAACAAGAGTCAAGTACAAAATATCCATCTCGTTAAAACATAAGTACATAATCCCACTACATACTAATAGCCATAATGGAAAAGATAACCGAGTTTTTCTTCAAGAGTCCAAGCTCCAAAAGATAGATAAAGCAATCTGATCAAAGCCCACTAGTGCCAGGCCCACTCTGTGAACCTGAGGGTTGGGGAAAAAGATAAAAACAACGGGGTCAGACATAAGTCTGAGTGAGCCCTATAACCTTAACAATACAATCATTAAAGTAATTAGGGTATGATATAAACCTGGTACGGTACGACTGGGGATAAATGACTACACTAAGCAGCCAACTAGACTTAGGATGAACTAAGATAACGGTAAAGACGCGCCTATCCACCCAAGGATAAACACTACACTGCACCACCCCAGATCTACCCACCCAAGGGTAATTCCTACACTGCACCACACCAGTTCTACCCACCCAAGGGTAATTCCTACTTAAAGGTTGATCCCACTAAGTGTACTTAGTAATTTTTAATAGTAGTTTCATGTACCCCTAGCTGTATACATAGGTGACGTCTGCCCCTATCTCCACTAGGTGTACCCACAATTCAGTAATTTTAATAGTAGTCTCGTGTACCCCTAGCTGTCTACATAGGTGTCGTCTGCCCCTATCTCCACTAGGTGTACCCACTACTCCCCAAGCGACCGGCTCCCTACCGAAGATACCCGTGCTGGCCCCACAGTGGGGTGTATCGCTCCCCAAAGTGGCAACCCGATACTATCTATGGTGCACGGCTTATATCTACACGATGCAACAACGTCTTACCTACCAGCCCGGGTCCATACACGCATATGAAACCCGTTGGACTCGCGTTGCCACCGCTACCCCGTTTTGGCCTCTTATAGTCAAGCCCAGTACGCGTGTCCCGTCCTCGACATGGGTCGAGCCCAATAAGATACATATGGGTTACTGGTTGAAATGGGCCCCCACAAGCTACTACTTAAGCTTGTCATTTTATCTAGTGCATCCCACTTAACCCCTTTTTCATAATCATGCCCACTTACATGTTAAGGTTTGGTTAAGTCATCTAATCATATTTCAATTGCCACTCAAGGCCCCCACAAGCTACTACTTAAGCTTGTCATTTTATCTAGTGCATCCCACTTAACCCCTTTTTCATAATCATGCCCACTTACATGTTAAGGTTTGGTTAAGTCATCTAATCATATTTCAATTGCCACTCAAGGAACCCACTAGATTTCTACATGCCACCCAAGGCACCCACTTAACCCTTTAATCATGTTTAGTTACATGTTCCACTTTGGTTAAGTATTCTAGTCGTATTCTCTATTGCCACCCAAGGCAACCCACTAGATTTTTCCACATGCCACCCAAGGCACCCACTTAACCCTTTAATCATGTTTAATTACATGTCCCACTTTGGTTAAGTATTCTAATCTTATCTTTTATTGCCACCCAAGGCAACCACTAGATTTCCTCATGCCACCCAAGGCACCCACTTAATCCTTTAATCATGTTTAATTACATGTTCCACCTTGGTTAAGTATTCTAATCGTATTTTCTATTGCCACCCAAGGCAACCACTAGATTTTCTCATGCCACCCAAGGCACTTACTTAATCTCCACATGCCACCCAAGGCACCCACTTAACCCTTCATGCCCCACTACATGCTTATTTGGTTAAGTGTTTCTTAATTGATTAAGAACGTAACCGTTGTAAAGACCTCTTACATTAGACTATCTTTTATGGTAGCTGGATTTGCCGGTTGGGTCCGGGCAGCCTTACGCCATAACCGAGTCTAACCTCGTGTCTATACACTTGTCACGTATTTAGTTTGTGCCTAAGACCTCTCACATTGGGCCAATCATTTGTAGCCGCTGGATATGCCGGTCGGTTCCGGGCAGTCTTATGCTACAAAAGGGTCCAACCTCGTGCCTTAGTCGATTAATTACACCTAACTAATCACCCCCGAATTAATTTTCCCTAATTAATTCCAATTTTAATGATGTACATAATTGACTCAATTATGTCCATCCACTTTATGGTATGCATAATCATACCAACTTCACACCATTTCATTAACATGTATATTAACCCCATCGTTCCCCACGTAATTCGCCAACATGACATAAAAGGGAAGATTCATCACAAATACAATGGGTTCAACCTGCATCACATTAACATCAACATGGGTTTAAAGGTGTCAACATGCATATAGCATCAACCCAACTAGCATAAATAATCAACCCAAACTTGCATGAATCACATATGTCATAAAGAGGTTAACTTGCATAAGTTATTCATGTCATACAAAGGGGTAAACTTTCATATGTATGTATGACATATGTTGGCTCGCTTTTTGACCAAGCCATCCAGGATCATTCATAAAAGGAAATCAGGAAACCAAGTCCCCCAAGAAAGTGGAAGAATGGATCGCACGCCATCGTCTCGCCCAGGAATGGATCGCGCTCTATCGACTCGCCCAAGAATGGATCGCGCTCTATCGACTCGCCCAGGAACGGATCGCTCCCATCTCGTCGACGAGCGTCACCTCCAGGCGATCCGATCCCTTATAACGAACCGAATCCCCTGACCCGTTCAACCACGAGCTGGTCTTCAGCGATCCGAATCGCACGGATCTGACGACACCTGTTCACAACGGCTAGTTTGACTGTTTCTTCAATGGTGGCGATGCGTTCCGAAAATCTCGGGATTCGTGCCACGTGTCCGCGATCCGTCCGACAAAATCAGCTATAAATAGCCCAGAGCTTGGCATTTTTCGGGAGCTTTTTGGCAATAGTGAATACTGAGTCCGCCATTGTTGTCAAACCATTGAAATATTGAGAGAAATAACTGTTGTACTAGCTTTTAAAGCATAATCAATAAGATATAAAGTGGACGTAGGCTCGTTAACGCCGAACCACTATAAATTCTGAGTGTTATTTTCTTTTTCCTTGTTCTTCACTTAGAATTCTCTACAGTTCATAACAATTTGGGTGTTAGGTCCAAATTTCGATCTAACATTTTTTGGTGCTTTCATTGAGAGACTCAGCCTTAAAGTTTCGTCATTCGTTTTCTTGAAGATTCCAGCGATTCGGATTCCATGGCTAGAAAAAGATCTAAAGTTTCGCAGACCAACGAAACGATCGAGGAGAGTGTGCACGAACTGGGCAACGAAGAGACCCTGGATCGCGGAGCGCAAGGGGCGATCCGATCCGATGAAAACACCTCGTTCCGAGTCGATGAGAATGAGACGATCCGCGCTACTGAAGGGGTTGTTACTCGATCCCGGGGCAACACCTCGCAGCCTCCGCACATCACGACCACGAGTCGATCCCAGGGGGGCGCAGCGAACCGCCCTCCACGAACCGCAGCTACCCGAACTGATGGTCAGAACACAACTCGACCTGGAAAAGAACCCATGACCCACTCCTATCGTCCTGGAACCTCTGCTCGACCCGGTCCGAGCACTATGCCCATAAGAGAGGGTGATGATGACCATTATGATCCTGCTGCTCCTGTTACTGAGGGGGATCTTTCCCGTTTTGTCGAAATGTGGGATAGGTTATTTGATGAGTTAGCCGCCCAAAGGCAGGAGAGTTCTATCCTTCGGCAAAACCTGACGGCTATGGATAGAAGACTTGATGAGTTAACAAGGCAAAGAACATCGCCAGTTCGTCCACTCACCCCAACATATTCCTTTTCGTCTGAAGAATCGCCGAGACCTCCGCGGCGACCGTATGAAAGAGCCGAAAACATAGAACAGCTCCGGTTCGGGACCCTGCCCTCACAAGAAGAAGAAGAACTAGGGGCAAGACCCACAAACCGTAATATGGATGGTCAAGCAACGACCCTCAGGACTCGAGGCATGAACAGTCCTGTGCATGACAGACCACCTCAGCCTCGTCGCCGTACACATACTCATGATAACAGGGGGCAGCGAGGCCCCGTCCAAGCCCCAGATTTTGTGGCTGCTCCCCGAAGAGAGATCAGAGAGCATCGTCGGGCCAGAGGCACTGATCCTGAACCTCCTTTGACTAGTGCAAACGTCGCAGCCATGGTTCACCAGATTTTGGCCGACAGCCGTGGACAGCGGAACGAGGATTGGGGGATTGACCGTAGTCATACTCCTTTTACTGACGATATTTTGGATGCAACTTTTCCAAGGCGTTTCAACATGCCGCAGATGAACCGATATGCAGGAAGATCTGATCCTGTTCAACACCTGATGAGATACTCTTGGTCGATGACTGCTGCCGCCGCTTCTGATGCAGTTAAGTGTAAAGTGTTTCCCATATTCCTGGAAGACGTGGCTTTGCTATGGTTTACTCGCCTGCCGGCAAGATCGAACTCCAGCTTCAAGGAACTAAGCGAGAAGTTCGTAGAGCAATTCCGTATCTACGCACAGAAGACGAAAAGCGTGATCGATCTATTTCTTGTCAAACAGCGACCAGGCGAAAGTCTAAAGATGTACCTGGATCGTTTCAATTTGGCCGCCACTGAGGTCAAAGATCCTCATGAGCCGACCATTGTCGCAGCACTAATTGATGGAGTGGATAAGGATACTGAATTCGGGAGGTACTTGGCAGGCAAACCACCCCACACCAGAGAATTATTCTATGAGAAAGCTAATGTACATCTACGCCGGGAAGAGGTGTACGCGAACCGAAAGCTTAAAACAAATGATAAGGAAGAAGTTCAGAGCAATGTCGCCATCAAACAGACTGGAGACAGCTCGGGGAAAGTTGAGGTTAACGTCGGAAATCAGAACCAGGGTGGTCGCCGACCGGGTAACAACAGTAACAATGCTAATGGCAACAGCCGGAAGAGGGGCCGAGGGAACGACTCCCAGAGAAGGACTCGTCCCAGGGCCTTTGAAAGTTATACACCCATAAATGATACTCTGGAAAATATCTTCATGGATGCGTATGAAGTCCTCCAGAATAAGAGGCCGCCTCCTAGAGAGTCGATGGAAAAAGAGCGTGAGACAGGGAAGTTTTGCCTCTTTCATCAAATTCACGGCCATTCGACGAATGAATGTCGTCACCTGAGGGACGTAGTTGAAAGGTTGCTTCGAGAAGGGAAGCTAGACGAATACAGAGTAGCGCCTAGGGACAGGGGGCAAGCAGTGCAGGCCCCGAATCAGAATCAAAATCAACTTGCTGCTAGGCCAACTGCTCAGCAAAAGGGAAAGAATATTGTAATCAACACCATGATCGGTGGACTTTACCTTGCTGGGCACAGTTCCAAAGCTTTAGATCAATATGTCAACGCAGCCAAACAACACCTCGAAGTGGGGGAATGTAGCAACCCCGAGGACAGTGTTCCGGTGAAGCAGCAAAAGATGATGACTGATGATGTTGTTTTCCGAGAGCGAGAAAGCATTGGGGTCCATGCTCCAACTGAAGACCCACTTGTAATCACAATACCCATTGGGCCAGCCACTGTTCATAAGGTACTGGTGGACAACGGGAGTTCCGTTAATATCCTTTTCAAAAAAGCCTTTGACCAGATGAATCTTGAGATAAAAGACTTGAAGCCCTGCCAAGGATGGATTCGTGGATTCAACGGAGCATCCACCGCACCTATGGGTTACGTAGAATTGCCAGTTACACTTGGGGAAGGAGAACGCCAGAGAGTGAGAATCCTTCCCTTTGTGGTTTTGGATGTCGAATCGCCATACAATGCCTTCTTGGGCCGGCCGGCCCTCGCAAAATTCAGAGCCTGTATAGCCCCCTGGTGCTTGCTATTGAAGTTCCCCACAGAAGCCGGCGTTGGTATCGTCAGAGGGGATCAAGTTGCTGCGCGAGCATGTTATGTTGCCGAATTAAAGTTGCTTCGCAACGGCGGGGGTATCGAAACTAAAGGCACTCCTCCCCCTTTGGGGGCGGAAACCTTATAGCAATCAAAGAGGATAATTGTTGGAGAGTTGCCTAGAGTGATGCCCGAGGATATAGATCCCAGAGAGGATCAAGAACCCGGGGGCAGAACGGCAACTCCCAACGAAGCAACTGTGGATGTGCCAATCGATGACAGTGATCCGGAGAAGGTCCTTAAGATTGGATCCCAGTTAAGTCCGACTCTTGCCGAAGAATTGACGACTTTCTTAAAGAACAACTTGGATGTATTCGCTTGGACCCATGCGGACATGTGCGGGATATCCCCATCAATCATGAGCCATTCTTTGAGCATTAACCCCAAACATCCTCCAGTGAAGCAAAAAAGGCGAGTGCTGGGCTCAGAGAGGTCCGCTGCCTTGAAAGAAGAGGTTGGGAAACTAAAGAGCAATGGATTTATCAGAGATTCAACCTACCCAGATTGGATTTCGAACCCAGTCCTGGTAAAGAAGGCCAATGGGAAGTGGCGAACGTGTATCGACTTCTCGGATTTAAATAAAGCTTGTCCCAAAGATAGTTTTCCATTACCTCGAATTGACCAGTTGGTAGATTCGACGGCAGGTCACGAACTTCTTTCATTCATGGATGCTTATTCAGGATACAATCAGATTCCGATGCATGTTCCGGACCAAGAGCACACTAGCTTTATCACTGATCTGGGATTATATTGTTACGTAGTGATGCCCTTTGGCTTGAAGAATGCAGGCGCTACGTACCAACGTTTGGTCAACAGAATGTTTTATAACCAAATCGGGAAAACGATGGAAGTATACGTCGACGATATGTTGGTTAAATCCAAGCAATCCTTTCAACACACTACTGACTTGGCAGAGATGTTCGGCATTCTTCGAAAGTATGGGATGAAACTCAATCCCACCAAATGTTCATTCGGTGTTGCTTCTGGAAAATTCTTAGGATTCATTGTCAGTTCGCGCGGTATCGAGATTAATCCGGACCAGATCACGGCAATCAGGAACATTCAGGAACCTAGGCAAATTAAGGATGTGCAAAGCCTTGCTGGAAAAGTGGCCGCACTAAGCAGATTTATCTCCAGGGCTACGGATAAGTGCATCCCATTCTTCGAATTAATAAAGCGGGGAAAACGCCACTTTACATGGACACCTGACTGCGTGGAAGCGTTTCAGAACTTGCTCAGACACTTGGAGAAACCTCCAATTTTATCTAAACCAATAGACCACGAGGATTTATTCGTGTATTTGGCAGTATCATCTCATGCAGTCAGCTCAGCATTGGTAAGGGAAGAGGAGAAGGTCCAAAGACCTGTGTATTACGTGAGTAAAAAATTAACAGCGGCAGAGCGTAATTATCCACGGATGGAAAAACTGGCGTATAGTTTACTGATTGCCTCCAGAAAACTTCGGCACTACTTTCAAGCACATCCTATTATCATATATACTGATCACCCACTCAAGCAAGTTCTACAGAGACCAGAGGCGTCTGGAAGGTTACTCAAATGGAATATTGAGTTAAGTCAATTTGACTTGAACTTTCAGCCCAGACGATCAATTCGGGGGCAAGCGATAGCTGACTTCATAGCAGAATTCACTGTTCCTGAAGAAGACATAGCAAACGAAGAAGTGGAACCCTCAAAATTACTTTTCGACCCTGATGTCTGGAGATTATATACTGATGGTGCTAAAAATAACGAAAGATCCGGCGCTGGAATAGTGCTTGAAACCCCCGAGAAACGATTGATAACTTATGCCATCCGAATGGAGTTTCAGGCCACTAACAACGATTCTGAATATGAAGCTCTGATAGCCGGATTAAAGATTGCAAAGGTGCTAGAAGTCACAAAACTGAACATCTTCTGTGATTCCAAGTTAGTTGTGAACCAAGTTATTGGGAGATTCCAAGCTAAAAGTGCAAGATTGATTCTATACTTAAAGAAAGTGAGAGAACTGCTGAATGAGTTTGATCACTACAGCATATCTCATATTCCGCGGTCAGAAAATCAGCAGGCAGACAAGTTGGCAAAGATGGCCAGTTCTAACGATCCTGAAGTGATAGGGCTAGCCCCCGTTGAAGTACTTCGGTCTCCCAGCATTGATCAGATGGAAATCGACCTAGTACTAGAGACGGAACCAGAAAAGGAGTCGTGGATGACCCCTATAAAGAATTTCCTAATGGATGGAGCGCTTCCGATCAGGAAAAGCGAGAGGCGAAAAGTGATTCGTAAAGCCGCCCGATACGTACTGCAAGGCGGAGTCCTTTATAGACAAGGGTATTCAATGCCCCTCCTTCGGTGTATAGCCCACGATGACGTCAAACGTGTGCTGCAAGAAGTCCACGAAGGCGAATGTGGCGACCATACCGGGGGGCAAACTTTGGCAAAAAAGATATTACGACATGGTTACTTCTGGCCTACCATAAACAAGGATGCAGTAAGATATGCACGACGATGTGATGCATGCCAGAGATTTTCAAAGATACCCAGAGCGCCTCCGAGCCAGTTAAAAACAATGATGAGCCCGTGGCCATTTGCTATGTGGGGAATTGATATCATTGGAAGTCTCCCCATAGCAAGGGGTGGAGCCAAGTTCGCCATTGTGGCTGTAGATTATTTCACTAAGTGGGTCGAGGCAGAACCACTAACTACAATCACAACTAAACGGGTAATCAACTTCATCGTGAGAAACATCATCTGTCGATTCGGGATTCCAAAAATTGTGATAACAGACAACGGAACTCAATTTGATAGTGCTGAATTCAGAAACTTCTGCCAAAAATACCACATCGAGAATCGATACACATCTGTGGCATACCCACAATCGAACGGGCAAGTTGAAGCTGTAAATAAAGTAATTAAGTCCATTCTGAAAAGAAGAATGAAGCGGGCTAGAGCCATGTGGGCTGACGAATTGCCCTTGGCACTATGGGCCTACAGGACGACATATAAATCAGCAACAGGACATACCCCGTTCTCCCTTGCTTTTGGAACAGAAGCAGTCATCCCGATTGAGATAAAGGTACCTTCTCATCGGGTGACCTATTATGATCCAATGTCCAATAACGAATTGCTCCTTGAGTCCCTGGATATGATCGAAGAAAAGAGGGATGAAGCCGACCTGCGTGCTCTGAGATGCAAACAACAGGTCGCCCGATACTACAACAAAAAGGTCCGAGCCCGAACCTTGGAACCCGGAGACTTGGTTCTGAAACATGTCTTTCCACCCCCAACTCATATGGGAGCGAAGTGGGAAGGACCGTATTCTATTCTCAGCAAGCTTGATAACGGAACCTTCAAGCTGGCAACCGTAGATGGAAAGGAGATCCCCAGAGTGTGGAATGCCCAACATCTACGGCCATATCTAACATGAGAAGTTTCAAATCTATTCTTTTGTTTTGTAAAAAAAAAAAAAAAAAAAAAAAACTATGTACAGGGCATGACTTGCCTAGAACAGTCTGATTTCTTAAAGCAAGAGATTATAAAGTGGACGTAGGTCATGATTCGACCGAACCACTATAAAAATACTGTGTGTCATTTACCTTTACTGCGTCTTTATTTATTTGCCTATGAAAATCAGTGTGAATATTGCAGGTACCCGAAGTCCAGTGCCGACAGTTCCTATCGTAAACTAATCAGAAGAACCCAAAGCCTTGGTAAATGCTCTAGCTGCTTGTCCGACTGGTTTTAATCCTCGGAGCTTGGATTAAAATGTAAACCTGAGACGAGTTTGGGGAGCGAATGAATCGCTGAGCTCGAACTCTAACTCTCCAGAGAGAGAGAGAGTATAAAAGCGTCTCCGATTGAGCGCTGAGAAAGAGCTCCTTTCCCGTTGAAGGATCGGGGAGCGAATGAATCGCTGAGCTCGAACTCTAACTCTCCAGAGAGAGAGAGAGTATAAAAGCGTCTCCGATTGAGCGCTGAGAAAGAGCTCCTTTCCCGCTGAAGGATCGGGGAGCGAATGAATCGCTGAGCTCGGACTCTAACTCTCCAGAGAGAGAGAGTATAAAGGCGTCTCCGATTGAGCGCTGAGAAATAGCTCCTTCCTCGCTGAAGGATCGGGGGACGAACGAATCGCCAAGCATAAAACTCTAACAATTGATTAGGGGGCATCACGCTCTCCTATGCGAACACTAAACTTTGATATAACAAGTGTAACATAGCATGAACATTCTTCTTCTTGTTGATTGACTGACTTATAATTATTAATAGCTGGCTAACGACTAAATGTGGACAGTTTCTATGAATACAGGTACACAATGATGTAAGAAGAAACAAATCCTTGTTTATGTACTGCAAATCAGCAAAGTGAAAACAAGTTAGAAACTAAAGTGAGGGCCAGTCTCACAATTACACTTCCTGGCCAGTGGGAAGCTTAAAAGGCAAAATATCAGTAAACATCCTATTTATGCTTTGATATCTTCTCTCGCTTCTGTCTCTCCAGCCTCTCCTTGTCGGCTTCAGATGGATCCCCCTTCTTCCTTTTCCGCTTGTCCACGAGGGGAGCATCTGACTCCTCAGAGGTTTCCTCTCCCCCATCTTTTCCCTTGCTTCTGCCGGAGAGGGAAGCCGGGAAGTCATCAGGGTTTGCGAAGTGAAGTTGCCGGCTGATGGACTTGGACTGGATTTTCATAATCATCCCAGTTTTGGGATCGAACTCTGCAAGAGGGACCACATCCAAAGCCTCATCCCCCACCTTCTTCAAAGCCAACTCTTTCTCTTGTCTGGCTTTTCGGCTGGCCAGGGGTTCCTCGTCATCATCATCATCGTAGGCCTTCTTGGTGCCGGTGATATCCTCTTCATCATCCACATGCCGACCATCCAAGTCTTTTAAAGCCTCGATAGTCTCAGCATCTTTGGGTACGTCGGCGCTAGGCACCGAGATGCTTCCTTCAGCTGTTGCGGCCTCGACTCGCTCTGAAACATCGATTTCAGCACCCGGCAGGACGATCCCCTCCTCCACCTCTCTCTCTTTTCCAACACCCTTGTCGGCGGGCTCGCCACCTGCATTATGAAAGACACACATTACTAATTCAATGGGTTGTCCTGTTAGACGACGACAATTCGCAATCGCTTTAGCAAATTGTTGGGAATAGAGAAAGGTACCTTCAGCAGATACTCTCTCTTGAGTAGATCCGGATGCTCCAACAGCCACGGGAGTTAAGCCTAAGGGGATCAGCGGATCGTCAGGATGATACTCCTCAACTTCGGAGGTTTTAGACTTCGCGGCGGAGCTGGAACCTTCGTCAATTTTGCTTTTGCCTTTAGCCATGGCTCTCTCCTTCTCCATTTCCGCCAGGATTAAGCGACGGCCCTCTGCCAGATCCTCAGGCTCGCTGTCCCTTAGGATGCTTTTCATCAATTCATCTTCATCGATCTCTTCGACCCCTAATCTATGTTATTCGCCTTCCACGATGGCATCCCATAAGTTGGCCAAAGTAACATGATAATCCGGGATCCATGAGATATTGCGAGTTTTGAGAACCTGACCGAGGAAGTCAAAGATCATCTCCTCAAATCCCTCGATTTCTTTCTCTCTTTCAAGGAGTTTGTTGTTGGAGGCAGTGGCCATTTCAATGGCGCTATCAACGTTCTTTTCGGCAAGAGCTGCCCGTCTCTCCGCGTCTACCACCTGATCATTCAAAATCACTTTTTCCGCCTCTGCCAGAGCCAACCTTTCTTTCAGGCTCGCTTTTTCCGCCTCCCAAGCGGTCTTCTCCGTCAAAAAATGGCCTTGTGCCGTTACCAATTCAATGTTGGCCATTCTGAGGTCTTCAACTTCCTTTTTTAAGGCCATTTTTTCCTGGCTATTGGAATCCAGTTCTAAATGAAAGCGCTGCTTGGCATTTTCTAATTCAGTTTTATAGTTTGCGGCGTCTCTCTGTGCCAGAGCGAGCTGGGCTTGAGCGTCTTCCAGATCCTTCTCTAATTTTGTCCTAGCCCTTTCATTATTTTCGAGTTTTGCTTTAGACCTGTGGGCTTCTATTTCGAGTGTCCGAATGACCTCCGAAAGATTAAGTGCGTGCTTTTTCATCGCCTCGTACTGCTTGGCCACGTGACGGATATGCCCGATAACTTCTTTATCCCAGTTTTTAGGAACTGGTTCCAAGGCAGGAACAAAGACCATCCTATCGAAGAACATTCCTGGAAATTGTTCCCGTAGCTTTTCCAGCCTACCTTGGATTTCAGGACCGTGAACGTAGTCCCGTGAACCGGAGGCAGCTAATTCTGGTTGGCTGGTGGGGACTATGTTGCTTCTCTCTTGCTCAGTGTCTTTGGATGAATCCCTGTCCCCGTCTTTGGATTCGTGACGCCTTTTGGACGACCGACTGTGGGAAGGCGCACTCTTTGGAGGAGTCAACTCTTTTGGAAGTGTCTTCCCCCCGGTCGGAATTATTGGATGACTCGAAGGCCTGGTAGAGGTTGATTTGGGTGGAGATCGAGGTTGCGAAGAGCTCGGCTTGTGAGAAGGACCGCGAGGGCGCTCAGTACCCGAACGAAGGCTGGGGGTGCCTTCGCGAAGAGAACGGTACGAATAAGATTTCCTGTGTGACATCGCTCCTGCAAAAAAGAAAAGAAGAGCATATTATAACATTGAATATCCACGACATAATAGTGCACGGTCAGGCAGTGTGTGTGAGGTGTGCATCCCATATAATTCCCCCTAACAGACCCGGGCCTGGAGACAGGCTCGTCTGGCCCGTTTCACGTCCCCTTGTTGAATCAGCCGCCTCTTCGGGAGCAGAAAAGAAAGGCTCCTCGCCGAAGTCTTTTTCCGTGTATTCAATGTCGGGCAAAGGGATTTTATTCAGCTCGTCGAATAACCGTTCTTCTGTCAATTCGTCGTCACCGACAGTTTCCATTGGAGCAGAGGTAGGGATTTACTTCGACGCATCACCACGGGACTCATCCCCCCTGTATACATTCAAGTCTTCGTCGTCTTGGATGACTATCGGAGAAGGACTTTTGTGAAATTTGGTTGTCTCCACCGCTTGTGAAGTTCCCTCTCCTTCCGTCGGGGGCACATATTTATAAGGTTTGCCGCCGGTTCCAAGTCCAAATTTCCTATCCAAGAGGCGATGCTTGTGAAGGTTGTCATCCGTAATGCATTTTTTAATCCTTAAAAAGTCGGATCTGCTTTGCAAAAGAATGGATAACCGGTTGTTGTATAATGCACCCTCTGTTTTCGGGAAGACATGATCTGTTTAAGACAAAGGAAAAAGCGGAAGAATGTTATTACTTAGACTCCCCAAGCAAGATATTCAACTAGGCGATCAAAATTTACTCGATTTGAGCCATCTCCGTGAGCATCCAGCCTGTCTTCTTATGTAAAACCAGTCAGACTTAGGATCCCCGATGTTGCTGTATCCGTCATACAAAACTTTCCTGTTCGCCACTGATTCAAAAAAGGAAAAGTTGGGAGTTGCAAAAGAACGGTGCTTGAAGAGAAAGAAGAACACCAGGTCTCTGAATTTGAGTTCGGCGTGCAAGATTTCCGCATAAGCAACATATAAAGAGTATAGAGACGCGTAGGCGTTTGGATGAAGCTGCATCGGGGCAATGCCTAATCGTCTCAGAGTTTCAATGACAATTGGAGGGAACGGAGGAATAGCTCCTACTAGGCACATTGTCCGACTGATCGACATATACCCTTCCGGTGCTAGATGGGGTCTGTCTTCGCTTCCAGGTGTTAAGACATCGTCCCAAGGAATGCCGTGTCTTAAACAGATTCTCTTGAGTTTTATCTCGTCGAGCTTGGACGCTAAAGAGTCAGAGAATTTATCTATCCCGACTGCGCCTGGAATTTCGTCCGGAGCTCGCTCGTCAGACTCGGAGTTGTTGCTGGATGACGTGCTTTCTGTCGGATCTGATTCTGTGGCTTCATATTCGGACCCAGAATCTTCACCTTCTGGATTGATTGGAGGAATTTGAGGATTATGCTGTTCAGGAGTCTCGGATTCCGTTTCGGCTACAGATCTTGAGGAAGAGTGGTCGTTCGACATTGCTGCTAGGACGAGAAAATATGAACGATAAGATCAACACTACCCGTCCCCCGTGTGTGCAAGTGCTGCTGTGTGTGCTTGTGTGTGCGCATTATTAAAAAACGATAATAAAACATGAAAGCAGTCGAGGTTATTAAAGGTCGTTAGTCGTCATATGCAGTCAAATCATGAAGTCATTTAGTCCAGAGATATTAACGTCAAGGCTCTATCCTAACTGTCCAGAGTTTTGTAGCGACAAGGCGCTGATTAAAGACTGAAATTTCTTCGTATCACCAGCCGTGAGACGGATCGCATAGCAGAGGGATCGCCCCCTTCGACTCGCACGGCAGGGGGATCGCCCCCCCTTCGACTCGCATGGCAGAGGGATCGCCCCTTTCCGGATCGTAGAGCAGAGAGTTTGCCCCTCATCGAATCGCCGGGCGAAGGGAAGGCTCCCTCACGAACCGTTGCGACTACCGTGGTACGACCCTTGGTTTCCCTCTCAATCTTTCGTCTCGCCACTTGCTTCCGTCCTCAATCATTGACCACGATCCGAGTCGGCCTTCCTTCTCCTTCTGCATCCTTCTTCTTCCTCATCTCCTTCCCATCCTCAAGTTCTGAGCTCCACGTTCAATGGCCATGGCGACTTGGTGATTATTTCGGAAAGTAGCGGATTTATATTGTTTCTCTCTGGAATCAGCCGTAGAAATTCAGGAAAGTAGTATGAGAGTGCTTTCTATAAAGTTACCTTTCTAAAAACTGAGAGAATTCTTGGATTTTCGAAAGTTTTAAAGGGTTGGATTCGTTGTTCGATAGCTCGCGCGAGACGATTCAGCAGAGAGGAGAAGGAAGGAAAATGAAGAGGGGAGCGTCGGCTTATATAGGCAAAGAAGGTGACCGTTTGCCTCCCCTCCTTTGTCTTATTCGGTCCACGAAACGCCCCACGGGCCACGATCCAAAGACGGAATCGCAAAAAAGCCCACCGACCGCTTTGAAATGATGGCCCACAAAACTCAAAGCCCGACACGACTCGAAGGAAGATGCGCCCCGTATCGCACAGGACCCTGGGAACTCAGCACGAGACGAGCAGATGACCGAATCGGACCGTGTCGTCCTATGGCGATCCGATTCATGCATGTGTCAATTTGAACCAGTGCGACTGTTAACTTACATCCTTTCAGGAGAGAGTCAATAAGCATCTTCGAAGCATGTTTCATCATCAATAAAACATACTTCGAGGGGGCAAAATGTTGGCTCGCTTTTTGACCAAGCCATCCAGGATCATTCATAAAAGGAAATCAGGAAACCAAGTCCCCCAAGAAAGTGGAAGAATGGATCGCACGCCATCGTCTCGCCCAGGAATGGATCGCGCTCTATCGACTCGCCCAAGAATGGATCGCGCTCTATCGACTCGCCCAGGAACGGATCGCTCCCATCTCGTCGACGAGCGTCACCTCCAGGCGATCCGATCCCTTATAACGAACCGAATCCCCTGACCCGTTCAACCACGAGCTGGTCTTCAGCGATCCGAATCGCACGGATCTGACGACACCTGTTCACAACGGCTAGTTTGACTGTTTCTTCAATGGTGGCGATGCGTTCCGAAAATCTCGGGATTCGTGCCACGTGTCCGCGATCCGTCCGACAAAATCAGCTATAAATAGCCCAGAGCTTGGCATTTTTCGGGAGCTTTTTGGCAATAGTGAATACTGAGTCCGCCATTGTTGTCAAACCATTGAAATATTGAGAGAAATAACTGTTGTACTAGCTTTTAAAGCATAATCAATAAGATATAAAGTGGACGTAGGCTCATTAACGCCGAACCACTATAAATTCTGAGTGTTATTTTCTTTTTCCTTGTTCTTCACTTAGAATTCTCAACAGTTCATAACAATTTGGGTGTTAGGTCCAAATTTCGATCTAACAACATACAAAGGGGTTAACTTGCATTTGTATGCATATCATACTAAGGTGTAAACTTGCACATGTTACTTGCATATAATCAAACACCAAACTTGCATAACATGTCATATATGAACTTGCATATAATCATACACCAAACTTGCATATCATGTCATGTATGAACTTGCATATAATCATACATCAAACTTGCATATCATATATGAACTTGCATATAATCAAACACCAAACTTGCATATCATGGTGTCATAATGGATCAATGTTTATCATAGTGATTTGCATAACTAGCATCATGAACACATAGCCTAACTCTTGCATAACTGGCCTAACATCATGATCATATATCATATGACTTGCATAACTTGCATAACATCATGAAAATGTAGCATATGACTTGCATAACTTGCATAACATCATGAACATGTAGCATATGACTTGCATAACTTGCATAACATCACCAACACATAGCATATAACATGCATAACATGCATAACATCATTAACACATAGCATATAACTTGCATAACATGCATTGATCCACATTCATAGCCATAACCTCATTATATCCTATCATAATCATTTCAATAATTGGTCATTAAGGCTATAGAAAACTCACTTCTTGTCGATTAGCACTCCTAAGAAGAAGATTAAGTTGCTAGAGTTGATTAGAGATTGATTTGAGATGCTATCTTCTTCTACAAATTGATGGAAGCTCCTTCAAGTTGCATTTTGACGGCATGACGACATTGTATCTATTTTTAGTATGAATTAGGGTAGTCTTAGGATGTATTTATAGAGTAGTTAGGTGTTTTATACCATTAGATTAACCCTAAATTAGATTAGAGCCGTCAGATCACGTCCTAGCCACTAAAACACAGCCCAAAAGACAAGCTGGTGCACCCAAGTGACCTGGGCTCGACCAGGGAGGTCGACCCCCAGGTCGATCCTAGGGTCGACTCCCCAGTCGACCTGGGGGGGAGGTCGACTCCCCAGTCGACCCCCAGGTCGACCCCCTGGGTCTGGTGGGATTTTTCCAGCCACTTCTGAAAATCTGTTTTTAAATTTCTTAAAACTTCTTTGGGCCTTATCGGGGTCATACGGACTCCGATTTTCGAAACACGGACTCTATTTCGCGTATTTTTTCGAGACGAACCCAATGGCATAGCCCGTTTCCCCTGATTCAGATTTTTAAATTTAATTCTGCCCTGTTTTATATTATAGCTAGTTATTCAACATACGGGGTGTTACATTCTCCCCTACTTAAAGGATTTCGTCCCCGAAATCTCTAAGTCAAGAAGAACGTATCCTACCAACCAAACAACCATCTACTCAAACCATCAAACACTGGCATCCATTGTCCTTTAAGTTTCTAATGCTTAATGAATCATATGCAAGGAGTGTGTGTATATGTTCCCTGTCTAATGCAAAATTAGGCGGTCCACTTATTTAGTTGACCTCCTCAATGCAAACCATGATAGTGCCATGCATCCAATATGTATGCGAAAGATCCCTATCGACACATACTATTTCTACATGTGTGCACAACCATACACCAAAATGCATCATCCATGTGATAATGCAACCATTATACATCCATTAATATAGCTTCCTACACACAATTTTATGCAATATGCAATATGAAGTGATTGAGCCGATCTAGTGCCTAGAGTGTGTGTATATGCATCCACGAGCAACCACTAGCAACCACTTGCATCCACACGCATCCATCAAACATAACATGTCTCAAACACATGTTTCAACCATAGGTTTTACCCTATCTAAAGGTCAAAGGTACTAATGAGAGGACATACTAAAGATAAGATAAGTACTAGACAAACGATAAAGGAGAAGTTAAAAGACACACCCTCACCCTCAAAAAGAAATGGGTGCAATGAACGCATCTTCGCTTCTGTCTCCCAAGTAGCATTACTCTCCTCTTCTCCCCTTGGCACTTTGACTAGTCGAACCTCTATGTTTCTCAACTTCCTAATCTCTGACCCAAGGATGCGGGTAGGAGCTCGTCGAATAGTCGCATCACGCTCTACCTCCACTCCTCTCAGTAAGCTCGGCTCTACCACCTCTGCGGTCTCATGTAGGCACTACCTCAATTGTGACACATGGAATACGTCATGTACCCCACTAAGTCTCTCGGGTAAATCCACTCTATATGCCATGGAGCAGTCCTCTCGCTCTTCACGGGTATGAAATGGGCACTCTTAGTAAGTCTGTCTACCACAGCCCAAATTCCCGTATTACCCTTCTTCGACCTAGGTAACACATCAATAAAACCCATCGAGATGCCATCCCACTTCCATTGCGGAACTTCCAATGGGTGAAGCAACCCACCGGGTTTCTTTTGCTCCGCTTTCACTTGTTGGCACACCAAGCATCTAGCGACATACTCGGCCACATCTTCCTTCATACCGGCCCAAAAGAAAACTCGCTTCATGTCTTGGTACATCTTGTCCCCACCGGGATGAATGGTCATCTTCGAACAATGCGCATCATCAAGTATAGCCTTCCTCGAACCCTCGTCTTGCGGTACACAAAGTCTATTGTCCCTACGCAAGCACTCCCTATCGTCTAGGGTGTACCTACTCAAATGGCTGGACGACTCTCCCCTTATGAGCCTCTCTACCAACTCAACCAACTGTGGGTCGTCCCGCTGTGCCTCGCCAATCCGTCTCAAAAGAGTAGTCTGACCTCCGAGGATGCTAGCAAACCGGGTATAAAGTCAATGGAAGATCTGAAATCAAACATCGAGATAATTTCCAAGCTTCGTCGTTCCACGAACAATGGACTCAAGGACAACCTTTTTCCGCTCAAGGCGTCTGCCACCACGTTACCCTTACTGGGGTGTACGCTATTTCGAAATCATAGGATGCTAAGAACTCCATCCACCTTTGCTGTCTTAAGACTATGCGATCGAAGAGTCTCCAACACTTCCCTAAGATGTAGGGAATGCTTTTCTCCACTTCTGGAGAAAACCAGGATATTCTCCCATACAAAATCGTCACAACTATCCATCTCTCACGCAGACCATCCTAGTCGAACTCGATATTCCCCAAGTGCAAGCCCCAAAGGCCTAAACCAATATCAGACAAACACCCAAGGGACACCTCCTTCGAATTCAGACGACCTACGTGAGATGATACTAGTAAGACGGCTAAATAATTAAGCCCTTGTCCAACTCTGGATGTCCTTGCCAGTCTCGCTCCAAAACCACCGTTGATCAAATAACTGGCTTTGCTTAACCTATTAAGCACACACGAAAACTTATTTCGCTTTTTAGAAAAGACCAAGATGTCATCCAAAAAGACCACTACAAAGTTATTTAGGTACTCCCTGAACACCCTACTCATCAAATCAACAAAATATGCAGGGGCGTTCGTCAAACCAAATGGCATCACCAGCCACTCATAGAAATCATCTGGAGCCCTAAAGGCGGTCTTCTCTATACTATCCTCAGTCACTCCCAACTGATGAAACTCCGTGGCCAAGTCCCACTGCAAAACACTGAGGCGCCAACCAACTGATCAAAAAGATCATCAATCCTCGGCAATGGGTGCCTATTCTTCTTTGTGAGCTTGTTGAGTTCTCTATAGTCTACACAAAGTCTGAGGGACCCATCCGCCTTCGTGGCAAAAACTACTGGAGCACTCCACTCCGATATACTTCGTCTTATGAACCCCTTCTCAAACAACTCCCCTACTTGCTTATGGAGTTCCCTCCTCTCACGAGGAGCCATGTGGCGCACTGACAAAGATACTGGTTTAGCTTCATCTAGCAGATATATTCAGAGGTCTATCTCCTGCTTCGGAGGTAAGCCCTTCACCTCCCCAAACACATCCGAGTATTCCCGGACCACTCTAACAGATCGCAAAATCTTGACCGAAGCGTCAAGCGATTCAAAATAACTTAGCAAAACAGAATCTATGGGATTACAAGAGATCTCGAGAGTGTTACCCAAGCGGGTCATGAGCCTAACAACTCTCCTTTCGCAATCAAGAACGGCATCATTACTGGATAACCAGTCCATGCCCAAAATCAACCCATAGCCCGTGAAGCCCAAACAAAAGCATCACCTCTAAATTCAACGCTAAGTATGAGGATCTTCAAACCCAAACATATCATGGACAAATAAGTGGAGCCCCCAATTGGGTTTAAAACAACCACGGGATCATCTACCAAACTGGTGTCTAGGTGCAGTGACTCAACTAATGATGATGAGATAAACGAATGTGGTGCACTAGAGTCGAATAAAGTTCGAACAGGATGATCGAGAGAACCAAATTTCAACTTATACGGTCCTACCCCCATCAGGTATACCCGTCGTGAGGGAATACATCTACCCTCCAGAAGATCCTGTACTTCGTCCTTACCTCTTTGGATAACCCCAAGGTGTCCTATTTCTCCAAAACAACTAGCCTTCCCCTTCACATTCTCCCTTCGTGGCCTTCTTACCACGATGAGGTTTCGTCCTTTATTTACCTAATAGCTATTTGAACCTTCCTCTCTCGTCCATCTTAAAGGTACCTATAAGCCCTCCACCTCCTTGGACTAACTTCTTGGCCTGGCAAACGTCTTAGTCCCTTGAAGTGGTTCTTCCGCCCTTCATACGGAAGCTCTTATTTATCTTAAAAAGACATCTATACGCGGAGGGGAAATTCAAAAAGAGATAGGGGAAGAGATTCAAAACGGAGAATCGAAGGAGGGACATATGGCTATTGGAGATTATGCTCTTCTTTCAAAAACTTTTCTCTTAAAAGACATGTTTTTGAAAATACTTCTTCCAAAAATGTTTTTAGAAAAATAGTTTTTCTAAAAGTTTTATCTGTTCTGGTAACCTGAAGCTCTGATACCACGTGTAACACCCCACACCCGCTAAGGTCACTCACAAAGGGAATTCCTTAGCTTCGGTGGAGTATTTAAGTGAATATAGAACTGAAAAATTACAACAAGACAGATATAAGTAATACTTGAAAATTTAAAACATCATTTCATTGCAGCAGAAGGTAAACATGTTTGGTTACATCTCAAAAACCAACAAGAGTCAAGTACAAAATATCCATCTCGTTAAAACATAAGTACATAATCCCACTACATAATAATAGCCATAATGGAAAAGATAACCGAGCTTTTCTTCAAGAGTCCAAGCTCCAAAAGATAGATAAAGCAATTTGATCAAAGCCCACTAGTGCCAGGCCCACTCTGAGAACCTGAGGGTTGGGGAAAAAGATAAAAACAACGGGGTCAGACATAAGTCTGAGTGAGCCCTATAACCTTAACAATACAATCATTAAAGTAATTAGGGTATGATATAAACCTGGTACGGTACGACTGGGGATAAATGACTACACTAAGCAGCCAACTAGACTTAGGATGAACTAAGATAAAGGTAAAGACGCGCCTATCCACCCAAGGATAAATACTACACTGCACCACCCCATATCTACCCACCCAAGGGTAATTCCTACACTGCACCACTCCAGTTCTACCCACCCAAGGGTAATTCCTACTTAAAGGTTGATCCCACTATGTGTACATAGTAATTTTTAATAGTAGTTTCGTGTACCCCTAGCTGTCTACATAGGTGCCGTCTGCCCCTATCTCCACTAGGTGTACCCACAATTAAGTAATTTTAATAGTAGTCTCTTGTACCCCTAGCTGTCTACATAGGTGTCGTCTGCCCCTATCTCCACTAGGTGTACCCACTACTCCCCAAGCGACCGGCTCCCTACCGTAGATACCCGTGCTGGTCCCACAGTGGGGTGTATCACTCCCCAAAGTGGCAACCCAATACTATCTATGGTGCACGTCTTATATCTACACGATGCAACAACGTCTTACCTACCAGCCCGGGTCCACACACGCATATGAAACCCGTTGGACTCGCGTTGCCACCGCTACCCCGTTTTGGCCTCTTATAGTCAAGCCCAGTACGCGTGTCCCGTCCTCGACATGGGTCGAGCCCAATAAGATACATATGGGTTACTGGTTGAAATGGGCCCCCACAAGCTACTACTTAAGCTTGTCATTTTATCTAGTGCATCCCACTTAACCCCTTTTTCATAATCATGCCCACTTACATGTTAAGGTTTGGTTAAGTCATCTAATCATATTTCAATTGCCACTCAAGGCCCCCACAAGCTACTACTTAAGCTTGTCATTTTATCTAGTGCATCCCACTTAACCCCTTTTTCATAATCATGCCCACTTACATGTTAAGGTTTGGTTAAGTCATCTAATCATATTTCAATTGCCACTCAAGGCACCCACTAGATTTCTACATGCCACCCAAGGCACCCACTTAACCCTTTAATCATGTTTAGTTACATGTTCCACTTTGGTTAAGTATTCTAGTCGTATTCTCTATTGCCACCCAAGGCAACCCACTAGATTTTTCCACATGCCACCCAAGGCACCCACTTAACCCTTTAATCATGTTTAATTACATGTCCCACTTTGGTTAAGTATTCTAATCTTATCTTTTATTGCCACCCAAGGCAACCACTAGATTTCCTCATGCCACCCAAGGCACCCACTTAACCCTTTAATCATGTTTAATTACATGTTCCACCTTGGTTAAGTATTCTAATCGTATTTTCTATTCCCACCCAAGGCAACCACTAGATTTTCTCATGCCACCCAAGGCACTTACTTAATCTCCACATGCCACCCAAGGCACCCACTTAACCCATCATGCCCCACTACATGCTTATCTGGTTAAGTGTTTCTTAATTGACTAAGAACGTAACCGTTGTAAAGACCTCTCACATTAGACCATCTTTTATGGCAGCTGGATTTGCCGGTTGGGTCCGGGCAGCCTTACGCCATAACCGAGTCTAACCTCGTGTCTATACACTTGTCACGTATTTAGTTTGTGCCTAAGACCTCTCACATTGGGCCAATCATTTGTAGCCGCTGGATATGCCGGTCGGTTCCGGGCAGTCTTATGCTACAAAAGGGTCCAACCTCGTGTCTTAGTCGATTAATTACACCTAATTAATCACCCCCGAATTAATTTTCCCTAATTAATTCCAATTTTAATGATGTACATAATTGACTCAATTATGTCCATCCACTTTATGGTATGCATAATCATACCAACTTCACACCATTTCATTAACATGTATATTAACCCCATCGTTACCCACGTAATTCGCCAACATGACATAAAAGGGAAGATTCATCACAAATACAATGGGTTCAACCTGCATCACATTAACATCAACATGGTTTTAAAGGTGTCAACATGCATATAGCATCAACCCAACTAGCATAAATAATCAACCCAAACTTGCATGAATCACATATGTCATAAAGAGGTTAACTTGCATAAGTTATTCATGTCATACAAAGGGGTAAACTTGCATATGTATGTATGACATACAAAGGGGTTAACTTGCATATGTATGCATATCATACTAAGGTGTAAACTTGCACATGTTACTTGCATATAATCAAACACCAAACTTGCATAACATGCCATATATGAACTTGCATATAATCATACACCAAACTTGCATATCATGTCATGTATGAACTTGCATATAATCATACATCAAACTTGCATATCATATATGAACTTGCATATAATCAAACACCAAACTTGCATATCATGGTGTCATAATGGATCAATGTTTATCATAGTGATTTGCATAACTAGCATCATGAACACATAGCCTAACACTTGCATAACTTGCCTAACATCATGATCATATATCATATGACTTGCATAACTTGCATAACATCATGAACATGTAGCATATGACTTGCATAACTTGCATAACATCATGAACATGTAGCATATGACTTGCATAACTTGCATAACATCACCAACACATAGCATATAACATGCATAACATCATTAACACATAGCATATAACTTGCATAACATGCATTGATCCACATTCATAGCCATAACCTCATTATATCCTATCATAATCATTTCAATAATTGGTCATTAAGGCTATAGAAAACTCACTACTTGTTGATTAGCACTCCTAAGAAGAAGATTAAGTTGCTAGAGTTGATTAGAGATTGATTTGAGATGCTATCTTCTTCTACAAATTGATGGAGGCTCCTTCAAGTTGCATTTTGACGGCATGACGGCATTGTATCTATTTTTAGTATGAATTAGGGTAGTCTTAGGGTGTATTTATAGAGTAGTTAGGTGTTTTAGGCCATTAGATTAACCCTAAATTAGATTAGAGCCGTCAGATCACGTCCTAGCCACTAAAACACAGCCCAAAAGACAAGCTGGTGCACCCAGGTGACCTGGGCTCGACCAGGGAGGTCGACCCCCAGGTCGACTCCCCATTCGACCTGGGGGGGGGGGAGGTCGACTCCCCAGTCGACCCCCAGGTCGACCCCCTGGGTCTGGCGGGATTTTTCCCGCCACTTCTGAAAATCTGTTTTTAAATTTCTGAAAACTTCTTTGGGCCTTATCGGGGTCATACGGACTTCGATTTTCGAAAACTCGGACTCTATTTCGCGTATTTTTCCGAGACGAACCCAATTGCATAGCCCGTTTCCCCTGATTCAGATTTTTAAATTTAATTCTGCCCTATTTTATATTATAGCTAGTTATTCAACATACGGGGTGTTACACTTTGTGCCTTAAAGGCAATGCTAATGGCCTTGCATCCTTCTCGAGGTCTACCAAAACGATATTTCTCAATAGGGTGGGAGACCTATGACTTCCTCAAAAACATCAGGAAACTTACATAAAATCGATACCAAAGTTGGTCTTCTAAATTAGAAGATAAGAAAAATTAGGGTTGAATCCTTATTCCCTGTACTATAAGGAATCTCTAAGCTACGACTTCCATGGCTTCTCAAGCAAACTATCCTCTTATTTCAGTTAAGGACAGAGCCATAAAATAATAGGCAGTCAATTCCTAAAATGAGACCATACCATCGATTTAAGTACAAACACATCGCAAAAGATTTCGACATCAACGATGTCCAATACTAGGTCTTTACATACAAATGAAATTTGCATAGTCCCTTTGATAGGGTTGGGCACCTCTATCGGATGGCTAGAAAGGATAGAGAGGTTTCAAAAAATAAACAATCTTCCTACCAATAATGGAGTGAGTGGCTCTCGAATCAAATAGGGCACTCAAAGTAATTCCTAGGATAAAAATTAACCTTCCAACGTAGGTTGTCCTTGATCTCTAGGGGGATTACTTCTAATCGGCGGTGCCTTTAAGGCATAGTTTTGACCATTTTGCACTACTCTACGGTTAGGGAAGTTCCTTGCCAAGTACCCATCCTCATGATAGCTAAAGCATTTTCCTCTAAGTTCAGACTTTGCTAAGTTCATTCTACATTCCTTCGCCCCATGCCCTTTATTGTGGCACCTTGAACATGTCTTGGCCTCCTTGAATTTTCTTCCCTTTTTCATCTTAAGCACAAAATCTTTTCTTCTTTTTCTTCCTAACATCGGAAGTACCTTCTCCCTTATCAGTCTTAACTTCCTTAACCTCCTCAGCTCAATAAAGAATAGCCTCCTCAACAAGGGCTTCAAATGTAGCTTCGAACGTCATTTAGGCCAAAAGCATTTCCCATAACGAAGAATTCAATCCTTTAACAAACCTAATGGCTTTATCCATAGGGGTGTCCACCAACCCTCTCACAAACATGGATAATTCTGTAAATTTCACCACATACTCTCTCAGATCAAACTCTCCTTGCTTCAACTGAATGAACTTATCTAGTTCTAGGCTCATCTTAGCATTAGGTAAGAACTTATTCTCAAAGTCGGTCCTAAAATCTCCCCATGTAAACACTATACCCACATTCTCTTATGAAATTATGTTCCACCATTCAAGGGCCTCTCCCTTCAAATGCCAAGCGGTTACCCTATGCTTAAGCTGATCGTCCCATCTGGTAGCCTCAAAGATCCTGTTGTACTTGGTTATCCATGCTTTGGCTTCAAGAAAGCTCTCAGTTCCCAAAAATGGATTTCCTCCAAAACTCATGAAATCCTTGCAAACGCGGGGGAAGTTGAAGGCCCCTTTAGCAAGCTGAGATGTTGGTTCCGTTATGGGTAGGATTGGTAATAGGGACCTGCTTCACAGTCCTAAGGTACTATTGGAACCATTCAGGCAAGTACCAAGGCCTTGCCGGGTTCCACTACTCGGGCTGGTTATCGGCCATTTCTACTATCTGAAAAAGGAAAAACCCTTCGGCAGACTTCCTAAGATAGCATCATGGCCCAAAATGGAGAAAGATAATGTTTCCTAGTATAATTGCATCTGTTTTAGCTGGGTATAGTACATATATATATACACAAATATATAGTTTAGAAAACCTTTTCGATTAAAAATACGTCTTTATTACGTATATATCCTCGTAATCGGGAACCTATGATCTAATACCAGATGTAACAACTACCCGGAATGGTCCCAAATTCCGATATAGAAAAGGCCTATTGGAACATAGAGCCGTTCTAAATGGATCGCTTGTTCCTATAAGGAAATACAAAACAGATATCACAGAGCAACCTCAATGAAAATCAGAATCTTAAACAGCAGAGGGGATAAAATATAATATTATAAAAACAGATGTACCAGAAATAAAACCAGAAAGACAAATACAATGAGTCTCAATAGATAACAGGTACATCAATAATTATCCCAAGTACTTAAGGATAACAACGCCAATAATAATACTATTACCATAACTAAACCTCCATCGAAAGGATCCATCTCCAAGCAATCATTGATCATCACAGATCTAAGGTCCTCACCTACTAACATGTTTATGATGGATGTTAGTAGATAAAGTTCCGGTAAATAAATGTTTGGCAGTGTAAACTCTTCATGTTATGTCTACGCAACAAACATACGCAATAACATACAAGGCAGACATCATCATAGCCACTTTAAGCCTTTATGTAAATCTAAGGGCGAACATCCCTACAATCACTTAATACCTAAGGACGGACATCCTTACAGTCACTTAATACCCTACAAGGCAAACTATACCTAGTCACTTAAGGCTATTTCCTAATTTATTAAGAGTGGACATCCCTACAGTCACTTAAGACCCTATTGAAACGACTTAGACTTCCTCGATCCCGGAAGATACGGAGGAGCCCGGATTGTTTTGAGAACTCAACGCATCAGAACACAAACATGAGAACATTTCATTACTATTACAACAATTTACATCAGAGTACAAGAATATATCAGAGTTCAGATAAATAATATATAGCGGAAAAATAATTATTAGAGACTTACAAATTTTAATGGCAGCAGAAAATAATACATAAACATAATATGCAGCTGAAAATACATCAACTACACAACTGAAGGAAATACATAGATAAAAGCTTTCCTAATATAGCCCCAACTGCAATCCTGGATCCTGGGAAAAGAAATATCTACGAAAAACCAAAAACTACTAGTTGTCCGTGTGGAAAATATGGGCACCCAGAGTTAAGGTGAAAACAATAAACTCCGAGTCAATCATAGGACTGGTGTGAGAACTAAAACAATTATTAACTTTATTTTAAAGTTGGGTATGTCAAGGGACCACGCCGTATAACACGAAATGGGTTTTCTCCCCAGAATAACGTAAAACAAACAGTGCAATGCTAAAAGGAAAAACTGATGCCATTATAAGACTCAGGTCCCATCACATAATGCAAACACATACCAGAGGATAGAGTTTTACCTTATAATGGCCAAATATGCTTAGTACGCAAAATTTATCTTTTATTATTACTATAAGTGAAGAAATAAACTTCAAATATAAATGTATCAATCATACACGACATAATGCCCCATCCTACTATGTTGCCATATAGGTTTACAACTAAAACTGAAATATCGCGTATTGGAAACTGGATTTCCATCTATGAGTCAAGGAAAGGGATCTTACTCACCGGTTTTGAGATACTCTAGCAATTGCCTCAGGACTCGGACGTTGTTGAGCCGTGGTTAGCGACAGTGCTGGTCCACACTTACTTTAGTGGATTAGTTATTCCTGAACACACGTTTCCCAGTCCTATAGGACCTATCACTTGGCCAGTAGCGACCACCAAGGCGCTATACTATCCATCATCCACATAAGTAAAAATGTCTAGGCTCCATACCAAGACACCACTTCTAGCTAGAAAGAAACGTCATGTCCTCCCAGAGGTCCTCATCCCGTTTTTGACTCATACCGAGGTGTGAGGCACGCAAATTAACGCTATACATAAAGTGGTGCTAATTAATGTTGTGCTTTGATCATCAACCACCAGACTTTGCTTTTCAACAAAAGCCTGATCATTTGCATCTTAGCATGCCACATTGACAATTCACGCCATACGACTAATGTCAATCAATATATAACCTCTAAGCTCATACATCTCAGAGAAGGGTGTTAGGCAAGAGAATAAATTCGCCGCCACCAAATAGATATATATTTAATAGAAATCAATCAACACAGAATGAAATCTAATGTCAGACACACATCCATTTACAAGTTCGTTCTGGGTCTGAATGAAACCGAAGGCACCTTATTCCTCGTCCTATATGTCCAATACAGGAGAGAGGTCCTCGTATATCCGGTCGATCCCCTAGTACGTCTGGACGATCACCACTTATTACCTTGTCTTAGGTGTGCAGCCAAATCAAGACATAGGTAATCATCCAAATGATGCGAAGATCTCTGGTCTTCAGCCACCGTCTTCATCGTCGACTTTTAGTTGTCCTATCAATTATTCAGAATGGGATAAACCCGGTCTTTTCGAATAACTCGCATATTTTATAATCGATAATCAAGTGCTATAAAAACAAATCATACATCTCACTCCAATTCAGAATGTAATTTTATTCAAATATTCACATTTTTAGGGAAAGGTTCCCATTAATTTTATTAAAGATAAGTTCATTGAAACTGTTTCTTTAATCTTCCTTCGGATATCAATTTCAAAAGATTTTATTTTATCCTTTAGCAATTCCAAACCAATCTAAGGTTTACCAAACTAGCCGGGATTAACGAGCCTTAACGAAGTAATCATTTATTAATCCTAATCCCAACCTATTTATCCTATGCAGCAAAATTGGTAATACTCCATATCTATCAACAACGGTGCTATTGGTAAATTTAATTATCATTTCACGTTCAAATCTAACTAAAGATTTAACTATCGCTTGGAGAAAAACTGGTGGTACTCCATTCTCGATCATTTCATGAATTCGATAAATTTAATTTTCCCATTCTCATTTTTATCTACTTCAAGATTTATTAAAAACTTCATTTAGTTTTAATCTTCCAAAAATCATTATTTAATGATCATTCAACTTTAGGAAATCAATCCTGTCTTTAATAAGGTTGAAGAACGAATGTCGTTTAAAACATTATTCAGGGTAAACCCAAAATCCTCTTCCATTAAAATGGAATATTCATGGAAATCTGAACAATTTATAATCGATATAAATTTCCGCATCGGATTCATAATATAAATGGAATAATGGCAAGGCCATTTAAATTCCATAAATAGTAATGGTCTTCCTTCATAGAATCTCATCTCCATTATTTATAAAACGAATTCCATTCAACTCCAATTCCTTTTAATAAATTGGAAAACTTTACTTTGGAAAATTTCCATTAAATCTTAGAATAAAGATGTTTAAATTCCAAATTATATCTTTACTGTTAATTGGGTCAAAGAACAATTGTTATTTAAAACATTGTTCACGATAAACCCAAAATCAACTTTCATTTCAATTCCAATTAAATTAATTAATTGGTAAACTTCTCTAATCTTAATTAAAAGATTTATTCTATTCTCAACTGGGTTTAAGAGCAGTGCTATTGAAGGCACCATTCATGACGAACCCAAAATCCAATTTGATATTATATACAAGGCTCTGAATAGAAATTATATTGACTTATATTCAATATCAAATTCTGAAACTAACGGATATTGTATTGGGAATAACGATATTTATATCTTCCAAATTCCTTAACAATATCTGTATAATCACGGAATCGAATATCAAATATTCCGAAGATTATTTCCATTTAAATCCTTTACAATTTATATATTGGAAAATTTTGGTTAGACTAAAACCCATTCCTAAATCCAATTGGAAGATTATTTCCATTGGATTTTTATTCTAGTTATGAACTAGTTCATTTCGATAAAAAATATATTTTTATCTTTTCAAACTTGGAATTTTTCATCCAAATCTTTGC
This sequence comes from Allium sativum, assembly GCA_030737875.1. Taxonomy (NCBI): domain Eukaryota; kingdom Viridiplantae; phylum Streptophyta; class Magnoliopsida; order Asparagales; family Amaryllidaceae; genus Allium; species Allium sativum. The sequence continues at coordinate 20,173,784 of JASFAX010000025.1, forward strand.
AAATCATTCATTATGATTTTACATGATTTTTCCATATTTTTAATAAATTTATTAGGACCCTTATAGTGGGTTTCAATTAACGGCCACCAAACTGCATCCATAGCGACCTTTTCCAAAATTGATTTGGGCATATTTCAAAATCTAACCACTCAAATTTAAATCTCCTATATTCAATGGAAATATCTTTTCGATATGAACCCAATAGTTCCGGTTTTAGGAGAATCCGACAGTCGGATCTCCCGTTACATCAATTCGAAGTTAATAGTTGAAATTCGTGAATGGTCGCTGCGTGGCACGTTCTATTCAAGCCATATATATATATATATATATATATATATATATATATATATATATATATATATCATCGATTTACATTTAAAACGTAATTTATAAATCATTTATAAATTCATTTTAAAACGATTTCAACTTCATTTTCAATTTTAAATCAAAGTTGAATATTCTATATCATTATAATATTTAAATGATAATATTTTCAAAATATCAGATTTTGAAATCAATTCTTTTTTATATTCATTATAAAATAAATAAAATCAATAGAAATCCCGTTCGAGTTAAAATGGCATACATCTACTTCACTCGGTTCATAATTTCAATATTCTCATGTCCATCCAAAATCGGACATCAAAATCATATTTTGATTCTTTACTGAATAATATTTCATAATGTTCATTATTTATGAATTGGAATTAGACTCAATCAATTACCATATAATTTTATTTATATGGATTCCTTAAATCGCATGTATTCATAAATAGTGATAAACCACTATTAAACACTCAATTCACATCCAGAGTGTAATTTACAACTGTATAAGCATTAAATAATTAACTAACGCTTATAACAGTTTGTCAATCCATCGTTTGACATACAATTAAATTCAGAGGAGAAGTGAATAAATTATCAACCCCAAACCCGTTTGGGGTTTTCAATCATCAACAAATAATTGGGTGATGTGTAAAATTATCGTCCTAATACCCGTGTGGGGTTTACATCACAATCCATGTGAATTTATTTATTTATAAATATTTATAATCACAGTTTAATAATAATAACATTAAACTGTAAACAATCATCAACCACCAAACAGACATTGTAGTCACAGGAGAACAATATATATGCAGTTATAAAAATGAGTAACTGTACAAATAAATTCAATGAGAGAGTTCTCACTTTTGGTTTCCACTCCGTCATTTTTTAATTCGATGATTTTATTTTTAAACTAAATTAAACGCACGTTTAATTTAGTTAAAAATTAAACTTGTTCCTTTTCCGTTTTGGTTAGTTCCATGTTGTAGAGCTCGACTCCACGATCGCAACGCAACTGAAATTGTCAAATTTCGATCTCGTATGAAAAAGATACGGTATTTTAAATATTGAACAATTAAAATAGTCGCTATTTAAATAATTAATTAAATTATTAATCTTTAATAATGTTTTAAAAACGTTACCTTCCTCGATCAGTTTTCTGGAAACCCGTCGGCCTCTAGGGTTCCCAACCGCCGCCTCCTCAGTCGATTTGGAGCCAATCAGAGCTCGCCACCCTCCTCGCCGTTGCGCCACATGCCTCCGCCCCAAGTGTCGTCCAACTCATCGCCGCTGCTAGGCTAGGAAATGCCTTCGGACGGCATGACATTGAGATCACGAATCGAGAAACACACTCCTCCAGAAATGATCAACCCCTATAGATTTGAAGCCCTCTCCTCCCTATACAATATTCGTTTAATTAGTTTCTTGAATCAGTGTGAGAATTGGAAGAAATTTGTTGAAGAAATCCGGAGTAAATCAGCCCTTGATCGCTTTGAACGGCGGCCCGATTTTGGGGAAATGAATTAGGGTTTTTGGAATTTTCTTATTGGCAAGAATATATATATTATATTATTTAATTCCAAAAATACCTGTTTATCGATCTGAACTCCAAATCAAACCCGACGACTATCGCCCCTAACTAAATACCCCCATTCTGGACACAGTGGGATATGTTTCATAAGCCAATTTGACTGTTTTGATCAGCTTTCATCAAAATTAAAATATAAATTAACATAACGACCAATATTGAATTTGAACGTACATTTTAATTCACCGGGGACACATACTGACTCAAAAAATTATGAACTTGAAATCCAGCTATGTTTTGATAATACGGTCCTAATAAAATTAATTTTGTTGAATTTAGAGGTCGTTTGAAAAATGGCCTTTTAACTGGCTTATTAAATTCGAACAAAAATTGGAAACATGTTTAAATTTACTGCGCTCACATATTAATTCCAAAAATTATGAAATTTTAAACCTGAGTATAATTAGACATTTTAGATCCAACAAAAGCAGATTCGTCCAAAACGGAGGTCATTTGCAAAATGGCTATTTTTAAGGGCTATATATAATATTAAAATATAAATAAATTCCATAGCGACTATTTTGAATTTTAATCTGGTCATAACTTTCAATTAATAAAGTGAAATCTTAGTTTCTTACATTTGTTAGAAAATTATAGTTCAGAATATTCCAACGTTTCTTGTTTCATCAAATTCTGATTTATAATGAATTACATATACTCAACTGAAATTTAAAATCTAATTTTCAAACTACCGCACCATTTCAAGCTCGTTTTATAGTTAAAATAAATTTATATGTTCTAATTTCGATTTAAATAATTTTTAAATCATTTATTCTCAAAATAAATCCTGCAAAATATTTCATTTCCATGAAAATCAGTTAAAAATAAATTGTAAATTGGTTCCAACATTCTGGGTTGTTACACCTATGGTGAACCCCTAGCTGCTTAAGACCTCGTCCCTAACGTCATCATCACATATATATACGTTCCTTGTAAGTCAAGAAATAGTAACAACCACTTAATATCAGGTTTAGGTAGGAGCTCAGTGTCATTTACGACCCCCTGGCGGACTACCTTGTTACTAGCTAGCTGTCCCTACAGGTGACTCCTAGTCACTTAATACTTCCCTTAGACGGTGGTTCCTTTAGGCCATTTATACAAATCATCCCTTGGTCAGTCCTCTCTAAACCCGTAGATAAGAAGCTGACATTACTTGTAGAACTACCATACTCACACGCTATCGTCTATTAGAACCATTTAGTACCTTGTAAGAGAAATACAGACCCAATGACTATTTAAGACCTTCGTAAGGGAAAGTCCCATGACTTGGATCCTAAACCAAGGAGTGCACCTCGGGAATGGGCCTAGTCCTAGCTACTTAATACCCAAAAAGGTAGGTCAGCCACTTAGTACCTTCTTAAGGCAGACCTACTTCACACACAAATACACACACACCAGACCTCACATGTTGAACTGGCCAATTCTAGAAGCTGGATTTGTCTAGCGATTTTGGGCAGGCTTCTACTAAAAGTTGGGCTTAACCTCATGTATTACAGTACTAATTATAATGTCCATGTCACCTAGAACTCTCATATTAACCAATCTTTCTTGTATATGTTGGATATGCCGATCGGTTTCGGGCAAGCTTCTACTGCAAGTAATGGTTAACCTTGTGTCTGTATATAATTAATTATACTTGTTTACGTAGGAAATTGGTTATTTGCGCAAGCCAATGCCCGAGTGTAAGTTTAGATGTAAACTTGTAATCCAAATATCCAGATTACGAGAAATGCAAATAGAACACATAACTTTTATAGTGGTTCGGCACTAACGCCTACGCCCACTTCATAGTAATCATTCATTATATAATTGTTGATTACAAAGTTCGTACAGGTTCAGACTATTTGTGTATACGAAGTTGTACAATTAAATGACAAATAGCTTGTTAATTCATAACTTTGACCAAAATCCCCATCTTCTTCTTTGTTGAGTCAATGCGTGAGTCAATGTCCAAAAAATTGCATCAATGTCAAAAAGTGTGAAAATATGTCCGAAAGCATGCCAAAAGTCCAATTGAACGTCCAAAAGTTGTAGACAAACGTTTATGTTTTGTCTAAAAATCCATAGAGATGTCCAAAGCCATAAAGATGATAATGGAAACCATTAACGGTGCTTGAGAGCTCCAATCCCTTATGCTAATTTGTAGACAAAGTCCAAATGAGCCAAACCCTAAGAATGCCAAGAAACATGGTATTTATAGGTGCGTTTTGGGGGCATCTGCTCGAATTTTATATCTTGAGGGGACACGAATTTCGCATCCTGAAAAGATAGCCAAATAATTGAGAAACCAAAAAATCGTAATCCCGGAGCCTATGCAATTTAGAATCCTAGAAATAGCTGAGCAACACGTGTGGTTCAGCCAAACTCATGTGATCCACACGTCAAAAACCACTGTGCCATTTCCGCATGCCATTTACCCAATTTCTAATCTCATGCCAAAGCTGAATTTTGCATCCCATTAATCGCGATGTGCATACATAACATTTTGTATCCGAGACGAGTGGATCAGGAGTTTTTCGCATCCTGAATCCTTTCTAAAAATCACATCTGCCATTTTCCACTTTTCGTATTATGGATTTCATGATGTAGAGCAGTGGCTTTTCGAATATGCCCCGATGCGATCCATTCATTTTGAGATGCCAGATATCATACCCACTATGTGCCAAGCTAGATCCCTATTTCGAATCCCCGTGTTGATCACGTAAAAAAAAGTGATCAACGCATGATTTCGCATCTTGTCAGTGATGCGAAATTCTTCCAGATCCATGCCATACTCTTGGGCCAGCCAGGGCAAGCACGCACATACAGATTTCAGTAATTTTCCAATGTCGATCACCACTTTTCAACCTACCAGATCAGCTAATTTGCTAAATGCTAGATTTTGATGCCATGAGTTGTGCAAGCCATTTTAAGTGACCATGCCATGTTGATCAGCTATTTTTGAGTTTGTGAAACCATAATTTACCATAATCCATATATTTTTCCATGATGAGTTTTGCCACATTGGACCGACACGCTCAAGGATTTTGAGCTGATCGAACCTAGTTAGTCACGTATTTTTACCATGCCACATTTTCCAATTTTTTTCATGACGATTTCGCAAATCGACGCTATTTCCAACCTTTTCCGAACATGTCATGACTTCGACCAAATCGCTTTGAACTTTTTGATGATGTTCTTGAGACTTGAGTGCGTCGTTAACCATAATCTTGACGTGTGACTGCTTTACCAAAAAGCTGGTCAACACTTGGCCCCCAAAAACATGTCTTTCTTGATCGAAGGAAGATGCATTTTGTGAGTAAACCAGAAATCCAAAAACCAAATCTAGGAGAAGTTTGAATTGAACTTCTATAACCAGAAAACCGAAGAGCCATGATTGTGCCGGATCGTATTAACCAGAAAACCAATAAGCCTGAAATCTAATGAAAGCCAATGATCGCTCCAGATCGATTCTTAAGAGATAACCAAAATAACTGAACAACTAGAATAACCAAAGTAATCGAAATGGACAAAGGACCGAAAAGGCCCTACATACAAAATAACCAAAGCAATAAGAATAACCGAGGGACTGCAGGAGTCCGAGAACCTGAACAACTAGAATAAGCATAGCCAGGAAATCGGGAAACCTGAAATCAATAAATTCAGAGTAAACAATAACCAGAAAGCCAGATAACCAGATGAGTTCAAGGCGATCTTGCCAAGGCAAGACCACCAAGAATAGCCAGAGTAGTCTAAGCCAGCCTTACCAAAGTAAAACGACCAAGGAAAGCTAGAATGAGTCCAAGACGGCCTTGCCGAGGCAAGACGACCAAGGATAAACCAGAAAAAGGTTTAAAACGGCCTTTCCTGGGGTAAGACCACCAAGGATAAGTCGGAAAAAGTCCAAGGCGACCTTTCCGGAGCAAGACGACCAATGATAACCTTGAAAAGTCCAAGACGGCCTTGCCGGAGCAAGAAGACCAAGGATAAGTCGGAAAGGTCAAAGACGGCCTTTTTGGGGAAAGACGACCCAGGATAAGCCAGGATCCATGGACCAGGGTCCATAGAGTTTGCAATCCAATTTTAAATTTCCTTACCCCACCGCCGATGTCCCGATAAATGAAGTAATTTTTAATAAAGTTATAAAACATTGGAGTTTTTAGTAGAGCCGAAAGGAAAATTTAATGGTTTATCATCCGTAACGAGCATGCCTACGGATTCGCCTATTCCCATACATGGGTATGCAGATGTAGTCGTTTCTGATTTCAAATTCATTTGTGAAAGAGAATTGAGTGGTTTATCGTTTGTGAAGAGCACACCTAGGGATGCTTGTTCTCGTACACAGATAAGAAAACTTAGTCATTCAAGCTCTAAAACTAGAGTTAACTTAAGGCGGCCTTGCCAGAGCAAGACGGCCAAGAGTAGCAAGAAAAATTTAAGGTGGCCCTACCGGAGCAAGACAACCAAGAATAGCCAAAGTGTTCAAGGAGGTCTTACCGGAGTAATACGACCAAGGAACGCCAAAATAGTTCAAGACGACCCTGCCGAAGCAAGACAACTAAGAAAAGCCAAAACATATCCATTTTTGTTAATAACCAAGGGAGATGGTGTGTTGTCGAGCAAAGAGCATACCTACGGAATATAATAGCTCATGTACATGGGTAGGTTGACTCATCCATCTACAACTAGAAAGCCAAAAAGATAAATCGAGAGGGCCGAAGCCTACAAAGGCAAAACCGTGGACCCGAGCTAAATAACCAAATCTAGAAGAAGCCAGAGCCAAACCATGATCCCGAGAAACCAAGAAATCCATAATCCAGAAATCCAAAGGTAGCAAAGCCATAATTCGGAAGGACGTCATCCGAAATCAAGATATCTGAGAAAGCCAAACACCAAATACATGAAACCACAAGAGCCAAAACCAAGATACCAAAAAGATAAAACCAAGATCTAAGTAAGCCAAAATATCTACAATTCCAAAAGCCCAGAAATCATAAGCCAAAATATCAGAGCTTGAATTAAGATTAGCTGATAATGATGCATTTGGGACGAGTGCTGGTTCCGGGCATATCCTGAGTAGCATGAGGGGGCTGTGCCTATCCCGGCACCACAACCAGAGTCTGAACAAACTATGCCAGATCGCCGCTTCTGACATGCTCATCCATCATATCTCTTGTAACAACCTGGAAAATCTGAGCCAGTTTAAAAATTTTAATTCAGCTATTTTTATTGGATTTTAGATATTTAAAATAAAATATTTTAAATAATAACGATGAAAAGTGTGTTTGAATCGACGTTTGAATATAAAAAATAATTATTTTAAATTATAAACAAGGCCTGAAATGGCGCGGCAGTTTCAAATTTTCATTTCAAACTTTGACTGACTGTACCGGGTGCAAAATAAAACAGATTTTAGTGAAACTAAAAATATTAGAATCTGTTTATGAATATCTTTCCAACAAATCTGAAAAATCGAAGGTTCATAGTGGGAATCAAAAGTTATGGCCAAATGAATTTTCAGAAAGGTCGCTATAGAGAATATATAGCCCTTGAAAATAGCCATTTTGCAAACGACCTCTACTTTCGACGAAACCACTTTTGTTGGATCCGGGATGTCAAATTATTACTAGATTTCAAATTCCATAATTTTTGAAGTTGAAATGTGAGCGTGGCTAAGGAAAATGTATTTGGTTGATTTAAGTTAAATTGGATCGACCAGAAAATGGCCAGTTTTCAAACGGTCTCAAAATTTGATGAAATTAGTTTTGTTAGGACCGTATCGTCAATACGAAGCTAAAAATATTTTTTCTGGAACTTTTAGAGTTAGTATGTGGCACCGGTAAATTAAAATGTACGTTTGAATTCAATATATAATGATTTATATTTTAATTTTGATAAAAATAGATTCAAACAGTCAAATTGGCTTATGAAACATATCCCGTTGTGTTCGGAATCGGGGTAATTAGCTAGGGGCGACAATCGTTGGGTTTGATTTCGAGTTCATATCAACACAAGGGTATTTTCGAAATTAAATAAACTAAAAATATTATAAATAAATATCCCGGGCCAATAGAAAATCAGAAAAACCCTAGTTTTCTCATTACTGCGTTCAGCCGCCGCCATCCAATAACGAACGTCCAAAATCGTCCCAAACCTCCCCCTCAAATCGCACTCAATCCATTCAAAGATTTTCCAAATTACCAGCACCAAATCGAAGAGCACTTCGTGCTCTTGAAATTCAACGGTTGTGATGATGGATGTCGTTGTGGTTTGTCCGGAATCGCATGGGGAAGTGGGCGTGTTTGGATTCAGATATCGAGAGGAAGGGGTGCAGATTGGTCGGGGAGGAGGGCGCAGGTTTGTGGCGAGGTGGCGGTGATAGTGGCGACGTCCGATGGTGGTCAGGCGGCCTTGATTGGGGTGCAAAGACGGATTTGCTTGATTGATATTGGGTTTCCTTTTTCAGGCGGGTTCAACGAAGGAGGAACAGTGATTAGTGTGAATGGTAGTTAATTAAAGTTAATTGTGTAATTAGAGGAATAAATTTAATTAAAACTTCAAATGCTTATATCTTGAGCAAAAAAAGACAGATTTTGATAATTTTGGGTGCGTTGGAACCGTCTCGACAAGATCTTCAACATGGAACTGATTAGAAGCGATTTAGAACACATCAGAATTTCAGGCATATTTAAATCAAATCAGAACATAAATTCAAAAATAAAAGAACGGAGGAGTGGAAACGAAAGTGAGAATTCTCTCACTATAAATTTTCTGTACAGTTATTTATTTTACAACTGCATATATGAACTGCTCACCGTCGTCCACAGACCATGGACGACTTGTTTGATTGTGTTGTATTGTGATTGTGATGTGAAATTATATATAAATGCGATGTGAATGAAATATATATACGATATGGAATTATATATAAATGCGGTGTGAATGAAATGTATATACGATATGAAATTATATATAAATGTGATGTGAAAGCGATATATATACGAATGTGAAAACAATATATATATGAAAGTGAAAATATCGTATATATTGAAAAGTGAAAATATCGTATATATTGAAAAGTGAAAATATTATATATATGAAAAGTGAAAATATTATATATATGAAAGGTGGAAGTAATATAAATATATATATGAAATGAAAACGATATATATGAAATGAAGACGATATATATATATATATATATATATATATATATATGAAATGTGAAAATGATTTGATTGTTAAAAATATAATTTTTAACATATATATACACTGTATAAAATTGTCGTGTATATGGAATATTCAATCTTGATTAGAAATTGAATATGAAGTTGAAATCATTTTGAAAACGAAATTAAAACGATTTATAAAATACGTTTTAAAAAGGAAATCGACGAAATATATATTATATATATAATATAATGGGCTGAATAGAACGCGTTGCGCTGCGGTAGTTCGCGAATTTCAACCATTAACTTCGAACGGACATTACGGGAGATCCGACCGTCAGATTCTCCTAAAACTGGAACCGTTGGGTTCGTATCGTAAAGAGCTTTCTAACAAATATTATAGATTTGAAATCTAACGACTGGATTTGGAAATATGTCCAAATCAAATTTGAAAAGGTCGCTGTAACTGCAGTTCGATGGCCGTTGATGGAAATCGACTATACGGGCCTTGATAAAAATTTTAAAAATAGTAATAATTTGTGAAAAATCATAAGAAATGATTTGGAAAGAATTGGGCTGAAAATCCCATATTTGAAAAGATAAAAATAGATTTTTATCGAAATGAACTAGTTATTAACTAGAATAATAATTTATTTATTTTTAAATAAATAAATTGGATTTGAAATGGTTTTAAAAATAACCAGAATTTCCAATATATGAATTGGAATGGATTTAATTGAAATTATCTTCAGAATATTTCGATGCTGGATTTCGTGATTATACAGATATGGTTGAGGAAATTTGAAAGATATATTAATATCGTTATTTCCAATACAATATTTGTAGGTTTTAGAATTTGATGTTGAATATAAGCCGATACTATTTTCTATTCAGAGCCTTGTGTTTAATATCAAATTGGATTTGGGGTTTATCGTGAACTATTTTTAAATGACATTAGTTCTTTAACCCTCGTAAAAGCAGGATTAATTTCATAAAAGTAGAACAATCAATATAAAATGATTTTAGAGATGAAACCAATTGGGGTTTGAATAAATCTTTAATTAGATTTGGATGAATGAATGGTGAATAAATTTACCAAAACACGTGATGTGATTAAACCAAATTTACTTAGTTGTTGATATTGATTGTTGTAACACCCCGTATGTTGAATAACTTGCTATAATATAAAACAGGGCAGAATTAAATTTTAAAATCTGAATCAGGGGAAACGGGCTATTCCATTACGTTCGTCTCGGAAAAATACGCGAAATAGAGTCCGAGTTTTCAAAAATCGGAGTCTGTATGACCCAGTTAAGGCCCGAAGAAGTTTCAGAAAATTCAAAATAGATTTAAATATTAAAATTTCAAATTTCAGAAGAGGCGGGAAAATTCTCGCCAGACAGAGGGTGTCGACACAGGGGTCGACATGGGTGTCGACCCCCACCCAAGGGGTCGACCCATGTGTCGATCCAGGGGTCGACCCCCCTTGTCGGCCAGTTCTGGCTGGGTGCACTATCTTGGCTTTGGGGCTGTGCTTGGTGGCTAGTGACGAGATCTGACGGCTCTAATCTGATTTAGGGTTAATCTAATGGCCTAAAACACTTAACTAATCTATAAATACACCCTAAGACTACCCTAATTCATACTAAAATTGGAGACAACGTCGTTATGCCGTCAAAATGCAACTAGAAGGAGCCACCAACAAATTAAAGAGGAAGATAGCTTCTCAAATCAACTTCTAATCAACTCTAGCAACTTAATCTTCTTCATAGGAGTGCTAATCAACAAGTTGTGAGTTTCTATGCCTTTAGCAAGCAATTGCTAAACTAATTATGATAGGATATAATGAGGTTATGGTTATGTATGTAGATCAATGTAAGTTATGTTATCATATGCTATGTGTTCATGATGTTATGCAAGTTATGCAAGTTATATGCTATGTGTTCATGATGTTATGCAAGTTATGCAAGTTATATGCTATGTGTTCATGGTGTTATGCAAGTTGTGCAAGTCATATGCTATGTGTTCATGATGTTATGCAAGTTATGCAAGTCATATGCTAAGTGTTCATGATGTTATGCAAGTTATGCAAGTCATATGCTATGAGTGCAAGTTTTATGCTATATGTTCATGATGCTAGTTATGCAAGTTTTATGCTATGTGCTCATGATGCTAGTTATGCAAATCACTATGATAAACATTGATCCATTATGACACCATGTTATGCAAGTTTGGTGTTTGATTATATGCAAGTTCATATATGACATGTTATGCAAGTTTGGTGTTTGATTATATGCAAGTAACATGTGCAAGTTTACACCTTTGTATGATGTGCATACATATGCAAGTTAACCCCTTTGTATGTCATACATACATATGCAAGTTTACCCCTTTGTGTGACATAAGTAGCTTATGCAAGTTACCCTCTTTATGACATATGTGATTCATGCAAGTTTGGGTTGATTATTTATGCTAGTTGGGTTTGATGCTATATGCATGTTGACACCTTTAAAACCCATGTTGATGCTAATGTTATGCAAGTTGAACCCATTGTATTTGTGATGAATCTTCCCTTTTAAGTATGTCATGTTAGCGAATTACGTGGGGAACGATGGGGTTAATATTCATGTTAATGAAATGGTGTGAAGTTGGTATGATTATGCATACCATAAAGTGGATGGACATAATTGAGTCAATTATGTACATCGTTAAATTTGTAATTAATTAGGGATAATTAATACAAATCATAGGGGTGATTAATTAGGTGTAATTAATCGACTAAGACACGAGGTTGGACCCTTTTGTAGCATAAGACTGCCCGGAACCGACCGGCAAATCCAGCGGCTACGACTGATTGGCCCAATGTGAGAGGTCTTAGGCATAAACTAAATACGTGACAAGTGTAAAGACACGAGGTTAGACTCGGTTATGGCGTAAGGCTGCCCGGACCCGACCGGCAAATCCAGCTGCCATAAAGATAGTCTAATGTGAGAGGTCTTTACAACGGTTACGTTCTTAATCAATTAAGAAACACTTAACCAGATAAGCATGTAGTGGGGCATGAGGGGTTAAGTGGGTGCCTTGGGTGGCATGTGGGAATCAAGTAAGTGCCTTGGGTGGCATGTGGAAATCTAGTGGGTTGCCTTGGGTGGCAATAGAAAATACGATTAGAATACTTAACCAAGTGGAAACATGTAATTAAACAAGATTAAATGGTTAAGTGGGAAGCACTATAAAAAGGGACAAGCTTAGGTGGGTAGCTTGTGGGGGCCCATTTCAACCAGTAACCCATATGTATCTTATTGGGCTCGACCCATGTCGAGGACGGGACACGCGTACTGGGCTTGACTATAAGAGGCCAAAACGGGTTAGCGGTGGCAACGCAAGTCCAACGGGTTTCATATGCGTGTGTGGACCCGGGCTGGTAGGTAAGACGTTGTTGCATCGTGTAAGTATAAGCCGTGCACCGTTGATTGTATCGGGTTGCCACTTTGGGGAGTGATACACCCCACTGTAGGGCCATTACGGGTATCTACGGTAGGGAGCCGATCGCTTGGGGAGTAGTGGGTACACCTAGTGGAGATAGGGGCAGACGACACCTATGTAGTCTGCTAGGGGTACACGAAACTACTAGTTAAATTTTCTAAGTCCTTGGGTGGGATCAACCTTTAAGTAGGAATGACTGGTGTGGTGTAGTGTAGTAATTACCCTTGAGTGGGTAGATGCGTCTTTACCATTATCTTAGTTCATCCTATGTCTAGTTGGCTGCTTAGTGTAGTCATTTATCCCCAGTCATCACCGTACCAAGTTTATATCATACCCTAATTACTTTAATGATTGTATTGTTAAAGTTATAGGGCTCACTCAGACTTATGTCTGACCCCATTGTTTTTATCTTTTTTTTCCAACCCTCAGGTCATCAGAGTGGGCCTAGCACTAGTGGGCTTTGATCAGATTGCTTTATCTATCTTTTGGAGCTTGGACTCTTGAAGTAAAGCTCGGTTATCTTTTCTATTATGGATATTAGTTATGTAGTGGGATTATGTACTTATGTTTTAACGAGATGGATATTTTGTACTTGACTCTTGTTGGTTTTTGATATTTAACCAAACATGTTTACCTTCTGCTGCAATGAAATGATGTTTTAAATTTCAAGTATCACTTATATCTGTCTTGTTGTAATTTTTCTGTTCTATATTCACTTAAAATACTCCACCGAAGTTAAGGCATTCCCTTAGTGAGTGACCTTAGCGGGTGTGGGGTGTTACACGTGGTATCAGAGCTGAAGGTTACCAGAACAGATAAAACTTTTAGAAAAACTATTTTTGGAAGAAGTATTTTCAAAACCATGTCTTTTAAGAGAAAAGTTTTTGAAAGAAAAACATAATCCTCAATAGCCGTATCTTTATCTTTCGAATTCTCCGTTTTGAATCTTTCCTCTTTCGTTTCAGCATGGCTGAAGATCTTAACTTTCCGGGGGGCGTAGCGATACCAGTATGGTATAGGAGGTTGATGGAGGCTAGGGCCGCCACTGCGGGTCCAGCAAATGTTCCTCCACCAATAGTATCACCCGATCTTCCTCCTCCTCATCCTCCTCCTCGCGCGGATACTTTTGCTAAGACTTGCAAGGAATTTAAGGCTATGGGAGGGAAACCTTTTCAAGGATCAGAAACTTTTGTGGAAGCTAGGGATTGGCTTAAGGAGGTGGAAGAGTTGATAGATATCTTTGAGATGGAAGAAGGAAAGAAAGTCAAGTTAGCTGCTTGGTTAATGAAGGGAGAGGCCTCATTCTGGTGGGAGGTCACTAATGGAGAGCGCCCTGTTGACTCTTGGGCGGATTTCAGGCAAAGGTTTGTGGCAAAGTTTCTCTCAAGGGCGGAGGAAAACTTGTATATGGAAAGGTTCTTGACTCTAAAGCAAGGAAACCTATCAGTGAATGAATATGTCAACAAGTTTAATCAACTAGCAAGATTTGGCATAGACATGGTGAATACACCGGAGAAGAAGGCTTTGAGGTTCGTTAAAGGCTTGAATGAACCGATGCATGGATTGGCTATGACTCACATCCCTATGGGGGCCACCTTTGAGAAGCTAGTAGACATGGCACTCATGCATGAGGAAGAGAAGGGTCCCAATGTTAATAAGGCACCCGAGAAGAAAGGAGATCAGAAGAGACCTCAACAGCAACAGCAAAACAAGGGTGGGAAAGTCAACGGTGGCAAGGGAAAGAAGAAGTGCTTCAATTGTGGGACACCAGGCCACCTAAGCAAAGACTGTCGGAAGAAGAAGAAGACTGGCTGCTTCCACTGTGGCAAAGCAGGGCATCTAGTGAAGGATTGCCCTAAGAAGGGGCAAAGGACGGGATCTACCTCAGGAGGACAGGTGCAAGCTCTTATGGCACCAGGTCAGGCAAGGGGGCAAGTTCAGGCTCTCGCGGTTCCACCGATTCAGGAAAGAGGTAGAACTATTTCCGTTGAAAGTCTGGTTTTTCTGTTTGATCATCATGTCCGTACTTTGTTTGACTCTGGCACATCGCATTCGATTATCTCATCATCATTAGTTGAGTCACTGCACTTAGACACCAGTCTAGTAGATGATCCCTTGGTTGTTTCAAACCCAATTGGGGCCTCCACTTATTTGTCCATGATATGTTTGGGTTTGAAGATTTCTATACTTAGCGTTGAGTTTAGATGTGATGCTTTTGTTTTTGGCTTCACGGGCTATGGGTTGATTTTGGGCATGGACTGGTTATCCAGTAATGGTGCCGTTCTTGATTGCGAAAGGAGAGTTGTTAGGCTCACGACCCGCTTGGGTAACACTCTCGAGATCTCTTGTAATCCCATGAATTCTGTTATGCTAAGTTATCTTGAATCGCTTGACGCTTCGGTCGAGAGTTTGCGATCTGTTAGAGTGGTCCGGGAATACTCGGATGTGTTTGAGGAGGTGAAGGGCTTACCTCCGAGGCGGGAGATTGACTTCCGAATATATCTGGTAGACAATGCTAAACTAGTATCTTTGCCAGTGCGCCACATGGCTCCTCGTGAGAGGAGGGAACTCCATAAGCAAGTAGGGGAGTTGCTTGAGAAGGGGTTCATAAGACGAAGTATATCGGAGTGGGGTGCTCCAGTAGTTTTTGCCACGAAGGCGGATGGGTCCCTCAGACTTTGTGTAAACTATAGAGAACTCAACAAGCTCACAAAGAAGAATAGACACCCATTGCCGAGGATTGACGATCTCTTTGATCAGTTGGTTGGCGCCTCAGTATTTTCGCAGTTGGACTTAGCCATGGGGTTTCATCAGTTGAGAGTGGCTGAGGATAGTATAGAGAAGACTGCCATTAGGACTCCGGATGGTTCTATGAGTGGCTTGTGATGCCATTTGGGTTGACGAACGCCCCTGCATACTTTGTTGATTTGATGAGTAGGGTGTTCAGGGAGTACCTTAATAAGTTCATGGTGGTCTTTGTGGATGACATCTTAGTATTTTCTAAGAGTGAAGAAGAGCATGCCCTACATCTTAGGGAAGTGTTGGAGACTCTTCGAGCGCATAGCCTTAAGGCTAAATTCTCTAAATGTCACTTCTGGAGGAAGGAAGTGCGGTTCTTAGGGCATGTGGTCTCTAAGGAAGGGATAGCTGTGGATCCCGCGAAGGTAGTGTCCATCCAAGATTGGAGGGTTCCGAAGAATGCTACCGAGGTGAGGAGTTTCTTGGGGTTGGCTGGCTACTATAGGAAGTTTATCAAGGACTTCGCGAAGATATCAGCCCCATTAACTCGCTTGACAAAGAAGAATCTAGTCTTCACATGGGGCGTAGATTGTGATGATGCGTTCCAATGGTTAAAGAGAGCTTTAACCACAGCTCCAGTCTTAGTGTTGCCAGATGGGAGTAAGCCATTTGTTGTTTATACCGATGCTTGTGGGACAGGACTAGGCGCAGTCTTAATGCAAGAGGGAAGGGTAATAGCCTATAGGGGAAGGCAGTTGAGAAAGCATGAGAAAAATTACCCTACCCATTATTTAGAGTTGGCCGCTATTGTTTTTGCGCTTAAGACTTGGCGCCATTATCTTCTTGGAGAGAGGTTCGAATTGTTCACTGACCGCAAATCATTGAAGTACTTGTTTTCTCAGAAGGATTTGAACTTAAGACAGCAAAGGTGGATGGAGTTCTTAGCATCCTATGATTTCGAGATAGCGTATACCCTTGGCAAAGGTAACGTGGTGGCGGACGCCTTAAGCAGAAAAAGGTTGTCCTTGAGTCCATTGTTGGTGGAACGACGAAGCTTGGAATTTATCTCGATGTTTGATTTCAGACCTTCCGTTGACTTTGTACCCGGTTTGCTAGCATCCTTAGAGGTCAGACCTACTCTTTTGGGACGGATTGGCGAGGCACAGCGGGACGACCCACAGTTGGTTGAGTTGGTAGAGAGGCTCATAAGGGGGGAGTCGTCCAGCCATTTGAGTAGGTACACCCTAGACGATAGGGGGTGCTTGCCTAGAGACGGTAGACTTTGTGTACCGCAAGACGAGGGTTTGAGGAAGGCTATTCTTGATGATGTGCATCGTTCGAAGATGACCATTCATCCCGGTGGGGACAAGATGTACCAAGACATGAAGCGAGTTTTCTTTTGAGCCGGTATGAAGAAAGATGTGACCGAGTATGTCGCTAGATGCTTGGTGTGCCAACAAGTGAAAGCGGAGCAAAAGAAACCTGGTGGGTTGCTTCACCCATTGGAGGTTCCGCAATGGAAGTGGGATAGCGTCTCGATGGATTTTATTGATGGGTTACCGAGATCGAGGAAGGGAAATGCGGGAATTTGGGTTGTGGTAGACAGACTTACTAAGAGCGCCCATTTCATACCCGTGAAGAGCAAGAGGACTGCTCCATGGCTAGCTTCAGTTTACCTTCGAGAGATAGTTCGGTTGCATGGTGTACCTTCTAGCATAGTGAGCGATCGAGATCCTATCTTCACTAGCGAGTTTTGGAAGAGTTTGCAAGAGGCAGTAGGGACTCAGTTGTGTTTGAGCACCGCATATCATCCTCAGACAGACGGCCAGACCGAGAGGGTGAATCGTGTTCTAGAAGACCTTTTGAGGCTATGTATCTTAGATTTTGGAGGTACATGGGAAGAACATCTTCCATTGGTGGAGTTCGCATATAACAACAGCTTTCAGTCTAGTATTGGTATGGCTCCTTTCGAAGCTCTTTATGGAAGGCCTTGTTGATCACCTACATGTTGGTGGGAATCTACGGATAATATCTTGCTTGGGCCTGATATGGTTAGAGAGACTTCGGAAAAGATTGATTTGATTCAAAGAAGGATGAAAGCGGCGCAAGATAGGCAGAAATCTTACGCGGATAAGAGGAGGACGGATCTTGAGTTTGATGTTGGGGACATGGTCTTTATTAAAGTATCTCCATTACGGAATGTTGTTCGCTTTGGGTCCGTTGGGAAGTTAGCACCAAGGTTTGTAGGACCGTTTCCTATTAAGGAAACGATTGGACAGATGGCATATAGAGTAGAGTTACCCGAGAGACTTAGTGGGGTACATGACGTATTCCATGTGTCACATTTGAGGAAGTGCCTACATGAGACCGCAGAGGTGGTAGAGCCGAGCTTGCTTAGAGAAGCGGAGGTAGAGCGCGATGCGACTATTCGACGAGCTCGTACCCGCATCCTTGGGTCAGAGATTAGGAAGTTGAGAAACAGAGAGGTTCGACTAGTCAAAGTGCAATGGGGAGAGGATGAGAGCATTGCTACTTGGGAGACAGAAGCGAATATGCGTTCACTGTACCCATTCCTTTTTGAGGGTATGTCTTTTAACTTCTCCTTTATCGTTTGTCTAGTACTTATCTTATCTTTAGTATGTCCTCTCATTAGTACCTTTGACCTTTAGATAGGGTAAACCTATGGTTGAAACATGTGTTTGAGACATGTTATGATTGATGGATGCGTGTGGATGCAAGTGTTTGCTAGTGGTTGCTCGTGGATGCATATACAAACACTTTAGACACTAGATCGGCTCAGTCACTTCATATTGCATATTGCATATAATTGTGTGTAGGTAGCTATATTAATGGATGTATAATGGTTGTGTTATCACATGGATGATGCATTTTGGTGAATGATTGTGCACTCATGTAGAAATAGTATGTGTAGATAGGCTTCTTTCGCATACATATTGGATGCATGGCACTATCATGGTTTGCATTAAGGAGGTCAACTGAATCAGTAGACCGCCTGATTTTGCATTAGACAGGAAACATATACACACACTCTTTGCATATGTTCATACAGCATTAGAAACTTTAAGGACAATGGATGCCAGTGTTTGATGGTTTGAGTAGATGGTTGTTTGGTTGGTAGGATACGTTCTTCTTGACTTAGAGATTTCGGGGACGAAATCCTTTAAGTAGGGGAGAATGTAACACCCCGTATGTTGAATAACATGCTATAATATAAAACAGGGCAGAATTAAATTTTAAAATCTGAATCAGGGGAAACGGGCTATGCCATTGCGTTCGTCTCGGAAAAATACGCGAAATAGAGTCCGAGTTTTCGAAAATCGGAGTCCGTATGACCCAGTTAAGGCCCGAAGAAATTTCAGAAAATTCAAAATAGATTTAAATATTAAAATTTCAAATTTCAGAAGAGGAGGGAAAATTCCCGCCAGACAGAGGGTGTCGACACAGGGGTCGACATAGATGTCGACCCCCCCCCAAGGGGTCGACCCAGGGGTCGACCCCCCCCCCTGTCGGCCAGTTCTGGCTGGGTGCACTATCTTGGCTTTGGGGCTGTGCTTGGTGGCTAGTGACGAGATCTGACGGCTCTAATCTGATTTAGGGTTAATCTAATGGCCTAAAACACTTAACTAGTCTATAAATACACCCTAAGACTACCCTAATTCATACTAAAATTGGAGACAACGTCATTATGCCGTCAAAATGCAACTAGAAGGAGCCACCAACAAATTAAAGAGGAAGATAGCTTCTCAAATCAACTTCTAATCAACTCTAGCAACTTAATCTTCTTCATAGGAGTGCTAATCAACAAGTTGTGAGTTTCTATGCCTTTAGCAAGAAATTGCTAAACTAATTATGATAGGATATAATGAGGTTGTGGTTATGTATGTGGTTCAATGCAAGTTATGTTATCATATGCTATGTGTTCATGATGTTATGCAAGTTATATGCTATGTGTTCATGATGTTATGAAAGTTATGCATGTTATATGCTATGTGTTCATGGTGTTATGCAAGTTATGCAAGTCATATGCTATGTGTTCATGATGTTATGCAAGTTATGCAAGTCATATGCTAAGTGTTCATGATGTTATGCAAGTTATGCAAGTCATATGCTATGAGTGCAAGTTTTATGCTATATGTTCATGATGCTAGTTATGCAAGTTTTATGCTATGTGCTCATGATGCTAGTTATGCAAATCACTATGATAAACATTGATCCATTATGACACCATGTTATGCAAGTTTGGTGTTTGATTATATGGAAGTTCATATATGACATGTTATGCAAGTTTGGTGTTTGATTATATGCAAGTAACATGTGCAAGTTTACACCTTTGTATGATGTGCATACATATGCAAGTTAACCCCTTTGTATGTCATACATACATATGCAAGTTTACCCCTTTGTGTGACATAAGTAGCTTATGCAAGTTACCCTCTTTATGACATATGTGATTCATGCAAGTTTGGGTTGATTATTTATGCTAGTTGGGTTTGATGTTATATGCATGTTGACACCTTTAAAACCCATGTTGATGCTAATGTTATGCAAGTTGAACCCATTGTATTTGTGATGAATCTTCCCTTTTAAGTATGTCATGTTAGCGAATTACATGGGGAACGATGGGGTTAATATTCATGTTAATGAAATGGTGTGAAGTTGGTATGATTATGCATACCATAAAGTGGATGGACATAATTGAGTCAATTATGTACATCGTTAAATTTGTAATTAATTAGGGATAATTAATACAAATCATGGGGGTGATTAATTAGGTGTAATTAATTGACTAAGACACGAGGTTGGACCCTTTTGTAGCATAAGACTGCCCGGAACCGACCGGCAAATCCAGCGGCTACGACTGATTGGCCCAATGTGAGAGGTCTTAGGCATAAACTAAATACGTGACAAGTGTAAAGACACGAGGTTAGACTCGGTTATGGCGTAAGGCTGCCCGGACCCGACCGGCAAATCCAGCTGCCATAAAAGATAGTCTAATGTGAGAGGTCTTTACAACGGTTACGTTCTTAATCAATTAAGAAACACTTAACCAGATAAGCATGTAGTGGGGCATGAGGGGTTAAGTGGGTGCCTTGGGTGGCATGTGGGAATCAAGTAAGTGCCTTGGGTGGCATGTGGAAATCTAGTGGGTTGCCTTGGGTGGCAATAGAAAATACGATTAGAATACTTAACCAAGTGGAAACATGTAATTAAACATGATTAAAGGGTTAAGTGGGATGCACTAGAAAAAGGGACAAGCTTAGGTGGGTAGCTTGTGGGGGCCCATTTCAACCAGTAACCCATATGTATCTTATTGGGCTCGAACCATGTCGAGGACGGGACACGCGTACTGGGCTTGACTATAAGAGGCCAAAACGGGTTAGCGGTGGCAACGCAAGTCCAATGGGTTTCATATGCGTGTGTGGACCCAGGCTGGTAGGTAAGACTTTGTTGCATCGTGTAGGTATAAGCCGTGCACCGTTGATTGTATCGGGTTGCCACTTTGGGGAGTGATACACCCCACTGTAGGGCCATCACGGGTATCTACGGTAGGGAGCCGATCGCTTGGGGAGTAGTGGGTACACCTAGTGGAGATAGGGGCAGACGGCACCTATGTAGTCAGCTAGGGGTACAAGAAACTACTAGTTAAATTTTCTAAGTCCTTGGGTGGGATCAACCTTTAAGTAGGAATGACTGGTGTGGTGCAGTGTAGTAATTACCCTTGGGTGGGTAGATGCGTCTTTACCATTATCTTAGTTCATCCTATGTCTAGTTGGCTGCTTAGTGTAGTCATTTATCCCCAGTCATCACCGTACCAAGTTTATATCGTACCCTAATTACTTTAATGATTGTATTGTTAAAGTTATAGGGCTCACTCAGACTTATGTCTGACCCCGTTGTTTTTATCTTTTTTTTCCAACCCTCAGGTCACAGAGTGGGCCTAACACTAGTGGGCTTTGATCAAATTGCTTTATCTATCTTTTGGAGCTTGGACTCTTGAAGTAAAGCTCGGTTATCTTTTCTATTATGGTTATTAGTTATGTAGTGGGATTATGTACTTCTGTTTTAACGAGATGGATATTTTGTACTTGACTCTTGTTGGTTTTTGATATGTAACCAAACATGTTTACCTTCTGCTGCAATGAAATGATGTTTTAAATTTCAAGTATCACTTATATCTGTCTTGTTGTAATTTTTCTGTTCTATATTCACTTAAAATACTCCACCGAAGTTAAGGAATTCCCTTAGTGAGTGACCTTAGCGGGTGTGGGGTGTTACAATTGTGGTTGATTGATTGTTTGGATGGTGCTCGACCAATTTATGAGCAGAATATGCCTTTACATTTAGCATTGGGTTGGGTAAAGATATCTGTGTGCTAACACCTTGTGAAACTTCACGATTTGATGATAAGGTGTTTAGCGATGTTGTGTTCATTTCAAATTTAATGAATGATTGTGAAATGATATATTTTTCTTAAGTGAAAAGAGATGTATTCGCGATTTTGGACAGAGAATGTTTTATAAAAATGTTTTATAAAACAGAAAGGATTTCGAGGCCTAAACCTGATATTATCGAAGAGATTTTGAAATATATTATGTGTTACATTGTGGTTCATCACATATTTGATTAGTTGCTATTAATGATGTATCTGTTTGGTGGCGGAGAATTTACTCTCTTGCTTAACACCCTTCTTTGAGACATACGAGCTCAAAGGTTATGTGATTAATAGTGACTGATCATATGTGTGAATTACTGATGTGAAGTACTATATTTTGAAAGTACTTGTGATTATTATGTTGTGAAATGATTTTCCCTATTTCGGGATATGAAATGATTTAGTATGTGGCTAAAGATTCGGGTAACCCTGAGACTAAAAGTATGGGTGAGAGGGCAGTGTATGCTCTCTATGTGTGGGAGGTGCATCGTCGGTGTAGCCTGCTCCTATGTGGGGTAGGTGCACATTTATATATATCGAGTTGCTAGGTGCGTACCCTTTGCCTTATCGATGGGGAGCCCGATATTTGGTTACATACTTGTTTGTATGCATTGTTATGATTTGGAATTCATATTTCCAAACGATTTGATTTGAGGTCCCGAAGTGAAATCTACTTTGTTACAGAAAGTTAGATATGTATTTCAAATGATTTGAAATAGAAATCGGGAAATAAAGTCCAAAGGAATAATTTCTGTAAATTGAATTGGATTTAGAAAATCTACGTGTGGTGATAAATCTAAATGGGTAGATTGGGATATTGCATGTTGATTGATGCATAGTAGATACATATATCTATATTGATTTTTGTTTATACATTGGCATTCATGGGGGTAAACCCGTTCTGCGTTAGCGGCGTGGTCCCATGATATGTCATATTATTAAATAAGTTAATTATAATTGTTTATAGTTTCTCACACCAGTCCCATGACTGACCTGTAGTTTGATTTTCCCTTGCAAACTCGGGTGCCCCTATTTTCCACACGGGCAGTCGAGTAGTTTTTTTTGCAGATATATTGAGTAGGATTCTGGATTGAAGCTTTAAGCTGTGTCCAGGCATTTACAGTCTTCCACTGTGTAGTTTATATTTCCGTTGTGCATTGTATTACATTTATGTAAATTTATCTTCCGCTGTGTATTATTTTCGATATACTTTGATATTCTGTATTCTGATGTAACATTATTATGAAGTTTATAAAAGTCTTCTGTTATTTGTTCTGATGTGTTGTATACCCAGAGTTAGCGTATGTGGGATTCGAACAGTGTTGGTCGGTTTAGCGATCGATTAGGACCGAGCAAAATCCGTGTCGTTACATCCCTAGGATGTCAACATTCGCTTGTTTTATGACCGCCAAAATCATGAAACAAGCAATGTCGATTGGATTCCTATTCATTTTGATTCAACTCCCTTGCGGGAGGCTTTCTGAAAGGAGCAGTGGGATTAACTTCCAAATAAATATCTTTAAGGGTGTGAGTAAGTTATGAAAAAGACGAGAACCTAGGTTGCTTCCAAGCCATATTTCGATCATTCTCCGAAGAAGGTTTACTAGTACCAAAATCCTTAGCTTTTCCAAAATCGGACGATTTACCACCTTTAACCACATTAGCCTCGAGAAACATTTTTATCAATCCTTGCATCCTCTTCCCCAAGAAACTGCTTCAAATTAGAACTCATGGAGATCCCTCGGCAGGTCGCAATGCAATGAATTTTTAAAGTCAGAGTTATCAAGAACACTAGAAACTACAACCATCAAAACCATGGATTTCTCGAGTCTGTTGATTGATGCCACCGCCACATTAAACCTTTTCAAGAACTTACGTATAGTATCCTTAGCCTTTTTCTTGATTTTTGTTAGAGTCATAATGCTTTTCGGACAAGCGATGTGAAATCTGAATTGCTCAACAAACTTCCAACTCAAAGCATTCCAAGAGTGAATAGAATCCGTTTTCCAACTACCTGAACCATACGGTAGCAATGTTTGTCCAGTAGAGCGGAAAACACTTTGCCATGACATTATATGATGTAGAGATAACTTCCATATGCCACATATAGCCCACCAAGTGAGCGGTCGGATCCTTTCGACCATCATAAGCTTTCAACACCGGCTGTTTGAAGTCCAGTGGGTTGCGAGAATTCCTGATATCCAAATAGAACGGACTGCGAGTAACACAATCCAAATCCGAAGAAGAGACACTGCCTCAAGTAAATCAACGAATAACATCCGCGATTTGAGATCCATTACCAAAAGCGAGAAGCTGATTCAAGTTATCCAAGCCAACATTGGTGCCCTAGTGTTTAAGTCCAAATTAGGTACTGATTGATTAGCAAGAACCTCCAGTTGAATTCCATCTTAAGGAGCCGCATCAGGCATTATCCTTACTCTCGGAACCATGGGATCACTACCATCCAAATTTGTGTGCAAAGGCACTTGAACCATATTACCAAGGGCGGAGCCCGCGACTTGACCAACCAAAGCATCATGGGCTGGAACGATGTCAGGATTAGGGGTGCCCCCGAGTGTAGTGGATACGACATCGGTTCGAGGATCGGCTTCGCCCTGCTAATTAGTTTGTGGAGTTTCCCCTTAGTCCCTGCCTGTGGAACACTAGTACTTGTTCCAATAATATTTGCCTGGCCTATCACCCTTCCTATACTTCCAAATGTAGCCCCAATCCAAGCGAGAAACGTAGTCATTGCTTCTTCCTATCACTTGAATCGAGCATTCAAATCTGTAGCCAAACCTTTAACAATCTCATCCACATCCTCTCGAGTAACATAGTTCGAGGGATTTCCAGTTGAAGAAAGTTCTTGACTTCCTTCACCTCCGGTACCTTGAGATTCAGCAATAATTCTGAGCTTCTTACGCTTAATCATGATGAAAAGTGGGTAAGCAAATTTGAAAACTGAAACCAAAGTCGAAAACCGAAACCAAATCCGAAGACCAAATCTGAAACAGAAGTCAAAGTTGTGCGCCTCCCTTCCTGACATGCCAAAGTGTTGATTTGGGAATTTGGTCATTTGCACATGACAACACCTAAGTGTAAGCTTAGATGTAAACTTGTAATCCAAATATCCAGAGTATGAGAAATGTAAAGGTAACACACATCTTTTATAGTGGTTCGACACTAATACCTGCATCCCTTCATAGTAATCATTCAACATATAATTATCGATTACATAGTTCATACAAGTTCGGACTATTTATGTGTACAAAGTTGTACAATTGAATAACAAATAGCTTGTTAATTCATAACTTTGACCAAAATGCCCTTCTTCTTCATTAAGTCAAAGCATTAGTCGATGTCCAAGAAGTAGTTTCAATGTCCAAAAGTATGAAAATATGTCCAAAAGCATGCCAAGAGTCCAATTGAACGTCCAAAAGTTGTAGGAAAACATTTATGTTATGTATAATAGTCCATGGAGATGTCCACAGCCATGAAGACGATGATGACAGCCATTAATGATGCTTGAGAGCTCCAATACTGCATGCCAATGTGCAGGCAAAGTTCGATGAGCCAACCCCTAAGAATGCGAAGCAAAGGGGTATTTATAGGTGAGTTTTGGAGGCATCAGCCCAAATTTCGTATCCTGAGGGGACGCGAAATTCGCATCCTAACAAGATATCCAAAAAATGAGTTGAAACCAAAAAATCGTATCCCAGAGCCTGTGCAATTTCGAACCCCAGATATAGATGAGCAACACGTGCAGATCAGCTAAAACCATGTAATCAGCATGTAAAATACCATTATGCCACTTCCACTTGCCATTTACCTAATTTCGAATCCTAGGCCAACCGATTTTCGCATCGTAGAAATCGCGATGTGCATACGTGGGATTTCAGATCCGAGACGAGTGGATCAGGAGTTTTTTGCATCCTAAATCCTTGCCAAAAACCGCATCAGCCATTTGCCACTTTTCACATCACGGGTCTCACAGTGCGAGGCCATGGCTTTTTGAATCTACCCCGATGCGATCCATCCATTTCGAGATGCCAGATCTCGTATCTGCTCTGTGCCAAGCCAAATCCCCATTTGGCATTTTCGTGTTGATCACGTAAAAATGAGTGATCAACACATGATTCTACATCCGGTCAGCGATGCAAAATCCTGAAGATGCGAAATTCTTCCAGATCTGTACCAGACTCTTGGGACAGCCAGGGCAAGCACATGCACATGGATTTCAGTGATTTTCCAATGTCGATCACCATTTCCAACATGCCAGATCAGCCAACTTGCCAAATGCTAGATTTTGAGGTTGTGAGTTGCGCAAGCTGTTTTAAGCGATCGTGCATGCCGATCACATTTTTTAAGTGCGTGAAACCATAATTTACAAGAATTGATATATTTTTCAACGATGAGTTATGCCACATAATCGGACTGACACTGTGACAACCCGAAATTCCAGGCTGACCTAAACCGAACAAGAAGACGGGTTGCTTTAAGAACATAGCACATCAGAACACAGAACAAGAGAACATTTCAATGCTATTACAACAATACTACATTAGAGTACAAGATATCATAGAACGAATAAACAATTTACAGCGGAGAAATAATGTCAGCGACTTAAAGTACAAAGCAGCGGAAATATAATACATAAATATAATGTGTAGCGGAAAACATCAACTACCACAGCTGAAGGAAATACACGGATACAAAGCATTCCAAAGTATAGCTCTAGCCGTAATCCGGGATTCTGTGAAAAGAAATATCTGTAAAACCAAAACTACAAGCTGCCCGTGTGGAAAATATGGGCACCCAGTGTTTAGGTGGGAAACAATAAACTCCGAGTCAGTCATTAGACCAGTGTGAGAATAAAAATGGTTATTAAATTTATTTTAATGTTGGGTAAATCAAGGGACCATGTCGTATGAAACGACCCAAACTTCCCCGTAAAGGAAAGCCCGGGTTGTAATGAGAGCACGACAACACAAACGGAAGAACATTTCGTTGCTTATTACAACAATTTACATCAGAGTACAAGAATATACTGAGTAAGAACAAATAATATAAATTTGATGAATATCAGATATTCACAAATTTACAATGCAGCGGAAAATAATACAAAAGACAACTGAAAGAGATACACGAATACAGAGCTTTCCGAATATCATTCCAACTGTAAACCAGGATTCTATGAATATAAATCTGCAAAACCAAAACTAGTACCTGCCCGTGTGGAAAATAGGGGCAACCAGAGTTTAGGTTAAAACCATAAACTCCAGGTTAGTCATGTGACTGGTGTGAGAACTAAAACAGGTATTTAATCTTTACTTTAAAAATAAAGTAAATCAAGGGACCACGCCGTATAACACAGAACGGGTTTCCTCGCAAGAATACCAGTGCATAAAACAAATAGCGCATTGCTTTTTGGAAAAATGAAGCTATTATAAGACTCAGGTCTCATCACACAATGCAACGCAAGCCGGAGGATAGAGTTTTACCTTATAATAGCCAAACATGCTTGGTACATTTAAAACAAATCATTTTGATAATATAATAGTGTAAAGTGTATGAAAACAACTTCAAATATAAATGTATCAATCATAGACGGCATAGTGCCCCATCCCACTATGTCGCCATACTAGGCTCTACAAATAAAACCAAATGTCACGTATTAGAAATTGGATTTCCGTCATGAGTCAAGGCCAGGAGTGGCTCCTCACCAATTCGAGACACTCTAGCAAATGTTTCAGGATTCGGACGCTGGCGAACCCTTGGATCTTGAGGATCGGTCCACACATAGCGGATAAGTTATACATGAACACACGTTTCCCGGTCCTATCGGACCTATCCATCGGCTCCGTAGAGACTGATATATCTGAGGCGCCTCGCATTCCAACAACCACACAGGTAAAAATAATATAAATCTCAGGGTTGCAAAACCCTGACACCATCCATAGCTAGAAATAAACGTTATGCACTCCCTGCACTCACAATCCCGTTTTAACTCATACCGAGGTGTGAGGCTCGCGAATTAACGCTATACACAAAGCTATGCCACACGACTATGCTTTGATCATCAACCACAAGACTCTGCTTTTCAATAGAAGCTTTGATCATTTGCCACTCAGGCATGCCACTCAGGCATGCCACACTGGCAATTCACGCCATGCGATTGATGTCTATCGATATATAACCTCTGGGCTCGTACGTCTCAGAGAAGGGCGTTAAGCAAGAGAATAAATTCTCCGCCGCCAAACAAATATATATTTAATAGAGATCAACCAACACAGAATAAAATCCAATGTCAGACACATAGTCCATTTACAAGTCCGTTATGGGTCTGAACGAAACCGAAGGCACCCTATTCCTCATCCCATATGTCCAAAACAGGAGAGAGGTCCTCGCATATCCAGTCAATCTCCAAGTACGTCTAGACGATCACCACTTATTACCTTGTCTTGGGTGTACAGCCCAATCAAGACATCAATGATCATCCAAACGATGTAAAGACCTCCGGTCTTCAAACACCGTCTTCATCGTCAACATATCATCGAATCAATTATTCAGAATGGGTATAAACCCGGCCTTTCCAAATAACTCGCGTATATAATAATCAAGTGTTATAAAAACACAACATACGCCTCATTCTAATTCTGAATATTCTTTTATTTAAATATTCATATCCTTTGGGAAAGATTCCCATTAATTTTATCAAAGATAAATTCTTTAAATTTATTCTTTAATCTTCCTTTGGATATCAATTCAAACCATATTAAGGTTTTCGAAACATGTCGGGATTAGCACACCTGAACGAAGTAATCATTTATTTAATTTACCAATCCCAACCTATTCATCCCATGGAGCAAAACAGGTCATACTCCATATCTAACACCATGGTGTTATTGGTAAATTTAATTACCATTTCCCGTTCAAATCTAATTAAAGATTTAACTATTTCTTGGAGCAAAACTGGTGATGCTCCACTCTCGATCATTTCCCAAATTTGATAATTTAAACTATCAATTCACTTTTCAATCTAATTAAAGATTCATTAAAACTCCACTTAGTTTTAATCTTCCCAAAAATAAATATTAATGGTTATTTAACTTTGGAAACACAAACATCCTGCATCGACAATCTGCCCCGTACTATTAATTTCTGTCGAAATATAACCTCCAAGCTGTACGTCTTAGAGAAGGGTGTTAAGCAAGAGAATAAATTCTACGCCACCAAACAGATATATATATTTAACAGAGATCAACCACACAGTTCGAAATACAATGTTATACATGTAATCTTGCCTTTAACTGGGTTAAAGAACTAATGTAATTTAAAACACAGTTCACGATAAACCCAAATCCTCTTCCATAAAAATGGAATCTTCACGGAAAAACAAATCAATATATAATCGATATCAATTTCCGTATCCGACCAATAATATAAATGGAATAACGACAAAGCCTTTTAAATCCATATGTATTAACAGTCTTCCCCCCACAGAAGTTCATTTCGATTATTATCAAATTGTATTCCGTTCCATTCCAATTAAATATTAATTAATTGGAGACTTTACTTTGGAAAATCCCATTAAATCTTAATAAAAGATTTATATATTCTAAATCACATTTACTGTAGATCGGGTTAAAGAACGAATGTTGTTAAAAACATAGTTGACAATAAACCCAATTCACATTCTATTTTCAATTCCAATTAAATGTTAATTAATTGGTATTCTTCTTTAAATCTTAATTAAAAGATTTATTCTTTTCACATGGGGTTTATGAACAGTGTTATTTAAGACACCATTCACGACAAACCCAAAATCTAATTCGATATCAAATACAAGGCTCTGAATAGAAATTATATCGGCTTATATTCAATATCAAATTCTGAAACCAACAAATATCATATTGGAAATAACGATATAAAACAAATCTTCCAAATTTCCATAACCATATCCGTATAATCACGGAATCCAATATCGAATTATTCCGAAGATGATTTCCATTCAAATCCATTCCAATTCATATATTGAAAATTCTGGTTAATTTTTAAACCATTTCAAATCTAATTTATTTTGTAACAACCCGGAAAATCTGTACTAATTTAAAAATTTTAGTTTGGCTATTTTAGAGGATTTTGAATATTTAAAATAAATTATTTTAAATAATAACAACCAAAAGTCTATTTGAATTGACATTGGAAAGTAAATATATTTATTTTAAATATAAAACAGGGCCTGAAATGGCACGGCAGTTTGAAAAATTGAATTCAATCTTTGACTGACTGTACCGGGTGCAAAATAAAATGGATTGTAATGAAACCAAAAATATTTAAATCTATTTATGAGTATCTTTCTATTGAATCTGAAAAATCGAGATTTCATAGCGGAAATCAAAAGTTATGGCCAAATGAATTTTCAAAAAGGTCGCTATGGAGTTTATATAGCCCTTGAAAATAGCCATTTTGCAAACGACATCTGTTTTCGATGAAACCACTTTTGTTGGATCCGGGATGTCAAATTATTGCCAGGTTTCAAATTCCATAATTTTTGAGTTAATATGTGAGCGTGGTAAAGGAAAATTTGCTTGGTTAATTTCAATCAATTTGGATCGACCAGAAAATGGCCATTTTTCAAACAGTCTCCAGATTCAACGAAACTGGTTTTGTCGGGATCGTATCATCAAAACATAGCAAAATATTTTTCTGGAATTTTTGGGATCAGTATGTGGCCCGACAAATTGAAACGTACGTTCAAATCAAATATTGAATGTTTTATATTTTGATTTGAAGAAATACTGACTGAAACAGTCGAATGAGCCTACGAAACATATCCCATTGTGTTCGGAATGGGGGTATTCAGCTAGGGGCGACAGCCGTTGGGTTTGAATTGGAGTTTGTATGGATTGGAGGGTATTTTCGGATTTAAATAAATTAAAAGTAATTATAAATTCTCTTGGCCAATCACATTCTTTCTTCCACATCGCTCAAACCCGATAGCTCCAGCGTGAACGACGGAATAAGCTTCCGACCTTCTCTCCTCCTTTCCTCTCGATCCACGCACCAAAACACCACGCCCCAGTGGAACTTTTCAAAGATCCTTCCTTCCTCTTCAAATCAACACCGGTTTCACCCCTCCTCATCGCGTCATTCGCGAGATCCACCTCCACGAAGATCCGTCATTCGAAGCTCCACCGCACCCTGGTGGCGCCGTCGCAGTGAGGGACCCTACCACCAACATCTGCACCTCTCCAAGCCCTAGAAGGTGGCGCAACCTGATCTCAGTCCCGAGCAACGGATTAGACAAAAACGGCAAACCTAGATTTGAAGGAGGTTGAGAGGTATACGACAGTATAAATAATTAACTGTTTATAACACTTTTAAGCGCTACGAAATATGATTAACTTATAAAAATCATATCTTTCTGCTATGTGGTCGAAATCCAGTGAAACAAGAGACATTGGGACCGTGAGGACGTCTTCTACATTCTAGAAGAGAACGTATATTTTCATGAGCCTTCTACAATTTTTGGAGGAGTGGAACCCAATGTGAGATTTCTGAATTATAAACGATATGGAATAAGGATGTATAAATTATACGATCGATGTATGAGTTATATAAGCATTGTACACCTCATGTGTAAGCGTTGTGTAAGTTGTTTGTGCAATGTATAAGTTATATATGCGTTGTAAAAATTATATATGCGTTGAATGGAATTGAAATGAATTGAAATGAAATCAAAATATATTTATATACGTATATATATATATATACTCCCCTCGTCCATAGACCATGGACGATATATATTGGTTGTGATTGTTTGGATTTGGTTGATGTGAAATTTGGTTGATAAATACGAATGGTCGAAGTGATTGATTGTGGTTAAAATACCAATAGGATTAGTATATGGGAAAATTCATCTGCGTACGAACTAGTTATTGAAATCCCCAATGTCAAAAGCTGCGAGGCTTTAAGGTAGAGCGAGGAGCCGTACTCGGGATGGTGCCGGTTTTAACTACCCTGCCGTTATGCTGCCGAAATTTTCTGAAATATTCCTGTGTTTGATTTATATCCATGTATTGAAATATATTCATGTGATGCAAAAATATTCATTTTTGAAATAAAATGGTTTGAATGATAAAAATAACATTTTTACCGAATGTATGAAATAAAATTGTTTGAACGATAAAAATAACATTTTTATCGAATGTATGAAATAAAATGGTTTGAACGATAAAAATAACATTTTTATCGAATGAATGAAATGAAATGGTTTGAACGATAAAAATAAATTTTTATCGAATGTGTGAAATAGAAATGATTTGAACGATAAAAATAACATTTTTATAGAATGTATGAAATAAAATAGTTTGAGCGAAAACAATAACATTTTATTGTATGTATGAAGTATATAAATTAATTGTTTTTGAAATAAATTGCTTTGACAATAAAAATCACATTTTTACTTTATATATAAATTTTAAAAAATAGTCATGTATTGAAATAAATATCTATTGGATAAAAATATCATTTTAATCACCTATATGAGTGGAAATGGTTTTTGAAATCGAAGAATAAATTATATTTATATATATATACATATATATAAATATAATTAAAATAAATCGAATAAAGAAGCTGCAGTTCATATTTTGAAACCATGATTTCAAATGATTATACCGGGAGATTCGACCGTCGGATTCCCCAAACCGAAACCGAAACTATTGGGTTCGCTTTGGAAATATCTTTCCAACGACACCAACTTTGCAAAGATCCAACGGTTGGATCGTTTGGAATGTTTAATTCAAATATGAATGAAAACAGCGCTAGAATGGATTATATATATATATATAATTAAAATAAATCGAATAACAACGTTGTAGTTCGTATTTCGAAACCGTAACTTTAAACGATTGTACCGGGAGATCCGACCGTCGGATTTTCCCAAAACTGGAACCGTTGGGTCCGCTTTGAAAAGATCTTTCCAGTGATGTAAAATTTGTAAAGATCCAATGGTCAGATTTTCTGATATGTGTAAATTAAATTTGAAGAAAAACAGCACCATGGTCGCGTTATGGCCTGAAGCTTTGTTTGAATAAATTTGCTATATTTAAATAAATAAAAATAGCGATAAATCATGATAAAATATTATTAATGATATGGAATGGAAATAAACCGAATTTACCTGGTTTATTGGGTATTTGATGGTTGAATGTGTTTGACGTGAAAATTACATTAATGAACTGAATTATGGGTGTCAGATAATTGAACATTGAAATTAATTGATTTGAAATTCTAAATATACGTGAATTATTTGAAAAGGCCGAGTTAATTCTCATTTCAAATAATTGGTCGACGGTTAGAAGTCGAAGATACGAAGACGGTGCAAGACCGAGGATCTTCACATCGAATGGATGGCTACTGATGCCTTTGAGGGGAATTGCTTCCCTGAAGGGGTTACAATGGTGGTCGTCCGGATGTACTTGTTGATTGTTCGGATGTGTGAGAGCCTCTCTCCTATATTGGACATACGGGAGAGGAATAAGGTGCCTCCGGTTTCGTTCAGACCCAGAACAGACTTGTAAATGGATGTGTATCTGACGTTGTAGATTGACAATGTGGCATACAGAGATGCTGTGATCAAAGCTTTTGTTGAAAAGCAGAGCTTTGTGGTTGATGATCAATGCAGGGCTTTGAATAGCAAGATTTGTGTTTAGCGTTGATTCGCGAACCTCGCACCCGGTATGGACCAGAAACAGGAGAGGGCATCAGGGAGGACCTACGTTGCCTTCTAGCTAGGAGTGGTGTTTTGGGTTTTACACGCTTGGGCATTTTATTTATGTAGATGATGGATAGTGAGGCGCCTCTCCTAGGCCGATGGTTTGGTCGGTATATGACCGGTTGACACCGCAGCGGGCGGGGAAACGCAGTGTTCAGGCATTTTAATCAACTCCGTGTGGACCCGCCCTGATGATCCAAGGCTTACCTGCGCGCTTGCCTAAGACACGGGCTAGAGCATCTTAAAGAGGTAAGGACGATCCCTTGCCTTGGTTCATGATGGAAATCCAATTTCCGAATACGACACCGTGCGGTTTTGATTGTATACCTATATATAGCGACATAGTGGTATGGGGCATTTATGCCGTCTATGATTGATACTTATAATTGAAATTGTTTTTGAAATATATAAACACTAGTAATAATATCAAATGCCTTTGTTGCATTCGTACCAAACATATTTTGGCCATTATAAGGTAAAACTCTATCCTCCGGTTTGTGTTGCATTGTGTGATGGGAACTGAGTCTTATAATAGCCTCATTTTTATAAAAAGCATTGCGATGTTTAAATGATTTACTTGTTTTAAAGCACTGGCAATCCAATGGAGTAAACCCGTTTCGAGTTAGCGGCATGGTCCTGTGATTGGCCTTATTATAAAATAAGTTAAGTAGATTTCTCATACCAGTCCCATGACTGACTCGTAGTTTGTTTCACTTGCAAACTCGGGTGCCCTATTTTCTACACGGGCAGCCTTGTATTCAGGTTTTAGCAGGCTCTTTCTGGATAGCTGGAGCTAAAGCTGGATTCTATCATTTATTTCTTTTTATGTTGTTCAGCTCCTGTTGTACATGTTATGTTTTGATTCCGCTGTAGACATTTATGTAAAGCTGAACTGTAATTTTGAACTAAGTATGATCCTGTATACTGTGTAACTTTGATGATTATGTTTATCTAGTGTATTCTATTGTACATTATTTGGTGTATTTATTTATTTCTGTTCTGCTGTTATTTGTTTATGTGTTATATTCCAAAGATTACCTTGCCACCGTGGAATGGGGTTTGGGGTCGTCTCATATTTATTTAAAAATATTAGATTATAATTCTTGTTCGTAACTAGTTCATTTTGATAAAAATATATTTTTATCCTTTCAAATATGGAATTTTTCATACTTCTTTCCAAATCATTTCTTTTGATTTTACACAAATTATTGATATTTTTAATAATCTTATTAAAGCCGGTACAGTAGATTTCCATAAATGGTCAACGAACTGTACTTACAGTGATCTTTTCCAAATTTGATTTGGACATAATTCCAAATCCAAGCATTAGATTTCAAATATCTTATATTCGTTGGAAAGCACTTTTCGATACGAACCCAACAGTTCCGGTTTTAGGAGAATTCGACGGTCGGATCTATCGTAACGACAATTCGAAGTCAATGGTCGAAATTTGCGAACTGCCGCGGCGCAGCGCGTTCTATTCAAGCCATTTAATATATATATTATATATATTTCGTCGATTTCCATTCAAAACGTATTTTATAAACTGTTTTAACTTCGTTTTAAAAACGATTTCATATTCAATTTTAAATCAATTTTAAATCAAAATTGAATATTACATATCATTAATATAAATGATAATATTTTCAAAACATCAGATTTTGAAATCACTTCCTTTTCGGTATTCATTATAAAAATGAATAAAATCGATATAAATATCGTGCACGTCCAAAATGGCGTTAATCTAATCAACCTGGCTTTATATATTTAAATATTTTCGTGTCCATCCCAAATCGGACATCAAAATTAGATTTTGATCTTTTACTGAATATTATTTTAAAATATTCATTATTTTAAAATATTCGTTATTTTAAAATATTTATCCTTCCTGAACTGGAATCAGACATAATCAATTACCATAATGTTATTTATATGGATTTCATACAACACATGTATAGAACAACAATGATAAACAATCAACCATCATTCAGAGTGCATTACACAACTGCATAAGCGTTAAATATAAATAATTAACGCTTACAGTAGCCTGTCAACCCATCGATTGACATACAACTAAATATTGGGATTAATGTATGTCCAATATCATCCCAATACCCGTGTGGGGTTTCAATCAACAAACACTGAATATTATTTGTGCAGTTGGGCGATGTGTAAAATTTATCGTCCCAATCAATTTAAGTCAACTGCGTGTACATAAACAAATTGTCCGATTTGTAAATGAATATTTATTTGATTCATATACACGTTAAAAGTTATATTTTTAACAATAACATAATTTATACAACACATGAATATTATAATTTTCATTTCACATCACAATCATCAACCACAACGCAATACAATCAAACAAGTCGTCCATGGTCTGTGGACGATGGGGAGCAGTTCATCTATGCAGTTATAAAATAAATAACTGAACAAGAAATTATAGTGAGGAGGTCTCACCTTTGGGATCCACTCCTCCATTTCATTTCTGAATTTCAGAACATTCTGGATTTGCTAGAAATGCCAATGCGATTTTTATCATGCTGTTAACAGTAAAAATCACATTTTTAATATGATGTTTATATTATAAGAATCACATTTTTATTTTAACGCTATATGGATAAAATCACATTTTTATACTGCTACTCATATATATTAACAATCATATTTTTACATCGATGTTTGCATTAAAAAATCATATTTTTATTCCTTTAGTATATAAATAAAAATCATATTTCTATAATACTTCTATATATATAAAAATCCTAATTTCATATAATTAAAAATCATATCTTTTTACATTTAAAAATCTCATCTTTATCGATATAAAAATCTCGTCTTTATGTAAAAATCGGATCATTACATTGCTACATTCCATATAAAAATCGAATCTTTACTTTATAAAAAAATCTAATCATTACTCGCATGAATCTATATAAAAATCTAGATTTTTATATTCATATGAACCTATGTAAAAAATTATATTTTTATGTTAATAAAAATATAAACTTTCTCCATTTAAAAACCTATTTTTTTTCCATTAATCATTACATAAAAGAATTGAAATAAATTAAATAATAAAAAAAAAACTTACTGTGTTATCGGAGGAAGGGGGTTCTACGCTGCGTCGGAGGTTGGTGGAGGGTCGGAGGGGGCTATGAGTGGCGGTAGGTGGTGGTTTCGCGGTGTTGGATTGGCGTTGCTTCTGGGTGGAGGGCCTGTGCGATTTATAGAGGGGGAGAGAGAAAAGAAGGGGGTGGCGGAGTCAGGAGGTGCGACGATGGGTGGGAGGACCGGCGGTGCAGGCGCGGTGGCCAGGGGAAAGCGGTGGAGATGTGTAACACCCCGTATTTTTTTAATATAATTAAAAATGAAATAAAATATATGAAAATATGATTATGATAGGTAAATAATGGTGATGCATAAGGAGAATTAATTAATACATGGAAGAGAAGAAAAATTAGTTCGATAACAGCGTATGTAACGGAAAAGATAGTAAAATAAGGATAACTAATTCAAGAATCAGGAATTAGGTAAAATGGACATCACCATTGCGTTCCTCTTGGAAAAATACGCGAAATAGAGTCCGAGTTTTCAAAAATCGGAGTCCGTATGACCAAGATATGGCCAAAACAAGATTTCAGCAGACCTTTTGGTAGACTACCCGTGTCGACTGTAGTGTCGACACCCAAGTCGACCTGCCCCCCTTGTGTCGACTGTAGTGTCGACTCCCCCCCTGTACAGGTCGACCTGGTTGTCCTGGGGTGACCCAGAACCCATTTTTGAGGCCCGGGACGAGTTTTGATGGTCCGGATGGGTTTTAGGGTTAATCCGATGGCTGAAATGAAGTGCTACACCTATAAAATAACACCTAGACCTAGCCTAACTCACACAAATTCATATGACACCTAAATGCTGCTGGAATCTCTCTTGAGCCATGGCCGCCGCCTCCAAATTAAAGCTTAAGCGTTCAAACCCAAATCAAATCAAAGATCAATGCTTCTACAACAAATTCAAGGGGATAGATCAATGACACTGCAACTTTCTAAGACAAATTCACTTCTTAATTCATTAGCCGTTCTCTGTAAGTTCTAGTTATTTTCAGGTTTAAATATTTAATTATAATGTGGCCATGAAATAAAGTGGATTTGGATTTAAGTATGTGTATCGATTCAGATCTATTTCTGTTTCTTCTTGAATCTTGATCTTTGGACTTTTCTATCTTTACTCTCATGCTAAGTTCATGATCTATTCAGCCTGTTGTAAATCAATTTTCTTGATTCATGTTGATATTATTATCCAGTTGTAATCTTAATATGCCTGTGATGATGTTTTTCTCTCCGATCTTGTTTTGATGCAAAATTCTACCTTTCCCCTATTTATTTTCTTTTGATGAACCTAGGTCAATTTCGGACCTAGGCCTAAACTGCGATTTGCGTGCGATTGAATACGGGGGAAATATTGGGATATTGTCTTGTTGGATATATGTGTTTGATAGAATCGAAGGCATAATATGAAAACTGGATATTTGGGTATTATTGCCATTAACATGAAATTGGGTATTATCGTTATAGTTAAAGTTCGCTAGCTTGGGTAAATTGGGGTAAACATGGAATACATGTAGTTTGGTATGAAACTTGACCTATGAAAAATATGGCAAGAATATTGATATGTAAAACTTGGCTAAAATTTAACCTATGTAAATTGGGCATAGCTTTGTAAACATGTAAACTCTGAATCTTGACATATGTAAAAAGGCATGAAACTTGGTATATATGTAAATTGTCTAGGATTAGGCATATATAAATTGGCATATGAAATTTGGCATGGATCTTGATATATGTGTAATTTGGCTAGAACTTGATATGTGTAAATTGGCATAAACTTGGCATACATGTAAACATGCAAGAATTAGACATATGTAAACCAACTAGAATTGGGTACATATATTAATGGGCATGTAATTTGGAATGTGGGCGTATGTTAATTAACATGTAATTGTCGTTTTTAGCATAATCATGGTTAGTGACATTTAATTTGGTATGATTTACATACCAAAAATTATAAACATGATTTAAAGGGAAGGTGGGCCATAATAGTAAATGTTGATTAATGTAAATTATGGACATAAAGATAATTGGTAATTTTTAGGAAACTTGTCATAAATTAGTCATTAATCAAATAAGTGATTTATGGCATAAAATGGTATTAATTATATACCTAAATTAATGAGATTGATTGGAAACAAATTGGGCAGTAATTTGAATTTGAATAATTTACATAATTAATGTAAATTAGAAAATACGAATATGCTTAGCACGAGGTTGGATTGAGTTGTGTTGTAAACCTGCCCGGACCCGCCCGGCTGTCCAGTAATCACAACAATACCTATCCAATGTGGGAGGCTAAGCATTGGGCCCAATAAAGACCCGAGGTTAGACTGAGTTGTGGCGTAAGACTGCCCGTACCCGACCGGCACACAGGTAGCCACAACAATATCTGTCTAATGTGAGAGGTTGGGGCTCTAATAATACAATTAGAGCTTTGCTAGGATTGGTAGGGTTAAGTTAACTAGAACACTTAACCAATTTCAACATGTTAACTAAATTGGTAGGTAAGGTTAGGTTAATCTGGACACTTAACCAATTTAGTATGTTGACTACGGGGGTATGTAAGGTTAAGCAAATGTTTAACCATTATAACATGATTAAACTGGACTAGAAAGTGAGGTTAAGTTAATGAGAACACTTAACCAATACAATGGGTTAATTAGACAAGTGGTTGCGGTTAAGTAGTAACACTTAACCAACATAACAGGACAAACGGGTGGGTTAAGTTAACTTGAATAAGTTGATAACACTTAACCATTATAATATGACTAGTGGGTGGGGTTAAGTTAACAAGAAAATTCTTAACCAATGTAACCAGATAGACGAACGGGGTTAAGTTAATAAACCACACTTAACCAATCAAACATAATAAGCGAGAAAGGTTAAGTTAACTGAGGTAAACACTTAACCATGGTAATGTAACGAGTAGAAGGGTTAAGTACATATCGGGTTGGTGGTTAATATTAATAAATATAGGCCCACATACACTTAACCATTAAATACACATGCTTGAATCAGTAGCGGGGTTAAGTACACATCAGGGTTGGTGGGTAATATCAGAGAATATAGGCCCACAGACTTAACCATTAGAAAAAACTAGTAACGGGGACCCATTTCAGCAGTAACCCACATTAGGTATCAACGGAACCCTGAGCTAGGCAGGGTGGGGCACGATTACTGGGCTGATTATAAGAGGTCAAATTAGCGGTGGTTGGTGCAGCAGTGGAGGTTCTAACGGAGTGCGGGCGTGCACACACTTCGGCGCAGAAAATTTAGCCACTGGGCATCAGTAGGTATAAAGCTGTGCATCTTGATTGTGTCAGGGTTGCCACCATGGGACTTGATACACCCCATGGTGGGACCAACACAGGTATCTACAAGTAGTGGGCCGCGTGACACAAACGAGAACTAGGTCAAGTAGGGAGCCGATCAATAAGGTAGTAAGGGTGCATCGAATATATACATGGCCATTGGGTTGATCGAGGTGGAATCCTCAAAATCGATGTACACCTGAAGGCTACCATAATTGCGGGGATTGGGATCACGTTGTAATTATTATATAACACGGGCTACTAGTTGGGACACTAGTAGGGGGTACGGATCCTTGTTACACAGGACACTAGTTGGGACACTAGTAGGAATACGGATCATTCAATGTAAGACACTTACGAGGATGCTAGTTAGGTGGTGCAGAGCAAATAGATATCGTTTTAATGGTAAAGCTTAGAAACCTTGCGATGTTACTCTTGATAGAAACCATGCGGTGGGATACTTGATTGGAATTATGGGATGTTATACTTGTTTCATCGTGCCCGAAGTTTATCTTGTTACCTTAGTTTATCTTGTTACCATAGTTTATCTTGTTATCTTAGTTTATCCTGCCTACCTTGTCATCATGCTTATGTTTACTTTCAGTTTATTCATGCCATGTTATCTTTACTCATTTTTATGCTGAAAGTCACTAGGACTTACTCAGTCTTTATGACTGACCCGTTTTGTTTCGCCTCTTTTTCTTCTGTTTCCCCCCCCCCCCAGGTTCACAGGGTGGGAATACAGCTTAGTTCGGATCTTACCAAGCTCCAAGGCTCTTTCATGCAAGGCTTGGATTTTTCTTGGCTATGGCTTGCTTTGCTTTATTGGGGAATACTGCAATTTGTTTTTATGCTTCTTTGTTTTTAAGCAAGACAGATATTTTAACTATGTAATTGGGTATTGGAAGTTGATGGGCTTTTCTTGTAAACACTTATATTTAATAAATGATTTGAAATACTTCCACTTTACTTTCCGCTGTTTTATATATATCTGTCTTGTAATATTTCTGTTCCAGTACCCATAATGCTCCATTGAAGTTAAGGCATTCCCTTTGTGAGTGACCTTAACGGGTGTGGGGTGTTACATTTGGTATCAGAGCAGAAGGTTACCAGACTGGGCAAAAGTTTTCAAAAACCTTCTGAAATTATTTTCAAAACATTTACAAAGAAGCAAATTTTCAAGAAAATTTTGTTTTAATTAAAAGGCATATTCCCCAAAGCCGTCTACACTATCTTTTGATTCTCTCTTGCAATCTCTTATCTCTCTTTTCACCATAGTTTCGTAGGCATCCGACACAGGTCGGAGGGCAAAGGAGTGCCCAATCTCCATCTGTAGCCGCAGTAGTTTCATCTACGTCTAATCTTATTTCAAGTTGGGTAGAGTTGCCATGCGTTGGAGGTAGCTTCGAGAGACTTGTCAACAAACTATACAAGGACAGTAAGAACAAGAAGCTAGTTGTTATAGCTTAATCCACGAAGGAGGAAAAAGGTGAGAGGAAAGAGGCCAAAGTGAAAGAATAGTAAAACCCATGACAAGAGAGAGTATCTTTAGTGAGAAGGGACATGTAGTTAAGTATTATAGGACAAGGGCAAGGGACAAGATCGTCGAGAGGGCAATTGTATGCTCTCACTACTAGCGTACCTAAGAGAGTGGTAACGTTTCTGTTAAAGGTTCAGCTTTTCTTTTCTATCATCCCGCTAGAACTTTGTTTTTGTACATCGCATTCTTTTAATTCTGCTTCGATAGTTGAGTCTCTGCACCTTAGTACTAGCATAGTAGAGGATCCCATTTTTGTCTCAAATCCTGTTGGGAAAATCGGCTCATTTATTCATGACTTGTTTGGATTTGAGAATGTCTATGCTAAGTGTTGAGTCTAGAAGTAATGTTTATGTTTTGGGCTATGGGTTGATTCTAGCGATGGAGTGGTTATACAGTAAGGGTGACCTTCTCGGTTTAGAAAAGAGGGTAGTTAGATTCTTGACTTGCCTCGGTAATACCCTCGAAGTCGCATGTAACCTTTAGGGTTCTATCATGATTTGTTACCTAGAATCTCTTGACACATTTATTGGTAATTTGTAATCCGCTCGAGTAGTGTTCGCCACTAAGACTGATGGGTCATTTCGCTTATGCATGAGTTGTAGAGAATCACCTTAGTAAGTACATTTGGCAACATGGTTGGCATTTATTTCCAAGAGATAGTTCTTCTGTGTGGAATATCTGATAGTAAGTGGACGAGATCCAAGATTCACTAGTGAATTTTGGAGAGCTTGCATGAAACCATGAGTAAGTCGTTATGTTTGAGCCGAGTATACTAGAAGTAGAGTAAGTGAAAGAGGAACGAGAGGCAACAGTGAAATAGGTTTCAACTCATATTTTGGAAACAAGAATTAAGCAGCTACGAAATTGTGAAGTTAAAGATGAACAAAGCGCAATGGAGTTAAGCTCAAGGAAATGCGACTTAGAAGATTGAAGACTAGATTCGTGCATCATATCTCTTCTTAAGAGTATATCCTTGATTCCTCTCTTCCTGTAGAGATTACTTGCATGCTATCTTTTGTGTATATCCTCTCGGTCCTATCCTCAATCTAATTTCTATTGCGAACCCCATAGGGAGTATGAATCATCTGTTAGTAACACATGTTGGGGCTTGAGGGTGTTCGTTAGGTTGACTAAACTTTTTGGGTTTTATAGGATACGGGTTGGTCTTAGGAAGGGATATCCTTGTGACCTAATAGGAGTCCATCATGCTTAGTTTCCTAGAATCATATATATTGGTTGGGATGAGTAATTCTTTCGGTGTCGGTCTGATGTTGATTTCGGTCTTCGGGGCTGATGCTTAGAGAGTTCTTCTCCTAATCAATATATATGTGGCATAGGTTTCCAGTTTGACATTGCCTAATGGGCACAAAGTTTTTACTTGCTTCTATCATTCGACTATACCTTTAGATAGGAACAATTGGGTGTAAACATGTGTTTGAGACATGTTATGATTGATGGTTGCAAGTGGCTGCAAGTGGTTGCTCGTGGATGCATTTACACACATTAGGCACTAGATTGGCTCAATCACCTTTCATATTGCATATGCACGAGTGTTTACACTTGTTTGTGGATGAAATTGAATGTGTTATCATGTGAATGTTACATATGGATGGATGTTTGTGCACACATATAGTCTTTATGTGACTAGGACTATTTGCATACATGTTGGACTCATGGCACTAAACATATTTTGCATCTAGAAGATCAATCAGGCCTGATCATTTGCATTAGACAAGGAACATATACACACACTTCTTGCATATGTTCATACAGCATTAGAAATCTCTTAAGGACAATGAATGTCTGTGATTGATGATTGAGTAGATGGATGATGGATGGTAGGACACATTCTTCTTAACTTGAAGATTTCGGGGACGAAATCCTTTAAGGAGGGGAGAATGTAACACCCCGTATTTTTTTTAATATAATTAAAAATGAAATAAAATATATGAAAATATGCTTATGATAGGTAAATAATGGTGATGCATAAGGAGAATTAATTAATACATGGAAGAGAAGAAAAATTAGTTCGATAACAGCGTATGTAACGGAAAAGATAGTAAAATAAGGATAACTAATTCAAGAATCAAGAATTAGGTAAAATGGACATCACCATTGCGTTCCTCTCGGAAAAATACGCGAAATAG
This sequence comes from Allium sativum, assembly GCA_030737875.1. Taxonomy (NCBI): domain Eukaryota; kingdom Viridiplantae; phylum Streptophyta; class Magnoliopsida; order Asparagales; family Amaryllidaceae; genus Allium; species Allium sativum. The sequence goes on from JASFAX010000025.1 coordinate 20,217,419, forward strand.
AGTCCGAGTTTTCGAAAATCGGAGTCCGTATGACCAAGATATGGCCAAAACAAGATTTCAGCAGACTTTTTGGCAGACTACCCGTGTCGACTGTAGTGTCGACACCCAAGTCGACCTGCCCCCCTGTGTCGACTGTAGTGTCGACTCCCCCCTGTACAGGCCGACCTGGTCGGCCTGGGGTGGCCCAGAACCCATTTTTGAGGCCCGGGAGGAGTTTTGATGGTCCGGATGGGTTTTAGGGTTAATCCGATGGCTGAAATGAAGTGCTACACCTATAATATAACACCTAGACCTAGCCTAACTCACACAAATTCATTTGACACCTAAATGCTGCTGGAATCTCTCTTGAGCCATGGCCGCCGTCTCCATATTAAAGCTTAAGCGTTCAAACCCAAATCAAATCAAAGATCAATGCTTCTACAACAAATTCAAGGGGATAGATCAATGACACTGCAACTTTCTAAGACAAATTCACTTCTTAATTCATTAGCCGTTCTCTGTAAGTTCTAGTTATTTTCAGGTTTAAATATTTAATTATAATGTGGCCATGAAATAAAGTGGATTTGGATTTAAGTATGTGTATCGATTCAGATCTATTTCTGTTTCTTCTTGAATCTTGATCTTTGGACTTTTCTATCTTTACTCTCATGCTAAGTTCATGATCTATTCAGCCTGTTGTAAATCAATTTTCTTGATTCATGTTGATATTATTATCCAGTTGTAATCTTAATATGCCTGTGATGATGTTTTTCTCTCCGATCTTGTTTTGATGCAAAATTCTACCTTTCCCCTATTTATTTTCTTTTGATGAACCTAGGTCAATTTCGGACCTAGGCCTAAACTGCGATTTTCGTGCGATTGAATACGGGGGAAATATTGGGATATTGTCTTGTTGGATATATGTGTTTGATAGAATCGAAGGCATAATATGAAAACTGGATATTTGGGTATTATTGCCATTAACATGAAATTGGGTATTATCGTTATAATTAAAGTTCGCTAGCTTGGGTACATTGGGGTAAACATGGAATGCATGTAGTTTGGTATGAAACTTGACCTATGAAAAATAAGGCAAGAATATTGATATGTGTAACACCCCGTGTATTTTATAACAGTGAAATCCACAAATTAAAGTATAATAAATTCTAGTTAAAGTATTAAGGGAAACGGGATATGCCATTTCGTTCCTCTCGGAAAAATACGAGAAATAGAGTCCGAGTTTTCGAAAAACGGAGTCCGTATGACCAAATTATGGCCCGATGAAGTTTCAGAAAATTCGAATTTCGAAAACAGATTTGAATTTCAGCCCAATCAAAGTAGGCGGGAAAATTCCCGCCCAAACCCACCAGGTCGACCTGGGGGTCGACCCTAGGGTCGACCTGCCAGGCCAGGTCGACCTGGGAGTCGACCTAGGTGTCGACCTGCCCGGCCAGGCAGGTCGACTCTAGAGTCGACCTGGCGGTCGACTGGGGAGTCGACCTGGCCCCTGAGCCAGGTCGAACCCAACCCACCCTGGCTGGCCTGGTCTATGTTTGGTCGATTTTCTTAGCCTTGCCTTGTCACTAGGGCTAGGTGTCAGCTCCTGATTGGCCTCTCCTTCAAACGAACGGCTATTATTAAACCAAGCTTCATCGACGGTCTAAATCAACTCAAAAACTCTATAAAAAGGACCTAAGACTAACCCTAATTCACATAAACTAAAATGGAGATGAGACCGTCATGCTGTTGAGGAGAGACTGAGGATAGCCGTCAGAAAATAAAGAGACAATTAGGAGATAAATCAAAAGCTTAAAGCAACGTCAAATCAATCAAAACAACGCCTACAACAAAGGATAGCATCTCCAAATTCAGAATTCAGATTCCTGAATTGAAGATTCGTCACACATTGTAAGTAGAGTGCTATTCCGATGTGAATTAAATAATTGTGTTGATTTGTGTAAAGTAAGAAATGGAATTGTGGCGATAATAATCTATATTTGTATGTTGCTTTGATGCTAAACGATTTGGGAATATTATGGTATACGATTGGATATTTGCAAGTACGCGATTTGCGTTGGAAGTTAACAACGAAATGGAATTGTGGCGATAATAACTTATGTTTGTATGTTATTTTGATTTGGCAATGCTATGGTGTACGATTTGATTCATACAAGATAATGGTTTATGTTGACAACCACATGTTGTGGAATTTTAATTGGGATTCATGCAAGCATATGATTCATATTGAAAACTACATGTTTGTGGTAGTTATTTACAACACCCATTTGATAATTGCAAGTATATGATTCATGTTGAGAATAACAACTATATGTTGTAATAGTTTATTTGAAATTCATGCAAGTCTATGATTTATTGTTATGCCAACATGATGTAAAATTCTATGGTCATCTTTAGTGTAATTTGATTCACCTAAGTATTATGATTCATATGAAGGTTATGTTGAAATTGGTATCATAGTTCAAGTATAAAAATCATGATTTTGTAATAGTGACAAAAGCAAGCGTCTTTGTAAGCTTGTATTAATTTTATGGACATGACTAAACTATGTTTGTCATTATGCCTAGTTGAAAACATGTTTCTAGGCTTATGTTGTTATCATAATCATATGATAATATATTTGGCGCATAAGTTACATTAGAAATTACACTAGAATTACATCCCACTTACAAGTTACATAGATAGGATAAAAACCATGATTATATGAATAGTAGGATTCATGTTCAATTATGATTATGCCACAATTATATAATTAGAATGGTTCATGTTTAAGTATCATTTATGCCATGACTACACGAATAGAATGATTCATGCTTTGTTTATACCATGATTATGTGAATAGAATGATTCATGTTTAAGTATTGCTTATATTATATGTTGTTACAATTGCAAGTTCACATGTGCCTACCTTATGTTAATTGAATCGTTATGTTGCCCGTTCATGCGTTCACACTCCCCTTTTTATTTTACCTTATAAACACCATGTTATAAGCCTCCCCTTTTCATATGGCTAAATTGGGTTTAAGTATTAAACCCAACACACCTTACATTTGAACGAACGTGTAAAACGGGGTTATTGACGTTTGGGCTAAAATATAGAACATATGTGTTGGCATGTTTGACGCATGCCAACAACCTTGAAAAACAATTAAGTGGCATAAATAAATCTTAATCAATAAAGATAAATTTGAATAATGGGCCGCAAATATTTACATATAAAAAGAAAAGAGACAAAATATGTAAATGTAGAAAATACGATGTGTTTAACCCGAGGTTGGATTGAGTTGTGATGTAAACCTGCCCGGAACCGCCCGGCTGTCCAGTAGTCACAACAATACCTATCCAATGTGGGTGGTTAAACACGGAGCCCAATAAGGACCCGAGGTTAGACTGAGTTGTGGCGTAAGACTGCCCGGACCCAACCGGCAACAGGCAGCCACAACAATACCTGTCTAATGTGAGAGGTCAAGGCTTTAATAAGACAATTAAGGCTGAGTCGGGATTGATAGGATTAAGTGAATTAAGACTTAATCAAAATGGAACATGCTAAACTAAACAGACTGATTGGGGGTTAGGTTCATAAAACACTTAACCAACTTAGCATGTTGGCTAGAAATAGAAAACCTAGTAGCGGGGGACCCTTTTCAGCAGTAACCCTACAAGGCGTATCATGATACCCTGAAACTAGGCAGGGTGGGGCACGGTTACTGGGCTGACTGTAAGAGGTCAAATCGACGGCGGTGGTGCAGCAGTGTAGGTTCTAACGGGGTGCGGGCGTGCACACACTCCGGCGCAGAAAAATAAGGCACTGGGTACCAGTAGCATACCTGTGCATTCTAGGATTGTGTCGGGCCGCCACCATGGGACTTGATACACCCCATGGTGGGACCAGCACAGGTAACTACAACATCGGGGGCCGTAAGACACATGTAACTATGCGAGTAGGAGCCGATCATCATAAAATGGATCACTTCACCCTGATTATGGGTTGCCTGTTGGGAACTAGTTTATAGGGGTACAGAGATTAATATGGGGTACGATAGTATATTCGACTCTAGACAACTTAACTTAGTTTATGGTGCTTTCCCATTTCTAGTTTATACTTATCATACCCAGTTCTTTGTTCATAGACTGAATAGTCCTAGACTTACTCAGGCTTTATATCTGACTCTACTTTTCTTTCGTCTTCTTTTCTTCCGTTCCCCCCCAGGTCCACAGGGAGGGAATACCGCAGCTTGACCAGCCTTCATATCCAGCTTGAAGAGAAAGAATGTATTGCTTGGATCTTTTCGTTTTGGACTATGGCTTTGGACAGCAATTATGGGACTTTTGCAGTTTATTTATGTTTTCTTTATGCTTCTTTAAATAATGTAATCAAGACAGTTATGAAGATATTATGTTTTTGGAAGTATTGTAAGACAATTATGGTATGGTTGGTGTAACACGTATTTGAATGAAATAAAAGTTGTTGTTTTTCGCTGTTCAAAAATATGTGTTATTATATCTGTCTTGTATATCTGTGATTTATACTTATAAACCTCCACCAAAATTAGGGCATTCCCTTTGAGAGTGACCCTAACGGAGGTGGGGTGTTTCACTTAGTATCAGAGCATAGATTTACCAGATAAGATAAAAAGTTTTGAAAATTTATTTTCAAAAAGGAAATTTAAAGAAGCATTTTTAAGATAAAATATTATTTAATTTTAAAAGGCAAAGTCCCCCCCAAAGCCATAGATACTATCTCTTATCCTTCGTTTTGAATCTACCCTTTTCTGTTTCAGCATGTCTGGAGACTTTACTCCCCAGCTGATGACGCTTTCACTCCTCCTCCTCCTCCACGTAAACCAGCAAGCGAAAGAGTCCCATAGTAGGAAGACGAATAATAGTCAAACAAGAAAGGATCGTAACAGTAATGACAAGAAACGTGAAAAAAGGAAATGTTATTTCTGCGGAATTCTTGGACATCTGGAGGGAGACTGCAGGAAGAAGAAGAGGAGGATGAGTGCTACTTGCTTTCAGTGTAGGGAGACAGGCCACTGGGCTAGGGACTGCCCAAGGAAGAAGGAGACAAAGGCGGAAAGCTCTCAAGGGAAGAAAGAGGGTTTACAGCTTAAGAAGACAGACTTTAAGAAGGGCGGGAAAGACAACAAGTCCCAAGAGAAGAGGAAGTGTAATTTCTGTGGCAAAGTGGTGCACTTAGTGAAAGATTGCCGGAAAAAGAAGGCCAAGGTGAATGGTGGGTGCTTTTCTTGCGGTGAGACAGGCCACATGGCAAAGGACTGCCCAAAGAAACGAGGACAGGGGCAGAGGGCTGGATCCACCTCAGGGGCACAAGTTCATGTGCTAGAAGCGCCACCTCTGCAATAGCGAGGTACAAATACTTCTGTAGAAAGTGTAGTTTATCTTTATGATCACCCCGTTCGCACTTTATTTGATTCTGGCGCATCACACTCCTTTGTCTCGTCTGCTTTAGTAGAATCTCTGCACCTAAAAACTAGTATGGTAGAGGACCCCTTAATTGTTTCAAACCCAATTGGGGGCCCAGCTCATTTGTCTATGATCTGTTTGGGATTGAAAATTTCTATTCTAAGCGTAGAATTTAAATGTAGTGCCTTTGTTTTGGGCTTTTCGGGATATGGTTTGATTTTGGGTATGGATTGGCTATCCAGTAATGGGGCCATCCTCGATTGTGAGAAAAAGGTTGTTAGGCTCCTAACCCAGCTCGGTAATACTTTGGAAATTTCTTGTAATCCCTCGTATGCGGTTATGCTTAGTTATCTTGAATCGTTAGATGCCTCCGTTGAAAATTTGCAATCGGTTAGAGTGGTCCGGGAATATCCGGATGTCTTCGAAGAGGTGAAGGGCTTGCCCCCGAAGCGGGAGATAGACTTCCGTATATATCTTGTAGATAATGCAAAGCCTTTTGCGTTGCCCGTTAGACACATGGCTCCACGGGAAAGGAAAGAGCTTAGTAAACAGATTAAAGAGCTTCTAGAAAAGGGGTTCATTAGGAGGAGTATTTCAGAATGGGGCGCTCCAGTGGTGTTCGCTACAAAGGCGGATGGTTCACTCCGTCTATGTGTTGACTATAGGGAGCTCAACAAGCTAACGAAAAAGAATAGGCACCCTCTCCCCAGAATTGACGATCTGTTTGATCAGCTTGTAGGAGCGTCTGTTTTCTCCCAACTCGATTTAGCGACCGGTTTTCATCAGCTAAGGGTGGCTGAAGATAGTATCGATAAAACGGCATTCAGAACCCCAGACGGCTTCTTTGAATGGCTTGTCATGCCTTTCGGCTTGACAAATGCCCCTGCTTACTTTGTGGACCTGATGAGTAGGGTATTCAGAGATTTTCTCAATAAGTTCGTAGTAGTCTTCGTAGACGATATCCTTATCTTCTCAAAGAGTGAAGAGGAACAGGCTCAGCACTTGAGGGCAATCATGGAAACTCTGCAAGCCCATCAGCTAAAAGCCAAATTCTCCAAATGCCACTTTTGGAGAGAAGAAGTGAGGTTCCTTGGGCACATAGTATCCAAACAAGGGTTAGCAGTGGACCCTGCTAAGGTAGTGGCGGTACAGGATTGGAAGACACCAAGGAATGCAACTGAGGTCCGAAGTTTTCTAGGACTAGCAGGTTTCTATCGAAAGTTCATAAGGGATTTTGCGAAAATCTCAGCTCTGCTCACAAAGTTGACCAAGAAGAATCTAGTGTTCAATTGGGACTTGGATTGCGAGTTTGCTTTCCAGTGACTAAAAAGGGCTCTTACAACAGCCCCAGTTTTGACGTTGCCAGATGGAAGCAAGATGTTCACCGTTTATACAGATGCATGTGGGACAGGGTTAGGCGCCGTCTTAATGCAAGAAGGAAGGGTAGTAGCTTATGGCGGGAGACAATTGAAAGTGCATGAAAAGAACTACCCGACCCACGATCTTGAATTAGCTGCCATCGTCTTTGCACTCAAGTCTTGGCGACACTATCTCCTAGGTGAGAAGTTTGAACTTTACACTGACCATAAATCGTTGAAATATCTTTTCTCGCAGAAAGATCTTAACTTGAGGCAACAGAGGTGGATGGAGTTTCTTGCCTCGTACGATTTCGATCTCCTACACTCCGGGCAAAGGCAACGTAGTGGCAGACGCGTTGAGCCGAAAGAAACTAACCCTAAGCCCGTTGTTTGTTGAAAGACAAAGCCTAGAGTTTATAGCCAGCTTTGACTTTAGGCCCTCCTCTGATTTTGTACCAGGCTTGCTAGCATCTCTCGAAGTACGCCCGACTTTAGTGGACTCGATAGGGACAACACAATGCGAGGACCCTCAGCTTGTGGAGACGATTGATAGGCTAATTAGGGGTGAGACCTCAAGCCACCTCAACAGATACTCCATCGACGATAAGGGTTGGCTAAGGCGAGACGGAAGACTATGCGTCCCACAAACAAGGGATTTAGTAAAGAAGGTTCTCGAGGAAGCTCATCACTCCAAGATGACGATACACCCAGGCGGAGATAAAATGTACAAGGACATAAAAAGAACTTTCTTTTGGAACGGCATGAAAAAGGACGTGGCAGAATTCGTTTCTAAGTGTATGGTGTGCCAACAGGTTAAGGCGGAACAGAAAAAGCCTAGCGGTCTGCTACATCCTCTAGAGGTTCCGCAGTGGAAGTGGGATAGCATCTCAATGGACTTCATCGATGGGCTGCCTAGGTCTAGGAGAGGAAATACTAGCATTTGGGTAATAGTGGATAGGCTTACTAAAAGCGCCCACTTTTTACCTGTCAAAAGCAGAAGAACTGCCTCATCTCTAGCATCTCTTTACCTCAAGGAAATCGTTCGACTCCATGGAATACCATCCAGCATTGTTAGTGACCGAGACCCTATCTTCACAAGTGAGTTTTGGTGGAGTCTGCAAGAAGCGGTAGGCACACAGTTATGCTTGAGCACAGCCTATCATCCCCAAACCGACGGCCAAACAGAAAGAGTGAACAGAGTTTTGGAGGACCTTTTAAGACTGTGCCTCCTTGACTTCGGAGGGACATGGGAAGACCATCTTCCTTTGGTTGAGTTTTCCTACAACAACAGCTATCAAGCAAACATCGGAATGGTGCCCTTCGAAGCTTTATATGGAAGACCGTGTCGATCACCCACTTGTTGGTGGGAGTCTACTGATAAGCTCATACTTGGACCAGATATGATCCGAGAAACTTCAGAGAAAGTAGACTTAATCCAAAGAAGGATGAAGACGACCCAAGACAGACAAAAGTCCTACGCCGACAAGAGGAGGACCGACCTTGAATTTGAGGTTGGAGACAGAGTTTTTCTTAAGGTATCTCCGCTAAGGAACGTTGTTCGTTTTGGAACCACAGGAAAGCTAGCACCGAGGTTCGTAGGGCCATTCCCTATCATCGAGAAAATTGGGGAAATGGCCTATAGATTGGAGCTACCCGAAAAATTGGCCGGAGTTCACAACGTCTTTCACGTTTCACATCTACGAAAATGTCTACATGAGTCTGCTGAAGTGGTAGAGCCAAATATCCTAGAAGAAGCCGAAGTGGAACGCGAAGCAACCGTAAGGAAAGTTCCAACCCGCATATTAGGAACGGAAGTGAAGAAGCTACGCAACCGCGAAGTCAAGCTCGTCAAAGTTCAGTGGAGCGACGCCGAGGGAGACGCAACTTGGGAAACTGAAGCTAGAATACGCGCTGCCTACCCTTTTCTTTTCGAGGGTACATCTTTGATCTTTCCTTTTTCCTTAAGTTGCGCTTTTATCTATCTTTTTAGGTATATCTCCTCGACCCTATCTTTTAGGTAGAAACCATTTGGATGAAAACATGTAATTGAAACATGTTATGGATGATGATTGCAAGTGGTTTCAAGTGATTGCTAGTGGTTGCTCGTGGTTGCATATACACACACAATCTAGGTTTTAGATCAGCTCAATCACTTCATATTGCATATGCATATATGTTTGCATTCGTATATGGTTGAACTTTAATGTGTTGTTATATGGATGTTGCATTTGTATGAATGATTGTGCACTCATGTAGAATCATGAATAGGTGGATTTGCATACATAATGGATTCATGGCACTTACATAATTCGCATTAAGGAGGTCGACTGAATCAGTAGACCGCCTGATTTTGCATTAGATAAGTACATGTACACACACAATTCGCATATTATCATGAAACATTAGAAGTCTTTTAAGGACAATGGATGCTCGTGTTTGATGGACGAGTAGATGGATGTTTGGATGTTAGGATGTACATTCTTCCTGAACTTGAAGATTTCGGGACGAAATCCTTTTAAGTGGGGGAGAATGTAACACCCCGTGTATTTTATAACAGTGAAATCCACAAATTAAAGTATAATAAATTCTAGTTAAAGTATTAAGGGAAACAGGATATGACATTTCGTTCGTCTCGGAAAAATACGCGAAATAGAGTCCGAGTTTTCGAAAAACGGAGTCCGTATGACCAAATTATGGCCCGATGAAGTTTCAGAAAATTCGAATTTCGAAAACAGATTTGAATTTCAGCCCAATCAAAGTAGGCGGGAAAATTCCCCCCCAAACCCACCAGGTCGACCTGGGGGTCGACCCTAGGGTCGACCTGCCAGGCCAGGTCGAACTGGTAGTCGACCTAGGTGTCGACCTGCCCCAGGCAGGTCGACTCTAGAGTCGACCTGGGGGTCGACCGGGGAGTCGACTTGGCCCCTGAGCCAGGTTGAACCCAGCCCACCCTGGTTGGCTTGGTCTATGTTTGGTCGATTTTCTGAGCCTTGCCTTGTCACTAGGGCTAGGTGTCAGCTCCTGATTGGCCTCTCCTTCAAACGAACGGCTATTATTAAACCAAGCTTCATCGACGGTCTAAATCAACTCAAAAACTCTATAAAAAGGACCTAAGACTAACCCTAATTCACATAAACTAAAATGGAGATGAGACCGTCATGCTGCTGAGGAGAGACTGAGGATAGCCGTCGTAAAATAAAGAGACAATTAGGAGATAAATCAAAAGCTTAAAGCAACGTCAAATCAATCAAAACAACGCCTACAACAAAGGATAGCATCTCCAAATTCAGAATTCAGATTCCTGAATTGAAGATTCGTCACACGTTTTAAGTAGAGTGCTATTCTGATGTGAATTAAATAATTGTGTTGATTTGTGTAAAGTAAGAAATGGAATTGTGGCGATATTAATCTATATTTGTATGTTGCTTTGATGCTAAACGATTTGGGAATATTATGGTATACGATTGGATATTTGCAAGTACGCGATTTGCGTTGGAAGTTAACAACGAAATGGAATTGTGGCGATAATAACTTATGTTTGTATGTTATTTTGATTTGGCAATGCTATGGTGTACGATTTGATTCATACAAGATAATGGTTTATGTTGACAACCACATGTTGTGGAATTTTAATTGGGATTCATGCAAGCAAATGATTCATATTGAAAACTACATGTTTGTGGTAGTTATTTACAACACCCATTTGATAATTGCAAGTATATGATTCATGTTGAGAATAACAACTATATGTTGTAATAGTTTATTTGAAATTCATGCAAGTCTATGATTTATTGTTATGCCAACATGATGTAAAATTCTATGGTCATCTTTAGTGTAATTTGATTCACCTAAGTATTATGATTCATATGAAGGTTATGTTGAAATTGGTATCATAGTTCAAGTATAAAAATCATGATTTTGTAATAGTGACAAAAGCAAGCGTCTTTGTAAACTTGTATTAATTTTATGGACATGACTAAACTATGTTTGTCATTATTCCTAGTTGAAAACATGTTTCTAGGCTTATGTTGTTATCATAATCATATGATAATATATTTGGCGCATAAGTTACATTAGAAATTACACTAGAATTACATCCCACTTACAAGTTACATAGATAGGATAGAAACCATGATTATATGAATAGTAGGATTCATGTTCAATTATGATTATGCCATAATTATATAATTAGAATGGTTCATGTTTAAGTATCATTTATGCCATGACTACACGAATAGAATGATTCATGCTTTGTTTATACCATGATTATGTGAATAGAATGATTCATGTTTAAGTATTGCTTATATTATATGTAGTTACAATTGCAAGTTCACATGTGCCTACCTTATGTTAATTGGATCGTTATGTTGCAAGTTCATGCGTTCACACTCCCCTTTTTATGTTACCTTATAAACACCATGTTATAAGCCTCCCCTTTTCATATGGCTAAATGGGGTTTAAGTATTAAACCCAACACACCTTACATTTGAACGAACGTGTAAAACGGGGGTATTGACGTTTGGGCTAAAATATAGAACATATGTGTTGGCATGTTTGACGCATGCCAACAACCTTGAAAAACAATTAAGTGGCAAAAATAAATCTTAATCAATAAAGATGAATTTGAATAATGGGCCGCAAATATTTACATATAAAAAGAAAAGAGACAAAATATGTAAATGTAGAAAATATGATGTGTTTAACCCGAGGTTGGATTGAGTTGTGATGTAAACCTGCCCGGAACCGCCCGGCTGTCCAGTAGTCACAACAATACCTTTCCAATGTGGGTGGTTAAACACGGAGCCCAATAAGGACCCGAGGTTAGACTGAGTTGTGGCGTAAGACTGCCCGGACCCAACCGGCAATAGGCAGCCACAACAATACCTGTCTAATGTGAGAGGTCAAGGCTTTAATAAGACAATTAAGGCTGAGTCAGGATTGATAGGATTAAGTGAATTAAGACTTAATCAAAATGGAACATGCTAAACTAAACAGACTGATTGGGGGTTAGGTTTATAAAACACTTAACCAACTTAGCATGTTGGCTAGAAATAGAAAACCTAGTAGCGGGGGACCCTTTTCAGCAGTAACACTACAAGGCGTATCATGATACCCTGAAACTAGGCAGGGTGGGGCACGGTTACTGGGCTGACTGTAAGAGGTCAAATCGACGGCGGTGGTGCAGCAGTGTAGGTTCTAACAGGGTGCGGGCGTGCACACACTCCGGCGCAGAAAAATAAGGCACTGGGTACCAGTAGAATACCTGTGAATTCTAGGATTGTGTCGGGCCGCCACCATGGGACTTGATACACCCCATGGTGGGACCAGCACAGGTAACTACAACATCGGGGCCGTAAGACACATGTAACTATGCGAGTAGGAGCCGATCATCATAAAATGGATCACTTCACCCTGATTATGGGGTGCCTGTTGGGAACTAGTTTATAGGGGTACAGAGATTAATATGGGGTACGATAGTATATTCGACCCTAGACAACTTAACTTAGTTTATGGTGCTTTCCCATTTCTAGTTTATACTTATCATACCCAGTTCTTTGTTCATAGACAGAATAGTCCTAGACTTACTCAGGCATTATGTCTGACTCTACTTTTCTTTCGTCTTCTTTTCTTCCGTTCCCCCCCCCAAGGTCCACAGGGAGGGAATACCGCAGCTTGACCAACCTTCATATCCAGCTTGAAGAGAAAGAATGTATTGCTTGGATCTTTTCATTTTGGACTATGGCTTTGGACAGCAATTATGGGACTTTTGCAGTTTATTTATGTTTTCTTTATGCTTCTTTAAATAATGTAATCAAGACAGTTATGAAGATATTATGTTTTTGGAAGTATTGTAAGACAATTATGGTATGGTTGGTGTAACACGTATTTGAATGAAATAAAAGTTGCTGTTTTCCGCTGTTCAAAAATATGTGTTATTATATCTGTCTTGTATATCTGTGATTTATACTTATAAACCTCCACCAAAATTAGGGCATTCCCTTTGAGAGTGACCCTAACGGAGGTGGGGTGTTTCAATATGTATAACTTGGCTAAAATTTGACCTATGTAAATTGGGCATAGCTTTGTAAACATGTAAACTCTGAATCTTGACATATGTAAAAAGGCATGAAACTTGGTATATAAGTAAATTGTCTAGGATTAGGCATATATAAATTGGCATATGAAATTTGGCATGGATCTTGATATATGTGTAATTTGGCAAGAACTTGATATGTGTAAATTGGCATAAACTTGGCATACATGTAAACAGGCAAGGATTAGACATATGTAAACCAACTAGAATTGGGTACACATATTAATGGGCATGTAATTTGGAATGTGGGCGTAAGTTAATTAACATGTAATTGTCGTGTTTAGCATAATCATGGTTAGTGACATTTAATTTGGTATGATTTACATACCAAAAATTATAAACATGATTTAAAGGGAAGGTGGGCCATAATAGTAAATGTTGATTAATGTAAATTATGGACATAAAGATAATTGGTAATTTTTAGGAAACTTGCCATAAATTAGTCATTAATCACATAAGTGATTTATGGCATAAAATGGTATTAATTATATACCTAAATTAATGAGATTGATTGGAAACAAATTGGGCAGTAATTTGAATTTGAATAATTTACATAATTAATGTAAATTAGAAAATACGAATATGCTTAGCACGAGGTTGGATTGAGTTGTGATGTAAACCTGCCCGGACCCGCCCGGCTGTCCAGTAATCACAACAATACCTATCCAATGTGGGAGGCTAAGCATTGGGCTCAATAAAGACCTGAGGTTAGACTGAGTTGTGGCGTAAGACTGCCCGGACCCGACCGGCACACAGGCAGCCACAACAATATCTGTCTAATGTGAGAGGTTGGGGCTCTAATAAGACAATTAGAGCTGAGCTAGGATTGGCAGGGTTAAGTTAACTAGAACACTTAACCAATTTCAGCATGTTAACTAAATTGGTAGGTAAGGTTAGGTTAATCTGGACACTTAACCAATTTAATATGTTGACTACGGGGGTGGGTAAGGTTAAGCAAATGTTTAACCATTATAACATGATTAAACTGGACTAGAGAGTGTGGTTAAGTTAATGAGAACACTTAACCAATACAATGGGTTAATTAGACAAGTGGTTGGTGTTAAGTAGTAACACTTAACCAACATAACAGGACAAACGGGTGGGTTAAGTTAACTTGAATAAGTTGATAATACTTAACCATTATAATATGACTAGTGGGTGGGGTTAAGTTAACAAGAAAATTCTTAACCAATGTAACCAGATAGACGAACGGGGTTAAGTTAATAAACCACACTTAACCAATCAAACATAATAAGCGAGAAAGGTTAAGTTAACTGAGGTAAACACTTAACCATGGTAACGTAACGAGTAGAAGGGTTAAGTACATATCGGGTTGGTGGGTAATATTAATAAATATAGGCCCACTTACACTTAACCATTAAATACACATGCTTGAATCAGTAGCGGGGTTAAGTACACATCAGGGTTGGTGGGTAATATCAGAGAATATAGGCCCACAGACTTAACCATTAGAAAAACCTAGTAACGGGGACCCATTTCAGCAGTAACCCACATTAGGTATCAACGGACCCCGAGCTAGGCAGGGTGGGGCATGATTACCGGGCTGATTAAAAGAGGTCAAATTAGCGGCGGTTGGTGCAGCAGTGCAGGTTCTAACGGAGTGCGGGCGTGCACACACTTCGGCGCAGAAAATTTAGCCACTGGGCATCAGTAGGTATAAAGCTGTGCATCTTGATTGTGTCAGGGTTGCCACCATGGGACTTGATACACCCCATGGTGGGACCAGCACATGTATCTACAAGTAGGGGGCCGCGTGACACAAACGAGAACTAGGTCAAGTAGGGAGCCGATCGATAAGGTAGTAAGGGTGCATCGAATTTATACATGGCCATTGGGGTGATCGAGGTGGAATCCTCAAAATTGATGTACACCTGAAGGCTACCATAATTGCGGGGATTGGGATCACGTTGTAATTATTATATAACACGGGCTACTAGTTGGGACACTAGTAGGGGGTACGGATCCTTGTTACACAGGACACTAGTTGGGACACTAGTAGGAATACGGATCATTCAATGTAAGACACTTATGAGGATGCTAGTTAGGTGGTGCAGAGCAAATAGATATCGTTTTGATGGTAAAGCTTAGAAACCTTGCGATGTTACTCTTGATAGAAACCATGCGGTGGGATACTTGATAGGAATTATGGGATGTTATACTTGTTTCATCGTGCCCGAAGTTTATCTTGTTACCTTAGTTTATCTTGTTACCGTAGTTTATCTTGTTATCTTAGTTTATCCTGCCTACCTTGTCATCATGCTTATGTTTACTTTCAGTTTATTCATGCCATGTTATCTTTACTCATTTTTATGCTGAAAGTCACTAGGTTTTACTTAGTCTTTATGACTGACCCATTTTGTTTCGTCTCTTTTTTTTCCGTTCCCACCCCCCCCCCCCCCAGGTTCACAGGGTGGGAATACGGCTTAGTTCGGATCTTACCAAGCTCCAAGGCTCTTTCATGCAAGGCTTGAATGTTTCTTGGCTATGGCTTGCTTTGCTTTATTGGGGAATGCTGCAATTTGTTTTTATGCTTCTTTGTTTTTGAGCAAGACAGATATTTTAACTATGTAATTGGGTATTGGAAGTTGATGGGCTTTTCTTGTAAACACTTATATTTAATAAATGATTTGAAATACTTCCACTTTACTTTCCGCTGTTTTATATATGTCTGTCTTGTAATATTTCTGTTCCAGTACCCATAATGCTCCATTGAAGTTAAGGCATTCCCTTTGTGAGTGACCTTAACGGATGTGGGGTGTTACAAGATGGTTGTTGATGGCGACGGGGGTTTCTTTTTTAGGGGAGCAGGTTTTTGAAAGTGGTGGCTATTGATTTGGAAATTAGGGTTTAAATGGGGGGTTATATATATAATTATTTTATTTCTATTTTTATTTTCCATAAAAAATAACTTTTACATTCGAGCTCCGAATCGAACCCACCGACTGTCGTCCCTGGCTGATTGCCCACATTATGAACGCAAAGGGATATGTTTCGTAACCCAATTCGGCTGTTACGATCAGTTTCCGCTAAATTTAAAATATAAATCATTATATTTTAAATTCAAACGCACATTTTAATTTGCCGGGGCTACATACTAACTCCGAAAATTCCAGAAAAATAAATCTAGCTATGTTTTGACGATACATTCCTAACAAAACTAGTTTTGTCTAATTTGGAGACCGTTTGAAAAATGGTCATTTTCCAGTTGATTAAATTCAAACTGAAATTACCCAACACGTTTAAATTCACCAAGTTCACATATTGATTTCAAAAATTATGAAAATTGGAATCTAGCAATAATTTGACATTCCGGATCCAACAAATGTGGTCTCGTCGAAAACGGAGGTCGTTTGCAAAATTGCTATTTTTAAGGGCTATATTTCCATAACAACTATTTTGAGTTTTCAACTGGACATAACTGTTTGTTCATGCTATGAAATACGGATTTTTCAGATTCTTTGGAAAGATATTTTCAAATAGATTCAAATATTTCTGGTTTCACTAAAATCCGGTTTATTTTGAATCCTGTACATTCATTTGAAATTTGAAATCGAAATTTCAAACTACCTCGCCATTTCCAATTCCTTTTATAATTAAAATAAAATTATATATTCTAACTTTGATTTAAATAAATATATACATTCTAATTCTAGTCAAAATAAATTTCTAGTCGTTATTATTTAAAATAAATTAGTTTAAATACTCAAAATTTATTAAATTTGCTGAAATAAAATTTTTAAATTGGTTTTGATTTTCTGGGTTGTTACATCGTATGACACGGAGCAGATTTTCTCCCAAGAATACCATAAAATAAAAAACGCAATGCTAAAAAGAAAAATGAAGCTATTTAAAGACTCAGGTCCCATCACACAACGCAACGCAAGCCGGAGGATAGAGTTTTACCTTATAATAGCCGAACATGTGTGATACGCGAAATTTTACTTTTATTATTATTAGTGCATATTGTAGAAAACAACTTCAAATTTAAATGTATCAATCATAGATGACGTAGTACCACACCCTACTATGTCTCCATATAGGTTTACAACTAAAATCGAAAGTCGCATGTTGGTAATTGGGTTCCATCTATGAACCAAGGAAAGGGATCTTCCTCCGTCGATTCAGGACACTCTAGCAAATGCCCTAGGACTCACCAGCAAGTGCATTTGGATTATGCAGAGCCGGTCAGCCGTGGCTGATTAGTTATACCATAAACAATACGTTCCCCGGTCCAATTGGACCGCAATCTTGGTCAGTATGTTGACCATCAAATGCCTTTGTACGGCCAAATGTTTGGGCTCCATACCATGACATCACTCATAGCTAAAAGGCAACATATGTCCATTTCTCTACTATCCTTCATCCTGTTTTTGATTCATACCAAGATGTAAAGCTCGCAAATTAACGCTACTTAAAGTTGTACTATACTAAAAATATGCTTTGATCACCATCCACAAAGCTCTTCTTTTCAACAAATGCTTTGATCCATGCATCTTAGCATGCGACATTATCAATCCATACCATACCATTGATTTCAACCAATATATAACCTCTAAGATCATACGTCTCAGAGAAGGGTGTTAAGCAAGAGAATAAATTCTCTGCAACCAAGAAGATATATATTTAGCAGAGATTAATGAATACAGCGTGAAATACAATGTTGACATGCAATCTATTTGCAAGTCCATTCTATGTCTGAACGAAACCGGAGGAAACTTATTCCTCATCCAATATGTATAATACAGGAGAGAGGCCCTCGCATATCCTATTGTTCTCCAAGTACGTCTGGACGACCACCACTTATAACCTCGTCTTGGGTGTACCTCCCAAGCGAGACATCAGCAATAATCCAAACGATGTGAAGATCTCTGGTATTCAACCACTATCTTTGAATCTTTGACTTTTGATCGTCGTATCAGTTATTCAGAATGGGGTACATCCGGTCTTTCCGAATAACTCGCGTATCTCATAATCAAGTGATATAAAAATACATCATACGCCTTATTCAAATCCAAAATATTCTTTTACTCAAATATTCTTATCTTTGGGAAAGGTTCCCACTAACATTATCAAAGATTATCTCTTTTAAACTTATTGTTTAATCCTTTCCTTGGAAATCATTTCAAAAGATTTTATAATATCTTTTCACAATATAAACCAGATTAAGGTTTATAAAACTAGTCGGGATTATCGAGCCTTACCAAAGTAATCATTCATTTTATTATCCTAATCCCAACCTATCCATCCCATGGACCAAAGCCGGTAGTGCTTCATATCTTACACCCATTGTGTCATTGGTAAATCTAATTGCTATTTAGCATTTCAAATCTAATTAAAGATTTAACTATTGCATGGAGTAAAACTGGTGGTACTCCATCTCGAACATTTCTTGAATTTAGTAAATTTTATTACCTCATTCACATTTCAATCTTTTCAAAGATTCATTGAAACCCCACTTAGTTTTAATCTTCAAAAATCATCATTTAATGATTATTCAACTTTAGGAAAACTAATCATATCTTTAACTAGGTTAAAGAACCAATGCCATTTAAAACACAGTTCAAGATAAACCCAAAATCATCTTCCATCATATTGGAATCTTCACGGAAATTACAATAGTATATAATCGATATAAATTTCCGTATCGGACTAATACTATAAACGGAATAACGACAGAGCTTTTTAAATTCCATAAATAATAACAGTCTTCATTCACAGAGGCTCATCTCGATTATCACTAAAACGAATTCCATTCAATTCCAATTTAATATATTAAATTGGAAAACTTATCTTTTGAAAATTCAATTAAATATTAATTAAAAGATTCATAAATTCCAAATCATAATTTCACTGTTAACTGGGTTAAAGAACTAATGTTATTTAAAATATCGTTCACAATAAACCCAAAATCAACTTCCATTTAATTCCAATTATATTTATTAATTGGAAAACTTCATTAATCTTTATTAAAAGATTAATTCTTTCTCGACTAGGTTTAAGAACAGTGTTATTGAAGACACCATTCATGATAAACCTAAAATCCAATTTGATATTAAATACAAGGATTTGAATAGAAACCATATCGACTTATATTCAACATCAAATTATGAAACCAATAGGTATCGTATTGGGAATAACGATATCTATATCTTCCAACCTCCTCGACGATATCCGTATAATCACGGAATCTAATATCGAAATATCCAAAGATAATTTCCATTCAAATTCAATCCAATTTATATATTGGTAAATTCTGGTTATATTAAAACCATAATAATTTCTTCAGTTCTTTACTCAAGTTAGTAAACAACTTATTTAGATAAAAATATCTTTTATCTTTACAAATGTGTAATATTTCATCCAAAATCATTTCAAATCATTTATTATGATTGTACATAATTAATTCATATTTTTAATAATTTTATTAAGGTCCTTACAATCGGTTTCCAATATCGGCAACCGAACTACATCCATAGCGACCATTTCTAAAACTAATTTTGACTTATATTAAAATAAAACCATTAGATTTTAAAAATAAAACCGTTAGATTCCAAATGTTCCGATTTCAGGCGAATCCGATAGTCGGATCTCCCATTATGTCAACTTGAAGTTATTCGATGACGTTCGCGAACTGCCGCTATGTGATGCGTTCTATTCAAGCCCAAATTCGATTTTGTAACTAAAAATAAAATCGAAAACATTTCCAAAATAACTTATAAATACTATATATTATTCAACTACTATTTGAAATTTCATTTCAATCATTTTACTTCAAAATCAAATATCTTCATTTTAAGCCATTATATTATATATAATAGATTTCGTCCATTTCTATTCAAAACGTATTTTTATAAAATGTAAACATTTATAATTTCGTTTAAAAACGATTTCAACTTCCACTTCAATTTTAAATCAAAACTGAACATCCCATATTATTATAATATTAAAATAATAACATTTTTAAAATGTCATATTTTGAAATCCAATTTTCTCGATATTCATTATAATTTTATAATCTTTGTGTCCATCCAAAATTGGACTTCGAAATCAAACTTCAACATTTCACAGAATATTATATTAAAAATTTGTTTTTATTTCGGATCGAAATGAGATTCAACCAATTACCATATAATTTAAATTATATGGATTTCATACATCACATGTATTCAACAATAGATATAAACAACTATTAAACATCCCATTCACATCTAGAGTGCATTTACAACTTTATAAGCATTAACCAATTAAATAACACTTATAACAGTCTGCCAATCAATCGATTAAAATCCAATCCAAACACTTGGGATTAGTGTAAATCAAATATTATCCCAATACCCGTGTGGGGTTTTCAACTAATAAATAATCAATTAATAAATTATTTATTTATTCCAATTGATATCACTTAAAATGGGTGAACATACACAAGTTGCTTGAGTTGTAAATGGATATTTAATCCAATTTCAACTACGACGAATAATTTAACATCGTTTTAATATGTTGATTATTTCAAGATCACATTCAGTTTATAACACAAACAGTCAACAATTCATCCATCGGGTTTTCAAACAACTGTGATGTAAGCTACCATATACCGTATAATAATTTGTGGTAATTAAATCTAATATAAATCAGCATAGACAATAAATATATATTCGGTTATAAAATAAACTAACTTTACAAATAGTTGAGTGAGAGAGTTCTCACTTTGATCTGTTCCGAAATCGTTAAATAACGATTGTTTTAACTAACTTAAATAGTGCGTTTAATTTTATTAAAATATGCAACTAGCTCTGTTTCTATTCTAATCAATTTTGAAATGTAGTGCTCGTCTTCACGACTCCAACAAAACTGGTTTTGTTCAATTCTGTTTGGTTTGAGAAAGTTACGGAATTTTAAACTTTAATAATATTAATAAACTAATTATTACATAATTAACTTAACCAATTTCTTAACCCATGTCTTAACCCCTTTGATCCTGTCTACTTCCTTCCAGGTTCTAGAAAACCTACCTCGACTTTGCCCTTTACATCATCGCTCACACCAGACACCACCTGCACACGATGTGAGTTAGCCACGTGAAATCCCCAGACCCCTCGTCCATCGCCTAGGTTCTTGGCAGATCCAATCCCCCCATGCCTTGAGAAACAAGCTCAAACGCAGTAGCTTCGAGTGCTAAAATCGAGAAAATAACAACCCCAATCACAATCATAACCGGTAGATAGGTAGATCTCACTGAGTACAACGTTTCCTCAGTTAGAAATTCCTTGAACGAGTTAATGGATTTTAAGGAAAACGGGGAAGAAGCTTTGAACGATGGTGGCCATCGGTTTTGGGTGATGGCGCTGAAATTAGAAACTAGGGTTAGGGTTCTCTCTAGTGTAATTATACCCAATTTTATTATATATTATGTAATTATAATATTACTAAATCTTGAAATTTAATGTTCGAACTCCAAACGATTTCCCAACGACTGACGTCCCTAGCCAAAACCCCCATTCCGGACACAATGGAATATGTTTCGTAAGATGATTCGATTATTTTGATCAATCTTTATCAAAATTAAAATATCATTCAATATAACGTTTCGAGTTCCTACCTTTCCTTCTTGTGCACTTTGCTTCTTGGACAATGAATCGGTTCATCACTTGTTCTTGGAGTGTGATTTTTCCTACCCCATTTTTGCTGCCATGAGCTCTCACCTTCTCGGATTCATCCCTGTGATCTCGTCTTTCTTTGATTATTTGCAGCATAACCCTCCCTGTTCGCTCCAAGATAATTTTATTGCAATTTATTGTTGGTGTATTTGGAAAGAAAGAAACGCAGCTATATTTGGCAAACCTAGAATTTTCTTTGATGGTCTTTGCATGCGCATTACATACTTATTTTGCTCATGTTCAGGTGCTTCTCCTTCTGCTCCGTTTAGGCTGACCATATGCAATGATGACCAGCTCGATGAAGATCACGGAAGCTTAAACGCGGGATGGATTGGTGGCAGATTTTTTTGACGTGCATGTGTTGCAGGTTTTCATGGGGGTTGATTTTCTGTTTATATACATATTTGTGTTTATTTTATGTTGCTTTAAACTAATGGATGGCACTTTAATCCCTAAACTCTTATTTTGGCTACCGATCAAGCTTGTTGATTGGATATATTTAACTACTTATGATATATAATCGGCTATATAGCCTCGTGCTGCATACCTGTCTTCTCTATAAAAAAATCAATATAACGTTAAACATTAAATTTGAACGCACGTTTTAATTTGCCACGACCACATACTGACTCCAAAAATTATGAAATTTTAAATCCTGCTATGTTTTACAATTACGGTTCTAACAAAATTAATTTCCTCGATTTTGGAGATCGTTTGAAAAATGGCCTTATAACTAGCTTATTTAAATTACAACTGAAATTGAACATGCTTTTAATTTACCATGCTTACATACTAATTCCAATTGACTTGAAATTTTAAACCTGACAATAATTTGACATTCCGGATCCAACAAAATTAGTTTCGTCAAAAATGAAGGTCTTTTGCAAAATGACAATTTTTAAGAGCTTACACAATATTAAAATATTAATAAATTCCATAGCGACTATTATAAATTTTAATTGGACATAATTTACATTTTATAAAATGGAATCTATAATTTTCACATTTGTTAGAAAGATATATTTAAATAGATTCTAATGTTTCTTGTTTTGTAGAAATCCAACTTATATCGCATTTTGTACATTCAATTGAAATTCAAAACTAAATTTTCAAACTACCACGGCATTACACGTTCGTTTTATAATTATATTATAAATTTTACATTCAAACTTGTTTCATATAAATTCTAAGTCGTTAATTATAAAAATAAATCATATAAAATATTTATTTTTCATTAAAATCAATTAAAAATAAAATTTTAAATTGGTTCCAAAAATTAGGGTTGTTACAGACACGCTCAAGGATTTTAAGCTGATCTAACCGAGTGATCATGTATTTTTACCACATTGGATTTTCCAAGTTTATTAACATTGATTTCGCAAATTGACTCTATTTCCAGCCTTTTCCGAACATGCGACTTCGACCAAATCGCTTTGTATTTTTTGATGATATTCTCCAGACTTGAGCACGTTGCTAACCATCATGTTGACGTGTGGCTGCTTTATCAAAAAGCTAGTCAACGATACTTAAGGCCATAAACTCACACACATACATACAATATCCTATGGGGACAATCAAATTCTATTTCGAATTCAAACGTATTTATCATGCACTTAATATGCATGAATATTGTGTTTAACTACACTATAAATATATATAAATAGACATAAATTATGCAAACGAGAATAATGACCTAATAAATTTTAAATGTCAATCCTATCAAACACAATTAAGGTGTACAAGTCAACTTCCCTAATTAACATGGTCTAACATGTATATTCACAATTTATGACAAAAAGGGAAATAACAAAATATATGAATAAACTTGCACCCGGGCATGAATATTTATTTGAGTAATAGAAATATTGGAAAGATGAAATATATCCAATTACATATGAAAACCCTTTCTTTTGACACTGCTTCACTTTTATATTTATGCTGTGTACAAAACTTAAGATTATATATTGTAAATAATACATTCAAACGAACCTATTTGGAATAGACCATTAAACCTATTAATTTTGCAACATACAACTCTCATGTTTTTAGCACACAACATATCTGAACACCAAAATAAGGATTAAGTAAATTAGAACTAAGTCTGAGGATTTCACAACATCCTAAGCCTAAATCTCCTTTATCTAGACAATACAAAACCAAAAATACAATACATTTTATTGGCACTTTCAATGACAAATAAAATATAGGATTTTGGGAGTTTTAGCAGTATATTATCGTTTAACCCAAATCCTTATATAGGCATAATCTTCCAAATCTAAACTACAAAAGATAAGAAATAGAACTTAGATGGTTTCCACTCACAGTGCTTTGGGAATGAAGAACAACATAATATGAGTAGAATTAGATATGGATCTATCCTTCGCAATCATGCTCCAATCCTTCTATATATATATATATATACACACACATAAGAATCAAATGAATCAGAATTTTATATATATACAAACTAAATTCCAAAATTCTCAAACCTATATAAATCTTAGAATAAAGAGGATAAAATTAAGGTTAAAGAATTAGAAGAGAAATATAACCCTAGATCTGGAATTAGCAATAGAAGAAGGATATATTGGAGGCGTCAGAATGAAATGAAGAATAGGGTTAGGGAAAGGTAAGAAGGTGATATATATATAGTTGCAAGTGTTCATAAAGACGGTAGGATCTATTAGATTAAATCCAGGCAGTCCATGTACGCAATTTATATAAAAACCCTCAAAAAACAAGCCCTTACCACCCTAATTTGACCAAGGCAGCCAGTCTCTAGTAGGAGGGCGGTCGACCGATGGTTGACCACTAAAGGTCGACCCCTTGGGTCGTAATCTTCCCAGAAGATTTAATCTCCTGGTTAATTGCCTAATTTATTAAACATTATTTATTAGGTTGATTTATTTCCTTTGTTTGATTATCTATCCACCATTGTATATAAAATATATACACATGATTTCAAATTCAATTGGAACGTTATTTTCATGTCCATAATTAATACATTATAGATATATATATTCTGTTTAAATTTAAAATATTGTGTGTTAATATTTACGCACAATTTGTTTTATTAATATCTTTTACATACAAACTCCATTTTTGGTAAATACAATATGGAAATGGTTCAGAAATCCGCCATGAACACAATTACAATACTTTCGCGGAGCAATTCCAGATTATTTTAAATTCCATTTTTATCCCATTAACTTATTGATTGGTTATTATTATTAAATTAAATAACTCACATCTATTTTTAGGTTTATTTTATGAGGTGTTACACGTCTAACACTGCATCGTCCTTGTCTATTGATTCTGATGTTGCGATAATTTCTGTTGGTGTTGATAAGACTATTTCTCGTGTGCATGTAAACTCCCCTATCTCTAATGCCTGTTTTGTTGCACCTATGGTAGCCGATGTGCCTTTAAAGCCTGGTGTTGCTGGTTGTTCGTCTGATTTTTCTTTGGGTGTTGATGTGTCTCATGATGATGCTCCAGGCCTTCAATTTCTATCTGTTGCTGCATCTATTGTGTCTGTTAGTGTTTCTACACGTCGTTGGGTGTGCAACTGTGTGCACTTGGGGCCCTGGACTTTCTGTTGGTGCTTTGTCCTAATTTGTTGTTGCTGCGCCTATCGTTTCACATGTGTTATACCTTCCTAGTCAGACCCTCTTGTTGTCAGCGGCCTCTGCTTAGGTGCTGGTGGTTTCTGCCAACTCGCTTTACGAGACCCCCAAGGACATTCTTGCACATCATTGTGCCTTTTCTGATGCTTCCACTATTGAGTGTGCTGCTGACTTTTCTTCATATTCTAATGCTTTATTGAGTATCTCTTATGCTATCGTTTATGTTCCTATTGCTTTGGACATGGACATCCCGGATCCTATCTCCATGGTCGATGTCATTCCTAAAGGATTCTCTCTCCTTTGTTCTAGAGACAATCTTTCTAGTGAGGGTGTTATCTTTAAATTTGGATGGAGTATGGACCTTAAATACGGTCTAGTTACTCACAACTATACTATGGAGCGGCATCGCGAGTGTATTGACACTCAAGATTTTTTCACGTACTTGACCCTGAATCTGGAGCTTTTGACATTCTAGTTGCATCTGTCTTCAAGCATCAGCAGAAGAAGGATGCTCTATGTTTCATTTATCGCCTGATCGGTTCAAAATCGATTAGTGTAGGTTGAGGGCCCTGGTTTCACTAGGCTTTGGTTGTAGGTCATGCTATCGCATTGCGTTTACGCTCTTCGGCGACCTATCCTCTTTGTTTCTCTTTCCTATTTTTTCTATATTTCATTGAGTCGGAAGGCTTCTTTTGTGGCAATACATTTTCTTTTAGAAAAAAACATCATGGAAGTGTGGGGAGTTCCATTCTTGTTGTGCTATAAATCCAAAAAAATCACATTTAAAAATAATAGTAAAAATCTAGGAACTCCTATCTAATGGTTAAGGATTAATGATAAGAGAAGGTTAGGATCCAAGGAATTTAAATTTGGTGGAATAAGAAAATCATATTAATCGAAAATTGGAAAACCATATCCGAAATAAGTAGAAGACCAGGAATCCTCATCGGGTAGGAATATAAGAATATAAGACCATTACTCCATATTTTAAAATAATAGAAGTCCAGATTATAATATTTGGAGTACAATCGAAAACCAGAAATCCTTATCTAGTTATGATAGAATGGAAAACTAGAAATCCGTATTTAGGAAATAATTGAAGTCCAAAATCTCATGTCTTAGGTAAATAGATGACGGGGAATCCATATCTAGTAATAATTAAACGGAAGACCAAAAAAAATCATATTTGACACTAATAGAAGTCTAGAATCCTATATAAATAGAAGACATAGATATCTGGTAATAATAAAATAAAATACTTGAAACCCATATCTGGTAATGATAGAAGTCTAGAACTCATATCTCTAACAAAAAGAACAGCGAGAATCCTCATCCAGTAATAATAGGTCAAAACACCAAAAACCCATATCTGGCAATATAGATTGATTGCTAGAAACTCTTTTCCTGCAATGATTGATTAATGACTTGAAATTCTATTTGGTATGACTGATTGTTGGACATGATTTATCTGGTATTATTGATTAATGAATGAAAGAAATTCTAGCTGATGTGATTGATTGAGACCATAACCAACCATCCGTTCTGTTCAGTTATTCTCTCTCATGTTCTGAAACTGGTCCAACGAGCCGAACACCCAGAAGGGGAGAACCAGCCGCAGACTGGTTGAGGAGTGGGGATACAACGGCAAAGATATTGCCGTTATAATATTACAACGGCAAAGTCTTTGCCATTGTAATATTATAATGGCAAACACTTTGCCGTTATAACATTATAACGACAAAGTGTTTTCCGTTATAATGTCCCCCCCCCCAAAAACCCTCGCCGCCACCCCTCCTCTGCTCCATTTCCCTTTCTCCTTCCTCAAACCCGAAAACCCATATTCCTCCCCCATTTTTCACCCAATTTTCTCCACCAATCCGTCAGTTTTTAACAAAATTAACTAGCTTGTGTGAGATATTAGTTCGAAAATATGGCTAGATTACTAAAAAAATTATGCACGGCGACGATCGTGGCGCCGGCGGGAGTGGTGAAGGTGGTAATGGCCAACAGCCAGTGCTCGGAATAGAAGACTTACTTGTAGCCGCCGAAAACATGGAGAACGAAGAAGCAGAGGTGTAACAGGGAGGCGGTCATCGGGGACGTGGCGGGCGTAGAGGCGGACGAGCAGGCAGGGCACGTAGGGGTGTTGGATCAGTTGCCGCTAGAGAGGGCCAACTCGATGGCTATGTGGATATGAACCTCAGCGCCGCGAAGCTTCCTGCGCTATCCAACTTTCGCATTCTTCCAGATGACGAAGTACACGTTAGCATGCAGTCGAGTTTGGCTGTAAGTATTTTTAGTATTATTTACATAGTATTCTTTGAGTGTTAGATATTGGGTAGATGGTATAACATTTTGTTGAACCGTTAACATTCGCGGAATATACGTCCACGTGGTTCGTTAGCGACCACACTTAGATATTATCATGCACACTTGGTGGGTAAGGTAGGGGTCGCAGGACTGTTACATGCTCTTGGATTTCAATTTTTTCTAGGTAATATTATAGACCTTTTAATGAAATAAGTGGATAATTTAGTAGTCATATTTTATCTTATTGTGCGATTTGCTATTTTAGGAATAAACCATGTTATAAATGCCGATGTCCAATTGTGTGCGGCCATTGCTCTACGGTGGTACAAAACCACCCACACATTTCACTTTCCTTGTGGTGAGTTAGGACTTACACCGCTTGATTTCTCCATGCTTACTGGTATTAGCATTGGAGTAAGTGCTTATCCCCAACTGCCTTATGACGATGGTCGATGGCGTGATCGTGCACTTGTTCATGATATACTGCCTCATTTGGATGTTTCTGCTACGTCGTATCAGGCAGAAGGCGCTATTAGAGTGAGCGCGATCCGTGCGGCTATGGACAGGATACTCGAGCACTACTCTATTGATGATGACTTGGAGCTTGCTCGATTATTTGTGTTATACCTTATGGGTAATCTTTTCTTTAGTTCTTCGAGCAGTAGCGTTCCTGTGGGGGTTTTTTGCGGTCGCGGCTGAGATAAATGTCGATGGGGCGATTTTATATGATTGGGGCACACCTATCCTTGCATACCTATACAGATGTCTCGACATGCAGTGCACCATCACTGATTCTCAGGTTTCTTTATTTGGATTCTGGGAGTTGTTACAGTATTGGTACTTTGAGTACTCTAGGAACTTTCATTTTATCACCCGTATTGCAGACCCATCGACCTTTTTCCCCCGTATATGCTTTTGGACTGCGGACAACCGGGGCCCCAGAGATAATGAGTCACGCCATGTGTTTCCCGTTGCCCATAACCAGATCGAGCTGAGGATGTATAGGGATCAGATTCTATGGCATCCATTTGAGCAGAGTACATCCATCGATCTTGAGATCATACAGATTGCTAGGATGCTTGCCGGACGGAGATTTTCACTTATATCTTCTCCCGTGGCACTAGGTTCTTATTGGTATCTTGGTGAGAGGTGCTGGAGACAGTTGTATGACTTCGATGCTATTCCAGATGATCCACACCCACATACTTATCGGTGTATGATTTACCCGACGGAGCAGCTAGATATAGCCAGGACAGCAGGCTGGTGGACGGCTGAGAGCTTTGTTATTATCGGGGAGTGTTACCTTACCTTCTGGCGTAGATTTTTCACCGGGTCCTCAGATACGATTACGCATGCAGCATCGATTGATTTAGTAGGGCCGTCTGCTATACGACACGGCATACGTCCACCTGTTGTCGAGGATGTTACCTGTGACGGCCCGCCCCGCACCAACCGACATTTACTCCGAAGGTGCGTTGTACATGTGTCCAGTTAGCACGGAACGGGTCACTAGAAGGGAAAAAGGAAGGAGGAAATGAACATACAAAGAACCTGTAGAATGTCTCACAGCGCATAGAACAAAATATAATAGTAACATACTTGACATAAAACAGGAGAGACAGTGCATAAGCTGAAAATCAGAACTAAACATCATAGCAGCGGAAATTCAGAATACAACTTATTACAACTTCCAAACTGTCTCAAAGCAAAAGTAAGATAAATGAGGTACACTACTAATGCCCAAGTAGCGACCACCAACGACACAGGGAGAATGTGTATATATATATCATACGTGGAAGCCTCCAGCCCGCCTCCGAATCAGCTACTCGCGCATCACCAGCTAACCTGTCTCTAGTCTGCTCGTGTGAGCACCCAGAGTAATAAGAGGAGACATAAAACTCTGGGTCAGACATAAAGCCTGGTATGAGCGATAAGCATCTAAAGTGAATAATAACAGGTAGACTAAAACATACCTGAACCTGGACCTTTAACCAAAGAGTTAGCACTACATACTGTACAACACTCTAAGGTATCATATCAAACAGTGTAAAGATACGGAGGTGGGGGAGGTGTGCATGTCATAGGGATGGCAAACAATCAAACATAGCATCCATCCTCACATCTCTCACTCAGTGCATAAAGCATACGATGTTCACCACTTCGATCACCCAACATTCCTTGCCACGATCACTTTGCCCCATGAAGTCATAAATGGCTTCACTGCACTGATAACGTAGCCACTAATTCCTTGCTATGTCCACTTGCCCCATGGAGTTATTCACCCCATCTGCGCTGGCTCATAGCCTTACCAATCCTTACTATGTCCACTTGCCCCATGGAGTTATTCACCCCATCTGCGCTGGCTCATAGTCTTACTACGCATCACCTTCCCCTCAGGTCATAATGACCCTACTGCACTGATAACGTAGTTTTGCTACCATCACCTTGCCCCTCAGGTCGTAATGACCCTACTGCACTAATAAGTAGCCCATCATTCCTTTTTAGTGGTGAATCGAAGTGATGAACGTCGACAACTCCTTAGCACACGTCCCGCAGCAAAGTCCAACCATGAAGTGAACTCGTTGGTTCCCAACTGGTTCCGGGATCCTGAGCTCTAACTTCTCCTATTGGACTACCTTTGCATCTCGGGTTATTGGTCAATACTGGGTCGGGTCGGATTCCTCATCAAGCCATCGGTTCGGGTCGGGTTCCCCCTTCTGGTGCGGTTCGGGTCGGCACTCATCTTCTGATGCGGTTCGGGTCGGCATTCCTCTGGGTTCGAGTCAGCTGCTTCTTCTTCTTCGGGTCGGGTCGGTGCTTCCTTTTGGGTCGGGTCGGGTCCTTCTTGGTCGTGCTTTCGATCCGTCTTCATGCTCCCCTTCATATGCTCCTATCCGATCCGCTTTCTCGCTCCTACTCTGATTCGCCTTTGTATTTCTGATCCGATCCGTCCTCTTCGATCCGATCCGTCTTCCTCCATCCGATCCGATCCCAGTTCAGCTAGCGTGGCCTTCCTTTTTGCCACTTTTCCAAGTGTTGGGTTCCGATCCGATCAGATTCTTTGCTCAGTTCCACATATCCGATCCGAGCCCCCTTATCCGATCCGATCCGAACTCTGCACTATTTTCTGAAACTATTCCAGCAAGTGTTTACGCCATTCGACGACGTTTTCGACCATTCTAACTATTGAAATCAATCACAAAGCATTTCATACAGTCATAGCAACATGCATAATCAACCACAAACATCATTCACATCAATATCATAGGTTAAAATGGATCAAACATACCCAAAATCTCATATTTCCCCTTAAGCATGTTTAGGTGAAACTAATAATAGGATTAGCAAAACTTAACCAAATTAACGCAAATTCATATCAGAGGTCTAAAACATCATTTAGGAATTTATGAACATTTTTCCCGAATTTTATCATGCTTGAATTCGCTAATTAGCACTAATCACCCCTAATTAGCCATAATTAGTGTAAAACTATGCAAATCACTCACCTTAGCCACAAAATAAACTAAGATCTGAAATAATTCTCTGATTTGATGTGAATCTCAATGCCAACAGCAGCTCCTATGTTGATTTGGTGAAGATCTTCCTTGATTAGGGGTTGCTAAGCTTAATCCTTGACCAAAAGATGATTTGGAGGTGATTTAGAGGTTAGAGGCCATTTTTAGGGATCCTTGGTGATAAGTGGAGGCTAGAAAACTGAAATGGAATGATTCTCCATCTCATTTCAGCCCTCCCATAACCCTAATCCCGAAATGGGTTATGGGCCTACTCGCTAATCACCCGATTTGGCCCGGTTAAGCAGTTTTTCACCCTCCAAACCTTATTTCAGCCATATCTCCCAAACGGTAGGTCCGTTTGGCTATTATGACCACTCTACGGAAAGGTAAACCATCAAACGAATCCAATGGAAGTGGTTTCAGGTCAAAATTCCTTTCTAATCAAAAGTTATGGCCAAAACAGTACCAACTAGGGGCAAAATGGTCATTTAAAAATCGACAAAAATCATGGACATGGGAAATGACTCTAATAGATGTTTCCCAAAGTTACATGACCATACGACTTCACATGGAAAAGAAATAAATATTCTACGATCCTATGATGTGTAGAATACGGGTCGTTACATTACCCAGCCCAGTCAGAGTTTTCGTGCAGCTGATCATGTGGCAGCCGCCAATAATTTTGGATGGATCATGGCAGTGCCCACCATTGGACCGGATCGTTACGTTGACGTGTTTCATCCTCCGGCCCATCAAGATTACCCGGATCCTACACAGATATCATATCATGATCTGTATGATATGCAGATGGGGATTAGGCATACGGGCTATATAGAGCATAGGCGTAGCCTAGATTACTATGATGGTGAGCTACGTCGTGTTGCAGAGGAGGCACGACGGCAGCAGGCGCATTTAGAGGCCCAGCTTGAGGCAGAGCGCAAGAGACTTCAGGACTTGCAGATGTATTACCACCATAGGTCTAGTGCTGGGTCCAGTCGGCCTCCAGATGTTGGTGATCATGAGAGACGTCATCGGCGCCGCACACGTCCACGTACACATTCAGATGACTCGGACGAGTGAGTTACTATCACTTTTATGTACTTTCGCAGTTGTTAGGTGTATGGTCCTACTGTTGGAGTAGACATTCTGCATTTTTTGAGTACCGGTGTTATGTACTTTTGTTGTATTACCACTGTTATGTACTTTTGTTGTTCTACGTATTCCTAGTTGATAGTTGTCTGTTCTTGTTGTTTGAGTAGACGTTCTGTATTTGTTCACTACCATGATTATGTACTTTCGATGTTTTACGTTTTCGCAGTTGTCAGTTGTATGTTCCTATTGTTTGAGTATGCGTTCTGTATTTGTTGACTACCGCTATTATGTGCTTTCGATGTATTTTGTGTACGTTTTGATTATGTTTTTGTGTAGAGACTACATTTGGTTATGTGTAGAGACTGTATTTATGTGTAGAGAATGTTTTTGTGTAGAGCCGGTATCTTCTGTTGTTCTAGTTCCTGTAAGTGTTATTTGGAATGTAATAACGTTTGAATTTGATGTTGAACAAGGTTTCCCTCTTCTCGTGTAGAAATGCAAAATTCTTAAACAGCACGCCAACATAACAAGGTTTACAGATAACTCCATATTCTACGCACAAACAGCAAAGTAAATAGACAGTAAAACAACAATAAAATCACAATACCATAAGCCTACTCAGTTCCATAGCGGGTCAACCAACTGTAGCGTAGTTTATACGCTTCGTAACCAACGAACTCCTCACCATACTCGAAAAGGCAACGAGAATCATATGTTGCTTGATTTGTTTTAAATATGTTCTCGTCTTCAACAGTTTCGATAATCTTTGTGTACCGATCACAAGCGTCTGCAAAATGACGATTAGCCATTTGGATTGCAACCGATGTTCGTGTAGTGGGCCGGGAACGATGGTTGTTGTATAGCCTCGTGATCATTGCCCATCTTTCTTCATATGTTAAACCCCCTCCACTTTGCATTAGCAACTCATCTCTCTTTTCAACCTCAATATAGGATTTTACGAGGGCCAGCAAATCCTTAGACGAAAAATCTGGAGTAGGAGAATTATTACAAGCACTATTACTAGGTCGTTGATTTACTGGAGAAGGACGCGGAGCTGTAACCGCTCGATGCTGAATCGCGACGGGCACCTCTTCAACTTGTGTATCATGAACTAAACCCTTTTCGTTATCGTTCACTAAGTTTCGTTCGTACTCATCAAAAATCCTTCCTATTTCTTCATCACTTATTTTTGAATTGTCCATGTAACCTGTGCATCAGTAGAATTAGTAGAGTAACTAGAAGTACGAATTTTGTTGATAATAAACGTTACCTTTAAGAAAACAAGAAAATAAATTTTCTCCCTTTACTCTACAACGGTGCTGCTTGAAGCTGTAGAAGGTATGAGATGGATTATTAGATATGGAGTACTTATAAGGGCAATGTACGACCAACAGTTACAATTCAACATACTTGAATACGGTTTACAGGGTTCTCGTGTTATTATGGTTGATTCTGTACAATGTCCGGTCACATCATTGCAGCACAAAAAATGGTGCCATCACATGAAATGTTGGCATTTACTATTAATCTCATGATATTACGTTAGATTCCCTACAGTGTCCGGTCACATCATTGCAGCACGAAAAATGGTGCCATCACATGAAATGTTGGCATGTACTATTAACCTCGTGATATTATGTTAGATTCTCTACATTGTCCAGTCACATCATTGCAGAACGAAAAATGGTGCCATCACATGAAACGTTAGATTCCCAACAGTGTCCGGTCACATCACAACAAATGTGGGCAATTACTATTAATTTCGTATACTGTTGTCATTTAATTCGGAAGAGACTACCAGCACCAAAAAAAGGGTCGTCCACCAGTGCTTTAACCATTTCAATTCACGAAATGGTTATGAAAAATGGGTCGTTCCCAGGTGCCTTATTTCTGCTTGCGACAGAATGAAAACAACTATAATATCACGACAACTAGTAGAACTATTGAGAAACCATAATCATACAAACTTCAACAACTAGTACAACTATTGAGCAATTAAAACAACTGGAACAACGACAACTAGTAGAACAGAAGGAAATGCCAAACCATAATCATACAAACTATAACAACTGAGCACACCAGCATCAAATTCAAACACGTACACCTACCATGGTTTAGGGAAAGGACCATCTCTTGTCTTACCGGCATTAATCTTGCTCAAGCGTCTTATTTCTGCTTGTGCTTCGAGTGCATACTGACGTCCACGTTCGCAAATGGGAGGGTCAATCCACTCCTTAAAGAAACAACAATCAATGGCATCAGGATAATTCATGTGGTCGTTGAAGGCTTCACAACCGAAAAATCGACGACCGACATTTGTTTCGGTCTCGTCAACAACAACGACCGACACTTGTCCACAATAGCAAACAGGGTTGGATCCAATCGTCCCTAGTGGCTCGGAAACCTTCCCTTCGAGTACAATTTCTTTTCCAGCTCTTTGATAAACGGAATGAGCATCGTCATTTGAATACTGTTGGGGTTGGACTGGACGTTGCAAGGGATATGACGACGAGTGCTGTTGGGATAGGGGTTTCTTGCTTACACCTTTTTTTCCGCTTCGCTTGGGTGCAGAAGAAGACATTTTTTGGGTTGTACAACTTGAAGTTGAAAAGGTAGTGTGTTAGTGTGGAAGGAGGAGGTAGGTTGATATATAATGGGAGGGATTGCGACCGTTTAAGTAGCCGTTGGGGCGCAACGGCTATAAAATAAAAAGGCAAACAGTTTGCCGTTATATTTTTATAACGGCAAACAATTTGCCGTTATATTTTTATAACGAAAAACTCCTTTATGCATTGGTAACTACATCTCCTCCTACATATATCGAATGTCGTTTCACTAAAACCCTATCCATCTACTTAGAGCGTAGTCATGCCAATTTCTTATCCATCTTCTTACAATTACACGGACCTTATTTCTGGACCATCAAATCCTAATCCGTCCGCATCTAGAGAACCAACCGAGTGGTATATTGAAATGGAAGAGCGACACAATGACGAGGTGCGACAATTAGAGCTCGAAGCAGGAATGCACGAAATGGAAATAAGCAATCAGCAAGACAATCCAGCACGACAACATGACCGTAGGGCTAACCTTGTAATTCCTCGTGTAAGAGCCACGGTTGAAGAAGGCGAGGTGCAATCCGCAAATATTGTATGCTTTTGTGGTTTTGAAGCACCGCAATTAGTCATCCGTCATGGAAAAGACGTTGGACGACGATATTATACTTGTCCAGTACGAAACAACGGATGCGAGTTCGGACAGTGGATAGATGATCGCTTTCCCCGTCGCGTAATTACGTATGCTTTGGAACTAGAGGAAGAAATAAGAAAGATGCGAAATCAAGTTAACGACCTAAGTAATTCAAATTATCGACTCCAACGTGGATTAAATTAGGATTTAAATATTTTATGTTATGCTAATATGTACTGTATCGTTACGCGTCCTATCACTTGTATCGTATCGCTTGTATCGTATCACTTGTATCGTTATTTGATGTTACTATGTTCTGCTGTTCTAGTTCCTGTATGTGTTGTTTGAAATGTATTAACGTTTCGTAACCATCTGTAGTTGGTCGATGGACTGTAGCACATTGACTGGTCACGTCTTGCACAGTTCGCATAGTGCAGTCATCTTTTATGTGACAGTGGCGTCATGTCACTCTTTGTCGAGAGTTATTGGAATATAGTCCAGCTCTCAGTCTGTAGCCACAGGGGGTCATCCTCGATACACTTTATCACTAAAAATCAGATTCCCTACAGTGTTCCCTACAGTCGTACCAGTGACCGGTTACATCAGTATTTTGTTGGTTTACCTACACAAGCTTTGAAAATCACAAAGTGTAGCTAGTGACCATTCACACCATAACTAATATTGCAGCTATATATACATATGTTACTTAGTCACAACTTACCGCACACAAACACCTTCGTTCTCATTCTTAGAGCACATCCTTCTATTAGAACTCACTGAAGATGTCTTCGTGGTCATCTTCTACAGACTCCGAGGAACTGGTGTACAACGAAATGAGGCTACAGGAGCTTGAAGACGAATTCCAGTTCCTAAACCAAATTAGACCGCAAACTGAACCGCCGTACGAACAACTGAACGTTCAACCTCCATATGAAACTCAAGTCCCACCTGTTCAAGTATCATCTGAACAAGTTGTCACTCAGTCAACTCAGGAAGCAGAGTTCTTTCGTGTACCACTGCAGGAACAAATAGTTGATTCCTATCCAGTTCATTGCTACTGCGGGTACGCGGTTGAAGTTGTGGTTCAAGCAGAGGGAAACAATATAGGTCGGCGCATTCAGCGATGCCCAACCTTTCCAAATGGTTGCAATTACACGGAATGGATAGACCAACCTTTGGGTCCTCGGGGAATATCATATTGTAACGAACTCGAACGGGAAAATAGACGTGTTCGAAGTGATAATGAGCAGTTGCGATTGAACATCAGGCGACGCCCGTAAGACTAAATGTAAAATGCATTTTAATGAAGTTACTAATTCCTACTCCATGCTTTGATTGAGCTAGTTCGCATGTACTATCGTCAGTTGTTGTGTCTGTATGAACTATTTCAATCATAAATATAAATTTCAATCATAAATATAAACCGTTTGAAAAATGGCTATTTTCCAGTCGATTAAAATCAACTGAAACTGGTCAAACATGTTTTCCTTTGCCATGCTCACATATTGATTCGAAAAATTATGAAATTTGAAACCTAGCAATAACTTGACATCACGGATCCAACAAAAGTGGTTTCGTCGAAATCCGAGGTCGTTTGCAAAATTTCCATTTTTAAGGGCCTGAATTCCATAGCGATTGTTCAGAATTTTCAATTGGACATATCTTTTGATTCCCGCTATGAAATCTTGATTTTTCGGATTCGTTGGGAAGATATTCTCGATTAGATCCTAATGTTTTTGGTTTCACTAAAATCCGGATTGTTTTGCACCCGGTACATTCAATTGAAGTTTGAAATCGAATTATCGAACTACCACGCCATTTTCAATTCTATTTATAATTATATATAAATATTTATATTCTAACGACGACGTATATAATATATACGTTCGAATTATATTCAAAATAAATTTCTCGTCGATATTATTTAAAATAATCTATTTTAAATGTCCAAAATTCGCTAAAATCGCCAAAATAAAATTTTTAAACTGGTTCAAAATTTCCGGGTTATTACAGTGACATTGATTGTTAGTTATGTTTGTTTTAAATTTTAAAATAGTCGCCAACCTTTCACATCACAACAACTGTCCGAATTGACTACTCAATGACAGAGCCATTATTGGCAACCAATTAGTGCCAACCTTTCACATCACAACAACTGTCCGAATTGAGTACTCAATGACGGAACCATTATTGCCAACCATTTAGTGCCAACCTTTCACATCACAACAACTATCCGAATTGACTACTCAATGAGGAACCATCATGTTGGAACCATTATTGCCACCCATTATTGCCTACATGTACTCTATGTCAGAGATATTTAGTTCACCATCCCTGCTTATATATATCTCTCGTTCGGATACGCTTAGAGAGAACAACGAAACTCAACTTATAAAAAAGCAAGCAATGGATCCAAATCTATACTACCATTACTACAAAAACAAGAAGAATCAAACTGATAATTCCGAACTAGAAGTGGAGCAAGAGACGGAGGAGGAGCTGGAACAGCACGCAATGGTTGCGTATTCCAATTATTTCACTGAAGGCGCAACTAGCAACCATCGGGGTAGCATGCATGGCCGGATTGACCGACGGTATAAGAGAGACTACAAGGATGGACATGAAAGACTAATGAGGGATTACTTCATCGACAATCCAACCTTTGATATAACTTTGTTCCGCCGTCGTTACCGTATGAGTCCGGCTATTTTCTCAAAAATATATCTTAAACTTCACCAGTCAAATCCATATTTCACTTATAGACTGAACGGAGCACAAGAAATCGGCCATTCACCACACATCAAAATCACCTCGGCGTTGAGGATGTTAAGCTATGGAACATCTGGCGATCAAATGGATGAATATTTCAGAATCGCAGCATCAACAGCAATAGAGTGTCTGAAAGAATTCTATAAAACAGTTGTTGTAGAGTTTGGGAAGGAGTATCTACGGACGCCTGGACCTAACGATATAACCAGGATACTACGCAGGGCAGAAGCCAGAGGATTTCCAGGTATGATTGGAAGTTTAGATTGCATGCATTGGGCTTGGAAAAACTGCCCAACGGGATGGAAAGGAATGTTCACCGGACATAAGAAAGTGCCATCAATGATCCTTGAAGCAGTAGAAACAGACGATTTATGGGTTTGGCATGCTTTTTTTGGAGTCCCAAGTTCATTGAATGATATAAATGTTTTAAAACAATCATATCTTTTCACAGAACTTGCTAACGGACTGTCAACAGATGTTTCATATAAACTTGGTAATATCGAACACAAAACTGGGTACTACCTAGTCGATGGAATATACCCAAAGTGGAGAACTTTGATGCAAGGGTACAGAGTTCCATCAAATGATAAAGAAAGGTATTTCACTGAAAAAGTAGCTAGCTACAGAAAGGACATCGAACGTACGTTTGGTGTTTTACAAGCCCGATTTCATATTTTACGAAATCCTGCTCGTTTTCATGATGCAAGAGTGCTTTCAGAAATCATGTATGCTTGTATAATAATACATAACATGATTGTGGAGTCTGAAAGAGGCGGATATAAGAATCAAAAGTCTAATTATCCTGACATGTTTACGGGCTCAAATGCAAAACCCCATAAAGATGTAAACTCAATGGAAGAATATGTTGATATGGTTCAACACATTGAAGATCAAGCTGCACACTTCCAATTGCGTGACCAGTTGGTGGAACATTTGTGGGCGCATAAAGGAAGGAATAGTCGGAATCAGTAGTTGGTACTAGAACTATGTATCAGTGTGTAGTCGTGTACTATGTATCATTTGAACTATCTATCAGTGCGTACTTGAGTCAATAAATCTGGTTTCCAATCATATTGTAGATTGTATCATTATTTCAACTCAACCCAACATATACAGCTCGTACATAAACAACAACTACTACATTAATACTAGAAACAGGTCACAATCATATTACAACTCACCCCAACATATATAGCTAGTACATAAACACCCACCAGTACATAAATACTACAAACAGTTCACAATCATATTACAACTTAACACAACATACATAGCTAGTCCATATACGAGCCACTAACGCTTCCGCTTCTGCTTCTTTTGTTTTTTCTGTACTCTCCAATCTGCTCGGCTACTAGTTCTTGCTGTAGAGGGGTAAGCTTACTAAAATCACATGTAATCATTTTAACATAATTATTCTCTCGCGCCAAAGCTTTCTGCTCCTCCAGCTTCTTTTCTTCCATGGCTTGTTTCTCCGCATGTTCTTGTCTGCGGAGCTCTCGATCATCCCTAACTGCCTTTTGGAAATCTTCATCGCTACGGTTTCTTTCCACCGAAAATCGAGCTCTATGCTCTTTTGTTGCCTTAGATGAACTCTCCATTGTTTCCATAAATCTAGCAAACTCTGCACCTCGTTGCTCCAGCTGAATTGCCTTGGATCTGCCGACAGGTCGTCCATCACTACTTCCAAATAAAGGGTTTCTTTCTTGCGAACTCGGGCCACTTCCTGGACTAGAATCAGAGTAGTTCATCCTTCTAGCTTTGTTCTGCTGCTCAAACATGAAGTTGCTGGGGTTCTTCCACTTCGACAACCTAGATAGAAGCTCATAACAGTCTTGAAATTTTTATGGATGACCATACTTTTGCTGGTAGGCCTTTCATGACTCTTCAATCTGTAACACAAAGTGGATATTGTATGAGCGTATGTCATTTCTAACTAATCGATCATAGTATAGTAAGTTATTTTTCAAAGTAATCTACGGTACTTACAACGTCATAAGGTGCAACACCGCTTTGCTGTCTGTTCTCCAAGGCTGTCAGTATTGCAAGATAGTTCTGACATGCGGCATTCATAACTCTATAACCGCCTCTAAGTGATGCCCATGTTCTATTCCTCGCTTCCAACGAATTGTAGAACTCTGCTACTCTTTCCCAAAATTTCTCACCTTTCATATTATTTCCAACAATGTTGTCTTGTGAAATGCGTATCCATGATTTAGCAAGTGAAACGTACTGCTCGGAAGTAAACTTACATTGTTTTCTTCTTCCATCCGCTGGTATATCTTCCCCTTCAGCATTATCATCCTCAATATCTTCTATTCCGTGATTCGGCTCCGATTCAACTTCGGTTTGGTGTCGTTTACTGAAAATGCTCCTTAAAGACTTCACCTTCTTCTTCTTCTTTTGGTTATATTCGGGACTAATAGGTGCAACGTATTCTTCATTCAATTCTTCAGAATTTGTAACATTTACTTCCTCATTTGCATCTTCCTCCTCCTCCTCCGTAGAAGTCCCAACATTTTCTTCGGTAGTAGGAGATACATACCCATACGAAAACTGTCTTTGCAGATTTTGCATCGCATCGCGGTCACGAACCTCGGTCTGTTGCGGAGTTAGGTGAGGTTGTTGACTTTGCTCGGTCTGCATCATCATTGACATATACGACGAATGATCGTCGTACACGCCTACCCCGGGCGGTCGTTGGTAAAACTGTGGCGGGACGGACGATTGGATGGGAGGAAAATTAGGAGGACTGAGCGGTTGGTACGGTGGACAGTATGGATAATTTGAATACGGCGAGTAGCCATATTCGTGAGATGGCTGCAACGGTTGCTGTTGTTGGATTGACCGTTGCATGGCATACGATGACGAGTGCGGTTGGGACATGAGTTTCTTGTTTATGGTTTTTTTCCCGCTTCGCTTGGGTGCAGACGAAGACATTTTGTTGATGAAGAAGTTGGGAAAGTGGAGTGGTTGTGTGGAGGAGGAAGAAGAAG
The DNA here is from genome assembly GCA_030737875.1 of Allium sativum. Lineage (NCBI taxonomy): Eukaryota > Viridiplantae > Streptophyta > Magnoliopsida > Asparagales > Amaryllidaceae > Allium > Allium sativum. Next base: position 20,258,464 of record JASFAX010000025.1, read on the forward strand.
GAGGTAGGGTGGTTTATAGGGAGGAAGTGAACTAGCCGTTGGTGTTGCAACGACTAGTAACTACAACGGCAAACTGTTTGCCGTTATAAGATTATAACGGCAAACACATTGTCGTTATAATCTTATAACGGCAAAGTGTTTGCCGTTATAATCTTATAACGGCAAACAGTTTGCCGTTATAAGAACCAGTCTCTGTTGGGTGAACCAGCCACGGAGGAGCTCAAAACTAGCCACAGACCAGCCACGGGTGAGTGAACAAGCCACACCTGGTTGCTCCGTGGCTTGTTTAGTAACTGAACAAGCCATTGTTGGTTGTGCTATGATGAACCAGAAATTTCTATCTAATATGATTGACTGATGAACCAAAAACTTTTATCTGGTATGATGAATTTATGAATCTGTCTAGCTAGTAAGATATATTGTTGCACTAGAAACTTTTATTTGGTACGATGCACTCCCTCTGAGAGGTGCTTCAACGAGGTGTATAATGCATTGAAGGTTTCATGCCTTGAAACGGGACAGGGCTTCGTCCCAGTAGGGGGTGCTTTAGCAGGACAATGTAGACAACGTTAAACGATTTGTGCTTCAGATGTGCCTATTATTTTCTCCATTTTGGTGGTACCTGGATGTCGGGACTTCGACTAGAAACCGGTAAGGTGCTTCCTCCCTCTAGATGGTGCTTTAGTGAGGTCATATGGACAATATTAATGGTTTTGTTCTTTGGATGTGCTAAAGATGTTTCCTCTAGGAATTTTCCCGGAAGCGTCGACACTTTGTGAAGATATGCTTCTCCCCTGGAAGTTTTTGGAGATATTGATTATTCTGATATGCTAAAGACTAGAATTATTCCCTAAAGAAATCCAGTTCTTCCACTTTACATTGTTTTTTGTTGATAAGGCTTCTTGTTCATGTCTTATTTTATTTTCACAAAATCCCCGATTTCCCTTATCTCAAAAAGTGGTTGATGATGCCTTGATGTGCTTGGCAATGGTTTATTCCATGCCCATTGACTTGATGACAGTAGTAATAGCATCCTCCATAGTTTCTTCTATTTTTTTGGTGTTTCTCTTTAAAAAGCCATTAATTAAGATGATCTTTGGTCAAGATATAAAGGTTCTCATAAGATGTGATTAATTATTAATTAACAATCTCCGAATGATTAATGTTTTTTGGTAAAGTCCTTGAAGGTATACTTTTGCTTTCAGCAAGTATGCTTTATCTTTCTTCAGTGCATTTTCTTTGCGCCGAAAATGGACAAATCCAGTAACTCTCTATTTTATAGTAAGCTTTTCAAAGTCCTTTTCTACTGCTCATTCGAACATAGTGCCTTTGGCTTTGAGTCGAATTACCTTCTTAATCTTAGAAAAATCTCCTCCATCAAATTGATTCCTTAAAGCAAAAATTGGGTTGGCTATATATCAAATAGATTGATACTCCACCTATCCAGCTCATAAGGGATTGTTTGGTTCTTCTTTTCTTCAGTTATATGCAAAGCCTTCAACCTTAACGTTAGTCCCTCATGATACCGGGTATCATGTGTCACTTAAAAAGTTGTTCTAGCCATTACTGGTTCAGAAGACCCTTGCCTAAAAAGACCATTGTCACTTGGTGATAAGGTTGCTTGAAGTTCGTTAAGTCGGAGGTTCGAACCCTCCTTTTAGCACCAAAAATGTTAACAAGAAAATTTGTCAACGTCCTAAGTTGCTTTTGTGAGGTTGAGATCTTATGCCTTAGTTTAGAAATTTATCACAAAATATGATATCGAGCTTAATGATGCAAGTCTACAAGTTAAGCTAACATTTATGTTAAGCCAAATCGAGTCCAGTAAGTCCATAATATCATTATTAATCGAAGTGATATGTTCATTATTGTTATTCCAAATGCAACTTCAATTAATAATGAATCTCAATTATAAATCTTATCCCTAGTTTTATTTAGGGTTTACATAATTGAAGAAGGAAGCAAATGACAAAACTAGTGAGATAGAAAAGAATTCGACCTTTTTGAGCTAACCTTCAGCCTTTATTCATATGCTCAAGTCAAAGTTGACGACTTCATATGTGTCACTTCCGTTGTTTCGACTTGATTGATAACCTTTTTCTTTGATTCTCAAGAATATGGCTTCTTGACTTTGCTTGTGATATTGTCGCTTACAGTCTTTCGGTACACAGGTATGGATAACAAAGTAATACTTCTATCGGCTTTGTGGCATCTCCCTTGTTGCCTTAATTACATAATTTAGTTCAAGAACTTGTGGAATGCTGCCTTGATTCTTCATAGCTTGCACAACATGTCAGCTGAACTAAGGAAATACCATTGGAATATGTCATGACGATGAAGTTGACACTAGTTGTTTTGGGGACAGTAGAAGCACTTCAAGCATTCTGATGTATAGAGGTGAGAAGTATGATGTGATACAGTGTGATGAGGTGGTGTTAGAGAGGAGATACTACCTAATCATGAATAGAGGCGACACTCTTCTTCACTAGACATTTACTTATCTTATGAAGGCAACACACTAGATTTACTTGAAGTAGCTTCATAACTTGAATTAATTAAGGCGACATGGTTTACTCCCCACAAAAGTGGTACGGTTGTTTTAAAGGCATCATAGCGATATAGGCCCCAAAATAAAAGAAGGGTGGCGATAGGACTCTTTGGTTCCATAGATGGAATGCAGCAACACCTCATTATGGAATGTATAGGTGATAGGCATTAAGCAGAAGGAAGGCAACAAGGTTTGGGTAAGTTAAAGGCGGTTGAACTTGTAATCTAACATAAGTGACGCCCCCTTGACAAACATATTTTCTTGAATTGACAAAGGCATCAGGTCTTCAAGGTAGACAACAATGACAGGGATTTAGCTCTTCAATCTTTCCAGTAAAAGCAATAGTCTTTCCAGTAAACGGAGGCGGCAAGCCTGCTTCGTTCAGATGATATAATTATATTGTAACAAATATCACGTCATTGTTCTATTATGATTAAGGTATAATTAGTGATTATTAGCACAAATATTGATATATATATATATATGATAAATTCTATTTGAACACAACAAATAGACACAAATAAGGGGACACAAAATCTACACCATTGGATCTCCCCCTGAATTTCACCTCTCCACATAAAGACAAAATGATCCAATGGTCAAGATTTTATGTCTCTACGTTTGTGTCTAGTTTTGTGTCCCAATATATATATATATATATACATATATATATATATATATACATATATATATATATATATGATGGGGGTTATATGGTACCCCTCTTGCATGACATACCTTTTGCATCTCAACCGCGGCCACATATTTATAATTAAATTGATTTTTTTTATTTAGGCCAATTTCGAAAAGTAATTACAGAAATAGGCCTGTTTCGAAACTAATTACAGATATAAGTCACTTTTTCATATACTGGTGTTATCTTAAATAACGGCAGTTCAATTTTTTTAACAGAGGTGTAATCTTGGATTACGCCTTCATTGATAAAAAACATAGGCGTTATCTTAGATAATGCTAGTTGGCGTAATGTGGGATGACGCCTAGAGGCCAATAACCCTTCAACCCCCTTTCTTCCTCTCCCATTTCCTCCTTAATTCCTTCTTTCACAAATCTAGCTCTCAAAAAATATATTTTTTCCCCATTTAATAAAACTCCTACAATATTAGAGTCATACTTTTTTAGAAGATCTACTCATCAATCAACAAGTTATATATTTCAGTTTGTGCTCAAGTTATGACGGCTATTTACATTACAATATTTGATTTTAGGGTTGTTGTGAATGTTGGTTCATTATGGATTGTGAAACTATTATTGTTTTGTATGTAGACTGGCTCCTAAATGTATTCCTACCATATGTTATTATGATGGTGAATTGGTGGTAGATGATGAGAACTTTGGCAAATACGTTGGAGGGTAGTATAAACCGGCAAAAGTAGTCCGAGGATGTAACTTGGTTCAATTCAAAGACTCGGTATATAAAACGACAAAGATTAAATCCGATGAATTTGATATTGATTTGGTATGTAATTGGCTTACGGATTCTAGATCGAAAGCCATTAAAATAGACGATGATGATGATGTGTATATAATGTTTTCAGCGACAACAAAATCCATGGATTTTTTTGTTATAAAGAGCAAACAGGTTCAAGTAGTAGAAGAAACAACTCCAGTAGTAGATAACGTCGAATGCCAAAATATTGATGAAAGGATTGGTCATCAAAATGTATTGTCGAGCTCTAATCCGTCGAGCTTTAATACTTCTACATTTTGTTTTCCACCGTCTACAAGTTATCAACATGATATTCTATACAATGACCCCTTTTCTACTCAAGGAAGCTTCACACATATGATGGAAAGATTGATTGCATTTTTGTATATTTCGTGGATTTATAAGTATATGTTATTATTCTAGTTCATAAGTACTTTGTTTTGTATGCACTTTTGTTACTCAACAATTGAATTTTTTTTGCTACGGTGGATCGTCAAATTATTACATGTCCCCTTTCATGCATCTTATACAATCTAGGATAATAACTCACCATATTTCCATCGGAGGCAGTGAGAATCTTTTATAGCGTTATCTCAGATAATGCTTGTTAGCCTTATCCGAGATAACGCTCCATCGATTGTTCACGCCTCCTTTCGAGGCAGTGAGCAGTTTTTATAGCGTTATCTCGGGTACCGCTAACCTAGTGATATCCGAGGTAACGCTATAAAAAAAGTTCACTGCCTCAAAAGCAGGCAGAGAACAATCGACTGAGCATTATCTCGGATAACGCTAACAAGCGTTATCCGAGATAATGCTATAAAAAAGGCTCCCTAAAATCAATGAACATATTCACCATATATTTAGGCAGCCGCAACAAAGGGCTCTAACAAATCTAACTACGAAACGACTACACAATCAACATATAACTAAGCAATTAACATATACTATTTAGCCAACATGACAACAATATATTCACCAACAAAACATAATCATATCTAAATTACAAGAGGAAAATAACAATAACATATCCAAATTACATAACAACAACATATCCAAATTACATAACGAACATAGAAACAACATATCTGAATTACATATCGAACATAGCAACAACATACCTGAATTACATATCGAACATAACAACAACATATCTGAATTACATATCGAACATAATAGGCACAAGTTGAAGGTTTTAACTTAATTTCTGATTAAGAATTTACTAGGCGATCCACCAAGTGGATGCATTTTAGCTCACGGACATGGTCAGGTCTTCACGCTTATTAGCTTTATTCAAGTGTCAAATGTTGCTTTACTTAACCTTGCGAAACTTGCAACTGCTTGTAGTTCAACAATGTTTTTTGAAGTAACTTTTACTTTCTTTGAAGCAGACTGTGCAGTGTAAGTAATATAAATTTGTGTTGCTGTACATAGGAAGTGTTTTCATGGGGTTATATGTTTTTCTATTGCTGCAAAATAAAAGGAGGTAACCTGATGAAATCACTTCCCTACAGCAACACAAATTTATATTACTTACACTACATAGTCTGCTTCAAAGAAAGTAAAAGTTGCTTCAAAATATATTGCTGAGCTGCAAACAGTTGCAAATTTCATTAGGTTAAATGAAGCAGCATTTGACACTTGAATAAAGATAATAAACATGAATACTAAGCCACATCCATGAGCTAAAATGCATACTGGTGGATCACCCAGCAAATTCTTAACCAGAAATCAAATTAAAACCTTCATCTTGGTCAGGCTTCATCTGCTTCATATGCCTTGAACAAATAGATATAAGTTCTATGTTCCATCTCTTCGTAATATATAAACAATTAACATACGTGCATTAGTACATTACTCAATCAACAAATACACAACTAAATATGGATAACTTGAACTTTAATCATAAATTTAACTTTAAACATACACATACAAATACACATACTAAATATGGATAATTTGAAATTTAATCACTAATATATAAACATGAACATGCACGTGCACGTGCACAAACACATACAAATACTTAAATAAATATAGATAATTTAAACTTAATCACTAATTTAACTTTAAACATACACATAAAAAACCCAAAATCATGAAAGTGTTGATGTAAACTATAACTTGTACACTGTAGGAATGAAACGACCCGCAAATTCGAACCCTTTGAATCGACTAAATACAATACCAGTCCGACCCAAATTGCATGAAATATACGAATCATTAATAGAAAGAAGTTCGAGGATGAGAAATAGAAAAGATAGAAAATTAGAATAGAAGAATTAAGATAGAAGAAAGATCCGAATAACATTAAATCTCACAATCATAGCGGAATAAAATATAATAGATGTAAGATTTGGAAAATACAAAAATGTATATGAACTTACATACAACATCAAAGTACATCATATATACATTACAGCGGAAACAAACCCTACATAACTAATGCTAAAACCTCCTACTCCAGCTCCTTCCAGATTATCTGAAAAATCCTGAACTACTTGACTGTCCATACAAATTTGGGCACCTAAAAGTTTAGGGAGAACACATAAAAATAAACTCTGGGTCAGTCATGTGACTGGTGTGAGTAAATGGTTTTAAGCAATTTGCTTAACTTGGAAAATTTCTTTAGAAAGAAAAGATAATCGTAAGACCGATCCACACATAAACGCGGATGGTATTTACCTTACGATAATCCAAAACATTTTGAAATCATAAATATACTGATATTATAATAATGTCTAGGGTTTTCACAAATAAATTAGCATCTAGCGGAACGCTTGCATCTCACGCTCCACATACATAGTATACAAACAAAACCGCTGGACACTTAGGGATAATAGATTTCCAACTATGACAAGGTATGGGACCACCTTCCGATAGTGTATCTCTAGAGAGGAATACACTGGGTTCAACAAGAATGTCTTGCAACCCGGACCACACATGACCGACCACTCATTTCTCTTGAGTGTATCGAATATATTGTCACCTTACGGTTGGTAGCAACATAAACATTCCAGGAGATACAGAAGCGAAAGAAGTAACGAAATGAATATTCTCTAGATGGCGACAATACACTCTAATGGGAGCGATACACATAGCCATGTTGCATGCCCGGTTTTTGTCATTTCCCGATTGTGAGGCCTGAGGCATAACTTACCATTCAGAACAACACATCTTCATCCACTTTGAATGCCACATTGTCAAACCCATCAAATCACAAATTGATTTCCCTAAACTACGGGTATAAAGCTAAGAGAAACGAATTCCTCCACCACCAAACATAGTTTAGAAGAGATCAACTTACATGATCTATTAGGCATACTCTATCAGACATTCGTCCATACAAGTTATCCTGGGACTGGACAAACCGAAGGCACTATCCTGAAAATCCATCTTAGGAAATTTCTACTTAGGATAAACGGGACAGCTTTTGCATAAACTCCGCTTTCAATGGTCTTCAATTTGACTTCAAATTAATCAGCTCCTAGGTCGAAACAAAGTGGTATTTGGATTTCATTTGGAAAACCAATCCAATTCTCTTTGAATCGGTAATAACCCAGAAATCTGAGCCAATTCAAAATTTTTATTTTGGCAATTTTGATGAATTTTGAATATTTAAAATGAATTATTTTAAATAATAACAACGAGAAATTTATTTTGAACAGAATTCGAATGTATATATTTATATAGATCGACGTTAGAACATAATTATTTATTTTTAATTATAAAAGGAATTGAAAATGGCGCGGTAGTTCGAAAATTCGATTTCAAAGTTCAAATGAACGTACATGATCCAAAATAAGCTGGATTTCAGCAAAACCAAAAATATTAGAATCTACTTGAAAATATCTTTCCAACGAATCCGAAATTCAAAATTTCATAGCGGGGATAAAAAGTTATACCCAGTTGAAATTTCAGAATAGTCGTTATGGAATTCTGGCCCTTAAAAATGGAAATTTTGTAAACGACCTCGGTTTTCAACGAAACCACTTTTGTTGGATCCGTGATGTCAAGTTATTGCTAGTTTTCAAAATTCATAATTTTCTGAATCAATATGTGAGCGTGGCAAAGGAAAACGTGTTTGACTAGTTTTAGTTGATTTTAATCGACTGGAAAATGACCATTTTTCAAACGGTCTCAGAATTCGATGAAATTAGTTTTGTTAGGACCGTATCATTAATACGAAGCTAGAAACTATTTTTCTGGAATTTATCGAGTTAGTATGTGGCCCCGGTAAATTAAAATGTGCGTTCAAATAAAATATATACTGATTTATATTGTTAATTTAATGAAAACTAATCAAAATGATGGAATTGGCTTACGAAACATATCCCATTGTGTTCAGAATGGGGGTAATTAGCTAGGGGCGACAGTCATTGGGCCTCGTTTAGAGTTCAAATGAAAGGTCAACTTTTCTTTTGGAGAATTAAATAATTAAATAAAAATAAAATATTATAACAAGCCCTAGCCCCCCTTGTCATCTAAACCCGATCAGTTTAAGCCCTAGCCCCTTTTTCTTCAAAACCGCGTGCCTCCCTCTTCCTCAAATCCCAGTCGTCGTCGCACGCCCCCTCACTCGCGCCTCTCTCCTCCACTATTCCCTCCCAGTCGCGAGCGCCACCTCCTGCCACGTGGGTCCCCCATTTCGAGCGCGACGACCAAGAAGGCGAGCCCCCTTCTCAGCAGCGCAACACCCATTGTGCAACCTGCCTGAGCCACCGCGTGCCATCAAGCACTCCCCTCTACCTCTGACGCGATACTAGAAGCCCTCCTCTCCATCGATTTGTGCAGAAACCCCCCCCCCCCCCCCAATTCTGATGAGGATTCCCCCCTTGACTCTCCTTGGATCGAAACCTGAAATGTAAGTTTTATTGTGATTTTTAACATAATAAAGTTGTTTTTCTTCATGATAAAAGTTGTGTTTATTAGTTTGATTTTTCTAGAATGTAAAGGTTTGATTTTTATAGAAAGATTATATTTTTAGAATAGAAAAGAGTATATTTCTATATTACTAGATTATATAAAAATATGATTTATTATATATATATATATAATATAGCTTTGATTTCAAAAAAAATATGATTTTTAAAATGAAATCGCTTTGAATATAAAAATGTGTTTTGTTTTTGAAAATATATATTATTAATATGGTTTTTAAAAATATAGAGTTGTGATAAAGGTCAGATTTTTATAAGTAGAAAGGTCGGCTTTTTAAAGATAGAAAGATTATATTTTTGTTTATAGAAAGATTAGATTTTTATTTATTTAAAGGTGAGATTTTTATAAAAACATCATATTAAAAATGCAATTTTTTTTATGAACAGCATGAAACATTGTATGATGGAACTGGTGGAAAACAAATGCAAATCTGAAACGCTTAGAAATAACGAATGGAGGAGTGGAACCCTAGGTGAGAACTCCTCACTTTTATTTATTTTCTAGTTGAAATATATACTGGGATGCAGACGGTGCTTAGCAGCACCCGACACCCGTTATCCATAGACCATGGATGATTTGTTTGTTTAATTGGTGTGTTGTGATAGTTGATTGTGTGAGGTGGAATAGAATAAAATATTTTATAGTGGAAAATATTTTGTAGTTAAAAAATATATTTTTTAACGTGTATATAAAATAAACAGTATTAAACAAATCGGACGATTTGTTTATATACACTGATTTGACTGATATTGATTGGGATGATAAATTTTACACATTGTCCGACTGCACAATAAAAGTCTGTGTTTGTTGATTGAAACCCCACACGGGTATTGGGATGATATTTGATGTACACTAATCCCGATTGTTTAGTTGTATGTCAATCGATGGGTTGACAGACTGTGTAAGCGTTAATTATTTATATTTAATGCTTATGCAGTTGTATGGTGCACTCTGGATGATGGTTGATGATTTATCGTTGCTATTATATACGTGTGTTGTAGGGAATCCATATAATTAACATTATATGGTAATTGATTGAGCCTCATTCCAATTTGGAAAATAAGGAATATTATAAAAGAAAATATTCATGTGTTGAATAGAAAATAAATTCATGTGTTGAATAGACAATGAATTCATGTGTTGAATAAAAATATATATTCATGTGTTGAATAGAATTAAAATTCATGTGTTAAATAGAATAAAAATTCATGTGTTGAATAGAATATAAATTCATGTGTAGAATAAAAATTCATGTGTTGAATAGAAAATAAATTCATGTGTTGAATAGAAAATGAATTCATGTGTTGAATAGAAAACAAATTCATGTGTTGAATAGAAAATAAATATTCATGTGTTGAATAAAAATATAAATTCATGTGTTGAATAAAATATATATTCATGAGTTGAATAAAATATATTCATGTGTTGAAGAAAATATTCATTTGTCGAGTAGAATAACAAAGTTATTGAAATACATAAAGTCGCGTTGGTTAGATATGCGCCATTTTGATGCGATCGATATGTATATCGATTATATTCGTTTTTATAATGATTATAGAAAAGGAAGTGATTTCAAAATATAATGTAACGACCCAGATTTTTTGACCATTTAGTTTAATATTTAAAAATGTTTTATTGTTTTGGAATTTTAAATGGTTTAATTTCAATAATTTTGAATATTTTATTTTATTCCGAAATGGTAGAAATTTAGTGGATCTGCAATATAATGTGAACTGGCAGTATAAAAGGATAAATTTTTAATTTAAAATAGTACATTTACAAATGATGTAGTAGCTAACGAACTCGGATTTCGATGAAATCAGTTTCATTAAATCTGAAATGATGAAAGTAGGTAACCAACCAAGTTACGTCAAAAATGGCATCCATATGTGGAAAAGGAAAAATAAAAGGCCAAAATTTGAACTAAATTTTGACGGTAATTGGAATTTGCTAATGCTAACGACAAAACTGGAACCTGAGACCTATCCAGGAAAATTCTAAACATAGGATATTAGCTATATATGAAATCTGGGAAAATCCTATAACGGATATAGAAAGTTATTAAGGAAACAAAATTTAAATAAATTATTTGAAAATCTAAACGAACTCCGATTTTTGATTTGAATACATAGGATTGAAGTACGTTTAAAACCGGACCAGATGGTGGAAGAATTTCTGAAAACCGTTATCGTTTGATACTCCAACATGAGACCGGAAGGTGTTGAAACTAACACAAAACACTATTTTGAATTTGAATTTAAATTATTTGAAAGTTCAAACGAATTCAAAATTTAAATATTTTTATACATTATTGAAGAGCAAGAAAAATTGAACAACATGGTTGAAAAAGATTTTGGATAAGGTATCAATAAGTAAGTCAAATTAACGTCCGAATCGGGTTGAGAAAACACACTTTACTATTCATAAATTATTAAATTTATTTATAATTTAGTTAATTTATGGATTAATCCTAGCCATCCATTTTCGAACGTTAGATTCGCGCCACCTCAGCAATCCATGTGACTCCTTCGGCTATAAATAGCCCCCCCCATTCATTTTAAACTCACTCCTCCTCCTCCTCTTTCAAGCTTTGGCAATGGCAGAAATAATAATAAAATAATAGAAAATAGGGAAAAGGAAGGAAGGGAGAAAGGAGGGCAAGACGGGGAGCTAGGGACTCTTAGGCAGAGGCTTGGGCTTCGCGGGGTAAGTTTTTAAATAATATTTATTTATTTATTTATTTTTGTAATATATATATATATATATTATAATTAAAATAGAATTTGTAAAAATAAATATCAGAACATTCTAAGGGTGACAGAGAGGATAGTGTCTAAGGCTTGAGTTTGGAAAATATAGTTTCCTGCTCTCCCTGGCTATCCCTAACTGATCCGACGAATGGGATTATTAATTTAAATTTTAAATTTTAAATTTAATTTGAATTTAATTTGAATTTAAAACAAACCACGGGCATTTTCGTAATTTTTAACTATAAACTTTAAAAGCTTATAACTTTTTCAAAACAAGTCGGATTTCCACGAAACAAGGACCGCTGGATTCTTATCGAAAAATACTTTAAAATGAGTGGAAGCAGATTTTTGATCCGGATTATAATTTTTAATTTATAATTAAATGAATATTTTTAAGTATTTTATTTGAAAATTAAATTTAATTAATATTAAAATGGTTTTTCAATTTTAAAAAAAAAATTGGATATGGCTAGAGATGAGAAAGTAGGATTTTTTTAGAAGGGCAGGGAAGGTAATTTGGCTAATAACGCAATTAGAAATTAATTAAGATAAAAATAATTTAATTAATTTAATTAAATATATATTCATTTAAATTAGGTAAATATTGTAAATAGCATAATTTTTGCATACATTAACGAAATTTAACGAAACAGGATCCGTTGGGATCGTATGGACGAGCACTACGCAATGGAACTGACCGCAAGTGGATTGGAGCTCGTTTGGATTTATGGTGAAATTTAACGTCTGAACCAAATCAATGACCGACTATCGTTATTCAACGATAAACCGTCCAATGTGAGTAAATCTCACTAACTCTGAATACTTTATATTTTTATAAAGTATTTTTAGAACTGATAAATATTGGTTGAATTGCTGAGTGTTGATTGTTTGGTTGAACTGCTAGTCAGTTGGTTGAAAATACCGATATAGTTATGTATATCGTTAACCGATGTTGATTTTGTTTATCAGAATACCTCATATTGAAATGAAATTGATGTGAATTATATTGTGTAACATCTGTGGATGCAGGGAAACAGGTCAGAGGGATCCAACTGGATTCCTCAACATTTATTTTACCGTTTTTCATATATTCTGATATATGATGTGTTATATCATCTATTGTTGACCCTGTGTGTTTGGATGATGATCGAACTTTTTGATTTGGTATTTTTATACCATAAGTGATACCAGGAAGTGGAAAGGAGATTTTCAAAGTATATTTTGAAAATAAATTATTTATATAAAATCTATGGATTTTATATATGGAAAGAAAAGAGTTTCATAAAGAAAATAATTATAGAAGTCCAAGAAATTTAGGAAAGGAAAATATTTGTGGAAACAAATATAAAAGAAAATATTTGCGGAAACAAGAATTGAAAAGGAAACATGTATAATTAGAATTGAAAAGGAGATATTTACTTATGAAATAAATTGAATTAAAAGGGATTATTTATATTGTTAAATAAACAAGAGATATTTAGAAATGGAATTAGTATAAAATCAAAGTAAAATGTGAAAAGGAGAAATTTGCAAACTATTTGCAAATAGAATAAAAAGGAAATGTTTGTTTGGAAAACAAATAGATTACAAAGGAAATATTTGTTTAAAATCAAATAGATTATAAAGGGATCATTTATCTTTTGATAAATAAATATATATATATAAGTCTGAACTTATATATATAAAGAAGTGAACAGGTGGATGGAGCATATTAATTTATAAATGATATTTATAAATTAAGTAAATATTTATCAGTGGATAAATAGGACATATATAAGTCAGGACTTATATAGCGCAATGAGAATCGATTTCAACATCGATATCTGAAACTGAATAAGGACGTAGAGTTGATCAAAAGGAGTTATCGAATATGGGTTACTCGAGTAAAGTAACCAAATAGAGTCATTCGAAAGAGAATTTATCGAACAAGAGTTATTCAAGGTAAAGTTATCGGATATCAGCTTATTTGAAAAAGGAGTTAATCCAATAGAATAAATTGATAGAGTTAATCTGTTAGAATTAAACAGTTATAGTTAACCAGTTGGAGTTAAACTATTAAGGTAAACAGTTAGAGTTAAACAGTTATAGTTAATCAGTTAGAAGGTTAGAGTAAATCAGTTAGAATAAACCAGTTAGAGTTAAACAGTTAGATTTAATCGACTAGAGTTAAACAGTTAGAGTTAATCGATTTGAGTCAAATCAAACTAGAGTTATTCAAATATAGTAATCAAATAAGAGTTATTCGAGAAAGAGTTTATCGAATATTAGTTATTTGAGTTAAGTTAATCGAATAGAGTAAATCGAATATAAGTTATTCGAATAAGTGTTAATCCAAAGGAATTGCCATTTAGCACGACTGCTAGCGAAATTCGCAGGGCTGCAGATAGCCTAAGGCGGTCGGATGTTTCCTGAGGGAATCAGGCGTAACCATTGTGATCGCTGCGATCTAGAGTCAAGCAAATGAAGTTAAATCAAATATTAGCTATTCAAAATGAAGTTAAAAACAGACATAGTTAGTCGAATATAAGTTAATCAAATATTAGTTATTCGATAATAGATAGTCAAATTAAGTTAAATAAATTGAGTTAAATAAGTCGAGTTAATTAAGTTAAGTTAGTCAAGTTGAGCTGATCAAGTAAGTTGGTCGAGTTGAGTTAATCAAGATGAGTTAATCAAACCGAGTTATCCAAATAAGAGTTAATCCAGTAAGAGTTAATAGAATAAGAGTTATAGATTATAGTTAACCGAATAGGAGTTTATAAATTAGTTGTTCGTGTATTTATTTGAGCTAAAAAGAAAAAGTCATATTAAAGTTATTATATTTCGGATGCAGGAATTATAACACCATTGTTATAATCAAATGACTTCCGTAAAGGAAGTGGATTCGTAAATAGAATCCGAGAGTTACGTAAGTAAGTGGTTTTAAGAGTTAAAGTTTGAACTTTGTTTATTTCGAAGTTAGAAATGTTGTTCAGTTAAGGTCTGAGAGGTAATTATACCCCCAACTTGATTGACTTCAGTTTTAACTAAGAAGTGGATAAGTTCGATAGTGAAAAGTGGTTATGTGAATTTAGTTAATGAGCATAATGGTATGTGTTGACATAGCGATGTTTATTCAGACATCTGTTTAAACCCAATGAAGGAATTTTGGAAATGTTTTCCAAATAAGATCAGGATATTTTCTAATATAGAAAACAAGAAGTGGAAATGTTTTCCATTGTTAATAACGTATATTTTCTAAATATAGTAAATAAGAAACATAGAGAAACATGAATAAGGAAAAGAATAAATTTATGATAATTTAATTTAAGAATTAATGATGATTGATCGATAGAATTTCCATTTGGAAATAATATCGTTGTTTGCACACAGACAAGTTTTCATTTGATAGTTAAATCACCGACTATCAAAGTTTTTGACCATTTTACGTTGTTAATATGGAGAGACCGGTTGGATTATTATCCAGAGAACCACTCCGTATTGGCAAAAGCGTTGCGAATCAAGTATGCTGAATATATTGAAGACGGAGTGAAGTGTAAGGGCTATCCTGTTTAGAGAATAGTGCCTTCGGTTTGTCCAGTCCCAGGACAAACGTGTATGGAAGAATGCCTGACAGAGTATATTCAATAGATCGCGTAAGTTGATCTCTTCAAACATACTTACGTTTGGTGGCGGAGGAATTCGTTTCTCTTAGCTTTATACCCGTGGTGTTTTTGGGGAAATCAATTTGTGATTTGGCGAGTATGACGATGTGGCATTCAAAGCGAATGATCTATCAGAGATAAGCGTGGCCTCTAGCCTCATCAACCGGGAAATGACCAAAATCGGGCAGGCAACATGGCTATGTGGGTCGCACCCATTAGGATGTATAATCACCTATCTAGAGAAATTCCAATTGTTTCTTAAATCTATCGATGCTGCCCCATTCGGGAGACGGTTGCTGATCCCAACCGTTGGTGATATATATTCGATACACTCAAGCGAAATGAGTGGTCGGTCATGTGAGGGCCGGGTTGCAAGATGTTCTTGTTGAACCCAGTGTATTCGCCTCTAGAGATACACTATCGGCAGGTGGTCCCATACCTTGTCAAAGTCGGAATCCAATTTCCAATAAGTGCCCGCGAGTTTGATTTGTATACTATATATGTAGAGCGTGAGATGCAAGCGTTCTACTAGATTTTAATTACTTGTGATTAGACATTATTATAATATCAGATAATATATGATTTCCAAAGTGTTTTGGGTTATCGTAAGGTAAAAACCGTCCGTGTTTATGTGTGGATTGGTCTTACGATTATCTTTTCTTTCGAAAGGATTTTGAAAGTTAAACCAAATGATTTGAGTTTACTCACACCAGTCCCATGACTGACCCAGAGTTTATTTTGTTTTGTTTTCCCTAAACTCTTAGGTGCCCAAATTTGTACGGACAGTCAAGTAGTCAGGATTTACAGGTATGCTTGAAGAGCTTGGAGCAGGAGGCTTCAAGATTTTTTTAGCTATTGATTATTCCGCTGTGATGAAAGTGTTGTACTCTGATAATGGTATGATATACATATACTACTTTGATTTCAAGATATGTTGTCTATTATATTTTATTCGTTCCGGTGTGAGATTCGTGTTACTCTGATGTTGTTGTCTTCTTCTTCTGTTCTAATTTTCTATCTTATCTATCCTCACCCTCTAATTTCTTTCTTGGACTATCCGGTAATTTCGACTTTTGATTGTTCGATAGGTGTTATATATCGGATAACCAAGGTCGCTTTTTCCCGGGTCGTTACATATAACATTTTAAAAATATTATCATATATATATATAAATATATATCGATGATGTGGAATATTCAATTTTGATTGGAAATTGAATATGAAGTTGAAATCGTTTTGAAAACGAATTTAAAATGATTTTTAAAAATACATTTTGAAAGGAAATTGATGAAATATAGATAATATATATTATATATATTATATATGTATAATGGCCTGAATAGAACGCGTCGTGCCGCGGCAGTTCGCGAATTTTGACCATTGACTTCGAATGGATAGTACGGGAGATCCGACCGTCGGATTCTCCTAAAACCGGAACAGTTGGGTTCGTATCGAAAAGAGCTTTCTAACGAATATTAGAAATTAGAAATCTAACGGTTGGATTTGGAATTATGTCCAAATCAAATTTGGAAAAGGTCGTTGTAAGTGCAGTTCGATGGCCGTTGATGGAAATAGACTGTACGGGTCTTGATAAAATTATTAAAAATAGTAATAATTTGTGTAAAATCATAAGAAATGATTTGTAATAATTGGGATGAAAAATTCCATATTAGAAAAGATAAAAACAGATTTTTATCGAAATGAACTTGTTTTAAACTAGAATTATAATCCCATTTATTTTTACAATAAATAAATTGGATTTGAATTGGTTTTGAAAATAACCAGAATTCCCACTAACTGAATTGGAATGGATTTGAATCGAAATTGTCTATGGAATATTTCGATGTTGGATTTTGTGATTATACCGAAACTGTTATGGAAATTTGAAAGATATATTTATATCGTTATTTCCAATACGATATTTGGGGGTCGTAGAATTTGATATTGAATATAAGTCGATATATTTTCTATTCAGAGCCTTGTATTTAATATCAAATGGGATTTGGGTTTGTCGTGAATGGTGTCTTCATTAACACTATTCTTAAGCCCAGTTGAGAAAAAGATTAAATCTTTTTATTTAGATTTAATGAAGGATACCAATTAAATGATATTTAATTGGAATTGAATTAGAATGTGATTTTGGGTTTATAGTTAACCATGTTTTAGATGACATTGGTTCTTTAACCCAATTAAAGACAGGATATTAATTTTTGGAAGATTAAAACTAAGTGGAGTTTTAATGAATCTTTAATTAGATTGAAGTGAACGAGAATGGAGTATCACCAGTTTTGCTCCAGGCAATAGTTAAATCTTTAATTAGATTTGGACGTGAAATGGTAATTAAATTTACCAATAACACCGTGTTGTTAGATATGAAGTATGACCAGTTTTACTTCATGGGATGAATAGGTTGGGATTGAGAAATAAAATAAATGGTTACTGCGGTGTGGTTCGCTAATCCCGACTAATTTGAATTGATATTCAAAAGAAGATTAAAGAATAAATTTAAAGAATTTATCTTTGATAAAATTAATGGGAACCTTTCCCAAAGTATGAGAATATTTGAATAAAGGAATATTCTGAATTGGAATGAGGCGTATGTTATGTTTGTGTAACACTTGTTTACTATATACGCGAGTTATTCAGAAAGACCGGGTTTTTCTCATTCTGAATAACTGATTCGACGTGGTGTCGAGGATGAAGACGGTGGTTGAAGACCGGAGGTCTTCACATCGTTTGGGTGATTACTGATGATCTTGATTGGGCTGTACACCCAAGAGGAGGGAATCAGTTGGTGATCGTCCAGACATACTTAGAGATCGATGGATATGCGAGGTACAAGGTGCCGCCGGTTTCGTTTAGACCCAGAACAGACTTGTAAATGGACTATGTGTCTAACATTGGATTTTATTCTGTGCGATTACTTTCTATTAAATATATATATGTTTGGTGGCGGAGAATTTATTCTATTGCTTAACGCCCTTCTCTGAGACGTACAAGCTCAGAGGTTATATATTGATGGATGTCAATCGTATGGAGTGAATTGCCTGTATGGCACGCCTAAGTGGCAATTGATCAAGGATTTTGTTGAAAAGAAATGTCTTGTGGTTGATGATCAAAGCACCGCCTGTGTGGCATAGCTTTGTGTAGCGTTGATACGCGACCCTCACACCCCGGTTGTGAACTAGAAACGGGAGAGGACCTCAGGGAGGGCATGCGTTTCCTTCTAGCTAGAGTGGTGTCAGTGACCTACCAACCCTGACATTTATATTATTTTCACTTGTGTGATTGTTGCTATTGCGAGGCGCCTCGGATATATCGATGACTGTGTGCAGTCGATGGAGTCATATGGCTCATTTACGCCCCAAATGGGGGAACATAGTGTTCAGGCATAATAATCCACATCGGTGGACCGGCCCTGATGATCCAAGGGGCAGTTGCGGCTGTTCCTGAGGGGCGAGCTAGAGCGTCTCGAATCGGTAGAGGACTATCTTTTGCCTAGGTTCACAGATGGAAATCCAACGTCCAATACGCGACTTTGCGGTTTTATTTGTAGAGCCTAGTATGGCGACATAGTGGTATGGGGCACGTATGCCGTCTATGATTGATACTTATGATTGAAATTGTTTTATATACTATGCACTTATAATAGTATCAAATGATTTGTTTTTAGCGTATCAAGCATTCTTTGGCTATTATAAGGTAAAAACCCTATCCTCCGGCTTGCGTTGCATTGTGTGATGGGACCTGGGTCTTATAATAGCTTCATTTTTCTTTATATAGCATTGCGTTGTTGTTTTATGCACTACTATTCTTGGAAGGAAACCCGTTCCGTGTTATACGGCGTGGTCCCTTGATTTACCTAACTTTAAAATAAAGATTAATAACTGTTTTAGTTCTCACACCAGTCACATGACTGACCTGGAGTTTATTATTTTAACCTAAACTCTGGGTGCCCTTATTTTGACATGGGCAGCTAGTAGTTTTGGTTTTGCAGATTTATATTCACAGGATCCTGATTTACAGCTGGAACGATACTCGGAAAGCTCTGTATCCGTGTATTACTTCTAGTTGTGTTTTGTATTATTTTCCTCTGCGATGTATTTAAATGTAATTTAAATCTTTGGTATTTTCTATGTATTATTTATGCATACTCTGTAATATTCTTGTATTCTGATGGAATTGTTTTAATAAGCAATGAAATGTTCTTCTATTTGCGTCCCGACGTGTCTTGTCCTCAATTCTATCCGGGCTTTCCTTACCGGGAAGTTTGGATCGTCTCAGTTGGTATCAGTGCTTTGGTTTACAAAGCTCGCAGAACAAGGCACATTAGAACCATACGAAAGAATTCATCAGAGATTGGATTAGTAATATCTAATAGGAATGACTCGTTAGAGATGAGATCAGTAGTATCCTAGAACGAGTGTGAAGAGTATATTTTTAAAAATGAAAATAATTTTTGTTTTAAAAATTTAAATCAATTATTCGTATTTGATTATTTATTTATATTGAATTTGGACAATCCAGTATATACAGATTTTGCATATACGTCTGATCCACGGGTATTTGAAGTTTTAATATACTGGATAGATATAGAATCACATTGTAGTCGCCCGAAGAAGATATTGATGATTGAGATCTCATCATTAGTGTTTGTGTTCGAGTTTCGAAGGTGTCATATTTATGTATTTCCATTAGACTGGTGTGAGAACCAAAATTAGATAGGTCTTATTGTTGTGATTTGGCATCAAAAATGTGATTTTTGGCTATGTATCAAAGTTATGAATTTGAAACGTTAATCAACTAATTGATTGCTGATTGTGTTGTTTGATTATTGGTTGATTAATTGAAATGTTGAACCTTTATCCAAATTGAACCAAATAGTGAGTTGTATTGTAAATTAGTCGCATTTGCATGCATATACATGTATTACATTGAATAGGTCATAGCAAGGAGGCTAGAGAAGAGTAATAAAATTGGTTGCCCGACAAATAGGTACATGTTTATTGTATTTCTTGGGTTTTTGATTATTTTATGAGCCGATTGGCTAGCCGCTTGGCTGTTCCTTTTTCTTTTTGGATTGATGAGGGCCATGGGAGGCTATTTGAAATATCCCGAAGCTCCTGGTGCAGGGGAGGTTATGGCGAAATTTTTCAAAAATTTAGGGTGTTAGCCAGATTTTTGAAGAATTTGAAAAGTTCTTAGAAACTGAAAAGTTGAAGAACTTAAGCCGTAATGAAAATAATGAAAGTTGAGTTGGTTTGTAAAACAACTTTCGGCTTCGTTCCTTTTCGAAGACGAAAAGTTTTAAGTAGGGGAGATTATAATAACCCGGAAATCTGAGCCAATTTAAAATTTTTATTTTGGCAGTTTTGATGAATTTTGGATATTTAAAAAGAATTATTTTAAATAATAACGACGAGAAATTTATTTTGAATAGAATTCGAACGTATATATTTATATAGATCGACGTTAGAATATAATTATTTATTTTTAATTATAAAAGGAATTGAAAATGGCGCGGTAGTTCGAAAATTTGATTTTAAAGTTCAAATGAATGTACAGGATCCAAAATAAGCCGGATTTTAGTGAAACCAAAAATATTAGAATCTAATTGAAAATATCTTTCCAACAAATCCGAAAAATCAAAATTCCATAGCGGGGATAAAAAGTTATGCCCAGTTGAAATTTCAGAATATTCGCTATGGAATTCTGGCCCTTAAAAATGGAAATTTTGCAAACGACCTTGGTTTTCGACGAAACCACTTTTTTTTATCCATGATGTCAAGTTATTGCTAGTTTTCAAAATTCGTAATTTTCTGAATCAATATGTGAGTGTGGCAAAGGAAAACGCGTTAGACCAGTTTAAGTTGATTTTAATCGACTAGAAATGACAATTTTTCAAACGGTCTCAGAATTTGATGAAATTAATTTTGTTAGGACCGTACCATCAATACGAAACTAGAAAATATTTTTCTGTAATTTATTGAGTCAGTATGTGGCCCTGGCAAATTAAAATGTGCGTTCAAATTGAATATATACTGATTTATATTGTAAATTTAACAAAAACTGATCGAAACAATGGAATTGGCTTATGAAACATAACCCATTATGTTTGGAATGGGGGTAATTAGCTAGGAGCGACAGTCGTTGGGCCTCGTTTAGAGTTCGAATGAAAGGTCAACTTTTCTTTTGGAGAATTAAATAATTAAATAAAAATAAAATATTATAACAAGCCCTAGCCCCCCTTGTCATCTGAACCCTATCAGTTTAAACCCTAGCCCCTTTTTCTTCAAAACCGCGCGCCTCCCTCTTCCTCAAATCCCAGTCGTTGTCGCACGCCCCCCTCGCGCCTCTCTCCTCCGCCATTCCCTCCCAGTCGCGAGCGCCACCACCTGCCACGTGGGTCCCCTATTTCGAGCGCGATAACCAAGAAGGCGAGCCCCCTTCTCAGTAGCGCGACACCCAATACGCCACCTGCCTGAGCCACCGCGCGCCATCAAGCACTCCCCTCCACCTCTGACGCGACGCAAGAAGCCCTCCTCTCCTTCGATTTGTGCAGAAATCCCCCCCCCCAATTCCGACGAGGATTCCCCCCTTGACTCTCCTTCGATCGAAACCTGAAATGTAAGTTTTATTGCGATTTTTAACATAATAAAGTTGTTTTTCTTCATGATAAAAGTTGTGATTTTTAGTTTGATTTTTCTAGAATGTAAAGGTTTGATTTTTATAGAAAGATTATATTTTTAGAATAGAAAAGAGTAGATTTCTATATTAGTAGATTATATAAAAACATGATTAATTATATATATAATATATAGCTTTGATTTCTCAAAAATATGTTTTTTAAAATGAAATCGCTTTGAATATAAAAATGTGTTTTGTTTTTGAAAAAAATATTATTAGCATGGTTTTTAGAAATATAGAGTTGTGATAAAGGTCGAATTTTTATAAGTAGAAAGGTCGGCTTTTCAAAGATAGAAAGATTATATTTTTGTTTACAGAAAGATTATATTTTTATTTATATAAAGGTGAGATTTTTATAAAAACATCATACTAAAAATGCAATTTTTTTTATGAACAGCATGAAACATTGTTTTATGGAACTGGTGGAAAACAAATGCAAATCTGAAATGCTCAGAAATAACGAACGGAGGAGTGGAACCCTAGGTGAGAACTCCTCACTTTTATTTATTTTCTAGTTGAAATATATACTAGGATGCAGACGGTGCTTAGCAGCACTCGACACCCGTTATCCACAGACCATGGATGACTTGTTTGTTTAATTGGTGTGTTGTGATAGTTGATTGTGTGAGGTGGAATGGAATAAAATATTTTATAGTGGAAAATATTTTGTAGTTAAAAATATAATTTTTAACGTGTATATAAAATAAACAGTAATAAACAAATCGGACAGTTTGTTTATATACACTGATTTGACTGATATTGATTGGGATGATAAATTTTACGCATCGTCCGACTGCAGAAATAAAAGTCTGTGTTTGTTGATTGAAACCCCACACGGGTATTGGGATGATATTTGACGTACACTAATCTTGATTGTTTAGTTGTATGTCAATCGATGGGTTGATAGACTGTGTAAGCGTTAATTATTTATATTTAATGCTTATGCAGTTGTATGGTGCACTCTGGATGATGGTTGATGATTTATCGTTGCTATTATATACGTGTGTTGTAGGGAATCCATATAATTAACATTATATGGTAATTGATTGGGCCTCATTCCAATTTGGAAAATAAGGAATATTATAAAAGAAAATATTCATGTGTTGAATAGAAAATAAATTCATGTGTTGAATAGAAAATGAATTCATGTGTTGAATAGAAAATAAATATTCATGTGTTGAATAAAAATATATATTCATGTGTTGAACAGAATAAAAATTCATGTGTTGAATAGAATAAAAATTCATGTGTTGAATAGAGTATAAATTCGTGTGTTGAATAGAATAAAAATTCATGTGTTGAATAGAAAATAAATTCAGGTGTTGAATAGAAAATGAATTCATGTGTTGAATAGAAAATAAATTCATGTTTTGAATAGAAAATAAATATTCATGTGTTGAATAAAAATATAAATTCATGTGTTGAATAATATATATATATATATTCATGAGTTGAATAAAATATATATTCATGTGTTGAAGAAAATATTCATTTGTTGAATAGAATAACAAAGTTATTGAAATACATAAAGCCGTGTTGGTTAGATATGCGCCATTCTGACGCGATCGATATTTATATTGATTATATTCATTTTTATAATGATTATAGAAAAGGAAGTGATTTCAAAATATAACGTTTTGAAAATATTATCATATATATATATATATATATATGTGTGTGTGTGTGTGTGTATATATATATTGATGATGTGGAATATTCAATTTTGATTCGAAATTGAATATGAAGTTGAAATCGTTTTGAAAACGAATTTAAAACGATTATTAAAAATACGTTTTGAAAGGAAATCGACGAAATATATAATATATATATATATTATATTTATAGAATGGCCTGAATAGAACGCGCCGTCCCGCGGTAGTTCGCGAATTTCGACCATTGACTTCGAATGGATCGTACGGGAGATCCGACCGTCGGATTCTCCTAAAACTGGAACCGTTGGGTTCATGTCGAAAAGAGCTTTCTAATGAATATTAGAAATCTAACGGTTGGATTTGGAATTATGTCCAAATCAAATTTGGAAAAGGTCGCTGTAAGTGCAGTTCGATGGCCGTTGATGGAAATCAACTGTATAGGCCTTGATAAAACTATTAAAAATTGTAATAATTTTTGTAAAATCATAAGAAATGATTTGTGAAGAATTGAGACGAAAAATTCCATATTAGAAAAGATAAAAACAGATTTTTATCGAAATTAACTAGTTTTAAACTAGAATTATAATCCCATTTATTTTTATAATAAATAAATTGGATTTGAAATGGTTTTGAAAATAACCAGAATACCTAGTAATTGAATTGGAATGGATTTGAATCGAAATTGTCTTTGGTATATTTCAATGTTGTATTTCCCGATTATACAGATATTGTTATGGAAATTTGAAAGATATATTTATATCATTATTTCCAATACGATATTTGGGGGTCATAGAATTTGATATTGAATATAAGCCGATATATTTTCTATTCAGAGCCTTTATTTAATATCAAATGGGATTTGGGTTTGTCGTGAATGGTGTCTTCATTAACACTGTTCTTAAGCCTAGTTGAGAAAAAGATTAAATCTTTTTATTTAGATTTAATGAAGGATACCAATTAAATGATATTTAATTGGAATTAAATTAGAATGTGATTTTGGGTTTATAGTGAACCGTGTTTTAGATGTGGTTCTTTAACCCGGTTAAAGACAAGATATTGATTTTTGGAAGATTAAAACTAAGTGGAGTTTTAATGAATCTTTAATTAGATTGAAGTGTTCGAGAATGGAGTATCACCAATTTTGCTCCAGGCGATAGTTAAATGTTCAATTAGATTTGGACGTGAAATGGTAATTAAATTAACCGATAACAACGTGGTGTTAGATATGAAGTATGACCAGTTTTACTTCATGGGATGAATAGGTTGGGATTGGAAAATAAAATAATTGATTACTGGGATGTGGTTCGCTAATCCCGACTAATTTCAATTGATATTCAAAAGAAGATTAAAGAATAAATTTAAAGAATTTATCTTTGATAAAATTAATGGGAACCTTTCCCAAAGTATGAGAATATTTGAATAAAGGAATATTCTGAATTGGAATGAGGCGTATGTTATGTTTGTGTAACACTTGTTTATTGTATACGCGAGTTATTCAGAAAGACCGGGTTTATCCCATTCTGAATAACTGATTCGACGTGGTGTCGAGGATGAAGACGGTGGTTGAAGACCGGAGATCTTTACATCATTTGGGTGATTACTGATAATCTTGATTGGGCTGTACACCCAAGAGGAGGAATCAGTTGGTGATCGTCCAGACGTACTTGGAGATCGATGGATATGCGAGGTACAAGGTGGCTCTGGTTTCGTTCATACCCAGAATGGACTTGTAAATGTACTGTGTGTGTAACGACCCGCATTCTACGCATTGTACGATCGTAGGATATTTATTTCTTTTTCTTAGAAAGTCGTATGGTTGTGTACTTTTGGGAAACGACTAGAGGGGTCATTTCCCATGTTCATGATTTTTGTCGATTTTTAAATGACTGTTTTGCCCCTAGCTGATACTGTTTTGGCCATAACTTTTGACTGAAAAGGAATTTTGACCTGAAACCACTTCCATTAGATTCGTTTGATGGTTTACCTTTTCGTAGAGTGGTCATAATAGCCAAACGGACTTATCGTTTGGGAGGTACGGCTGAATTAAGGTTTAGAGGTTTAAAAACAACTAATTGGGCTTAACCGGGTGATTAGCAACTAGGCCCAATGGGGGATTTCGGGATTAGAGGTATGTATGGGCTGCTAGGGTTAGGATTTTGGTTTTCCACTCATTTTCCAGCCGCCACAAATCCTTTCTTCAACCTAACAATGGCCTCCAACATCTAAAATCACCTCTAATCACTTCTTAATCAAGTTTTGGCTTAAACTGCATCAAATTAAGGAGAGATAACACCAAAGAAAGGTTAGATCTACTGTTAGACATCTGTATTCATGCCAAACAGAGATTCGTTTCAGATCTGAGTTTTATTTGTGGCAAAGGTGAGTGATTTGCATTGTTTTTCACTAATTATGGCTAATTAAGGTAATTAGCAACGATTCGCGAAATTATAACTCAGAAAAATCTAGAAAAAATTGTAAAATTCCAGAATATTATTTTATGCCTCTGATATGAATTTGGGTTAATTTGGACTAATTTTGCTAATCCCGGAATTTAGGGGATTAAGCGGTGTTTAGTGATAATTAGCGAAATTATGCATCATAAAAATCTGGAAAAATATTCATATTCTGAAATATTGTTTTAGACCTCTGTTAGAAAATTTGGCTACTTTGGTTAAGTTTTACTAATCCTATCATTAATTTTTCTTAAACATGCTTAAGGGGAAAATATGGGTTTTTGGGTATGTTTGATCCGTTTTGACATATCATAATGTTGTTTTGTTGTTTGTGGATGTTTATACATGTTGCTGTGACTGTATGGTATGAATTGTGATTGTTTAAAATAGTTAGAATGGTCGAAAACATCGGCGAGTGGCGTATAAATAGTCGCTGGAAGTTGCAGGGAAAGTGCAGGCTGTGATCGAACCAGATCGGATCGGACGGGAGCGCGGACCGGACCGGAGCTTGGCATAGGAGGAAGTAAGGCCACACGAACTGAATTGGAATAGAGGATCGGACCGGCGGTAGTAGAGTGGGACTGGACCAGAGTATTACGAATGAAGCAACCGAACCAATGGAGCTTGGGCACCAAACCGAACCGATGGAGCTTGGGCACCGAACCGATCCGATGGAGCTTGGCCACCGAACCGAACCGATAGAGGCTGAACCACGTTACCCGACCCGAACCGATGCACCTTGGAGGAACTTGAGGAATTCAATCCGATCCGAGGTGATAAAGCATTCCGAACCGAACTGGTGACGCACCATGGGCTTGAAGATGACCACGAACCGAACCATGGTGCATTGCATCCGAACCGAACCGGGGGAACAAGAAGCCGAACCGATCCGGGGAAGAAGACAAATAACCCGAGATGAAAAGGTAGTCCAAATGGGAAGTTAGAGCTTAGGATCCAGTTGGGAACCAATGAGTTCACTTTATGAGTTGGACTTTGCTGCGGGACGTGTGCAAAGGGGTTATCGATATCCATAACTTTGGTTCACCGCTGAAGAAAAGGGGGCATGTAGACGAACCAGAGCTAGGCTGGTTGGCCCATTTGGGTTATTGACTATGGACCAATGCAGTAGGGACAATGTAATACTTGTACGGAGTTTCCGTCATAGCCCCAAAAGAGCAAAGTGGGTCGTAGCAATAGTTGTACGGAGTTGCCGTTATGACCCCAAAGATTTGGTAACCAGGGAAATGGATATCGTATGCTTTATGCACTGAGTGAGAGATGTGAGGATGATTGCTATGATTGATTTGTTTGTTATCACTATGACATGCACACCCGCTCCCCCATTATTTTTATACCATGTTTAGTGGCACCTTAGAGTATTGTACGGTATGTACTGCTAACTCTTTGGTTGCAGGTCCAGGTTCAGGTATGGTTTAGTGTACCTGTTATTGTTCTGTTTAGCTGCTTATCACTCATACCAAACTTTTTGTCTGACCCAGAGTTTTATGTCCCTTCTTATTAATCTGGGTGCTCACACGAGCAGACTAGAGACAGGTTAGGTGATATGCACGAGTAGCTGATCCAGAGACGAGCAGGTGGCTTCCACTATGATATATATAGATATTCTCCCTGTGTTGTTGAAGATCACTGCTTGGGCATTAGTAGTGCATCTTCTACTTTAGCTTTCTTTTGCTTTAGAGACAGTTTTAAAGTTGTAATAATGATGTTGGATCATAAGCTGTATTTGGATTTCCGCTGCTACGTTGGTTTAGTATTCAGCTTATGCACTGTCTTGCTTGTTTTATGTCAAAGTAACATTACTATTATATTTTATTCCATGCGCTATGAGACATTGTACAGATTCTGTGTTAGTTCTTTATCTTCCTTCTTTTCTTCTGACGATCGTTTTGTGCTAGTTGGACATGTGTACAGCGCACTTTCAGAGGAAATGTTGGCTAGTACGGAGTGGGCCATCACTTTCGGAGGAAATTGTCAAAACACATTTTCTTTTGCCACGCTCACATATTTATTCCAAAAATTACGAAAATTGGAATCATGCAAAAATTTGACATTCCAGATACGACAAAAGTGGTTTCATCGAAAACGGAGGTCGTTCGCAAAATGGCTATTTATACGGGCTATATATTATATTAAATTCCATAGCGACTATTCTGAAAAATCAGTTGGCCATAACTTTTGATTCCCGCTATTAAATTTCAATTTTTCGGATTCGTTGGAAAGATATTCTTAAACAAATTTAGATATTGTTGGTTTCACTAAACTTTGATTTATTTTGCATCCTGTACAGTCAGTCAAAGTTTGAATTTAAATTTTCAAACTGCCGCGCTATTTCTAACTCCCTTAAAAATTAAAATAAATATATTCGTTCTAACTTCGATTTAAATAAATTTTTAATCATTGTTATTTAAAATAAATTATTTTAACCATTCAAAATTCAATAAAATAGCCAAAATAAAAATTTTAAATTGGTTCTGATTTTCTGGTTTGTTACAATCTCCCCCACTTAAAAACTTTTCGTCCCTGAAAAGGAAACAATAGTAAAGTAGGAAACAAAATGGAAAATGTAAATATGGAAAATGTAAATATGGTAAATGTACCTTGCACTAGAGCTAGTTAGAGATATCCACTCTGGACTGGGGATAAGCCTGTTTGATGTTATCCTCGGTCTCCTATGTATAGTCTCTAGGATCTCTGCTCCACTGCACTTTAACTAGATGAATTCTTTTGTTCCCAAAAAATCGGGTTTCTTTGCCAATGATCTTTACCGGCTATCTTCTTACTGCTAAGCTCGGGGTATTCTCCAAATCTTGCTGTGCAGCTTCCTCCACAATCAAGTCTGGATCATGTACGTGCTTTCGAAGTTGAGACACATGAAATACGTCATGTACCCCTGGCAACCAGTCAGGCAATTGAACCCTGTAAACGAGAGTTCCAATCCTTTCTAGAATATGGAAGGGAATAATGAATCTAGGAGCCAACTTCCCAGTCTTCACAAAGCGAACTACTTCTCTCAATGGAGAAACTCTCAAGTACACATAATCGCCAACAGCAAATTCTAAATCTCTTCTTCTTGAATATGCATAAATTTTCTACTGGCTCTGAGCTGCTAGTAACCTCTTCTTAATGAAATCAACTTTGTCCGAAGCTTCTCGAGTCATGTCGGACCTAATACCATTCTATTGCCTGGTTCCACCCAACATGCGGGAGATCTACAAGGCCTGCCATACAATGCTTCAAATGGCAACATTTGCAAGCTTGCTTGGTAACTACTATTATAAGAGAACTCGACCAAATGCAAGTGATCTTCCCATGATCCGCCAAAGTCAATAATACATGCCCGCAACAAGTAAACAAGTATACGGTTCACCCTCTCAGTCTGGCCATCTGTTTGAGGATGATAAGCGGTGCTCATATTTAATGTTGTCCCCAGCTCTTCTTGGAAAGCTTCCCAGAATTTACTAGCGAATATGAGGTCACGGTCACTAACAATAGTACTGAGAACTCCATGTAGTCGGACAATTTCTTCGAAATAAATTTTTGCCAAACTTTGGGCTGTTCTAGTTGATTTGACAGGAATAAAATGGGAAGACTTCGTGAAACGATCAACGATCACCCAAATATTTTCAATCCCTTTTCGGGTTCAGGGCAAGCAATCTATAAAATCCATGGAAATTTGATCCTATTTCCATTTTGGAACTTCTAGTGGTTGTAACAATCCGGCAGGTTTTTGCTTATCACCCTTAACTTGTTGACAAGTAGAACACCTGCTAACATAAATGGAGATGTCTCTTTTCATAGATTTCCACCAGAATGTGCGCTTGAGATCATAATACATCTTACTCACCCTTGGATGAATACAAAGCTTGGATTTATGACATTCATCCATTACTTCTCTTCTGAGCTCAGGATTATTCGGGACACAAATTCGTCCTTTTAACCTCAGAACTCTCTTATTATCAATTTGGAAACTCGAGGGTTCTCCTTTCCGAACTCTTTTACTATATCTCTGTATAAATTCATCATCCTTTTGAAGAGCAGAGATTTTGTCAATCAAAGTAGGTATAACGATGAGATTGGCGATGATAAGATTGGCGACACATGCATTCTTTCTACTAAGCGCATCGGCTACAACATTGGCTTTCCTTAGAGTATATAAGATGTCCAAATCATAGGCCGCAAGAAATTCTACCCAACGTTGCTGCCTCAAATTCAAGTCCCTTTGAGTGAACAAATACTTCAAGGATTTATGATCTATATATAGTTCGAACTTCTCACCCAAAAGATAGTGCCTCCATATTTTTAAAGCAAAGATGATGGCCATCAACTCAAGATCATGAGTGGGGTATTTCTTCTCATGCGGTTTCAATTGACGGCTAGCATAAGCAACTACTTTGTCTCTCTGCATTAATACCGCACCAATACCTTCAACAAAAGCATCAGTCTAGACTTTCAAATCTTGATTGCCATCAATAATGGTCAACATTGGAGCAGTGGTCAACCTCAATTTCAGCTCTTGGAAATTGCCGCACATTCAGATGTCCAATTAAACTTTATGTGCTTCTTTGTAAGCTTCGTTAATGGACAAGATATTTTCAAAACATCCTTAATGAATTTGCGATAATAGCCAGCCAATCCTAGGAAACTTCTGACTTCAGTAGGAGTGATAGGCTGCTTCCAATCTTGAATGGTGGTGATTTTGCTTGGATCCACTGAAATTCCTTCCTTCGATAATACATGACCGAGGAACTTCACTTCTTCTTGCCAGAATACACATTTAGAAAATTTGGCTTTTAATCACTACAAGAAAATGGGGTCTTTACCTACTAATTGTATGTGTAGGTAAAACTAACATAATGGTGGATAATATATTTTAGCTACCAATATTGAATTGGTAGAAACTAGTAGGTAAAGCTTAGTGGAGAAAGATTTTTGTCTACACTTATTGATATTGGTAGGTAAAAGAATAAATGGACCCCACTACGTTATGACTCAAATAATGAGTCATCAGCTAATGTGTTTGATGATGTGTCATCTTACATGGATGCTGACATGGATGATGATGAGTCATCCTACATGGCTGCCGACATGGCTGATGATGTGTCATCCTACGTGGCTGCTGACAAGGTTATCGAAGTACTATACACATGGAATATATTAATGCCGACACTTGGCATTTAATGGTTGGTTCATGTGTCAAACAATAATTTTTCCATGTGTCATCATTTGATTAGCGCATATGACATTATTTTTTAGGCCACATGGCATTATTTACTATAAATAAATATTTACAAAACTGAATATTTACAAAAAATTTATTTTTAAACAAATAACAAATATTTATTCAAATAAATATTAATTACACTTTCGAATAGTATACATACTATTTCCTCACTATTACACAATCACTTATACATACACTTCTTCGCTACAATTCACGGGTATACATTGGATCCTTACTACATACTCATTCACTCATATGCATGTACACACTCACAATCTCACTCTAGCTTTAGTCATCGGCTCCTTGCTCCAGAATTTGTCCACTCATCTGTCGTACATGTCATAATAAACTAGCATAGTAAATTGAAAAAGAAATAATTTAGTTTACAAATATACATTTGATTTAAATTTTATTTATCCAAGTAAGTTTGGCTATTTCTCAACATTTCTCTAAACATGGTCAAACAAGTGTGTGTGTGTGTGTGTGTGTGTAAATACACACACTCGAACAATGGCAGTTTCTACCAAATTACGGTTACCAGCTGTGTTTAATAAGTTATTGCAACCTCTGACGGTCAAATGAGAACAAAGTATCACCAATTTAAAAAGTAATGGAAACCTTTGAAAAGCACCTCTCACCAAGGACAAGCTGCAAAGTTGTTTTTACCAACAATCACAAGCTACAAATAAGCTAATTTCGCAGCAAAACACTTATAAGCTCAAACGGGCATATTACTTAGCAACTTCAACCAACATAGACCACCACAACAAATACACAATGAAGAAAAAGGCAAAAGCACCTGTGAGATAGCCAAGAAGACACTAGCAAGTCACAAAACACCCAAAAACAATTACCTGTTCCTCACCAACAATCGAAAAAACACTACGACCAAGATGTCTGTCAAAAGAATGCATTTGCAATACACAAAGAAGCAAGTCAAGCTACCATAAATAGTAAGATCTAAAACTATATAATTTGTTTTAAAAGAACTCGAAACAAATTGAATTGACATGTACCATCAATCATTGTATTTCCAAACAATCAAAAGTAACCTACATATATAAAGTAGCTTACCTCAAACGGAAAATTTGAAAGTGTATATGTCATATGAATATTAACATATATTAAAAGAATTGCCCCTTCTTACACTCCCTCCTTTCAAAATCGTTCATCTTCCTCTGTTGCCAAGTCAAATCGCTGCCATTCTTCTTTCATCCTGCAAAATAGTAAATACACATCGTCCGTTACCAATATAACTGAGTTAATGGATGTATACGGAAAGGGGGAAAACAAACAAACAGGATTCGATTAAATTAAAATTAAACCTGATTAAGAAGAAGAACATGCGTGGTATTGAAAATGGAAGAAGAACGATGCATGATGATAAAGCCGAGCAAGAACAATTTTAGGAGGAGTTTCTAATGTAT
Source organism: Allium sativum (assembly GCA_030737875.1). NCBI lineage: Eukaryota > Viridiplantae > Streptophyta > Magnoliopsida > Asparagales > Amaryllidaceae > Allium > Allium sativum. The sequence goes on from JASFAX010000025.1 coordinate 20,291,252, forward strand.
GACGGACGAAATAGGAGAAAAGGGGAAAATAACAATGCATGAGGAAGGAAATTAATTAAAAACAGATGAAGTTGGCAAAGTTTTGAGGGGAAGCTTATTATTTATGGTGAAAAAAGGAAGGAAAGGAGAGCAATGATATGGGAGGAAATAAATTAATGGAAAAAAAGGAAGAAAATGAGAGCAACAATATAAGAGGAAATAAATTAATGGCAAAAAAGGAAGAAAAGGAAAGCAGCAATATGAAAGGAAATAAATTAATGGCAAATTATATTCATATATACTCATAATTTGTACATGCCTCAATGTTTTAATTTGTTAAATTTTCCTCTATATAAGAGCTCATAGTCAAGATTTACACATAAATATGAGATTATAGTTTCTACGTTTATAAAATTTCTTATTTAATTAGTTACCAAAAATTTTAGAGTGGAGATGTGGCTGAAAATATAAACCCATATATGACTCAATGTTACTATTAGTATTTTGATTCATTCACTTTGTTTCCCAATTTATCATACACAACTTTTGTTTTCAACTGCTGATTCATATTACATTTTTTTTTATCGAATTATTTACATCAAATTAAACACCAAGGATTATATATTGGTGGAAAGGTATACAAATTAAATCTCGAATTCATTAATATTGCCATAAGGAATTTTGGGGTAATTAGTAACATATTTGGTTATTTTAATGCAATTTTTTTATATTCCTATAATAGCTGATATGTAATAATTGCACATAAATGGTGCTTGACTATGGTTTAAACTTTTATACATTTTCATATTTAGTTTCCAAAATTTATGCATTGAAGATGTTGCTAAAAAGGTAAGAATATTGTAAATCAAATTGTTACTGTAAATAATTACTACTTTAATGTCATATATTAAATAATGATAATGTAAATTTTGGTGATTTACTACCTTAATGTGATCATGAAATAATTGCTTAGAAATCATGCATTATTTGTACATTACTACCTTAATGTGTGACCTCTCTATCAATATATTGCTTTCCTTGGATCCCACTTTATAATGCTAATCACTTACCATTTTAATCATTTGTTCTGTTTGGGAATAAAATGATACAATATTTATAAATCAAACTATTAGAATATGAATATGTATGAAATTATGAATATGTTGCAATAAATTATCAATATTTTGACTTGCAAATTGTTTTATACATAGTGTTTTATTAAAAATATTTTGATCATATTTAACCTTTATAATATAATATTACGATATGTAAACACAGCGATTATAATAAAGGAAAATTCTATTCAAACGCCAAAAATCGCTTAACATACACTGTTTCTTTCCTACAAAAATCCATTTTTAAAACAACATTTTTCTTAATTTCTTTTTTTTTAAATTTTACATAAAATCCATGAAACTAAACATAAAATAATGAAATTTGGTTAAAACTACATGTTTTAATAAAAAATTATTTTATCATGAAACCTAAAATTTCAATTATGACAATAATAAGAACTAACCGCTATAATTCAAAAATGTTTTAACTTTTTTTACGTTAGTTATTTCACTCAAATTGACAAAAAAAAATTAAAAGCATAAAATGATACAATACTAATGTTAAAATAAAAGTTCAATTTGTTATATTTGAAGTTGGTGAAAAGAATTTCTACTTTTAGATAAATGGATTTTTGGTTTGAAAAAGACAGGATAGAAAACATGAAAATAAGTATAATTTGTAAAAGACATGTTGTGTGTAAAGCAATATCTAGTGTCTAGTGTTTTATTACATTTTTTTGGTGTATATTTAGTATCTTCGGTGCATGAATAGAACTTGTCTATAATAAACTGTTGTCATCAAGATTATTCATATTTATTTGTAGTGGCAATATTTGTGGTTTATACTCTGGCCAATCAAAAGAGACAACGTGGATCCATAAAAGAGATCACGTAGATTGAGTTTTGTACCGTTAGATATGATTTACTATTTAATTATTGTTTATAAATTCATTAACTATTAATTATTTAATATTTCAAAATAATTATTAGTGATTATTAAAGAAATGATTATGCAAAAACCATTACTAGAATATGTAAATGAAATATTTAATTCTAAAAAATTGCTAGAATAATTTCTTCTGACACATCATCACATGACTCAGCATTATTTTTAATGAAATGTTAAATTGATATGATAAAAATGTAGAGGCTAATAGCTAAAAAACTTCCCCTTCTATATACGTTTAGATAATACATTTTACCTACCTTCAAATATTGGTAGATAATCATCCTTCAACAATTTTATAAAATTGACAATATTTACCTACCAATAAATTTTACCATTGAATATTGGTAGATAATGGTTCTCTTTACCTACCCATATTTATTGGTAGGTAAAATATTGGTAGGTAAAGGTCAAATTTCTTGTAGTGAATACATTCTTTCTCAAAATTTCCAATACTTGTTCCAAATGTTTTTCATGCTCGGTAGTTGACTTAGAGAATATTAAAATGTCTTTAATGAATACCAACACAAATTTATTTAGGACATCGCGGAATACTCGATTCATCAAATCAACAAAATAAGCTGGAGTGTTGCATAAGCCGAACGACGTTACTAACCATTCAAAAAATATGTATGGACCTCTGAAAGCTGTCAAAGAAACACATTCTTCGGCAATACGCAGTTGATGGAAACCTGTAGCTAGGTCCATTTTAGAAAATTATTTAGCTTCGTTCAACCGATCCAACAAATCATCTATACGGGGCAATGGATATTTATTCTTAAGTGTCAGCTTATTTAATTCTCGGTAATCCACACAAAGTTTGAGAGTACCATCTAACTTTGGAACAAACACTACTACTGCTCCCTAATTCAAAAAGCTAGGCCTAACTAGGCCCTTCCATAACAACTGTTTAGTTTGATTTCCCAACTCTTCTTTCTCTTTCCATGTCATTCTCCAAATAGGATGCACCACTGGCCTTGCATTCGGAACTAGATCAATCCTGAAGTCAATTTCTCTTTGTGGAGGTAAGCTATCAACTTCTTCGAACACATCCGCATAATTCTTAACAACAGGAATATCTTCAATAGGAGCAGGAGAAACATCAATAACAGACTAAAATTCTTTCCTATCTGAATTCGGTCCTATGCATGATATCGTTATAAAATTGTTATACTTGGTCTTTGCCGTAACGATCCTTTCTTCACATTTAACCTCGGCTTCATATTTGGTTAACCAGTCCATCCCAAGAATAATGTCAAATTTAGGGAAATCCATGACGATTAAATTAAGAGAAAACCGGTAACGGAAATAGGCACTCTACAATACACACCGAGGATAAGAGAACCTCCTATCGGGTTGTGAACTCTAACCGATTCCTTAAGGTTCCTTAGTTTTAACTTCAACTTCTTAACCGTATTGCTTGAAATAAAGCTTTGTGACGTGCCCATATCAAACAATACTTTAATTAGAATATTGTTGACAGTGAGTGTGCCTTCTAAAACATCTAGCCTTTACTGACTAGCTGGGGGAATTGGAGTTTCTGCTATTTCATTTACATGAGCTACTACAGACTCCTTTGATATCTGGCAATTCTTCGCAATATGACCAGAATGGTGGCACTTATGCCATTTTCTGCCCTCTTGCAACTTTTTATTGGATTTGGATTCAATATTCCTTTTCCTCTTCGAAGATTTGCAATTCCTCAGCAAATGTCCTGGCTTACTACAGTTATTGCATATGGCAGTCGTTAACAGTTCTTCTTTAGATTCAACCTTTTTCTTATCAGCTTTAGGCTTCTTACCGACTTCGGACTTTGAACTTGCCTCGGGAATATAAGTTTCCATCTTTCTTTTGCTACTCAAACTTCCTTCTTCTTCATCTTCCCAACCATTTTGCTTATCATTTTACTCATAGCGGTAAACCATTTGTATAATTTCATAGAATGGGAGATTCACATGAGCGAGTACTCTATCTTCGTATTGCTTTCTAAGTCCTTTGATAAATCTCAGATTTTTCCTTATAGGATCTTGAATTAGTTCTAGGGCAAAGCGATAAAGTTCATTGAATTTACTATGATATTCTTGGATGGTCATATCTCCTTGTTTTAGATTGTAAAACTCATCATATAACCGCTCAGTTGCTTCTGGAGGAATAAATCTTTCTTTGAATCTATCCCAGGTAATATTACCTTCTGGATTTTCCTCAGTAACAATTTCCCACCAGATTAGAGCTTCGTCCTTGAGTGCCCAAGATGCTATTAATCTTTTCTGATCATCTCTCAGCTTTAAGCCTTCAAGAATTCTCTCAGCAGAATGCATCCGTGCCTGTGTTTCAATCATGGATTCTTTGCCCGAGAATTGTACTCCACCCAGATTTCGATATTTCATCACTAGAGCTTCTAGATCTGGTTCTGGTTGTGGGAGCACGATTGGCTCATTAAACTGTCGAGCCATAGGATTACTTCTTCTGTTTCTGCCACTCATTTCTACTATGTCTGCAAACAGCAGACAAAGAGTTAGGCTAACAGAATAGATACTGTACAACATAGAGACATGCATTTAAATGTAAATGAATCTATAGGGGGTGTGTTTTATTCTGCTATACTCACTCTAGGACATTACTAGTCCTATCTATAATGAGCTATTCATTTTAGAATATTGCTAATTCTACTTCTGTCCGGTTTATTTATATGTCATATTCCGAGCTAAGTTTAACCAAAGCTCTGATACTAACTGTGATAACCCCAAACTTTCGTAGTACGAAAGCAAGGATAAACATTGGAATATAACGCATAAACAATAACAACAAAACAGAAATATAGAATTACAGCAGATAAAGTACATCAAATTACACTGGGAATAATATATCATCAGAATTACACAGCATAATAGGATCATACTTAGTACATAATACAATTTTCAGCTTAATATGAAGTGTCTGCAGCGGAATAATCATACTATACTCAGTGAAGTCTAAACAGCATAACAGAAATGATAGTATCCATCTTCAGCTCCTTAACTATCCAGAATGAGTCTGCTAAAACCTGTACACAAGGCTGCCCGTGTGGGAAAAGAGGGCACCCAAGTTTGCAAAGTGAAACAAACAACGAGTCAGTCATGGGACTGGTATGAGAAATCTTATTTAACCTATATAATAATAAGGCAAATCACAGGACCACGCCACTAACGCGGAACGAGTTTACTCTATTGGACTGCTAGTGCATGAAATAAAGTAAATCGTTAAAACAATGGAATGCTATTAGAAAAATTAAACCATTATAAGACTCAAGTCCCATCACATAATGCAACGCAAACCGGAGGATAGAGTTTTACCTTATAATGGTCAAAAATGCTTGATATGATAAAACGGATTTGATATTATTATTAGTGTATATATATGTTTCAAAAATAGTTCAATCATAATATATCAATCATAGACCGCATAGCTAGTATATACTATGTCGCCAAATATAGGTTTACAATCAAAACCGTATGGGTCGTATTGGAGGTTGGATTTCCATCATGAACCAAGGCAAGGGATCGTCCTTACCGAATTCAAGACAATCTAGCCTATGTCTCAGGACTCAGACTCCCGTGAGCCGTTAGGAGCGACAGGGTCAGTCCACAAATAATGTTAGTGGATTAGTAATGCCTGAACAATACGTATCCCCGCCCTATGGGGCGTAAATAGAGCCACTAGGGACTCAAATCCGAGGTACCTTGCTTTTCCATCATCCACATAAAGTACCCGGGCTTGTAAAACACAGACACCACTTCTAGCTAGAAAGAAACGCATGTCCTCCCTGGGGTCCATCTCCCTTTTCTGGTTCATTCTGGGGTGTGAGGCTCACAAAGCAATGCTATACACAAAGCTATGCTACAATAAAGTTGTTCTTTGATCATCAACCACAAGGCTCTGCTTTTCAACAATAAGCCTTGGTCGTTTGCTTCTTGGCATGCCACAATGACAATTCACGCCATGCGATCGATAACTATCAATATATAACCTCTAAGCTCGTGCGTCTCGGAGAAGGGTGTTAAGCAAGAGAATATATTCTCTGCCACCAATCAGATATATATTGACAGAAATCAATTTACATGGAATGAAATCCAATATCAGACACACATCCATTTACAAGTCCGTTCTGGGTCTGAAAGAAACCGGAGACACCTTATTACTTGTCCTATATGTCCAATACGGAAGAGAGGTGCTCGCAAATCCGGACAATCAACAAGTACGTTCGGACAACTACCACTGTAACCCTTTACTGGGAGCTACCCAATGTCGGGCATCAGTACTTATCTATTCGATGTGAAGATCGTCGGTCTTCAATCACCGTCTTCAAGTCTTCGACTTCCAATCGTCGTATAATCATTTGAAATGAGAGTTAACTCGGACTTTTCAAATAATTCCTCGAATATATATAATTTAAATCAATTCTTTTCATTCCATATCGTTTATAATATTTTATAACGATTTATCGCTATTTTTATTTATCCAAAATAGCCATTTTCATTAAAAGACGCTTCGGGTCATTACATGGCCATGGCGCTGTTTTAACCAAAATTTGATTTACACATTTCTCAAAATCTAACTGCTGGATCTTAGTGAATTTTATATCATTGGAAAGATTTTTTTTTTCCAAAACGAACCCAATGGTTCCAGTTTTGGGAAAATCCGATGATTGGATTTTTTGGTATAATTGTTTGAAGTTATGATTTCAAAACGCGAACTGCAGCGACATGATTCAGTTTATTTTAATTTATATTTGTATATGAATATTTATATATAAAAATCGTTCGACGATTTCAAACATCATTTCAAATCAACATTGATTTCTTTTATATATGAAATCATATATTACATTAAAATTGTGATTTTTAATGTCATACCATTCTCTTTGTACATTGAATCTTCTATATGATTCATGTATATATTACATGGAAAGGAAATTTGTTTTATCATTCATCTATAGAATTAAAATTGTAAGCTTTTATTTCAATACAATATTACATTAAAAAATGTATTCTCTTATTCCAATATATGTTTACATTGAAAATGTAACTTTCCATTTCAATATTTATTTATATCAAAATGTAAACTTTCTATTTCAATATTTATTTGTACTGAAATGTAAACTTTCTATTTCAATATTTATTTGTATTGAAATGTAAACTTCTAATCATTCTTTTATTTACATTAAAAATTGTAAATGTCTATGTAATCTTTATTTACATTGAAAAATGTAAATTTCAATACTTTGCTTTGATTACATATAAAAATGTAATCTCCTATTTCATTCTTTATTTTCATATAAAAATGTAACTTTTGATTCCGTAATATGTTCACATTGAAAAATGTAGTTTTTCATTTCAATATATGATTACATTGAAAAATGTAATTTTTCATTTCAATATATAATTACATGGAAAAATGTAATTTTTCATCTCAATTATATGATTACATAGAAAAATGTAATTTTTCATTTCAATTATATGATTACATGGAAAAATGTATTTTTTTCATTTCAATTATATGATTACATAGAAAAATGTAATTTTTCTTTTCAATTCTTTATTTACATAGAAAAATGTAATTTTTCATTTCAATTCTTTATTTACATATAAAAATGTAAACCTTCTAATGAAATCTTTATTTCATTTACAATGTAAATTTTATTTCAATGAATTATTACACTGAAAAAAAAATTATCTTTCTAATGAAATCTTTATTTCATTTACAATGTAAATTTTAAAGAAAAACATATTTTGAATAGCAATGGACATTTTTAATGTTCCATTCACATTAAAATGTAAATTCCAATGTCCAATACATTTTATTCAACAAATGTTAATTTTTAATATTTCATTTACATTAAAAATGTATATGTTAATGCCAATACATTTTATTTATCAATGTAATATTTTTAATGTAATATATACATTAAAAATGTAAATGTTAATGTTAATACACTTCTATTTCAAATTTATACATTTTAAATGTTACATTACATTAAAAATGTAAATTTCGAAGTAAATACATTTTATTTAACAAGTGACTATTTTTAATCTTGCATTGCATTAAAATGTATATTCAATATAAATGCATTTTTATTTAATCAATGACTATTTTTAAAAGTTTGATTTACATAAGAATGTAAAACTTAATGCAAAACATTTTTATCATAACAAAGTTCATTTTTATGTAAACTAATTAAAATGCAAAATCTAATGTAAATACATGTTATATAGTAATGTGGTAGTTTGATGTTTGACATACATTAGAATGCAAAATTCCAATGTAAATACATTTTCTATAGTAATGGACATTTTTAATGTTTGATTTACATTAAAAAGGTAAAATCCAATGTAAACACCTTTTCATTTAACAATGTCCATTTTTAAATGTTTTATCTTCATTAAAATGTAAATGTAAATGTCAACAAATTTTTTTCCTCAATGTTTTATTTTTAAATGATGTATATACATTATAAAGCAAATGTCAATGTAAATACATTTTTATCTAACCAATGACCATTTTTGATTTACAACAGAAATATAAATTTCATGTCTACATATAATGATCATTTTCATATTCATACATATGTTAAAAATATGAATTTCATATTATTTGAACAATTAATGTACAATAACATGAATATTTTATAACACAATTATTTCAGAAAATTCTGGCAGCATAACGGTAGGGTAATTAAAACCGGCACCGTTCCGATGTATGACTCCTCGCACTACCTTAGGCCCCGCGGCTTCACATGGAGTTTCATTTCCTAATACATTTTTCTAGGCAGTCTAATGCCACAATATCAATCAATTTCAATTTTCAACCACAAACAAACACCAAAATTCAACCAGTGACTTTAACCACCCGGAAAATCTGAACCAATTTAAAATTTTTAAATTGGCTAAAATAATGGATTTTAATTATTAAAAATAAATATTTTAAATAATATCAATGAAAAGTGAGTTTGAATCGATGTTTGGAAACGAATATAATTAATTCTAATTATAAACTAGGCCTGAAATGGCGCTGTAGTTTCAAAATTTGAATTCAAACTTTGACTGACTGTACCGGGTGCAAAACAAAACGGATTTGAGTGAAACCAAAAATATTTAAATCTGTTAGTGAATACCTTTCTAACGAATCTGAAAAATCGAAGTTTCATAGCGAAAAGCAAAAGTTATGGCCAAATGAATTTTCAGAAAGGTCGCTATGGAATTTATATAGCCCGTGAAATTGGCCATTTTGCATACGTCCTCGGAATTCGATGAAACCTCTTTTGTTGGATCCGGGATGTGAAGTTATTGATAGGTTTAAAATTTCATAATTTTTGAAGCTAGTATGTGAGCGTGGCAAAGGAAAACGTGTTTTGGTCAATTACAGTTAAATTGGATCGATCAAAAATGGACCTTTCTGCAAACGGTCTCAGAATTCGACGAAACTGGTTTTGTTGGGACTGTATCGTCAAAAGATAGCTAGATTTATTTTTCTGGAATTTTTTGAATCAGTTTGTAGACCTGGCAAATTGAAATGTACGTTCAAATCGAATATTCAATGTTTTATATTTTAATTTGAATGGAAAGTGACTGAAACAGTCGAATGGGCTTACGAAACATATCCCATTGTGTTCGGAATGGGGGTAAAACGCTAGGGACGACAGTCGTTGGGTTTGGATTGGGGTTCGTGTGTGAAAGAGGGTATTTTAGAGATTTAAAAATATATAAAATAATAAAAAAATTCTATTGGTCAGCTCACTCCTTCTCTCTCCCCGCGTTGACTCCGAAACCCGCTCCCCCTTCAACCCTCGACGGCAGAAAAAGCTCCCGACTTCCCCATCGATTCCGAACCGCTCTGATCATCTTCAGCCTCGCCTCCACTTAGGGATTTTGTTCGCCTCCCTCCCCTCTTCAAATCCGACAAGGTCTCAGCCCCCATCGTTGAGCGGTCGCGGAGATGCCCTGAAGTTCATCACTTCAGGCCGCCGCCACCATCAGTAGGGACCACCGAAGTAGGCCCCCTCCCAGGCGCGGGTGCGCCCCTCCGGCCTCTTCGACGCAGCGCCCTCCGATCGTCGTAATACTACGTGGATTCGCTGAAAATTGGATCCCTAGTTTTGAACATTTCAAAAAGGTGAACGTCTATTTTATTTTAAACTGTATTATAGCAGTTAAAAGCGCTACCGTTTTTGATTTCACTGTAAAAATCATATCTTTTTCATGTATTGACGAAATTCAGTGAAACAAGAGACAGTGGACTCGTGTGGACGTCTTCTACATTTTAGAAGAGACCGCATATTTTTCTGAGCCTTCTGCTATTTTTGGTGGAGTGGAACCCAATGTGAGATTTCTAATTTATAAACGATATGGAAAACGACGATGTATAAATTATATAGTCGATGTATGAGTTATATAAGCGTTGTACACCTCATGTATAAGCATTGTATAAGTTGTACGTTCGATGTATAAGTTATATATGCATTGTAAAAATTATATATGTGTTGAAATAGTAGTGAAATGCTATATATAAATATATATATATACACCCCTCGTCCACAAACCATGGACGATATTTATTGGTTGTGATTGGTGTAAAAATTGATTGATAGCGAATGGTTGATTGGAATTGTTTGTGGTTGATATTGATTGATTGTGGTTGAAAAATACCTGTTTGTGGTTGAGAAATATTTGGTTGAAACCACATAGGATTAGTTTGTGGAAATGAAAAATATATACATGCCGCCTGCGTGCGAACTAGATGCATGATTCCCCATTGTCAAAAACCGCGAGGTTTTAAGGTAGAGCGAGGAGCCGTACTAGGGAAGGTCCCGGTTTTAACTACCCTGCCGTTATGCTGCCGAAATTTTGAATAATATTCATGTGTTTGAATTATTTTCATTTGTTGAAACTATATTTATTCGTTGAATAGAAAGCCTTCATGTGTTGAGTCGATATTCATTTGTTGGATAGAAATTCATGTGTTGAATGGTATTCGTGTTTTAAATATAAAAATCACATTTTTATCTATATATATAAACTATAGAAAACCTTCATGTGTTGAATCGATATTCATTCGTTGAATTGAAATTCATGTGTTGAATGGTGTTCGTGTTTTAAATATAAAAATCACATTTTTATCTATATATATAAACTATAGAAAACCTTCATGTGTTGAATCGATATTCATTCGTTGAATTGAAATTCATGTGTTGAATGGTGTTCGTATTTTAAATATAAAAATCACATTTTTATCTATATATATAAACTATAGAAAACCTTAATGTGTTGAATCGATATTCATTCGTTGAATTGAAATTCATGTGTTGAATGGTATTCATATTTTGAAATAAATTGTTTTATAATAAAAATCACATTTTTATCATCTATATGAACTATATAAAATAATCTTGTTTTGAAAGAAATTGTTTTATAATAAAAATCCTATTTTTATTACCTATATGAACTATATAAAATAATAGTGTTTTGAAATGAATTGTTTTACAATAAAAATCACATTTTTATTATATACATGGATTGTTAAATATAGCGAAGTGTTGAAATAGAAGACAGTTACATAAAAATATCATTTTTATCAAAAATATGAAATTCATATAGTTTTGAAATCGAAGAATCGATATATATATAAATGGAATTGAAATATATCGAATAACGACGCTGCAGTTCGTATTTTGAAACCGTGATTTCAAACGATTAGTGTGGGAGATCCGACCATCGGATTTTCCTGAAATCGCAACCGTTGGGTTCGCTTTGGAAATATCTTTCCAACGGCACCAACTTTGTAAAAATCCAACGATTGGATTGTCTGGAATGTTTAATTCAAATCTGAAGAAAGACAGCGCTAGAATTGATTATATATATATATAAATATAATTATATTTAATCGAATAACGACGCTGCAGTTCGTATTTTGAAATCGAAACTTCAAATGATTATACCGGGAGATCCGACCGTCGGATTTTCCCGAAACTGGAACCGTTGGATTCGTTTTGAAAAGATCTTTCTAATGATATAAATTTTGTGAAGATCCAACGGTCAGATTTTCAATATGTGTAAATCAAATCTGAAGAAAAACAGCGCCACTGCCGCGTTATGGCCCGAAGCGTCATTTTGAATAAATTGGCTAGTTTAAAATAAATAAAAATAGCGATAAATCATTATAAAATAATATAAACGATAGGGATGTGAAATTTAGAAACTGACTGAAGGTTGGCTCAGTCGAATGGTTTCCTGGGTGTTGATCTGATGTTGGTTTCGGCCTTCGGGGTTAATATTTGGGAAATCGTTCTCTTACAGATTGACGGTTAGTGACTAATGAATTGTGATGATGCGTAGTTGTGTTTGTATAGCACTTGTTTATTATATACGCGAGTTTCTCAGAAAGACCGGGTTTATCCCATTCTGAATGACTGAATCGACGATAAGAAATCAAAGATGAAGACGATGGTCGAAGACCGGAGATCATCACCTCGTTTGGATGGTAACTAAGGTCCTGATTGGGAGGCATCCCGAAATATGGATAATGAGTGGTGATCGTCCAGACGTACGTGGTGATCGATGGGTTTGCGAGGTATATAGTGCTTCCGGTTTCGTTCAGACCCAGAACGGACTTGCAAATGGACAGTGTGTCTGACACTGGAATTTATTCTGTGTGATTGATAGCCATCAGTTGCACGGTGTGAATTGCCTGTGTGGCATGCTAAGATGCAGTTATCAGGGCTTCTATTGAAAAGCAAAGTCTTGTGGTGATGATCAAAGCATCGCCTGCGTGGCGTAGCTTTGTGTATAACGTGAAATCGCGAGCCTCACACCCTGGTATGAACCAGAAACGGGAGAAAGGACCTCAGGGGGGCGTGCGTTTTCTTTCTAGCTAGAAGTGGTGTCAGTGGTTTTACACGCCCTGACGAGTTTGACATATGTGGTTGTTACTGTTGCGAGGCGCCTCGGTTAGATCGGACGATCCGTGTCCGATGGAGTCATTTGTTGGCTCGTTGACGCCCCATAGGGCGGAGAAACGCATTGTTCAGGCATTATAATCCACTTCGTGTGGACCGGCCCTGACGACCAAGGTACGGTTGCGGCTGTGCCTGAGACACGGGCTAGAGAGTCTCGAATTCGGTAAGGACTATCTTTTGCCTTGGTTCAGGACGGAAATCCAATTTCCAAATACGACATCGTGCGGTTTTGATTGTATACCTATATATGGCGACATAGTGGTATGGGGCATTAATACCGTCTATGATTGATACTTATGATTTGAAATTGCTTTTGAAATATACAAACACTTGTAATAATATCAAATGCTTTTGTTTTATTCGTATCAAGCATATTTTGGCCATTATAAGGAAAAAACTCTATCCTCCGGTTTGCGTTGCATTGTGTGATGGGAACTGAGTCTTATAATGGCTTCATTTTTATAAAAAGCATTGCGATGTTTAAAAGAAAGATTTTTTTTAAAGCACTGGCAATCCAATGGAGTAAACCCGTTCCACGAAAGTGGCGTGGTCCTGTGATTGGCCATATTTTAAATGTGTTGAGTAGATTTCTCATACCAGTCCCATGACTGACTCGTAGTTTGTTTCACTTTCAAACTCGGGTGCCCCTTTTTCTACACGGGCAGCCTTGTATTCAGGTTTTAGCTGGCTCTTTCTGGATAGTTGGAGCTGAAGATGGATTCTATCATTTATCTATTTTATGTTGTTCAGCTCCTATTGTACATTATGTTTATTTCCGCTGTAGACATTTAAGTATAGCTGAACTATATTTGTACTAAGTATGATCCTTTATACTGTGTAACTCTGATGATTACTTTTATCCAGTATATTCTATTGTTCATTATCTGGTGTATTTATTTAATTCTGCTCTGATGTTATCTGTTTCTGTGTTATATTCCAAAGATTACCCTTGTCTCCGTCTTTACGGGAAATGGGGTCGTCACAGTGACATACCACAAATCAATCAAGTCGTCCATGGTCTATGGACGACGGGTGTCGGGAGTTTCTAAACTCCATCTGCATCCTAATATAATTTTATTTCATTAATTTGGATTCAGAAATCTCACATTGCTTTCTGTTTCTTCTAAAATTGTCGAATGCTCCAAACATTCTGTAGTCAGTTCTGAGATATAGATCTCGATTTAAGGATTCCAATGCTTCTTGTTTCATCGAATTTCGATTTCATATGAGAAAGAAACGAATTTACAAAGGTTGTTAACATTTTAAAATTAATTAATAAATTAATTTATAAATAAAAACCACCTTCTTCTATCAAGCAGTTTCAGGCCGAACCTATGTCGAGATTTGTTCAATCATAGGGTTTGAAATTACATTCGATCAGTTGGGTTTGAAGATGATCAGCTACTGCCACGGCGAGTGGCTTCACTCGGCGCACCCGGGGTCCCACCACGACGAACTCAGTGGCACGGTGGAGGCGCAATTTCAGAGGAGGCAGCAGGACTTTGTGGTGTAATTTCGATCAGATTTTGCACCCATTCATCATCATCACCGTATGGATCTAGAGATTAGACGATGCTCTTCGATTTCCTCTAAAGAATTTCTTTAAAATATTGTGTGGACTAAAACTTTTTAAAGGGGGATGTTTTGAACTGTCACCACCATTGATCGCAAAAGAAGGGCGGCTAGGGTTATACAGAATACAATAAACGTATTGTATACGTATTTATATTTCATTATTTTATTTATTTCCTTCCCTTTTATTTCAATATAATTTCTATATCACTCCTAACTCCAAATCAATCCCAATGAGTGACGCCCCTGCTAAATACCTCCATCTCGGACACAACGGGATATGTCTCGTATGCACATTCGACTGTTTCAGTTGGTTATTCTTCAAATTAAATAATAAAACATTTAATTATTTAATTTGATCGAACTTTTTAATTTTCCGGGGCCACATACTAAATCCAAAAATTCCCCAAAAATAAATCTAGCTATGTTTTGACGATACGGTCCTAACAAGACTAATTTCGTTGAATTTGGGGACCGTTTGAAAAATGATCATTTTCTGGTCCGAAATTGAACGAAATTGTCAAAACACATTTTATTTTGCCACGCTCTCATATTGATTCCAAAAATTATGAAGATTGGAATCCTGCAATAATTTGACATTCCGGATCCAACGAAAGTGGTTTCGTCGAAATTGGAAGTCGTTCGCAAAATGGCTATTTATACGGGCTATATACTGTATTAAATTCCACAGCGACTATTCTGAAAATTCAACTGGCCATAACTTTTGATTCCCGCTATGAAATTTCAATTTTTCAGATTCATTGGAAAGATATTCTTAAACAGATTTAGATATTTTTGGTTCACTAAACCCCGATTTATTTTGCATCCTATACAGTGAGTCAAAGTTTGAATTTAAATTTTCAAACTGCCACGCTATTTCTAACTTCCTTAAAATTTAAAATAAATATATCCGTTCTAAATTCGACTTAAATAAATTTTTAATCGTTATTATTTAAAATAAATTATTTTAACTATTCAAAATTCAATAAAATAGCCAAAATAAAATTTTTAAATTGGTTCTGATTTTCCAGGTTGTTATAGTGGCCATGTTTTCTTTACACGTGAAATCAGTTAATTCGAAAAAAAATCCAAACCTGTTACTTGGATCACTAATGTCAGCCGTTAGATTTATGACATTAGTAAATCCCTATTAGTGCATATTTAGTTACTAAATCATTAACTACAGACCGAAATTCAGTAGTTAAACAGTTTCAGTTTATACAGACCAATTACATACCATTTTTTAGTTTTTAACATATAAAATCTAAAGACTACCTTTTTTAGTTATTAATCAGTCATTAATTATAGACTGAAAACTTTCAGTTTTCAATCATCAGTCTTTAATTGAATATATTTTTGCAGTGAATTCAATCAAAACATAAATGCATATATATATATATATTTATAACTCTATATGACACCATATTCTATCACGATAGTTTCAAATTAGTAAAACAGTGTAGTTTACTCACATAAAGAAGCTCTTTGTTTCTTTGTTCTATGCAATATGAACGGCCGTGGAAATAAAAAATTAGTTTTTGCTGCCATGATGCTTCAGGTTTTTGCTCTCTGCTTTGCCATGTTTACTTTCATTCCTCTTACGGTTTGGTCACCCTTTTAATATCACTTGGGTTCGAATGATTTTTGTATGAAAGAAGTGGTATTTATAGAAACCAAGAATGATTAAAATAATGATAACATATGATTTAACTGTGCATTGATTTGTAGTTTGGTTGGAAGGAATGAGGTTTCTGACAGTGTATAGTGTATGATTGAAAGAAGATAGCCTAGTGCATTTAGCTGGTTGAAAAGAATGGAGCTAGTCTTTGCTATGCCTTATATTGCTTCAGTATTAAGGCATGGCAGCCTACGAATGCAGCGGCACAAAATAAATATTAATTTACATGTTGGATCCCATGTGCTATCTCTCGACAGATCTTATAAAATTAGTTGTACCCTTTCCATGATTTGAGCTGTAATTTTAGTAGCATGATTTAGTATATGGTTATGTAATTTATCCAACTTTATATGAAATTAATAGGATCATGTTCAGTTGTAATTGAATTTTCTTAATCATTATCTTTCTAGTTTATATAATTTTGCATTTGAAAATACTAGTAATTTGATCAAAGTTATTCACGAACCTCTTTTCTTTCATCAAGTTGTAAAGCAGATCATATAACTTCATTTATTTAAAGTTATAAATTTGTTTCGTAGTAGTTTGTTTTAAAACGTGAAAGTGATATCTATTATATTTTATGAAAGCACAATCCTTTTCTCTGAAGACCTTTCAGATCCAGATTCTCCAAAAAATTCAAAGGTCAACATGTGTACCATGTTTCAATCCTCGCCATACAATAGATTAACCGCCATTATCTCTTCCGTGCCCACCTAATGTGAGCTCATACATGTGGGTCTTTTGATTTACTGTAGCAAGTAACTTCCACCACTTTCAAATGTTACAATTTAAAAAATTTAAAAACTTCTTCAATTAATGTTAAAAAGTAACTACCCTAAAATCTTTTGCACATGCTTGCTAATATTACTGTCAGTTGCAGTCTTTTTTATTATTTTTTATTATTACTACATCTGGTATGTTGTTCAATAGAATTACTTTTAATACTTTTATGTTTAAGAAATTTTCTATATTAGTTTTAAAAAAGTCACATATGTAGAATTAACAACAATTAATATTCAAATGTTTGATCTTCTATACAGTCAATTTTTAACCAAATAGATGCATCTATTTCATTCTATTATATTTATATGCATGTAAAAAAGTCAATTTTTAAATGTTTTTAAGTTGGATCGTTCAGATCCAAATTCTCCAAAAAAATTCATAGATCGACCAATGTAAAGTGTTTCAATCCTCACCATACAATAGATTAACCGCCCTTATCTCTTTAGTGCCCACTTGATGTGAGCTCATACATGTGGGTCTTTACATTTACTATAGTAAGTAACTTCCACCACTTTCGAACGTTTATAATTTAAAAACTTCCTTAATTAAGGTTAAAAAGTAACTAACCTAAAATCTTTTTCACATACTTGCTAATATTACTTTCAATTGCACTCTTTTTTATCACTTTTATTATTACTACATCTGGTATACTATTCGATAGAATTGATTTTAACACTTTTAGGTTTAAGAAATTTTCTATATTAGTTTTAGAAAAGTCACATATGTAGAATTAAAACAAATTAATATTCAAATGTTTTTATCTTCTATAAGTCAAATTTTAACCAATCACATGCATCTATTTCACTCTGTTATATTTATATGCATGTAAAAAGTCAATTTTTAAATGTTATAAAGTTCATATGAAGGCATAGTGTTCCTCTGGAGACCTTTCGGTTCCAATTTATTAAAAAACACATGTATTATCATGTGTCGCAGCACTTCAATTGTCATAAATTTATCATTACTTTTTACTCACTACTGTTGTTTCTTAAAGGAATTCTAATGGACTTATTAATGTTCGTTGATTATATTCATAACTATACGTATTTTTTGAAGTGATTCTAATGGGCTCATTAACGTTCAATAGATTATCTTAGTATTATACATTTATAAAAAACAATTTGTATATTTGTCATTTTCTAGTTCTTTCACTTCCACTTAATTTTCTCACAATATCGTCTCTTTTCTTTTCCAAATTTCTATGCATCCAAAAGTTTAAAATCTATTTATGTATTATCTATTATATTATATACAAAAGTACACTGTTCATTTCAAATCCTTTCGGTTCCTTTCACTTTAATAAATCAAGATTCCACCATGTGTAACTATGCAAATCAAACGGTTGTCTTTGTCTCCACACACAAACTTTCACCCGCTCCCCAAAAAACCTCTACTTTCCTTCATCCATGCTCTTCTACATTCTCACCAGATATGAAAAACCTACCTTTTTCTCTGTCATCTCCAACCACTATAGAAAAACTCCATTCAACCACCATCCCTTTTATCTTTCCACCTTTTCATTATCTCCTGCGCCATATGGATGAAAAGCTACCTAAACCACCAGATCTAACAGTATCTACTACTCCGTTAATCTTCTCTTCTACACCCAAATAGTACGCTACATCTAATCTCTGATGATTTCTACCAGTATTGTATCCATGTATGCTCTAGCTTTCGAATGTTGCTCGGCTAGCTACAAATTCTTAATTTGATTGCAAATCAAGGTAACTCATAGTAAGGTACTCATTCTCATTAGGTAAGGTATTACTACATCTTGAAATTCATAAGAAAGGCTCTAGTGCAATTTATGTATATTTTATTTCTTACATTGTCTTTTGGTTATTTGTTCAAACATATGGTAGTATTTGGATGATAATAATGTACACAGTTTCATTGTAATTCATAGATGTGTATGATAATCTATGTCCAAATGAATATGATAGTTCACATTTTGAGCTAGATTTATCATTGTTTTAACATTGCTTTGGAAGATGTGTGCAAAAAGTTTAAAAATTTAGTACACAGTAGGTAGTTGTTTCTTAAAAATATAAGATATAATCTTATATTACCTTATAGCAAGCAAAATATAATTTTGCATTAGGGAATTTGATCTTCTATCGCAAAATGCTACCAAATCCTGTATTTGCTTGCTTCTGACAAAGTACAAAATGATGTCTTTCCTTTTTATGTTTAACCAATATAATTTTAGCAAAGGTTGAGGTAAATTCATTTTTTTTAAAATGAGTTGTCAAATATTTAAGTGTTTATTATTTTTCGCCTTCAGCCTTCCACAATATTAATCCGAATTTGCTTTCTTTACTGTAAAATGAATAGGTGCAAATTGATGTTTTCATTTTTTGTATTAATTGGACTTCTATGTCCGACTTAATGATTAGGGCAGTCGTGGGTTCCACATTAAGTAATAGTCTTTCTTTTTTCACCATCAAGGGAGAACTGGAATATAGTGGAGTTGCTACCTTCACTACCATTCTTTTTAACATCTGTGTTGTGAGGTATTACCATTAAACATGTCTCCTTATTTTGACTCTCACATATGTTTATTTCCCCCCTTTATTTGTGAATTGCTTCATAATTTAATAAGGAAATAGCAGGAAATAAATATGGTTTTCCTATAGTTATTGTTTGTTTAGCTTCTTTGGCATTGACAGTATTGATGGGAAAGTGTATTCAAACTTTTTTTTTTACTTATTGGCTTAGGCCACTATTTATCTTCTTAGATTTGTTGTTATTATAAACTTTCTGGGTGTTGTGTATGCATGTTGGTTTATTTTCCGCTATCTTTGTCCATTTGTTTGTGATAGCTTGTGCACATTGATTTATATGTTTGTGCTAATTTACATTTGTATAGGATTCTTCCTTGGATACCAGTAGAAAAACGATGTTCCATTGTATATATTGATTTCTTTATATGGTGTTTTAATGCATATTTATTTTACGTATTTGAGTCTTGCAAGTTAAAAAATATGATAATTTATTTTCTCATTTTAATACAAATTATTATGCTTCGTAACTACAATAACAATGCAAAGTCAATAGCATTCCTTTGCATGTAAGTGTCAATTATTATTATTAAGTCAATGCATGAAAAAATTGTTGTATTTATATCAGGAGAGAAAATCCTCTGTACCCAATTTTCTTTGTACCCTGTACCCAACCAATCAGCCACCCCTGATTTTCACTTTATGAAATTAAATCAGAAAAAGAAAAAAGGACTTAATTGCAAAATAGGTGAAAATCAGGGGGTGCTGATTGGTTGGGTACAAGGGTACATAGAAAATTGGGTACAGGCGATTTGAACACATCTATCAATGGATGAATTTCACTATTTTTTAATATTATAACCCGTCGATGTATTTCAACAGTTGGTCCACCATGAGTTGCTTCATGTGGATATAAGGCAATTTTTTTCTTATATTTCCCTCAGTTGTAAACTTCCCATTTATTGTGCAGTATAGTGCAAAGGATTGGGCCCTCCTTAGTAATCTGATTTTGTCTTCGTAATAATTAAAAACAAATAGTAAACTGCCTTGGAAAGTTGATAGGATCTCATAATTTTATGGTGAAACTATGACATACTGTCGATATTATGCCTATCAAGAATGAATACGTCGTGCCAACTCCTGCTTCGCTTAATTTTTTGTCCATGTGTTGATTTAGTTGTTATTTTTATAGTTAGTTACATGAGAGAAATGAACAATTGAGCATACTACAAAGAGAATGTTTTTTCTTTTTTGATAAACTTCAAATTTCCAACCTATTGCCCATGTACACATCTACGAGCTATATAAAAATTAAAGCATATTTTGGCATTTCTTTTTGTGTTTTTATTTATTATCCATCCCTAAAACACGGTTATACACATGTATTTCATTGCTACGAACTTTTGGTAGCTTACATACCCATCCCCCCGACTACAATTGAGGTAACCAATTAATTTTTTGTAAAGGTTTGATCTTGCTGATTTTTGAAGTTTGTCAAATAAAATGCTATCTTCAGATAAATTTACATGTAATGTACAATCCTTTGATTCTCCATCTTTTCATGATCCAAACCATGTCTTCTTCGTAGTTATCATTAGACTTAATGTACATCAATTGTGTTTATAATCTGTTTGTATTTCCTCTAAAATGATTAACATGTATTCGTAATTAAACATGGATCTCAACCGTAGGGAATGGCAGTACCATGGAGGTTACTGCTCATTCCACTTTCATAGTTTTTTATTTATGGAAATTGTATTCAGAATGTTTAACTTCAAAATTTGGAGTTGGTTGCTAGAAATTTTAACCAAACAATACTATTTCTTACAATTATGAACCAATGTTCAACATGTGTGATGCATTCTGAAATAATATGAAAATATTTCTTTAGGTTTTCAGATATCCTTTATGTTCAAAATTTGGAAGTCATTTATCTCATATGGAAACATTCTTAGCTAACTCGAGTTTTAAGAAATAAAATCTTTCATGTATTTTTATTATTAACATAATTCTTCTGATTTCCCCATTTTAACCGCTTGAAAGTGTTAATGAACCTGCCATAACCTTATTCTAAGATGGCAAGCTAACCTTCCATAAACAATAGTAGCCACCTTCGTTTTAGGTTAATGGATAGCGAGTTATTCTAAATACAACATGTTCCACCTAACATGCATGTTGCACTCCATATAATTGATTTGTAAGTTATTGAATGCTTGTTATTTCTTTGTTTGTTTTTTCAGTAGGTTCATTGAAAATCTCATTTAATTGCTATATAACTATTTCCTTTTACCAACTTTTTTAACATAAGCATAAACTAAAACACAAGAGTTTATAGTTTTATGTGTTATGAAAATTGAGTATATACGGAAGCGCAAAAAACAGGATCTAGATTTGCCAATTGAACACCAATCTAATCTGATAGCAATTATTCTATTACATCAACAACATAGTAAATAACTATAACAGAGAAATAAAGAGACACAATATTTATACTGGTTCCACTATCATCATAGTGTACGTCCAGTCCAAAAGGGAGAGATTTTATTCCACATGAGAGAATTACAAGAGATTACAAAATAAGAGTTTACATATCCAAACCTCAATCAGGTTTATCAAGAAGAGACACCATTGGGGATCATTGGCTCCAAGCCAGGATGGGTTTACACTAAAGTCTACCCCTCAATATATAGCCAGTGCAAATCTATGTG
Organism: Allium sativum; assembly: GCA_030737875.1. Taxonomy (NCBI): domain Eukaryota; kingdom Viridiplantae; phylum Streptophyta; class Magnoliopsida; order Asparagales; family Amaryllidaceae; genus Allium; species Allium sativum. The sequence continues at coordinate 20,313,461 of JASFAX010000025.1, forward strand.
AGTCATCAATTAAATTACCAACATATGGTAATAATATAATGGAGGCAAATTACCATAACAACAAAAGTGCAAACAAAGGAAGTAAATCAATCTGTTTCTTTAACATAGATGGAAGAAATTAATCCCTTCATTTATTTCTCTGTCATCTCATCAAATGCAATCAATGCATTCCCATTATAAAAATATTTACTTTCCATTCTTTGCAAATTTGCTCTAATCAATTTGTGATTTTGTATCACCAAATTTAACACTCCACCTTGATGCAAAATCACATATCTGCAACACCCCATCTCCAATCAAATTCTCTTCACAACATAAAACTCTTCAACAGAACCCCACCTTTAATCAAAATCTCACAACGAGATACACCAAAAAATGAATATTTACCAAATGGTTTCCAGCAAAGCCACCCCCATCACACAACTATTAACAAGCTCAGACTACGTCCCCGCCCGCCAACAAATGTTGCAAATATCCAAAATAACAAAGAAGGCAGACACCAAAGTAATCTCAACACCGCCAAGACCAAAATTTAATTCTCTCAATTAAAACCATTACAAACACAAACCCACCGCCTGCCAAAGATGCATCTTCCCCTCGAAATGCACCACGCAACACTAACTATCTAAAAGTGCATGTAATACCACAAGGATCTCCACCTTGTGGATTTTCTGCATCGACACCCGTCTATCACTTGATCTGATCTCCTTCCTCGATCACTCTGGATCCCTCGAGCATCATCAACGTGAAGACCCCTGTCTAAACCACAATGATCTTTGTCTCGACACCCGTCTATCACTTGACCTGAGCTCCTTTCCTGATCATCATGGATCCCTCGAGCATCATCAACATGAAGACCCCTGTCAGAAACATGATCAAAACTTCCCAAATCCAATAGCCCCTTCAACACGGTAAACTCCACATCACGTCAAAGTTCCTAGATTGGAACACTCTTCACTCTCAACATAATCTCGTCCACCAAAGTCTTCCGTTTCTGCTAAAATAGTAATAGTATAATCACCAGTGAATCTACCAACCTTTGTAAAAATAATTGATGCACAATTTAAAACAAATAGCCTCGCTCTGATACCAATCTGTTATGAAAATTGCGCCTTTGCGGAAGACCAATAAGCAGGATCTAGATCTGCAAATTGTACACCAATCTAATCTGATAGCAATTATTCTATTACATCAACAACATAGTAAATAACTATAACAGAGAAATAAAGAGACACAATATTTATACTGGTTCCAATATCATCATAGTGTACGTCCAGTCCAAAAGAGAGAGATTTTATTCCACATGAGAGAATTACAAGAGATTACAAAATAAGAGTTTACATATCCAAACCTCAATCAGGTTTAACAAGAAGAGACACTATTGGGGATCACTGGCTCCAAGCCAGGATGGTTTACACTAAAGTCTACCCCTCAATATATAGCCAATGCAAATCTATGTGAGTCATCAATTAAATTACCAACATATGGTAATAATATAATGGAGGAAAATTACCATAACAACAAATGTGCAAACATAGGAAGTAAATCAATCTGTTTCTTTAACATAGATGGAAGAAATTAATCCCTTCATTTATTTCTCTGCCATCTCATCAAATGCAATCAATGCATTCCCATTATAAAAATATTTACTTTTCATTCTTTGCAAATTTTCTCTAATCAATTTTTGATTTTGTATCACCAAATTTAACATTATGGTATATTGGTTCTTTACATAATTAACACATATTGGTTTATGGGGTAGACATTCAAATTAAAAAAAAATGTTACAAATAACAGTGTATTAGAAATCATGATTTTAACAATACTTGCATGTACATTGGAAAAAATTATAATCACACTTTGTTGAGCATTTTAAGCATTATTTCCATGGTGATGCTTTTTCAGCCATACCGAATTATTTTTTTGTTGGAATGGAACTCTCTTAACATAGCATGGGTTGCCCTTATGAATAAATCTCAATGTTCTTTAATTTTTCATTCAAGAATAAATTTCAAGATTAGGTTCTTGTCTGGATTATGGATCCAATTTGCAAGTGGTGACCTAATACTATATAGCCTGTGGAATGTGAAGTTCTTTGTATCCCAAATGCTAAATCATAGCGGTATCCTTAATTGGTACATTAAAATTGTTTGAATTTAATATTTCTTCGTAGTGAACTAAGACTTCAAATGTACCAAACAATTTAAATTTTTCATGTGCAAAACGTTCTTCAGGTTTAATACATGTTATGGTATGCACTGTTGATTATAATGCATGAATAAATAAAAATAACATACATAGGTGGTCATTAACACCCAGCCAATTATGAGCTTCAAATTTAAAGTTATATGTGTAAGCAGTGACATTCTTTTCTTATTTATCATAAATAATTGAAGTATCTATTTGCATATATACACAGATATTTATTTATTTATGTGCATATGAATATATGTTTATTTATGTTTGGTGATTGCAAGTTTGGGACATAATTAAGATTTTAAGGACGAAATATTTTGAGAAGTTTAATATGTGCTTATATTATGAATGCCTTGATTATCTTAATTGCAAGCTAGTTGCTTGCATGGAGGCAGTTATTATCATGAAGCGTGGGACTATAAGGATGCTTGCCTAGATTATTTTTAGAAAGGTATGTAAAAAGGGCTGGATCAGGTCTAAAGAAAGCAACTTTATCTATAAATTAATGATGTTTTTTCATATTTCTTAGACAATATGCTTACGTATATTGTAAGTTTGTGTTTTGGTATATTTATTTGTTAACCTCTATACAGACAAATTGCTATTATGCAGCATAATTTGCATTGTTAACATCTGAATGATTTCATTCATTATTAACATTTTTTTTAAAACACATGACTTTAAAAAAAATCAAGGACCAGGTGAAGTACTTCAATTAATCTACTGTCATAACTATATCTTTACTATTTTGTTATCAACGGAGATACATAAGCATGAGCTGGGCATAATTAATGGTTCATCATATCAAACTACTCCTACTGTTCCAATGCTTTTGGTTTAGTTGTATTTTAGCAATATCTTGATTCATGTCGTTACAGGAAATGATTTATAACTGGAGACGAGCAATATATGTTAATTCAAATTCCAACTTCCTTCCATTTTTCTTCAATTAAATATATGCTATTATAATTTTGGGGTAATTAATGTTATGAAAAACATGGTATAGTCAATGTGGAATGTTTTATGTGAAGGTAATTTATCCGTGGCATTTTCATTTCTCGTTGAGTTAAACAAAGAATAACTTAAGTCCGTACTCTCAATTCAATAGTTTTGCAAATTTCGGCTTCTTGAATAATTCGCTTTTTGCTTCTAAATTTTTTCCCTTATCGTTATTTTTCTAATGTCAAATTTTGATTCTTATTAAAAAATTAAAACATAATTTGCATGCTCATAGTTACATAAGTTCCCATACACGTATTTTTTATTTCTGGTTAGTTCTGTCGCCTAAAATCAAATACATTTACGCACTCTTTATACTTCCAAAGAAATATTATAAAAACATATTATTGATTTGACACTTCTTTACGAGTATACAAACAAATACAATGCAACTACATTTATTTTGCAATGCCCGTGCGCGAAGCACGGGTGCACACTAGTTAGTGATAAATAGCAAGGATAGTCCTCTAGCCCTTTGCTACACTAATCAATGTAGATTATACTTTGTTTGTTGATTGGGAGGCAGTCAAACTCAAGTTTAATCAGATTAAATCTCTCAGGTTAATATTTCATTTTGGTACAATCACATACGCATTGGTAAAAAAAACGATCATGGTGACTTAGCAAATCTAGGCTATATATATATATATATATATACACACACACACACAACATGTCATAGGATAGGAGGGAAAGGTTGCATTTCTTTGAAAAGATTGAAATGTTAAGGCTATATATATTTGTCTTTACAGCTAGTCTAGTTCTCTGCATGTAGCAATGTACAAGCCATGTGCACTTTGAAAATGGGATACTTGATGCCAAGTAAATTTCATAAATAAATTATGCACTACATTGCACATGCTGCAAGTATAACCACTAATAACTTGCTTTGTTAATGCTTACATAAGTTATTCATTAATTTATACATAAGTCTAAACAACAGAGTAAACATATTATAAAAGGTTTTGCATATATACATTCACAAATTGCTATAGATTATAACAATATATTTATATATATATCAAAGATTTATATAAACAAAAAAATTGATTACTCTATGTTTTGTTAATTATTTAAATGCAACAAAAGTGTTAAATAACATTCCCTTATATGTATATATATATAATCGTACCAAAACAGAGTTAATATAAACACAATGATTTTAATATAATTGATTATTCAGAATTTTCTATAATATTTATATCCAATATTATCTATGTATTTTACAAGAGTTTAAAAATAATAATAATTAAAATATCAACAAATATAACAAAACATTATTCACTACATATATACAATGGTTAAAAATATTTTTGACCATATATGTATATTCTTGGAATTTTCTTCAGTTTATTATTCAAAAATTTACTTATATTTAAATCGATAACTAAATTAATCCATAATAAACTGTATTATAAAATCAATCAAAAACTGGGACGTTACAAGGAACTTAAAAAAATCTATTCCACAAAAGAAGGGATTATAGTAGAAATCCCTAAACATGAAAACCCTAAATTTCTGAAATTACGAACTTTAAGCAACGAAGTTAGGTAAACTTACTAATAGGAGGTAGTTGACAATAAAAGGAGGCCATTGAAGTTAATGTTAAAGGAAAGTTTCGATTTTTGGCCTAAAATGAAAGGGGGAATATCATATTTGCTAAAAATAGAAAGAAAGTGAAAATGAGGAAAGAAGGAGAGGGTCTGAAGGGTTTATACCCTTCTAGGCGTTATCCCAAATAACGCTTACTAGCGTTATCTAGGATAACGCTACTATATAAATGTTAAAGCGTAATCCTAGATGACGCTTTTGAAAGAAATGAAATTAATTGGCGGCGTCTAGGATGCCGGCAGTTCACTATAAAGTGGCCTAAATCTGTAATTAGTTTTAAAACTGGCATATTTCAGTTATAACTTCTCAAAAGAGGCATAAACCAAAAAAAATTCCTAATTAAATAAGTTATTGGAAGGAGAGAGAAAAGAGAATATATGGTGGAAATAGGGAGGGATATAGGAGTGCTGCACTATTTAGGGTGCTCTTGATCTTATATATGAATATATGCATACATGCAGTTGCATATTAGTTAGGTTAACAAAATAGTGAATATGCTTAACTTAGATTAGGAAATGGATACTGAAACACTAATAGAGGTTAATAAAGTTAATAACAACTAAATTAAGGTTGGATTTCATTTAAATTATTTATTAAATGAAAATTGTATACAAAGTATGGATTATGTAAATTAAGATAACATCATATTTATATTGATAATAAATTTTATATGAAGGAGTGGCATAATGAAATATAATGTCTAAGAGAGGTATGAAGTGTTAAAATAGAAAATGATGAAGTAAAAATCGTGCTAAAGAGAAAAATGATCGAAATTTTGAATTATGAAAAATGAGAATTTTTACGTATACTTGTCCACTGGTGGTCTCCATTGGTCTACCTATGATCGTTTATTTTTCCAGCATGTACATGGACAAACTAGACAAATTTTACTCCAGTAAGGCCTATACGAATAGTTGTTAAATAACATATTAGGTTTTTAATGATGTTTTAGCGTCTTTAACATATTGACATGTACTTCATTGATTGTGCATTAGTCACGAACCTAGATGAACACATTTCAGTGAATTTTGGATTTCGTTACATTAGGGTCATCTTCCGTTCGACATCTTCTTTGAAACTTTTGTTTCTTTCCTGACAATGTATAGCTGCTTCATGGAGACTAGTTTGCCTCATATAGCTTCCTTTAGAGTCTCTTTAGCTTAAAAGGAATATAGCTTATGATGTTTTGTTATATAAGTAATGAAATATATACATTTATATATACATTGTGTGTGATGTGACAAAAAATCTAATAAACATACTAAGTGTATGTTTATGTTATCAATGAAGTTAACTGATAATAAAATATGTACACACTTGGTGTGTATCTGTATTATATTTAGATCACTGTTTTAGAAATCGAAAGTATCACCTGGTATCATCCGTAATGTCATTTATGTCTCTTTCCAAAATGAAACAATAAATCTTGTTTTGAATTTATCGACCAAGATATTGCAATATCAACCTATATTATTTTTTTGAGAAATATGGCGAACCTTAAGATCATAATATACATTGATACTCACTTAAGTAAACCTCATGCCGTGTGTCTATCCCGCTTTGTTTAGTCATCACACATGGATGCTTAACGTCCAGCTCCTAAAGTGGTTTGCAGCAGGTTTCGAACCTGCCCACACACAGTGCTTTGATTCTCATCTCCGGACACCCAAACCACCCAAGCTACGAACGGTGGGTGTATCAACCTATATGTTGATCAAGATGAGATATTAAAAGTGGAAATTCTGTAGAAGTCCTTATTTCCAGCTTTGTTATGAGCGACATCCCTTCCTAAAGTTTATTACAAAGCATGTAACACCCAACTTCCGTTAAGTTAACTCACAATGGGAATGCCTTAACTTCAGTGGAATGTTATAAGTAAACAAAACAAAAATTTACAAGACAGATATGTAAAGTAGTACTTCAAAAATTTATAACTTTATTTTAGCAGAAACAGAAATAAGTTTGGTTACATCACAATACCAAAACCCAAGTACACAAATATCAGTCTTATACAAAATCCTTCCGAATGCATAATTTTAACGCCATAATCCCTAACAGAGAATGACATAAATAGGTAGAATCAAAGCCAAAAAATATTTCAAGCACTTCAAGTAGATGGAACCTGAATCAATCTCTTATGTTTCCACGTTGAGAACCGAGGGAGGGGGGGACGGAAGAAAAAAGGGAGAAACAAGCTATGTCAGACATAAGTCTGGTGAATCCAGTGACTTTCAGCATATAAACAGATAATAGTATCATGACATGTAAATAAAACTGGATGAGAGATAACCATAACAGGAGTAGCAGGTTAACAGAAGAGACATAATGATATTGGCTAAACTAAGCTTCTTACTTGGTTTTTCACTTCTCTGCACAAATACAAGTATAACAGAATTAGGTGTTGTCCTAATATCTAAACAGAAAACAGAACGATCTCTTCAGAAACACGATGCTAGTAATGGGCCTTTACCACCCAAACAGAGATAGATGGTTTCAGAAACAGAATGCTAGTAATGGGCCTTTACCACCCGAACAGAGACAGACGGTTTCAGAAACAGAAGCAGAAACGGAATCAGAGACGAAAACAGAATATTCCCTATGGAAACATAATGTTAGAATTAGGTGTACATTAGTAATGGGCCTTTACCACCCTAACAGACGGTACCATAGAAACAGACATGTGTTACCACCCCAACAGAAACAAACGGTACCCCAACAGAAACAGACAGAACTAAGTGTACCCTAAATTCTACCCCAATCGATCGGCTCCCTAATAAATAAATACCCTGCGCCTGCCCCACAGAGGGGTGTATCACTCCTTAAAGTGGCAACCTATAGACACAGACCTATTTACAGGTGTCACGGTGTCTTACATCCTCAGAGCAGACCGGATCCATGCACGCACATGACCCGGTTGGAGTGCGCCATCAACACCCCTTGCCATTATCAGAGTGAACCTCTTACAATTAGCTTAGTAAGCGTGCCCTGGACCCCTACCTAGTGTTGGTTCATAGTTTTGATACCAGAAAGGGTTACTGACTAATATGGGTCCCAAACAACAAATGACACAAGTAATTACCCCTCCTAACCTTGTGTCCCCAGACTAATAGATTTCAGATTAATTTGCTTATAGATTTCAGATATACAAAGTTCAGATTAACTATTTCTTAGATCATACATACAAGTTAACAAGTTTTCAGACTAACAGATCAGATATATAGATTAACAAGTTTTCAGACTAATGGATCAGATATACAGATTAACAGACTTACAGATTATTTCACTTTACCTTGTATTGGATCTACAAATTTTCAAATGGGTTTATTTGATTCATCAGTCCAGTTGTTTTAACCTTATCCACCCAACACGTTTTAGGCATCATATTTATCCTAGGTTTGCATTAATTAAATATTAATGCACATACCTCTCACATTAGGTCAGTAGCTTGTGGCCGCTGGATGTGCCGGGCGGTTCCGGGCAGACTTCTGCCACAAGCCAAACCTAACCACGTGTCTAAGCATCTTTATGCCTACGACCTCTCACATTAGACTGATAGTTTGTAGTTGTTGGCTAAGCCAGTTGGGTCCGGGCAGGCATCTACCGTAAACAAAGTCTAACCTCGTGTCTCAGCATTCTTATTTTAGCTAAAGTATTCATTCACAGATTATGTCAATATCAGACTAATTATGCCAATTCAACAAATAAACTTCTTTACAAGTTACAACATATTATCTAAAGTTCAATTAACATGTTTTGCTCGAATTTAGATCGAGCCTACAGATTTTCATACCCCAAGTTACCATATTCAGGTTTTGCAGATTTAGCAGATTAGGCAATTTAACAGATTTAATCATCCCTTAAACTTCTATTAACAAACCTCGCTTAATCATAAAATTAAGCCTAATTTTATGTGCTCAAATTATGGTCATAATTCACAATATAACATATGCCCCAAATTTCTAGTTAAATTTACATTGTACAGAATACTCTTCAAAAACCCCAAATCATGATATACAATATGAATTATGCCAAATTATAGCCTTTCATTTCAGCGTATGTCAAATATCCAAAATCCCCATTTTGGCGTATTCACAATTAATAGTTATCCTATTTTAATATAGATCTTTTACGCCTAAATCATATATCCTTTTTTTTTTCTTCCAAGTCACAGATCATCATATAAAATATGCCCCAAAATCTAGATCTTAAATTACAACAGGTATTATGTCTTCAAAATCAGATCTTGAATTATAACATGCATCATGTTCCCAAATTACAAGTCATATGTTTTCATACAATAATTCTCCTTCTTCCAAATCATAAACCATCATATATAGTATGCTTAGATCTAAATCTTAAATTACAACATATGCCCTTTTTCTTAAATCAGTCACAAATTAGTCATGTCCAATTATGCGTCATTCATTATTTTCCCCAAATTTAGCGTTCGTGCGTCAATCTCTTATGAGATTTGGCTCAGGCTCGTGGTAGCCTGACTATAGAATAGAAGGAAGGAAGAGATACATAATAGTTACAATAAGATAGATCTACACGAAAAAACAGATCTGATAAACAGGAATAAGATAGATCTACACAGAAAAACAGATCTGACAAACAGGAATATACATAATCTTCAATTCAGATTTATAACCATGTCAAGATCATAATTAAATTTCATATCTGAAAATAATTGTACTCACCTTGGTTGGATTCTAAAAGAAAAAGGGTTGTAGTTGTTCTCTTTTAATCCTATTCAGATTGGAATAAGAAGGAGCACTTGTTCTAGCTTAGGCTTCAGCAGAGTAATAACGCCATTGATTTATATTAATATGAATTAGGACAGAGTATAGGCGTAATGAAATTGTGTGGAGAGAAAGTGAGGTTTGGGGGAGTTTAAATAGCTTAGGAGCAACGAATCTGGTCAGAACCGGCGTCTTAATACAGAAAAACAAATCTGTCCATGGATCTAGAAAAGGGGGGAGGCCGACCCCCAGGTCGACCCCATGGTCAACCTGTTCTACCCAAGTTGACCCCCTGGTCGACTTGGTTCCTGGACGGTAATTTTCCCATCCAGCCCGGGTGTGTGATTTTCATTTTGAAACTTTGAATTTGAATTCAGGCTGGTTTTTATTTCAAATTCCTGAAACTTCTAAGTGTCATAACTTCTTCATACAAAGTACGATTTATGCAATCTCAGACTCTATCTCAAGCAGAATTCCAAGACAAACGTAATGGCGTAACCCATTCCCCTTAATTATTCTCTTAAAAATTAATTATACTATGTTTTGCTTCTTTTATGTTTACAGAAAATACAGGGTGTTACATTCCCCCCTCCTTAAAGGATTTCGTCCCCGAAATCTTCAAGTTAAGAAGAAGGTGTCCTACCATCCAATCACTCATCTACTCAACCATCATCCACAAGCATCCATTGTCCTTAGAAAACTTCTAATGTTGTATAAACATATGCAAAAGTGTGTGTATATATCTCTTATCTAATGCAAAGATCAGGCGGTCTACTGATTCAGTTGACCTCCTCGATGCGAATTATGTTAGTGCCATGAGTCCAATTATGTATGCAAGAAATCCTATTTTTACACATCATTTCTATATGAGTGCATAACCATTCATCCAAATGCAACATCCATGTGGTGAGTCAATCATTTTGCATCCACAAAAATTGAAAAAATGCACACACATCCATATGCAATATAAGAGTGTTTTTGAGCCGATCTATTGCCTAGTGTGTGTATATGCAACCACGAGCAACCACTAGCAACCACTTGCATCCACTTGCAACCATCAAACATAACATGTCTCAAACACATGTTTTCACCCATTAGTTTCTACCTAAAGGTCGAAGAATCGACCGATAGGATACTGCCGAGTGATAGAAGCAAGTACAAAGATTCTGTTCTCATTAGGCATCGGTTAAGAGAATAAATCCCTAAGTATAACCCCGAAGACCGAAATCAACATCATATTGACACTCAGAGAATTACTCCCATTAAACAATGTCAAAACTGGAAATCTACTTCACTCTTCGAGTAAAAACCACTATCCTTTTCAGAAATATTAAGATACTCACAGATTACTGGTATAGATCAGATTATCAAATGATTCTTAGGAAACTAAGCATGATATATCCCACAAAAACCCAGAATGTATGCATCATAGTCAACTTAACGCCCAACACAGATGCCCTCAAACCCTAACTTATCACAAACAGATGAGTTGTAACCCTTATGGGGATTGATACTATAGCCGGATCAGAAACAAGACTAGTATTAATGTGCAGAGTCTCAATTACTGAATCAAAATGCCAAAATCAAAGAGAGTTTTAACTTAATAATCAGATAAGGAAATTAATCCTTCTATAAAAATTATCCTATCTCTACCCTATCTGCCAGTCACATGAGCATTCGCCTTCCCTCCAGAAGTAGGTTTTGCCCTCTGCCCTTGCCCACGTTTCTTCAGACAGTCCCTAATGAAGTGTCCCATTTCTCCGCAGTTGAAGCAAGCGCCCTTCCTCTTTTTGCAATCCTTATTCATATGAGTTAAGCTTTCACAAGTAAAGCAATTTTTCTTTTTCTTATCTTCAGACTTTTCATTCTTCTTTTGTGTTTCCTTTTTGGGCCACTCTTTCTTGTTCAATGGTCCTTCGAGCTTTTCTTCTTTCTTCTCACTTTTGGCTTCCTCTTCATGCATTAACGCCATGTCAACCTATTTCTCAAAGGTAGCCCCCATAGGAATGTGGGTCATAGAGAACCTGTGTAGTGGCTCATTCAAATCATTAACGAATCTCAGGGCTTTCTTCTCAGGTGTGTTCACAAGTCTAAGCTGAATCTCGCCAACTGATTGAACTTGTTGACGTACTCCTTCACTGATGAATTCCCTTGCTTCAATGCTAAGAACCTCTCCACGTATAAATTATCTTCCGCTCGTGAGAGGAATTTCATCTTGAACCTATTCTGAAATCCATCATTGTCTCTACCGGACGCTCTCCATTCATGACCTCCCACCAAAATGAGGCTTTGTCCTTCATTAACCAAGTAGCTAACTGGACCTTCCTTCCATCTGCTATCTCGAAGATACCCACATCCTTAAACCAATTTCGAGCCTCAACAAACGTCTCTGATCCGTGAAAAGGTTTCCCGTCCATTGCCCGAAAGTATTTGCATATCTTCGAAAAAGTATCAAAGTAGGGAGGGGGAGGAGGAGGAGGAGGAATGTCTGCTGGGCCTGCGGCGGTGGCCCTAGCCTCTAGATAGCTTCTGAACCAAGTTGGTATCGGTATGCCCTCGGGTATCTCGGGTAACCCAGACATGTTGAAAAGAAAATGAAGAGATTCAAAACGGAGAATCCGAAAGATAGATATATGGCTTTTGGGTATTATGTTTTTCAAAATAAACTTTACTTTTGAAAATACTTCCTTTTTAAAACCTTTTCAAAAACTTTTTATCAAATCTGGTAACCTTTAGATCTGATACCAAGTGTAACACCCCACTTCCGTTAAGGTCACTCACAAAGGGAATGCCTTAACTACAGTGGAACATTATAAGTAAACAGAACAGAAATTTACAAGACAGATATGTAAAGTATTACTTGAAAATTTTATAACTTTATTTCAGCAGAATCAGAAATAAGTTTGGTTACATCACAATACCAAAACCCAAGTACACAAATATCAGTCTTGTACAAAATCCTTCAGAATGCATAACTTTAACGCCATAATCCCTAACAGAGAATGCCATAAATAGGTAGAATCAAAGCCAAGCAATATTTCAAGCACTTCTAGCACTTTAAGCAGATGGAACCTAAATCAGGCTCCTATGTTTCCACCCTGAGAACCTAAGGGAGGGGGAAACGGAAGAAAATGGGCGAAACAAACTAGGTCAGACATAAGTCTGGTGAGTCCAGTGACTTTCAGCATATAACGAATAGCAGTATCATGACATGTAAATAAAACTGGATGGGAGATAACCATAACAGGAGTAGTAGGTTAATAGAAGAGACAGAATGATATAGGCTAAACTAAGCTTCTTACTTGGTTTTTCACTTCTCTACACTAATACTAGTATAACAGAATTAGGTGTTGTCCTAATATCTAAACAGAAAAAAGAACGATCTCTTCAAAAACACGATGCTAGTAATGGGCCTTTATCACCCGAACAAAGACAGACGGTTTCAGAAACAAAATGCTAGTAATGGGCCTTTACCACCCGAACAGAGACAGACAGTTTCAGAATCAGAAGCAGAATCAGAGACGGAAACAGATTATTCCCTATGGAAATAGAATGTTAGAATATGGTATACACTAGTAATGGGCCTTTACCGCCCCAACAGACGGTACCACACAGAAATAGACAGGTGTTGCCACCCCAACAGAAACAGACGGTACCCCAATTGAAACAGACAGAACTAAGTGTACCCTAAATTCTACCACAAGCGATCGACTCCCTAATACATAAATACCCTGTGCCGGCCACATAGAAGGGTGTATCACTCCCTAAAGTGGCAACCTATGGACACAGACCTATTTACAGATGTCAAAGTGTCTTACATCCTCGGAGCAGATCGGATCCATGCACGCACATGACCCAGTTGGAATGCGCCATCAACACCCCTCGCCATTATCAGAGTGAACCTCTTACAATTAGTTCAGTAAGCATTCCCTGGACCCCTACCTAGCGTTGGTTCATAGTTTTGATACCAGAAAGGGTTACTGACTAACATAGGTCCCAAACAATAGATGACACAAGTAATTACCCCTCCTAACCTTGTGTCCCCAGACTAACAGATTTCAGATTAATTTGCTTACAGATTTCAGATATACAAAGTTCAGATTAACTAGTTCTCAAACCAGACATACAAGTTAACAAGTATCCAGACTAACAGATCAGATATATAGATTAGCAAGTTTTTAGACTAACGGATCAGATATACAGATTAATAGACTTACTGATTGTTTTTCCTAACCTTGTATTGGGTCTACAGATTTTCAAACGGCTTTATTTGATTCATCAGTCCAGTTGTTTTAACCTTTACCACCCAACACGTTTTAGGCATCATATTTATCCTAGGTTTGCATTAATTATAAACTAATGCACAGACCTCTCACATTAGGTCGGTAGCTTGCGGCCGCTGGATGTGCCGGGCAGTTTCGAGCAGATTTCTACTACAATCCAGACCTAGCCTTGTGTCTAACCATCTTTATGCCTACGACCTCTTACATTAGACTGACAATTTGCGGTTGCTGGTTAATCCGGTTGGGTCCGGGCAAGCTTCTACTACAAACAGAGCCTAACCTCATGTCTTAGCATTCTTATTTTAGTTAAAGTATTCATTCACAGATTATGTCAATCTCAGGCTAATTATGCCAATTCAACAAATTAACTTCTTTACAAGTTACAGCAGATTATCCAAAGTTCTATTAACATGTTTTGCTCAATTTTAGATCGAGCCTACAGATTATCATACCCCAATTTACCTTATTCAGTTTCAACGGATTTAGAAGATTAGGCAATTTAACAGATTTAATCATCCCTTAAAATTCTATTGACAAACCTCGCTTAATCATAAAATTAATCCTAATTTTATGTGCTCAAATTATGGTCATATTTCACAATATAACATATGCCCCAAATTTCTAGTTAAATTTACATAGTACAAAATACTCTTCAAAAACCCCAAATCATGATATACAATATGAATTATGCCAAATTATAGCCTTTCATTTCAGCGTATGTTAAATATCCAAAATCCCCATTTTGGCATATTCACAATTAATAGTTATCCTACTTTAATATAATTCTTTTATGCCTAAATCATATATCCTTTTTTTTTCTTCCAAGTCATACATCGTCATATAAAATATGCCCCCAAATCTAGATCTCAAATTACAAAATGTATTAGGTCCTCAAAATCAGATCTTGAATTATAACATGCATTATGTTCCCAAATTACAAGCCATATGTTGTCATAAAATAATTCTCCTTCTTCCAAATCATAAACCTTCATATATAGTATGCTTAGATCTAAATCTTAAATTACAACATATGCTCTTTTTCTTAAATCAATCACAAATTAGTCATGTCCAATTATGCGTCATTCATTATTTTCCCCAAATTTATCATTCGTGCATCAATCTCTTATGAGATTTGGCTCAGGATCGTGGTAGCCTGGCTATAGAACAGAAGGAAGGAAGAGATACAGAATAGTTACAATAAGATAGATCTACATGGAAAAGCAGATCTGATAAACAGGAATAAGATAGATCTACACAGAAAAACAGATCTGATAAACAGAAATATACATAATCTCCAATTCAAATTTATAACCATGTCAAGATCATAATTAAATTTCATATCTAAAAATAACTGTGCTCACCTTGGTTGGATTCTAAAAGTAAAAGGGTTATAGTTGTTCTCTTTTAATCCTATTCAGATTGGAAGAAGAAGGAGCACTTGTTCTAGCTTAGGTTTCAGTAGAGTAACGACGCAATTGATTTATATTAATATGAATTAGGACAGAGTATAGGCATAATGAAATTGTGTGGAGAGAAAGTGAGGTTTGGGGTGTTTAAATAGCTTAGGAGCAACGAATCTGTCCACGGATCTGGAAAAGGGAGGGAGGTCGACCCCATGGTCGACCTGTTCTACCCAGGTTGAAACACCCCACCTCCGTTAAGGTCACTCACAAAGGGAATGCCTTAATTTTGGTGGAGGTTTATAAGTAAAAGACATAGATAAAACACAAGACAGATATAAACACATATAAATAAGCAACGGAAAAACCAATAGACTTTTATTATCATAAATACGTGTTCATACAGAACATTTCCAACATTGTCTCAAAACAAACTTCCAATTATTACAACCATAATACTTTCTTGATTTTAAAAGTTAAAGAAGCATGAAACATAAATAAAACTGCATAATCCCCATAAATGATATCCAAAGCCGTGATCCAAATGAAAGAAATCCAAGCAATACATTCTCTCTCTTCAAGCTGGATGAAAAACTGACTAAGCAGCGGTGTTTCCTCCCTGTGGACCTGGGAGGGGGGGAACGGAAGAAAAGAAGACGAAAGGAAAATGGGTCAGACATAAGTCTGGTAAGTCTAGCTATATTCCTAGAATGTTAATAATAAAAAGATCATGACTTGCATAAAGTGAGAACAGGACGATATCAGGATAATAGACTATCCTAGAACTAGATAAGGTGTCCTAAAACTAACATCCCTTTGCACCCTATTTTAAATCTCTATCTCTGCACCTACTAATTCTTATACCAACAGGCACCCCGTGATTGGGGTGAAGTGATCCCTTTCTCTTTCTTTAAAAGATCGGCTCCTACTCGTATATTCACATGTGTCCTACGGCCCTATATGGTAGATACCTATGCTGGCCCCACCATGGGGTGTATCAAGTCCCATGGTGGCGGCCCCGACACAATTCTAGCTTGGATAGGGTATACTACTGATGCTCCAGTGCCCTGACTTGTCTGCTCCAGAGTGTGTGCACGCCCGCACTCTGTTAGAACCCACACTGTGCACCAAACGCCGTCGCTTTTGACCGCTTACAATCAACCCAGTAATCGTGTGCCACCCTGCCTAGTTCAGGGTACCATGATACCTAATTGGGTTACTGCTGAAACGGGTCCCCGTTACTAGGTTTTCTAGTCAAACATGTTAAGTGGTTAAGTGTCTGAATGAACCTAACCCCCACCCATCCAAATTATTTAACATGTTGAATTTGGTTAAGTATTTATAAAATTGACTTAACCCTATCAGTCCTAACCCAGCTCTAATTGTCTTATTAGAGCACCAACCTCTCAGATTAGACAGATATTGTTGTGGCCGCCTGTATGTCGGTTGGGTCTGGGCAGTCTTACGCCACAACTCAGTTTAACCTCGGGTCTTTATTAGGCCCCATGCCTTAACCTCTCACATTGGATAGCTATTGTTGTGAGCCGGGCTCGTCCGGGCAGGTTTACGTCACTACTCAATCCAACCTCGGGTTAAGCGCGTTCGTATTTTCTATTTACATTTTAATTATGTAAATTATTCAAATTCAAATTACTGTCACATTCATTTCTAATTAATCTCATTAATTAAGGTAACTAATGCCTTTTTATGCCATAAATCACTTATGTGATTAATGACCAATTTACGGCAAATTTTCCTAAAATTATCATTTTAACCCAACGTTACCCCGTCCAATATTAGGCTAACCATCTCAGCCTAATTTACGTTCGCATGATTTTTGGTGTAAAGTATTAGGCCAAAAAATTAGCCTAATTTAATATAAGCAAATTGGCATAAATTAGCATAAACATGACAAGGGTATAACTTTGGTATTGATGGAATAATCAATATGAATATAATAGGGTGTACTTGCAAAATAACTAACATGAACATTTTAGGGGTGAACTTGCAAAATAACTAACATAAACATTATAATGTCGTAGGTACAAACTTGCAAAAAGACTAACATAAACATTATAATGTCATAGGTATGAACTTGCACTTATAGGCTAACTCAACATATATGTGTTTTTTTTTAACATAGGCCATATTAACAACATACATGAGAATTAGCAATATGAACTAATCCATATACATATGTTAATTTGCAACATAGGCAAATCAACATACGTATATGTGAGTTAGCAACATAGGCTAACCAACATACACATGTGTTAATTAGTAACATAGATTTAAACATACTTGCAAATTAGTCCCAACATATGATAAGTGTGAACATGGCATAAGTTTTGCATAAACATGAACATATAGATTGGACAATTGGTCGCATAACTTCACTACATAAACTTGCATAATAAACTACACAATTCTCATAAGATGTTACAATCCAAGTCCATGCTTATACAAATAATCTAATCCAATAATCCCAAATTTAACATGATAATAGAATCAAGTCACTGGCATAGATTAATATTATAAAACATAATAAACATCATACTTAATAATTCTCAATTCAGCATGATAATAGAATCAAATCACAAACGTATATTAATAACATAACGAGTATCGTACTATTATCATTTCATCGCAACACATGATATTCATATTAATTCGCATTCTAAAATGTAGCTAAACTTACAATCGTAGACGGTCTTGTTTTCTGGGTTCTGAAATTCTGAATTTGCAAAGCTTTCCTTTGGGAAGACGTTGCTTTGATTCTAATTTGTTGTTGCTTTTTGATCTTTTAGTTTGTATTCGCTATGTTGTTCGTCTCTTTCAAGTGGAGGCTCCCTCTAGTTCTCAGCAGACAGCATGGTGACTCCAATTCTTATTCTTTTTTTTTTGTGAATTTTTAGTTTGAGACCTAGGGTCTTTTTATAGAGTTGCAAGTTAATTTGAGCCGTCGATGAAGCTAGGGTTAACCAGAGCCGTCCGTTGTAAAGAGAAGCCAATTATGTTCACCATTTCTTTCTTAATGTACAATTACTATTATTTTTCAATCCATATAAATACGTACGCATTAGATACATCTCCCCTTTACACATTTATTATTATTTTTGTATGCACATTAGATACATCTCCCCTTTACACATTTATTATTATTCTTGTATGCACATTAGATACATCTCCCCTTTACACATTTATTATTATTCTTGTATTAGCAACTTTAGTGTTAACAGAAATACGGGGTGTTACACAGGTCAACCTCCAGGTCGACCCCTTGGTCGACCTGGGTTCTGGGCGGGAACTTTCCAGCCCAGCCCAGGTGTGAGGTTTGAATTTTGAAACCTTGAATTTGAATTCGGGCTGGTTTTTATTTCAAATTCTTAAAACTTCTAAGTGCCATAACTTCTCCATACAGAGTCCGATTTACGCAAACTCGGACTCTATCTCAAGAAGAATTCTGAGACGAACGCAATGGCGTAACCCGTTTCCCTTAATTCTTCTCTTAAAAATTAAATATACTATGTTTTATTACTTTAATGTTTACAGAAAATACGGGGTGTTACAAAGCAGGTCTCTGCTTATGAAGTTACATGTTTTTCACAAATTTTTAGCGCTGTTGTATAAAAAAACCTAAAGGTTGCAAATATTCAAGTGAGTAATCTGGAAAAAAAACCTTAAAAATCAGCAAATATAGTGAATAATTGTTGATATATCAAAAATAATTCACTGTAATTGCTGATATATCAGAAACAATGTTAAAAATTAAATTAATCTGAATGGTTGCTGATATATCAGCAATTATTTTATATAATTGCTGAGTTGATGAATACTTATTGATATGTCAACAATGATAGTGTATAATTAATGATATATCAGCAAGTGTTTAAAACTTGATGAAAAACCGAACTAATTGAAGGAGAAATGAAAATTGCTACAAAATTTGCAATTATTACAATATATTGCTAATAATTCGGCAATGTTTTTGCAGTTGATGCAAATACTTGCAAAAGTTGTTGAAATATCAACAACAATTGCAAATAATTGCATTATTTGCTGCAATATATTGGAGTTTGCTATGTTTTGTTTTTGACTCTTTTTTGCAGTTTTAATGCACGAAAATGATGATTATTATCGGTTGAATTTAATTTTGAATTTTCGTGACTTTTTTTTGATGATTTTTAAAAAACAGGGATCAATGTATAAAATTTTAAGATAGGGAGTTTTTGTATATTTTTAAACCTATTTTGGACCTGAGACAAACTTATCCATATAAAATATCACACTAAATTTTGGTTTTTTGGGCTAAAATTGAAGTTCGTGTCTGGTCTATGACAATAAATAAAAAAAATACAGTTATTGTAATCTCCTCCTACTATTTCAATAGTCAACCCCTCTTCTATAATTTCTTAAATTAACCTTAAAAAAATTCCTAAATCGAACAACCCATACAATTTGAGCCATATCCTAAGTCACTTGAACAATAGACTTTTAATATATATTAATAACTTTTTTTCTATTTCTATGCAAGTTAATAAGCTTATTTTATTTTGATTAACCATGATGCTTTTTTTTCTTATTTGTAAACCGAAGAATTAAAATGAATTTTGTCTATCATTTAACATTTTGTGTGTTATATAACCGTGCCTTATATTCAAACATGTTCTATAATATTTAGGATTTTCGTGTTCGCCATTTTTAAACATGCATGTTACTTGTAAATTATGCATTTCATGCTCCTACTTTTGTGTAATTATTTAATGTTTTAGATATTTTTTATGCTTTATCTTTAACGATAATTCATATTAATGAATTATAAGTTATAAGCTATAATCTATTTTTATTGTGTTATTTTTTAATTTAAGCGTATTATGATTATAAATATTCTTTCATAGAGTAAAAATAATGAGTGATTCTGCAAAATAAGTTTAAGATATTATTGTTATTGTAGCATTCATAAAATCTATTGTGTAAGTATATAAATTTTTAACATGTGATATACCCAGGGTTGTTTTGGTATGAGATTTTAAGACCCGAGATGGAACACCGAGACAAACTCCAGAGTTGGACTCATCTCATCCAAGATCTTCTCTAATAGGAGGTTGATTTTTCAAAATCCTTAAGAAAAAATATAACCTAATCCATAATTTAAAACCTTGATTAATATATGTACCATATTAAATAATAAGTTACATGAGATGAATATTTGGTTATAAATTGGTTGTAGAACTTGGAACACCACATACACCAGGTCAGTATACGTGCTATATTTGATCAAGGTTGATTAGTGTACAATAACCATGAAATTTTGAAATTTGTAATTGAAGATTACTTCATTTTGAATATAACTAATAAAAAAGGGCACGTATTAAATAAATACATGGGTAAAATAAAGGATATGATATGGTTTAGGCAGTTTAGTAAAACTGTTTTTTGTATAATAGACAGATTCGGGTTAAGATATGCATTGGACGATAATTCTGTTATAACACTAACATCATAGTATATATATATAATAAATGGACTTCACTTACTTGGATATATGTCTAACACTCCCCCATTTCGTTTTACCTATAATATCCAAGTTAATGGTGATCAATAAGATAGCGGATCCGAACATGGGAACTTATAAATATTGTTTATATTATGTTATGCAAAAGTTGAAATATAATTATGAAGTGTAGTGTGGTTTGGATTCTGTATTAGTAGATATGCAATTATGTGTCTGATATCAATATATAAATAAAAGTTTGCTTATTTTAAACGATACTTGTATTTTATTCCTTCCATCCTGACTATTGAAAGTGATGGATAGTTTTTTTTCTATTTGGGTAATAATCTTTCTTTGAATATCAACATGTATCACATAACGACTCATTATTTTCAAAATTTATGTACATATTTGTTTCAAGGGAACATTTTAAAAAAATATTAGATCTAAGGACCAGCAAATTTTGCTATGTAAATCAAGGATAACTTTCATGTTTTAATTGAAAAAAGTCCAAATATTTTAAACTAAGGACATGTGTTAGCATTTCACAAATAATAAAAATTAATACAAAAATATTTTCCTATGATTATAAGATTAAAAATTAATTATGAAATGTTTTTTTTTGTATATATGGAAGAAAAAGCAATATAAGAAAGTTCAGATTGGAAAGCTAAATGCATGTAGCTTTGTTATTTATAGTATAGCTTTTTAATGGTGTAAATGGGATTAGCTTTAAAATGACTTAATTCTGTATTTGGATAATATAAAATAAAGCAATATTTTTAAATTATAACGCTGTATTCATTTAGCTTTCCAAGCTGATTATTTTTATATGTTTATAAAACCATAAATTGACTAAAATAATTTTAAAATCATATTTTTTTCTTTCAATTTTGAGTGTTGTTTTTTATTTTATAAATTAATTCATTAATGATGAGAGTTAATGTGAACTTCATGTTGCATAATAGAATTTGTCCTTTCTCCTTAATTTAATTATTAAACTTAGTTATCCTTTGATCTAATTTATTTTGAAACGTGTTCTTAAAACTAAATATCCCAAAATTGATTGTATGATTACGGGGTTGAAAATAGCGGGCTATTAAAATATGTGTGTTTTTATATGTATAAGTGTGTGTATAGACACACATATTCATAAAACATACTTACATATATATGTAGCTAGCTCTAGTGCTGTAAGCCTATTAGGTGGAGTGGACGGAACACTATAAACACTGTAGGTGGTGGACGGTCCGCCTTAAAAACCGAATTAGCTGATTGTAACCACATTCACCTGTACTATACTGTATTTTTATTATTGGTTATAATAGAAAAGTGTTACGGATCACTATAAAAACCGGGTGGCCTTGCCAAAAAAAAAATGAATGATTTGTACCAAAATTAGCGTAAAAGCCCTTATAGATTAGAGAATAAAACAACTAAACAAATTGAAACGAAAATGGGCAACGACAATACAAAACGATTTATTATTCTGCAAAACCCTATCCTACATCCACTTAATATTTTTTAATTATTTCTGCAAAGTATAAATGTATGATTTTATGAAGCTTTAGTCCTGAATAAGCGATGTTCAAAAAAATTCAATAAATGTTCAAAATTTTAGAATGCAAAAGATCCTAAAATATTATATCTTATCCTTTATTTATAATGAAGAATAGCTAATTTATCTTCATCATGTTCTATAAGTATTCTCCATGCCTTAAAGAAGCTTGCCTGAAGAGAACATGGTCAGATTAGCAGGTTGCCGCTCAACTTGGTATTGAGTTAACCACATTGGATTGGTATTGGTCTAAAATGAAAGTGAAGTGATAATTTTATTTTTATAAATTTATGATGATCCATATTTTTTGGTTTTTATCTTTGGATTTTGATTAAGTTGGGGTTAGCTTGATTTTTGAATTGTTACTTCAGTTTTACGATGACCCAAGAACCCTTATATTTCTCTCTTTGGACTTGCTAATCTTGCATGTGTTGGTTGAAGTGTCTTCACCCTTAACTAGGCCTCATAGATCACATTGCTTACCTTTATTTCTTAATCTTTTATGGGTTTGGACTATGCTTTGTTTTTGACAAGCCCACTGGATCAATATCGACCCAGACCTTTCAGGTGGTACTGATCCAATACATGGACTTGGAATTAGTACTCTAAAATGTGTCTATCTGTTTCCCCTAATAAGTAGACGGTTGTTCAAATTTTAGGCAAATTAATGGATAAATATCTGAGGCTCATTTAGAACTTGAAATCAATCATTATCTTTTTTGAATTTTGATTCATTATCTAACTATACAAGCATTTTGAACTATCCAAGTATGGCTTGGTTTTACAAAGTCAGGTATTTCTCCTTCCCTCGAGGTATACCTTACATTAACAAGATATACTTTGGATCAAGACAAATTATCGACTTCAAACATTATTCTAATCAAATATTTCTTCAAAGTAGTGTGCCTTCTCTAGAACATCATGCTATTTTCAATAATTCAAGATTCATATTTGTATACTGATATTAAAGCTAAAGCACATTATTCGAGTTCACTATTTGGATCCTAAAATCCTTCGGTAATCTTTTCTTTGAATTGATCAGGTAGGATTCCTTCATTTGGAATTTCATCTAATTGTGCATTGCACTTCTTTTTCTTATCACCATGTTTACTGTTACATTTTTTTCCTTATTATTGTTTTTTTAACTTCATATCGATCTGTAACACCCCGGAATTTGGAGTTAGCTAAATTAGTTATTTAATTTGTGACAACTCGAAACCCCGTACCGATGGTGGCAAGGGTAATGTTTGGAATATAACACATAATTACAGAACAGAATTAAATAAATACACCAGGTAATGTATAACTAATACACCGGATAAACACAATCATCAGAGTTACACAGTATACAGGATCATACTTAGTACAAATACAATTCAGCTATACATAAATGTCTACAGTGGAAAACAAACGTAAAGTGTACAATAGGAGCGGAACAGCATAAAAAGAGATAAATGATAGAATCCATCTTCATCTCCAGCTATCCAGAAAGAGCCAGCTAAAACCTGAATACAAGGCTGCCCGTGTAGAAAGAGGGGCACCCGAGTTTTCAAGTGAAACAAACTACGAGTCAGTCATGGGACTGGTATGAGAAATCTACTTAACACATACAATTGGCTAATCACAGGACCACGCCACTTTTGTGGAACAGGTTTACTCCATTGGATTGCCAGTGCTTTAAAACAAATAATTCTTTTAAACATCGCAATGCTTTTTTTAAAAATGAAGCCATTATAAGACTCAGTTCCCATCACATAAGGCACCGCAAACCGGAGGATAGATTTTTACCTTATAATGGCCAAAATAAGCTTGATACGAATAAAACAAAAGCATTTGATATTATTACTAGTGTTTATGGGTTTCGAAAACAATTTCAATCATAACTATCAATCATAGACGGCATGGGTACCATATATCATGTCCCCATATATATATATATATATACAATCAAAACCGCACAGTCACGTATTTGAAAATTGGATTTCCGTCAAGAACCAAGGCAAAAGATAGTCCTTACCGACTTCAAGACTCTCTAGCCCGAGCCTTAGGACCCAGACTCAGGTAGGCCCTTGGAACGACAGGGTCGGTCCATTGATGTGGATTAAAATTCCTGAACACTGCGTTTCTCCGCCCTTTGGGGCGTAAATGAGCCAACGAATGACTCCATCGGTCCTGGATCGACCGATATAACCAAGGCGCCTCGCAACAGCAACAACCACATAGGTGAAGATAATATAAATGTCGGGCAGTTCAAGCACCGACACCACCTCTAACTAGAAAGAAACGCATGTCCTACCTGAGGTCCTCTCCAGTTTCTGGTTCATACCGGGGTGTAAGGTTCGATAATTCACATTATACACAAAGCTACGCCACAAAGGCGGTGCTTTGATCATCAACCACAAGACTTTGCTTTTCAACAAAATCCTTGATCACTTCATCTTAGCATGCCACACAGGCGATTCACACCATGCAACTGATGGCTATCAATCACACAGAACGAATTCCAATGTCAGACACACAGTCCATTTGCAAGTCCGTTCTGGGTCTGAACGAAACTGGAGGCACTATATACCTCGCATACCCATTGATCTACACGTACGTCTGGACGGTCACCACTCATTATCCATATTTCGGGATGCCTCCCAATCAGGACATCAGTTACAATCCAAACGAGGTGAAGGTTTCCGGTCTTCAACCACCGTATTCATCTTTGATTTCATATCGTCGATTCAGTTATTCAGAATAGGTTAAACCCGGTCTTTCTGAGAAACTCGCCTATATAATAAATAAGTGCTACACAAACACACATACGCCTTATTCAAATTCATTAGTCACTAACCGTAAATTAGTAAGAGAATGATTTCCCAAATATTAACCCCGAAGGCCGAAACCAACATCAGATCAAAACCCAGGGAACCATTCGACTCAGTTAATCTTCAGTTAATTCCTAAATTTCACATTCCATATCATTTATAATATTTTATAACGATTTATCACTATTTTTATTTATTTAAAAATAGCCAATTTATTCAAACGACGCTTCAAGCCATAACGCGGCCATGGCGCTGTTTTTCTTCAGATTTGATTTACATATATCTGAAAATCTAACAGTTGGATCTTCACAAAATTTATATTACTAGAAAGACATTTTCAAAACGAATCCAAGGGTTCCAGTTTTGGGAAAATCCAACGGTCGGATCTCGCGGTACAATCGTTTGAAGTTTCGATTTCAAATTACGAACTGCAGCGTCGTTATTCGATTTAATTTAATTATATATATATATAATCGATTCTTGCACTGTTTTTCTTCAGATTTGAATTAAACATTCCAGACTATCCAACCGTTGGATCTTTACAAAGTTGGTGTCATTGGAAAGGTATTTCCAAAGTGAACCCAAAGGTTTCGATTTCGGGAAAATCCGATGGTCGGATCTCCCGCACTAATCGTTTGAAATCACGGTTTCAAAATACGAACTGCAGCTTCGTTATTCGATTTATTTAAATTATATTTTTATATATATATATAAATGTAATCGATTCTTCGATTTCAAGACCATATTCTTTTCATACCATTGATAAAAATGATATTTTTATCCAACTGACTTTTATTTCAACACTTCACTATTTTTAACAATTCATGTATATGATAAAAATGTGATTTTCATTGTAAAACTATTTATTTCAAAACACGAAAATTTTATATAGTTCATATAGATGATAAAAATATGGTTTTTATTATAAAACAATTTATTTCAAAACACGAATACCATTCAACACATGAATTTCTATTCAACGAATGAATTTCTACTCAACACATGAAGGTTTTCTATAGTTTGTATATATATAGTAAAAATGTTATTTTTATTGCAAAACAATTTATTTCAAAACACGACTATTTTATATAGTTCATATAGATGATAAAAATATGATTTTTATGATAAAACAATTTATTTCCAACACGAATACCATTCAACACATGAATTTCTATTCAACGAATGAATTTCTATTCAACACACAAATATAGTTTCAACACATGAAAATAATTCTAACACATGAATATTATTCAAAATTTCGGCAGCATAACGGCAGGGTAGTTAAAACCGGGGCCGTCCATAGTACGGCTCCTCGCTCTACCTTAAAGCCTCGCAGCTTTTGACAATGGGGATTTCATGCATCTATTTCACACGCAGACGGCATGTATATTTTTTTCATTTCCACAAACTAATCCTATGTGGTTTTAACCAAATAATTCTCAACTACAAATGGGTATTTTTCAACCAGAATCAATCAATTTCAACCAAAAACAATTCAAATCAACCATTCGCTATCAACCAATTTTCACACCAATCACAACCAATAAATATCGTCCATGGTTTGTGGACGAGGGGCGTATATATATATATATATATATATATATATATAAGCATTTCACTTCTATTTCAAAACATATAAATTTTTTACAATGCATATATAACTTATATATCGAACGTACAACTTATACAACGCTTCTACATGAGGTGTACAACGCTTATATAACTCATATATCGACTATATAGTTTATACATCATCGTTTTCCATATCGTTTATAATTTAGAAATCTCACATTGGGTTCCACTCCACCAAAAATATCAGAAGGCTCAGAAAAATATGCGGTCTCGTCTAGAATGTAGAAGACGTCCACACGAGTCCACTGTCTCTTGTTTCACTGTATTTCGTCAAGAAACGAAAAAGATATGATTTTTACAGTGAAATCAAAAACCGTAGCGCTTTAAACTGCTATAATATAGTTTAAAATAGTTTCAGCCGTTACCTTTCAAAGTTGTTCAAAACTAGGTCTTTGATTTTCGCGCAAACCGTGCAACGATAGAAGGATCGGCTTGTACCACTTGGGAGATCTTGGAGAGGGCTTCAGGCACGTTGGGGTGTTGGCCAGATCGACGGTCGGAATCGGGTGGGGCGGCGGCGGAAAGGTCTGAACTTTGAGGGGTCAGTTCGCACGAAACACGAGATGAGGAGGAGCGAGACTGGTCTTGATTTGAAGAGAGAGGAGAGGGCTTTCGTTTTTGGGTGGTGGCACGGTCTATCGTGGAGCGAGGCGGCGGGAAAATGGCAGGGAAGTTTTGAGGAGGTTTCCTCCGTATATCTCGATTGCGAGGGAGAGAGAAAAGAGAGAGAGAGAGAGATGAGGTGGCCCAATGATTTTTTTTTATATTTATAAATTTTAAAATCCGAAAATACCCCTTGCCACACACAAACACCAATCCAAACCCAACGACTGTCGTCCCTAGCGTTTTACCCCCATTCCGAACACAATGGGATATGTTTCGTAGGCCCATTCGACCGTTTCAGTCAGTTTTCCTTCAAATTAAAATATAAAACATTCAATATTCGATTTGAACGGACATTTCAATTTGCCGGGGCCATATATTGATTCTAAAAATTCTCAAAAAATAAATCTAGCTATGTTTTGACGATACGGTCCCAACAAAACTAGTTTCGTCGAATTCTGAGACCGTTTGAAAAATGGCCCATTTCTGGTCGATCCAATTTAACTATAATTGACCAAAACACGTTTTCCTTTGCCACGCTCACATATTAACTTCAAAAATTATGAAATTTGAAACCTAGCAATAATTTGACATCCCGGATCCAACAAAAATGGTTTCGTTGAATTCTGAGGTCGTTTGCAAAATGGCCAATTTCACGGGCTATTTAAACTCTATAGCGACCTTTCTGAAAATTCATTTGGCCATAACTTTTGCTTCCCGCTATGAAACTTCGATTTTTCAGATTCGTTAGAAAGATATTCACTAGAAGATTTAAATATTTTTTGGTTTCACTCAAATCCGTTTTGTTTTGCACCCAGTACAACCAGTCAAAGTTTGAAATGAAAATTTGAAACTGCCGCGCCATTTCATGCCTTGTTTATAATTAGAAATAATTATATTCCTTTTCAATTGTCGATTCAAACTTACTTTTCATCATTATTATTTAAAATATTTATTTTAAATATTTAAAATCCACTAAAATATCCAATTTAAAAATTTTAAATTGGTTCAGATTTTCCGGGTCGTTACAATCTCCCCCACTTAAAACTTTCATCCCCGAAAAGGAACAAAGTCGAAAGTGGTTTGATTAATCAACTCTAGTCCAATCTGGCTTCCATTCTCCAACTTTTCAGTTTTTGAGAATTTTCAAATTCTTCAAAAATTTGGCTAACACCCGGAATTTTCGCTATAACCTCCTTTGTACGGGGAGGGGTTTAGAAATTTATTGGGCCGTATTTGGTACCCAATAAATCCTATAAAGCATACACATATTTATAGTGACATATTCTGGTGTTTACAGGGGAGCGTGTATAGATAATAACTCCGGAGAATAAATTCTCGTCACCCTGTCAAAGCCTGAGGGGGTGTGTATTTTTAATTGCTCCAGAGAATAAATTCTCGTCTCCTCGTCCCGTGTGGGAAATAAATAATCCATGTGCCGTATCTAATAACTAGAGAGACGTGATTATTGTCAACTCCAGACCCGTGTGGTTTTTTTTATTAATCTCGCAATTTATCGTTACAATTTATATGGTCCATATCAGTCATCAGTTCAACCTATAATATATAGTCATCGCCATAAAAGCCTCTCGCTCGTATGGTAAATATTCCACCTTGTCACACAAGCTCCAAATGCTTATGTGGTATATGATGAAGTATGCCTATCTTCAAGAAGTATGCCATGTAGTGTAGTTCAAAATCAATTGTTACTATCCTATGGCGATATTTATTATTACACACAGAACAACAAGCACTCCGCATCCAATGGCATTCATAGGAGTTGATATAATAATATTTCACATCCAACTCATTAAAGTTTACCTATTTGTCGGGCACGCAAATAAAATCTTTACTCAACAGCTAATCCCTTTACCTGTTCAAACATATATGATGCACATGTATATATTTCTATCTATTTTTAAATCGGTTCAGTGTGTGATTTAATTGAATAAATTCTACCATTCATTCTCTTATTGATTAAATTAACTATCGTTCTAATAATTTAATTGATCAAATCTACTATCACACAACACAAACAACAATCAAATTGTTTTAAACTTTTCAAAAATATACCAATCAATTCCTATACTCTTTTAAAATCATTCAGACTATAGAATTAAAAGTTTACATTCATGAAAGAAAATAACAACGAAGCAGAGAACATATTAGAAATTTCAAAATATGGTAAATGTACCTTGCACCAGAGTCAATCAGAGATATCCACTCGGCACTTAGGATAGGCTTTCTGAATGCTCTCCTCAGTTTCCCAAGTACAATCTCGCGGATCTCCACTCCATTGCACTTTGACTAAGTGAACCTTCTTGTTCCTCAGCTCTTTGGTTTCTTTACCAATGATTTTTAGAGGCTCTCTTCTCAACCAATTCTGGAGTAATTTCAATATCCTGTTGCGCTGCTTCTTCCGCGATCAAGTCTGGATCATGAACGTGCTTTCGAAGTTGAGATATGTGAAATACATTATGCACTCCAGGCAGCCAATCAGGTAATTTAACTATATAAGCGAGGGTTCCAATCCGTTCAAGAATAGGAAACAAACCAATGAATTTGGGTGCCAATTTCCCTGTTTTACCGAACCTGATAACTCCTCTCATCGGTGATACTTTCAAATATACATAGTCGCCAACAACAAATGATATATCTCTTCTTCTCTTATCGGCATAGCTTTTCTGTCGGCTTTGAGCGGCGAGTAGTTGTTTCTTAACGAAATCGACTTTGTCAGCAGCTTCTCGGATCATATCAGGTCCCAATACAAGCCTATTACCAGGTTCGACTCAACAAGCAAGAGATCGGCACGGTCTACAATACTATGCTTCGAATGGTGACATTGTCAGGCTCGCTTGGTAGCTGTTGTTATATGAGAACTCAGCTAAATGCAGATGGTCTTCCCATGATCCACCAAAGTCAAGAACACAAGCCCGCAATAGATCTTCTAGTATAAGATTCACCCTCTCAGTTTGACCATCTGTCTGAGGATGATAGGCGGTGCTTAGATTCAACTTCGTTACCAGTTCAACTTGAAATGACTCCCAGAATTTGCTAGTAAATATTGGATCACTATCACTAACTATATTGATCGACACTCCGTGTAGTCTAACAGTTTCCTTGAAATAAATCTGCGCCAGACTCTGAGCAGTTCTGTTCGATCTAACAGGTATGAAATGGGTGGTATTCGTGAAGCGATCTACGATCACCCAAATACTATCATTTGCTTTCCTGGTTCTGGGCAAACCATCTATGAAGTCCATGGAAATATGTTCCCACTTCCAACCTGGAACGTCCAGCGGTTGCAACAATCCGGCATGTTTCTGTTGGTCGCTTTTGACTAGCTGGCAAGTAGGGCATCGGCTAACAGATAATGAAATGACTCTCTTCATCGACCTCCACCAGAAAGTGCGTTTGATGTCATTATACATTTTGCTTACTCCTGGATGGATACAAAACTTTGACTTGTGGCACTCATCCAGGACTTCCTTTCGGAGCTCAGAAATGTTAGGAACACAAATTCGACCCTTTAGCCTTAGAATCCCATCATTATCAACTTGAAAACTCGAGGGCTCGCCTTTCTGAATTATCTCGCTGATCCTCTGAATGAAGTGATCATACTTCTGAAGAGAAGATATTTTATCTATTAATGAAGTCGTGATAATAAAACTGGCGATCATTACATTCTTTCGGCTTAACGCATCGGCCACGACATTGGCTTTCCCTGGAGTGTATAGAATCTCAAAATAATTTGCTGCAAGGAACTCTAGCCAACGTTGCTGCCTCAGATTCAAGTCTTTCTGGGTGAACAGATACTTTAACACTCGTGGTCTGTAAACAGTTCGAATTTCTCACCCAGAAGATAGTGTCTCCAGATTTTCAAAGAGAATACGATAGCCAACAACTCAAGATCATGAGTGACGTAGTTCTTTTCATGTGGCTTCAGCTGACGGCTAGCACAAGCAATCACTTGACCACTTTGCATTAATACTGCACCCAGGCCTTCTCTAGAGGCATCCGTCCAGACTTTCAAATCCTGATTGCCATCGATAATCGTTAACACTGGAGAAATTGTTAATCTTAACTTTTGCTCTTCAAAAGCCTCCTCGCATTCCCGAGTCCACTTGAATTTCGCGTGCTTCTTTGTAAGCTTTGTTAAGTGACTAGATATCTTTGAAAAATCTTTAACGAACTTCCGGTAATAACTAGCCAATCCGAGAAAACTTCGGACTTCTGCGGGAGTACTGGGCTGCTTCCAATTTTGAGTAGCAGTTATTTTACTTGGATCCACAACAATTCCCTCTTTCGAAACAACGTGGCCAAGAAACTTTACTTCATCTTGCCAGAATATACATTTGGACAGTTTGGCTTTTAATTCATTCTTTCTCAGAATTTCTAGAACTTGATCCAAATGTTTTTCATGTTCGGCTTTTGATTTAGAGAAGATTAGAATATCGTCAATAAAAACCAGAACGAATTTATTCAAGACACCGCGGAACACTCGATTCATCAAGTCGACGAAGTAAGCTGGAGCGTTACATAAGCCGAACGACATTACTAACCACTCATAGAATAAGTCTGGACCTCAGAATGCTGTCATAGGAACACTCTCTTCGGCAATTTGAAGCTAATGGAAGCCTGTAGCTAGGGCCATCCTTGAAAATACTTGTGCTCCATTCAGACGATCCAATAAATCATCGATTCACAACAATGGATATTTATTCTTTATGGTCTGCTTGTTCAAATCACGATAATATACACATAGTCGTAGAGTACCGTCAGACTTTGGGACAAACACCACTGCTGCTCCCCAATCAGAGAAACTAGGCCTGATCAGACCCTTCTATACGAGTTGTCGTGTTTGATTGTCTAGTTCTTATTTCTCCTTTATGGTCATCCTCCGAATAGGGTGCACTACTGGCCTTGCGTTCAGAATTAAAGCGATCTTGAAATCAACTTCCCTCTGTGGAGGTAAGCTGACAACTTCTTCGAACACATCTGCATAATTCTTTACGACAGGAATATCTTTGATGAGGTCCGGAATACTCTCTGTGACTACAGGGATATTTTCTATTTGAGCAGGAGAAACATCCAAAGCTGCCCAAAAGTCTTTTCTATTTGAATTCTGACCTTCGCATGGTATGGTTATATAACTCCCTGATTGGGCCTTGGCCTTAACAACTCTCTCGGCGCATCTAACCTCTGCCTCATATTTGGTTAACCAATCCAATCCCAATATAAGATCGAATTCAGTAAAATTCATGATGATAGAGATAGTACGGAACTTATAACAGGAAAAAGGGACAGGCACTGCACAAATCCAGCTAAGATCGAGAGAACTTCCAACCGGATTATGGACAGTAATGGGCTCTTTGAGCTTCTTCAAATTCAAATCTAGCTTCTTAACTGCATTCTTTGCAATAAAGCTTCGCGACGCGCCCGTATCAAACAGTACTTTAACCGGAATGTTTTTGACATTGAGCGTGCCTTCCAAAACATCAGCCCTTTCCTGAGCAGACGAAGATGCAGGCACTTCGGCCACTTCATTTACATGCACAGTTTCAGGTTTTCTGAATAGCAGGAAATTTTTCGCAATATGACCGGCCTGGTGGCACTTATGGCATCCTCTTATCTCTTGTAACTTCTTACCGGATTTAAATCCATCCTTTATTTGTTTCTTTAGAGATTGGAAACTTATTGAGAGATGTCCTTGCCTATTGTAGTTAGAGCATACAGCTGTCGTTACTGGTTCCTTCTCAGATTTAGCCCTTTTCCTCTTGGCACTGGTCTTCTTACCGACCTCTGACATCGTACTAGCGTCAGGAAGATCAGTTTCAGACTCAACTTTATTACTAGAACTGACCTCCTCTTCATAGCGTAACATACCTTTCTTGTCGAGATCCTCGTACCGGTAAGCCATGTATATCATTTCATAAAAAGGAAGCTTCACATTCCTCATTACACTATTCTGATATTTTCTTTGAAGCCCGTTGATAAATCGCAGATTCTTCCTCTTCGGATTTTGAATTAGATGAGGGGCAAAGTGAGAAAGTTCATTGAATTTCTTATGATATTCGGGAATGGTCATATCTTCATGTATCAGATAAGAGAATTCATCACATAAACGCTCAGTTGCTTCTGGAGGAGTAAATCTTTCTAGGAAAATCACTTTGAATCTATCCCAGGTGATATCACCTTCTGGATTATCCTTAATAATTGAATCCCACCAGAACAAGGCTTCGTCTTTGAGTGCCCAGGAGGCCAGTAATCTTTTCTGGTCATCCCTCAGCTTTAAACCGTCAAAGATTTTCTCAGCAGAACGAATCCAAGCTTGTGTTTTCATAATAGATTCTTCGTCGAGAACGGTTTTCCACCCAGATTTCTATATTTCATATACAGAGCTTCTATATCCGGGTCAGTATTACTTTTTCTTTTTCTAGCACTCATTTTTCTAGTACTTCTGCAAATAGCGGATCAAGTGTCAGGTCAACAGAAAAGATATTTCAAACATAGAGACATATACCTTAAATGTAAATGTGTCTATCAAGGTGTTATTTCATTCTGCTACTCATACTAGGATATTACTGATCCTATCTGTAATGAGTTATTCGTCCTAGAACACTATTGGTTCTATTTCTGACGAGTTCGTTCATATGTTATATCCCAGCACTAAGCTTAACCAAAGCTCCGATACCACGTTGTGACAACCCCAAACCCCGTACTGACGGTGGCAAGGGTAATCTTAGGAATATAACACATAATTGCAGATAAATAAATACACCAAATAATGTACAAATAATACACTGGATAAACACAATCATCAGAGTTACATAGTATACATGATCATACTTAGTACAAATACAGTTCAGCTATACATAAATGTCTACAGCGGAAAACAAATATAATATGTACAATAGGAGCTGAACATCATAAAAAGAGATAAATGATAGAATCCATCTTCAGCTCCAGCTATCCAGAAAGAGCCAGCTAAAACCTGAATACAAGGTTGCCCGTGTAGAAAGAGGGGCACTCGAGTTTGCAAGTGAAACAAACTACGAATCAGTCATGGGACTGGTATGAGAAATCTACATAACACATTATACAATTGGCTAATCATAGGACCACGCCACTTTTGTGGAACGAGTTTACTCCATTGGATTGACAGTGCTTTAAAATAAACAATTCTTTTAAACATCGCAATGCTTTTTATAAAAATGAAGCCATTATAAGACTCAGTTCCCATCACACAATGCAAAGCAAACCGGAGGATAGAGTTTTACCTTATAATGGCCAAAATATGCTTGATACGAATAAAACAAAAGCATTTGATATTATTACTAGTGTTTATGGGTTTCGAAAACAATTTCAATCATAACTATCAATCATAGACGACATGGGTACCATATATCATGTCGCCATATATATATACAACCAAAACCGCACAATCACGTATTTTAAAATTGGATTTCCGTCATGAACCAAGGCAAAATGTAGTCCTTACCGACTTCGAGACTCTCTAGCCCGAGCCTCAGGACCCAGACTCAGGTGGCCCCTTGGAGCGACAGAGCCGGTCCACCGATGTGGATTAAAATTCCTGAAAACTGCGTTTCCCTGCCCTTTGGGGAGTAAATGAGCCAATGAATGACTCCATCGGTCCCGGATCGACCGATATAACCGAGGCACCTCGCAACAGCAACAACCACATAGGTGAAGATAATATAAATGTCGGTCAGTTCAAACACCGACACCACCTCTAACTAGAAAGAAACACATGTCCTCCCTGAGGTCCTCTCCGGTTTCTGGTTCATACCGGGGTGTGAGGTTCGCGAATTCACGTTATACACAAAGCTACGCCACACAGGCGGTGCTTTGATCATCAACCACAAGACTTTTCTTTTCAACAGAAGCCTTGATCACTGCATCTTAGCATGCCACACAGGCAATTCACACCATGCAACTGATGGCTATCAATCACACAGAACGAATTCCAATGTCAGACACACAGTCCATTTGCAAGTCCGTTGTGGGTCTGAACGAAATCGAAGGCACTATATACCTCGCATACCCATCGATCTACACTTACGTCTGGACAGTCACCACTCATTATCCATATTTCGGGATGCCTCCCAATTAGGACATCAGTTACCATCCAAACGAGGTGAAGGTTTCCGGTCTTTAACCACCGTCTTCATCTTCGATTTCTTATCGTCGATTTAGTTATTCAAAATGGGTTAAACCCTGTCTTTCTGAGCAACTCGCGTATATAATAAACAAGTGCTACACAAAAACACATACACCTTATTCAAATTCATTAGTCACTAACCGTAAATTAGTAAGAGAACGATTTCCCAAATATTAACCCCGAAGGCCGAAACCAACATCAGATCAAAACCCAGGGAACCATTCGACTCAGCTAATCTTCAGTTAATTCCTAAATTTCACATTCCATATCGTTTATAATATTTTATAACGATTTATCGCTATTTTTATTTATTTAAAAATAGCCAATTTGTTCAAACGACGCTTCAGGACATAACGCGGCCGTGGCGCTGTTTTTCTTAAGATTTGATTTACACATATCAGAAAATCTAACCGTTGGATCTTCACAAAATTTATATTGTTAGAAAGACCTTTTCAAAACGAATCCAACGGTTCTAGTTTTGGGAAAATCCGACGGTCGGATCTCCCAGTACAATCGTTTGAAATTTCGATTTCAAATTACGAACTGCAGCGTCGTTATTCGATTTAATTTAATTATATTTATATATATATATATAAATATAATCGATTCTGGCGCTGTTTTTCTTCAGATTTGAATTAAACATTCCAGACAATCCAACCATTGGATCTTTACAAAGTTGGTTTCGTTGGAAAGATATTTCCAAAGCGAACCCAACGGTTTCGGTTTTGGAAAAATCCGATGGTCGGATCTCCCGCACTAATCGTTTGAAATCACGGTTTCAAAATAAGAACTACAGCTTCGTTATTCGATTTATTTTAATTATATATATATATATAAATAAATGTAATCGATTCTTCGATTTCAAGACCATATTCTTTTCATACCTTTGATAAAAATGTTATTTTTATCCAACTGAATTTTATTTCAACACTTCACTATTTTTAACAATTCATGTATATGATAAAAATGTGAATTTCATTGTAAAACTATTTATTTCAAAACACAACTATTTTATATAGTTCATATAGATGATAAAAATATGATTTTTATTATAAAACAATTTATTTCAAAACATGAATACCATTCAACACATGAATTTCTATTCAACGAATGAATTTCTATTCAACACATGAAGGTTTTCTATAGTTTGTATATATATAGTAAAAATGTGATTTTTATTGCAAAACAATTTATTTCAAAACACGACTATTTTATATAGTTCATATAGATGATAAAAATATGATTTTTATGATAAAACAATTTATTTCAAACACGAATACCATTCAACACATGAATTTCTATTTAATGAATGAATTTCTATTCAACACACGAATACAGTTTCAACACATGAAAATAATTCTAACTCATGAATATTATTTAAAATTTCGGCAGCATAACAGCAGGGTAGTTAAAACCGGGGTCATCCCTAGTACGGCTCCTCGCTCTACCTAAAAGCCTCGCAGCTTTTGACAATGGGGATTTCATGCATCTAGTTCGCACGCAGGCGGCATGTATATTTTTTTCATTTCCACAAACTAATCCTATGTGGTTTCAACCAAATAATTCTCAACCACAAACGGGTATTTTTCAACCACTATCAATCAATTTCAACCACAAACAATCCAAAT
Source organism: Allium sativum (assembly GCA_030737875.1). NCBI lineage: Eukaryota > Viridiplantae > Streptophyta > Magnoliopsida > Asparagales > Amaryllidaceae > Allium > Allium sativum. The sequence continues at coordinate 20,350,602 of JASFAX010000025.1, forward strand.
CAACCATTCGCTATCAACCAATTTTCACACCAATCACAACCAATAAATATCGTCCATGGTTTGTGGATGAGGGGCGTATATATATATATAATATATATAAGCATTTCACTTCTATTTCAACACATATAAATTTTTTATAATGCATATATAACTTATATATCGAACGTACAACTTATACAACGCTTATACATGAGGTGTACAACGCTTATATAACTCATACATCGACTATATAATTTATACATCGTCGTTTTCCATATCGTTTATAATTTAGAAATCTCACATTGGGTTCCACTCCACCAAAAATAGCAGAAGGCTCAGAAAAATATGCGGTCTCTTCTAGAATATAGAAGACGTCCACACGAGTCCACTGTCTCTTGTTTCTCTGAATTTCATCAAGAAACAAAAAAGATATGATTTTTACAGTGAAATCAAAAACTGTAGCGCTTTAAACTGCTATAATATAGTTTAAAATAGTTTCAGCCGTTACCTTTCAAATTTGTTCAAAACTAGATCTTTGATTTTCGCGCAAACCGTGCAATGATAGAAGGATCAGCTTGTATCACTTGGAAGAGCTTGGAGAAGGCTTCAGGCGTGTGGGGTTGTTGGCCAGATCGACGGTCGGAAACGGGTGGGGCGGCGACGGAAAGGTCTGAACTTTGAGGGGCCCGTTCGCACGAAACACGAGACGAGGAGGAGCGAGGCTGGTCTTGATTTGAAGAGGGAGGCGAGGGCTTTCGTTTTGGGTGGTGGCGCGGTCTATCGTGGAGCGAGGCGGCGGGAATATGGTAGGGAGGTTTTTAGGAGGTTTCCGTTGTATATCTCGATTGCGAGGGAGAGAGAAAAGAGAGAGAGAGAGATGAGGTGGCCCAATGATTTTTTTTTATATTTATAAATTTTAAAATCCGAAAATACCCCTTGCCACACACGAACACCAATCCAAACCCAACGACTGTCGTCCCTAGAGTTTTACCCCCATTCCGAACACAATGGGATATGTTTCGTAGGCCCATTCGACTGTTTCAGTCAGTTTTCCTTCAAATTAAAATATAAAACATTCAATATTTGATTTGAACGGACATTTTAATTTTCCGGTGCCACATATTGATTTTAATAATTCCCGAAAAATAAATCTAGCTATGTTTTGACGATACGGTCCCAACAAAACTAGTTTCATCGAATTCTGAGACCGTTTGAAAAATCGTCCATTTCTGGTCGATCTATTTAACTTTAATTGACCAAAACACGTTTTCCTTTGCCACGCTCACATATTAACTTCAAAAATTATGGAATTTGAAACCTAGTAATAATTTGACATCCCGGATCCAACAATAGTGGTTTCGTTGAATTCTGAGGTCGTTTGCAAAATGGCATTTTCACGGGCTATATAAACTCTATAGCGACCTTTCTGAAAATTCATTTGGCCATAACTTTTGCTTCCCCTATGAAACTTCGATTTTTCAGATTCGTTAGAAAGATATTCGCTAACAGATTTAAATATTTTTGGTTTCACTCAAATCTATTTTGTTTTGCACCTGGTACAGTCAGTCAAAGTTTGAAATGAAAATTTGAAACTGCCGCGCCATTTCAGGCCTTGTTTATAATTAGAAATAATTATATTCCTTTTCAATTGTCGATTCAAACTTACTTTTCATCATTATTATTTAAAATATTTATTTAAAATATTTAAAATCCACTAAAATATCCAATTTAAAAATTATAAATTGGTTCAGAGTTTTCGGGTCGTTACATAATTAGATTCCAGAAATGCAATTTGAGCAAATGGTGGAATTTGACTATGAAACTTGAATCGCTGTGTTCAAAACAGAATTCTGGTCAACTTTCATGTTTGAAACTTCGCGAATGGAGTCCTTATGAAAAAGACATGGACAAAGTACGAAAATGGACAGAAAATAATTAATCAACTAAGCAAATATTAATATGTTAATTAACTTATCATTAATACCCTGTCTTCACAATAGGCAGGCAAACCTAGGCGGTTGACATGAGGATCGACCGACCTACTGATAGCCACTTTTAGCGACGGTTGGGGTTTTAACTATTATATATTTATATCGATGGACGTATTTTATTTAAATTAAATCTAATGGTTTAGGTCAATTAAGTGCCTATAAATAAAGGCCTAGACCGCATACTCTTTACTTATATTTCTAGAGGAAACAACCAAGCTTTGCCATTTCCATTTCTCCATTCTCTTCTAAATATACTAAACTAAATTAATTTTCAATCAAACAAATAGGAGTTAGAGAAGATGAATCTAGGTATATGAACAAAGGTTGGTTCACTGTTTTAGCTAAATTATATTACTTATCTCTTCTCTCTTTTTCCAATTATTTTCCAGATCTATAAATCTTAGTATGTATACCTATCCTCTTTTTATACATATTATATATCTACAGGGATTTGGAAACATAAACCTAAATGTTGTGTTCAGATTTGAATTCTGGAATAACTTCTAGGTTAGTAGGAAATATATTCATTGTTTCTGATATCAAATTTATTTCATCTGTGTTAATTCGAATTTATATGCCTAAAATATGATATCTATTTGTAGGCTTTTCAGTTGTAATATTCATATTTTGCCTACAATTCTTCTTTGTATTTTGTAGTTATTATTTACACCTTAAATATGGAAATTGGTTCCTAAATATTATAGAGGTTTGCGTAGTTGTTTATTCCAGATTTGTAGGATTGAGTGTAATTTGTAAGAATTGTGTAAACTACTAATTTAAATTGTAAATACATATGTGTTTTGTTATGTTTAGGGTTGTGCCTAATTTTTGTAAACTAGACCTATTGTTCTTTTTCAATAAAAAGGCATCATTTGAAATTTACAAAAAAAAATATCTTTTTTGGCAAAGTCGACAGGTTTCTAAGGTGACCGCAAATACCTTTTATTATAACTAATAATAAAATATAGAATAGTACAGGTGATTGCTAGTTGACAATCAGTACATTGTTTTTAAGGTAGTCCGTCCACTGCCGAATGCAACAAATAAAAGCAAAGATGTTCGACAAACTTGTCGAAACCACAAGGCAAGGGGAATTAATCCCCTTTGTCATTACTGATATCAACACTAGTATCAGGGCCAATGACATGATGAATGACAGAGAAGTACATAGCGAGTTATGGATCATAAGATCTCAAAAGTGAGGTGTATAAATAAGACCTATTCCAGAATGAAAGCATAAATAGTAACTTATTGTGAAACCCATCTTCACCATCAGTTGCAAAAATAATATCTTCATCAACAACGTGATACTTAAGATTCCACGATTCTTCATTCACACCAACAAACATATGAAATTTATCAACAACCGAGTGATATCTCATCTCAGTTCTACAATGCACCCATGATTTCTCATCCTTATTCCAGAATATGAACTGATCAGGCTGCCGAGGCAATATAGGATCATCAATAACTTTAGGTTCTATAGGGACGAGAGGCTTCGGGAACCACACCAATTTCGGCTTCAGTAGAGATGGCCTATCAATGATAGGTGGACTTGCATTAGAGCATGTAAATGATAAGTGGCCAAAGGAATGGAAAGTGGTGTAGAATATCTGGCTTCCATCTATAAGAGCGTCAATTTCCATGTCTATCCCTTTAGTAATTATGACTTTAAGCTTCTCAGGTATTGGCTTGGTTGGACTAATCTCTATTAGAGCTCTAGCAGACAAAAGATTTTTTCATGTCTCTGTTGCAGCATCAAAACATCTGAATTCACCAATGAAGCTGGCAAGCTAATTGAGTCCAATTAATGGTTGAAGAACTGAGGGGATGTTAGTGAAAGTTGCCTACACAGGAATGGAATGCACTTGTTCTCTCACTTTATCAATTCGGATACTCCACAAAGTGATGACAAATGGCCTTCCTTCTATAATTAGAGGACTAGATTCAATTGCATGAAGACGATCTTGATTATGTGAGAAATGGAAATAGAGGATAGACCTATACAGCTGGACATGCAATTTACCACTTGGCTTCCACACACGAAGGCATTCTGTACGAACTTCACTATATTCCGCCGATACATCTAGAAAAAATCGACTAGGTGATCTTTCCAATAACTCGCACCGCTGTCAATGAATTCACTAGTAGGTACACTAATACCATTGATGACATGAGTTTTGAAGGTAGTCGGCAGTATGTTCCAGCATTCTTTAGCAAGATTTTAAGTATAGATGACAAAGATGGTTTGGTAACACAGTTTGGATCAATAGCAGGTGACTTAGAAGGTTGGCTAGTTTTTTTTCCAGAAGAAGAAGCTCCAAACTGAACGACAGCAGTTGCATTCATAATGTGATTAACATGGGTATTAGGTCGAACAACATTCGTGCCTGGCAAAGGAACATTGGACTCAGCAGTTTCAGCACTAGAAATTCGACCAACGCACTCAGTTTCAATACAGAATGAAGCCAAATCACATCGACTATCCAATATACTACCTCCAGTTTCAAAAATAACTGAAAAAAGCATCATTTTTATCACCTAAGTTACATTCAGTGCCAAGGTCGTTAGCCATTACCGCAGCAAGCATTGGGGTTAGGGGAGAGGAGACTAGTTCCAAAGTAAATGTAAGAGGCGCCGAATGCTGATCAAACTGATGCAGAGACAACGAAAACTCATCCAAGGCGCTTGAGGGGGTGACGGTTGAGCAAGCGACATAGGAGAAGACCCTACCAGATCGTGTCACACTAGGTTGTTGGGAAGGAGAGAGAGGCAAAGAGTGTAACAACCCACCTCCGCCAGGGTGACTCTTGCAAGCACTCTGACTTTGGAGGGGCGTTTGAATCAGGTAAACATGCATAATGATATATCAAGGCAGAACAAGAACATATGTATATATGTAAACAGAGTAAATAGCATAGAAGCATAGATAAAACAGCGGAAGATTTTAAACCATTTCAAAACAAGTCTAGTACAACATCATGTCAATTTTCCAAATAAACAAGTCTAGTACATAAAACCGGGAACTGAAAAGGAAAACATAAAGTAGCTATCCCCAAAGTGGAAAAACCATAGCGAGCTCAAGTCCAAAGCATACATGAGCTATCCAAGCAAAGCAGGTAAAATCCAAGCTAAGCTCCTGTATTCCCTCCCTGAGGACCTGGGGGGGGGGGAGGGAAACGGAAGAAAAGAGGCGAAAGAAAACAGGTCAGTCAAAAAGACTGAGTAAGCCCTACTACAATCAATGTAAACTGATAAAGTTAACTGGCATGAGCGGCAGGTATGAACATAAGGATAACAACATACTAGCATGATGATTAACTATCAAGGTAGATAAAGGTGTCATCGCATAATCAGGATTAAGATTTTGCACCACAGGTGTACTAACATCCTAACATGTCATGAATAATCCAGAATTTATCCCTTGGCCCAAACTAGGCCCAGTATCAGGTATTTGACTCAAACCAAGATCTGACTTCTTGGTACTAATTCTAGTGTAACAGGATTAGGTGTTACCCCAACGTTCACATCGAAACAGGTCGGAACAGAAGGGTCCATGCAGAAATAGAGTTTGGGAAAAATGGGCTTTTACCATCCCAACAGATAAAGTACAGAAACGGAATACTAACTAAAAAAAACCTTTACCACCCTAACAGAATGGTACCACGCAAAATCAGACGGGTGTTGCCACCCAACAAAACAGACGGTACCGACAGAATCAGACAGAACTAAGTGTACCCTGAATCCTACCCAAGCGATCGGCTCCCTAATACATAAATACCCTGTGTCGTCCCCACGATAGGGTGTATCACTCCCTAAAGTGGCAACCAATTGGCACAGGCATATTTACAGATGTCACGGTGTCTTACATTCTCAGAGGCAGACCGGGATCCATGCACGCACATGACCCGGTTGGAACGCACCATCAACACCCATCGCCATTATCAGAATGAACCACTTATAATTAGTTCAGTAAGCGTGCCCGGACCCTACCTACGGTTGGGTCAAAGTTTTGATACCAGAAAGGGTTACTGACTAATATGGGTCCCAAACAACAGATGACACAAGTATTCCCCCTTGTATCCTCAGACTATCTAATTCAGATTAACTTATTAACAGAGTTCAGACATACCAGATTCAGATGGTCAGTTTTCAGACTAACGGATCAGATAACAGATTTACAAACTTGCCTAACTTGGTGTGGGTCCTACAGATCCGCAAAATAGGTTCGTTTAATTTATCAATCAAGTTAGTTTATCCAGATCAGGTATCAAATTGGTCCTCAGTCTTACCAAATTACTGAGTTGGATTGGTTAAGTATAGTTCAACTTAACCCCGTTAAGTTACCGAGTTCGGATTGGTTAAGTGTAGGTTAACTTAACCCCGTTACTTTACCGAGTTCAGATTGGTTAAGTGTCATAAGTCAGATTTCCTTAACCTTATCATATAGCATTAATTAATTAATTAATGCGCCTTAACCTCTCACATTAGACTTTGTTGCGGTTACTAGTTAAGCCGGTCGGTTCCGGGTAGCTTTATACCACAACTTGGTCTAACCTCGGGTTCAAGGTACAACATGACCAACTTCTCACATTGGGTCCTATTGTTTGTAGCAACTAGTTAGGCCGGTTGGTTCCGGGTAGGTTTACGCTACAAACTCAACCCAACCTCGAGTTGGTCACACTTATCTTTTCTAAGTGTCATGTCCATCATGTTTCCAAAACATGTTACAAATTTTCAAGCAATTGGGTAGACCTAACTTAATAGGTAAATTCCCAATGGGTAGACCTAACTTAATAGGTAAATTCCCAAGCTCATGTTTTTTTTTCTTTTTATGTCTTTTTAAGTTTACCCAACCCCAAACGCAATCCCATCGCTTACATATCGCAATAGCGCATAAAGGATAGAAAGAGGGAACTTGGCATAATCATGACATAAAAATGTTAAAGCCACAAGTTCAACATGGTGGCATATGAAAGGTTCATGTGTGCATACACTTGCATATTACATTTTTAGGCCCAAAAAGAATGCATAACATGATAACATGAACCATATGACCATCCCAAACTTGCATATCATACTTGCATAAACAAACTTGCATAACATATGACAACTTGCATATCATACTTGCATAAACAAACTTGCATAACATATGTCAACTTGCATATCATACTTGCATAAACAAACTTGCATAACATATGTCAACTTGCATATCATACTTGCATAAACAAACTTGCATAACATATGACAACTTGCATATCATACTTGCATAAACAAACTTGCATAACATATGTCAACTTGCATATCATACTTGCATAAACAAACTTGCATAACATATGACAACTTGCATATCATACTTGCATAAACAAACTTGCATAACATATGTCAACTTGCATATCATACTTGCATAAACAAACTTGCATAACACATGACAACTTGCATATCATACTTTTAACTTTAAAGTTCAAGTATGAAAGGAATAGGGCTTACAATGCTTATGCGGACTCAAATGAGTATTGCAAATGTAAGAAAACCCTTATGCAACCAAAAACCCCAAAAATGCAAGCAAACTTGATCAAGACTCCTCCTTTATGATGCAAATATAAGAACTAGACTTTAATGCAAGCTAAAGAGGATCATACAAGCCTAAATGCACTTGTATGCATGGAAATCTCTTAGAAATTTGATTTAGGAATTGTATGAAGAGAGTGGAGGCCATGAGAGGTTTGATTTTGCCATAGTTTAGTTGCTAGAATGAATAATGAATGATTTAGGGTAGGTTAGGGTCTTATTTATAGATTAGGCTAGTGATTTAGACCATAGGATTAAACCCTAGTTGCAATCTCAACCCTCAAAACCGAATCTGGCCCCCTAGCTCAACCCATTCTCAAAATGGTGCACCAGGCTTGACTGGGCGTCTGAGCCAAGTCGACAGCCAAGTCGACAGGGCTGTCGACCTGGTCAGACCAAGTCGACTCCCAAGTCGACAGGGCTGTCGACTTGGGTACTGTGGCGGGAATTTTTCCCGCCTGGCCGAACTGGCCCAATTTCCAAGTTCAGGTTTGAATTTGAAATCTGTTTTTTACTTAGAAATTTTCTGAAAACTTCGCTGGGCCTTAATCGGGTCATACGGACTCCGATTTTCGAAAACTCGGACTCTATTTCGCGTATTTTTCCGAGACGAACGCAATGGCATTGCCCGTTCCCCTTGATTCAGAATTTAGAATTAAATTCTGCCTCGATTTACGTTATAACAGGTTATTGAAAATACGGGTTGTTACATTCTCCCCTCCTTAAAGGATTTCGTCCCCGAAATCTTCAAGTTAGGAAGAACGCATCCTACCATCCATCATCCATCTACTCAAATCATCATTCACGAGCAATCACTGTCCTTAAAGATTCTAATGCGGTATGAACATATGCAAAAGGTGTATATGTTCTTATCTAATGCAAAGATCAGCAATGCAGAGTATGTTAGTGAAATGAATCTATCATGTATGCAAATAGTCCTATTCACATAATACTATATGTGTGCACAACCATTCGTCCATATGCAACATCCATGTGCTGAATTAACCATCTTGCAACCATAAGAATCGAAAATGTACACACGTCCATATGCAATATGAGAGTGTATTTCAAGCCGATCTAGTGCCTAGTGTGTGTTTATGCATCCACGAGCAACCACTAGAAACCATTTGCATCCACTTGCAACCATCAAACATAACATGTCTCAAACACATGTTTACATCCATAAGATTCCTATCTCCACCAGATATAGTCGAGTGATGGAAGCGAGTATAGATAAAACAAAAACTTGGTACACATACTTACAGACTACTAGTACCGATCAGATTTTCCCCCAAATGATTCTTAGGAGACTAAGCATGGTAAAAACCCAGAATGTATTTGTCATAGTCACAGATACTCTCAAATCCCAATTTATCACAGACAGATGAGTTATAACTCTCAGGGAGTTTGAGACCATTACCAGATCAGAAGCAAAACTAGCATTAAAGTACTGAGTTTCCATTACAGAATCGAGATACCAGAAAAAGAGTTTCAAACTGAAAATCAGACAAGGAAAATTAAACATCCTACAGACAAATTATTCTAGCCCTAATCTATTCACCCGCTATGCGCGTAATCATCGTTCCTTCCGATGTAGTCCCTTTCTTCTTCGGGCAGTCCCTAGTGAAGTGCCCCATCTCTCCACAGTTAAAGCAAGTGCCCTTTCTCTTTCTGCAATCCTTGTTTAGATGAGTTGAGCTTCCACAAGTAAAGCACTTCTTTTCCTTCTTATCTTCAGACTTCTCCTCCTTCTTTTGTATTTCCTTTTTGGGTCCCGCTTTCTTGTTTTGAGACTCATTCACCTTGATCTCCTTCTTCGCACTCTTGTTCTCTTCATGGAGTAGGGCCATATTTACCAAACTCTCAAACGTGGCCCCCATAGGCACATGAGACATAGCTAATTCCTGTAACGGCTCATTCAATCCTCTAGCAAAACGAAGAGCCTTCTTCTGAGTAGTACTCACCATATCCAAGCCAAAACGAGCTAACTGGTTGAACTTGTTCACATATTCTTTAACAGACATGTCTCCTTGCTTCAAATCAATAAACCTTTCCATTTGCAAATTCTCTTCAGTAGAAGACAGAAACTTAAGCATAAACCTTGCCCTGAAATCGGCCCAAGTCTCAACAGGCCTAGTACCATTGGTGACTTCCCACCAATAAGCGGCTTCATCCTTCATAAGCCAAACCGCCAACAAGACCTTCCTCTGATCGTCTAACCCAAAGATAGCAAACAAATCCTCGGTCTCTTTCAACCAATTTCTGGCCTCTACAAAAGTCTCAGTGCCTTGGAAGTTCTTGCCACCCATTGCTTTGAAATCTTTGCAAGTCTTTGCAAAGTCAACCTGAGGATGCTGAGGGGGAGGAGGAAGAGGAACCTCAGCAACTGGTGGAGGAGGAACATTAGCGACAGGAGGAGGAGGAATATTAGCCACCGGAGGAGGAGTAACATTTGCGGGGCCGGCTTTGGTCGCCCTAGCCTCCATAAGTCTCCTATACCAAACAGGAACTTGCACTCCCTCTGGGATAACAAAGTTATCAGCCATACTGAAACGAAGGAAAAGATAGATTCAGAACGAGGAAACTGAGAATAGATAACTAAGGATTGTGCTAATGGCTTTGGGGGAATAGCCTTTAAAATAAACTAGACTTTTCTTTGGAAAATACTTTATACTTGGTTTTGAAAATAGTTTTCCAAAAATTTCAAAAACCTTTTTGTCCCTTCTCGTAAACCATATGCTCTGATACCAAATGTAACACCCCACCTCCGCCAGGGTGACTCTTGCAAGCACTCTGACTTTGGAGGGGCGTTTGAATCAGGTAAACATGCATAATGATATATCAAGGCAGAACAAGAACATATGTATATATGTAAACAGAGTAAATAGCATAGAAGCATAAATAAAACAGCGGAAGATTTTAAACCATTTCAAAACAAGTCTAGTACAACATCATGTCAATTTTCCAAATAAACAAGTCTAGTACATAAAACCGGGAACTGAAAAGGAAAACATAAAGTAGCTATCCCCAAAGTGGAAAAACCATAGCGAGCTCAAGTCCAAAGCATACATGAGCTATCCAAGCAAAGCAGGTAAAATCCAAGCTAAGCTCCTGTATTCCCTCCCTGAGGACCTGGGGGGGGGGGGAAACGGAAGAAAAGAGGCGAAAGAAAACAGGTCAGTCAAAAAGACTGAGTAAGCCCTACTACAATCAATGTAAACTGATAAAGTTAACTGGCATGAGCGGCAGGTATGAACATAAGGATAACAACATACTAGCATGATGATTAACTATCAAGGTAGATAAAGGTGTCATCGCATAATCAGGATTAAGATTTTGCACCACAGGTGTACTAACATCCTAACATGTCATGAATAATCCAGAATTTATCCCTTGGCCCAAACTAGGCCCAGTATCAGGTATTTGACTCAAACCAAGATCTGACTTCTTGGTACTAATTCTAGTGTAACAGGATTAGGTGTTACCCCAACGTTCACATCGAAACAGGTCGGAACAGAAGGGTCCATGCAGAAATAGAGTTTGGGAAAAATGGGCTTTTACCATCCCAACAAATAAAGTACAGAAACGGAATACTAACTAAAAAAAACCTTTACCACCCTAACAGAATGGTACCACGCAAAATCAGACGGGTGTTGCCACCCAACAAAACAGACGGTACCGACAGAATCAGACAGAACTAAGTGTACCCTGAATCCTACCCAAGCGATCGGCTCCCTAATACATAAATACCTTGTGTCGTCCCCACGATAGGGTGTATCACTCCCTAAAGTGGCAACCAATTGGCACAGGCATATTTACAGATGTCACGGTGTCTTACATTCTCAGAGGCAGACCGGGATCCATGCACGCACATGACCCGGTTGGAACGCACCATCAACACCCATCGCCATTATCAGAATGAACCACTTATAATTAGTTCAGTAAGCGTTCCCGGACCCTACCTACGGTTGGGTCAAAGTTTTGATACCAGAAAGGGTTACTGACTAATATGGGTCCCAAACAACAGATGACACAAGTATTCCCCCTTGTATCCTCAGACTATCTAATTCAGATTAACTTATTAACAGAGTTCAGACATACCAGATTCAGATGGTCAGTTTTCAGACTAACGGATCAGATAACAGATTTACAAACTTGCCTAACTTGGTGTGGGTCCTACAGATCCGCAAAACAGGTTCGTTTAATTTATCAATCAAGTCAGTTTATCCAGATCAGGTATCAAATTGGTCCTCAGTCTTACCAAATTACTGAGTTGGATTGGTTAAGTATAGTTCAACTTAACCCCGTTAAGTTACCGAGTTCAGATTGGTTAAGTGTAGGTTAACTTAACCCCGTTACTTTACCGAGTTCAGATTGGTTAAGAGTCATAAGTCAGATTTCCTTAACCTTATCATATAGCATTAATTAATTAATTAATGCGCCTTAACCTCTCACATTAGACTTTGTTGCGGTTACTAGTTAAGCCGGTCGGTTCCGGGTAGCTTTATACCACAACTTGGTCTAACCTCGGGTTCAAGGTACAACATGACCAACTTCTCACATTGGGTCCTATTGTTTGTAGCAACTAGTTAGGCCGGTCGGTTCCGGGTAGGTTTACGCTACAAACTCAACCCAACCTCTAGTTGGTCACACTTATCTTTTCTAAGTGTCATGTCCATCATGTTTCCAAAACATGTTACAAATTTTCAAGCAATTGGGTAGACCTAACTTAATAGGTAAATTCCCAATGGGTAGACCTAACTTAATAGGTAAATTCCCAAGCTCATGTTTTTTTTTCTTTTTATGTCTTTTTAAGTTTACCCAACCCCAAACGCAATCCCATCGCTTACATATCGCAATAGCGCATAAAGGATAGAAAGAGGGAACTTGGCATAATCATGACATAAAAATGTTAAAGCCACAAGTTCAACATGGTGGCATATGAAAGGTTCATGTGTGCATACACTTGCATATTACATTTTTAGGCCCAAAAAGCATGCATAACATGATAACATGAACCATATGACCATCCCAAACTTGCATATCATACTTGCATAAACAAACTTGCATAACATATGACAACTTGCATATCATACTTGCATAACATATGTCAACTTGCATATCATACTTGCATAAACAAACTTGCATAACATATGTCAACTTGCATATCATACTTGCATAAACAAACTTGCATAACATATGACAACTTGCATATCATACTTGCATAAACAAACTTGCATAACATATGTCAACTTGCATATCATACTTGCATAAACAAACTTGCATAACATATGACAACTTGCATATCATACTTGCATAAACAAACTTGCATAACATATGTCAACTTGCATATCATACTTGCATAAACAAACTTGCATAACATATGACAACTTGCATAACATACTTTTAACTTTAAAGTTCAAGTATGAAAGGAATAGGGCTTACAATGCTTATGCGGACTCAAATGAGTATTGCAAATGTAAGAAAACCCTTATGCAACCAAAAACCCCAAAAATGCAAGCAAACTTGATCAAGACTCCTCCTTTATGATGCAAATATAAGAACTAGACTTTAATGCAAGCTAAAGAGGATCATACAAGCCTAAATGCACTTGTATGCATGGAAATCACTTAGAAATTTGATTTAGGAATTGTATGAAGAGAGTGGAGGCCATGAGAGGTTTGATTTTGCCATAGTTTAGTTGCTAGAATGAATAATGAATGATTTAGGGTAGGTTAGGGTCTTATTTATAGATTAGGCTAGTGATTTAGACCATAGGATTTAACCCTAGTTGCAATCTCAACCCTCAAAACCGAATCTGGCCCCCTAGCTCAACCCATTCTCAAAATGGTGCACCAGGCTTGACTGGGCGTCTGAGCCAAGTCGACAGCCAAGTCGACAGGGCTGTCGACCTGGTCAGACCAAGTCGACTCCCAAGTCGACAGGGCTGTCGACTTGGGTACTGTGGCGGGAATTTTTCCCGCCTGGCCCAACTGGCCCAATTTCCAAGTTCAGGTTTGAATTTGAAATCTGTTTTTTACTTAGAAATTTTCTGAAAACTTCGCTGGGCCTTAATCGGGTCATACGGACTCCGATTTTCGAAAACTCGGACTCTATTTCGCGTATTTTTCCGAGACGAACGCAATGGCATAGCCCGTTCCCCTTGATTTAGATTTTAGAATTAAATTCTGCCTCGATTTACGTTATAACAGGTTATTGAAAATACGGGTTGTTACAAAGAGGGTTTCTTCTTCGCCAATGAGGAGAAGGCACCAATCGAGATTGAGATCTATGTTAAGGAAACGGAAGCCGCCATTTGTTAAGATGTAAAATTTAGTAACTGTGGGGTAATTTATAAAAAATATTAACAAAACATATAGGAAGAGATGTGTAAATTCACATATTTTGTATATAGATTATATCATCGATTCCAAATAAAAATATCACTAATTTTTTGTGATTTTGAACAAGTCAATATTTCCTCTTTTCAATTATTTTGGCAAAACTTACAAAAATTATACTAAATAACCTTTTATGAGATTCTGAATCTTAGCAAGACTAAACAATGAAAGATTTTTCTAGTCGTTAGTTTGGACAAGAACGTAAAATAATTAGAATGTAAAATAACTAGAAACTACATAAATATCTCACTGAAATATACATATTAAACTATATTATAATTCTATCCATTCGAAAAATTTACCCAAATAACACTATTATTAATATTAAATAGGTAACACGAATTATAGGCTTGAATTTGTATGTTTTCCATTTATGACGGGTACGTGGCAACATTTCCTGTAATGAATGGAAATAAATGTTTATAACCATTATATTTGTTAGCAATAAACATGGAATTAATTGCTGAAATTCAAAAGTTTACAATTAACTTAAAAGAGAATTAAGATTGCAACCATGAATATTGTGGGGAAATAAATAGGGAAACAAATGTCAAAATGTTACAAATACAAATGAATAGGGAATAAGTGTTGTAACTCTAATTAGGGAAATTAATGTAATAAAATTATATGTATTATTTGTGCATATGTATAAGAACTAATAAGCTAAATGACAATAGTAAAACAAATGATTTTATAATACATAGAATTAATGTGATTAAATGACTGTTGTAGAAATTTATTGATTTAAATTGAGTGTCCATTTCCTCATGGAGAGTGACTGTTATGGTCATTAATGGCGAGTGATTGTTATGGTAATTAATTAATTTAATGAGAAATTAGGTAGTAGTTGTCATAGTTAATACTAAGTCCTATAAATAAATTGGTTTATATAACAATATGATTTTTGTTTGGTGATAATATATATATATATATATTATAATATAAATGTATTTGTAACTGTACTATTCTATACTACATCACACACAGAAATAAATATTTATATTTGAATAGAATACTATTGCACAATAATTTAAACATTCAGAAAGTGTTTTATTCAAGTATAATATGTTATTTCAACATTTGAATAGTACAAACTTATAACTCCACTATTGTACATCTCGCTTATTAATACATTCAGTTTCATTTAGTACATCGATTCCTCACCACAACACTCAGCCACTCAGTTTCATATACATAATCAGTTACATACTCACTCAGTACAGGCTCATTGACACATTTACTAACACATACTTTGTCTTCAGTCTGCTTCAGATTCAGTCCAGTCACCTGTATAACTATCACAGAAACACACACAGTAAACTGGAACAAAAATTGATTTATATTCTAGCAGATATAAATTTATTTTAAATTTTATTTACCTCAGACTTTTTGTGTGTTCCTCGTCATATTTCTTGACTTGGTCTGATATGTATAAACATCTTTATGTGTCTAGACTTCTTGTGATATTCACAGTGATTCACTGTAAATACCACAAGGTAGACTATATACCCTATGCCTGCAGATCACCCTCAATACAACTATAATGGTCTGTTGATCAAGACCAGCCTCAACTCACAATTGTGATATGTTGATCATGACCAGCCATGACTCATCGTATAGTGGTCTGCTGATGTAAATAGAAAATATAAATTGCACAAGCACTATATATGTATATGTGTACATGTTTATGTATATACACATATATTATGATATGCATGGGCAATATGGTCAGACAGCAGTAAGTGCAAAGTTCAAGTCAAACTGGTCTGACTAAATTGAGTAATGCACACAGCCGCACACAAGTCAAATGGTTCAACTCACATATGTATACATACATGAATGTATGTATACACATAGAGGCCAACAAATGAAGCAGCAATGGGAATGTACACCTGTACATACCAAAATAGTTCAGTGCAGCATGCACATAGGCCAGCAAGTGACAGTAATCAAGCAAGTGGTGAATGCACATGCCTTCACATGAAGCATCAACATAAATTAGTTTCAAATGCGAGTCAGAAGTTTTTTAAAGTGGTGTAATGCAAGGGTTAAGCTAAGAGAAGAGCATGAACAAGCCGAACACAGAAACATCAATAAATAAGGATGAACGGGAAATTTATGCAACCAGCCAGAAAGTTCAAATGCAAGGTAAAAACTTGAACAAAGAAAGTGGAAAAGGTTCAGAAAATGCATGCATGAGTGCACAAACAAATGGTGCACTATTTTCAACTTAAGTGAACAAGACATCAACATGGCAGTGCACAAATACATGCAAGCTAGTTCAGTACACACAAGTACAAGACATAAAAGCATAGCAATATAGACAAATGGAACCGAGCTAGCAACACATCAATACATATGCAGATTCGTGATGCTCAAAATGGTGAAATAAGCAACAACTCAAAATTATGAGCATGATGGATGAGTGCCAAGTGCGAAGAAATTGGAGCATGGCAGAATATAATGCACAATGACATGTAACAAACAAGTGTGTACATAAGTATGTATGCATGTATGTGTAACACCCCATAATTTTAAAACAGGACATAAGAGATAATTAAAGAATAATTAATCTTTAAACGAAGAATTGGGTGAAACGGGTTACGCCATTGTGTTCACCTCCGAATTCTTCTTGAGATAGAGTCCGAGTTTGCGTGAATCGGACTCCGTATGAAGAAGTTACTAAGGTTTGAAGTTCGTATACGCGTAGGAAGAATATATATATATATATATATAAGTATTGGGTTCAGTACTTCAGAAATAGGTCCAGAAAGTCAAAAATGGGTTCAAAATTCAAAATCAGCCAAAATAGGCTAGGCGGGAAAATTCCCGCCAGAGGGTGTTGACCCCCCTTAAGAGGTGTCGACATAGGTATCGACCCCCCCTCCCCACAGGGGTGTCGACCCCGGTGTCGACCCCCTTATAGGGGTGTCGACCCCCTTAGATCTGGGCGAAATACTTCGTTTTTTATCTGGCTCACGTAGAGTGACGAATTCTGAGGTATTAGGGCTTACGTGTCACATTATGGTTGGTTGGGTGATGTACCTCTTTGGTTTGGATGGCTCTGATAACTCCTAGGTTGATCTATAGACTCAAATTGATCCTATACTCCTATATATACGTCTTTAAACCTAAACCCTAAACTCACAACCCTATTCTCTATTGCCATCATGTTGTTCATCTACAAACTAACCTAGCCGCCACCATAACAAATCAAATTCTAGATTAAAGATAAAAAGATAAAAGATAAAGATTCAAAGCCTAGGAATTGCAAAAAGGAATTCTAGAACAACAATGAACGAATCAACACCTACATCAACGGATTAGCTTAGCAACTTCATAAATCAGATCCCAAAATTCAAGATCTGTTTTCTATGAGTGAAGTTACTTTCACAAGATAATTTTTTTTAACGTAATTGTGATGAGTTATGAATTGGACTATATGAAAATGTTTGTAAATCATATAAAGTTTATGTCTTTGCAAAATATGTTTTGATTTATGCTTGATTTGATTCATTCTATGCAAGTTATGTTCTATTTTAATTCATATGCCTAATTACATATGTAAGTTACGTATGCAAGTTTGCTCGATCAATGCAAGTTATGAAAGATTATATGCAAGTCATGTTCATACATGTAAGATTATATTTTATATATTCATATGTTTAGATCTACATATTTATATGATTAGATCCATATCAGTCCATATGTTTAGAACTATATGTTCGTATGTTTAGATCTACATGTTTATATGATTAGATCCATATCAGTCCATATGTTTAGAACTATATGTTCAGATGTTTAGATCTACATGTTTATATGATTAGATCCATATCAGTCCATATGTTTAGAACTATATGTTCATGTGTTTAAATCCATGCAAGTTTATGTTTAGATCCATGCTAATTCACACTGAATATGTTGATTGGATCTAATTTTATATGTTTACTAGATTTATGCAGTCTTAGATCTACATTGTTTATGCCAGTTCTGATGTCATGTGCTTCTGCCTTTTTCCTTTTTTATGAGTTGGGCTAATTACGAGCCTAACATATCACATGAGTTATACATACGAACGACGTGGGAACATTGGGGAAAAGTTAAATATTATGTAATTGGCATAAAAAGGGGTTGTGATCATATAATTAATTTTGGGCATTAGTAGAAAATGTGGAATAACTTTAATTGACCACACTTATGGATAATTTACATATAAACCAAATATGTAAAGTGGCTAAAAGATGAACGTTTCCTAACCCGAGGTTAGATTGAGTTGCGGTGTAAGACTGCCCAGAACCGCCAGGCACATCCAACGACTACAACAACATAGATCTAATATGAGTGGTTAGCGCATTAAGCCCAAAAACCCGAGGTTGGAATGAGTTTGCGGTAGAAGTCTGCCCTCAACCGCTCGGCACATCCAACAACCGCAAACAACAGGTCTAATGTGAGAGGTTGGTGCTTTAATGAATAAACTAAAGCTAAGGAACATACATGCTAAGAATGGAAAGGTTAAGTAACAAATGAACAGGCGACACTTAACCAATACAACATGTTAGGTGGTAGGTTAAGTTAACATGGACAGGAAGACAACCTGACCAATATTATGTGACGGCAAGGAATTTCGCTCGATCCGAATCAGTCGTTAAACCGATCTAGACCGTTCGAAACCCCTGATCGATTTGAGAACAGGAAAAATCAGAACGTAGACGGAAGAACATTTCATTGCTATTACAACAATTCCATCAGATACAAGAATATACAGAGTATAAATGAATAAATTACATTCGATAAATATCAGAGATTACAATAAATTACATAGCAGCGGAAAAATAATACAAAGCACAACTGAAGGTGATATACGGATACAGAGCTTTCCGGATATCATTCCAGCTGTAAACCAGGATCCTATGAATATAAATCTGCAAAACCAAAACTACTAGCTGCCCGTGTCGAAAATAAGGGCACCCAGAGTTTAGGTTAAAACAATAAACTCCAGGTCGGTCATGTGACTGGTGTGAGAACTAAAACAGTTATTAAAACTTTACTTTAAAAGAGAGTAATTCAAGGGACCACGCCGTAAAACACGGAACGGGTTTCCTCCCAAGAATACCAGTGCATAGGATAAACAGTGCAATGCTTTTTCGAAAAATGAAGCTATTATAAGACCCAGGTCCCATCACACAATGCAACGCAAGCCGGAGGATAGGGTTTTCCTGTAACAACCCGGAAAATCTGGGCCAGTTTAAAATTTTTATTTTGGCAATTTTAGCGAATTTTGATTATTTAAAATGAATTATTTTAAATAATATCGACGAGAAATTTATTTTGAATATAATTCGAACGTATATATTATACGCGTCGTCGTTAGAATATAAATATTTATATATAATTATAAATAGAATTAAAAATGGCGCGGTAGTTCGATAATTCGATTTCAAACTTCAATTGAATGTACCGGGTGCAAAACAATCCGGATTTTTGTGAAACCAAAAACATTAGGATCTAATTGATGATATCTTTCCAACGAAGTTGAGAAACTGAGATTTCACTTTATAAATGATGAGATATGTCCAGTTGAAATTTAGAAATAGTCGCTGTGGAATTTATATATATTTTAATATAATATAAGGCCCTTAAAAATAGCAATTTTGCAAACGACCTCGGATTTCGACGAAACCAGTTTTGTTGGGTCCGGGATGTGAAGTTATTGCTAGGTTTCAAATTTCGTAATTTTTCGAATCAATATGTGAGCATGGCCAAGGAAAACGCGTTTGACCATTTCAGTTGAATTTAATCGACTGGAAATTGGCCATTTTTCCAACGGTCTCGGAATTCGACGAAACTAGTTTTGTTAGGACCGTATCGTCAATACGAAGCTAGAAAATATTTTTCTGGAATTTTTCTAGTTAGTATGTGACCCCGGTAATTTGAAATGTACGTTTAAAATTCAATACAGTGATTTAAAATGTAAAATTCAACGGAAAATGATTCAGACGATCGAATCAACTTGTGACACATATCCCATTGTGTTCGGGATAGGGGTAATTAGCTAGGGATGATAGTCGGTGAGTTTCGTTTGGAGTTTAAAATAAAAAGTTGCTTTTTTGAAAATAAATGAAATTAAATATTATAATTTATATATAGCCCCCCCCTTATTTCTTTCCCTCTTCTCTCTCTTACTTTCCCCATCTGTAAATAAAAAAAAAAAAAAGGGATCGATCTCTCAAATCGATGGCAGATCGCCATCGCTCCTCCACCAAAGACCACCGCGCCTCCACCGGAGAAGCCCCACCCCGTCGCCGTCTCCTCCCCATCGAACCCCCCCTTCCTCTGCTTCTCTCTCCTCCAACTGTTCGAAACCCCACCGCACCCCTCGCTCGCGAAGTTGAAGTCGCCCCTCTCGAAACCCGAAGCAGCGACGCCACCACCAGCGCCTGAGCACCCGCGACCCTCCCCCCCTTCATCGATCCGTGAACCCGAAGCGCACCCCCCCTCTCTTCAGGCGACAGCAAAGGTCCGCGTTTTTATTTTATTTTATTTTTACTTTTAATTCTGTAAAATACTGTTTTTTTTTCTCTGGGATTAAATTCTAATTTGATTAAAAGTAAAAACAGATTTTTTTTTATATAAAAGTAAAAAACTGAATTTTGTAAAAGAAAAAAAAAACTGATTTGAACATGATTTTAAAACTGATTTATAAATAAAATTGAAACTGATTTAAACCTGTTTTTTTTTTTTTTTAGAATTTAAAACTGATTTTGTCTTTGAGAAAAATGAAAACTGATTTTTGTTTTTAATAAAAAGAAAACTGATTTTAAAATGAATTATAAACGAAAAGGAGATCAGAAATTTAAGTCGAAATAAAAATCATATTTTTAGATATTGGAACTTCGAAATAAAAATATGATTTTTATATATAGAACTTCGAAATAAAAATATGATTTTTATATATTGAACTTCATAGGAAAAATATGATTTTTATATATTGAACTTCATAGGAAAAATATGATTTTTATATATTGAACTTCATAGGAAAAATATGATTTTTATATATTGAACTTCATAGGAAAAATATGATTTTTATATATTGAACTTCATAGGAAAAATATGATTTTTATATATTGAACTTCATAGGAAAAATTCGATTTTTATATATTGAACTTTGAAATAAAAATTCGATTTTTATATATTGAATAGCGATGTAAAAATGTGATTTTTACGTATGTAGTGAAAGCAGCAACGAAGGTGACAAAAAGGCGAAACGACGAAGACTTCTGCAAAGGAGTGCCGTGGAGCTAGGATAGCTATAAGTGAGAATTTCTCACCTTTCAAATTTATTTTCTAGTTATATATATATACTAGGATGCAGACGGTGCTTAGTAGCACCCGACACAATCGTCCACAGACCATGGACTTGTTTGTTTGGCTGTTTGGTTATTGATTGTGATATTGGTTTGAATGTGGTTAGTGGTGTGAAAAATCGAATCGATAAATTGGTTAGGATTAGACGTGCGCCGTTATAAGGCGAAGGAGTAAGGCTAGGTTAGACTCTTACTCCAAATTTTGTGGTTTGCATAATGAAATTGATTTGATTGATGTGTGAATGGCGTGGGCCTTCACTAGTCCGGGGATAAGGCTAGGCCTTGTCCCGTTTCTAGTATCGTGCCGTTATGTCGCCGAAATTTTCTAAAATATGTTAGAAAAATAAAAATATCATTTTATTGTGTAAATGAATTGAATAGAAATTCATAGGTTGGAATAAAATGTTTTAGCGTTAAAAATATAATTTTTAACGTGAATGTGAATAAATAAATATTCATTTACAAACCAGACGGTTTGTTTATGTACACTTATTTGAATGACATTGATTGGGAAGATAAATTTTACACATCGCCCAACTGCACAAATAAAATATGTGTTTGATTGTTTGAAACCCCACACGGGTGTTAGGATGAAAGTTGAAGTTCACTCATCCTGATTGATTAAATATGTCGATCGATTGATTGACAGGCTGTTATAAGCGTTGAATATCTATATTTGATGCTTATACAGTGTAGTGCACTTTGGTTGATGGTTGATTATTTTTCAATGCTATGATATACATGTGTTGTATGAAAATCCATATAATTAACTTTATATGGTAATTGATTGGGCCTCATTCCAGTTTTAAAAATAGAAATATTTGAAATAGAAATATTCGAAATGGAATATTTGAAAATATCAATATATGAAGCCGTGTTGATTAGATTGACGCCATTTTGACGTGAACGATATTTATATCGATTTTATTCACTTTAAAATGAATATTAAAAAGTAATTTTGAAATCGAATATTTCGAAATGAATTGAATTGAAAACGATTTCGAAATGAATTGAATTGAAAACGATTTCGAAATGAATTGAATTGAAAACGATTTCGAAATGAATTGAATTGAAAACGATTTCGAAATGAATTGAATTGAAAACGATTTCGAAATGAATTGAATTGAAAACGATTTCGAAATGAATTGAATTGAAAACGACTTCGAAATGAATTGAATTGAAAACGATTTCGAAATGAATTGAATTGAAAACGATTTCGAAATGAATTGAATTGAAAACGATTTCGAAATGAATTGAATTGAAAACGATTTCGAAATGAATTGAATTGAAAACGATTTCGAAATGAATTGAATTGAAAACGAATTCAAAATGAATTGAAAACGATTTCGAAATGAATTGAATTGAAAACGAATTCAAATGGAATTGAAAGCGAATTGAAATGAATTCAAATTGAATTGAAATTTGAATTGAATAGAAATGAATTTTAAAACGAATTTATAAAGAAGAATTCAATTTTGATTTGAATTGAAATGGAAGTTGAAATTGCTTTTGAAATGAAATTAAAACGATTTATAAAATTCGCTTTAAATAGAAATCGACGAAATATATATTATATATATTATATATATAATATAATGGCCTGAATAGAACGCGCCGCGCCGCGGCAGTTCGTGAATTTCGACCATTTATTTCAAACGGACATTACGGGAGATCCGACCGTCGGATTCTCCTAAAACCGGAACCGTTGGGTTCGTATCGAAAAGAGCTTTCTAATGAATATTAGAAATTTGAAATCTAACGGTTGGATTTGGAGTTACGTCCAAAATCAAATTCGAAAAAGGTCGCTGTAAGTGCAGTTCGATGGCCGTTGATGGAAATCGACTGTACGGGCCTTGATAAAATTATTAAAAATAGCAATAATTTGTGTAAAATCATAAGAAATGATTTGTGAAGATTTGGGATGAAAAACTCCATATTTGAAAAGATAAAAATAGATTTTTATCGAAATGAACTAGTTTTGAACTAGAAATATAATTCTATTTATTTTGAAATAAATAAATTGAATTTGAAAAGGGTTTTAAAGATAACCAAAATTTCCAATGATTGCATTGGAGTGGAATTGAATCGAAATTGTCTTTGGAATATTTCGATGTTGGAATTCGTGATTATACGGATGTTGTTATGGAAATTTGAAAGATATATATTTATATCGTTATTTCCAATACGACATTTGTTAATCGTAGAATTTGATATTGAATATAAGCCGATATATTTTCTATTCAGAGCCTTATATTGAATATCAAATGGGATTTGGGTTTGTCGTGAATGGTGTCTTCACTAACACTGTTCTTGAACCCAGTTGAGAAAAGATTAAATCTTTTTATTTAGATTTAATGAAGTGTACCAATTAAATAATATTTAATTGGAATTGAATTGATATTGATTTTTGGGTTTATCGTGAACAGTGTTTTAAATAACACTTGTTCTTTAACCCGATAATTAATGAATGTGATTTGGGTTTGTCGTGAATGGTGTCTTCACTAACACTGTTCTTAAACCCAGTTGAGAAAAGATTAAATCTTTTTATTTAGATTTAATGAAGTGTACCAATTAAATAATATTTAATTGGAATTGAATGGATATTAATTTTTGGGTTTATCGTGAACAGTGTTTTAAATAACATTTGTTCTTTAACCCGATAATTAATGGGATGTGACTTTGGGTTTATCGTGAACCGTGTTTTAAATGACACTGATTCTTTAACCCAGTCACAGATTAAAACTAAGTGGAGTTTTAATGAATCTTTAATTAGATTTGAACGGGAAATTTAGAAACTAACTGTCGGTTAGCTAAGTAGAATGGTTTTCTGGATATTGATCTGATGTTGGTTTCGGCCTTCGGGGTTAATATTTGGGGAATTATTCTCTTGATTAATTTACGGTTAATGACTAATGAGTTGGAATGAGGCGTATGTTGTGTTTGTGTAACACTTTTATAATATATACGCGAGTTATTCGGAAAGACCGGGTTTATCCCATTCTGAATAACTGATACGACGATAAGTCGAAGATGAAGACGATGGTCGAAGACCGGAGGTCTTCACGTCGTTTAGGTGATAACTGATGATCTTGATTGGGCTGTACACCCAAGAAGATGGAAACAGTTAGTGATCGTCCAGACGTACTTGGAGATCGATGGATATGCGGGGTACTAGG
Organism: Allium sativum; assembly: GCA_030737875.1. Taxonomy (NCBI): domain Eukaryota; kingdom Viridiplantae; phylum Streptophyta; class Magnoliopsida; order Asparagales; family Amaryllidaceae; genus Allium; species Allium sativum. The sequence continues at coordinate 20,375,084 of JASFAX010000025.1, forward strand.
TGCCTCCGGTTTCGTTCAGACCCAGAACGGACTTGTAAATGGACTGTGTGTCTGACATTGGATTTCATTCTGTGTGACTGATATCGGTTGCATAGGATGGTTTGCCTGTGTGGCATGCTAAGATGCAAATGATCAAGGCTTCTGTTGAAAAGCAAAGTCTTGTGGTGATGATCAAAGCACGGCCTTTGTGGCGTAGCTTTGTGTAACGTTTACCTCGCGTGTTTCACACCAGGTATGAACCAAAAACGGGAGACGGACCTCAGGGAGGACTTGCGTTTCTTTCTAGCTAGAAGTGGCGTCAGTGGTTTTACACGCCCTGACGAGTTTGACTTATGTGGTTGTTGCTGTTGCGAGGCGCCTCGGTTATATCGGTTTCGGCCGAATGCATTCTGGTCGGCTGACGGACCAGACTTACACCCCATAGGGTGGGGAGACGTATTGTTCAGGCATAATAATCCACTCCGTGTGGACCGGCCCTGACGATCCAAGGCTTGCCTGCGCGCTTGCCTGAGGGGCGGGCTAGAGCGTCTCGAATCGGTTGAGGATCTTGCCCCTAGCCTCGGTTCATAGACGGAAATCCAATTTCCAAATACGTGACTTTGCGATTTTGATTGTATAACCTATATATGGCGACATAGTGGTATGGGGCATTCATGCCGTCTATGATTGATACTTATGATTTGAAGTTGTTTTATACACTATGCACTTATAGTAGTATCAAATGATTTCTTTTAAACGTATCAAGCATTCTTGGCTGTTATAAGGTAAAAACCCTATCCCCCGGCTTGCGTTGCATTGTGTGATAGGACCTGGGTCTTATAACAGCTTCATTTTTCTTTATTTAGCATTGCGCTGTTTGTTTTATGCACTGGTATTCTTGGGAGGAAACTCGTTCCGTGTTATACGGCGTGGTCCCTTGATTTACCTAGCCTTTAAAATAAAGATTAACTGTTTTAGTTCTCACACCAGTCACATGACTGACCTGGAGTTTATTGTTTTAACCTAAACTCTGGGTGCCCTTATTTTGACACGGGCAGCTAGTAGTTTTGGTTTTGCAGATTTATATTCACAGGATCCTGGTTTACAGCTGGAACGATATCCGGAAAGCTTTGTATCCGTATATCTCCTTCTAGTTGTGTATTGTATTATTTTCCGCTGCTATGTATTTAAATGTAATTTAAATCTCTGATATTTCTGTGTAATATTCTTTTATACTCTGTATATTCTTGTAATCTGATGCATTGTTGTAATAAGCAATGAAATGTTCTTCTGTATGCGTCCTGTTGTGGCTTGTTCTCGAACTATCCGTCGCTTTCCTTTACGGGGAAGTTACGGGTCTTTACAGTTGGTATCAGAGCTTTGGTTTACAAAGCTTAGAGAACAGGACACATTAGAACCATACGAAAGAATTCATCAGATATTGGATTAGTAATATCCAATTAGAATGACTCGTTAGAGATGGGATCAGTAGTATCCTAGAACGAGTGTGAAGAGTATATTTTTAACGTGAAAACAAATTTTGTTTTGAAAATTTAAATCAATTATTCGTATTTGATTATTTATTTATATTGTTGTGGACAATCCAGTATATATAGATTTTGCGTATACGTCTGATCCGCGTGTATTTGAAATTTTAATATACTGGATAGATATAGAATCACACTCTAGTCGCCCGGAGATAATTTTGGTAATGCGGCCGCATTATCAATATTTATATTCGTGTTTCGAAGGTGTGATATCTATATATTTCCATTAGACTGGTGTGAGAACCAAATCTTATATAGCTAGAACACTTTGTTGTGAATTGGCATCAAAAACAAGATTTTCTGTATATGTATTAAAATTATGAATTTGAAATGTTAAATTCACTAATTGATTGATGTTTGTGTTGTTTGTTCATTTGTTTGCTAATTTTGAACCATTATGCCTAATTGAACCAAATATTGAATTATATTGAAAATTGGTTGCATTTGCTTGCATATACATATATATCTTTGAACAGGTCATAGCAAGGAGGCTAGAGCAGAGAATAAAATTTGTTTGCCCGACAAATAGGTACATGTTTATTACATAATTTACTGTTTTGTTTGGGTGATGATGATTTTGTGAGCCTATTGGCTAGCCGCTTGGCTTTTTCTTTTTCTTTTTGAGATCTGAAGGACCGGGGAAGCTATTTGAAATTCCCCGATGCTCCCGGTGCAGGGGAGGTTATGGCGAAATTTTTCAAAAATTTAGGGTGTTAGCCAAATTTTTGAAATTTTGAAAATTCTCAGAAACTAAAGAGTTGGAGAATGGAAGCCAGATCGAGCGTAGAGTTGAATAATCAAACCACTTTCGACTTTGTTCCTTTTCGGGGACGAAAAGTTTTAAGTGGGGGAGATTGTAACAACCCGGAAAATCTGGGCCAGTTTAAAATTTTTATTTTGGCAATTTTAGCGAATTTTGATTATTTAAAATGAATTATTTTAAATAATATCGACGAGAAATTTATTTTGAATATAATTCGAACGTATATATTATACGCGTCGTCGTTAGAATATAAATATTTATATATAATTATAAATAGAATTAAAAATGGCGCGGTAGTTCGATAATTCGATTTCAAACTTCAATTGAATGTACCGGGTGCAAAACAATCCGGATTTTTGTGAAACCAAAAACATTAGGATCTAATTGATGATATCTTTCCAACGAAGTTGAGAAACTGAGATTTCACTTTATAAATGATGAGATATGTCCAGTTGAAATTTAGAAATAGTCGCTGTGGAATTTATATATATTTTAATATAATATAAGGCCCTTAAAAATAGCAATTTTGCAAACGACCTCGGATTTCGACGAAACCAGTTTTGTTGGGTCCGGGATGTGAAGTTATTGCTAGGTTTCAAATTTCGTAATTTTTCGAATCAATATGTGAGCATGGCCAAGGAAAACGCGTTTGACCATTTCAGTTGAATTTAATCGACTGGAAATTGGCCATTTTTCCAACGGTCTCGGAATTCGACGAAACTAGTTTTGTTAGGACCGTATCGTCAATACGAAGCTAGAAAATATTTTTCTGGAATTTTTCTAGTTAGTATGTGACCCCGGTAATTTGAAATGTACGTTTAAAATTCAATACAGTGATTTAAAATGTAAAATTCAACGGAAAATGATTCAGACGATCGAATCAACTTGTGACACATATCCCATTGTGTTCGGGATAGGGGTAATTAGCTAGGGATGATAGTCGGTGAGTTTCGTTTGGAGTTTAAAATAAAAAGTTGCTTTTTTGAAAATAAATGAAATTAAATATTATAATTTATATATAGCCCCCCCCTTATTTCTTTCCCTCTTCTCTCTCTTACTTTCCCCATCTGTAAATAAAAAAAAAAAAAAGGGATCGATCTCTCAAATCGATGGCAGATCGCCATCGCTCCTCCACCAAAGACCACCGCGCCTCCACCGGAGAAGCCCCACCCCGTCGCCGCCTCCTCCCCATCGAACCCCCCCTTCCTCTGCTTCTCTCTCCTCCAACTGTTCGAAACCCCACCGCACCCCTCGCTCGCGAAGTTGAAGTCGCCCCTCTCGAAACCCGAAGCAGCGACGCCACCACCAGCGCCTGAGCACCCGCGACCCTCCCCCCCTTCATCGATCCGTGAACCCGAAGCGCACCCCCCCCCTCTCTTCAGGCGACAGCAAAGGTCCGCGTTTTTATTTTATTTTATTTTTACTTTTAATTCTGTAAAATACTGTTTTTTTTTCTCTGGGATTAAATTCTAATTTGATTAAAAGTAAAAACAGATTTTTTTTTATATAAAAGTAAAAAACTGAATTTTGTAAAAGAAAAAAAAAACTGATTTGAACATGATTTTAAAACTGATTTATAAATAAAATTGAAACTGATTTAAACCTGTTTTTTTTTTTTTTTTTAGAATTTAAAACTGATTTTGTCTTTGAGAAAAATGAAAACTGATTTTTGTTTTTAATAAAAAGAAAACTGATTTTAAAATGAATTATAAACGAAAAGGAGATCAGAAATTTAAGTCGAAATAAAAATCATATTTTTAGATATTGGAACTTCGAAATAAAAATATGATTTTTATATATAGAACTTCGAAATAAAAATATGATTTTTATATATTGAACTTCATAGGAAAAATATGATTTTTATATATTGAACTTCATAGGAAAAATATGATTTTTATATATTGAACTTCATAGGAAAAATATGATTTTTATATATTGAACTTCATAGGAAAAATATGATTTTTATATATTGAACTTCATAGGAAAAATATGATTTTTATATATTGAACTTCATAGGAAAAATATGATTTTTATATATTGAACTTCATAGGAAAAATATGATTTTTATATATTGAACTTCATAGGAAAAATATGATTTTTATATATTGAACTTCATAGGAAAAATTCGATTTTTATATATTGAACTTTGAAATAAAAATTCGATTTTTATATATTGAATAGCGATGTAAAAATGTGATTTTTACGTATGTAGTGAAAGCAGCAACGAAGGTGACAAAAAGGCGAAACGACGAAGACTTCTGCAAAGGAGTGCCGTGGAGCTAGGATAGCTATAAGTGAGAATTTCTCACCTTTCAAATTTATTTTCTAGTTATATATATATACTAGGATGCAGACGGTGCTTAGTAGCACCCGACACAATCGTCCACAGACCATGGACTTGTTTGTTTGGCTGTTTGGTTATTGATTGTGATATTGGTTTGAATGTGGTTAGTGGTGTGAAAAATCGAATCGATAAATTGGTTAGGATTAGACGTGCGCCGTTATAAGGCGAAGGAGTAAGGCTAGGTTAGACTCTTACTCCAAATTTTGTGGTTTGCATAATGAAATTGATTTGATTGATGTGTGAATGGCGTGGGCCTTCACTAGTCCGGGGATAAGGCTAGGCCTTGTCCCGTTTCTAGTATCGTGCCGTTATGCCGCCGAAATTTTCTAAAATATGTTAGAAAAATAAAAATATCATTTTATTGTGTAAATGAATTGAATAGAAATTCATAGGTTGGAATAAAATGTTTTAGCGTTAAAAATATAATTTTTAACGTGAATGTGAATAAATAAATATTCATTTACAAACCAGACGGTTTGTTTATGTACACTTATTTGAATGACATTGATTGGGAAGATAAATTTTACACATCGCCCAACTGCACAAATAAAATATGTGTTTGATTGTTTGAAACCCCACACGGGTGTTAGGATGAAAGTTGAAGTTCACTCATCCTGATTGATTAAATATGTCGATCGATTGATTGACAGGCTGTTATAAGCGTTGAATATCTATATTTGATGCTTATACAGTGTAGTGCACTTTGGTTGATGGTTGATTATTTTTCAATGCTATGATATACATGTGTTGTATGAAAATCCATATAATTAACTTTATATGGTAATTGATTGGGCCTCATTCCAGTTTTAAAAATAGAAATATTTGAAATAGAAATATTCGAAATGGAATATTTGAAAATATCAATATATGAAGCCGTGTTGATTAGATTGACGCCATTTTGACGTGAACGATATTTATATCGATTTTATTCACTTTAAAATGAATATTAAAAAGTAATTTTGAAATCGAATATTTCGAAATGAATTGAATTGAAAACGATTTCGAAATGAATTGAATTGAAAACGATTTCGAAATGAATTGAATTGAAAACGATTTCGAAATGAATTGAATTGAAAACGATTTCGAAATGAATTGAATTGAAAACGATTTCGAAATGAATTGAATTGAAAACGATTTCGAAATGAATTGAATTGAAAACGATTTCGAAATGAATTGAATTGAAAACGATTTCGAAATGAATTGAATTGAAAACGATTTCGAAATGAATTGAATTGAAAACGACTTCGAAATGAATTGAATTGAAAACGATTTCGAAATGAATTGAATTGAAAACGATTTCGAAATGAATTGAATTGAAAACGATTTCGAAATGAATTGAATTGAAAACGATTTCGAAATGAATTGAATTGAAAACGATTTCGAAATGAATTGAATTGAAAACGAATTCAAAATGAATTGAAAACGATTTCGAAATGAATTGAATTGAAAACGAATTCAAATGGAATTGAAAGCGAATTGAAATGAATTCAAATTGAATTGAAATTTGAATTGAATAGAAATGAATTTTAAAACGAATTTATAAAGAAGAATTCAATTTTGATTTGAATTGAAATGGAAGTTGAAATTGCTTTTGAAATGAAATTAAAACGATTTATAAAATTCGCTTTAAATAGAAATCGACGAAATATATATTATATATATTATATATATAATATAATGGCCTGAATAGAACGCGCCGCGCCGCGGCAGTTCGTGAATTTCGACCATTTATTTCAAACGGACATTACGGGAGATCCGACCGTCGGATTCTCCTAAAACCGGAACCGTTGGGTTCGTATCGAAAGAGCTTTCTAATGAATATTAGAAATTTGAAATCTAACGGTTGGATTTGGAGTTACGTCCAAAATCAAATTCGAAAAAGGTCGCTGTAAGTGCAGTTCGATGGCCGTTGATGGAAATCGACTGTACGGGCCTTGATAAAATTATTAAAAATAGCAATAATTTGTGTAAAATCATAAGAAATGATTTGTGAAGATTTGGGATGAAAAACTCCATATTTGAAAAGATAAAAATAGATTTTTATCGAAATGAACTAGTTTTGAACTAGAAATATAATTCTATTTATTTTGAAATAAATAAATTGAATTTGAAAAGGGTTTTAAAGATAACCAAAATTTCCAATGATTGCATTGGAGTGGAATTGAATCGAAATTGTCTTTGGAATATTTCGATGTTGGAATTCGTGATTATACGGATGTTGTTATGGAAATTTGAAAGATATATATTTATATCGTTATTTCCAATACGACATTTGTTAATCGTAGAATTTGATATTGAATATAAGCCGATATATTTTCTATTCAGAGCCTTATATTGAATATCAAATGGGATTTGGGTTTGTCGTGAATGGTGTCTTCACTAACACTGTTCTTGAACCCAGTTGAGAAAAGATTAAATCTTTTTATTTAGATTTAATGAAGTGTACCAATTAAATAATATTTAATTGGAATTGAATTGATATTGATTTTTGGGTTTATCGTGAACAGTGTTTTAAATAACACTTGTTCTTTAACCCGATAATTAATGAATGTGATTTGGGTTTGTCGTGAATGGTGTCTTCACTAACACTGTTCTTAAACCCAGTTGAGAAAAGATTAAATCTTTTTATTTAGATTTAATGAAGTGTACCAATTAAATAATATTTAATTGGAATTGAATGGATATTAATTTTTGGGTTTATCGTGAACAGTGTTTTAAATAACATTTGTTCTTTAACCCGATAATTAATGGGATGTGACTTTGGGTTTATCGTGAACCGTGTTTTAAATGACACTGATTCTTTAACCCAGTCACAGATTAAAACTAAGTGGAGTTTTAATGAATCTTTAATTAGATTTGAACGGGAAATTTAGAAACTAACTGTCGGTTAGCTAAGTAGAATGGTTTTCTGGATATTGATCTGATGTTGGTTTCGGCCTTCGGGGTTAATATTTGGGGAATTATTCTCTTGATTAATTTACGGTTAATGACTAATGAGTTGGAATGAGGCGTATGTTGTGTTTGTGTAACACTTTTATAATATATACGCGAGTTATTCGGAAAGACCGGGTTTATCCCATTCTGAATAACTGATACGACGATAAGTCGAAGATGAAGACGATGGTCGAAGACCGGAGGTCTTCACGTCGTTTGGGTGATAACTGATGATCTTGATTGGGCTGTACACCCAAGAAGATGGAAACAGTTAGTGATCGTCCAGACGTACTTGGAGATCGATGGATATGCGGGGTACTTGGTGCCTCCGGTTTCGTTCAGACCCAGAACGGACTTGTAAATGGACTGTGTGTCTGACATTGGATTTCATTCTGTGTGACTGATATCGGTTGCATAGGATGGTTTGCCTGTGTGGCATGCTAAGATGCAAATGATCAAGGCTTCTGTTGAAAAGCAAAGTCTTGTGGTGATGATCAAAGCACGGCCTTTGTGGCGTAGCTTTGTGTAACGTTTACCTCGCGTGTTTCACACCAGGTATGAACCAAAAACGGGAGACGGACCTCAGGGAGGACTTGCGTTTCTTTCTAGCTAGAAGTGGCGTCAGTGGTTTTACACGCCCTGACGAGTTTGACTTATGTGGTTGTTGCTGTTGCGAGGCGCCTCGGTTATATCGGTTTCGGCCGAATGCATTCTGGTCGGCTGACGGACCAGACTTACACCCCATAGGGTGGGGAGACGTATTGTTCAGGCATAATAATCCACTCCGTGTGGACCGGCCCTGACGATCCAAGGCTTGCCTGCGCGCTTGCCTGAGGGGCGGGCTAGAGCGTCTCGAATCGGTTGAGGATCTTGCCCCTAGCCTCGGTTCATAGACGGAAATCCAATTTCCAAATACGTGACTTTGCGATTTTGATTGTATAACCTATATATGGCGACATAGTGGTATGGGGCATTCATGCCGTCTATGATTGATACTTATGATTTGAAGTTGTTTTATACACTATGCACTTATAGTAGTATCAAATGATTTCTTTTAAACGTATCAAGCATTCTTGGCTGTTATAAGGTAAAAACCCTATCCCCCGGCTTGCGTTGCATTGTGTGATAGGACCTGGGTCTTATAACAGCTTCATTTTTCTTTATTTAGCATTGCGCTGTTTGTTTTATGCACTGGTATTCTTGGGAGGAAACTCGTTCCGTGTTATACGGCGTGGTCCCTTGATTTACCTAGCCTTTAAAATAAAGATTAACTGTTTTAGTTCTCACACCAGTCACATGACTGACCTGGAGTTTATTGTTTTAACCTAAACTCTGGGTGCCCTTATTTTGACACGGGCAGCTAGTAGTTTTGGTTTTGCAGATTTATATTCACAGGATCCTGGTTTACAGCTGGAACGATATCCGGAAAGCTTTGTATCCGTATATCTCCTTCTAGTTGTGTATTGTATTATTTTCCGCTGCTATGTATTTAAATGTAATTTAAATCTCTGATATTTCTGTGTAATATTCTTTTATACTCTGTATATTCTTGTAATCTGATGCATTGTTGTAATAAGCAATGAAATGTTCTTCTGTATGCGTCCTGTTGTGGCTTGTTCTCGAACTATCCGTCGCTTTCCTTTACGGGGAAGTTACGGGTCTTTACATTTCCCTTATAATAGCCAAACATGCTTGGTACGTTTTAAAAACAAATCATTTGATACTATAATAAGTGTATAGTGTCAAAACAATTTCAATCATAAATATAAATCATAGACGGCATGGGTACCATATATCATGTCTCCATACTAGTTCTAAAATTAAAACCGCAATACACATATTGGAAATTGGATTTCCGTCATGAGTCGAGGCAAGGGGCAAGCTCCTCTCCGCTTCGAGACACTCTAGCAAATGCCCCAGGGCTACGCACTCTGGGCAACCCTTGGATGCTTCAAGGCCGGTCCTCTCTTACGTTTGAGGATTAGTATTCCTGAACACACGTTTCCCGATCCTTACAGACCTATAATCGAGGCGCCTCATCCAACAACCACATAGGTGAAAAGTATATAAATGTCAGGGCTGGTAAGTCACAGACACCACCAAAACTCGAAAGAAACGTCATGCTCTCCCTGCAGTCCTTATCCCGTTTTTGACTCATACCGAGGTGTGAGGCTCGCGAATTCACGTTATACACAAAGCTATGCCACAAAGGCCGTGCTTTGATCATCAACCACAAGACTTTGCTTTTCAACAGAAGCCTTGATCCATGCAACTCAGCGTGCCACACAGGTAATTCATGCCATGCGATTGATATCTATCGATATATAACCTCTAAGCTCGTACGTCTCAGAGAAGGGCGTTAAGCAAGAGAATAAATTCTTCGCCGCCAAACATATATATATTTAACAGAAATCAATCAACACAGAATAAAATCCAATGTCAGACACACAATCCATTTACAAGTTCGTTCTGGGTCTGAACGAAACCGGAGGCACTTTCCTCGCATATCCATCGATCTCCAAGTACGTCTGGACGACCACCAACTATTTCCATCCTCTTGGGTGTACAACCCAATCAGGATCATCAGTAATTATCCAAACGATGTGAAGACTTCCGGTCTTCGACCACCGTCATCATCTTCGACTTATCGTTGAATCGATTATTCAGAATGGGTATAAACTTGGCCTTTCCGAACAACCCGCGTATATTAAAAACAAATGTTACACAAACACAACATACGCCTCATTCCAATTCATTAGTCACTAACCGTAAATCAGTAAGAGAGCAATTTCCCAAATATTAACCCCGAAGGCCGAAACCAACATCAGATCAATACCCAGGAAACCATTCTTCTTAACTAACCTACAGCTAGTTTCTAAATTTCATAGTCTTACGGAAAGGTTCCCATTAATTTTATCCAATATAAATTCTTTAAATTTTATCCTTTAATCTTCCTTTGGATGTCATTTCAAACCAAATTATGGTTTTTCAAACTAGTCGAGATTAGCGAACCACACCGAAGTAATTATTTATTTTATTTCCCAATCCCAACCTATTCATCCCATGAAGCAAAACTGGTAATACTCCATATTTAACACCACGGTGTTATCGGTAAAATTAATTACCATTCCACGTTCAAATCTAATTAAAGATTTGACTATCGTTTTGGAGCAAAACTGGTGATACTCCCTTCTCGCTCACTTTCTAAATTTGATAATTTAGATTATCAATTCACATTTCAATCTAATTACAGATTCATTAAAACTCCTTTTACTGGGTTAAAGAACTAACGTCATTTAAAACACAGTTCACGACAAACCCAAATCACATTCTACTTATTATCGGGTTAAAGAACAAGTGTCATTTAAAACACCCTTCACGATAAACCCACAAATCAATTCTATTTACAACCCATTTAAAATCCAATTTATTTATTTAAAAATAAATGGGTTGTTACTTTAGTTCTAAACTAGTTCATTTCGATAAAAATCAATTTTTATCTTTTCTAATATGGAGTTTTTCATCCCAATTTTCCCCAAATCATTTCTTATGATTTTACACAAATTATTACTATTTTTAATAATTTTATCAAGGCCCGTACAGTCGATTTCCATCAACGGCCATCGAACTGCACTTAGAACGACCTTTTTCAAATTTGATTTGGACGTATCTCCAAATCCAACCGTTAGATTTCAAATTTCTAATATTCGTTAGAAAACTCTTTTCGATACGAACCCATCGGTTCCGGTTTTAGGAGAATCCGACGGTCAGATCTCCCGTAATGTCTGTTTGAAATAAATGGTTGAAATTCACGAACTGTCGCGGCACGTTCTATTCAGGCCATTATATTATATATATATATATAATATATATAATATATATATATATTTCGTTGATTCCTATTTAAAACGAATTTTATAAATAGTTTTAAATTCATTCAAAAACATTTCAACTTCCATTTCCAATTCAATTCAAATTTCAATTCATTCTATATTCATTCGTTTTCTTTTCAATTCATTTCAAATTCGTTTTCTTTTCAATTCATTATAAAAACAAATATAATCGATATAAATATCGTTCGCGTCAAAATAGCGCATCTCTAATTAACACGGCTTTATATATTTCAATAATCCCGTTATTCTATTCAACAAATGGATATTTATTCTATTCAATACATGAATCTATATTTATTCTATTCAATACATGAATCTATATTTTTGTCAACACATGACTAATCTCAACGAATGAGTATTGTCCACGTGTGACTATTTTTGTTATTCAATATATTTTATAAAAATTATGGTATCTATCGTTTGATATCAAATCAGACTCCAACCGTAAATTAGTAAGAGAACGATTCCCTAAATATTAACCCCGAAGGCCGAAACCAACATCAGATCAACATCTAGGAGACTATTCGTCTCAACTATTTTCCAGTTAATTTCTAATTTCATATACGATAAAGATGTAAATTTTATTGTTAAAATATATCGTTCAACACATGACTAATCTCAACGAATGAGTACGGTCAACACATGAACCTTTATTTTATAATATTCTTTATTTTCCCGACTGGAATGAGGCCCAATCAATTACCATATAAAGTTAATTATATGGATTCCACACAACACATGTATATAATAGCAACGATAAATAATCAACCATCATCCAAAGTGCACTACTCTGTATAAGCATCAAATATAGATATCTAACGCTTATAACAGCCTGTCGATCCATCGATCGACATACGACTAATTATTAGGATTAGTGTATGCCGTATTTTATCCCAATACCCGTGTGGGGTTTCAAACAGTCAAACACAGATTTTATTTGTGCAGTTGGGCGATGTGTAAAATTTATCGTCCTAATCAATATCAGTCAAATCAGTGTGCATAAACAAATCGGCCGATTTGTTTATAAATATTTATTTATTCACTTTCACGTTAAAAATTATATTTTTAACGATAAAATATTTTATTTCAACACATCCACATTTTATTATCGATTTCACATCAACAACACAAACAAATTTCACAACACATCAATTAAACAAACAAGCCATCCATAGTCTGTGGATGACGGGTGTCGGGTGCTACTAAACACCGTCTGCATCCTAGTATATATATAACTAGAAAAAGAGATTGAAGAGTGAGAAATTCTCACCAATAGCTATTCCAACTCCACGACACTTCATTTATAGAAATCTTCGTCGCTCTCGCCTTTTTGTCACCTTCACTGCCAGTATTCTCTACATATGTAAAAATCGAATTTTTACTTTACTATTCAATATATAAAAATCGAATTTTTACTTCGCTATTCAATATATAAAAATCGAATTTTTACTTCGATATTCAATATATAAAAATCGAATTTTTACTTCGATGTTATATAGATAAAAATTCTATTTTTACAACGCTATTTTCTATATAAAGATTTCGCCTTTTTAAATATAAAGATTGTATTTTTATATTCTCTATTATATAGAAATTTTATATTCAATACACTACTTATATAAAAATAATATTTTTATATCTTCTACTATGAAAAGGTTATATTTTTAACACTCCTATAATGTAAAAGTAGAATTTTCATCACTACTTCTATATGAAAATCGTATATTTCTTTCTAACTTCTATATAAAAATTATATTTTTATAACGCTCCTCTCTACATAAAAATCGCATTTTTACTTTATTATATATATAATAAAAATCAGATTTTTATTTTGCTACATATATGAAGATAATATTTTTATATCGCTATATATATGAAAAAGATCACATTTTTAATACGCTTTCATGACAACAAAAATCGCCTCTTTATATATTGTTATATATAATAAAAATCTGTTCTTTATATAACGATATGTAAAATAAAAATCCTTTCTTTTAGATGCAAAAATCCTTTAGGAAATAAGTAAATAAATTAAAAATAAATAAAAACTTACAGCGCCTACAATTCGAGGGAGCCGTTTGCTGGTCGTTGGGGTTTGTGGAGTCTCGCCGACTGGGATTGGATGGACGGAGGGCAGTGGAAAGGGGCGATTCGGAGTAGGGGGTCGGGGTTTGGCGTTGTCGGTTGCTGGAGGGCGGTTGCCACGTTGGTGCTCGCGGAGGCTGGGGAGGGATGCGCGGTGGCTACTGGTGCCAGGCGGAGGTGGATCGGAAGGGGGGGAGTTCGCTGCAGGGGGCACAGCAGGGTGGAGGAGGATCGGAGGGACTGCGACTGTGGCGGAGGGGGAAGGGAGGCGAGGGTGCGAGGCTGGGGGGGGGCCGCGCCTCGACGGTGGTGGCCACGTTGGTGAATGGGGGGAGGCGATTGATGCTTTCCCCCCTTTTTATATTTTTTATATTTCCCTCTGATTCGATTTTGAAGGGGGGCCCAGATAAAGAGATAGGGAGAGGGAAGATATTTTAATTTTATATTATTTAATTTTCAAGAAAAGTTGACTTTTTATTTCGACCTCGTAACGAGGCCCACCGCCTGTCGTCCATAGCGTTTCGCCCTCATTCCGAACACAATGGGATATGTACCATAAGCTGATTCGATCGTTTCGATCAGTTTTCGTCAAAACCAACATATAACTCTATATATTGAATTTGAACGCGCATTTCAATTTACTGGGGTCACATACTAACTCGAAAAATTCCAGAAAAGTATTTTCTAGCTTCGTACTGACGATACGGTCCTAATAGAACTAGTTTCGGCGAATTCTGAGAACATTGGAAAAATGGCCATTTTAAAGTCGATTAAAATCAACTGAAACTGGTCAAACACGTTTTCCCTTTGCCACGCTCACATATTGATTCGAAAAATTATGAAATTTGAAACCTAGCCATAACTTGACATCACGGACCCAACAAAAGTGGTTTCGTCAAAATCCGAGGTCGTTTGCAAAATTCCCATTTTTAAGGGCCTGAATTCCATAGCGACTATTCAGAATTTTCAACTGGACATATCTTTTGATTCCCGCTATGAAATTTCAATTTTTCGGATTCGTTGGAAAGATAGTCACAATTAGATTCCATTATTTTTGGTTTCACTAAAATCCGGTTTAATTTGCACCCGGTACATTCAATTGAAGTTTGAAATCGAATTATCGAACTACCGCGCCATTTTAATTCATTTTATAATTTAAAATAATTATTTATACTCTAACGACGACGCGTATAAATATATACTTTCGAATTATATTCAAAATAAATTTCTCGTCGATATTATTTAAAATAATCTATTTTAAATATTCAAAATTCGCTAAAATTGCCAAAATAAAAATTTTGAACTGGCTCAGATTTTCTGGGTTATTACAATCTCCCCCACTTAAAACTTTTCGTCCCCGAAAAGGAACAAAGCCGAAAGTGGTTTGATTAATCAGCTCTACGTTCGAACTGGCTTCCATTCTCCAACTTTTCAGTTTCTGAGAATTTTCAAATTTTCAAAAATTTGGCTAACACCCTAAATTTTCGAAAATTTTCGCCAAAACCTCCTTTGTACGGGGAGCATGGGAAAATCCCGAAATTGCCATATAGGCCTTCTGATCTCAAAAAGAAAAAGAAAAAGCCAAGCGGCTAGCCAATCGGCTCATAAAATCATCATCACCCAAACAAAACAGTAGATTGTAGTAAACATGTACCTATTTGTCAGGAAAACAAATTTTATTCTCTGCTCTAGCCTCCTTGCTATGACCTGTTCAATGTAAGTACATGTATATGCATGCAAATGCGACCAATTTTCAATACAATTTAATATTTGATTCAATTAGGCATAATGGTTCAAAATTATCAAACAAATAAACGAACAACACAAACATCAATCAATTAGTGGATTAGAGTTTCAAATTCATAATTTTGATACATATACAAAAAATCATGTTTTTGATGCCAAATCACACAATAAATTTATCTATATAGGTTTTGGTTCTCACACCAGTCTAATGGAAATATATAAATATCACACCTTCGAAACACGAACATAAATACTGATGATGTCATGACAATTATCAGTACCATCTCCGGGCGACTAGAATGTGATTCTATATCTATCCAATATATTAAAATTTTGAATATACGTTCATGACGCGTATATGCAAAATCTTTATATATTGGATTGTCCAAATTCAATACAAATAAATATTCAAATACGTTTAAAACGATTTAAATTTCAAAACAAAACTGTTTTCATTTGAAAAATATACTCTTCACACTCGTTCTAGGATACTACTGATCCTATCTCTAACGAGTCAATCTAATTGGATTTTACTAATCCAATATCTGATGAATTCTTTCGTATGGTTCTAATGTATCTTGATCTCGAGCTCTGTAAACCAAAGCTCTGATACCAAATGTGACGGCAAGAAATTTCGCTCGATCCGAATCAGTCGTTAAACCGATCTAGACCATTCGAAACCCCTGATCGTTTTGAGAACATGACAAATCAGAACGCAGACGGGAGAACATTTCATTGCTATTACAACAATTCCATCAGATACAAGAATATACAGAGTATAAATGAATAAATTTCATTCGAGAAATATCAGAGATTACAATAAATTACATGGCAGCGGAAAAATAATACAAAGCACAACTGAAGGTGATATACGGATACAGAGCTTTCCGAATATCATTCCAGCTGTAAACCAGGATCCTGTGAATATAAATCTGCAAAACCAAAACTACTAGCTACCTGTGTCGAAAATAAGGGCACCCAGAGTTTAGGTTAAAACAATAAACTCCAGGTCAGTCATGTGACTGGTGTGAGAACTAAAACAGTTATTAAAACTTTACTTTAAAAGAGAGTAATTCAAGGGACCACGTCGTAAAACACAGAACGGGTTTCCTCCCAAGAATACCAGTTCATAGGATAAACAGTGCAATGCTTTTTCGAAAAATGAAGCTATTATAAGACCCAGGTCCCATCACACAATGCAACGCAAGCCGGAGGATAGGGTTTTCCCTTATAATAGCCAAACATGCTTGGTACGTTTTAAAAACAAATCATTTGATACTATAATAAGTGTATAGTGTCAAAACAATTTCAATCATAAATATAAATCATAGACGGCATGGGTACCATATATCATGTCGCCATGCTAGTTCTACAATTAAAACCACAATACACGTATTGGAAATTGGATTTCCGTCATGAGTCGAGGCAAGGGGCAAGCTCCTCTCCGCTTTCGAGACACTCTAGCAAATGTCCCAGGGCTACGCACTCTGGGCAACCCTTGGATGCTTCAGGGTCGGTCCTCTCTTACGTTTGAGGATTAGTATTCCTGAACACACGTTTCCCGGTCCTTACAGACCTATAATCTAGGCGCCTCATCCAACAACCACATAGGTGAAAAGTATATAAATGTCAGGGCTGGTAAGTCACTGATACCACCAAAGCCAGAAAGAAACGTCGTGCTCTCCCTGCAGTCCTTATCCCGTTTTTGACTCATACCGAGGTGTGAGGCTCGCGAATTCACGTTATACACAAAGCTACGCCATGGCCGTGCTTTGATCATCAACCACAAGACTTTGCTTTTCGAAAGAAGCCTTGATCCATGCAACTCAGCGTGCCACACAGGTAATTCATGCCATGCGATTGATATCTATCGATATATAACCTCTAAGCTCGTACGTATCAGAGAAGGGCATTAAGTAAGAGAATAAATTCTCCGCCGCCAAACAGATATATATTTAACAGAAATCAATCAACACAGAATAAAATCCAATGTCAGACACACAATCCATTTACAAGTTCGTTCTGGGTCTGAACGAAACCGGAGGCACTTTCCTCGCATATCCATCGATCTCCAAGTACGTCTAGACGACCACCAACTATTTCCATCCTCTTGGGTGTACATCCCAATCAGGATCATTAGTAATTATCCAAACGATTTGAAGACTTCCGGTCTTCGACCACCGTCATCATCTTCGACTTATCGTCGAATCGGTTATTCAGAATGGTATAAACCCGGCCTTTCCGAACAACCCGCGTATATTAAAAACAAATGTTACACAAACACAACATACGCCTCATTCCAATTCATTAGTCACTAACCGTAAATCAAAAAGAGAGCGATTTCCCAAATATTAACCCCGAAGGCCGAAACCAACATCAGATCAATACCCAGGAAACCATTCTTCTTAACTAACCTACAGCTAGTTTCTAAATTTCATATTCTTAGGGAAAGGTTCCCATTAATTTTATCCAAGATAAATTCTTTAAAATTTATCATTTAATCTTCCTTTGGATGTCATTTCAAACCAAATTATAGTTTTTCAAACTAGTCGAGATTAGCGAACCACACCGAAGTAATTATTTATTTTATTTCCCAATCCCAACCTATTCATCCCATGAAGCAAAACTGGTAATACTCCATATTTAACACCACGGTGTTATCGGTAAAATTAATTACCATTCCACGTTCAAATCTAATTAAAAATTTGACTACCGTTTTGGAGCAAAACTGGTGATACTCCCTTCTCGCTCACTTTCTAAATTTGATAATTTAGATTATCAATTCACATTTCAATCTAATTACAGATTCATTAAAACTCCTTTTACTGGGTTAAAGAACTAACGTCATTTAAAACACAGTTCACGACAAACCCAAATCACATTCTATTTATTATCGGGTTAAAGAACAAGTGTCATTTAAAACACCCTTCATGATAAACCCACAAATCAATTCTATTTACAACCCATTTCAAATCCAATTTATTTATTTAAAAATAAATGGGTTGTTACTTTAGTACTAAACTAGTTCATTTCGATAAAAATCTATTTTTATATTTTCTAATATGGAGTTTTTCATCACAATTTTCCCCAAATCATTTCTTATGATTTTACACAAATTATAACTATTTTTAATAATTTTATCAAGGCCCGTACAGTCGATTTCCATCAACGACCATTGAACTGCACTTACAGCGACCTTTTCCAAATTTGATTTGGATGTATCTCCAAATCCAACCGTTAGATTTCAAATTTATAATATTCGTTAGAAAGCTCTTTTCGATACGAACCCAACGGTTTCGGTTTTAGGAGAATCCGACGGTCGGATCTCCCGTAATGTCTGTTTGAAATAAATGGTCGAAATTCACGAACTGCCGCGGCGCGTTATATTCAGGCCATTATATTATATATATATATATAATATATTTCGTTGATTCCTATTTAAAATGAATTTTATAAATAGTTTTAAATTCATTCAAAAACATTTCAACTTCCATTTCCAATTCAATTCAAATTTCAATTCATTCTATATTCATTCGTTTTCTTTTCAATTCATTTCAAATTCGTTTTCTTTTCAATTCATTATAAAAACGAATATAATCGATATAAATATCGTTCGCATCAAAATAGCGCATCTCTAATCAACACGGCTTTATATATTTCAATAATCCCGTTATTCTATTCAACAAATGGATATTTATTCTATTTAATACATGAATCTATATTTATTCTATTCAATACATGAATCTATATTTTTGTCAACACATGACTAATCTCAACGAATGAGTACTGTCCACGTGTGACTATTTTTGTTATTCAATATATTTTATAAAAATTATGGTATCTATCGTTTGATATCAAATCAGACTCCAACCGTAAATTAGTAAGAGAACGATTCCCTAAATATTAATCCCGAAGGCCGAAACCAACATCAGATCAACATCCAGGAGACTACTCATCTCAACTATTATCCAGTTAATTTCTAATTTCATATATGATAAAGATGTAAATTTTATTGTTAAAATATTTCGTTCAACACATGACTAATCTCAACGAATGAGTACGGTCAACACATGAACCTTTATTTTATAATATTCTTTATTTTCCCGATTGGAATGAGGCCCAATCAATTACCACATAAAGTTAATTATATGGATTCCATACAACACATGTATATAATAGCAACGATAAATAATCAACCATCATCCAAAGTGCACTACTCTGTATAAGCATCAAATATAGATATCTAATGCTTATAACAGCCTGTCGATCCATCGATCGACATACGACTAATTATTAGGATTAGTGTATGCCGTATTTTATCCCAATACCCGTGTGGGGTTTCAAACAGTCAAACACAGATTTTATTTGCGCAGTTGGGCGATGTGTAAAATTTATCGTCCCAATCAATATCAGTCAAATCAATGTGTATAAACAAATCGGCCGATTTGTTTATAAATATTTATTTATTCACTTTCACGTTAAAAATTATATTTTTAACGATAAAATATTTTATTTCAACACATCCACATTTTATTATCGATTTCACATCCACAACACAAACAAATTTCACAACACATCAATTAAACAAACAAGCCATCCATGGTCTGTGGATGACGGGTGTCGGGTGCTACTAAACACCGTCTGCATCCTAGTATATATATAACTAGAAAAAGAGATTGAAGAGTGAGAAATTCTCACCAATAGTTATTCCAACTCCACGACACTTCATTTATAGAAATCTTCGTCGCTCTAGCCTTTTTGTCACCTTCACTGCCCGTATTCTCTACATATGTAAAAATTGAATTTTTACTTTACTATTCAATATATAAAAATCGAATTTTTACTTCGCTATTCAATATATAAAAATCGAATTTTTACTTCGATATTCAATATATAAAAATCGAATTTTTACTTCGATGTTATATAGATAAAAATTCTATTTTTACAACGCTATTTTCTATATAAAGATTTCGCCTTTTTAAATATAAAGATTATATTTTTAAATTCTCTATTATATAGAAATTTTATATTCAATACACTACTTATATTAAAATAATATTTTTATTTCTTCTACTATATAAAGGTCATATTTTTAACACTCCTATAATGTAAAAGTAGAATTTTCATCACTACTTCTATATGAAAATCGTATATTTCTTTCTAACTTCTATATAAAAACTATATTTTTATAACGCTCCTCTCAACATAAAAATCGCATTTTTACTTTATTATATATATAATAAAAACCAGATTTTTATCTTGCTACATATATGAAGATAATATTTTTATATCGCTATATATATGTAAAAGATCACATTTTTAATATGCTTTCATGACAACAAAAATCGCCTCTTTATATATTGTTATATATAATAAAAAACTGTTCTTTATATAACGATATGTAAAATAAAAATCCTTTCTTTTAGATGCAAAAATCCTTTAGGAAATAAGTAAATAAATTAAAAATAAATAAAAACTTACAGCGCCTACAATTCGAGGGAGCCGTTTGTTGGTCTTTGGGGTTTGTGGAGTCTTGTCGACTGGGATTGGATGGACGGAGGGCAGTGGAAAGGGGCGATTCGAAGTAGGGGGTCGGGGTTTGGCGTCGTCGGTTGCTGGAGGGCGGTTTCCACATTGGTACTCGCGGAGGCTGGGGAGGGATGCGCGGTGGCTACTGGTGCCAGGCGAAGGCAGATCGGAAGGGGGAGGGGTTCGCTGCAGGGGGCGCAGCAAGTTGGAGGAGGATCGGAGGGACTGCGGCTGTGGCGGAGGGGGAAGGGAGACGAGGGTGCGAGGCTGGGGCGGCCGCGCCTCGATGGTGGTGGCCATGGCGGTGAACGGGGGGAGGCGATTGATGCTTTCCCCCCTTTTTATAATTTTTTTATTTCCCTCTGATTCGATTTTGTAGGGGGGGCAGATAAAGTGATAGGGAGAGGGAAGATATTTTAATTTTATACTATTTAATTTTCAAGAAAAGTTGACTTTTTATTTCGACCTCGTAACGAGGCCCACCACCTGTCGTCCATAGCGTTTCGCCCCCATTTCGAACACGATGGGATATGTACCATAAGCTGATTCGATCGTTTCGATCAGTTTTCGTCAAAACCAACATATAACTCTATATATTAATTTGAATGCGCATTTCAATTTACTGGGGTCACATACTAACTCGAAAAATTGTAGAAAAATATTTTCTAGCTTCGTACTGATGATACGGTCCTAATAAAATTAGTTTCGTCGAATTCTGAGACCGTTGGAAAAATGGCCATTTTAAAGTCGATTAAAATCAACTGAAACTGGTCAAACACGTTTTCCCTTTGCCACGCTCACATATTGATTTGAAAAATTATGAAATTTGAAACCTAGCCATAACTTGACATCACGGACCCAACAAAAGTGGTTTCGTCGAAATCCGAGGTCGCTTGCAAAATTCCCATTTTTAAGGGCCTGAATTCCATAGCGACTATTCAGAATTTTCAACTGGACATATCTTTTGATTCCCGCTATGAAATTTCAATTTTTCGGATTTGTTGGAAAGATAGTCACAATTAGATTCCATTATTTTTGGTTTCACAAAAATCCAGTTTAATTTGCACCCGGTACATTCAATTGAAGATTGAAATCGAATTATCGAACTACCGCGCCATTTAAATTCCTTTTATAATTTAAAATAATTATTTATATTCTAACAACGACGCGTATAAATATATACGTTCGAATTATATTCAAAATAAATTTCTCGTCGATATTATTTAAAATAATCTATTTTAAATATTCAAAATTCGATAAAATTGCCAAAATAAAAAAATTAAACTGGCTCAGATTTTCCGGGTTATTACATATAACGTGAACAAAGTGGATAGGGTTAAGGCAAGCTTAACCAATAATACATATGTACTTGATAAGGGGAAGGGTTAAGTAAATCTTGGGTAAGTGGGTAATATTAGTATATATAGCCCACAAACTTAACCATTAAATAAACATGCGTGAATCAGTGAGAAGGTTAAGTAACATATGAATAGGTAACACTTAACCAGTACAACATGTTAATTAAGCAAATGGGTGGGGCTAAGTTAAATTGAGAACACTTAACCATTATAGCATGTTGACTAGGAAACCCTAGTAACAGGGACCCATTTCAGCAGTAACCCACATAGATGTATCATGGTACCCTGAGCTAGGCAAGGTGGGGCACGATTACTGGGCTGATTATAAGCGGTCAAAATAACGGCGGGAAGTGTAGCAGTGAAGGTTCCGACGGAGTATGGGCATGAACATGCTCCGGAGTCGAAAAAGAAGGCACTGGGCATCATTAGTATACACCGCGCATCTTGAATCGTGTCGGGTTGCCATCATGGGAATTGATACACCCCATGATGGGGCCAGCACAGGTATCTACATACAAGCGGGGCCAAATGACATAAGTAATGAATACATACCAGCAAGGTCGAATGACACAAGTAATAAATACATGCGAGTTAGGGAGTTGATCGAATGAGGAAGGTAGTGGGTACAACTCATTGGGTTAGGAGCAAAAAGGGGCACCTTATTGTAACACCCCACCTCCATTAAGGTCACTCACAAAGGGAATGCCTTAACTTCAGTGGAGTGTTTTTGGTAAACATACACAGAATATCACAAGACAGATATAAAAATTTTACAGCGAAAAATAAACAACTTTATTGAATCACTAAAATACTTTGTTACATAATACCATGAGTCAATAAACCATTAAAACACTTCTATCTTACATCATCGGAGTACATAGGTATTTAAAAGAAAACATTATTCGCCATATTAAAGAGCAAGCAATATAAGAGACAGAGACTCGAGCCATACTTCAGAAGTAGCTCCTAGAAGATGATATCCAAATCCTGACTAAACCTGGGTGTTTCCTCCCTGAGAACCTGGGGGGAAACGGAAGAAAAGAGGCGAAACAAACTAGGTCAGATATACGTCTGTTGAGTCCAGTAACTTTTAGCCAGTAAATAAATAAAGGTAAACATGACAGGCATACAAAGTGGATAAGAGGATCCACGGTACAGATGACAGCTATGACAGGACAAATAAGGTAAGGTGTATGCATGCTTCACACTAACTACTCTGCACTATTACTAGTCAAATCAAGATAGGATGATCCCTTCTGCTAATGATTACGATGGTGGTAGTTTCGTGTATTCCTAGCTGCTGTCATAGGTGCCGCCTTCTCCTATCTCAACTAGTCGTACCCACTACCCTCCTACTATAAATTGGTAGACTTAGGGCATACGTCCGGGTATACCCTAACCACTACCCCTCATCGATCGGCTCCCTACTCTGTAGATACCCTGTGCTAGTCCCACAACTGGGGGTATCACTTCCCTAAAGTGGAAACCTAAGGTGTGCACAGTTATACCAACTGGTATCACATTCGTCTTGTCCACCTCCGCCCGGCCCATGCACGCACATGTCCCCGGTCGGTTTGTGCCGCCCAAACCATCCGTCTCATTTTGGATCTCTTACAATCAATCAGAAAGCGTGCCCCTTCCCCGCCTAGTACGGAGTTCTTTACTTTGATACCCCTCTGGGTTACTGACTGAAATGGGTCCCACACAACAAGATACAAGTTCTCCCCTATGTCGTGTATCCCCACTAGGTTTTCTACTGACTATGTATACCCTTAGGTGTCTTTAGTTACATAGCCCTCAATCAGTTATGCATACCTATAGGTGTCTTTAATACATAACCCCTATTCTACCTATCGGTTATGCGTACCTATAGGTGTCTTTAATACATAACTTTACTATTTTGCCCCGGTTATGTATACCATTAGGTGTCTTTAATTACATAACCCTTTTTATCCGATTAAGTTTGTGGGCCTATATGTATTAATATTACCCACCTACCCTTCAGTTGTACTTAACTCTCCCACTGATGTAATCCTATTTATTTAATGGTTAAGTTTGTGGGCCTATATATATTAATATTACCCACCTACCCATCAGTTGTACTTAACCCACCCACAATCCAATTCGTTTTACTTAACCCTAACTTATGTCTATCATCATACAGTCCATATGTATTAAATTAGGTTAAGTAGTCTTTAATCAGCATTAATTAATTATTGAGACACCTAATCGTATTTCACATGCCACCCAAGGCACCCAATTAACCCCTCATGTCCCACTACAGGTTTATCTGTTTAAGTGTTTCTTAATTCATTAGGACTGTAACCTTACAAAGACCTCCCACATTAGACTGGCATTTGTGGCAGCTGGATTTGCTGGGCGGGTCCGAGCAGTCTTACACCACAAAAGAGCCTAACCTCGTGTCTTTACAACTGTCACACATTTAATTTATGCCTAAGACCTCCCACATTAGACTGGCATTTGTGGCAACTGGATTTGCCGGGCGGGTCCGGGCAGTCTTACACCATAAAAGAGCCTAACCTCGTGTCTTAGACGATTAATTACATAAGATTAATTATTCCCCATTTGAATTAATCTCCCTATTCAAATTATCAATCAATTCCAAATTTAACTATGGCCATAATTGACTCAATTATGACCATCTATTTATGGTATATAAAATCATACCAATTTCATCACAAATTTAGTTTACGCCATTTAAGGCATTTATGCCAATTCTCAATATTAAATCTTCAGACTTCAATTTCTTAAACATTCCTCTTTTGATTAATTAAGTTAATTAATTAATCCTTTCCATTTTATAGGTGTCAATACCTATCTTAGTAACAATTTGAATTTCCTATCCATAAATGGTCATATTCAAATTATACCACTTTTACCCATTTTTACCCATGTCATAATAGGTAATTATTTATATTTTTCCCAACTAGAATCATGTTTCCAATTTACATAATCACTATGCCTATTACAAATTCCCCTTTTTCCCCGTTTCTTAACAAGCGTAACCGTTTGCGTTTTTGTGGTCATCGAGGCTACAAGGTAGCCTCGCCATAACAATAAAATAAAGAGAATGACAAGGTGATCATTTTCAGTACAATTTTGGCATAAGTATGACAACTAGGAAAAATGAAATAATAACTTCGCATATAATTATGATTCACCACATAATTAACAACTTGCATAGATTCATGATTTTGCAACATAACAACTTGCATAGGTCCATGAATTAACAACATAATTAACAACTAACATAGGTTCATGATTCACAACATGTTAAACAACTTGCATAACATAACAACTTGCATAGTTTCATGAATAATAACTTGCATAGGTTCATGAATAATAACTTATATAGGTGACTTGCATGATCTCATAACAATTTGCATAGATTCATGATAACAACTTGCATAGATTCATAATAACAACTTGCATACATGATAACAACTTGCATAGATTCATGATAGCAACAACAATAAACTTGCATAACTAGAAACAACATATACCCAAATCATAGTCTACCACGATTTACTTTTATTTATTTAAACCTAAAAGTGACTAGAACTCACCGAAAAAGGGGTCTTGATTTCTGGGATATGAATTCTGTAATTGATTAGCATTCCCTTGTTGTAGACAATTTCGTTGTTGTAGTTTTAGGCCTTATTTGAATTGAATTGTTGTCTTTAATTTGCTTCTAATTGGTGGTGGCTACTATAGGGTTTGGAGTGACAACATGAAGGCCATTGATCTAATTTTGATTTGATTTTAGGGTTTGAGTCTATATGTCTTTTTATAGAGTTTAGGATTAGTTTGGGCCATCCGATCAACCCAGAATTAATCCTAGCCAATCAGAGCAGATCAGAAACCCTAATGAGTCAGCATACAGTCATAGATCGGTCATCACTCAAATCTGCTTGGGGGGGGGGGGGCAAGTCGACCTGGCCCTGGCGGGAATTTTCCCGCCTAGCCTATCTGACTCTGAATTTTGAATTTTTGAAATATGTTTTGAATTTTCTGAAACTTCCGATGGCCATAATTTCTTCATAGAAGTCCAATTCACGCAAACTCGGACTCTATCTCAACCAGAATTCCGAGACGAACACAATGGCGCAACCCATTTCCCTTAATTCTCACGTCTATATTCTTTAATTTGTGAACATTAACATTGAAATTTATGTGGTGTTACATTCTCCCCTCCTTAAAGGATTTCGCCCCCGAAATCTCCAAGTTAAGGAGAATGCATATCCTGACATCCAAACAACCATCTACTCAACCATCAAACACAGGCATCCATTATCCTTACAAAATTCCTAATGCTATATGAATATATGCAAGAAGTGTGTGTATATGTTCTCTATCTAATGCAAAATCAGGCGGTCTACTGATTCAGTTGACCTCCTTAATGCAAATCATGATAGTGTCATGCGTCCATTATGTATGCGAAGGAATCCTAACGTTACATGTTATTTCTACATGTGTGCACAACCATTCATCAAAATGCAGCTTCCATATGATAACACATCCATTGTTCATCCATTAACCTAAATATGCACACACATTTATAAGCAATATGAAAGTGATTTGAGCCGATCTAGTGCCTAATGTGTGTGTAAATGCATCCACGAGCAACCACCGGCAAACACTTTCATCCACTTGCAACCATCAAACATAACATGTCCCAAGCACATGTTTACATCCATGGATTTCCTATATAAAGGTCAAAGATCCGGTCGATGGGATATAAACAAATGATATAACTAAAACAAAAGCTCTATTCCCATTTGGCATCGGTTAAGAGAATAATTAACTAAGTCTCAGCCTCGAAGACCGAAATCAACATCAGACTGACACCCAAAGAATTACCCCTATTAAACAATGTCAAAACTGGAGATCTACTTCATGCTTCGAGTAGAAAATCCTATCCCTCAGAAATATCCAGATACTTACAGATTACTGGTACAGATCAGATTACAGAATGATTCTCAGAAAGCTAAGCATAACAGGACCTTGCGGGTCACAAGAAATTTTGCGGGTCTTCCTATGACAAGTTGGAAACTTAACGACCCTCCTCTCAAAATCTAGAACGACCCTCTACATAGAAAGTTGGTCCATTTAGAAGCAACCCATAGCCCATAAAATTGAGCATGCAAATGTCACATTCAAATTTTTGACGCCTAACACAGATAATTTCAACCCCTTACAAATCACCAATAAATGAACCGAACCACCAGAGGGGTTTGAAACAACTACGGGATCAGAAACAAGACTAGTATTAAAGTGCAGAGTCTCAATGCCAGAATCCAAAAGAATCTTAACTTCATAATCAGATAAGGAAATTAAACCTTTTACATAAATTTTTCCTATCTCTATCTTATCCATCTGCCACAAGAGCATCCGCCTATACTATCAAAGGAAGAAATTTTAGACGAAGGATCGAAGGATACTACATATGGCTTTTCGGGGAATGTTTTTCAAAACAGGCTTTCCTTTTTTTTGAAAATACCTTCTTTTAAAACCTTTTTGAAAAATATTTTCAAAACTTTTATCTAATCTGTTAACCTTCAGCTCTGATACCAAGTGTAACACCCCACCTCCATTAAGGTTACTCACAAAGGGAATGCCTTTACTTCAGTGGAACGTTTTTGGTAAACAGACACAGAATATCACAAGGCAGATATAAAAATTTTGTAGTGGAAAATAAACAACTTTATTAAATCACCAAAATACTTTGTTACATAATACCATGAGTAAATAAACCATTAAAACACTTAGGTCTTACATCATCAGAGTACATAGGTATTTAAAAGAAAACATCATTCCCCATATTAAAGAGCAAGCCATATAAGAGACAGAGACTCGAGCCATACTTCAGCAGTAGTTCCTAGAAGATGATATCCAAATCCTGACTAAACCTTGGTGTTTCCTCCCTGAGAACCTAGGGGGAAACGGAAGAAAAGAGCCGAAACAAACTAGGTCAGACATACATCTAGTGAGTCCAGTAACTGTTAGACAGTAAATAAACAAAGCTAATCATGACAGGCATACAAAGTGGATAAGAGGATTCACGGTACAGATGACAGGACAAATAAGGTAAGGTGTATGCATGCTTCACTACTAACTACTCTGCACTATTACTAGTCAAATCAAGATGGGATGATCCCTTCCGCTAATGATAACGATGGTGGTAGTTTCGTGTATTCCTAGCTGTTGTCATAGGTGCCGCCTGCTCCTATCCCAACTAGTCGTACCCACTACCCTCCTACTATAAATTGGTAGACTTAGGGCATACGTCCGGGTATACCCTAACCACTACCCTAATCGATCGGCTCCCTACTCTGTAGATACCCTGTGTTGGTCCCACAACTAGGGGGTATCACTTCCCTAAAGTGGCAACCTAAGGAGTGCACAGTTATACCTACTGGTGTCACGGTCGTCTTGTCCCCCTCTGCCCGGCCCATGCATGCACATGTCCCTGGTCGGCTTGCGCCGCCCACACCATACGTCTCGTTTTGGATCTCTTACAATCAATCAATAAGCGTGCCCCTTCCCCACCTAGTACGGAATTCGTTACTTTGGTACCCCTCCGGGTTACTGACTGAAATGGATCCCACACAACATGATATAAGTTCTCCCCTATGTCTTGTATCCCCACTAGGTTTTCTACTGACTATGTATACCCTAAGGTGTCTTTAATAGCACAGCCCTAAATCAGTTATGCGTACCTATAGGTGTCTTTAATACATAACCCCTATTCTACCTATTGGTTATGCATACCTATAGGTGTCTTTAATACATAACTTTACTATTTTGCCCCGGTTATGTATACCATTAGGTGTCTTAGTTACATAACCCTTTTTATCCGGTTAAATTTGTGGGCCTATATGTATTAATATTACCCACCTACCCATCAGTTGTACTTAACCCTCCCACTGATTTAATCCTATTTATTTAATGGTTAAGTTTGTGGGCCTATATATATTAATATTACCCACCTACCCATCAGTTGTACATAACCCACCCACAATCCAATTCGTTTTACTTAAACCTAACTTATGTATATTAATATTACCCACCTACCCATCAGTTGTACATAACCCATCCACAATCCAATTCGTTTTACTTAACCCTAACTTATGTCTATCATCATACAGTCCATATGTATTAAGTTAGGTTAAGTAGTCTTTAATCATCATTAATTAATTATTAAGACACCTAATCGTATTTCACATGCCACCCAAGGCACCCACTTAACCCCTCATGTCCCACTACATGATAATCGGGTTAAGTGTTTCTTAATTCATTAGGACCGTAACCTTATAAAGACCTCCCACATTAGATTGGCATTTGTGGCAGCTGGATTTGCCGGGTGAGTCTGGGCAGTCTTACACCACAAAAGAGCCTAACCTCGTGTCTTTACAACTGTCATGCATTTAATTTATGCCTAAACCTCCCACATTAGGCTAGCATTTGTGGCAGCTGGATTTGCCGGGCGGGTCCGGGCAGTCTTACACCACAAAAGAGCCTAACCTCGTGTCTTAGACGATTAATTACACAAGAATAATTATTCCCTAATTTGAATTAATTTCCCTATTCAAATTATCAATCAATTCCAAATTTAACTACGACCATAATTGACTCAATTATGTCCATCTATTTATGGTATGTAAAATCATACCAATTTCATTACAAATTTATTTTATGCCATTTAAAACATTTATGCCAATTCTCAATATTAAATCTTCAGACTTCAATTGCTTAAACATTCCTCTTTTGATTAATTAAGTTAATTAATTAATCCTTTCCTTTTTATAGGTGTCAACACCTATCTTATTAACAATTTGAATTTCCTATCCATAAATGGTCATATTCAAATTATACCATTTTTACCCAATTTTACCCATGTCATAATAGGTAATTATTTATATGTTTCCCAACTAGAATCATGTGTCCAATTTACATAATTACTATGCCTATTACAAATTCCTCTTTTTCCCCATTTCTTAACTAGTGTAACCGTTTGCGTTTTTGGCGTCATCGAGGCTACAAGGTAGCCTCGCCATAACAATAAAATAAAGAGAATGACAAGGTGATCATTTTCAGTACAGTTTTGGCATAAGCATGACAACTAGGGAAAATGACATGATAACTTCACATATATTTATGATTCACCATATAATTAACAACTTGCATAGATTCATGATTTTGCAACATAACAACTTGCATAGGTCCATGAATTAACAACATAATTAACAACTAACATAGGTTCATGATTCACAATATGTTAAACAACTTGCATAACATAAAAACTTGTATAGTTTCATGAATAATAACTTGCATAGGTTCATGAATAATAACTTATATAGGTGACTTGCTTGATCTCATAACAATTTGCATAGATTCATGATAACAATTTGAATAGATTCATAATAACAACTTGCATACATGATAACAACTTTCATAGATTCATGATAACAACAACAATAAACTTGCATAACTACAAACAACATATACCCAAATCATGGTCTACCACGATTTACTTTTATTTATTTAAACCTAAAAGTGGCTAGAACTCACCGAAAAGGGGTCTTGAGTTCTGAGATCTGAATTCTGTAATTGATTAGCGTTCCCTTGTTGTAGAAAATTTCGTTGTTGTAGTTTTAGGCCTTATTTGAATTGAATTGTTGTCTTTAATTTGCTTCTAGTTGGTGGTGGCTACTCTAGGGTTTGGAGTGATAACATGAAGGCCATTGATCTAATTTTGATTTGATTTTAGAGTTTGATTCTATATATATTTTTATAGAGTTTAGGATTAGTTTAGGTCGTCCAATCAACACAGAATTAATCCCAGCCAATCAGAGCAGATCAGAAACCCTAATGAGTTAGCATACAGTCATGAACAGGTCATCACTCAAATCTGCCCCCGGGGGGGTGGGGGCGGGTCGACCCCCAGGTCGACCTGGTTAGGGTAGGTCGACCCCTAGGTCGACCCTATGGTTGACATGGCCTTGGCAAGAATTATCCCGCCTAGCCCATCTGACTCTGAATTTTGAAATTTCGAAATCTGTTTTGAATTTTCTAAAACTTCCGATGGACATAACTTCTTCATACGAAGTCCAATTCATGCAAACTCAGACTCTATCTCAACTAGAATTTCGAGACGAACACAATGGTGCAACCCGTTTCCCTTAATTCTCATGTATGAGATTAGTTATTCTTTAATTTGTGAACATTAACATTGAAATTTACGGGGTGTTACACCTATGATAGCAGCTATGAGTACATGAAATTACCACTATCATGATTAGTAAGAGGGATCAACTTTTAGTAGGGGACTAGTAAGGGTGCGGTGTAACTAGTAATGATATGGTGTTACTAGCATTGGTGTAGTGTAGTAATTATCCTGTAGTGATTAGAAGCGCAATCAATGTTATATCTTGTTCATCTTGTCTGCTTGGTCATGCCTGTTTATTCTACAATCATTTATTGCTTTCTAGTTTATGTTCTTATCTTGTTACTTTAATGATTATATGGTTAAAGTCACTGGACTCACTAGACTTATGTCTGACCTAGTTTGTTTCGCCTCTTTTCTTCCATTCCCCCTCCCCCCAAGGTTCTTATGGAGGAAATACTCAAGCTTAGTTCAGATATCTCTTTCTTCCAGCTTGAAGTTGACAGGTGTATTGCTTGGCTTTGATTCTGCGTATGGCATTTTTCTATGGGTAATTATGGCTTTAAAATTATATACTCTGTAGGTTTTGTACAAGACTGATATTATGTACTTGATTTTGGTTTTTGGAAATTTAATCAAACTTATTTATATTTCCGCTGCAATAAAATTACAAAATTTTCAAGTACTACTTTTTTTGTCTTGTAATATTCCGTTTTTTTCTTATAATGCTCCACGAAACTTAATGCATTCCCTTTGTGAGTGACAATAACGGACGCGGGGTGTTACGCGTGGTATCAGAGCTGAAGGTTACCAGAATAGATAAAAGATTTTGAAAACCGTTTTCAAAAGTATTATTTTCAAAAACATGTTTCAAAGGAGTTTTCAAGAGAAAGTTTTACTATGAAAAACGTAATCCCCAAAATCCATATATCTATCTTTCGATTCTTTTTTTTGAATCTCTTCCTTTTTCCTTCTTGAGTCTCTTTCTCTGCGTTTAGATGCCTTCCCTCAGATATGGAAGGACTTCGGTGTGATGGGCGGAAAACCTTTTCATGGGACTGAGACTTTTGTCGAGGCTATAAATTGGCTCAAAGAAGTGAAGGACTCGTTTGGTATCTTGGAAATAGAAAATGGAAGGAAAGTTCAGCTAGCTGCTTGGTCGATGATGAAGTTTAGGCTGAGGAACACAACCCAAGGATGAGGAATTTGTTGATACAGATTTAATCCACGAAGAAGGTAAAGGAGAAATTGGAAAGAATAATTAACCCCTGTAACAAAAGGTGTCTTTATTGTGGTATAACGGGCCATATAATTAAGGATTGTAGGAAGAAGAAGAAGCATGGTTGTTACCATTGCAGCGAGGCATGACATATGATTTATGATTACCCAAGGAGGAAGGGACTAGGGCATGGAAAGAGGACAAGACCTACTTCTGGAGGACAGGTTCATGCTCTCGTGGTACCAAGACAGGAGAGAGATAGAAGCATTTCTATTGAAAGATTGATTTTCCTTTTTCAGTCATGTTGTTCGAACTTTGTTTGACTCTTGCGCTTCGCAATTGTTTGTATCTGCTTAGTTAGTTGAAATACTACACCTAAATACTAGTCTAGTTATGGATCCCATTGTAGTCTCAAATCCTATTGGTGGTTCGGCTCACTTATCTATGGTTTGTCGGGTTTTGAGAGTGTCTATCTTGGGCGTTAGCTTTGGATGCAACACCTTTGTTCCTAGTTTCACGGGCTATGGCTTGATTCTAGGGATGGATTGGCTAGCTTGGCATGATGCCATCCAAGACTGTGAAAAGACGGTAGTTAAACTGTTGACTCGTTGTGGAAAGACCCTTGATATTTCTTGTGACCCTAGGGGTTTAGTGATGCTTAGCTACCTAGAATCTCTTGACGCATTCATCGATGATTTGAAATCTGTTCGTATAGTCCATGAGTATGGTGACATCTTTGATGAGGTTCGGGGTCTACCCCCAAGGCGCTAGATAGACCTCTGAATATACTTTGTAGATAATGAAAAGCCGGTTGCATTGCAAGTGCGCCACATGGCTCCGAGAGAGAGAGAGGAGGGCTCAGTAAACAAGTAGGGGAGCTACTTGAAAAGGGTTTATAAGAAGAAGCATTTTGGAATGGGGTGCTCCAGTTGTTTTTGATACAAGGACTGATGGTTCGCTTAGATTGTGCATGGACTATAGGGATCCAAACAAACTCATAAAGAAGAATAGACACCCATTACCGAGGATAGATGATTTCTTCTATCAGTTAGCAGGTGCTTCGGTTTTCTCGCAGTTGGACTTAGCTACAGGATTTCACCAGTTGAGGGTAGCTGAGGATAGCATAGATAAGACTGCTTTTAGGACTCCTAACGGTTTCTTCGAAGGGCTCGTCATGCTTTTTTATGGTTTGACGAATGCACCCACATATTTCGTAGACTTGATGAGTAGGGTGTTTAGGGAGTTCCTAAACAATTTTGTGACAGTCTTTGCGGATAGTACTTTGATTTTCTCTCGAAGCGAGGGAGAGTATGCCCTACATCTTAGGGAAGTCTTAGAGACCCTAGAGCGCATAACCTCAAAGCTAAGTTCTCCAAATGTCATTTTTGGAGGAAAGAAGTGAGCTTCTTAGGACACGTGGTCTCTAAGGACGGGATAGCAGTGGATCCTACAAAGGTGGTGGCAATCCAAGATTGGAAGGTTCCTAGAAAAGCAACGGAAGTAAGAAGTTTTCTAGGGTTGGCAGGCTACTATAGGAAGTTCGTTCAGGGCTTTGCGAAGGTATCAGCCCTAGTTTTGACTTTTCTAGATGGGAGCAAACCATTCACAGTATATACGGGTACATGCGAGGCAGGGGTTGGAGTAGTTTTTGATGCAAAAGGAAAAGGTGATATGCAAAAGGCCGTAGGCACGCAGTTATGTTTGAACATCGTGTATCGTCCACAGATGGATGGACGATGTGACGACCCCAAACCCCGTACTGACGGCGGCAAGGGTAATCTTTGGAATATAACACAGAAACAGATAATAGCAGAACATAATTAAATAAATACACCAGATAATGTACAATAGAATACACTAGATAAACGTAATCATCAGAGTTACACAGTATACAGGATCATACTTAGTACAAATATAGTTCAGCTATACATAAATGTCTACAGCGGAAAACAAACATAATATGTACAACAAGAGCTGAACAGCATAAAAAGAGATAAAGAATAGAATCCATCTTCAGCTCCAGCTATCCAGAAAAGCTAGCTAAAACCTGAATACAAGGCTTCCCGTGTAGAAAAAGGGGCAACCGAGTTTGAAAGTGAAACAAACTATGAGTCAGTCATGGGACTGGTATGAGAAATCTACTCAACACATTTAAAATATGGCTAATCACAGGACCACGCCACTTTCGTGGAACGGGTTTACTCCATTGGATTGCCAGTGCTTTAAAACAAATCATTATTTTAAACATCACAATGCTTTTTATAAAAATGAAGCCATTATAAGACTCAGTTCCCATCACACAATGCAACGCAAACCGGAGGATAGAGTTTTTACCTTATAATGGCCAAAATATGCTTGATACGAATAAAACAAAAGCATTTGATATTATTACTAGTGTTTATATGTTTCAAAAGCAATTTCAAATCATAAGTGTCAATCATAGACGGCATTAATGCCCCATACCACTATGTCGCCATATATAGGTATACAATCAAAACCGCACAGTCACGTATTTGGAAATTGGATTTCCGTCATGAACCAAGGCAAAAGATTGTCCTTACCGAATTCGAGACGCTCTAGCCCGTGTCTCAGGCACAGCCGCAACTGTACCTTGGATCGTCAGGGCCGGTCCACACGAAGTGGATTATAATGCCTGAACAATGTGTTTCTCCGCACTATGGGGCGTCAATGAGCCAGCGAATGACTCAATCCAACCTGGATCGTCCGATCAAACCGAGGCGCCTCGCAACAGTAAAAACCACATAAGTTAAACTCGTCAGGGCGTGTAAAACCGCTGACGCCACTTCTAGCTAGAAAGAAACTCATGCCCTCCCTGATGTCCTCTCCCGTTTCTGGTTCATACCGGGGTGTGAGGCTCGCGATTTCACGTTATACACAAAGCTACGCCACAAAGGCGGTGCTTTGATTATCACCACAAGACTTTGCTT
This sequence comes from Allium sativum, assembly GCA_030737875.1. Taxonomy (NCBI): domain Eukaryota; kingdom Viridiplantae; phylum Streptophyta; class Magnoliopsida; order Asparagales; family Amaryllidaceae; genus Allium; species Allium sativum. The sequence continues at coordinate 20,410,616 of JASFAX010000025.1, forward strand.
TTCAACAGAAGCCCTGATCACTGCATCTTAGCATTCCACACATGCAATTCACACCATGCAACTGATGGCTATCAATCACACAGAATAAATTCCAATGTCAGACACATTGTCCATTTGCAAGTCCGTTCTGGGTCTGAACGAAACCGGAGGCACTATATACCTCGCAAACCCATCGATCACCACGTACGTCTGGACAATCACCACTCATTATCCATATTTCGGGATGCCTCCCAATCAGGACATCGGTTACCATCCAAACGAGGTGAAGATCTCCGGTCTTCGACCACCGTCTTCATCTTCGATTTCTTATCGTCGATTCAGTTATTCAGAATGGGATAAACCCGGTCTTTCTGAGCAACTCGCGTATATAATAAACAAGTGCTACATAAACACTACTACGCATCATTTTAATTCATTAGTCATTAACCGTCAATCAGTAAGAGAACGATTTCACAAATACTAACCCCGAAGGCCGAAACCAACATCAGATCAACACCCAGGAAACCATTTGACTTAGCCAACCTTCAGTTAGTTTCTATATTTCACATCCATATCGTTTATAATATTTTATAACGATTTATCGCTATTTTTATTTATTTTAAAATAGCCAATTTCTTCAAAACGACGCTTCGGGCCATAACGCGGCCATGACGCTGTTTTTCTTCAGATTTTATTTACACATATCTGAAAATCTAACCGTTGGATCTTCACAAAATTTACATCGTTAGAAAGTTCTTTTCAAAACGAATCCAACAGTTCCAGTTTCGGGAAAATCCGACGGTCAGATCTCCCGGTATAATCGTTTGAAGTTTCGATTTCAAAATACGAATTGCAGCGTCGTTATTCGATTAAACATAATTATATTTATATATATATATAAATATAATCGATTCTGGCGCTATTTTTCTTCAGATTTGAATTAAACATTCCAGACAATCCAACCGTTGGATTTTTACAAAGTTGGTGTCGTTGGAAAGATATTTCCAAAGCGAACCCAATGGTTTTGATTTCAGGAAAATCCGATAGTTGGATCTCCCGCACTAATCGTTTGAAATCACGGTTTCATAATAAGAACTGCAGCTTCGTTATTTGATATATTTCAATTCAATTTATATATATATATATCGATTCTTCGATTTCAAAACTATATGAATTTCATAGATTTGATCAAAATGATATTTTTATCCAACTGTTTTCTATTTCAACACTTCACTATTTTTAACAATTTATGTATATAATAAAAATTGATTTTTAATGTAAAACAATTTATTCCAAAACTCGACTATTTTATATAGTTAATATAAGTGATAAAAATAGGATTTTTATTATAAAACAATTTATTTCAAAACAAGATTACTTTATATAGTTCATATCGATGATAAAAATTGAATTTTTATTATAAAACAATTTCTTTCAAAATATGAATACAATTCAACACATGAATTTCAATTCAACGAATGAATTTCGATTCAACACATGAAGGCTTCCTATAGTTTATATATATATAGATAAAAAGGTGATTTTTATATTTAAAACACGAATACCATTCAACACATGAATTTCTATCCAACGAATGAATATCGATTCAACACATGAAGGTTTTCTATAGTTTATATATATAGAGTAAAAATGTGATTTTTATATTTAAAACACGAATACCATTCAACACATGAATTTCTATCCAACGAATGAATATCGACCCAACACATGAAGGTTTTCTATAGTTTATATATATAGATAAAAATGTGATTTTTATATTTAAAACACGAATACCATTCAACACATGAATTTCTATTCAACGAATGAGTTTCAATTCAACACATGAAGGTTTTCTATTCAACGAATAAATATAGTTTCAACAAATGAAAATAATTCTAACACATGAATATTATTCAAAATTTCGGGAGCATAACGGCAGGGTAGTTAAAACCGGGACCGTCCCTAGTACGGCTCCTCGCTCTACCTTAAATCCTGGCAGCTTTTGACAATGGGTAATCATGCATCTAGTTCGCATGCAGGCGGCATGTATTTTTTTTTTCATTTCCACAAACTAATCCTATGTGGTTTCAACCAAATATTTCTCAACCACAAACGGGTATTTTTCAACCACAATCAATCAATTTCAACCACAAACAATTTCAATCAACCATTCGCTATCAATCAATTTCCACAATAATCACAACCAATAAATATCGTCCATGGTTTGTCGACGAGGGGCTTATATATATATATATATATATATTGCATTTCACTTCTATTTTAAGACATATATAATTTTTACAATGCATATACAACTTATACATCGAACGTACAACTTATACAATGCTTATACAAGAGGTGTACAACGCTTATATAACTCATACATCGACTATATAATTTATACATCGTCGTTTTCCATATCGTTTATAAATTAGAAATCTCACATTGGGTTCCACTCCACCAAAAATAGCAGAAGGCTCAGAAAAATATGCGGTCTCTTTTAGAATGTAGAAGACGTCCACACGAGTCCACTGTCTCTTGTTTCACTGAGTTTCGTCAAGAAACGAAAAAGATATGATTTTTACAGTGAAAACAAAAACCGTAGCGCTTTAAACTGCTATAATATAGTTGAAATTAATTTCAGCCGTTACCTGTCTGATTTCTTCAAAACTAGGTCGGAGTTTTTCTTGCAACCCGTGAGGTTTGGTGACGATCGGAAGATGCCACGTGGAAGAGGATGGAGAGGCGCCTCCGACGGTGGTGGCCACCCCCAACTCGACAACGATATGGCGGCGCGGCGGCGGTTCGAACTGCGGATGTTCACGGTGGTGGATCTCCCTCAATATTCAATGAAAAAAATCTAAACTATACGTGGATTTGAAGATCTTCTCGAGCTCTTCAAAATCTTCAACTGGAGGAGGGGCTAATTTTGCGTGGATTGATCAGAAAATGAACGGGAAGTGATGAATACCTTTCCATCGTCGATCGCGATATTATCGGGGAGAGAGAAAGTTTATTGACCAATGATTTTTTTTTATTTATATATTTTAAAATCTCTAAAATACCCTCTTTCACACACGAACACCAATCCAAACCCAACGACTGTTGTCCCTAGCGTTTTACCCCCATTCCGAACACAATGGGACATGTTTCGAGGGCCCATTCGACTGTTTGAGTCAGTTTTCCTTCGAATTAAAATATAAAACATTCAATATTCGATTTGAACGTACAATTCAATTTGCTAGGGCCACAAACTGATTCAAAAAATTCCAGAAAAATAAATCTAGCTATGTTTTGACGATACGGTCCCAACAAAACTAGTTTCGTCGAATTTTGAGACCGTTTGCAAAAAGGCCCATTTCTGGTCGATCCAATTTAACTATAATTGACCAAAACACGTTTTCCTTTGCCACACTCACATACTAGCATAAAAAATTATGAAATTTGAAACCTAGCAATAACTTCACATACCGGATCCAACAAAAGTGGTTTCGTTGAATTCCGAGGTCGTATGCAAAATGGCCATCTTCACGGGCTATATAATTTCTATAGCGACCTTTCTGAAAATTTATTTGGCCATAACTTTTGCTTTCCGCTATGAAACTTCGATTTTTCAGATTCGTTAGAAAGGTATTCACTAGCAGATTTAAATATTTTTGGTTTCACTCAAATCCGTTTTGTTTTGCACCCGGTACAGTCAGTCAAAGTTTGAATTCAAAATTTGAAACTGCCGCGCCATTTAAGGCCTTATTTATAATTAGAATTAATTATATTCGTTTTCAAACGTCGATTCAAACTCAGTTTTCATTGCTATTATTTAAAATATTTATTTTAAATATTTAAAATCCACTATTTTAGCCAATTTAAAATTTTTAAATTGGTTCAGTTTTTCCGGGTCGTTACAGATGGACAGAAAAGGTGAATAGAATCCTTGAAGATCTTTTGAGGTTATGCATTCTAGATTTTGGAGGACATGAGAAGAGCACTTTCCATTTGTGGAGTTCGCTTATAACAATAGTTAGTTATTAAGCTAGTATTAGGTTTTCTATGGACGACCGTGTCGATCACCAACTTGTTGGTGGGAATCTACAGATAAGATTTTACTTGGGCCAGATATGGTTAGGGAAATTTTGAGGGGATAGACTTGATTCGAAGATGAATGAAATGGCACAGGGCCGACAAAAGTCAAACGTTGACAAGAGACGAACCGACTTTGAGTTCGATGTTGGAGACAAGGTTTTTATTAAAGTGTCACCATGGAAGAACGTAGTTCGTTTTGGGGAGTGTGGGGAAATTAGCACCAAGGATCGTAGTGCAATCACCTATTACAGAAAGAATTGGACAGACCATAGAGTGAAGTTGCCGAAAAAGCTTAGTGGTGTTCATGACATGTTTCACGTGTCGCACGTGAGGAAGTGTTTACATGATACCGCGGAAATAGTAGAGCCAAGCATGCTTAGAGAAGTGGAAGTGGAGCAAGATGCCACCATTAGACGAGCTCCTACATGCATCCCTGGATCGGAGATCAAGAGGTAACACAACAGAGAGGTCAAGTTAGTTAAAACCCAATGAGGAGATGATGAAGGAGACGCGACTTGGGAGAAGGGAGACAAGATGCGTACGCTGTACCCTTTCATTTTTAAGGGTATAGTCTTAATTTCTCATTTTTCTATCACTTTGTTTAGACTTGTCCTATCGTTTAGTGTATCCTTTCGATTATATTCTTGATCTTTAGGTAGGAAGATCCTATGGTTGTAAACATGTGTTTGAGACATGTTATGTTTGGTGGATGCAAGTGGATGCAACTGTTTGCTAGTGGTTGCTCATGGATGCATTTACACACACAATAGACACTAGATCGGCTCAGTCACTTTCATATTGCATATGCATATATGTATTTGTATATGGATTGAAACTTGATGTGTTATCATATAAATGTTGCATTTGTATGAATGATTTTGCACTCTTGTAGAAGTTATATAGTATGATTAGGAATAATTGCATACATGATGGACTGATGGCACTGACATAATTCGCATTAAGGAGGACAACTGAATCAGTAGACCACTTGATTTTGCATTACATAAGGGCAAATACACACACTAAGCATATCATCATGAAAGCATTAGAAACCTCTTTAAGGACAATGGATGCCTGTGATTGAATGGTTGAGTAGATGGTTGTTGGATGGTAGGGTACGCATTCTTCTTGACTTGATGATTTCGGGGACGAAATCCTTTAAGTAGGGGGGGATGTAACACCCTATAATTTTAAAACGGGACATAAGAGATAAATAAAGAATAATTAATCTTTAAAAGAAGAATTGGGCGAAACGGGTTACTCCATTGCGTTCGTCTCGTAATTCTGCTTGAGATAGAGTCTGAGTTTGCGTGAATCGTACTCCGTATGAAGAAGTTATTAAGGTCTGAAGTTTATATACACATAGGAAGAATATATATATATATTGGGTTCAGTACTTCAGAAATTGGTCCAGAAAGTCAAAAATGGGTTCAAAATTCAAAATCAACCAAAACAGGCTGGGCGTGAAAATTCCCGCCAGAGGGTGTTGACTCACCTTAAGGGGTGTCGACATAGGTGTCGACACCCCCCCATAAGGATGTCAACCCTGATGTCGACCCCCTCAGATCTGGGCGAAAAACTTCGTTTTGTACCTAGCTGACGTGGCAATGATGAATTCTGAGGTATTAGGGCTTATGTGTCGCACTGTGGTTGGCTGGGTGATGTATCTCTTTAGTTTGGATGGCTCTGATGACTCCTAGTTGATCTATAGGCTCAAATTGATCCTATATTCCTATATATACATCTCTAAACCTAAACCCTAACCTCAAAACCCTATTCTCTATTGCCATCATGTTGTTCATCTACAAACTAACCTAGCCGCCATCATAACAAATCAAATTCTAGATTAAAGATAAAAAGATAAGAGATAAAGATTCAAAGCCTAGGAATTGCGAAAAGGAATTCTAGAACAACAACGAACAAATCAACGCCTACATCAACGTATTAGCTTAGCAACTTCAGAAATCAGATCCTAGAATTCAAGATCCGTTTTCTGTGAGTGCAGTTACTTTCACAAGATAATTGTTTAAACGCAATTGTGATGAGTTATGAATTGGACTATATGAAAATGTTTGTAAATCATACAAAGTTTATGTCTTTGCAAACTATGTTTTGATTTATGCTTGATTTGATTCATTATATGCAAGTTATGTTCTATGTTAATTCATATGGCTAATTACATATGCAAGTTTGTTATGCAAGTTATGAAAGATTATATACAAGTTATGTTCATATATGTAAGATCATATTTTATATGTTCATATGTTTAGATCTACATGTTTTTATGATTAGATCCATACCAGTCCATATATTTAGAACTATATGTTCATATGTTTAGAACTACATGTTTATATGATTAGATCCATATTAGTCCATATGTTTAGAAGTATATGTTCATATGTTTATATCTACAAGTTTATATGATTAGATCCATATCAGTCCATATGTTTAGAACTATATGTTCATATGTTTAGATCTACATGTTTATATGACTAGATCCATATCAGTCCATATGTTTAGAACTATATGTTCATATGTTTAGATCTACATGTTTATATGATTAGATCCATATCGGTCCATATGTTTAGAACTATATGTTCATATGTTTAAATCCGTGTATGTTTATGTTTAGATCCATGCTAGTTCGCACTCAATATGTTGACTGGATCAATTTTTATATGTTTACTAGATTTATGCAGTCTTAGATCTATATTGTTTATGCCAGTTCTGATGTCATGTGTTTCTTTCCTTTTTCCTTTTTTATGAGTTGGGTTAATTGCGAGCCTAACGTATCACATGAACTATACGTACGAACGACATTGGAACGTTGGGGAAAAGTTTGGGTAAAAGTTGAATATTATGTAACTGACATAAAAAGTGGTTGTAATCATATAATTAATTTTGGGCATAACTAGAAAATGTGGCATAACTTGAGTTGACCACACTTATGGATAATTTACATATAAACTTGGACATGAATGGTAAATATGTAAATTGGCTAAAAGATGAATGTGCCTAACCCGAGGTTAGATTGAGTTGCGGTGTAAGACTGCCGGGAACCTCCTGGCACATCCAGCGACTGCTACAGCATAGATCTAATGTGAGAGGTTAGTGCATTAAGCCCAAAAACCTGAGTTTGGAATGAGTTTGCAGTAGAAGTCTGCCCGGAACCACCCGGCACATCCAGCAACCGCAAACAACAGTTCTAATGTGAGAGGTTAGTGCTTTAATGATTAAATTAAAGCTATGGAACAAACATGCTAAAAATGGAAAGGTTAAGTAACATATGAACATGCGACACTTAAACAATACAACATGTTAGGTGGGTGGGTTAAGTTAACATGGAGAAGAAGACAAATTAACCAATATTACATGAACAAAGTGGATAGGGTTAAGGCAAGCTTAACCAATAATACATATGGACTTGATAAGGGGAAGTGTTAAGTAAATCTTGAGTAAGTGGGTAATATTAGTACATATAGGCCCACAAACTTAACCGTTAAATAAACATGCGTGAATCAGTGAGAAGGTTAAGTAACATATGAATAGGCAACACTTAACCAGTACAACATGTTAATTAAGCAAATGGGTGGGGTTAAATTAAAGTGAGAACACTTAACCATTAGAACATGTTGATTAGGAAACCTTAGTAATGGGGACCCATTTCAGCAGTAACTCACATAGGTGTATCAAGGTACCCTGAGCTAGGCAGGGTGGGGCACGATTACTGGGCTGATTATTAGCGGTCAAAATAGCGGCGGGTGGTGCAACATTGTAAGTTCCAACGGAATATGGACGTGCACGTGCTCCGAAGTGGAAAAAGCAAGCACTGGGCATCAGTAGTATACACTGTGCATCTTGAATCGTGTCGGGTTGCCATCATGGGAATTGATACACCCCATGATGGGGCCAGCACAGGTATTTACATACAAACGGGGCTGAATGACACAAGTAATGAATACATACCAACGAGGTCGAATGGCACAGGTAATAAATACATGCGAGTTAGGGAGCCGATCGAACGAGGAAGGTAGTGGGTACAACTCGTGGGGGTAGGAGAAAAAAGGGGCACCTACGATAGCAGCTAGGAGTACATGAAACTACCACTATCATGATTAGTAAGAGGGATAAACTTTTAGTTGGGGACTAGTAAGGGTGCGGTGTAACTAGTAATGATACGGTGTTACTAGCATTGGTGCAGTGTAGTAATTATCCTGTAGTGATTAGAAGCGCAATCAACGTTATATCTTGTTCATCTTGTCTGCTTGGTCATGCCTGTTTATTCTACAGTCATTTCTTGCTTTCCGGTTTATGTTCTTATCATGTTACTTTAATGATTATATTGTTAAAGTCAACGGAATCACCAGACTTATGTCTAACATAGTTTGTTTCGCCTCTTTTCTTCCGTTCCACCACCCAAGGTTCTTAGGAAGGAAATACTCAGCTTAGTTCAGATATCTCTTTCTTCCAGCTTGAAGTTGAAAGGTGTATTGCTTGGCTTTGATTCTGCGTATGGAATTTTTCTTTTGTCTAACCTAGTTTGTTTCGCCTCTTTTCTTCCGTTCCACCCCCCCCCCCCAAGGTTCTTAGGGAGGAAATACTCAAGCTTAGTTCAGATATCTCTTTCTTCCAGCTTGAAGTTGAAAGGTTTATTGCTTGGCTTTGATTCTGCGTATGACATTTTTCTTTTGGGGATTATGGATTTAAAATTATGTACTCTAAAGGTTTTGTACAAGACTGATATTATGTACTTGATTTTGGTATTTGGAAATGTACTCAAACTTATTTCTGTTTCCGCTGCAATAAAATTACAAAATTTTCAAGTACTACTTTTTCTGTCTTGTAATATTCCGTTCTATTTACTTATAATGCTCCACAAAACTTAATGCATTCCCTTTGTGAGTGGCATTAATGGACGTGGGGTGTTACAGTATGTGTGTGTGATTATATATATATATGTATATGTATATGTGTGTGTGTGTGTGTGTATATATATATATATATATATATATATATATATTTGTGCCTGAGTAACCAAATTAGTGCTTGCATCATGCATAGCAAGTCAGGGTAACAAATTAGGCTCATATAGCATTTAAGAATGCACAAGTATGTGCAGTGTCAAATGCAACACGCATGTGAACGAGCTCATTTCAAAGAAGACTCATAGAAAAGTACATAATGGACCATCACTACTTGGTGCAGCACACAAAGTAGAAAACTAGACAAAACTCAGGTGATGTGGTGCAAGTTCAGACATTAATAGAAATGTATAGTTAACCACAAGCATGTGCATGGTGCAACAATAAAGGGAGGAAAAGAATATACATATGCATAGTGGTAGTTTCTTTTTAGGTAAAAGGGAACTCAACCACAAAATTCCAATGCAAGAAGGAATGGAAATATAGTGCACATGTAAGAGCACAGTGGCATCACCAAAAGCCAAGCAAAGTCAAGCGTTCAAGCATAAGTGTCATACTCGTGAACCATGGACAGAAATGAAAACAAATTGCATTAAGCATGAGAAGGAAAAAAAATGGCATGGTGAAGCATTTTGACTTAACTACAAGCAGTATATAAATGCATGGCATCAGAAGACTGCATGGACATAATGGCTTATAGCAGCTTGAATTGTTCAAAAGAAAAAGGAAAATCATTCCTTTTAAATTCACTGAAATGGAAATAATTTAAATTTGCATTGGTGGAATAAATAGATTTAGCAACTGGAAAATACAGTAAATTCTCTAAAATACATAGAAAGGTAGAAACATGACCGGATGCATCAAAGAAAAACTTGCAGCAATTTATCAACGTGATCAAAGGAATATTTTTGGCAGGCACGGGTTTAATTCTTTCCATATAATCGCAAGTGTAATTTTAGGACCAAGACAATCAAAACATTTGTTTCAAGAAAACAATCAAAGGGTATGGCAATTATTCAATGCAATTCAATTCCATGGAGATCAATTGAACAATCATGCAAATCAAGATCAAATCATTTCGTGTGAAATCAAAGAATTAATGGAATTGTAAATCTTATAAATACACGCAATTTGTCATTGGTATTTTTAGTGAAACCAAGCAAAAAAATTCAAGAGAAAACAAAACTAAAATCAGAATTACTCATGATTGTTGATCGCAAGCCAAAGCCCAAATCATTGACAAGCAAGCAACGATATTTTGAAGCATCAGAGAATCAAACAGTTCCAGAATTTGAAAAACGCAATTTGGGAAGCAAAACCCTAGTTTTTTTTATTTCGGTCACCATCAAAGAAATAAGAGGAAGCTAGCTTTTTAAGTGATAAAGAAATAACAAATGGAGGCCACCCGTTTTATTTTACATAGTTTTTTTTCATTGTTTTAAATTGTTTTGCTTATATACCTTTTGTAAACGATCTACAGTTTTCGAGTTTAACTTCAAACTAGGGTTACGAGTTATGGGGTTTGTAATTCGAGGAAAATTTGATCTTGAGGATAAAGATAAGTGTATGGTTTTTAACGTAGGATTAGAACAATTTGGAGCGGGTGTCGCGAGTTTACAGGGATTTTGTAAGCGTAGAGATTGTTTTAATTCTAGTAGAAACCTTAGGGATGTAGCAGTAGGTAAGGTTTGCCGAACATGGGTAAAATGTGTGTCATTTACTTTTTGCATTTATTTAATCTGCTGTGTCATTTATTTTTTGTGTTATTTGATAGATATCAACACTTTCTAACAGACGGATATATGCACAATCAAAGTGAGATATTATTGACCATATAATCTATGAAAATGATTATTTGTGTAACATTAATTTTCCTAAAGGCTTACTTCAAGTGTTGAGGTACTAAGTGACTGTAGAGCCCACCTCCCTTCCGAAAGAAGAAACCTAAAGGGATAATTTAATAGCGCAACCTAAATTGGGTTTAAGGTATCAAGTTGTGGGACCCTCCTATTGGGGTATTAATTGATTAATTCAGCTTTTTTCCTTTAAGGTAAGGGTAGAACCATAGGGTCCTCCCCTACCTAGTATTAGATGATCCAATAGCTCATGTCCCACAAATAGGAAGTATCAGATGGCTGACTGGGTACGAGTTCGAAAATCCCCAAAATGGTCCACTTCCTCTAGGTAGTAAGTTGTAACGACCCAACGGGTTCGACGCCCGGACTTCGACAATAACACATAAAACCTGTATTACTTGCCAAAACCCAAGTATCGAAAACACTAGATAGTTATTAGAAAGAAGTTAGAGGGTGAGGTAAGAAAGAAAGAAATATTATAATAGAAGAAGAAACACCACACCACAAAATCAGAGTCTCACATCGCAGCGGAACAAAATATAATATAGAAATAATCTTTATTGGAAGCTTAAAAATACTTACAAACATCAGAGTACAGCTTACAGCCAACACATCTGGACAGTTATAATAATCTGTCCCTATATATAACACATAGCAGAAAAATATAACATCATATGTCTAAACTCTTCCAGCTCGTCTCTTCACAGTATCTGGTAACCTAAACCTGTACATCCCGGGCTAAACCGAGCATTACAAATACCGGGTCAGTCTAGTGAACCAGAGTGAGAACAACTCGCACAGTTTAAGATGATCATCCAACTTGATTTTAAAGTTCAAAAACCTTTCGAAATAAAAGGATAATCGTAAGACCAAATCCACACATAAACACAGATGGTTTTTATTTTACGTTAACCCAAAACATTTTTTAAATCATATACTTCTCTGATATTACACTAGTGTTTAAATACAAATAAATAACAAGCTAGTGGAACGCTTGCATCTCACGCTCCACATATATAGTATAAAACCTGTATTGCTTGGATTCCGACTATGACAAGGTATGGGGCCACCTGCCGATAGTGTATCTCTAGAGACGAATCAGCAAGAACGTCTTGCAACCCGGTCCACACATGACCGACCACTCATTTCGCTTGAGTGTATCGAATGTATATCACCAACGGTTGGGATCAGCAACCGTTCCCGAAAAGGGACAACATCAATAGATTAAAGAAGGAAAAGGAATTTCTCTAGATAGGTGATTATACACCCTAATGGGAGCGATCCACATAGCCATGTTGCCTGCCCGATTTTTGTCATTTCCCGGTTGTGAGGGTTGAGGTCATAACGTATCTTTTAAAGATAGCACACCACCATTCACTTTGAATGTCACATTGTCAGATCCTTCAGAAATCACTAATTGATTTCCACAAAAATAATCGGGTTGTTAAGTTAAGAGAAGGTGTCCTCTCTACCGCCACAGAAATAAGTTTGAGGAAATCAACATGCATAATTTCTTTTGGAAATACTCTGTCAGACACTCGTCCGTACAAGTTGTCCTAGGACTGGACAAACCGAAGACACTCTCCTACTGCATTCTTGAATTACCCTGTGGATCAGTAGCATGTAGTCCTTGCAATCCGTATAATCTCACTTACGACCAAATCACGTCAGAATACCACTGGCTATATATCCAGAGAATATCCGACAGCAACCCCTCCCTTATGAAGATCCACGGTCTTCAATTGCTTCATCTTGCTCAGCATATGGTATCTTCAACGTTTACATATTCATTAGTTAGAATGGTTTTCAAATATAAATTCGATTCCGGTCTTTCTGTACCAATGATCGTATTGGTCAGATTTGATAGTTGGTTATTTAACTATCAAATAAACAATCATTCAATCATGGAAACGAAATGAACTCATTGATTCAGTACTCCGCAAAAATTGGCCCTTTTGAAATTATAAATAACTAACGAATGATTAAATAAACTTCTAAGTCTTTTATAGATTTTAAAATATGGTATTACCTCTTAATAATGTTCTTAAACCATTTCAAATCTTCATTACATCTAATATCATCCTTCGATAATCCTGAAGTCGTTCAAGATGGTGTATTTTTATTACCTCTCAGACCTTGATCAATAACGTTCTTACCTTAGAATAGGTATCAGTTTTAAACCCAAAACCGATATTTATTTCCGATATCAAAACAAATCCCATTTTAATTATCTTGATGAAAACTCGTATCTCAATTATTATAGCGAATTCTAGCTCGCATCTTTATTATTCAACCCGCCTAATCACTTTAATTCAAATTTGGATTTCCGTTCGATTTCCATTTCGATTTTATTTAACCATTACCAACTTGAAAATCTCCCTTCAAATTCCATTGTTAAGTAACGTTAATTTAAAACTTAACGTTTTGGCCTCACGCTCCCTTTTATAAACATTGTTTATAAAACTTTGGTTTGATATAAACCCTTTTAATCCGCTTCTCCTTTCTTAATTCCGACACTTAATTTAAGCTATCGTATCAGCTTACAAATCTCCTTTATAACTTAGTTATAAAACTCGGTTTTAGAATAAAACCGTTCATCAACTCTTTTCCACAAATCCAATTATAGTTCAATATCCACTTGAATTACTTACCTTAATGAACCTCATTACTAATTTATCGCTTAAACTATTTAAAATAATAATTTACATTATCTTTAACTATATAGAAATAGTTACTTGTTATTTGACTAAACAAACCATAAACTTCCTTTCAAAATCTTATTAAAGTTCTAGCAATATTCATTAATCTATTTCACTAGATTTGTTTATACCAAACTAAATTAGTAAGTTTTAAAACATGATCATCTCGTTAACCAAATCAAAGTATTCACCCTTTTAAATTTAATAACATACTTAATTTAAATATATTCCATTTAATTGTTTCTTGAAACAATTAATCAACTCTTAACTATTGCATTAGTTTCTACTTGTTTCCTTATAAATCTCATTAATGCAAAAATTCGATTTGTAAACTCAAAACTTATAAAATAATATAATAAACCTTAATTTCTTTTATTAAACTTTTATTTAAGTATATAGATTAAAAGTCTATCTTGGATATCAATAAATTTTCATAATTTTATCATCGACGATTCAACTGACGATAAATCAATATTTGTAACACCATTTATTTTAAGGCCAACCGTTGCCAACTACCCAACCAATATTGTTTATTGGTTAAAATAAAATAAACATTGAATTTAAATTCAACGATCAGTAATCAAGTCAATCAACCAATCATATCAGTTAAGCAGTTCATACAATCATAATATGAAAATAAACAATAATGTGAGGAATCCTGTTGGATCCCTCCATGTTTCCCTTCATCCAAATACGTTATCTCAACAATATCATTTCAATAAACAGATAAAAAAATTCAACCATCAAACAATAACGACAATCCAATCATCCGACAATCCAATCATCCATCAACCAATTAACAGTCATAGCGCACAAATATTTAAACCCAACTTATATAAAATATAAGTGGGATAAAACTGAGTGAGTTGAAGTCACCTTGAGTTTCCATTTGATGTGAAGACGGTTCAATCCAACTCCATCCAATCCAGCTTACTGATATTACGTCCATCGATGCAGACCGGACATCACTTGTTTCATCCAACTCTGTTATGATTATAAATTTAATACGGTGTTTACCTAAAAATAATATTGTTAAAACATAAACAATATTTTATTTAATCTAATACAACTTACATTAATTAAACCCTTAATTATAAAATACGGTTCGGCAAGTTTTATTATAAGTAGTTTAGGCACATTTGAAATTTTAATTAGGTACGTTGATATTCATTGGCACATTTAACATCCCGGCATGTATAACTATCTCGTCACGTTTGAAAATATACCCATCCTTTTTAAATTTAATGCTTTATGTTAATTGAATTTGAGTAGCATGACCTCACATAATAAGTTCATTTCAAACTATCCGGCATTAATTGACGCATTATCCTAATCGCTGTGAATTTGTTGAAAACATAAACACAACCACTAATAATATGAATATTTTCTCTTATGCAAAGTTACATTGGAGCATCTCATATGGACAAGTAACGCACTTGGTCTGGCTTTCTAAGTGACGACGGTTTTCTTACTTTTACAAGCTTGTTAGATTAAGCATATTAGAAAGCACTTTCACGTGTATTATTATCATTCAGTTATGCATATATATTTTTCAATACTTTAGTCCACATTGATACTAGGCTGCCAACACGTTATAATTTTATATATATATATATATATAATATACTTAAAAGTAGGCATGGGTTTAAATAGGTTTAGACACGTAAATAAGGTGATTAAACACTCTAATTTTCTCACCTGCTCTAATATTCTTTTCTCCACCGCAAGTGGTCCTTACTCTCTATGATACTTCTCTAGCTACTTTATTGTATTTCTATTTAAACATAGGGTGAACACTCATTAATACCTCATTAGGCAAGTTAAAATATAATTGTACAGTCACGTCGGCCTCGTAAGTGGACAAGAGCCTAGACACAAACACATTACTGTAGTGTATACTATAAAAGAAATGTTACTAACTAAAGCTTAATTAACTTAATACCTTCGTTAGCCATGTTTAACCCTGGATTAGGCGTGTCCACTTCTTCAACCTGCTTGTACCATTTTTCGCTTGCCTGCTACATGCGAAACCATCAGCAACCATGTTACTCACTTTTTGCCTTTGCCCTTCACGTTATATTTTTAAACAAAATATTTGCTATAACATATTATGGCCAATACTGTTCATATTTCACTGTTTATTACCTTCTTCAACCTGTTGTGTTACTCTTCTTGGTTTGTTCCAAACCGTGGCCTTCCTTCTGCCGTCCATCGCCATCCTGTCCTCTTTTTTTTTCGAGACCTCTGTGCACCCCACTGCATATTCTTCACATCTCCACTTCCCATAGCTGAAAACCATATCCACGTACAAGCTTTCACCTTCCAACAAACAACCATTTCTCCATACAACCGCTCCAGACCACCATTTCCAGTACCCCATTCTTTTCTGACTGTTCTTAAACAACCCGCAAGCACCTCCTCATGTCAAATGTTGAACCCACGTCTGCCGTACACAGTACCCTGCTAGTTTCGAATTATGAGTATTGCTTCCTCCCTGCAACTCCTCTTCACAACGCATCACTTTCTCCTCAAATCGCATGCACCAAGGGCTTTCCCATCCTCATGCAAGTCCCCATGAACCCACTTCCGAACAGTCTCCATAACTCCACTATATAAATATATGTATATATTTTGTGAAGTACTGATTCAATTTTATATTTGAAACCATGGGTTTCCTTTATTTCTCTTTCGCTGGTTTTTGTTCTATAAATGATCAATGGTGCAGTATATATATAAGAAAAGAGGAAAGGGGTAGGATCAATGTCATGTCGGTTGGTACGAGATAGGTTCGTAGAATTCCACAATAGCTATGCGCTTTGGGAATGAAAGAAGAGGGAAGACCTGTTTACTTGGTCGTCATGGCTTCATTTGCTGAAAAGATCATTCATGGGTTTCTTTTGAGTTTTCTTTTCCTACATAGCGTAGGTGCATCGATGAGTAGGGTGAGTTTCTCTTTTTAGTTTCATCTTAAGGTGTACACCGATACGCAATGCATTTGGTATAGAGATAGGCATGTAGTTTCCATCTTAGTATGGAAGCTGATGTGTTTTCTTTTCATCGCCAGAGACCTTTCAATGAGGAGTACAACAGTTGAAAGGAAAGAATAGGGTAGACATAATAGGATGTTGACACTAAATTTTAACCGAGATTTTTCATTTTCAATGTCATGAGCATGGCGTCAGTGTTTGCTTTGGCTTGAAGAAATATATCAGTAGATTTTCTTTTCTTAAGTTAGGTTTGCAGCAGTAGATCATCAATGAATACACACTTCAATAGGCTGGGAGGATCTCCTTAGGCAGGTTGCATGCTTCGTTTAGACATAGAGCGTACGATGAGTTTCTTTTCTTGACTACTATGATTTCACTTCAAGACATAAGTAGGCTAGTAGAAGTTAGAGTGAAGGATAGCTAGTTATTTTTCATTTCTATTATTGAATTGATTGTAATGCATTGTGAAGGGCTGTTTTAACACATTAGCATCGGACATAGAGCATAGGGTAGAGGCAGTATAAAAGTGGATAGGCTGTCACGTTGTTGGGGTGACTTGTTAGGGTGATCGTACAAATACTTCAGGTTTTTGGGTATTAACTTGCGAAGATAAACAATAGGGTAGGCGCGTTTATTTCTTCATTTTTGGTCCATTTAGACGTTACTTTTAGTATAAAGGTTAGATATCATATTTTGATGAGAACTTTAAACATCACACATATTTTTTTTATTAATATATTTTTCTTTGAATCAGTACGATTTATTTTATATAGTGTTAAACTGTACGACTTATTTTGCGGTTTACCGCTAATCGTTACATCGGGACCGACATACGTGAACTCCAATTAAAATGAAAATAGGCCCACCGCTATGTCTCAATATCCCGGTCCTCATGAAATTTTCTTTGTCGAAAAAGTAGGTCGTTTGAAAAATAAATCATTTCTTAAGGCTTGTAAATATATCAAACAATTTCTCGTGTGCGGGGCACGTGCCTCATCATACGGTAATCAATATTGATTTGAGCGTTCTATTTTGTATGATTATTTACTTTTATCACAAGTCGTCATTGAGCGTTTTATATTTGTACCGATACACATCGTAAATTACGAAATATCGCAATGTTGACGAGTTCGAATTATGTAAATATACGCTAAATCTTTGTTATATAACGAATTATATATTATAAACTCATTTATAATACCAAATTGATATTTAAAATAATGAAATAATTTAAATATCTGACTAGAAAAAATACGGGACGTTACATTCCATCCCCCTTAAAAGAATTTCGTCCCCGAAATTACTAAGGTAGAAAGAATATTACAATCCCTTTATCTTTCAAAAAAATTCAGTTTAGTCAAAATTCAAAACCAATTCATTTGACTATTATATCAAACCATTGGTGAGTATATTCAACTAATTTAACACATGATCAACAACCAATTAACTTAACATCACCAATTGATTTATCTTGAATTTATCTTCACTATTTATATTACTTGGATTTAAATATCAATCGATCAATATCCGATTGATTTTCATTATCATTATTCAATTTCCGAATCTCCAATTTATCTCATCTCGATATTAATTCTTAACTTCATCCAACCAAGTCAAATTTCTATTCTATGTTCAATTTCCCAATTAATCTTCTAATTAGTTCACTTCCATTTCAAAACCCAAATTTTGATAAATTTCAAAAATCATTCATTATGATCCACCTTGTTTTTAATCAATTTATCTCCAAGTCAAATTCTGATCCATACATTTATGTTTACCTTGATTACTTAAATTTTAATCCATCTGAATTTCCAATCCCATTCGAATTCCATTCGAATCAAGCAACCAAATCAATATCTCAATAATTCGATAAAATTATTCCTTTTATATGTAAAAATATAATTTGGCCAAAATTATTTCATTTGACCCTCGTTACAAAATAATATCGTGTTAGTTGCTAGTTCAAAAACGAACTGATCAAATAACACAATGCAAAGCATTTTTATATAAAATTACAAATACGTGCTCTCATATATACATTCAAACTCAATCTAGGGTAATACTAACCCCATCTCTATCGAGTTACGCAACAGAGCCAAGGTTATTACTAAACCAATAGCTCTGATACCACTGTAACGACCCAGCGGGTTCGACACCCGAACTTCGACAATAACACATAAAACCTGTATTACTTGCCAAAACCCATGTATCGAAAACACTAGATAATTATTAGAAAGAAGTTAGAGGGTGAGGTAAGAAAGAAAGAAATATTAGAATAGAAGAAGAAACACCACACCACAAAATCAGAGTCTCACATCGCAGCAGAACAAAATATAATATAGAAATAATCTTTATTGAAAGCTTAAAAATACTTACAAACATCAGAGTATAGCTTACAGCCAACACAACTGGACAGTTATAATAATCTATCCCTATACAACACACAGCAAAATAATATAACATCATATGTCTAAACTCTTCCAGCTCGTCTTCACAGTATCTGATAACCTAAACCTATACATCCCGGGCTAACCCGAGCATTACAAATACCGGGTCATTCTGGTGAACCAGAGTGAGAACAACTCACACAGTTTAAAGTAATCATCCAACTTGATTTTAAAGTTCAAAACCCTTTCGAAATAAAAGGATAATCGTGAGACCAAATCCACACATAAACACAGATGGTTTTTACCTTACGATAACCCAAAACATTTTTGAAATCATATACTTCTCTGATATTACACTAGTGTCTAAATACAAATAAATAACAATCTAGTGGAACGCTTGCATCTCACGCTCCACATATATAGTATAAAATCAAAAACGCGGGCGCCTACTGGAGATTGGATTTCGACTATGACAAGGTATGGGACCACCCACCGATAGTGTATCTCTATAGATGAATACACTGGGTTCAATAAGAACGTCTTGCATCCCGGCCCACACATGGCCGACCACTCATTTTGCTTGAGTGTATCGAATGTATATCACCAACGGTTGGGATCAGCATCCGTTTCCCGAAAAGGGACAGCAACGATAGATTAAAGAAGGAAAAGGAATTTCTCTAGATAGGTGATTATACACCCTAATGGGAGCGACCCACATAGCCATGCTGCCTGCCCGATTTTTGTCATTTCCCGGTTGTGAGGCATGAGGTCATAACGTATCTTTTAAAGATAGCATACCACCATTCACTTTGAATGTCACATTGTCAGATCCTTCAGAAATCACTAATTGATTTCCACAAAAATAATCGGGTTGTTAAGTCAAGAGAAGGTGTCTTCTCCGCCGCCACAGAAATACGTTTGAGGAAATCAACATACGTAATTTCTTTTGGAAATACTCTGTCAGACACTCGTCCATACAAGTTGTCCTGGGACCGGACAAACCGAAGGCACTCTCCTACTGCATTCTTGAATTACCCTGTGGATCAGTAGCGAGTAGTCCTTGCAATCCATATAATCTCACTTATGACCAAATCACGTCAGAATACCTCTGGCTGTACATCTAGAGAATATTCGACAGCAACCCCTCCGCTTATGAAGATCCACAGTCTTCAATTGCTTCATCTTGCTCAGCATCTGTTATCTTCAATGTTTACGTACTCATTGGTCAGAATGGTTTTCGAATATAAATTCGATACCGGTCTTTCCATACCAACGATCATACTGGTTAGACTTGATAGCTGGTTATTTAATTATAAAATAAACAATCATTCAATCATGGAAACGAAATGAACTCATTGATTTAGTACTCCACAACATTTGGCCCTTTTGAAATTATAAATAACTAACGAATGATTAAATAAACTTCTAAGTCTTTTATATATTTTAAAATATGGTATTACCTCTTAGTAATATTCTCAAACCATTTCAAATCTTCATTACGACTAATATCATCCTTCGATAATCCTGAAATCGTTCAAGTTGGGGTATTTTTATTACCTCTCAGATCTGGATCAACAACGTTCTTATCTCAGGATAGGTATCAGTTGTAAACCCAAAACCGATATTTATTTCCAATATCAAAACAAATCCCTTTTTAATTATCTTGATGAAAACTCGTATCTCAATTATTATAGCGAATTCTAGCTCACATCTTTGTTATTCAACCCGCCTAATCACCGATCGATTTCCATTTTGATTTTATTTAACCATTTCCAACTTGAAAATCTCCCTTCAAATTCCATTGTTAAGTAACATTAATTTAAAACTTAACATTTTAGCCTCACGCTCCCTTTTATAAACATTGTTTATAAAACTTAGGTTTTATATAAACCCTTTAAATTTGCTTCTCCTTTCTTAATTCTGATATTTAATTTAAGCTATCGTATCGGCTTACAAATCACCTTTATAACTTAGTTATAAAACTCGGTTTTAAAATATAACCGTTCATAACTCTTTTCCACAAATCCAATTATAGTTCAATATCCACTTGAATTACTTACCTTAATGAACCTCATTACTAATTTATTGCTTAAACTATTTAAAATAATAATTTACATTATCTTTAACTATATAGAAATAGTTACTTCTCATTTTACTAAACAAACCGTAAACCTCCTTTCAAAATCTTATTAAAGTTTTAGCAATATTCATTAATTTATTTCACTAGATTAGTTTATACCAAGCTAAATTAATAAGTTCTAAAACATGATCATCTCGTTAACCAAATCAAAGTATTCACCCTTTTAAATTTAATAACATACTTAATTTAAATATATTCCATTTAATTGTTTCTTGAAACAATTAATCAACTCTTAACTATTGCATTAGTTTCTACATGTCTCCTTATAAATCTCATTAACGCAAACTTCGATTTGTAACCTCAAAACTTTTAAAATAATATAATAAACCTTAATTTCTTTTATTAAACTTTTATTTAAGTATATAGATTAAAAATATATCTTGGATATCAATAAATTTTCATAACTTTATCACCGTCGATTCAACTAACGATAAATCAATATTTGTAAAACCGTTTATTTTAAGGCCAACCGTTGCCAACTACCCAACCAATACTGTTTATTGGTTAAAACAAAATAAACATTGAATTTAAATTCAATGATCAGTAATCAAATCAATCAACCAATCATATCAGTTAAACAATTCATACAATCGTAATATGAAAATAAACAATAATGTGAGGAATCATGTGGGTCCCTCCAACCTGTTTCCCTGCATCCAAATACGTTATCTCAACAATATCATTTCAATAGACAGAAAAAAAATTCAACCATCAAACAAAAAATGCAATCCAAACATCCATCAACCAATTAACAGTCACAGCACACAAATATTTAAACCCAACTTATATAAAATATAAGTGGGATAAAACTAAGTGAGTTGAACTCACCTTGAGTTTCCATTTGATGTGAAGATGGTTCAATCCAACTTCATCCAATCCAGCTTCCTGATATTACGTCCGTCGATACAGTCCCGACGTCACTTGTTTCATCCAACTCTGTTATAGTTATAAATTTAATACGGTGTTTATGTAACAACCCGTATTTTCAATAACCTGTTATAACGTAAATCGAGGCAGAATTTAATTCTAAAATTTGAATCAAGGGAAACGGGCTATTCCATTGCGTTCGTCTCGGAAAAATACGCGAAATAGAGTCCGAGTTTTCGAAAATCGGAGTCCGTATGACCCGATTAAGGCCCAACGAAGTTTTCGGAAAAATTCAAAGTAAAAACAGATTTCAAATTCAAGTTTGAATTTGAAAAATTAGGTCAGATTGGGCTAGGCGGGAAAGTTCCCGCCAGAGCACCCAAGTCGACAGCCCTGTCGACTTGGGAGTCGACTTGGTTGGACCCAAGTCGACAGCCCTGTCGACTTGGCTATCGACTTGGTCCAGCCGGGCTGTTTAGCCTGGTGCACCATTTAGAGATTGTGTTGAGCTTGGGGGCCAGATTCGGTTTTGAGGGCTGAGATTGGAACTAGGGTTTAATCCTAAGGCTAGAACTAATCCTAATCTCTATAAATAAGCCCCTAACCTAACCCTAAATCATCATTATTCATTCATACAACTAAACTATGGCAAAATCAATCCTCTCATGGCCTCCACTCTCTTCATAAAATTCCTAAATAAATTTCTAAGTGATTTTCCATGCATACAAGTGTTTTCAAACTTGTATGAGCATCATTAGCTTGCATTCAAGTCAAGTCTCTATATTTGCATCATAAAGAAAGAGTTTTGATCATTTTGGCTCAAGGGTTTTTATGTTAGAGCTTGCATTTTGGGTCTATTTGATTGCATAAGGGCTTTCTTATATTTGCTATACTCATTTGAGTCCTCATAAGCATTGTAAGCCCTATTCTACTTTCATACTTAAACTCTAAAGTTAAATTTATGATATGCAAGTTTATATGCAAGTTTACTATGCTATGATATGCAAGTTTATCATGTATGATATGCAAGTTTATATGCAAGTTTACTATGCTATGAAATGCAAGTTTATCAAGTTATGTTATGCAAGTTTGATATGCAAGTTTGTCATATGATATGCAAGTTATGTTATGCAAGTTTGGGATGATCATTTGGTTCATGTTATCATGTTATGCAAGCTTATCTTGAGTATATGAACATAAAGCTTCAAGCTTTATGCTAAAGGTTGCATTTTGGCAACATGTAAGTTATCATATCCCTTATGATAACTTGCATGTGAGGCTAAATGCGAACTTATGGCCATCTCTACATGCCATTCATCACCATGTATCACCAATATGCTAAGTTTGGTTTTATGCATGCTTTTGAGGCCTAAAAATGTAATATGCAAGTATATGAACACATGTACATTTCATATGCCACCATGTTGAACTTGTGGCTTCAACACCTTTATGTCATGATTATGCCAAGTTCCCTCTTTCTATCCTTTATGCGCTATTGCGATATGTAAGCGATGGGATTGCGTTTGGGGTTGGGTAAACTTAAAAGACATAAAAACATAAGCTTGGGAATTTACCTATTAAGTTAGGTCTACCCATTGGGAATTTACCTATTAAGTTAGGTCTACCCAATTGCTTGAAATTTTGTAACATGTTTTGGAAACATGGTGGACATGACACTTAGAAAAGATAAGTGTGACCAGCTCGAGGTTGGGTTGAGTTTGTAGCGTAAACCTACCCGGAACCGACCGGCTTAACTAGTTGCTACAAACAATAGGACCCAATGTGAGAAGTTGGCCATGTTGTACCTTGAACCCGAGGTTAGACCAAGTTGTGGTGTAAAGCTACCCGGAACCGACCGGCTTAACAAGTAACCGCAACAAAGTCTAATGTGAGAGGTTAAGGCACATTAATTAATTAATGCCTCATTATTAGGGTTAAGTCATGGTCCACTTAATACTTAACCAATTTGGGCTTGGTAGATTAATCGGGGTTAAGTCGTGAACTCATTGTTACACTTAACCAAGTTAATCCATGATTAGCAAGAGGGTTAAACCGTACTTAACCCACTAGAAAATCCTAGCAATGGGGGCCCACTCCAGCAGTAATCCCAAGTTTGTATCATTAAGACCCTAGGGACTAGGCTAGGGAGGGGGCACGATTACTGGGCTGGAGGTAAGCGACCAATAAACGATGGCCGGGTGGTACGCCGATGTAGTTCCGGACGGACTATGGTCGTGCACGCAGTCCGTATTTGGAGAAGTCAAGCATGGGCACCAGTAGATCGAGACTGTGCACGCATGTTTATGGTGTCCAGGGGTTGCCACCCTAGGGCTTGATACACCCGACGGGTGACCCGGCACAGTCTGACTACAATTATGTTTGGGCCGTATTGACACCAACACGTGACGAGTTAGGCTTAGGGAGCCGATCGACTAGACCGTTTGGTTAGACCTTGTATTAGGGTCATTTCATGTTATTGGGCCAAAGCTTGGGCCAAGGGATCAATACTTGTTTATTCCAGTCATGTTAGTTTGCTAGTACACCTGTGGTGTAAAACCTTAAACCTGATTATGCGATGACACCTTTATCTACCTTGTTAGTTAATCACCATGCTAGTATGTTGTTATCCTTATGATCATACCTGCTTCTCATGCCAGTTAACTTTATCAGTTTACATTGATTGTAGTAGGGCTTACTCAGTCTTTTTGACTGACCTGTTTTCTTTCGCCTCTTTTCTTCCGTTCCCCCCCCCTCCCCAGGTTCTCAGGGAGGAATATTGGAGCTTAGCTGGATTTCTGATCGCTTGCTTGTGGGATTTCAGCTCATGTACGGTTTCGACATGAAGCTAGCTATGGTTATCACTTATTTGGGGATAGTACTTATGTATTTCAGTTTTTCAGTTGATGTTGTTTTTATCTAGACTTGTTTATTTGGAAAGCTATGTTGTACCAGACTTGTTTTGAAATGGTTTGAAAATCTTCCGCTGTTTTATCTATGTTATTTACTCTGTTTACATATATACATATGTTCTTGTTCTGCCTTGATATATCATTATGCATGTTTACCTGATTCAAACGCCCCTCCAAAGTCAGAGTGCTTGCAAGAGACACCCTGGCGGAGGCGGGGTGTTACATTTGGTATCAGAGCATATGGTTTACGAGAAGGAACAAAAAGGTTTTTAGAAAACTTTTGGAAAACTATTTTCAAAACCAAGTATAAAGTATTTTCCAAAGAAAAGTCTAGTTTATTATAAAGGCTATTCCCCAAAAAGCCATTAGCAAAATTCCTTCGTTTTTCTCCATTCTGAATCTGTCTTTTTCTTCATTTTCAGTATGGCCGATAACTTTGCAATTCCGGAGGGAGTACACGTACCTGTTTGGTATAGGAGACTTTTGGAGGCTAGGGCGACCGAAGCCGGCCCCGCAGATGTCCCTCCTCCTCCTCCAGTAGTTAATGTTCCTCTTCCTCCTCCTCCTCCGGTAGTTAATGTTCCTCCTCCTCCTGTCGCTGAGGTTCCTCTTCCTCCTCCCCCTCAGCATCCTCAAGCTGACTTCGCAAAGACTTGCAAAGATTTCAAAGCAATGGGTGGCAAGAACTTTCAAGGCACTGAGACTTTTGTAGAGGCCAGAAATTGGTTGAAAGAGACCGAGGATTTATTTGCTATCTTTGGGTTAGACGATCTGAGGAAGATCTTGTTGGCGGTTTGGCTTATGAAGGATGAAGCCGCTTATTGGTGGGAAGTCACCAATGGTACTAGGCCTGTTGAGACTTGGGCCGATTTCAGGGCAAGGTTCATGCTTAAGTTTCTATCTTCTGCTGAGGAGAATCTGCAAATGGAGAGGTTCATAACTTTGAGACAAGGAGATATGTCTGTCAAAGAGTATGTGAACAAGTTCAATCAGTTAGCTCGTTTTGGCTTGGATATGGTGAATACTCCTCAGAAGAAGGCTCTTCGTTTTGCTAGAGGATTGAATGAGCCGTTGCAGGGACTGGCTATGTCACATATTCCCCATGGGGCCACGTTTGAGAGTTCGGTTGATATGGCGTTACTTCAGGGAGATGTCAAGAAAGAGGTCAAGATGAATGATACTCAAGCCAAGAAGACTGATTCCCAGTGGAAAGGAAATCAGGGTAATCCAAGTGGTCAGAGCAGTCAAGGCAATCAGAACAAGAACAAGAACAAGAGTCAAGGCAATAAGGGGAACAACAACAAGGGCAATAACAACAAGGGGAAGTGCCATTATTGCGGTTCAGTTGGGCATCTTGTTAAGGATTGTAAGAAGAGGAAAAGGAAGAATGGTGAATGCTTTTTCTGCGGTAAGACTGGACATTTCAGTAAGGATTGCCCGAAGAAGCAAGGGCAAGGCCAGGGTCAGACTCAGCGTGCTGGACCTTCAGGAGGGCAAGTTCATGCTCTCAATACCGCTCCAGTTCCCGATCGAGGTAGTATTTCTGTTGAGAGCCTTGTATATATTTCTGATTTTCCAGTTCGTACCTTGTTTGATTCTGGTGCATCGCATAGCTTTATCTCATCCGATCTTGTTGATAGTTTGCACCTTAGTACTAGCTTGGTAGATGATCCCGTCTGTGTCTCAAATCCTATTGGGGGTTCCGCCCATTTGTCTATGATATGTGGGGATTTGAGGATCTCTATACTGAGTGTAGAGTTCTTGTGCAGTGCTTATGTTCTTGGTTTTAGGGGATACGGATTGATATTGGGCATGGATTGGCTGTCCAGATATGGAGCCATTCTTGATTGTGAGCATAGGGTTGTGAGGCTCGTGACTCGCCTCAGAAACACCCTGGAAATTTCTTGTGATCCGAGAGGTCCCGTTATGTTGTGCTATCTTGAATCACTCGACTCGTCAATGGAAACTCTTCAGTCTGTGAGAGTGATTCGAGAGTATCCGGATGTTTTTGATGAAGTTAGGGGGTTGCCCCCTAAGCGAGAGATTGATTTCCGCATTTATTTGGTGGATAATGCAAAGCCGGTTTCTTTGCCTGTTCGACACATGGCTCCGCGTGAAAGGCGGGAGCTAAGTAAGCAAGTAAAGGAGTTGCTTGAGAAGAACTTCATTAGACGAAGTATATCTGAATGGGGAGCGCCTGTGGTATTTGCTACCAAGGCAGATGGTTCTCTCCGACTTTGTGTTGATTATCGAGAGTTGAATAAGCTGACTAAGAAGAACAGACACCCGTTACCGAGGATTGATGATCTCTTTGACCAACTTGTCAGTGCTTCTGTTTTCTCTCAGCTTGATCTTGCTACTGGATTCCATCAGCTCAGGGTAGCTGAAGATAGTATAGACAAGACTGCGTTCAGAGCTCCAGATGGATTCTTCGAATGGCTTGTCATGCCGTTCGGCTTGACTAATGCACCCGCATATTTCGTGGACTTGATGAGTAGGGTGTTCAGGGAGTTCTTGAACAAGTTTGTCGTGGTCTTCGTAGATGATATTCTGATCTTCTCTAAGGATGAGGAAGATCACGCAAGGCATCTCGTGGAGGTGATGGATACGCTTAGAGCGCATCAGTTGAAGGCCAAGTTCTCCAAGTGTCACTTTTGGAGAAGGGAAATTAGATTCCTTGGGCATATAGTGTCTAAGCAAGGCTTAGCGGTGGATCCCGCTAAGGTAGTTGCAGTTCAGGATTGGAAGACTCCAAGGAATGCAACCGAAGTGAGAAGTTTTCTAGGTCTTGCGGGTTTTTACCGGAAGTTCATCAAGGACTTCGCGAAGATTTCTGCTCCTCTCACTAAATTGACGAAGAAGAATTTAGTTTTTGCTTGGAGCATAGAATGCGAGCTTGCATTTCAGAGGCTCAAGAGAGATCTCACATCAGCACCTGTTCTAGCTTTGCCCGATGGAGGGAAGTTATTTACAGTATACACCGATGCATGTGGCACGGGGTTAGGAGCTGTTCTGATGCAAGAAGGAAGAGTGATATGCTTTGGCGGTAGACAACTCAAAGTGCATGAGAAGAATTATCCCACTCATGACTTAGAGTTGGCAGCAATAGTATATGCACTCAAGGCTTGGCACCATTATCTTCTGGGAGAAAGATTTGAGCTTTATACCGATCACAAGTCATTGAAGTATCTCTTTTCTCAGAAGGATCTGAATCTGAGACAACAAAGATGGATGGAGTTCTTGGCATCCTATGATTTTGAGATAGCTTATACCCCTGGCAAGGGGAATGTGGTAGCAGATGCATTGAGTAGAAAAAGGTTGACTCTGAGTCCTCTATTCGTTGAGATGAAGAATTTAGAGTATGTGGCAACCTTTGATTTCTCTTTGGCGATTGAGTCGATGACCGGTTCTTTAGCATCTCTGGAACTCAGACCTACCCTTCTTGATCAAGTTGGGGCTTCGCAGAGAGAAGACCCTCAGATAGTTGAGATTACGGATAAGCTGATTCGAGGAGAGGCGTCTAGTCATCTCCTCGATATTCTATTGATGACAAGGGTTGGCTGAGGAGAGACGGAAGGTTATGTGTTCCAATGGTGGAAGATTTAGTAAGAAAAGTCCTTGAGGAAGCGCATCGCTCTAAGTTGACTATACATCCGGGCGGAGATAAGATGTATAAAGATATGAAGCGCATTTTCTTTTGGCCTGGGATGAAGAAGGATGTGGCAGAGTTTGTCTCTAGATGTATCATTTGCCACCAAGTTAAGGCCGAGTCGAAGAAGCTCGGTGGGCTATTGCATCCTTTAGACGTTCCACTATGGAAGTGGGAGAGTATTTCTGTAACGACCCAGATTTTTGAATAATTTATTTTAAATATTTAATATTGTTTTGAATATTTAATTGATAAAATAAATGATATTTTATATTAATTATCAACTTAATATGGCCGTTTATATTTACATTCGAATTTAAATTTTAATATCAGTTCCGTTGAGTTCAGAATAACGTTATAATCTGAGAACGTTGGTCGTTACGAATGTATAGTGGCTTGGGATTTACAAATTAAGGGTCACGAGATGTTATGTAACATTTTATTTTAGAAAAAAAATCCTAACTAATCTAATCACAGCCGACCTATACCTAAAATCACCCTATATTGTGTACGAAAACCCGACCAAAATATTTAACTATGGAGACATCTTCATCGAGCTGATTAAGTTGTCTCTCACCTTCAAAATCAAGCAAACAGAGATCTTAATGGCCTTGTACTCCTTGTCTTCCACCGTCGCGCCTATAAATGAACCATAGGCCTTCGTTTATTTTCCTATCCCTCAGAAATCCAATTCGAAATCAAGAAAAGGGTCCTAAAATCCTAAAGTCCATTTCATTCAAATTATAGAGGAGCGAGCTTCACATCAGTTCGCCCAAATCTGGTGCGATCGGTTTTAGCACGTCAGAAAGAAGGGCGGAAGTGGAATCGAGGGTGGCTTCGAGTTGTTGAGGGGTTGCTGGCAACGTCGATTTCACTGGTAGGGCTTCAATCTCGTCAGGGGTTTATCGAGATGATGGCCATGATTTCAGGTTGGATCGATTTTGTTTTGGAGGGTGCGACAGTTCCTAAGTCGCAGGCAAGGCAGTAGATGGAAATTGATATTGCGACTTCACTGTGAGGTTCGACAGTGAACTGAAGTTCAAAATTTTTGACAGTAAAGGAAGGGTGGACGTGAAGTAGCAGACCTTGGCATTGATTAGTGGTGTTTGAGGATGATATTGTTGAGAGGATGGGGGCGCTCGCATATAATGGTAGGATGTAGAAGCAGGTTTCAGAGGTCTTTGCTGGAACGAGAAGCTGCAAATCATGGGGTATGTATAACAATAACGGATGATGGTGGATGGTGGAAGTATCATGGTGGCCGATGGAGTTCGTGGGATTTTGGGAAGGGGACTTAACAAGAGAGAAAAATGGTTAAGGTAATTTATTTAAATAAATTCTTGCTTAAATTCATTTAAATAAAATTTGTATATACATATATAAGATCTTGGTAACTAATTTATGTTATATTGAATATATACATAGATTAGTTTAATTACTTGTTAAGCTAAAATTTAATTTAGCAACCGAAGAAAAATATATAGGAAAGTAATTCATTCGTTTGAATAATTATTTAATAAAATAATGCTTAATCAGAAAATTTAAATAAAATTTTCGTAGGAACGAATTCATTCGAGAAGATTCGTAGTCAATGATCTGAAATTAAACAGGATATTCAGCAATGGAAACCACGGTGAGTAAATCTCACTCACCTTTAGAATTATTTTTATTTCATTAAAAATAATTGTCTGTTGCTTGTGTGAATGTTTTATGGTTGGTTTATATATATTAGTTATTTAGGCTATTATATATATATATATATATTGGGTTGATTGATTGGTTGGATTCCCGCAGTCTCATTAGCGGATGGCCGCAGTTTCATAGCGGATGATTACCCTATACGCCCCACGCTATGATTAGTGGATGACCTTCTATACCGCGATATTCTGCCACGAAGCAGAATGGGTATTATTTATGTGCTAACATCTGTGGATGCAGGAAAACAGGTTGGAGGAATCCAACAGGATTCCTCAAAAATATATTATCTGTTTGTTTATTTGTTTGCATATATATTGTTATATATGATGTGTTAGAAAAATAAATAATTCGTTGCTTTGTGTGTTTAAATATCACTGGGCTTAAGTAATGATATTTAAAAATATCGTGGAAGGATATTTGAGTTTTTAAAAAAAGGAAAAATTCTATTTTTAAATAGAATTTGAATTTTTAATGGAAATAAAATATAAACTTGTTTTGAAAAATAAAACAAGTAGTTTCTTTTTAAACGAAGTTTATAAATAGTTCTTTTATAACGAAGTTATAAATGAAGTGAAAGGAATTATCATTTGATCGTTCAGAAATAGAAATACGAGTGTGAAATTGGAATTTGAAATGAAATTTCAAAATAGGATGTGAAACGAAATTTTTAAATATATGACTCAAATGAAATTTGAGTATAACATTTGAATTTTAAAGGGAGTTTAATTTTAAAAGGAGATTGAATATTAGAAATTCAAATAGAAGTTCAAATAGAATTTGAATAGACGAAATTAGAATGAAAAATAGAATTTGAATTCAAGGAATTAAAATAAAATTTGAATTCAAAGGAATTCGAATAAAGAAATTCAAATAGAGATTTGCATGTAGAATTTCAAAATAGAATTTGAAATAAACTTTGAAATAGGATTTTCAAAGTAGGATTGGAAATAGAATTTCAAATAGGATTTCAAAATAGGAAATCCAAATGGTTTTGAAATGGAATTTGAATTCAAGGGAATTCAAATGGATTTGAGTGAAGAAATTCAAATGAGGTTGGAAATGAATTTGAATATTAGAATTCAAATGGAAATGGAAAATGAAATTTGAATATAAGAAATTCAAATTGAATTCAAATAGGATTTAATCTATGGGATTTGAATATGAAATTCAAATGGGTTTTAAACTATGGAATTTTGAATATAGAATTTAAAAAGGAGTTTGAATATTTGAATTTCAATAGAATTCAAATATAGAAATTGGAATATAGAAGTTCAAATGGAATTTAAATATAGAGTTTGAATAAGAGAATTCAAATGAATTCAAACATAGAATTTGAATATAGGGAATTCAAATAGAAATTCAAGTATTGAATTTGAATATCCAATAGAAAAGGAATTGGAATTTGAATATAGAATTCAAATAAAGTGAGATTGGAATTTGAATCAAGGAATTCAAATAGAGTTAAAATGGAGTTGAATTCATTTTAAAGAAGTTTAAAAGTTTATATATATAAATATAATTAAAACGAACTCGCCGCAGCGCTGCAGTTCGTAAATTGGCGATTCGAACTTCAATTGAATATACAGAACCCAATTGAAGTCGAAATTCTTTGAAACAAGAAACGTCAGGACCGGTTTGATAATAGTTTTCTAATGAAAGAGAAAAATATGAATTTCGTCGTATAGATTTTGAGTTATGTCAAAATCAAATTTTCAGAAAAACAGCGCCAGAATCGTTTTAAAACCATAATGGTTTATTTAATATTATAAAAGGATTTTAAGCAAATAAAATCCGAATTTCCTATTTAGAAAATCTCCGAGTTGAGTTGTAAAATATATGCGAATTCAAGTTGTGTAAATGAATATGATTTTTGAAACAGAAACCAGATTTTGATTTATTGAATGGAATTAACTAAATTGAATAGAAATTAGTTAATGAGTTTTCGAAGGGATATTGGGGTTTGAATAAGTGAATTCGATTTGAAAATTTATATTCGAAATAGAAAAGGAAACTAGAATTGAAATCGAAATTCGATTTGGTTATGAACGAGTTAAATATTTTGTTCGAACATGTTATGTTCAACAAAGAAGTGAAATAGGCAAAAAGGCTAATTAAAGAATAATTGAGCGAAACTGAATTCAAACGATTCAAAAATTGGATTCAAACGAATGGATTGAGTTGAATTGAATTGAAACCAGGTGAACAGGTGTTAAACAGATATGGGATGGAGTATATGAAGATTTTTATTTATGTGCCCGACAAAAAGGTACATGTTTAAATTCATATATGGGTTTTATGCGCCGTATCGGCTAGCCGCTTGGCTTCTTCTTTTTCTTTTTGAGATTAGAAGGACCGGGAAAGCTATTTGAAATTTCCCGATGCTCCCGATACAGGGGAGGTTATGGCGAAATTTTCCGGGAATTTAAGGAGTTAGAATATTTTTAAGAAATTTGACAATTAGAAATCTATATATCGATATATATAGAATTCGATAAGGAAACGAAATCAAAAATAGCGTAAAGGGCCAAGATTGATTATTGAAAATATTTGGTTAACAAATATTGATAGAGGAAATGGAGAAGAGATTTAATTAATGAAATAGTAATTAAAGAGCCCAGTGATTTGTTTGATATGTTTGGATGAACACTTGTTTTTATTCGATAGATAAATCACAGACTATCGAAGTTTTGACCATCGTTGTCAATATGGAGAGACCGGTTGGATTATTATCCGAAGAACCACTCCGTATCGGCATAAGCGTTGCGAACCAAGTATGCTGAATATATTGAAGACGGAGTAAAGTGCAAGGGCTTTTTCTATTAATAGAAATGGTGCCTTCGGTTTCGTTCAATCCCAGAACGAACGTATATGGACGAATGTCTGACAGAGTATTTCCAATGATCAAATGGGTTGGTCTGTATGAATATATATGGTTGCAACGGATTTATCCCTTAGCATAACATCCAGAATATTTGTGCAAACTCAACTAGTGATTAACGGATCTGACAATGTGGCATTCAAAGTGTTTGTGCTATCAAGGAATGGTAAGTATGCGTAGCCTCAGGCCTCAACAACCGGGAAAGGACAAAAATCGGGCAGGCAGCATGGCTATGTGGGTCGCACCCATTAGGGTGTATAATCACCTATCTAGAGAAATTCCTTTTGTTTCTAAATCTATCGATTCTGCCCATTCGGGAAACGGTGGTTTGAGTCCAACTGTTGGTGATATACATTCGATACACTCAAGCGAAATGAGTGGCCGGTCATGTGTGGGCCGGGTTGCAAGACGTTCTTGTTGAACCCAGGTGTATTCGCCTCTAGAGATACATCATCGGAAGGTGGTTCCATACCTTGTCGTGTTGGAAATCCAATCTCCAATAAGCGCCATGCGGTTTTTGATTTTATACTATATACGTGGAGCGTGAGATGCAAGCGTTCTGCTATTTGGTAATTTATTTGATGTAGACATTACTATAATATCACTGGATTTGATATCAAAGTGTTTTGGGTTATAGTAAGGTAAAAACCGTCCATGTTTATGTGTGGGCCGGTCTTACTATTATCTTTTCTTTCGAAAGGATTTCTAAAAGTTAAACAAGTGGTTGGAGTTTACTCACACCAGTCCCATGACTGACCCAGAGTTTATTTTGTTTTGTTTCCCTAAACTCTTGGGTGCCCAAATTTGTACGGGCAGTCAAGTAGTCGGGATTTCACAGATTCATTTGAAGGAGCTGGAAGCAGGAGGCTTCACCAGTTAGCTATAGGCTATCATATATTCCGCTGTGGACCTTGTTGGTATCTGGAAACAGGTGTTTATAACTGTTCCAGAAATGACTGTTGTGCTCTGATAATAGTATGTATATAAAGTTGCTGATTTGTATTTCAAAAGTTATGTTATATAATATATTTTATTCGTTCCGCTGTGAGTTGTGATCTTCGTTCTTCTTCTATTCTAATATTTCTTTCTTCCTATTTCTCATCTTCTAACTTCTTTCTATTAATGGTTCGTATTTCTGTGTTATTTGGGTTGGGCGTGTGGTGTATTTAGTCAACTCTGATAGCACGGATTTGCGGGTCGTTACAGTTGGTATCAGAGCTTAGGTTGAGCGAACACCTAGGCTTGTGTGGCATGTGCCCATTAGAGATAGGGTCAGTAGTACCCTAGAATGAGTTGAGTGTATATATACGAGAGAGCGTATTTGTTAATTGATATAAAAAAAACTGTTTTCTATTGTGTTGGCTAGTCTGTTGAGTGGTTTATGAATTCTGATCGAATAGTGGGACGCCACAAAGTCGATAGGTATTTCTAAACACTTGAACAGAAGACTGAACACAGTATTGTTTTAAAGTGGGTGAATGAAATAATTTTACCCAAAATTTCTATTTTGATATAGAAAGAATAATTTTCTAGAATTATTATTATATGGATGTGTTGATTGTTAGGATTATAATCAAATGAGATTATAAATTTAGAATGGTTATTTATAACCAAAATAGAATTTGTATAGAAATTATATATACAAATGAGATGAATTAGAATTTAATTCAAACCAGATTTTGGAATTTTAATCCTGGGAAGTTGAAAAATATTTTTCCAAGTATATTAAAGTAATATAGCTTTGTTTTAGAAGAAGTTGAAAGGAAATCATTTTAGATGGATTTTGAAATTGTTTAAGCACTGAACTCACTTCAGTCGCTGGGAAATAATTCTGATGATGACTGCAGCTTCATCAGTATTCATTTTCGAGTTCTAAGTGACGAATGGCTACCTTAGAAAAATTTTGATGGAATTTGTTTGAAAGGAAAACAAGTGGTTTGAAAATTCAAATGTTTTGAGTTTTAGATGGAAATAAATATAAGTATATATTTATGTATTTCAAAGGATTTGAAATGAAAACCCTGGGAATTGAATTCTGGAATTGGAATTTAACTTAAGCTAGTTAAATGGGTCGAAGTGAATCAATTGACTAGAATCAATTTGGATAAATTGGTGTTGAACCAATATGAATAAAATATGAGTTGGATGTGAATAACTTAATTGCAAATCATTCAGAGTTAAATGAATGAAAGCATATATAGTGTGTGATATTCAATATGAATGGAAACCAAAAGTTTTGGTAGAATTGGATTTGTTGAAATATGAGGAGTCGAGTTTCAACATAAGTGAATTTTTGAAAAGTAATAGATTTGTACCATTTTTCCTACCTTAGCAAATTTCGAGGACGAAATTATTTTAAGGGGGGAAGAATGTAACGACCCAGATTTTTGAATAATTTATTTTAAATATTTAATATTGTTTTGAATATTTAATTGATAAAATAAATGATATTTTATATTAATTATCAACTTAATATGGCCGTTTATATTTACATTCGAATTTAAATTTTAATATCAGTTCCGTTGAGTTCAGAATAACGTTATAATCTGAGAACGTTGGTCGTTACGAATGTATAGTGGCTTGGGATTTACAAATTAAGGGTCACGAGATGTTATGTAACATTTTATTTTAGAAAAAAAATCCTAACTAATCTAATCACAGCCGACCTATACCTAAAATCACCCTATATTGTGTACGAAAACCCGACCAAAATATTTAACTATGGAGACATCTTCATCGAGCTGATTAAGTTGTCTCTCACCTTCAAAATCAAGCAAACAGAGATCTTAATGGCCTTGTACTCCTTGTCTTCCACCGTCGCGCCTATAAATGAACCATAGGCCTTCGTTTATTTTCCTATCCCTCAGAAATCCAATTCGAAATCAAGAAAAGGGTCCTAAAATCCTAAAGTCCATTTCATTCAAATTATAGAGGAGCGAGCTTCACATCAGTTCGCCCAAATCTGGTGCGATCGGTTTTAGCACGTCAGAAAGAAGGGCGGAAGTGGAATCGAGGGTGGCTTCGAGTTGTTGAGGGGTTGCTGGCAACGTCGATTTCACTGGTAGGGCTTCAATCTCGTCAGGGGTTTATCGAGATGATGGCCATGATTTCAGGTTGGATCGATTTTGTTTTGGAGGGTGCGACAGTTCCTAAGTCACAGGCAAGGCAGTAGATGGAAATTGATATTGCGACTTCACTGTGAGGTTCGACAGTGAACTGAAGTTCAAAATTTTTGACAGTAAAGGAAGGGTGGACGTGAAGTAGCAGACCTTGGCATTGATTAGTGGTGTTTGAGGATGATATTGTTGAGAGGATGGGGGCGCTCGCATATAATGGTAGGATGTAGAAGCAGGTTTCAGAGGTCTTTGCTGGAACGAGAAGCTGCAAATCATGGGGTATGTATAACAATAACGGATGATGGTGGATGGTGGAAGTATCATGGTGGCCGATGGAGTTCGTGGGATTTTGGGAAGGGGACTTAACAAGAGAGAAAAATGGTTAAGGTAATTTATTTAAATAAATTCTTGCTTAAATTCATTTAAATAAAATTTGTATATACATATATAAGATCTTGGTAACTAATTTATGTTATATTGAATATATACATAGATTAGTTTAATTACTTGTTAAGCTAAAATTTAATTTAGCAACCGAAGAAAAATATATAGGAAAGTAATTCATTCGTTTGAATAATTATTTAATAAAATAATGCTTAATCAGAAAATTTAAATAAAATTTTCGTAGGAACGAATTCATTCGAGAAGATTCGTAGTCAATGATCTGAAATTAAACAGGATATTCAGCAATGGAAACCACGGTGAGTAAATCTCACTCACCTTTAGAATTATTTTTATTTCATTAAAAATAATTGTCTGTTGCTTGTGTGAATGTTTTATGGTTGGTTTATATATATTAGTTATTTAGGCTATTATATATATATATATATTGGGTTGATTGATTGGTTGGATTCCCGCAGTCTCATTAGCGGATGGCCGCAGTTTCATAGCGGATGATTACCCTATACGCCCCACGCTATGATTAGTGGATGACCTTCTATACCGCGATATTCTGCCACGAAGCAGAATGGGTATTATTTATGTGCTAACATCTGTGGATGCAGGAAAACAGGTTGGAGGAATCCAACAGGATTCCTCAAAAATATATTATCTGTTTGTTTATTTGTTTGCATATATATTGTTATATATGATGTGTTAGAAAAATAAATAATTCGTTGCTTTGTGTGTTTAAATATCACTGGGCTTAAGTAATGATATTTAAAAATATCGTGGAAGGATATTTGAGTTTTTAAAAAAAGGAAAAATTCTATTTTTAAATAGAATTTGAATTTTTAATGGAAATAAAATATAAACTTGTTTTGAAAAATAAAACAAGTAGTTTCTTTTTAAACGAAGTTTATAAATAGTTCTTTTATAACGAAGTTATAAATGAAGTGAAAGGAATTATCATTTGATCGTTCAGAAATAGAAATACGAGTGTGAAATTGGAATTTGAAATGAAATTTCAAAATAGGATGTGAAACGAAATTTTTAAATATATGACTCAAATGAAATTTGAGTATAACATTTGAATTTTAAAGGGAGTTTAATTTTAAAAGGAGATTGAATATTAGAAATTCAAATAGAAGTTCAAATAGAATTTGAATAGACGAAATTAGAATGAAAAATAGAATTTGAATTCAAGGAATTAAAATAAAATTTGAATTCAAAGGAATTCGAATAAAGAAATTCAAATAGAGATTTGCATGTAGAATTTCAAAATAGAATTTGAAATAAACTTTGAAATAGGATTTTCAAAGTAGGATTGGAAATAGAATTTCAAATAGGATTTCAAAATAGGAAATCCAAATGGTTTTGAAATGGAATTTGAATTCAAGGGAATTCAAATGGATTTGAGTGAAGAAATTCAAATGAGGTTGGAAATGAATTTGAATATTAGAATTCAAATGGAAATGGAAAATGAAATTTGAATATAAGAAATTCAAATTGAATTCAAATAGGATTTAATCTATGGGATTTGAATATGAAATTCAAATGGGTTTTAAACTATGGAATTTTGAATATAGAATTTAAAAAGGAGTTTGAATATTTGAATTTCAATAGAATTCAAATATAGAAATTGGAATATAGAAGTTCAAATGGAATTTAAATATAGAGTTTGAATAAGAGAATTCAAATGAATTCAAACATAGAATTTGAATATAGGGAATTCAAATAGAAATTCAAGTATTGAATTTGAATATCCAATAGAAAAGGAATTGGAATTTGAATATAGAATTCAAATAAAGTGAGATTGGAATTTGAATCAAGGAATTCAAATAGAGTTAAAATGGAGTTGAATTCATTTTAAAGAAGTTTAAAAGTTTATATATATAAATATAATTAAAACGAACTCGCCGCAGCGCTGCAGTTCGTAAATTGGCGATTCGAACTTCAATTGAATATACAGAACCCAATTGAAGTCGAAATTCTTTGAAACAAGAAACGTCAGGACCGGTTTGATAATAGTTTTCTAATGAAAGAGAAAAATATGAATTTCGTCGTATAGATTTTGAGTTATGTCAAAATCAAATTTTCAGAAAAACAGCGCCAGAATCGTTTTAAAACCATAATGGTTTATTTAATATTATAAAAGGATTTTAAGCAAATAAAATCCGAATTTCCTATTTAGAAAATCTCCGAGTTGAGTTGTAAAATATATGCGAATTCAAGTTGTGTAAATGAATATGATTTTTGAAACAGAAACCAGATTTTGATTTATTGAATGGAATTAACTAAATTGAATAGAAATTAGTTAATGAGTTTTAGAAGGGATATTGGGGTTTGAATAAGTGAATTCGATTTGAAAATTTATATTCGAAATAGAAAAGGAAACTAGAATTGAAATCGAAATTCGATTTGGTTATGAACGAGTTAAATATTTTGTTCGAACATGTTATGTTCAACAAAGAAGTGAAATAGGCAAAAAGGCTAATTAAAGAATAATTGAGCGAAACTGAATTCAAACGATTCAAAAATTGGATTCAAACGAATGGATTGAGTTGAATTGAATTGAAACCAGGTGAACAGGTGTTAAACAGATATGGGATGGAGTATATGAAGATTTTTATTTATGTGCCCGACAAAAAGGTACATGTTTAAATTCATATATGGGTTTTATGCGCCGTATCGGCTAGCCGCTTGGCTTCTTCTTTTTCTTTTTGAGATTAGAAGGACCGGGAAAGCTATTTGAAATTTCCCGATGCTCCCGATACAGGGGAGGTTATGGTGAAATTTTCCGGGAATTTAAGGAGTTAGAATATTTTTAAGAAATTTGACAATTAGAAATCTATATATCGATATATATATAGAATTCGATAAGGAAACGAAATCAAAAATAGCGTAAAGGGCCAAGATTGATTATTGAAAATATTTGGTTAACAAATATTGATAGAGGAAATGGAGAAGAGATTTAATTAATGAAATAGTAATTAAAGAGCCCAGTGATTTGTTTGATATGTTTGGATGAACACTTGTTTTTATTCGATAGTTAAATCACAGACTATCGAAGTTTTGACCATCGTTGTCAATATGGAGAGACCGGTTGGATTATTATCCGAAGAACCACTCCGTATCGGCATAAGCGTTGCGAACCAAGTATGCTGAATATATTGAAGACGGAGTAAAGTGCAAGGGCTTTTTCTATTAATAGAAATGGTGCCTTCGGTTTCGTTCAATCCCAGAACGAACGTATATGGACGAATGTCTGACAGAGTATTTCCAATGATCAAATGGGTTGGTCTGTATGAATATATATGGTTGCAACGGATTTATCCCTTAGCATAACATCCAGAATATTTGTGCAAACTCAACTAGTGATTAACGGATCTGACAATGTGGCATTCAAAGTGTTTGTGCTATCAAGGAATGGTAAGTATGCGTAGCCTCAGGCCTCAACAACCGGGAAAGGACAAAAATCGGGCAGGCAGCATGGCTATGTGGGTCGCACCCATTAGGGTGTATAATCACCTATCTAGAGAAATTCCTTTTGTTTCTAAATCTATCGATTCTGCCCATTCGGGAAACGGTGGTTTGAGTCCAACCGTTGGTGATATACATTCGATACACTCAAGCGAAATGAGTGGTCGGTCATGTGTGGGCCGGGTTGCAAGACGTTCTTGTTGAACCCAGGTGTATTCGCCTCTAGAGATACATCATCGGAAGGTGGTTCCATACCTTGTCGTGTTGGAAATCCAATCTCCAATAAGCGCCATGCGGTTTTTGATTTTATACTATATACGTGGAGCGTGAGATGCAAGCGTTCTGCTATTTGGTAATTTATTTGATGTAGACATTACTATAATATCACTGGATTTGATATCAAAGTGTTTTGGGTTATAGTAAGGTAAAAACCGTCCATGTTTATGTGTGGGCCGGTCTTACTATTATCTTTTCTTTCGAAAGGATTTCTAAAAGTTAAACAAGTGGTTGGAGTTTACTCACACCAGTCCCATGACTGACCCAGAGTTTATTTTGTTTTGTTTCCCTAAACTCTTGGGTGCCCAAATTTGTACGGGCAGTCAAGTAGTCGGGATTTCACAGATTCATTTGAAGGAGCTGGAAGCAGGAGGCTTCACCAGTTAGCTATAGGCTATCATATATTCCGCTGTGGACCTTGTTGGTATCTGGAAACAGGTGTTTATAACTGTTCCAGAAATGACTGTTGTGCTCTGATAATAGTATGTATATAAAGTTGCTGATTTGTATTTCAAAAGTTATGTTATATAATATATTTTATTCGTTCCGCTGTGAGTTGTGATCTTCGTTCTTCTTCTATTCTAATATTTCTTTCTTCCTATTTCTCATCTTCTAACTTCTTTCTATTAATGGTTCGTATTTCTGTGTTATTTGGGTTGGGCGTGTGGTGTATTTAGTCAACTCTGATAGCACGGATTTGCGGGTCGTTACAATTTCCATGGATTTTATCGATGGGCTACCAAGGTCGAGGAAAGGGAACACGAGCATTTGGGTTATTGTGGATAGACTTACGAAGAGTGCTCATTTCATTCCGGTGAAGAGCAAGAGGACCGCATCTTGGCTAGCGTCTGTATATCTTTGTGAGATTGTGAGGCTACATGGAGTCCCTTCTAGTATAGTCAGTGACCGTGACCCAATCTTTACAAGTCAATTCTGGAATAGGTTGCAAGAAGCCATGGGCACGAGGTTGAATCTAAGTACTGCTTATCACCCACAGACGGACGGTCAAACCGAAAGGGTGAATAGGGTACTCGAGGATCTGTTGAGGCTTTGTATTCTGGATTTTGGTGGTACTTGGGAAGACCATCTTCCTCTTGTTGAGTTTGCATATAATAACAGTTATCAGACAAGCATAGGGATGGCACCATTTGAAGCTTTATATGGGAGGCCGTGCAAGTCGCCTACATGTTGGTGGGAGACTACAGATAAGCTTATACTTGGGCCTGATCTGATCAGAGATATATCCGAGAAGGTCGAGTTGATTCGGAGACGGATGAAAGCGGCCCAAGACCGACAGAAATCCTATGCTGATAAGCGAAGAACTGATTTGGAGTTTGATGTTGGGGATATGGTTTTCGTGAAGGTTTCTCCTTTGCGGAATGTGGTCCGATTTGGAGTCGTTGGGAAGTTGGCACCGAGGTTTGTTGGACCATTCCCTATTATAGAGAGGATCGGGCAGATGGCTTATAGAGTGGAGTTGCCCGAGAAGCTTGCCGGAGTACACGATGTTTTTCATGTCTCGCATCTCCGGAAGTGTTTACATGAATCAGCAGAGGTTGTTGAGTCGAGTGTTCTGAAAGATGTGGAAGTGGAGAAAGAGGCTACCTTGAGGAGAGCTCCAATTCGTATCTTGGGGACGGAGACCAAGAAGCTAAGGAATCGAGAGGTCAAGTTGGTGAAGGTTCAATGGGGTGAAGCCGAAGAAGACGCAACTTGGGAAACCGAGGAGAAGATGCGTGGGCTTTATCCATTCCTTTTTTAGGGTACACTCTCAATCTCTTTTCTTTGTTAGCATACCTTTCTCTTTGCTATCTATGTTTATCTAGTTTATCGTGTTAATCTTGTCATGAGAACCTTAGGTAGAAACCCTTTGGATGAAACATGTGTTTGAAACATGTTATGCTTGATGGTTGCAAGTGTTTGCAAGTGGTTACTCGTGGATGCATTATACACGTTAGGCACTAGATCGGCTCACACACTCCTCATATTGCATATGCATGAGTGTTTATGCTTATTCGTGGATGGAAATTTTTGTGTTATCACATGGATGTATGTTATGTGCACACATATAGATGTTATACATTATGTTAGGAATTTCATACATATGGATTCATTTCACTAACATAATTTGCATTGATGATATTTGCATTAGATAAGTACATATACACACACCTTTGCATATGTTCATACAACATTTAGAATCTTGTAAGGACAATGATTGCTCGTGGATGACGTTTTGAGTAGATGGATGTTGGATGGTAGGATACGTTCTTCCTAACTTGAAGATTTCGGGGACGAAATCCTTTAAGGAGGGGAGAATGTAACAACCCGTATTTTCAATAACCTGTTATAACGTAAATCGAGGCAGAATTTAATTCTAAAATCTGAATCAAGTGAAACGGGCTATGCCATTGCGTTCGTCTCGGAAAAATACGCGAAATAGAGTCCGAGTTTTCGAAAATCGGAGTCCGTATGACCCGATTAAGGCCCAACGAAGTTTTCGGAAAAATTCAAAGTAAAAACAGATTTCAAATTCAAGTTTGAATTTGAAAAATTAGGTTAGATTGGGCTAGGCGGGAAAGTTCCCGCCAGAGCACCCAAGTCGACAGCCCTGTCGACTTGGTTGGACCCAAGTCGACAGCCCTGTCGACTTGGCT
This sequence comes from Allium sativum, assembly GCA_030737875.1. NCBI lineage: Eukaryota > Viridiplantae > Streptophyta > Magnoliopsida > Asparagales > Amaryllidaceae > Allium > Allium sativum. The sequence continues at coordinate 20,453,577 of JASFAX010000025.1, forward strand.
GTCGACTTGGTCCAACCGGGCTGTTTAGCCTGGTGCACCATTTAGAGATTGTGTTGAGCTTGGGGGCCAGATTCGGTTTTGAGGGCTGAGATTGGAACTAGGTTTAATCCTAAGGCTAGAACTAATCCTAATCTCTATAAATAAGCCCCTAACCTACCCTAAATCATCATTATTCATTCATACAACTAAACTATGGCAAAATCAATCCTCTCATGGCCTCCACTCTCTTCATAAAATTCCTAAATAAATTTCTAAGTGATTTTCCATGCATACAAGTGTTTTCAAACTTGTATGAGCATCATTAGCTTGCATTCAAGTCAAGTCTCTATATTTGCATCATAAAGAAAGAGTTTTGATCATTTTGGCTCAAGGGTTTTTATGTTAGATCTTGCATTTTGGGTCTATTTGATTGCATAAGGGCTTTCTTATATTTGCTATACTCATTTGAGTCCTCATAAGCATTGTAAGCCCTATTCTACTTTCATACTTAAACTCTAAAGTTAAATGTATGAAATGCAAGTTTATATGCAAATTTACTATGCTATGATATGCAAGTTTATCATGTATGATATGCAAGTTTATATGCAAGTTTACTATGCTATGAAATGCAAGTTTATCAAGTTATGTTATGCAAGTTTGATATGCAAGTTTGTCATATGATATGCAAGTTATGTTATGCAAGTTTGGGATGATCATTTGGTTCATGTTATCATGTTATGCAAGCTTATCTTGAGTATATGAACATAAAGCTTCAAGCTTTATGCTAAAGGTTGCATTTTGGCAACATGTAAGTTATCATATCCCTTATGATAACTTGCATGTGAGGCTAAATGCGAACTTATGGCCATTTCTACATGCCATTCATCACCATGTATCACCAATATGCTAAGTTTGGTTTTATGCATGCTTTTGAGGCCTAAAAATGTAATATGCAAGTATATGAACACATGTACATTTCATATGCCACCATGTTGAACTTGTGGCTTCAACATCTTTATGTCATGATTATGCCAAGTTCCCTCTTTCTATCCTTTATGCGCTATTGCGATATGTAAGCGATGGGATTGCGTTTGGGGTTGGGTAAACTTAAAAGACATAAAAACATAAGCTTGGGAATTTACCTATTAAGTTAGGTCTACCCATTGGGAATTTACCTATTAAGTTAGGTCTACCCAATTGCTTGAAATTTTGTAACATGTTTTGGAAACATGATGGACATGACACTTAGAAAAGATAAGTGTGACCAACTCGAGGTTGGGTTGAGTTTGTAGCGTAAACCTACCCGGAACCGACCGGCTTAACTAGTTGCTACAAACAATAGGACCCAATGTGAGAAGTTGGCCATGTTGTACCTTGAACCCGAGGTTAGACCAAGTTGTGGTGTAAAGCTACCCGGAACCGACCGGCTTAACTAGTAACCGCAACAAAGTCTAATGTGAGAGGTTAAGGCACATTAATTAATTAATGCCTCATGATTAGGGTTAAGTCATGGTCCACTTAATACTTAACCAATTTGGGCTTGGTAGATTAATCGGGGTTAAGTCGTGAACTCATTGTTACACTTAACCAAGTTAATCCATGATTAGCAAGAGGGTTAAACCATACTTAACCCACTAGAAAATCCTAGCAATGGGGGCCCACTCCAGCAGTAATCCCAAGTTTGTATCATTAAGACCCTAGGGACTAGGCTAGGGAGGGGGCACGATTACTGGGCTGGAGGTAAGCGACCAATAAACGACGGCCGGGTGGTACGCCGATGTAGTTCCGGACGGACTATGGTCGTGCACGCAGTCCGTATTTGGAGAAGTCAAGCATGGGTACCAGTAGATCGAGACTGTGCACGCATGTTTATGGTGTCCAGGGGTTGCCACCCTAGGGCTTGATACACCCGACGGGAGACCCGGCACAGTCTGACTACAATTATGTTTGGGTCGTATTGACACCAACACGTGACGAGTTAGGCTTAGGGAGCCGATCGACTAGACCGTTTGGTTAGACCTTGTATTAGGGTCATTTCATGTTATTGGGCCAAAGCTTGGGCCAAGGGATCAATACTTGTTTATTCCAGACATGTTAGTTTGCTAGTACACCTGTGGTGAAAAACCTTAAACCTGATTATGCGATGACACCTTTATCTACCTTGTTAGTTAATCACCATGCTAGTATGTTGTTATCCTTATGATCATACCTGCTTCTCATGCTAGTTAACTTTATCAGTTTACATTGATTGTAGTAGGGCTTACTCGGTCTTTTTGACTGACCTGTTTTCTTTCGCCTCTTTTCTTCCGTTCCCCCCCCCCAGGTTCTCAGGGAGGGAATATTGGAGCTTAGCTGGATTTCTGATCGCTTGCTTGTGGGATTTCAGCTCATGTACGGTTTCGACATGAAGCTAGCTATGGTTATCACTTATTTGGGGATAGTACTTATGTATTTCAGTTTTTCAGTTGTTGTTGTTTTTATCTAGACTTGTTTATTTGGAAAGCTATGTTGTACCAGACTTGTTTTGAAATGGTTTGAAAATCTTCCGCTGTTTTATCTATGTTATTTACTCTGTTTACATATATACATATGTTCTTGTTCTGCCTTGATATATCATTATGCATGTTTACCTGATTCAAACGCCCCTCCAAAGTCAGAGTGCTTGCAAGAGACACCCTGGCGGAGGCGGGGTGTTACAGTTTACCTAAAAATAATATTGTTAAAACTTAAACAATATTTTATTTAATCTAATACTACTTACATTAATTAAACCCTCAATTATAAAATACGGCCCAACAAGTTTAATTATAAGTAGTTTAGGCACATTTGAAATTTTAACTAGGTATATTCATTGGCACATTTAAACGTCCCGGCATGTATAACTCTCCTGTCACATTTGAAAATATACCCATCCCTTTTAAATTTAATGCTTTACGTTAATTGAATTTGAGTAGCATGACCTCACATAATAAGTTCATTTCAAACTGTCCAGCATTAATTGATGCACTATCCTAATCACTGTGAATTTGTTGAAAACATAAACACAACCACTAATAATATGAATATTTGCTCTTATGCAAAGTTACATTGGAGCATCTCATATGGACAAGTAACGCACTTGGTTTTGCTTTCTATGTAACGACGGTTTTCTTGCTTTTACAAGCTTGTTAGATTAAGCATATTAGAAAGCACTTCCACGTGTATTATTATCATTCAGTTATGCATATATATTTTTCAATACTGTAGTCCACGTTGATACTAGGCTGCCAACACGTTATAATTTAATATATATATATATATATAATATATTTAAAAGTAGGCATGGGTTTAAACAGGTTTAGACACGTAAATAAGGTGATTAAACACATTAATTTTCTCACCTGCTCTTATATCCTTTTCTCCACCGCATGCGATCCTTAATCCCTATGATACTTCTCTAGATACTTTATTGTATTTCTATTTAAACATAGGGTGAACATTCATTAATACCTCATTAGGCAAGTTACAATATAATTGTACAGTCACGTCGGCCTCGTAAGTGGACTAGAGCTTAGACACATACACATTACTATAGTGTATACTATAAAAGAAATGTTATTAACTAAAGCTTAATTAACTTAATACCTTCGTTAGTCATATTTAACCCTGGATTAGGCATGTCCACTTCTTCAACCTGCTTGTACCATTTTTCGCTTGCCTGCTACATGCGAAACCATCAACCACCATGTTACTCACTTTTTCCCTTTTCCCTTCACGTTATATTTTTAAACAAAATATTTGTTGTAACATATTATGGCCAATATTGTTCATATTTCACTATTTATTACCTTCTTCAACCTGTTATGTTACTCTTCTTGGTTTGTTCCAAACCGTGACCTTCCTTCTTCCGTCCATCGCCATCCCATCCTCTCTTTTTTTCGAGACCTCTGTACACCCCACCGCGTATTCTTCACGTCTCCACTTCCCACAGCTGAAAACCATATCCACGTTCAAGCTTTCACCTTCAAACAAACAACCATTTCTCCATACAACCGCTCCAGACCACCATTTCCAGTACCCCATTCTTTTCTGACTGTTCTTAAACAACCCACAAGCACATCCTCATGTCAAATGTTGAACCCATGCCTGCCGTACACAGTACCCTACTAGTTTCGAATCATGATTATTGCTTCCTCCTTGCAACTCCTCTTCCTAACGCATCACTTTCTCCTCAAACCGCATGCACCAAGGGCTTTCCCATCCTCACGCAAGTCCCCATCAACCCACTTCCTAACAGTCTCCATGACTCCATTATATAAATACATGTATATATTTTGTGAAGTACTGATTCGATTTTATATTTGAAACCATGGGTTTCATTTATTTCTCTTTCGCTGGTTTTTGTTCTGGAAATGATCAATGGTGCGGTATATATATGAGAAAAGAAGAAAGGGGTAGGATCAATGTCATGTCGGTTGGTACGAGATAGGTTGGTAGAATTCCAGAATAGCTGTGCGCTTTGGGAATGAAAGGAGAGGGCAGACCTGTTTACTTGGTCGTCGCGGCTTCATTTGCTGAAAAGATCATTCATGGGTTTCTTTTGAGTTTTCTTTTCCTACATAGGGTAGGCGCATCGATGAGTAGGGTGAGTTTCTCTTTTTAGTTTCAGCTTAGTGTGTACACTGGTACGCAATGCATTTAGGTATAGAGATAGGCATGTAGTTTCCATCTTAGTATGGCAGCTGATGTGTTTTCTTCTCATCGCCAGAGACGTTTCAATGAGGAGTACAACAATTAAAAGGAAAGAATAGGGTAGACATAATAGGATGTTGACACTAAATTTTTACCAAGATTTTTCATTTTCAATGTCATGAGCGTGGCGTTAGTGTTTGCTTTGGGTTGAAGAAATATATCAGTTGATTTTCTTTTCTTAAGTTAGGTTTGCAGCAGTAGATCTTCAATGAATACTCACTTCAATAAGCTGGGAGGATCTCCTTAGGAAGGTTGCATGCTTCGTTTCGACATAGGGCGTACGATGAGTTTCTTTTCTTGACTACTGTGATTTCACTTCATGACATAAGTATGATAGTAGAAGTTAGAGTGAAGGATAGCTTGTTATTTTTCATTTCTATTATTGAATTGATTGTAATGCGTTGTGAAGGGTTGTTTTTACACATTAGCATCGAACATAGAGCATAAGGTAGAGGCAGTATAAAAGTGGATAGGCTGTCACGTTGTTGGGGTGACTTGTTAGGGTGACTGTACAAATACTTCAGGTTTTTGGGTAATAACTTGGGAAGATAAACAATAAGGTAGGCGCATTTTTTTTTTCATTTTTGGCCCATTTAGATGTTACTTTTAGTTTAAAGGTCAAATATCATACTTTGATGAGAAATTTAAACATCACACATATTTTTTTTATTAATATATTTTGCTTTGATTTAGTACGATTTATTTTATACGGTGTTAAATTGTACGACTTATTTTGCGGTTTACCGCTAACCGTTACATCGGGACCGACATACGCGAACTCCGATTAAAATGAAAATAGATCTACCGCTATGTCTCAATATCCCGGTCCTCATGAAATTTGTTTTGTCGAAAAAGTAGATCGTTTGAAAAATAAATCATTTCTTAAGGCTTATAAATATATCAAACAGTTTCTCGTGTGCGGAGCATGTGCCTCATCATACGGTATTCAATACATTGATTTGAGCATTCTATTTTGTATGACTATTTACTTTTATCACCAGTTGCCATTGAGTGTTTTATATTTGTACCGATACACATCGTAAATTACGAAATACTGCGATGTTGACGAGTTCGAATTATATAAATGTACGCTAAATCTTTGTTATATAACGAATTATATATTATAAACTCATTTATAATACCAAATTGATATTTAAAATAGTAAAATAATTTAAATATCTAACTAGAAAAAATATGGGACATTACATAAGTGGCGGGGTTAAATTACACCATGTGATAAGGTATTAAATGGATTTTAAGGAGGTATTATAGGTTTTCCTATCCTGCGGGAAGTATTAAGTGACTTGGGGATTTTCCAATAAGGTCGGTTAGATAGTAACGTAAGGGTCCGACGGAGGAAAGTATTAAATGACATTTTGCCATCTACCTATCCTTTAGGCAATAAGTGACTACTTACTATCTCTCGCCTTATGCGGGATTAAGATATGCGTGAATGACAGAAGTTTAAATTAGTAGGACTCTGTAGCTAGTGTCCTCTAATTTACAATAAGATGTTAGTAAACCACCTAACATGTTATTAACTGATCAATGGATCCTCCTTGGGACTTGATTGATTGTAGGAATTCACTTTATATATTATACTGCGAGTGTAGCTATACTTCGCTATAAGAACCTGCCTCCTTTATTACTAGGTTATTAAGTAGTTTGAAGGCTCGCCTCTTTGTTTTGGTATCGGTTTTTGTGGTGGGTTAAAGGCTTCATATATACGTAAAAGTTCTATCTCAGTATATTATTATAATAATTATATTATTATAATAATAATAATAATTTATCTTCAGGAATTGCTACCTTAGGTATGATACTTAATCATCGTGTGTAGCCTTCAAAAGGTTAGGTTAGAATCACTAGCAGTGTTATATATAATTTAGGTGAAAACAAACTAAATGTATTTATGTATTGTGGACAGTGTTATATGTTTTCTACTCACTACGACTTGTTTTTCTAACCCTCTCCTTATAACAACTATCATTTTTATCTTGTGGAAGATAGGTATTTGCAAGTATTCAAGTTTGGTTTTCTATTCTTGTTCTCTCATACTCGGTATTGATGTGTTGATTCTCTATTAAGGTAGTTGCCTTAGTTGATACACGTTATCCTATCTTGTTTCTGCTGTGAATTAGTTATATTGTACTCTGATCATGCTCTTGCTCAATTTTTGTAGGTACCAGATTCAAATTATCCATGCTTGATTGGGTTTGGATTTCATTTTTTGTCGAAATTAGGGTTCGTATGGTTTTACATGATCTATAAGCCATGGTACATTATCCTACTTATTTGCCTATTTCCTTGAATCACCCTTTCCTTAAGTAATTCGATGCCTTTCTTATTTCTCACGTATTCATTTCTACAAGTTGAAGTAATTCCAAAGTATAACTCTATTATTATCAACCCATGCCTATGAAGTTCAACCATTACCACTGCTAACCTACACTACCATGTACCATTATAAATGTAACCAAGATTGGTGCCTTCAAATCTGATGCACATAGTGACTTGAAATCGACCTTGATTTGAATTTAAAATTCAAACTAATTTCATGTCCAAACCTTATCGATTTCTTTAAGTGGGTGGTGACTATGGCCATCTGTACTTCATCAATGACCATACTTCGGCTATGCTGATTTGCTATTTAATTTCCATTCCACCCTCTCCTTAGATCGGTCATTGATCCAACATTTGAAAGAGAAAAAAGTAAATAATAAAAATTTGGTTAAAACATAAAGATTTACTCCGTGTTTTAATAAGCTTAGGTTGAAAATGATCGTTAATGGAATCCTAAATCAACAGACAATGTTTTTGGTTATGAAAATATCATTTTCTTCATGTTAATTATGGCAAAAAGTTCTAATTCAACCCATTTCATAAAATAATAAATTTCCATAATAGCATACTTCACTTCGCTTATTGACACTTATAGCATGTTGATAGTGTCAAACTCTCATACCATAAATGATTATGGAGTGACCATTTATATAATCTCCATTAATGAGGTTTTGAAAAGTTTTGTGAATCTTTAGCTACTAGTGCATCTTCGGATGTAATCAACCATGTCCTGGTTTATTGTCAGCTAATAGATCCACAACAAAGAATATTTTTTTCTAACAAAGAATATTTATTCTAATGTTTTCCCCTATGTGTAGTCACTAGAGTCCCCTTCGTGTATGTCTAAATGGATCGTTGGCTTCTTCGTTGGAGACAAATTATGGTAGATCAATTGAGATTCATCCCCTGTATAGTATTCTTACTCGAAATATAAATCATGAGAGTTATGCAATATTTTTCTTTATATGTTCCTTCTAAAGTGGACGATTTCCCTTCAGTAAGTACTCTTTAATTTGGGTCATTCATGATTTCTTTTCAACCTTAGCCCCCATGATCCAACGGACATCCATCACGTAGTTTCTCAAAATCCATAATACCTCTTCTAGACCTTTTATCTAATAAGAGGCTAGCCTTGCTTCCTTAACTTGATATTCTTTCTTCACTCAGCAGACCACTGATTGAGAGTTCCTATGTATGTGTGTATATGCAATGCTTTGACTCTCAATTCCTTCGCTATCTTAACCCCTACAATAAGAGTTACGTACTTAAGCTCATTATTCATTGCAAACAACTCAAGCTTATAAGCATAACATGTTGACTGTTCCTAGAGAATTATTAAGATCATTCCTACCCCAGGCGATGCTTGTTAGATTCTTCATCCATGTATAACTTTCATTGTGCAATCCACTCCTTATCTTCTCCACTTTCTTCACCTCGATTGGCAAATTCAATAATGAAATCAGATAATGCATACCCTTAGATTTCCTTCCTAGGATGATAGGAAATGTTGTGCTGACATGGTGCAATACTTCACTTCAACAATCTTCTAAAGCCTCGAATCGGTGTGACACTGATCTCAAAGGTTATTTAGTAGTTACTTTAATTAAATGGGTTTAAAGGTAAGGATGAGTTTCCTCAATACAATTATGTAACACCACGTAAAAATATACCTAAATATGTAATTATAAATAATTAATGGAAATAACCAATTAAATAATAAAATATAAACAAGTTGAAAAATGATATTTTGCAGCATTAAGAATTTGGCTATGAAAATCTTTTATTTGGATTCAAAGCGAAACTCTGAGTCATTTTCATATAGAATATGTTGAAAACGGGGACCATATAAAGAAGTTATAGTTCAACGAAATCAGAATGGTAAACATGTGTGTATATATATATATGTGTGTGTGTGGTTTAATAAATAATATATATCGAAGAGATAAAATAATCTGATGAATTTGAATTTCAAATGAAGAAGATAAGGATAAAGGGACAATAATAATTCTTATAAGGTAAGGAATAAGCCAAAACAATTAACATTATATATATTAAATATCTCCAGCCCCACATGTGTTTATTGGTCGATTCAGAGACCGAGAAGTCAATCGCTCCCCTATAAGGGGTGTCGACCGCCCTTCTAGGGGGAGGCCGACTGCTTGGTGGCTAAAATTCCCAATAAGGCAGGATTTGTTAGGTTTTTTGGGCCAATATATATAAACAAACATATAGGATTAAATCTTATTAATCCCACGGTTCTGGTTTACACATAGACCTATAAATAGACCCCTGGACTCCATACCTAAACCCAAGCCACTCTCTCTATTTGTGCCTCCACTCTACCGCCATTGATTCTAGAGAAACTTAAAAATAGGTTTTCTTCTTCTTCTACAAACCTATTCTTCTTTCTCTAATCTTTTCATATTTGAATAGATATGGAATCACATGATATATATATAATAATTTTAGTTGTTTGATTCTTATGTATATAGATCTCTAGAAATTGGGGTTCACATCAAATAAGCGCAATACCGTTAGATTTATGGCATTTCCAGTCAATGTGAGTGGAATTAGTATTTTCTTAGGCATATTCTATATTTGTGGATTACTATAGGGAATTGTATGCCTAAGGAGATTTAATATAACGACTATATCAACAACAAAACCCGCCAAATCTCCTGTCTTTGTGTATTTTGCAAGAATTGCCTATCTATATTGGGTTTGTGGATTTTGTTTTAGTAGCAGACTGAGAACAATTAGGTGATGTACTTCTGTTTGATTTGATTTATCCCTTTTTCTAAATCTTTGATTGTAATGTAAAAAGGTTTATATTTGATTAGATTCATTATTTGAATAAGGTTGGGTTTCTATTCTAATTAGATAATCCGAACGTATTCAGATTTGAAGCCAATAAAATATAATTGTTTTTATGTACAACATAAGAAGGGGTAAATTAGATAAATAAAGGTTTATGCATATGTGTGCATATATTTACATATATATATATATATATAGATATGTATGATTTGAAAATCTATACCCTATCCCTACAAGCCAAGGATGCAAGTTTTAATTGTATGTTGTATTTTTTTCATTACTGCCATTTGCAATTATGTGATCATGCCATTATGCCATGACTGTAGCGGTTGAATGTGGAAATTAGCTTGTATGACTTAAATTAGACCAAGTTGACAAATTTACCTCGTTAAAACGTTCTCTCGTTCATAGGAAAACTAGCATTATTCATATTTTACTTAAATAGCGTAATTAACGAAATTAACATATTAATGTTGTAGTAAATGCGATTAGGATAAGATTTAAATTTGAAATGTCCCAATATATTTAATGCTTGTGTGTGCGTATAAAATGGCTTAAATAAATATTAAATAATGACACATAGACATGAGGTTAGTGGTCATTTGTGGTAGAAGTTTGCTCGGAACCGACCGACAAATCCAGCAATCACAAGTGGGTCCGACTAATGTGAGAGGTCTGGGTGCCATAAGCCATTCAAGTTTAGTATATTATGACACTAGGTTAAACCCACTTGTAGTAGAAGTCTTCCCGAAACCGCTCGGCATATCTAGCGTCTACAGGTAGACGGTTTAGTGTGAGAGGTCTAGCGTGTGTATATATATTAAAACCTATTTGTGTGTGAAAATAGGCAGGTTTACTATGCTTTGGGAAGGTCTTAAGTGGCTGACTCTTTTCTTATCTAGTTTGGGTCTTAAGTGGTTAGGACTAGGATCCTCTCCGAATGTATATTCCTTGGATAAGTACCGAAGTCAAAGAACCACCCTTATTAGATTCGAAGTAAGTCTATGGGTCCTCCTTCTCTGAAAGTGGTTAGGCATAGCGGTAACGGAGGAGGGTAGATCATGGGGGGTGTCCACTTCCTTTAGAAGCTTGTAAGGGCTAAACTAGGGACATGATTGCTTTATATATGATATGTGGTCGTAGCATGCTCACCAACTGTTTAAGGTAAGTCTTAAGCAGCAAGTTGTTTAACCGTAACATCAGTTAGGTAGTAACGTTCAAAATACTACTTCTCATATTACTTGTGAGAGTATAAACTTAAGAACCACCTCAGGGTTATTGAGACGACCCGAACTTCCCCTGTAAGGAAAGCCCGGATAGAATTGAGTACAAGACGAATCAGAACGCAGACGGAAGAACATTTCATTGTTTATTACAACAATTCCATCAGATTACAAGAATATACAGAGTATGAATAAATATTATACAACAGAAAAATATCAGGGATTACAATAAATTACATAGCAGCGGAAAAATAATACAAAACACAACTAGAAGTAATACACGGATACAGAGCTTTCCGAGCATCGTTCCAGCTGTAAATTGGGATCCTGCGAATATAAATCTGCAAAACCAAAACTACTAGCTGCCCGTGTCGAAAATAAGGGCACCCAGAGTTTAGGTTAAAACAATAAACTCCAGGTCAGTCATGTGACTGGTGTGAGAACCAAAACAATTATTTAAAACTTTACTTTAAAAGAGAGTAATTCAAGGGACTATGCCGTATAACACGGAACGGGTTTTCTCCCAAGAATACTAGTGCATATAAAAAAACAGTGCAATGCTCTTTGGAAAAATGAAGCTATTATAAGACCCAGGCCCTATCACACAATGCAACGCAAGCCGGAGGATAGGGTTTTCCCTTATAATAGCCAAACATGCTTGGTACGTTTAAAACAAATCATTTGATGCTATTATAAGTGTATAATGTCAAAACAATTTCAATCATAAATATCAATCATAGACAGCATGGATACCATATATCATGTCGCCATACTAGTTCTACAATTAAAACAGCAATATCACGTATTGGAAATTGGATTTCCGTCATGAGTCGAGGCAAGGGGCAAGCTCCTCTCCATTCGAGACACTCTAACAAATGCCCCAGAACCCCACTTTGATCCTTGGAATCGGTTGGGCCGGTCCTCACCTAACTTTGGAGGATTGGCAATTCCTGAACACACGTTTCCCGATCCTAACAGATCTATATCTGAGGCGCCTCGCATTCCAACATCCACATAGGTAAAAAGTATATAAATATCAGGGCTGGTAGGTCACTGACATCACCCATATCTAGAAAGAAACGTCGTGTTCTCCCAATGGTCCGTATCCCGTTTTTGACTCATACCGAGGTGTGAGGCTCGTGAATCCAGGTTATACACAAAGCTACGCCACACAGACCATGCTTTGATCATCTACCACATGAATTCGCTTTTCAACAAAAGCCTTGATCAATTTCCACTTACGCGTGCCACACAGGCAATTCACTCCATGCGACTGATGTCCATCGATATACAACCTCTGAGCTCGTACGTCTCAGAGAAGGGCGTTAAGCAAGAGAATAAATTCTCTGCCGCCAAACAGATGTATATTTAATAGAGATCAAACAACACAGAATAAAATCCAATGTCAGACACACAATCCATTTACAAGTTCGTTCTGGGTCTAAACGAAACCGGAGGCACTTTCCTCGCATATCCATCCATCTCCAAGTACGTCTGGACGGTCACCAACTGTTTCCCTCATCTTGGGAGTACAGCCTAATCGAGATCATCAGTAATCACCCAAACGATGTGAAGACTTCCGGTCTTCAACAACCGTCTTCATCTTCGACATCTCATCGAATCGGTTATTCATAATGGGTATAAACCCGGCCTTTCTGAATAACCCACGTATATGATAAACAAATGTTACACAAACACAACAAACGCCTCATTCCAATTCATAATATTCTTTTATTCACGAAATCACATTCTTAGGGAAAGGTTCCCATTAATTTTATCCAAGATAAATTCTTCTAAATTTATTCTTTAATCTTCCTTTGGATACCATTTCAAACTAGATTATGGTTTTCCAAACTAGTCGGGATTAGCGAACCACACCAAAGTAATTATTTATTTTATTTCCCAATCCCAACCTATTCATCCCATGGAGTAAAACTGGTAATACTCCATATCTAACACCACGGTGTTATCGGTAAAATTAATTACCATTTCACGTTCAAATCTAATTAAAGATTTAACTATCGCTTTGGAGCAAAACTGGTGATACTCCATTTTAGATCACTTTTCAGATTTGATAATTTAAATTATCAATTCACATTTCAATCTAATTAAAGATTCATTAAAAATTAACTTAGTTTTAATCTTCTCAAAAATCAATAATCTGTCTTTAACTGGGTTAAAGAACCAATGTCATCTAAAACACGATTCACGATAAACCCAAAATCACACTCTATTGTTAATCGGGTTAAAGAACATGTTTTGTTCAAAACACCGCTCACAATAAACCTAAAAACCAATTCAAATTCAATTCCAATTAAATATTATTTAATTGATACACTTCATTAAATCTAAATAGAAAGATTTAATCTTTTTCTCTATTGGGCTTAAGAACAGTGTTAATGAAGACACCATTCACGACAAACCCAAATCACATTTGATATTAAATACAAGGCTCTGAATAGAAAATATACCGGCTTATATTCAATGTCAAATCCTGAAACCAACAAATATCGTATTGGAAATAACGATATAAAATATATCTTTCAAATTCCCATAACAATATCTGTATAGTCACGAAATCCAACACCGAAATATTCCGAAGATAATTTCGATTCAACCCCAGTCCAATTCACGTATTGAGAATATTGATTATTTTTAAAATCACTTTCAAATTCAATTTATTTATTTCAAAAATAAATTTATTTTAATTCTAGTTCAAAACTAGTTCATTTCGACAAAAATATATTTTTATCCTTTCAAATGTGGAATTTTTCATCCGAGTTCTTTCCAATTCAATATTATGATTTTACACAAATTATTGATATTTTTAATAATTTTAACAAGGCCCGTACAGTCGATTTCCATCAACGGCCATCGAACTGCACTTACGGCGACCTTTTCCTAATTTGATTTGGACATAATTCCAAATCCAACCGTTAGATTTCAGATTTCTAATATTCATTGGAAAGCTCTTTTCGATACGAACCCAACAGTTCTGGTTTTAGGAGAATTCGACGGTCGGATCTCCCGTAATGTCAATTCGAAGTCAATGGTCGAAATTCATGAACTACCGTGGCGCGGCGCGTTCTATTCAGGCCATTATATATATATAATATTTATATATATTTCCTCGATTTCCTTTTAAAACGTATTTTATAAATCGTTTTAAATTCGTTTTCAAAACCATTTTAACTCTATATTCAATTTCAAATCAAAATTGAATATTTCATATCATTTCTATATAAATGATAATATTTTCAAAACGTTATATTTTGAAATCATTACCTTTTCTGTATTCATTATAAAAACGACCATAATCTATATAAATATCGTTCACGTCAAAATAGCGCAACTCTAATCAACACAGCTTTATATATTTCAATAAATTCGTTATTCTATTCAACAAATGATTATTTATTCTATTCAACACATGAATCTATATTTCTTTCAACACATGACTAATCTCAACACATGAGTATTGTCAACATACGACTATTTTTGTTATGCAATATATTTTATAAAATTATGGTATCTATCGTTTGATTTTCAATTAGACTCCAACCGTAAAGTAGTTCTAATTTTAAATATGATAAAGATGTTAATTTTATTGTTAAAATATTTTACTCAACACATAAATAGTTTCAACACATGAACGTCGTCAACACATGACTATTTTTATATTCAACACATGAATTTTCTTTTATAATATTCATTATTTTCCCGATTGGAATGAGGCCCAATCAATTACCATATAACGTTAATTATATGGGTTCCATACAACACATGTATATAATAGCAACGATAAACAATCAACCATCATCCAAAGTGCACCACACAACTGTATAAGCATCAAATATAAATAACTAACGCTTGTAATAGCCTGTCGACCAATCGATCGACATACAATTAAATAATTGGGATTAGTGTACGCCAAATATCATCCCAACACCCGTGTGGGGTTTCAAATCAACAAACACATATTTTATTTGTGCATTTGGGTGATGTGTAAAATTTATCATCCCAATATATATCAGTCAAAACTGTGTATATAAACAAATCGACCGATTTGTTTATAAATATTTATTTATTCACTTTCACGTTAAAAATTATATTTTTAACGATAATTAATTTATTTCAACAAATGAATATTTATTTTTCAATCATTCCACAACACAATCAATTTTCACAACACATCAATCAAACAAACAAGTCGTCCATGGTCTGTGGACGATGGGTGTCGGGTGCTGCTAAGCACCGTCTGCATCCTAGTATATATATTTATAACTAGAAAAAGAAATTAAATTGAGAAGTTCTCACTGACTAGCTAATCCAATACCACGACTCTTCTATTGTAGGAAATCTTCACCTTTTCGTCTTTCGTCATTTCCGCTGCGCATAGCCACTACATATATAAAAATCACATTTTTATATTGTTGCTATGTATATAAAAATCATATTTTTATAATCACTCCATATGGATAAAAATTCTATTTTTACATCGCTACTATATAGATAAAAATTCTATTTTTATATCGATGTTCATATAATAAAGATTATATTTTTATCATGTTGTTCTCTATATAAAGATTCCGCCTTTTCAAATATAAAGATTTTGCCTTTTCAAATATAAAGATTTCATTTTTTTCAAATATAAATATTTCGCCTTTACTGTCTATATAATATAAAAATCGTATTTTCAATACTTTTGCTTTATAAAATTATATTTTTATACTTCACATACGATAAAAATTATGTTTTTAACCTTTCTATAATATAAAAATTATATTTTTATTCTTCACATTATATAGAAATTATATTTTTATATAATGGAAGAAAATCACATCTTTATGATTTAAAAATAATCTCTTTTCATATTGTTATAAAGATCAAATCTTTCCCCATATAAAATTTATATTTTCGCCTCACAAAAATCAAACCTTTTCTTAACTAAAAATATAAACTTTGTCATATAAAAATCACAACTTTTAAATACCAATAAATCTAATTTTCCATTAGTAAAAATCTATGCTTTATCTATTTAAAAATCTAGACCTTATCATACCATTAAAAATCGGATTTTCAATTTAAACCATTTCATAAAAAAAGGATAAACATTCAAAACAATGCTTTTAAAATAAATAGAAATACTTTCTGATTTTTAGCGGAGGAGGAGGGGTGTTGCAGGCGAAGGAGAGGGAGGTGGAGGCGCTGACTATGGTGGTGGCGCGTCAGTGTTTCAGGGGGGAGCAGGTCGGAGTTGTTGTGTGTGGAGGAGGAGGCTTCGCGAGGTAGGAGGGAGGAAGGAGAAGGGAAGGGAGCGCGAGGTGGGAAGGGGGCCTAGTCGGAGGCGCTCGCCTCCTGGTAGCCATGTGGCGATAGGGATTAGGGCACGAGCCCTTTTCCCTTTTTTTAATTTGGTTCTGAACGATTGAAAATGAAGAGACAGGAGAGGGAAAGGAGTTGACTTATATATATAAATATATATTTATTTTAATTTAGGTCCAAAAAGCAACCTTTTATTACGAACTCGAAATCAGACCCACCGCCTGTCGTCCATACCTAAGTACCCCCATTTCGAACACAATGGGATATGTATCGTAAGCTGATTCGACTGTTTCGATCAGTTTTCGTCAAAATCAACATATAACTCTATATATTGAATTTGAACGCACATTTCAATTTATTGGGGTCACATACAAACTCGAAAAATTCCAGAAAAATATTTTCTAGCTTCGTATTGATGATACGGCCCTAACAAGACTAGTTTCGTCAAATTATGAGACCGTTTGAAAAATGGCCATTTTCCAGTCGATTAAAATCAACTGAAACTGGTCAAACACGTTTTCCTTTGCCACACTCACATATTGATTCGAAAAATTACGAAATTTGAAATCTAGCAACCTCTTGACATCACGGATCTAACAAAAGTGGTTTCGTCGAAATCCGAGGTCGTTTGCAAAATTTCCATTTTAAGGGCCTGAATTCCATAGCGACTATTCAGAATTTTTAACTGGACATATATTTTGATTACCGCTATGAAACTTCAATTTTTCAGATTCGTTGGAAAGATATTCACAATTAGATCCTATTATTTTTTGTTTCACTAAAATCCGGTTTAATTTTGCACCCGGTATGTTCAATCAAAGTTTGAAATCGAATTATCGAACTACCGCGCCATTTTCAATTCCTTTTATAATTAAAATAAAATTATTTATATTCTAACGACGATTCGAATAAATATATACTTCTAATTCTATTCAAAATAAATTTCTCGTCGATATTATTTAAAATAATTCAATTTAAATGTTCAAACTTTGCTAAACTCGCCGAAATAAAATTTTTAAACTGGCTCGCATTTCCGGGTTGTTACAATCTCCCCTACTTAAAACTTTTCGTCCCCGAAAAGGAACGAAGTCGAAAGTTGTTTAACTAATCAACTCAACTTCCATTATTTTCTATACGGCTTAAGTTCTTCAATTTTTCAGTTTCTAAGAACTTTTCAAATTTGGCTAACACCCTAAATTTTCGAAAAATTTCGCCATAACCTCCCCTGCACCGGGAGCATCGGGAAAATCCCGAAATTGCCATTTAGGCCCTCTGATCTCAAAAATAAAAAGCCAATCGGCTCATAAAATCATCATCACCCAAACAAAACAGTAAATTATGGTAAATATGTACCTATTTGTCGGGCAAACAATTTTATTCTTCTGCTCTAGCCTCCTTGCTATGACCTGTTCAATGTAAGTACATGTATAATAAAGCAAATGCGACCAATTTTCAATATAGTTTAATATTCGGTTCAATTAGGCTAAATGGTCCAAAATTATCAAACAAATAAACAAACAACACAACCACCAATCAATTAGCTGATTAACGTTTCAAATTCATAATTTTGATATATATACAAAAAATCATGTTTTTGATGCCAATTCACAACAATAAGTTTATCTATATAAGTTTTGGTTCTCACACCAGCCTGATGGAAATATATAGATATCACACCTTCGAAACACGAAAATAAATACTAGTGATGGCGCGCCATCATCAAAATCATGTCCGGGCGAATAGAGTGTGATTCTATATCTATCCAGTATATTAAAACTTCGAATATACGTTCATGACGTGTATATGCAAGACCTTTATATACTCGATTGTCCAAATTCATTATAAATTAATAATCAAATACGTTTAAAACGATTTACATTTCAAAACAAAATTGTTTTCATTTGAAAAATATACTCTTCACACTCGTTCTAGGATACTACTGATCCCATCTCTAACGAGTCATTCTAATTCGATATTACTAATCCAATATCTGATGAATTCTTTCGTATGGTTCTAATGTGTCTTGTTCTCTAGCTCTATAAACCAATGCTCTGATACCAAACTGAGACGACCCGAACTTCCCCGGTAAGGAAAGCCCGGATAGAATTGAGTACAAGATGAATCAGAACGCAGACGGAAGAACATTTCATTGTTTATTACAACAATTCCATCAGATTACAAAAATATACAGAGTATGAATAAATATAATACAACAGAAAAATATCAGAGATTACAATAAATTACATAGCAGCGGAAAAATAATACAAAACACAACTAGAAGTAATACACAGATACAGAGCTTTCTGAGCATCGTTCCAGCTGTAAATCAGGATCCTGTGAATATAAATCTGCAAAACCAAAACTTCTAGCTTCCCGTGTCGAAAATAAGGGCACCCAGAGTTTAGGTTAAAACAATAAACTCCAGGTCAGTCATGTGACTGGTGTGAGAACTAAAACAGTTATTTAAAACTTTACTTTAAAAGAGAGTAATTCAAGGGACCACGCCTTATAACATGGAACGGGTTTCCTCCCAAGAATACTAGTGCATATAACAAAACATCGCAATGCTCTTTGGAAAAATGAAGCTATTATAAGACCCAGGTCCCATCACACAATGCAACGCAAGCCGGAGGATAGGGTTTTCCCTTATAATAGCCAAACATGCTTGGTACGTTTAAAACAAATCATTTGATGCTATTATAAGTGTATAGTGTCAAAACAATTTCAATCATAAATATCAATCATAGACGACATGGGTACCATATATCATGTCGCCATACTAGTTCTACAATTAAAACCGCAATATCACGTATTGGAAATTGGATTTCCGTCATGAGTCAAGGCAAGGGGCAAGCTCCTCTCTGTTCGAGACACTCTAGCAAATGTCCCAGGACCCCACTTTGATCCTTGGAATCGGTTGGGCCGGTCCTCACCTAACTTTGGAGGATCGGCAATTCCTGAACACACGTTTCCCGGTCCTAACAGACCTATATCCGAGGCGCCTCGCATTCCAACATCCACAAAGGTAAAAAGTGTATAAATGTCAGGGCTGGTAGGTCACTGACATCACCCATATCTAGAAAGAAATGTCGTGTTCTCCTAACGGTCTGTATCCCGTTTTTGACTCATACCGAGGTGCGAGGCTCGCGAATCCACATTATACACAAAGCTACGTCACACAGACCATGCTTTGATCATCAACCACAAGACTTTGCTTTTCAACAGAAGCCTTGACCAATTGCCACTTATGCGTGCCACACAGGCAATTCACTCCATGCGACTGATGCCATCGATGCACAACCTCTGAGCTCGTACGTCTCAGAGAAGGGCGTTAAGCAAGAGAATAAATTCTCCGCCGCCAAACAGATGTATATTTAATATAGATTAATGAACACAGAATAAAATCCAATGTCAGACACACAATCCATTTACAAGTTCGTTCTAGGTCTGAACGAAACCGGAGGCACTTTCTTCGCATATCCATCCATCTCCAAGTACGTCTGGACGGTCACCAACTGTTTCCCTCATCTTGGGTGTACATCCCCATCGAGATCATCAGTAATCACCCAAACGATGTGAAGACTTCCGGTCTTCAACCACCGTCTTCATCTTCGACATCTCGTCGAATCGGTTATTCAGAATGGGTATAAACCTGGCCTTTCTGAATAACCCACGTATATGATAAACAAATGTTACACAAACACAACAAACGCCTCATTCCAATTCAGAATATTCTTTTATTCACGAAATCACATTCTTAGGGAAAGGTTCCCATTAATTTTATCCAAGATAAATTCTTCTAAATTCATTCTTTAATCTTCCTTTGGATACCATTTCAAACTAGATTATGGTTTTCCAAACTAGTCGGGATTGGCGAACTACACCGAAGTAATTATTTATTTTATTTCCCAATTCCAACCTATTCATCCCATGGAGTAAAACTGATAATACTCCATATCTAACACCACGGTCTTATCGGTAAAATTAATTACCATTTCACATTCAAATCTAATTAAAGATTTAACTATCGCTTTGGAGAAAAACTGGTGATACTCTAATTTCGATCACTTTTCAGATTTGAAAATTTAAATTATCAATTCACATTTCAATCTAATTAAAGATTCATTAAAACTTCACTTAGTTTTGATCATATCAAAAATCAATAATCTGTCTTTAACTGGGTTAAAGAACCAATGTCATCTAAAACACGATTCACGATAAACCCAAAATCACACTCTATTGTTAATCGGGTTAAAGAACAGGTGTTGTTCAAAACACCGCTCACGATAAACCTAAAAACCAATTCAAATTCAATTCCAATTAAATATTATTAAATTGATACACTTCATTAAATCTAAATAGAAAGATTTAATCTTTTTCTCTATTGGGCTTAAGAACAGTGTTAATGAAGACACCATTCACGACAAACCCAAATCACATTTGATATTAAATACAAGGCTCTGAATAGAAAATATACCGGCTTATATTCAATGTCTAATCCTGAAACCAACAAATATCGTATTGGAAATAACGATATAAAATATATCTTTCAAATTCCCATAATAATATCTGTATAGTCATGAAATCCAACATCGAAATATTCCGAAGATAATTTCGATTCAACTCCAGTCCAATTCACGTATTGGGATTATTGATTATTTTTAAAATCACTTTCAAATTCAAATTATTTATTTCAAAAATAAATTGATTTTAATTCTAGTTCAAAACTAGTTCATTTCGACAAAAATATATTTTTATCCTTTCAAATGTGGAATTTTTCATCCCAGTTCTTTCCAATTCACATATTATGATTTTACACAAATTATTGATATTTTTAATAATTTTAACAAGGCCCGTACAGTCGATTTCCATCAACGGCCATCGAACTGCACTTACAACGACCTTTTCCAAATTTGATTTGGACATAATTCCAAATCCAACCGTTAGATTTTAGATTTCTAATATTCACTGGAAAGCTCTTTTTGATACGAACCCAACGGTTCTGGTTTTAGGAGAATTCGACGGTCGGATCTCCCGTAATGTCAATTCGAAGTCAATGGTCGAAATTCACGAACTGCCGCGGCGCAGCGCGTTCTATTCAGGCCACTATATATATATAATATATATATATATAATATATATATATATTATATATATATTTCGTCGATTTCATTTTAAAACGTGTTTTATAAATTGTTTTAAATTCGTTTTCAAAACCATTTCAACTCTATATTCAATTTCAAATCAAAATTGAATATTTCATATCATTTCTATATAAATGATAATATTTTCAAAACGTTATATTTTGAAATCATTACCTTTTCTATATTCATTATAAAAACGACCATAATCTATATAAATATCGTTCACGTCAAAATAGTGCAACTCTAATCAACACAGCTTTATATATTTCAATAAATTCGTTATTCTATTCAACAAATGAATATTTATTCTATTCAACACATGATTCTATATTTCTTTCAACACATGACTAATCTCAACACATGAGTACTGTCAACACACGACTATTTTTGTTATGCAATATATTTTATAAAATTATGGTATCTATCGTTTGATTTTCAATTAGACTCCAACCGTAAAGTAGTTCTAATTTTAAATATGATAAAGATATTAATTTTATTGTTAAAATATTTTACTCAACACATAAATAGTTTCAACACATGAACATCGTCAACACATGACTATTTTTATATTCAAGACAAGAATTTTCTTTTATAATATTCATTATTTTCCCGGTTGGAATGAGGCCCAATCAATTACCATATAACGTTAATTATATGGGTTCCATACAACACATGTATATAATAGCAACGATAAAAAATCAACCATCATCCAAAGTGCACCACACAACTGTATAAGCATCAAATATAAATAACTAACGCTTATAACAGCCTCTCGACCAATCGATCGACATACAATTAAATAATTGGGATTAGTGTAAGCCAAATATCATCCCAACACCCGTGTGGGGTTTCAAATCAACAAACACAAATTTTTATTTGTGCAGTTGGGTGATGTGTAAAATTTATCATCCCAATCAATATCAGTCAAATCAGTGTATATAAACAAATCGACCGATTTGTTTATAAATATTTATTTATTCACTTTCACATTAAAAATTATATTTTTAACGATAATTAATTTATTTCAACAAATGAATATTTATTTTTCAATCATTCCACAACACAATCAATCTTCACAACACATCAATCAAACAAACAAGCCGTCCATGGTCTGTGGACGATATGTGTCGGGTGCTGCTAAGCACCGTCTGCATCCTAGTATATATATTTATAACTATAAAAAGAAATTAAAGTGAGAAGTTCTCACCGACTAGCTAATCCAATACCACGACTCTTCTGTTGTAGGAAATCTTCACCTTTTCGTCTTTCGTCATTTTCGCTGCCCGTAGCCACTACATATATAAAAATCACATTTTTATATTGTTGCTATGTATATAAAAATCATATTTTTATAATCACTCCATAAGGATAAAAATTCTATTTTTACATCGCTACTATATAGATAAAAATTCTATTTTTATATCGATGTTCATATAATAAAGATTATATTTTTATCATGCTATTCTCTATATAAAGATTCCGCCTTTTCAAATATAAATATATCGCCTTTTCAAATATAGAGATTTCATTTTTTCAAATATAAAGATTTCGCCTTTACTGTCTATATAATATAAAAATTGTATTTTCAATACTTCTACTTTATAAAAATTATATTTTTATACTTCACATATGATAAAAATTATGTTTTTAACCTTTCTATAATATAAAAATTATATTTTTATTCTTCACATTATATAGAAATTATATTTTTATATAATGGAAGAAAATCACATCTTTATGATTTAAAAATAATCTCTTTTCATATTGTTATAAAGCTCAAATCTTTCCCCATATAAAATTTATATTTTCGCCTCATAAAAATCAAACCTTTTCTTAACTAAAAATATAAACTTTATCATATAAAAATCACAATTTTTAAATACCAATAAATATAATTTTCCATTAGTAAAAATCTATGCTTTATCTATTTAAAAATCTAGACCTTATCATACCATTAAAAATCGGATTTTCAATTTAAACCATTTCATAAAAAAAGGATAAACATTCAAAACAATGCTTTTAAAATAAATAGAAATACTTACTGATTTTTAGCGGAGGAGAGGGGGGTGTTGCAGGCGAAGGAGAGGGAGGTGGAGGCACTGACTATGGTGGTGGAGCTTCAGGGTTTCAGGGGGGAACGGGTCAGAGTTGCTGCCCGTGGAGGAGGAGGCTTCGCGAGGTAGGAGGGAGGAAGGAGAAGGGAAGGGAGCGCGAGGTGGGGATGGGGCCTAGTCGGAGGCGCCCTCCTCCTGGTAGCCGCGCGGCGGCGATAGGGATTAGGGCACGAGCCCTTTTCCCTTTTATTTTTATTTGGTTCTGAACGATTGAAAATGAAGAGAGAGGAGAGGGAAAGGAGTTGACTTATATATATAAATATATATTTATTTTAATTTAGGTCCAAAAAGCAACCTTTTATTACGAACTCGAAATCAGACCCACCGCCTGTCTTCCATAGCTCAGTACCCACATTCCAAACACAATGGGATATGTATCGTAAGCTCATTCGACTGTTTCGATCAGTTTTCGTCAAAATCAACATATAACTCTATATATTGAATTTGAACGCACATTTCAATTTACTGGGGTCACATACGAACTCGAAAAATTCCAGAAAAAATATTTTCTAGCTTCGTATTGACGATACGCCCCTAACAAAACTAGTTTCGTCGAATTCTGAGACTGTAACAACCCGGAAATCTGGGCCAGTTTAAAATTTTTATTTTGGTAATTTTAGCGAATTTTGATTATTTAAAATGAATTATTTTAAATAATATCGACGAGAAATTTATTTTGAACAGAATTCGAACGTATATATTATATACATCGTCGTTAGAATATAAATAATTTTATATAATTATAAATAGAATTGAAAATGGCGCGGTAGTTCGATTTCAAACTTCAATTGAATGTACCGGGTGCAAAACAATCCGGATTTTAGTGAAACCAAAAATGATAGGATCTAATTGATAATATCTTTCCAACGAACCCGATAAATTGAAATTTCATAGTGGGAATCAAAAGATATGTCCAGTTGAAAATTCTGAATAGTCGCTATGGAATTCAGAAACTTAAAAATGGACATTTTGCAAATGACCTCGGATTTCGACGAAACCAATTTTGTTGGGTCCATGATGTCAATTTATTGCTAGATTCCAAATTTCATAATTTTCTGAATCAATATGTGAGCGTGGCAAAGGAAAACGCGTTTGACCGGTTTCAGTTGATTTTAATCGACTGGAAAATGGCCATTTTTCAAACGGTCTCAGAATTCGACGAAACTAGTTTTGTTAGGACCGTATCGTCAATACGAAGCTAGAAAATATTTTTCGGGAATTTTTAGAGTTAGTATGTGACCCCGGTAAATTGAAATGCGCGTTCAAATTCAATATATAGAGTTATATGTTGATTTCAACGGAAACTGATTGTAACAATCGAATCAGCCTACGATACATATCCCATTGTGTTCGGAATGGGGGTAATTAGCTATGGACGACAGGCGGTGGGCCTCGTTTTGAGGTCGAAAATAAAAGTTGCTTTTTGGTGAAAAAAAAATATATTTAAAATAAAATAACTAAAGCCTCTATCTCCTTCTATACCTCTCAGCCCCGTTTACTTTTTAAAAGGAAAAAAACCCTAAATCGCTCGACCTCGCGCCTCCAGGGCACGCTTGCCGCGCCGCACCGCCGTCCAGGCGAGGGCCTCGCCTCCCCATCGCCCCTCCCCCGCCTCCTCTTCCTTCTCCGTCCTCTCGCCTAACTCGAAATCCCCGAAACCCGCGAAGACCCCTGGCCCCATCTGCAGGCGACTGCGCCTCCCCCCCTTGCCCCTCCTTCGCCTAAGCACCGACCACAGGCCTCCCCCCATCCATCCAAGATTGCTGTGAGTTGTTTTATTTATTCCTTTATCTTTTTTTTTATATATAAATCAGATTTATATACAATAAAAAGTATGTTTTTTTTCAGTTTTAATTTAGAATAAACAGTGATTCAAATTCAGATTTTAATATGAAACAACATTGAATTATTTTCAGATTTAAAGTATAAATTCACATTGGCTTGAAAATATAATTTTTAAAGGAAAGTCCATATTTTTAGTTATAAATAGAAAAGAAATGATTTTTAAAATAGAAAAGAAATGATTTTTAAAATAGAAAAGAAATGATTTTTAAAATAGAAAAGATTAGATTTTTAAAATAGAAAGGGGCGAAATCTTCATATAGAAAATAGTGATGTAAAAATAGAATTTTTATCCATATAGCGTGATTATAAAAAATCGATTTTTATATATTGAATAGCGAAGTAAAAATTTGATTTTTATATATTGTATAGCGAAGTAAAAATTCGATTTTTACATATGTAGAGAATACGGCCAACGAAGATGACAAAAAGGCGAGAACGATGAAGATTTCTATCAATGAAGAGTCGTGGTATTGGATAGCTTTTGGTGAGAATTTCTCACTCTTCAATTTCTTTTTCAAGTTATATATATATACTAGGATGCAGACGGTGTTTAGTAGCACCCGACACAATCGTCCACAGACCATGGACTTGTTTGTTTGGTTGTGTAGTTGGTTAGATTATTTGGTTTGAACTGAATTGTTGGTGAAATGCATGGATTTGATTGATGTGTGAATGGCATGGGCCTTCACTAGATCGGGGATAAGGCTAGGCCTCGTCCCGTTTCTAGTATCGTGCTGTTATGCCGCCGAAATTTCCTAAAATATGTTAGAAAAATAAAAATATCATTTTTATTGTGTAAATGAACTGAATAGAAATTCATGTGTTGAAATAAAATATTTTATCGTTAAAAATATAATTTTTAACGTGGAAGTGAATAAAATATTCATTTACAAACCGGACGGTTTTTTTATGTACACCTATTTGAAGGACATTGATTGGGTCGATAAATTTTACACATCGCCCAACTGCACAACTAAAATCTATGTTTGATTGTTTGAAACCCCACACGGGTGTTGGGATGAAATTTGAAGTTCACTCATCCTAATTGATTAAATATGTCGATCGATTGATTGACAGGCTGTTATAAGCGTTAGATATCTATATTTGATGCTTATACAGTGTAGTGCACTTTGGTTGATGGTTGATTATTTCTCAATGCTATTATATACGTGTGATGTATGAAAATCCATATAATTAACATTATATGGTGATTGATTGTGCCTCATTCCAATTTAGAAAATAAAGAATAATATAAAATAAAGGTTCGTGTGTTGACCGTACTCATCCGTTGAGATTAGTCATGTGTTGAACGAAAATAAATATTCATTTGTTGAATAGAATAACGGAATTATTGAAATATATGAAGCCATGTTGATTAGATTGATGCCATTTTGACGTGAACGATATTTGTATCGATTTTATTCATTTTAAAATGAATATTGAAAAGTGATTTCGAAATCAAATATTTTGAGATGAAATTTGAATTGAATCAAATAGAAAATCAATTTGAATTGAATCGAATAGAAAACCAATTTGAATTGAATCGAATAGAAAACCAATTTGAATTGAATTGAATAGAAAACCAATTTGAATTGAATCGAATAGAAAACAAATTTGAATTGAATCGAATAGAAAACCAATTTGAATTGAATCGAATAGAAAACCAATTTGAAATCGAATCGAATAGAAAACGAAATGAATTTGAATCGAATAGAAAACCAATTTGAATTGAAAACGAATTCGAATTGAATTGAAAACGAATTCGAATTGAATTGAAAACGAATTCGAATTGAATTGAAAACGAATTGAAATGAATTCAATTTGAATTGAAATTTGAATTGAATAGAAATGAATTTTAAAACGAATTTACAAGGAAGAATTCAATTTTGATTTGAATTGAAATGGAAGTTGAAATTGTTTTTGAAACGAATTTAAAACGATTTATAAAATTCGTTTTAAAATAGAAATCGACGAAATATATATTATATATATTATATATATATAATATAATGGCCTGAATAGAACGCGCCGCGCCGCGGCAGTTCGTGAATTTCGACCATTTATTTCAAACGAACACTACGGGAGATCCGACCGTCGGATTTTCCTAAAACCAGAACCGTTGGGTTCGTATCGAAAAGAGCTTTCCAACGAATATTAGAAATTCGAAATCTAACGGTTGGATTTGGAGATACGTCCAAATCAAATTTGAAAAAGGTCGGTGTAAGTGCAGTTCGATGGCCGTTGATGGAAATCGACTGTACGGGCCTTGATAAAATTATTAAAAATATCAATAATTTGTGTAAAATCATAAGAAGTGATTTGGGAAAAATTGGGATGAAAAACTCCACGTTTGAAAAGATAAAAATAGATTTTTATCAAGATGAACTAGTTTTGAACTGAAATTAAAACCCATTTATTTTTAAATAAATAAATTGGATTTGAAATGGGTTTATCGTGAACGTTGTTTTAAATAACACTAGTTCTTTAACCCAGTAAAAGGAGTTTTATTGAATCTGCAATTAGATTGAAATGTGAATTGATAATTCAAATTATCAAATTTGGCGAATGAGCGAGAATGGAGTACTACCAGTTTTGCTCCAAAGCGATAGTTAAATCTTTAATTAGATTTTAACGTGAAATGGTAATTAATTTTACAGATAACGCCACGGTGTTAGATATGGAGTATTACTAGTTTTGCTTCATGGGATGAATAAGTTGGGATTGGGAAATAAAATAAATAATTACTTCGGTGTGGTTCGTTAATCTCGACTAGTTTAGAAAACCATAATTTGGTTTGAAATGACATCCAAAGGAAGATTAAAGGATAAATTTTAAAGAAGTTATCTTGGATAAAATTAATGGGAACCTTTCCCCTAGGAATTTGATTTTGGGAATAAAAGAATATTATGGATTGGAATGAGGCGTATGTTGTGTTTGTGTAGCATTTGTTTTTAATATACGCGGGTTGTTCGGAAAGTCTGGGTTTATACCCATTCTGAATAACCGATTCGACGATATGTCGAAGATGAAGACGGTGGTCGAAGGCCGGAATTCTTCACATCGTTTGGATAATTATTGACGATCCTGATTGGGTTGTACACCCAAGAGGATGGAAATAGTTGGTGGTCGTCCAGACGTACTTGGAGATGGATGGATATGCGAGGAAAGTGCCTCCGGTTTCGTTCAGACCCAGAACGGAATTGTAAATGGATTGTGTGTCTGACATTGGATTTTATTCTGTGTTGATTGATTTCTATTAAATATACATCTGTTTGGCGGTGGAGAATTTATTCTTTTGCTTAACGCCCTTCTCTGAGACATAAAAGCTCAGAGGTTGTATACCGGTGGACATCAGTCGCATGGCATGAATTGCCTGTGTGGCACGCTAAGATGCAATGATCAAGGCTTTTGTTGAAAAGAAGAGTCTTGTGGTTGATGATCTAAGCACAGCCTACGTGGCAGCTTTGTGTATAACGTGAATTCGCGAGCCTCATACCTCGGTATGAGTCAAAAACGGGATACGGACTGCAGGGAGAGCACGACGTTTCTTTCTAGCTTTGGTGGTGTCAGTGACTTACCAGCCCTGACATTTATATACTTTTCACCTATGTGGTTGTTGGATGAGGCGCCTCGATTTTAGGTCTGTAAGGACCGGGAAACGTGTGTTCAGGAATTGCCAATCCTCTAACGTAAGTGAGGACCGGCCCTGAATATCCAGGATTGCCCTGAGTGTGTAGTCCTGAGACATTTGCTAGAGTGTCTCGAACGCGGAGAGGAGCTTGCCCCTACCCTCGACTCATGACGGAAATCCAATTTCCGATACGTGTATTGCGGTTTTATTTGTAGAACTAGTATGGCGACATAGTGGTATGGGACATTCATGCCGCCTATGATTTATATTTATGATTGAAATTGTTTTGACACTATACACTTATAATAGTATCAAATGATTTGTGTTAAACGTACCAAGCATGTTTGGTTGTTATAAGGTAAAACCCTATCCTCCGGCTTGCGTTGCATTGTGTGATGGGACCTGTGTCTTATAATAGCTTCATTTTTCGAAAAAGCATTGCGTTGTTTATTCTATGCACTAGTATTCTTGGGAGGAAACCCGTTCCGTGTTATACGGCGTGGTCCCTTGAATTACACCCTTTTAAAGTAAAGCTTTAAATAACTGTTTTAGTTCTCACACCAGTCACATGACTGACCTGGAGTTTATTGTTTTAACCTAAACTCTAGGTGCCCCTATTTTCCACACGGGCAGCTAGTAGTTTTGGTTTTGCAGATTTATATTCACAGGATCCTGGTTTACAGCTGGAATGATATCCGGAAAGCTCTGTATCCGTATATCACCTTCAGTTGTGCTTTGTATTATTTTCCGCTGGTATGTAATTTATTGTAATCTATGATATTTATCGAATGTAATCTATTCATTTATACTCTGTATATTCTTGTATCTGATGGAATTGTTGTGATAGCAATGAAATGTTCTTCCGTTTGTGTTCTGATTTGTCCTGTTCTCAAACGATCAGGGGTTTCGAACGATCTAGATCGGTTTAACGACTGATTCGGATCGAGCGAAATTCCTTGCCGTCACATTTGGTATCAGAGCTTTGGTTTACAAAGCTCGAGAACAAAACACATTAGAACCATACGAAAGAATTCATCAGATATTGGATTAGTAATATCCAATTAGAATGACTCGTTAGAGATAGGATCAGTAGTATCCTAGAATGAGTGTGAAGAGTATATTTTTTAAATGAAAACAATTTTGTTTTGAAAATTTAAATCAATTCTATGTATTTGAATATTTATTTACATTGAATTTGGACAATCCGATATATAAAGGTTTTGCATATACGCGTCATGAACGTATATTCGAAGTTTTAATATATTGGATAGATATAGAATCACATTCTAGTCGCCCGGAGATGGTACTGATAATTGTAATGACATCATCAGTATTTATGTTCGTGTTTCGAAGGTGTGATTTTCTATATATTTCTATTAGACTGGTGTGAGAACCAAAACTTATATAGATAGATTTATTGTTGTGATTTGGCATTAAAAACAAGATTTTCAGTATATATATATCAAAACTATGAATTTGAAACTCTAATTCACTAATTGACTGATGTTAGTGTTGTTTGTTTATTTGTTTGATAATTTTGAACCATTATGCCTAATTGAATCAAATAATGAATTGTATTGAAATTTGTTCGCATTTGCTTGCATATACATATACTTACATGGAACAGGTCATAGCAAGGAGGCTAGAGCCGAAGAATAAAATTTGTTTGCCCGACAAATAGGTACATGTTTACTATATAATTTACCGTTTTGTTTGGGTGATGATGATTTTATGAGCCTATTGGCTAGCCGCTTGGCCTTTTCTTTTTCTTTTTGAGATCAGAAGGCCTGTATGGCAATTCCGGGATTTTCCCGTGGCTCCCGGTGCAGGGGAGGTTATGGCGAAATTTTTCGAAAATTTAGGGTGTTAGCCAAATTTTTGAAAATTTGAAAAATCTCAGAAACTGAAATTTGGAGAATGGAAGCCAGATCGAACATAGAGTTGATTAATCAAACCACTTTCGACTTTGTTCCTTTTCGGGGACGAAAAGTTTTAAGTGGGGGAGATTGTAACAACCCGGAAATCTGGGCCAGTTTAAAATTTTTATTTTGGCAATTTTAGCGAATTTTGATTATTTAAAATGAATTATTTTAAATAATATCGACGAGAAATTTATTTTGAACAGAATTCGAACGTATATATTATATACGTCGTCTTTAGAATATAAATAATTTTATATAATTATAAATAGACTTGAAAATGGCGCGGTAGTTCGATAATTCGATTTCAAACTTCAATTGAATGTACCGGGTGCAAAAAATCCGGATTTTAGTGAAACCAAAAATGATAGGATCTAATTGATAATATCTTTCCAACGAACCCGATAAATCGAAATTTAATAGCGGGAATCAAAAGATATGTCCAGTTGAAAATTCTGAATAGTCGCTATGGAATTCAGGCCCTTAAAAATGGACATTTTGCAAACGACCTCGGATTTCGACGAAACCTCTTTTGTTGGGTCCGTGATGTCAATTTATTGCTAGATTCCAAATTTCATAATTTTTTGAATCAATATGTGAGCGTGGCAAAGGAAAACGTGTTTGACCAGTTTCAGTTGATTTTAATCGACTGGAAAATGGCCATTTTTCAAAAGGTCTCAGAATTCGACGAAACTAGTTTTGTTAGGACCGTATTGTCAATACGAAGCTAGAAAATATTTTTCGGGAATTTTTAGAGTTAGTATGTGACCCCGGTAAATTGAAATGCGCGTTCAAATTCAATATATAGAGTTATATGTTGATTTCAACGGAAACTGATTGTAACAATCGAATCAGCCTACGATACATATCCCATTGTGTTCGGAATGGGGGTAATTAGCTATTGACGACAGGAGGTGGACCTCGTTTTGAGGTCGAAAATAAAAGTTGCTTTTTGGTGGAAAAAAAATATATAAAATAAAATAACTAAAGCCTCTCTCACCTTCTATACCTCTCAGCCCCGTTTACTTTTCAAAAGGAAAAAAAACCTAAATCGCTCGACCTCGCGCCTCCAGGTCACGCTTGCCGCGCCGCGCCGCCGTCCAGGCGAGGGCCTCGCCTCCCCATCGCCCCTCCCCTCCCCCGCCTCCTCTTCCTTCTCCGTCCTCTCGCCTAACTCGAAATCCCCGAAACCCGCGAAGACCCCTGGCCCCATCTGCAGGCGACTGCGCCTCCCCCCCCCCCCCCTTGCCCCTCCTTCGCCTGAGCGCCGACCACAGGCCTCCCCCCCATCCATCCCAGATTGCCGTGAGTTGTTTTTGGTTTCACTAAAATCCGGATTGTTTTGCACCAGGTACATTCAATTGAAGTTTGAAATCGAATTATCGAACTACCGCGCCATTTTCAATTCCTTTTATAATTTTATATAATTATATATTCTAACGACGATCTATATAATATATACGTTTGAATTATATTCAAAATAAATTTCTCGTCGATATTATTTAAAATAATTCATTTTAAATATTCAAAATTCGCTAAAATTGCAAAATAAAAATTTTAAACTGGCCCAGATTTTCGGGTTGTTACAATCTCCCCCACTTAAAACTTTTCGTCCGCGAAAAGGAACAAAGTCGAAAGTGGTTTGATTAATCAACTCTACTTTCGGTCTGGCTTTCATTCTCCAACTTTTCAGTTTCTGAGAATTTTCAAATTCTTCAAAAATTTGGCTAACACCCTAAATTTTCGAAAAATTTCGCCATAACCTCCCCTGCACCGGGAGCCACGGGAAAATCCCGAAATTGCCATACAGGCCTTCAGATATCAAAAAGAAAAAGAAGAAGCCAAGCGGCTAGCCAATAGGCTCATAAAATCATCATCACCCAAACAAAACAGTAAATTATGTAGTAAACATGTACCTATTTGTCGGGCAAACAAATTTTATTCTCTGCTCTAGCCTCCTTGCTATGACCTGTTCAATGTAAGTACATATATATGCAAGCAAATGCGACCAAATTTCAATAATATTCACTATTTGATACAATTAGGCTAAATGGTTCAAAATTATCAAACAATTAAACAAACAACACAAACATCAATCAATTAGTGAATTATCATTTGGAATTCATAACTTTGATATATAGTCAAAAATCACATTTTTGATGCCAAATCACAACAATAAACCCTATCTAGTTTCGGTTCTCACACCAATCAATTGGAAATTTATAGAAATCTCACTTTCGTTACTCGAGGATACATACTGGCGACGGTGCCCCGTTACCAGAATTATCCCCGGGCACTAGAGTATGATTCTATAACTATCCAGTATATTAAAACTTCGAATACACGTTTGCAAGACATATATGCAAAATCTTTATATATCGGATTGTCCAAATCTATATAGATAAATAATCAAATACGAATAGTTGATTTAAATTTTCAAAACAAAAATTGTTTTATTTTTAAAAATATACTCTTCTCACTCGTTCTAGGATACTACTGATCCTATCTCTAACGAGTCATTCTCGTTGGATATTACTAATCCAATATCTGATGAATTCTTTCGTAGGGTTCTAATGTGCCTTGTTCTCTAAGCTTTGTAAACCAAAGCTCTGATACCAACTGTGAAAACCCGTAACTTCCCCGTAAAGGAAAGCGCGGATAGTTCGAGAACAAGCCACAACAGAACGCAGACGGAAGAACATTTCATTGTATATTACAACAATGCATCAGATTACAAGAATATACAGAGTATACATGAATATTACACAGAAATAACAGAGATTTAAATTACATTTAAATACATCGCAGCGGAAAATAATACAATACACAACTAGAAGAGATATACGGATACAAAGCTTTCCGGATATCATTCCAGCTGTAAACCAGGATCCTATGAATATAAATCTGCAAAACCAAAACTACTAGCTGCCCGTGTCAAAATAAGGGCACCCAGAGTTTAGGTTAAAACAATAAACTCCAGGTCAGTCATTGGACTGGTGTGAGAACTAAAACAGTTAATCTTTATTTTTAAAGTTAGGTAAATCAAGGGACCACGCCGTATAACACGGAACGGGTTTCCTCCCAAGAACACCAGTGAATAAAACAACAGCGCAATGCTAAACAAAGAAAAATGAAGCTATTATAAGACCCAGGTCCTATCACACAATGCAACGCAAGCCGGGGGATAGGGTTTTTACCTTATAATAGCCAAGAATGCTTGATACGTTTAAAAGAAATCATTTGATACTATTATAAGTGCATAGTATAAAACAACTTCAAATCATAAGTATCAATCATAGGCGGCATGAATGCCCCATACCACTATGTCTCCATATATAGGTTATACAATCAAAATCGCAAAGTCACTTATTTGGAAATTGGATTTCCATCTATGAACCGAGGCAAAAGATAGTCCTCAACCGATTCGAGACTCTCTAGCCCGAGCCTCGGGATCAGAACGCATCAACCCTTTAGATCGTCAGGGCCGGTCCACCGATGTGGATTATTATGCCTGAACACTACGTTTCCCCGCCCTTTGGGGCGTAAATGAGCCAACGAATGACTCCATCGGACCCGGATCGTCCGATCAAACCGAGGCGCCTCGCAACAGCAGCAACCACACAGGTGAAAATTATATAAATGTCAGGGCTGGTAGGTCACTGACACCACCCTAGCTAGAAAGAAACGCATGCCCTCCCTGAGGTCCGTCTCCCGTTTTTGGTCCACAACCGGGGTGCGAAACTCGCGAAGTAAACGTTACACAAAGCTACGCCACAAAGGCCGTGCTTCGATCATCACCACAAGACTTTGCTTTTCAACAGAAGCCTTGATCAATTGCCACTTAGGCATGCCACACAGGCAATTCACTCCATGCGTTTGATATCCATCAATATATAACCCCTGAGCTCGTACGTCTCAGAGAAGGGCGTTAAGCAAGAGAATAAATTCTTCGCCGCCAAACGGATATATATTTAATAGAGATCAATCACACGGACTAAAATCCAATGTCAGACACACAGTCCATTTACAAGTCCGTTCTGGGTCTGAACGAAACCGGAGGCACCTAGTACCCCGCATATCCATCGATCTCCAAGTATGTCTGGACGATCACCAACTGTTTCCATCTTCTTGGGTGTACAGCCCAATCAAGATCATCAGTAATCACCCAAACGACGTGAAGACTTCTGGTCTTCGACCACCGTCTTCATCTTCGACACCACGTCGAATCAGTTATTCAAAATGGGAAAAACCCGGTCTTTCTGAATAACTCGCGTATATATTATAAAAGTGTTACACAAACACAACATACGCCTCATTCCAATTCAGAATATTCTTTTATTCAAATATTCCTATACTTTGGGAAAAGTTCGCATTAATTTTATCCAAGATAAATTCTTTAAATTTATTCTTTAATCTCCTTTGAATATCAATTCAAACTAGTCGGGATTAGCGAACCACACCGAAGTAATCATTTATTTTATTTCCCAATCCCAACCTATTCATCCCATGAAGTAAAACTGGTTATACTTCATATCTAACACCACGGTGTTATCGGTAAATTCAATTACCATTTCACGTTCAAATCTAATTAAAGATTTAACTATCGCCTGGAGTAAAACTGGTGATACTCCATTCTCGATCTTTTCAATCTAATTAAAGATTCATTAAAACTCCACCTAGTTTTAATCGTTAACTGGGTTAAAGAATCAGTGTCATTTAAAACACGGTTCACGATAAACCCAAAGTCACATTCCATTAATTATCGGGTTAAAGAACGAGTGTTATTTAAAACACTGTCCACGATAAACCCAAAAATCAATATCAATTCAATTCCAATTAAATATTATTTAATTGGTACACTTCATTAAATCTAAATAAAAAGATTTAATCTTTTCTCAACTGGGTTCAAGAACAGTGTTAATGAAGACACCATTCACGACAAACCCAAATAACATTTGATATTAAACACAAGGCTCTGAATAGAAAATATACCGGCTTATATTCAATATCAAATTCTACGACTAACAAATATCGTATTGGAAATAATGATATATATATCTATATCTTTCAAATTTCCATAACAACATCTGTATAATCACGAAATCCAACATCGAAATATTCCGAAGACAATTTCGATTCAAATCCATTCCAATGCAATTATTGGAAGTTCTGGTTATTTTCAAAACCATTTCAAATCCAATTTATTTATTTTAAAAATAAACAAATTACTATTCTAGTTCAAAACTAGTTCATTTCGATAAAAAACTATTTTTATCTTTTCAAATATGGAGTTTTTCATCCCAATTTTTCCCAAATCATTTCTTATGATTTTACACAATTTATTTTTATTTTTAATAATTTTATCAAGGCCCGTACAGTCGATTTCCATCAATGGCCATCGAACTGCACTTACAGCGACCTTTTTCAATTTTGATTTGGACATAACTCCAAATCCAACCGTTAGATTTCAAATTTATAATATTCGTTAGAAAGCTCTTTTCGATACGAACCCAACGGTTCTGGTTTTAGGAGAATCCGACGGTCGGATCTCCCGCAATGTCCATTCGAAGTCAATGGTCAAAATTCGCGAACTGCCGCGGCGCGGCGCGTTCTATTCAGGCCATTATGTTATATATATATATAATATATATATAATATATACTTCGTCGATTTCAATTCAAAATGTGCTTTATAAATCGTTTTAAATTCATGTTTAAAAAAAAACGGTTTCAACATCATATTCAACTTCAAATCAAAATTGAATATTCCAATTTAAATTCGTTTTAAATTCATTTCAAATCGATTTCAATTCAAATTGATCTCTAATTCAATTGCAGTTCGTTTTCAATTCAATTCAATTTCAATTCGAATTCATTTCTATACCATTTCAATTCGAATTCATTTTAAAACGATTTCAATTCTATTTCGAATTCATTTCAAAACGATTTCAATTCTATTTCGAATTCATTTCAAAACGATTTCAATTCTATTTCGAATTCATTTCAAAACGATTTCAATTCTATTTCGATTCTATTCGAATTTCAATTCACTTTAATATTCACTTCAATTTGAATAAAATCGATATAAATATCGTTCACGTCAAAATGGCGTCAATCTATCAACGCGGCTTCATATATTTCAATTTTCAAATATTCTATTTTAAATATTTCTTTTTCAAATATTTCTATTCAAATATTTCATTTCAAATATTTCTATTTCAAAACTGGAATGAGGCCCAAACAATTACCATATAATGTTAATTATATGGATTTTCTACAACACATGAATATATCAACAACGATGAATAATCAACCATCATCCAAAGTGCATTCTACACTGTATAAGCATCAAATATAAATATTCAACGCTTATAACAGCCTATCAATCAATCGATCGACATACAACTAAACAATCGGGATTAGTGTACCTCAAATATCATCCCAATACCCGTGTGGGGTTTCAAGCAATCAAACACAGATTTTTATTTGTGCAGTTGGGCGATGTGTAAAATTTATCGTCCCAATCAATGTCCTTCAAATAGGTGTACATAAACAAACCGTCCGGTTTGTAAATGAATATTTATTCACATTCACGTTAAAAATTATATTTTTAACGATCAAACTATTTTATTCAACCTATGAATATTCTATTCGGTTCATTTATTAAATAAAATGTTATATTTATTTTTCTAACTTATTTTAGAAAATTTCGGTGGCATAACGGCACGATACTAGAAACGGGACAAGGCCTAGCCTTATCCCCGGTCTAGTGACGGCCCACGCCATTCACACATCAATCAAATTCACCAAATAACCAAATTCAAATCAAATCATCTAACTAATTTATGCAACCAAACAAACAAGTCCATGGTCTGTGGACGATTGTGTCGGGTGCTACTAAGCACCGTCTGCATCCTAGTATATATATAACTAGAAAAGAAATTGAAGAGTGAGGAATTCTCACTTTTAGCTATCCAATCATCTTGACTCTTCTTTGATAGAAATCTTCATCATTATCGCATTTTTGTCATCTTCGCTGCTCGTAGTCACTACATATATAAAAATCACATTTTTACTTCGCTATTCAATATATAAAAATCGAATTTTTACTATGCTGTTCAATATATATAAAAATCGAATTTTTACTATGCTGTTCAATATATATAAAAATCGAATTTTTACTATGTTGTTCAATATATATAAAAATCGAATTTTTACTATGCTGTGAAAATTATATATATATCAAATATTATATTATTTTTTACGTCTTTTACACATAAAAGATTATATCTTTACTTAGCTACACAAATAAAAATAATATTTTTAACTTGCTACTCTAATAAAAATAATATCTTTACTTGCTACCATGATAGAAATAATATTTTTATCCCTAGCCCCGCCACCGACCGTCAGACCTCCCCCACCACCTTGTCAACCCCCTGCGCCACCTCAGAGCCCAAACCCAACCAATATAAGCCCCTCTCTCTCTATTAAAAACCCAAAATCCCTTTTTTTCGACTCTCTATATTAAAAACCCAACCAATAATGTTTTAAAAGGGTATGTTTTTTTTAAAACTGATTTACAAGAAGAAAAGATTTTTAAAAAGGGAAAAGAAAAGATTTTAATAATAAAAAAACTTGATTTTTATTCATAAAAAGAAGTGATTTTTAAATATGTAAACATAGCTAGAAAGATCATATTTTTTATATAGAAGAAAGATCAGATTTTTATAAACGAAAAGACTGAATTTTTTTTATATGAACAGAATAAAAATATAATCTTTATATAGAGAGTAGCGTTTTAAAAATATAATTTTATTTACACGAAGTAGCAAAATAAAAATATGATTTTTATATAATAGAGATAATAAAAATATGATTTTTATAATGAAGTAGTGATAAAAATTTGATTTTTATATGTAAGGCGTAATGATGAAAATGTGAAATTTAATATCAACTGCGTGAAACAGATGACGATGGAACGGACTGAAATCAAAACGGAATCGAAAATGTCCTTTAAAGTATGACGGAGGGGAAACCAAAAGTGAGAACTTCTCACTTTTAATTTATTTCTAATTAAAATATATACTAGGATGCAGACGGTGCTTAGCAGCACCTGACACCCGTCATCCACAAACCATGGACGACTTGTTTGTTTGTTTGATTGTGTTGGTGAAAATTATTTGTGTGATGTTGAATGGAATAAAACATTTTATGGTTAAAAATATAATTTTTAACGGGTATATGAATAAAATAAATATCCATAAACAAATTGGATGGTTTGTTATTTACACACATTTGACTGATATTGATTGGGAAGATAAAATTTACACATCACCCAACTACACAAATAAAATTCATTATTTGTTGATTGAAACCCCACACGGGTATTGGGATGATATATGACATACACTAATCCCAAGAATTAGCAGTATGTTGATCGATTGATTGACAGACTATTATAAGCGTCAAATATTTGTATTTGATGCTTATGCAGTGTAGAATGCACTTTAGATGATGGTTGATTGTTGTTGTATACATATTGTATGAAATCCATATAATCACATTATATGATAATTAACTGTGTTTGATTCCAGTTCATAAAGAATGAATACTTTAAAATAATGAATATTTTAAAATAATATTCAGTCAAAGATCAAAATTTGATTTTGATATCCGATTTGGGATGGACATGAATATATTTAAATATATATAGCCATGCTGATTAGATTAACGCCATTTTGACATGAACGATATTTTTATCGATTTTATAATGAATATTGAAAATGAAGTGATTTCAAAATCTAGTGTTTTGAAAATATTATCATTTATATATCGATGATATGGAATATTCAATTTTGATTAGAAATTGTATATGAAGTTGAAATTGTTTTGAAAATGAATTTAAAACAATTTATAAAATACGTTTTAGAAATATATATATATATATATATATAATGGTCTGAATAGAACGCGTCGCGCCGCGGTAGTTCGCGAATTTCGACCATTGACTTAGAACGAACATTACGGGAGATCCAATCGTTGAATTCTCCTAAAACAAGAACTGTTGGGTTCGTATCGAAAAGAGCTTTCTAAGAATATGGGAGATTTGAAATATAATGGTTGGATTTGGAATTATGTCCAAATCAAATTTGTAAAAGGTGGCTGTAAGTGCAGTTCGATGGCTATTTATGGAAATCGACTGTACATGCCTTGATAAAATTATTAAAAATATCAATAATTTGTGTAAAATCAAAATAAATGATTTGGAAAGAACTAGGATGAAAAATTCCATATTTGAAAAGATAAAAATATATTTTATCGAAATGAACTAGTTATGAACTAGAATTATAATCCAATATTTTTAAATAAATAAATTGGATTTGAAATGGTTTTAATAATAACCAGAATTTCCAATATATGAATTGGAATGGATTTGAATTGAAACTATCCCTGGAATATTTCGATATTGGATTTCGTGATTATACGGATATTGTGGAGGAATTTGGAATATATATATATATCGTTATTCCAATACGATATTTGTTGGTTTCAGAATTTGATATTGAATATAAGCCGATATATTTTCTATTCAGAGCCTTGTATTTAATATCAAATTGGATTTTGGGTTTTTAGTGAATTGTAACTTTAATAATACCGTTCTTAAACACAATGGAGTTAAGAAAATTAGAAACTGACTGGAGATTAGCTAAGTTGAATGGTTTCCTGGGTATTGATCTGATGTTGGTTTCGGCCTTCGGGGTTAACACTTAAGGAATTGTTCTCTTACTAATTTACAGTTAAAGACTGATAGAATGTGAACTGGGTTTGTTCTGAACTGTGTTTAGCGACATTCTTTCTTTAACCCGATTTACAGTGAAATAGGATTTGGAATTTATAAATCTTTTGTTTTGATTTAAAGGAGATTTTCCAAAGTAAAGTTTTCCAATTTAACATATTAAATTGGAATTGAATGGAACTCGATTTGGTAATAATTGAAGTAAGCTTCTGTAGAGGAAGACGGTTAATATATATGGAATTTAAAAGGCCTTGTCGTTATTCCTTTGATATTATCAGTTGGATATGGAAGTTTATATCGATTTGTTTTCCATGAAGATCCCATTGTTAATGGAATGTGGTTTTGGGTTGTCGTGAAAGGTATCTTTAATAATACAATTCTTAGACCCAACGGAGTTAAGAAAATCAGAAACTAACTGGGGATTTGTTAAGTCGAATGGTTTCTTGGGTATTAATCTGATGTTAGTTTCGGCCTTCGGGGTTAATACTTAGGGAATCGTTCACTTGCTTATTTATGGTTAAAGGCTAATGGAATGGAATGCAATTTTGGGTTTATAGTGAACCGTGTTTTAAATGACATTGGTTCTTTAACCCATTTAAAGACAGGATATGATTTCCAAAGTTAAACAATCGTTAATATTGATTTTTGGGAAGATTAAAACCAAGTGGAGTTTTAATGAATCTTTAATTAGATTGAAATGATAGAGAATGGAGTACCACCAGTTTTACTCTAGGCGATAGTTGAATCTTTAATTAGACTTAAACGAGAAATGGTTATTGAATTTACCGATAACACCGTGGTGTTAGATATGAAGTATTACCAGTTTTGCTTTATGGGATGAATAGGTTGGGATTGGGAAATTAAACAAATGATTACTTAGGTAAGGTGCGCTAATCCTGACTAGTTTGGATATGACTTAATATGATTTGGATTGATATCCAAAGGAAGATTAAAGAATAAATTTAAAGAATTTATCTTTGATAAAATTAATGGGAACCTTTCCAAAAGTATAAGAATATTTGAATAAAGGAACATTCTGGATTGGAATGAGGCGTATGTTGTGTTTTTATAGCACTTGTTTATTATATACGCGAGTTATTCAAAAAGACAGGGTTTATCCCATTTTGAATAACTGATTCGACGATATGTCAAGGATGAAGACATCTATTGAAGACCGGAGGTCTTCACATCGTTTGGATGATTACTGATGTCTTGATTGGGCTATACACCCAAGACAAGGTAATAAGTGGTGATCGTCCAGACGTACTTGGAGATCGACCGGATATGCGAGGGCCTCTCCCCTGTATTGGACATATGGGGGAGGAATAAGGTGCCTCCGGTTTCGTTCGGACCCATAACGAACTTGTAAATGGATGTGTGTCTAACATCGGATTTCATTCTGTGTGATTGATAGACATTGGTTGCATAGCGTGAGTTGCCTGTGTGGCATGCTGAGATGCAAATGATCAAGGCTTCTGTTGAAAAGCAGAGTCTTGTGGATGATGATCAAAGCACGGCTTTAATATAGCATAGCTTTTTGTAGCGTTGATTCGCGATCCTCACACCCCGGTGTGAACCAGAAACGGGAGAGGAACTTAGGGAGGGCATGCGTTTCCTTCTAGCTACGAGTGGTGTCAGCGTTTTACTAGCCCTGACATTTTACTTATGTGGATGATGGATTGCGAGGCGCCTCGGTTATATCGGTCGTTCTGGGGCCGATAGTTTGGTTGGGATATGACCAGTTTACGCCCCATAAGGCGGGGAAACGCATTGTTCAGGCATTTTAATCCACTCTGTGTAGACCGGCCCTGATGATCCAAGGAACGATGCGATCTATTCCTAAGGCTCGGGCTAGAGAGTCTCAAAGCAGTACGGACGATCCCTTGCCTTGGTTCACAGATGGAAATCCAACTTCCAATAGGTGACATTTGCGGTTTTGATTGTAGAGCCTAGTATTGGAGACGTGATATATGGTACCCATGTCGCCTAGGATTGATACGTTTATATTTGAGTTTGTTTATACACTATGCACTTATAATAGTATCAAATGATTTGTTTTAACATACCAAGCATGTTTGGCTATTATAAGGGAAAACCCTATCCTTCGGCTTGTGTTGCATTGCGTGATGGGACTTGGGTCTTATAATATCCTTATTTTTCCAAAAAGCATTGCGCTGTTTTGTTATACGCACTGGTATTCTTGGGAGGAAACCCATTTCGTGTTATACGGCGTGGTCCCTTGATATATATGATTTAAAATAAATTTTTAAATGACTGTTTTAGTTCTCACACCAGTCACATGACTGACCTGGAGTTTATTTTTTTAACCTAAACTCTGGATGCCCCTATTTTCCACATAGGGAGCTAGTAGTTTTGGTTTTGCAGATTTATATTCACAGGATCCTGGTTTACAGCTGGAATGATATTCGAAAGCATTGTATCCGTATATTCCTTTCTGTTGTGTTTTCTATTATTTTC
Organism: Allium sativum; assembly: GCA_030737875.1. NCBI lineage: Eukaryota > Viridiplantae > Streptophyta > Magnoliopsida > Asparagales > Amaryllidaceae > Allium > Allium sativum. The sequence continues at coordinate 20,496,924 of JASFAX010000025.1, forward strand.
CGCTGCATTGTAACTTGTAAATCTCTGATATTTAGTAAATGTGTAATATATATTCATACTCTGTATATTCTTGTATTCTGATGAAATTGTTGAAATAAGCAATGAAATGTTCTTCTGTTTGTGTTCTAATTCGTCATGTTCTCAAAGTCAATCCAAACTTTCCTTCACGGGGAAGTTTGGGTTGCTTCATTTGGTATCAGAGCTTTGGTTTACAGAGCTCGGAGAACAAGACACGTTAGAAACAAACAAGAGAATTCATTAGAGATTGAATTAGTAATATCCAATGAGAATGACTCGTTAGAGATAGGATCGGTGATATCATAGAACGAGTGTGAAGAGTATATTTTTCACATAAAAATGAAAATGAATTTTGTTTTGAAAATCTAAACCATATTATACATATTTGAATATTTATTTTATATTGATTTGGACAATCAAGTATACAAAGATTTTAATATACGTCTGATCCATGTGTATTTGAAGCCTCGAATATACTAGATAGATATAGAATCACACTCTGGTCGCCCGGGGATGATACTAGTAATTGTGATCACATCAACAGTATTTATGCTCGAGTTTCGAAAGCGGGATATCTATATGATTCCAATTGATTGGTGTGAGGTGTAATACCCCACATCCGTTAGTGTCACTCACAAAGGGAATGCACTAAGTTCTGTGGAGCATTTAAGGTAAAGTTGCAGATAAATTACAAGACAGACAAAATTAAAACAGCGGAAAATAAAACTTTAATTTATTAATAAAATAGTTTGTACAACAATTGCTTTCCAATACCAGAGTATCATCTGTCTTACAAAATAAAGAAGCATAAAATAACATTTATATTCCCCAATGTAGCATAAGCTAGCCATAGCAGCAGAAAAGAGAGTCTGAAGCGATATATCCAAGAGTCTTTAAGCTTGGAAAGAGTAACAGTCCATACTAAGCAGAGCTATTCCCTCCCTGACTACCTAGGGAGGGGAGAAACAGAAGAAAAGAAGACGAAAGAAAAACAGAGTCAGACATAAAGCCTGAGTAAGTCTAGTGGCTTTTAGCATGTGAACAAGATAAAGTTCATGACAAGAGTAAACTGGAAAAATGGGACAGTACCAGAATAACAGAATAATATAAACCAAAGCAAGATAGTTTAAACCGAATATACTATCACACCCCATTCTATATCTCTGCACCACCTAACTAGTAATCTGTATAAAGATGATAACGTGATCCCAATCACTGTAATTGCGGTTGCCTTTAGGTGTACATCTATTATTTATTACCTAGATCTAATCTAGGGTTTTCTTATCGAGCGCTTCCTAGATTCAACTAGGGTTTATGCGACTTATCTAATACTTCTCGGATTCAGGATTTATGCCACCTAGGTCCAACTAGGGATTATGCTACCTGTCGAACGATGTCCTTAGTCTAGGACACGCTACCTAGAGTGGTATATGTTCCTAGACTTTCCCCACGTATGTGTCGCGAATCGTTTATCGCTGTCTAGATGCACATGTCCTGAAATGTGCGACCCGAGTCCCGTGGCAGGGCTATTCTAGAAACACGGAACTCGGTCAGGAGCTTTCAGATATCTGCCGATGCAGATGCTAAGGTCTGTTTTTTCAGTGGCTATGGTCCCACCTGACCCCTCCCTCAACTAATGAAAGGTAATCCAAGAAAATCAAGCACGAGAACTATACTCCTGCCACCTATGCCCCACTTTCCTATTGGCCAGCCTCACCCATAACTAGATAGCAAGTATATGGTCTGTTGGGAGTTCTCTACCTTTCCGCATGCGTATCTTGACTGACTCAAGATGGTAGGTAGATGATGGGTCGCTATCACAGGGCCATTTGTCCCGCCGAATCACGCTGGTCCATCCTAGTCTTTAGGTTGCCTTATATTGTAACCAAGGCATAACCTTGGTTCTTCTAACGCAGACCTTAACCTCTGTGAGCCCAAGCGGATCATCTGCATTCTCACAGAGGGATACCAAGGGTACCCTCACGTCCCCCCGAAGCCTCAGGCTTCGTAACCCAATTCGTTGGAGCCTTCTTTAAGATCAGATGGACGTTCGCTCCTCCTCGTGTTATACTAAGAATTACTACTTAGTTTTCCTAACTAAGGTTTACCACTTAGTTTCCTGAATCGTTGTTTTCTTAACTAAGGTTTACTACTTATCCCTCTTCCTTGTCAAGTTGGATTGGTTAAGTGTCATTAGTCAATTCAAGTTAGTTTAACACATTCCTTTGTCATATTAAACTAGCTAAGTGTTATCAGTAGTTCATGTTGACTTAACCCTATCACAAACCAAGTTATATTGGTTAAGTATTTCTTATTACTTAACCCTACCCATTCATCTTGTATTGGTTAAGTGTCCCTTTTAACCTAACCTTGCCCATCTGTTTTAACTAACATGTTATAACGGTTAAGTGTTCCCTTAGTTAACTTAACCCTAACATCTGTTTAATTAACATGTCCTAATGGTTAAGTGTTGTCCCTTCATGTTTCAACTTAACCTTGTTCAATTTATCACACTATGATGGTTAAGTGTTCTAAGTTTACTTAACCCTACCCTCTAGTCAAGCTAGCATATTAAATTGGCTAAGTGTATTTACATAACCTTACCCACTTATCTAGCTAACGTGTTATAATGGTTAAGTATTCTAAATTTACTTAACCTCACCCACTTATCTAATTATCAGGTTATAACGGTTAAGTGTCCTGAATTTACTTAACCTCACCCTCTAGTCTAGTTAATATGTTAAATTGGTTAAGTGTATTAACTTTACTTAACCTCACCTTCTAGTCTAGTTAATATGTTAAATTGGTTAAGTGTATTAACTTTACTTAACCACACCATCTAGTCTAGTTAACATGTTAAATTGGCTAAGTGTTTTCTTAGTTACTTAACCCCTACGAGTCTTGTCTTGTTAACATGTTAAGTTGGTTAAGTGTTTTAGTTAACTTAACCCTACCAATCCTAACTTAGCTTTAATTGTCTTATTAAAGCACCAACCACTCACATTAGACATGTAATGTTGTGGTTGCTTGTATGCCGGTCGGTTCCGGGCAGTCTTACGCCACAACTCAGTCTAACCTTGGGTCTTTATTGGGCTCAATGCCTTAACCTCTCACATTGGATAGGTATTGTTGTGATTACTGGACAGTCGGGCGGGTCCGGGCAGGTTTACATCACAACTCAATCTAACCTCGGGTTAAGCATATTCGTATTGTCTAAATTTACATTTTAATTATGCAAATTATTCAAATTCAAGTTACTGCCAAATTTGTCTCCAATCAATCTCATTAGTTTAGGTATATAATTAATACCATTTTATGCCATAAATCACTTATGTGATTTTTAACCAATTTATGTCAAGTTTCCTATAATTACCAATTTTACCCAACGTTACCCAATCTAAATATTAGACTAACAATCTAAGCCTAATTTTCCGTCCACATGATTTTGACATATAATATTAGGCTAAAACCTAAGCCTAATTTAGCATACACAAAAATTGGCATAAAAATAATTCATTAACATAAACATGTCATAGGTGTAAACTTGCAAAATAATCGACATGAATATCATAACATTGCATAACATGCCACAGACTTGCATATAAATATTGGACCTAGTTAAACATGTGTCACATGAATCATATAGTTTTAGCCTAACATAAAGGTATAACATAGTATAACCTAATAGGTGTCATATGAATCCACTAAAACATGGTATAACATGTTAATGAATAGGTATAGGCATAACCTCAAACATAAAACTGGCGTAAGGCAAAACTATGTGTATAACTTTGACAACCACTTAAGGGTGTGAACTTGCAACACATATGTATAAACATAAATCTAGCAATAAACTTTCATATGAATCCTAAACGAATCTTGACATGGATCCGATTATAAGTTCTCACTTGCATAAAAACACATGAATATAGATTTATTCTAGTCATGTAGGCACAATTGGTTTAAACATATATACATAGAGCCAACATGAATGATATAAATATTTGTGTAAATCTAACTTGCAACCTATAACTTGCATAAACATATATTTAGATCTAACTGTATACATACAATTCGCATAAGGTGTTGATTGTTTAATTCACAATACATAAAAGATTCAATCACCACAATCATTCAAATTATCACAAATAACAAATATAAAACAACATCGTTAATACTGATATAATTCTATATTACAATTTACAACAAATCATGTCTTAATCGCATTCCAATCTAAAGAGCCACTATACTTACAACGCAAGACGGTCTTGTTTTTCCGAAATCTGAGGTTCTGAAATTGAGATGGTTCCTTTGGGTAGACGTTGTTTTGATTCTTAGTTTTGAATTAGATTTGTTCTAGCTTGGTTTGTCTTTAAGCTTTAGGCGGCAGCCATTCCAAGCTATCTTACAGCAGCATGACAACTCCAAGTTTAATTGTGTGAATTAGGTTAAGAGCTAGGTTGTATATATAAAATTTTAGGATTAATTTAGCCATTTGATTAACCCTAGAAATGACCACAACCGTTCTGTCAAGATAGAATTATCCTATTGACTCAGCAATGAGTCAGAAATGACTCAGCATTGACTCAGCATATTAAATGTTCATTTTTTTTCATAAATGACACATTGGTTCTTTCCTAACATATCATAACCAAAAGGACATTTTTTTTATTTAAAAAAACATTAGCTAAATGAACATTTCTTAACTAAAATATCAATTTAATCTGAATAAACATTTTTAATCTAAATATACATTTCTTAACGAAATGTTATTCTAATGTTAACATAACAAAAGTGATATTCTGATGTTCATCTTTTCTTTCTATTATTTATTGTCAATCAATTCAAACATAAATACGTATTTAATAGATACATTTTCCCCTTACCATTTACATTAATTACCCATATATAAATATATATATATATATGAATAAATCTTTTCTTACTTTTAATTTGTCATAAATCCAATTGGGGAAGGCCATTTAAAAAAAACATTCCTTGACAACAAAAAATGCGCAACGTACGCTACATGATGCGTGCATGTCATATATATATATATATATATATATATGCGTATATATATATATATATATATATATATTCATCATTTTTTTCTTTTTATCTATCTTCCCAATTACCCATTTTCACACTAAACCACTTTTTGAACTGCGTTCACACTAGGCTATTTTAATCCATTCCCTAAAACAAAAAATAGGGCGCTGGCGGGGATCGAAATCTGTACCTCTTGTATGCAAGTCATGTGTTCCAACCAAATAAGCTACTAAGTCTTTTGCTTACAAAAGTTAGAACAATGCTAAACATTATTATTTTCTCATTCCTCTTTTTCATGTTTTGCTGCAATATTTAATTTAAGGATATCTTTTTCATACGGAGTCCAATTTAAGCAAACTCGGACTTTATCTCAAGCAGAATTTCGAGACGAACGCAATGGCATAACCCGTTTCCCTTAATTCTTCTTCTAAAATTTAATTATACTTTAATTTGTGAAACTTAATGTTATAGAATTACGGGGTGTTACATTGTCCCCTTCTTAAAAGGATTTCGTCCCCGAAATTTTCAAGTTAGGAAGAATGTGTCCTACCATCCAATCACCCATATACTCAACCGTTCAATCACAAGCATTCATTGTCCTTAAAAATATTTCTAAATGCTTTCATATTTATATGCATAGTGTGTGTATATGTCTTTATCTAATGCAAAATCAGGCGGTCTACTAATTCAGTCAACCTCCTTAATGTGAATTATGTCAGTGCCATGCGTCCAATCATGTATGCAATCCTAATGATACATATCATTTCTATATGAGTGCACAACCATTCACTCAATTAACATCCATATGATAACACATTGAGTTCAATTTGTAAACAAATACATATATGCGAATGCAATATGAAAGTGACTGAGTTGTTCTAGCGCCTATGGTGTGTATATGCATTCACGAGCAACCACTTGCAACCATTAATCATAACATGTTTCAAATACATGTTTACATCCATTGGCTTCTACCTAAGGATCGATGATACGTCCTAGACGATATACCTTAAAAGCAAGAAAGTATGCATAAAATTCCTAGAAAAAGAGATCAGGGATATACCCTTAATAAAAAAGGGTATGATGCTCGTGTCTAGTCTCCAGTCTTATATGTCGCACCTTCTTGAGCTTCACTATATGGTACCTTATCTAATTTAACTTCATGATTGCGAAGCTTCTTCACCTCCATTTCCAAGATAAATAGATGTTAACCTTGGTACTAGTGTATATACTAAGATGATTAGAGATCTCTCCTCTACTTAGCTTAACCATCATGTTACAAATCTGAGGGTCTAAAGCTAAAGGTTGCTATGTACTTTTTACCTCTCTTAAGGTCAGTCTTTCTTCCTACCTAGGGCACCTGCCACAATTATTCATCTTCCACCTTTACCATCCTTGTGTAACATGTTTACAGTTCTCTCTAAAGCTACCTCTATCGCACAAAGAACCCTACAAAGGTTGGAAGAAAATTTGCCGCAGGTGGAACTACCGCGACTATAGATGGAAGTCGGGCACTGCTTCGCCCTTCAATAGGTATCGTAGTCTTATCAAGCTTACGGAACCATGCTGCGATGAGGTTACCTCCCAGAAAGCCAGGAGCCCCGAAGACTCAAGAAAGAAGGGGACAAGAATTCAAAGAGAGAATCAGAAGATAGTGTGTATGGCTTTGGGGAATATGCCTTTAAACCAAATCTTTTCTTTTGAAAATGCTTCTTTTTTTTAAACCGTTTGAAAATAATTTTTCAAATCTTTTATCTGATCCGGTAACCTTCAGCTCTGATACCACATGTAACACCCCACATCCGTTAGTGTCACTCACAAAGGGAATGCACTAAGTTCTGTGGAGCATTTAAGGTAAAAGATGCAGATAAATTACAAGACAGACAAAAATAAAATAGCGGAAAATAAAACTTTACTTTATTAATAATATAGTTTGTACAACAATTGCTTTCCAATACCAGAGTATCATCTGTCTTACAAAATAAAGAAGCATAAAATAACATTTATATTCCCTAATGTAGCATAAACCAGCCATAGCAGCAGAAAAGAGAGTCTGAAGTGATATATCCAAGAGTCTTTAAGCTTGGAAAGAGTAACAGTCCATACTAAGCAAAGCTATTCCCTCCCGGACTACCTTGGGGGGAGGGGGGGAAGGAAGAAAAGAAGACGAAAGAAAAACAGAGTCAGACATAAAGCCTGAGTAAGTCTAGTGGCTTTTAGCATGTGAACAAGATAAAGTTCATGACAGGAGTAAACTAGAAAAATGGGACAGTACCAGAATAACGGACTAATATAAACCAAAGCAAGATAGTTTAAACCGAATATATTATCACACCCCATTCTATATCTCTGCACCACCTAACTAGTATCCCAACTAGTAATATGTATAAAGATGATAACGTGATCCCAATCCCTGTAATTGCGGTTGCCTTTAGGTGTTTATCTATTATTTATTACCTAGATCTAATTTAGGGTTTTCTTATCAAGCGCTTCCTAGATTCAACTAGGGTTTATGTGACTTATCTAATAATTCTCGGATTCAGGATTTATGCCACCTAAGTCCAACTAGGGATTATGCAACCTGTCGAACGATGCCCCTAGTCTAGGACACAATACCTAGAGTGGTATATGTTCCTAGACTTTCCCCCCGTATGTGTCGCGAATCGTTTATCGCTATCTAGACGCACATGTCCTGAAATGTGCGACCCGAGTCCCGTGGCATGGCTCTTCTAGAAATACGGAACTCGGTCGAGAGCTTTCAGATATCTGCCGATGTAGATGCTAAGGTCTGTTTTTCCAGTGGCTATGGTCACACATGACCCCTCCCTCAACTAATGAAAGGCAATCCAAGAAAATCAAGCACGAGAACTATACTACGGCCACCTATGCCCCACTTTCCTATTGGCCAGCCTCACCCATAACTAGATAGCAAGTATATGGTCTGTTGGGAGTTCTCTACCTTTCCGCATGCGTATCTCGACTGACTCAAGATGGTAGGTAGACGACGGGTCGCTATCACAAGGCCATTTGTCCCAACGAATCACGTTGGTCCATCCTTGTCTTTAGGTTGCCTTATATTGCAACCAAGGCATACCCTTGGTTCTTCTAACGCAGATCTTAACCTCTGTGAGCCCAGGCGGATCATCCGCATTCTCACAGAGGGATACCAAGGGTACCCTCACGTCCCCCTGAAGCCTCGGGCTTCGTAACCCAATTCGTTGGAGCCTTCTTTAAGATCAGATGGACGTTCGCTCCTCCTCGTGTTATACTCAGAATTACTACTTAGTTTTCCTAACTAAGGTTTACCACTTAGTTTCCTGAATCGTTGTTTTCTTAACTAAGGTTTACTACTTAGCCCTCTTTCTCGTCAAGTTAGATTGGTTAAGTGTCATTAGTCAATTCAAGTTAGCTTAACCCATTCCTTTTTCATATTAAATTGGCTAAGTGTTATTAGTAGTTCATGTTGACTTAACCCTATCACAAACCAAGTTATATTGGATAATTATTTCTTATTACTTAACCCTACCCATTCATCTTGTATTGGTTAAGTGTCCCTTTTAACCTAACCTTGCCCATCTGTTTTAACAAATATATTATAACTGTTAAGTGTTCCCTTAGTTAACTTAACCCTAAAATTTGTTTAATTAACATGTCCTAATGGTTAAGTATTGTCCCTTCATGTTTCAACTTAACCCTGTTCAATTTATCACACAATGATGGTTAAGTGTTCTAAGTTTACTTAACCCTACCCTCTAGTCCAGCTAACATATTAAATTGGCTAAGTGTATTTACTAAACCTTACTCACTTATCTAGCTAACGTGTTATAATGGTTAAGTATTCTAAATTTACTTAACCTCACCCACTTATCTAATTATCAGGTTATAACGGTTAAGTGTCCTGAATTTACTTAACCTCACCCTCTAGTCTAGTTAATATGTTAAATTGGTTAAGTGTATTAACTTTACTTAACCTCACCTTCTAGTCTATTTAATATGTTAAATTGGTTAAGTGTATTAACTTTACTTAACCTCACCATCTATTCTAGTTAACATGTTAAGTTGGCTAAGTGTTTTCTTAGTTACTTAACCCCTACAAGTCTTGTCTTGTTAACATGTTAAGTTGGTTAAGTGTTTTAGTTAACTTAACCCTACCAATCCTAACTTAGCTTTAATTGTCTTATTAAAGCACCAACCACTCACATTAGACAGGTATTGTTGTGGTTGCCTGTATGCCGGTCGGTTCCGGGCAGTCTTACGCCACAACTCAGTCTAACCTCGGGTCTTTATTGGTCTCAATGCCTTAACCTCTCACATTGGATAGGTATTGTTGTGATTAATGGACAACCGGGCGGGTCCGGGCAGGTTTACATCACAACTCAATCCAACCTCGGGTTAAGCATATTCGTATTGTCTAAATTTACATTTTAATTATGTAAATTATTCAAATTCAAGTTACTGCCAAAATTTTCTCCAATCAATCTCACTAGTTTAGGTATATAATTAATACCATTTTATTCCATAAATCACTTATGTGATTTTTAACCAATTTATGTCAAGTTTCCTATAATTAACAATTTTACCCAACGTTACCCCGTCTAAATATCAGACTAACAATCTTAGCCTAATTTTCCGTCCGCATGATTTTGACATATAATATTAGGCTAAAAACTTAGCCTAATTTAGCGTACACCAAAATTGGCATAAAAATAATTCATTAACATAATCATGTCATAGGTGTAAACTTGCAAAATAATCGACATGAATATCATAACATTGCATAACATGCCACAAACTTGCATATAAATATTGGACCTAGTTAAATAGGTGTCACATGAATCATATAGTTTTAGCCTAACATAAAGGTATAACATAGTATAACCTAATAGGTGTCATATAAATCCACTAAAACATGGTATAACATATTAATGCATAGGTCTAGGCATAACCTCAAACATAAAACTGACGTAAGACAAAACTATATGTATAAATTAGACAACCACTTAAGGGTGTGAACTTGCAACACATATGTATAAACATAGATCTAACAATAAACTTTCATATGAATCCTAAACAGATCTTGACATGGATCCGATTATAAGTTCTCACTTGCATAAAAACATGTGAATATGGATTTATTCTAGTCATGTAGGCACAATTGGTTTAAACATATAAACATAGAGCCTACATGAATGATATAAATATTTGTGTAAATCTAACTTGCAACCTATAACTTGCATAAACATATATTTAGATCTAACTGTATACATACAATTCGCATAAGGTGTTGATTGTTTAATTCACAATACATAAAAGATTCAATCACCACAATCATTCAAATTATCACAAATAACAAATATAAAACAACATCGTTAATACTGATATAATTCCATATTACAATTTACAACAAATCATGTCTTAATCGCATTCCCATCTAAAGGGACACTATACTTACAACGCAAGATGGTCTTTTTTTCTGAGATCTGAGGTTCTGAAATTGAGATGCGTTCCTTTGGGTAGACGTTGTTTTGATTCTTAGTTTTGAATTAGATTTGTTCTAGCTTTGTTTGTCTTTAAGCTTTAGGCGGCGGCCATTCCAAGCTATCTTACAACAGTGTGATGGCTCCAAGTTTAATTGTGTGAATTAGGTTAAGAGCTAGGTTGTATATATAGAATTTTAGGATTAATTTAGGCCTTTTGATTAACCCTAGAAATGACCACAACCATTCACTCAAGATAGAATTATCCTATTGACTCAGCAATGAGACGGAAATGACTCAGCATATTAAATGTTCATTTTTTTTCATAAATGACACATTGGTTCTTTCCTAACATATCATAACCAAAAGGACATTTTTTTTATTTAAAACAAAACATTAGCTAAATGAACATTTCTTAATTGAAATATCAGTTTAATCTGAATAAACATTTTTAATCTAAATATACATTTCTTAACGAAATGTTATTCTAATGTTAACATAACAAAAGTGATATTCTAATGTTCACTTTTTCTTTTTGTTATTTATTGTCAATCAATTCAAACGTAAAAACATATTTAGTAGATACATTTTTCCTTTACTGCTTACATTAATTACCCATATATAAATATATATATATATATGAATAAATCTTTTCTTACTTTTAATTTGTCATAAATCCAATTGGGGAAGGCCATTTAAAAAAAACAATACTTGACAACCAAAAATGCGCAACGTACGTTACATGATGCGTACACGTCATATATACATATATATGCATATATATATATATATATTATATATATTCATCATTTTTTTTCTTTTTATCTATCTTCCCAATTACCCATTTTCACACTAAACCACTTTTTGAACTGCGTTCACACTAGGCTATTTTCAGCCATTCCCCTAAAACAAAAAAATAGGGCGCTGGCGGGGATCGAACTCTGCACCTCTTGTATGCAAGTCATGTGTTCCAACCAAATAAGCTGCTAAGTCTTTTGCTTACAAAAGTTAGAACAATGCTAAACATTATTCTTTTCTCATTCCTTTTTTTTCATGTTTTGCTGCGATATTTAATTTAAGGATATCTTTTTCATACGGAGTCCAATTTACGCAAACTCGGACTCTATCTCAAGCGGAATTTCGAGATGAACGCAATGGAATAACTCGTTTCCCTTAATTCTTCTTCTAAAATTTAATTATACTTTAATTTTTGAAACTTAATGTTATAGAATTACGGGGTGTTACGTGAGGACCAAAACTAGATAGGGTTTCTTGTTGTGAATTTGCATCAAAAACATGATTTTTTGTATATGTATCAAAATTATGAATTTGAAATGTTAATTCACTAATTGATCGATTGTTGTGTTGTATGATTATTTGTTATCTAATAAAATCATTATGTGAAAGAATGGTACATACAACCAAACTGAACCAAATATTGAACTATATTGAAAATTTATCGCATTTGCATACATGTACATGCATATATATTGAACAAGTCATAGCAAGGAGGCTAGAGCAGAGGAATAAAATTGTTTGCCTGACAAATAGGTACATGTTTGTTGTATTTCTTGTGGTTTTTGATGATTTTATGAGCCAGTTGGCTAGCCGCTTGCCTGTTTCTTTTTCTTTTTGATTGGAGAGGCCTGTGTGGAGGTTTGGGGATTTTCCCAGTTCTCCCGTACAAAGGAGGTTATGGCGAAATTTTTCGAAAATTTATGGCGTTAGCCAATTTTTTTGAAAAATTTGAAAAGTTCATAGAAACTGAAAAGTTGAAGAACTTAAGCCATAATGAAAATAATGAAAGTTGAGTTGTTTAGTTAAACAACTTTCAACTTCGTTCCTTTTCGGGGACGAAAAGATTTTAAGGAGGGGAGATTGTAACAACCTGGAAAATCAAAACCAATTTAAAATTTTTATTTTGGCAATTTTGATGAATTTTGAATATTTAAATTGATTCATTTTAAATAATAATGACGAGAAATTTATTTTGAATAGAATTAGAATCTATAATTTTATTTGAATTGAAGTTAGAATATAAATATTTATTTTAATTATAAAAGGAATTGGAAATGGCGTGGTATTTTGAAAATTCAATTTCAAATTTGAAATGAATTTACAAGATTCAAAATAAACCAGATTTTAGTCAAATAAAAAATATTTGAATCTATTTGAAAATATCTTTCCAAAGAATCCGAAAAATCAAAATTTCATAGCGGGAATAAAAGGTTATGTCCAGTTGAAAATTCAAAATAGTCGCTTTGGAATTTTGGCCCTAAAAAACAGCCATTTTGCAAACGACCTCCGTTTTCGAGAAACCATTTTTGTTGGATCCGTGATATCAAATTATTACTAGATTCAAATTTCCATAATTTTTGAAATCAGTATGTGAGCGTGGCGAAGGAAAACGTGTTTTGTCAGTTTTAGTCAATTTGGATCGACCAGAAAATGGCCATTTTTCAAATGGTCTCCAAATTTGACAAAATTAGTTTAGTTAGGACCATATCGTTAAAACATAGGCAGATTTATTTATTTTTGGAATTTTTGGAGTCCGTATGTGACCCCTGTTAATTGAAATGTACTTTTAAAATTGAATATATAGATTTATATTTTAAGTTTAGCGGTAACTGATCATAACAACCGAACTGGCTTATGGGACATATCCCATTGCGTTTGGAATAGGGGAATTTAGCTAGGGGCGATAGTCGTTGGGTTCGGATTGGAGCTCGAAATTAAAAGTCAACTCTAGGTGAAATTAAATAATATAATTTAATTTATATAAAAATCCCTTTACTTCCTCCCTTTGCCAGATCGAGTCTTTCAATATATATATATATATATCAAAATAACCACATTCGCGATCCATGTCAAGCCACCGCCCGTCGCAGTCGCGACCTCCCCCCATCCACCCCAGCGCCACCTCAGGGCGCCACCTCCTCCCCATCGCCCTCTCCTCCTCTCCACCACTACCCAATTCGAAGAAAACCCCAAATTTGCCCGCCCAACAAACCCTAGCCCTGCACCGATCGTCAGACCTCCCCTACCACCTCGTCAATCTCCTATGCCACCTTAGAGACCAAACCCGACCAATGTAAGCCCCTCTCTCTCCATTAAAAACCCAAAACCCCCTTTTTCGTCGCTCCCCGTTGCTTGAAGTAGCAGAGCCGCCGCCACTGCCTAGGGCCGCCGCAGGCCACCAACGCTGCGCCGATGACCAGAGAACCCCCTTCTTCTTCGATCGATGTTGATGGGAATGGTAAGTTTTTTTAATATAAAGTTATTTTTAAATTAGTTTTTATATACACACCTAGCATCATTTTAAAAAGTAAAACTGATTTAAAAGTGTATGTTTTTTTAAAACTGATTTACAAGAAGAATAGATTTTTAAAAAGGGAAAAGAAAAGATTTTTAATCATTAAAAAACTTCATTTTTGTTCATAAAAAGAAGTGATTTTTAAATATGTAAACCTCGCTAAAAAGATCAGATTTTTATATAGAAGAAAGATCAGACTTTTATGTAGAAGAAAGATCGGATTTTTATATAGAAGAAAGATCGGATTTTTATAAACAAAAAGATTGAATTTTTATTATATGAATAGAATAAAAATATAATCTTTATATAGAGAGTAGCGTTTTAAAAATATAATTTTATTTATATGATGTAGCAAAATAAAAATATGATTTTTATATAATAGAGATAATAAAAATATGATTTTTATAATGAAATAGTGATAAAAATTCGATTTTTATATGTAAGGCGTAATGATAAAAATGTGATTTTTAATATCAACTACGTGAAGCAGATGAAGATGGAACGGGCTGAAATCAAAATGGAATCGAAACCGTAATTTAAAGAATGACGGAGGGGAAACCAAAAGTGAGAACTTCTCACTTTTAATTTATTTCTAATTAAAATATATATTAGGATGCAGACGGTGCTTAGCAGCACCCGACACCCGTCGCCCACAGATCATGGACGACTTGTTTGTTTGTTTGATTGTGTTGTGAAAATTGATTGTGTGATGTGGAATGGAATAAAATATTTTATAGTTAAAAATATAATTTTTAACGTGTATATGAATAAAATAAATATCCATAAACAAATCGGACGATTTGTTTGTGTACACACATTTAACTAATATTGATTGGGACGATAAATTTTACACATCGCCCAACTGCACAAATAAAATTCATTATTTGTTGATTGAAACCCCAGAAGGGTATTGGGATGATATATGACATACACTAATCCCAAGAATTAGCTGTAAGTCGATCGATTGATTGACAGACTGTTATAAGCATCAAATATTTGTATTTGATGCTTATGCAGTGTTGTTGTTGTATACATGTTATATGAAATCCATATAATCATATTATATGGTAATTGACTGTGTCTGATTCAAGTTTAGAAAGAATGAATATTTTAAAATAACGAATATCTTAAAATAATTAATATTTTAAAATAATATTCAGTCAATGATCAAAATTTGATATTGATGTCCGATTTGGGACGGACACGAATATATTTAAATATATATAGTCGTGTTGATTAGATTAACGCCATTTTAACGTGAACGATATTTATATCGATTTTATAATGAATATTTAAAATGAAGTGATTTCAAAATCTAATGTTTTGAGAATATTATCAATTATATATCGATGATATGGAATATTCAATTTTGATTAAAAATTGAATATGAAGTTGAAATTGTTTTGAAAACGAGATTAAAATGATTTATAATATACCATTTAAATGGAAATCGATGATATATATATATAATATATAATGGCCTGAATAGAACGCGCAACGCCGCGACAGTTCACGAATTTTGACCATTGACTTCGAAGGGACATAATGGGAGATCCGACCGTCGGATTCTCCTAAAACTAGAACTGTTGGGTTCGTATCGAATAGAGCTTTCTAATGAATATGGGAGATTTGAAATCTATTGGTTGGATTTGGAATTATGTCCAAATCAAATTTGTAAATGGTGGTTGCAAGTGTAGTTCGATGGCCGTTTATGGAAATCAACTGTACAGGCCTTAATAAAATTATTAAAAATATCAATAATTTGTGTAAAATCAAAATAAATGATTTGGAAAGAATTAGGATGAAAAATTCCATATTTGAAAAGATAAAAATATATTTTATCGAAATGAACTAGAATTACAATCCAATATTTTTAAATAAATAAATTGGATTTGAAATGGTTTTAAAAATAACCAGAATTTCCAATATATGAGTTGGAATGGGTTTGAATCGAAATTATCCTCGGAATATTTCGATATTGGATTTCATGATTATACGGATATTGTGGAGGAATTTGGAAGATATATATATCGTTATTCCAATACGATATTTGTTGGTTTCAGAATTTGATACAGAATATAAGCCGATATGCTTTCTATTCAGATCCTTGTATTTAATATCAAATTGGATTTTTGGATTTTTGTGAATTGTATCTTTAATAATACTGTTCTTAAACCCAATGGAGTTAAGAAAATTAGAAACTGACTGGAGATTAGCTAAGTTGAATGGTTTCCTCGGTATTGATCTGATATTGGTTTCGGCCTTCAGGGTTAACACTTAGGGAATTGTTCTCTTACTAATTTACGGTTAAAGACTGATGGAATATGAATTGGGCTTGTTATGAACTGTGTTTAGCAACATTCTTTCTTTATCCCGGTTTACAGTGAAATGTGATTTGGAATTTATAAATGTTTTGTTAAGATTTAAAGGAGATTTTCCAAAGTAAAGTTTTCCAATTTAACATATTAAATTGGAATTGAATGGAATTCGATTTGGTAATAATCGAAGTATGCTTCTTTAGAGGAAGACAGTTAATATATATGGAATTTAAAAGGCCTTGTCATTATTCCATTGATATTATCGGTTGGATATGGACGTTTATATCGATTATATATATATCGATTTGTTTTCCATAAAGATTCCATTGTTAATAGAATGTTGTTTTGGGTTGTCGTGAATTGTATCTTTAACAATATTGTTCTTAGACCCAACGGAGTTAAGAAAATCAGAAATTAACTGGGGATTAGCTAAGTTGAATGGTTTCCTGGGTATTGATCTGATGTTGGTTTCGGCCTTCGGGGTTTATACTTAGGGAATTGTTCACTTGCTAATTTACGGTTAAAGGCTGATGGAATGGAATGTGATTTTGGGTTTATAGTGAACCATGTTTTAAATGACATTGGTTCTTTAACCCAGTAAAAGACAGGATATGATTTCCCTAGTTAAACAATCGTTAATATTGGATTTTGGGAAGATTAAAACCAAGTGGAGTTTTAATGAATCTTTAATTAGATTGAAATAATCGAGAATGGAGTACCACCAGTTTTACTCCAGGCGATAGTTAAATCTTTAATTAAATTTGAACATGAAATGGTAATTGAATTTACCGATAACACCGTGGTGTTAGATATGAAGTATTACCAGTTTTGCTTTATGGGACGAATAGGTTTGGATTGGGAAATTAAACAAATGATTACTTCGGTAAGGTGCGCTAATCTTGACTAGTTTGGAAATACCTTAATATGATTTGGGTTGATATCCAAAGGAAGATTAAAGAATAAATTTAAAGAATTTATCTTTGATAAAATAATGGGAACCTTTCCCAAAGTATAAGAATATTTTAATAAAGGAATATTCTGGATTGGAATGAGGCATATGTTGTGTTTTTATAGTACTTGTTTATTATATAAGCGAGTCATTTAGAAAGACCGGGTTATCCCATTCGGAATAACTGATTCGACAATATGTCGAGGATGAAGACGGTGGTTGAAGATCAGAGGTCTTCACATCGTTTGGATGATTACTAATGTCTTGATTGGGCTGTACACCCAAGACACGGTAATAAGTGGTGATCGTCTAGATGTACTTGGAGATCGACCGGATATGCGAGGGCCAGTCCCCTGTATTGGACATATGGGGGAGGAAAATGGTGCCTCAAGTTTTGTTCAGACCCAGAACGAACTTGTAAATGGATGTGTGTCTGACATCGGATTTCATTCTGTGTGATTGATAGACATCGGTTGCGTAGCGTGAATTTCCTGTGTGGTATGCTGAGATGCAAATGATCAAGGCTTCTGTTGAACAACAAAGTCTTGTGGTTGATGATCAAAGCATGGCTTTAATATTGCAAAGCTTTGTGTAGCATTGATTCGCGAGCCTCACACCCCAGTTTGAACCAGAAATGGGAGAGAACCTCAGGGAGGGCATGCGTTTCCGTCTAGCTAGGAGTGGTGTCAGCGTTTTACTAGCCCTGACATTTTACTTATGTGGATGATGGATTACGAGGCGCCTCGGTTATATCGGTCGTTCCGAGGCCGATAGTTTGGTTGGGATATGACCAGTTTACGCCCCATAGGGCGGGGAAACGCATTGTTCAGGCATTTTAATCCACTCCATGTGGACTGGCCCTGACGATCCATGGAACGATGCGTTCTGTTCCAGAGGCTCGGGCTAGAGAGTCTCAAAGTAGTAAGGACGATCCCTTGCCTTGGTTCATAGATGGAAATCCAACTTCCAATATGTAACATTTGCGGTTTTGATTGTTGAGCCTAGTATTGGCGACATGATATATGGTACCCATGTCGCCTAGGATTGATGCATTTATATTTGAAGTTGTTTATACACTATGCACTTATAATAGTATCAAATGATTTGTTTTAACGTACCAAGCTTGTTTGGCTATTATAAGGGAAAACCCTATTCTCCGGCTTGCGTTGCATTGTGTGATGGGACTTGGGTCTTATTGTAGCCTCATTTTTCCAAAAAGCATTGAGCTGTTTTGTTATATTCACTGGTATTCTTGGGTGGAAACCGTTACGTGTTATACGGCGTGATCCCTTGATATATCTGATTTAAAGTAAAGTTTTAAATAATTGTTTTAGTTCTCACACCAGTCACATGACTGACCTGGAGTTTATTGTTTTAACCTAAACTCTAGGTGCCCCTATTTTCCACACGGGCAGCTAGTAGTTTTGGTTTTGCAGATTTATATTCACAGTATCCTGGTTTACAGCTGGTATGATATTCGGAAAGCTCTATATCCGTAGTTGTGTTTTGTATTATTTTCCACTGCATTGTAACTTGTAAATCTCTGATATTTAGTAAATGTGTAATATATATTCATACTCTGTATATTCTTGTATTCTGATGAAATTGTTGTAAGAAGCAATGAAATGTTCGTCGTTTTGTGTTCTGATTCATCGAATTCAATCCGGGCTTTCGTTCTGGGGGAAGTTTGGGTCGCTTCAGCTGCCCAAGATAGGCAGAAAAGTTATGCTGATAAAAGACGAAGAGATTTGAGATTCTCCGTTGGAAACTTGGTATTCGTCAAGATTTCTCCGTTGAAGAATGTGATTCGGTTTGGTAGGAGAGGTAAGTTGGCACCAAGATTTGTTGGTCCAATCCCAGTTAGTACAAGTTGAGAATTTAACGTATTAAGTTAGATTACCAGACAAGATGGCAGGAGTTCACGACGTATTTCATATTTCCCAGTTAAGGAAGTTCGTGCACGACCCTGATTTGACTATTTCACCAGATAAGTTTGATGATATCAAGTTAGAACCCGAGGCAGTTGGGAGCCGCAGGACGATTCGTATTGTGGTACGCGATACGAAACAACTTCGATAGAAGGCGGTGGAACTAGTCAAGGTCCAGTGGAGCGATAAAGAGAATGAATGTACTTGGGAAACAGTGGAGAACATAAGGAAGTCATATCCAGAACTCTTTACCTGGTAAGATTTTAATTGCGACCTAATTACTGCCTTATTAGTAAACCGCATGCTAGGATAAGCTTGTTGTGTTTATTATGTACGTTTGATTGGTTGCAAATGGTCGATAGGCATGCGGGTCCTTTTGGTTGTTTTCTTGATTAAGGAATTTTGAGGGCAAAATTTCTTAAGGGGGGAGGGGAGAGTGTAATGACCCGCATTCTACACATCGGAGGATCGTAGAATAATTATTTTATTTTCATTAGAAGTCGTATGGTCATGTAAATTTGGGAGACGACCATTGGGGTCATTTTCCATGTTCACAATTTTTGTCAAATTTTAATTGACCGTTTTACCCTTGGCAAATCTTATTTCGCCTATAAATATTTTGGTAAGGGGTTTTGAAATGAAACCACTTCCATTGGATTTAGATGATTGTTTACCTTTCCGTAGAGTAGTCACATTGATCAAATGGACTTACCATTTGGGATGTATGGCTGAAATAAGGTTTGGATGGTGAAAAACAAAATAATTGGGCTTAACAAGGTGATTAGCAGCTAATCCCATAACCCATTTCAGGATTAGGGTTATCGGAGGGCTGATAAGGTTTGGGAAATCAGTTTAATTCATTTTTCTAGCCGTCGTTTGCCTTCCTCTAATTATAGCAATGGCCTCAACTCCCAAATCACCTTTTAATCACTTTCTAATCCAATATTAAGCCAATCAACATCAAACCAAGGCAAATTAACATCAGATTGGAGGTAGAGCTGCTGTGTTGCATTGAGATTCAAACCAAATCAGAGATATTTTCATATCTGAAATTTATTTGTGGCTAAGGTGAATGATTAGCACTTTTATTCACTAATTACGGCTAATTAGGGGGTGATTAGTGATAATTAGCGAAATTATGCATCATAAGTATATGGGAAAATATGCATAAATTCTGAAATATTATTTTATGTTAGCGGTTAAATTTTTTGTTATTTTGGATTAAGTTTGCTAATCCTACTGTTGGATATAGCTAAACATGATTAAGGGGAAAATAAGAGTTTTGGGTATGTTCGATCCATGTTAACGTGTTAAATTGTTGTTTTGGTGTTTACGATTGATTATACATGTTGTTATCACTGTTTGGAATGCTTCATGTTTGTTTAGAAAAGTTAGAATGGCCGAAAATGCCGTATTGTGCTGTAAATAGCTTGCAGGGAAGTTGTAGAAAATAGTACATGACCCCGGCTCGTGCTCATCCTCACTACCCGCTCGTGACCCCGACCTGGCTCGTGAATAAGCATCACGACCCGAAGAGAGCACCTGACCCGAACTGTGGGTCTTGACCAAACCGAAGACGCCTCAGAACCACGAGCCAACACGTTGATCCGCTCGCACTTGAAGACCACGAACTGACCCGGATAGGGTCTCACGAACTGACCTGCTCGAGTGAAGGAGCCCGACCCCAAATTGGAGATTGGAGCCATGAGCCGAACCGACCCGATACTCTAGAGGAGGCATCAAAAACCGAACCACCAAGGGAAGGACATCACGAACCTCCCTGACCCCGGTAGAGCGTCATGGACCGAACCAATGATGACTGGAGCACTATGCACGTGCGAACCAAACCAGATGGAGACCGAACCACAATGGTGACTAAAAACCCGAGATGCAAAGGTAGTCCAAATAGTAAGTTAGAACTTAGGATCTAGATGGGAACCAACGAGTTAACTTCATGAGTTGGGCTTTGCTGCAGGACGTGTGCAAAGGGGTTATCGATATCTATAGCTTTAGTTCACCACTAAGAGATGGATTAGTGGTTATGGATCCGCTCAATGGGATCATTATGACTCCCAAGGGCAAGTGATCGTAGCATGGCTATGGATCAGTGAAATGGGATCATTAGGTCTCCCAAGGGCAAGTGGTCGTAGCATGGCTATGGATCAGCACAATGGGATCATTAAGGTCCCAAGGGCAAAGTGGTCATAGCATAGGATTTGGTGATCAAAGTGGTGGATATCGTATACTTTATGCACTGAGTGAGAGATGTGAGGTTGATTGCTATATTTGATGTTTGTTATCACTATGACATGCACACTCCCATTTTACACTTTATGTTAGTGTTACTTTAGAGTACTGTCCATCTTGTTGTGCTAATCCTTTGGTTGTAGGTCCAGCTTCAGTTATGATTATTTATACCTGTTATTGTTTTGTTTTGCTGCTATCGCTCATACCATACTTTTGTCTGACCCAGAGTTTTATGTCTCTTCTTATTACTCTGGGTGCTCCTAAACGAGCAGATTAGAGACAGGTTAGGTGGTATGCACGAGTAGCTATCCGGAGACGAGCAGGAGGCTTCCACGTACTATTTACATATATCCTCCCTGTTTTGTTGCTGGCCGCTACTTTGGGCATTAGTAGTGTACCTTTTCTATTTTGTAGTTGTAATAATGGTTTGGATCATAAGCTGTATTTTGGATTCCACTGCTATGATGGTTTAGTTTTCAGCTTATGCACTGTGTTGCCTGTTTTATGTCAAGATATGTTATTATTACATTTTATTCCATGCGTTGTGAGATATACTACAGGTTCTTTGGTGATTCATAGTTTCAAATCCCTTTCTTTTGATGACCGTCCCATGCTAGCCGGGCATCGGCACAACATGTTTCGTTGAAATGTCGGCTGGTGTGGGGCAGGCCGTCACAACTTCTGTACACATGCATCAAAATTCAAATCATAGTAACCAAATCGAATGTTTAAAACATGAGGAAAATAATATTGTGATTGAAGCGTCGATATGAACCTAATAATACGTTAAAAATTATATTTTATTGTTCTTATGAAATTCCATTTTTCTTTCTATATAGTTCTTATGAAATTCCAATTTTTTTTATATATAAGTATACGCGTAAGGGAAATGATACAAAGGAGGTGAAGGGAAGTGAGTGGTGCGCGTTAGTGGAAGGGAGAGTGGAATGATACAAAGGAACATAAAGTGGCTTCAGGTTTTGAATATAGAAAGAGAGGGGATACGCATGCATGGAAATTAGATGCACAGAGGAGTGAATGGACAAATCGATGTTATCATGACCGGACCTGACCGATAGTCCAACCGTTAAAACCATAGACCATACCCCAGTCCGGGCCGAAAAGCTAATAAACCGTGCTTTTGTGGTTTGAACACTAAAACGTGAAAACCAAAGCCCCACTGCTAAGAAAACCAAGACCCAACCGCTGAAAAACCAGCACAACATAGATTTTCCAGTCCATCCAGAAATTTCAATTATAAAATAAGCAAGCCCAATTGCTTGGGCCCGAACGAAGTCTCTTCGTTTTGCAGTACTTTGTGAAAGGGGACATCATGTAACAACCCGCACCTCCGTTCACGCAAGATATTGTCCCCAACTTAGCCACCGTATAGGTGTGGGGTTTTGTTCCTCAAAAGGCCTCGGCGTTAGTAAGAGATGGGATCTACTATATAAGTACCCACTTCACACAGGCTTCCACGATGTGGGACTTAGGGGTGTTACATTCTCCCATCCTACAGAGCCCAACGTCCCCGATGGCTCACAAACACCTCACCCAGGCGCTGTGGTCCACACGGGAGCCACAATTCCAGGTGGGTATTGGCTCTGATACCACTGTAACAACCCGCACCTCCGTTCACGCAAGATATTGTCCCCAACTTAGCCACCGTATAGGTGTGGGGTTTTGTTCCTCAAAAGGCCTCGGCGTTAGTAAGAGATGGGATCTACTATATAAGTACCCACTTCACACAGGCTTCCACGATGTGGGACTTAGGGGTGTTACACATCATTTGCATAAACGAAGAAGATTTACATTTCTTCTTTTGCATAAAATGTGGGACATAAGCACCCTATCCATTTTGGGCTCTATTCTTCAGTCCCCAATCTCTATATGCCACCGTGTCCCCCCAATTAGATCCGCTAATTTACGCTTTTTGCATCTATGTCCCCCAACAATTCAGGGGTTTAAGAGCAAAACATCGGAAATCAGGAGATCTGATTAGACGGGACACCGGGGTACATAGAGCTTGGGGACAGAACAATTGTGTAATGACCCGGATTCTTATGGGTTAATTTTAAATATTTAATACGGATTTAAATATTGGGTGGATAATATAAATGGAATTTTATATTAAGTTATCAATTTAATAATTGATTTTGATTATTGTCAAATAAATTAAATTATCGTAATGCAGTAATAAATTAATTTAAAAATATATAACTATATCGAATCAGTTCAGATGATCAATACGAAATTCTATTTAAATTAGAATAATAATATTAAATTATTATCGAAGAATTTAAATGGTTTGAAATTTAATTTATATCAATTTAAATTAATATCTGTTACAGATGATCAAATTGGACTTCGTGACCCATCCCAATGTGTCTGAAATAGAGGTACTACCCTAGAATTGTCAGTTGTTGGGTTCAGAGAGAGGTTCGGAATCAAGATGATAATTTAATTCAAAAGATCTGGTTATAAACAAATTTAAATTAAATTAAAAGTGAATTCTTTTATGGACAAAAACCCATACACGTTAAGACCTTAATCTCCTCAAACAAAATGCCTGGGTGTTCAAATACAAACCGCTCCCTTCCCTTATATAATCAGTGAAACTTTTCCCCTTAAATTCATTCATCCCCTCCTTTAAAAATCGAATCCACTCCCATTCCTTTATTCCATTTCCGAAATTGAAATCTCATTCGAAGCCTGCATCATGACCTGGGTTCTTCGATTAGGAAGGGAGATAGTCGAGCGCGATTAAGGTTCTGCGGAACTCGACTTTGTACAGTCAAGCTGGAATCGAGTTTAAAGAATGCTTGGATCTGAAAATCGACAACATCAGTAATGTTAAAGGGGAACGTAGATTTGATCTCGATGGCGACTGCGAGGTTGGGGGGCCTCTGCGTGATTGAAGATCGCGATGGGTAGTGAGGAGTCGCGATTGGAGGAGCTTCGAACCAGGTTCGATTCGAGTTTCTGGTGTCGTCCAGATGGGGGAGTTCCGTCATTGCTGTAAGGTACGATTTAGAGGGCAAAAAAAGAGTGCGATGGGATGAGGGGTACAGTGAGATGTCGGAGCTGTTAAATCAGGGTTCTGTAGGATTTTTAAGGCAGTCGAGTTCAAAGTCGTCGTCGCAGTTAGGGGTTCTCGATGATGGAGGTTCCTCAGCAAAAGGTCAGAATTGGGTAAGTTCAGTAAGGTTGGTCAACAGGAATTTGGGGGAGGGAGAAGCTGCTGGTGAAGTAAGGGTTGCAGTCATGTAGTAGTAGGCCCTAGCTTTTTTATCTATGTTTGAGGAAGACAGAGTTTAAATAAAGATTAAGGTATAATTAAATTTATTTATTTTACTAGTTAAGGATCACTTAATTCATGATAAATTCATAACTCGTATATATTTCATATGATTTCTGTTAGATACAATGAAGTACGTTGAAATCATAAAGATGAACTTTTGGCTAATTTGGAATGCTTTGGAGACAGTCGGGATTTCGGTAAAATTAAACACAGTTTAATTTAATCGAAAACAAATTAATATTCAGCAAATAAAAATTCGGTGAGTAAATCTCACCTGTTTGTTTAGAATTATTTTTATATCGTTAAAAATAATTGATGTTGCTTGTTTTGAATGCTATCTGGTTGATTTAAATATATTAGTTATGTAGGGTTGACTATTATATATATATTGGGTTGATGGTTGGATTGTTCCCGCAGTCTCATTAGCGGATGCCCGCAGTTCCATAGCGGATGATTTCCCTATGTGCCCCCACAAATATATTAGTGGATGACCTTCATACCGCGATATCCTGCCTCGAAGCAGGATGGGTATTACTATGTTGACTAACGTCCGTGGATGGAGGAAAACAGGTTGGTGGAATCTGACTGGATTCCTCAAAAATATATTATCTGTTTATTTATTTGTTGGCATATATACTATCATATATGATGTGTTAGAAAACCAGAAATAAATAATTGGTTGTTTGGTTTTTAAATATCACTAGGCCCAAGTGTTAATTTATAAAATACCCTGAAAGGGGTATTTGAGATTTAAAAGGGAAATTCTATTTTTATAAAATAGAATTTAAAATTTTAAATAGATTTGAAATATTAACTTGTTTTAAAAGCAATAAAACAAGTAGTTCCTTTATAAACAAAGTTTGTAAATAGTTCTTTTATAAATGAAGTTTATAAATGAAGTGAAAAGAATTATCATTGGATAATTCAAAAATAAAAATACAAGTGTGAAATTGAAAAGGGAAATCTATTTTTTTTTTCAAAGTAGAAATATCGATTTCAAAAGGGATTGAAATCGAGACTTGTTTAAAGAATGAATAAAGAAAGTTTGAAATAGAATTTGAATATAGAAATTCAAATGGGGTTTGAATATAAAAATTCAAATGGAATTCAAATATAGAATTTGAATATAGAAAATATAAAGGAATTCAAATATAGGATTTGAATATCGAAAGTGAAATGAAATTTGAATATAGAAATTCAAATGGAGTTTGAATATAGAAATTCAAATGGAATTCAAATATAGAATTTGAATATATAAAATTTGAATAGAATTGAATATAGAATATCAGAATGGAGTTTGAATATCGAAATTCAAATCGGAATTTAAATATAGAATTCAAATAAAACTGAAAATGGAGTTAAATCAAGAAAATTCAAATAGAATTAAAATGGAGTTTGAATATTAGAATTCAAACAGAAATGAAATGGAGTTTGAATATTAGAATTCAAATAGAGTTAAAATGGAGTTGAATTCATTTTAACGAAGTTCAAAAGTTTTTATATATATAAATATAATTAAAACGAACTCGCCGCAGCGCTGCAGTTCGTAAATTGGCGATTCGAACTTCAATTGAGTATACATAATTCAATTGAAGTCGGAATTCTTTGAAACAAGAACCGTCAAGACCAGTATCGGCAAAAAGGTACGTATTTAATTCATATATGAGATTTTATGCGCCGTATCGGCTAGCCGCTTGGCTTTTCTTTTTCTTTTTGGATTGGTGAGGGCCATGCGAGGCTATTTGAAATATCACGATGCTCCCGGTACAAGGGAGGTTATGGCGATTTTTTCCGGAAATTTAAGGAGTTAGAATATTTTTAAGATAATTTGATAGTTAGAGATCAACGTATCGATATATATAGAAGTCGATAAGGAAACGAACTTAAAAATAGAATAGTATAATCAAAAAGGAACACTAGGAATAAAATCTCGTAAGAATAGAAAGAGAAAACGTATACGTGTTTAAAAGTGAATAAGTAGTTGTATTGTATTTATTATTCGAGAAAGTAGTCATATCTGTTTTGACGTTATAAATGTTATTCAGTCAAGGTCTGAGAGGTAGTTATACCCCAACTTGATTGATTTCATTATTAACAAATAAATAGTAAGATTTCAGGCTCGAAGATCAATGTTGAATAAGAGTTAGTTGAATATAGTATTTGGGTTGTCGTAACGATTTTTTACACAACATCCGTTTTAACCCAAATAAGTGTAAGCTTGGAAATATAATAAAGAATATTTCCTAAGTATAGAAATAAACGAGATCGGAAAAGAGATAAGTAATTGGAATATTTTCCAATTATAAATAGCATATATTTTCTAAAGTTTAGAAAATAAAGGAAGGCGATATTCGGAAATGTTTTCCAAATAACGTAAAAGGCCAATATGGTTATTGAAAATATTTGGTTAACAAATATGGATAAAGAAATAGAGAAGTGATTTAATTGATGGAATATTAATTAAGGGCTCAGTGATTGTTTGATAATTGGATGAACACTTGTTTTCTTCGATAGTTAAATCATCGACTATCTAAACACTTGTTTTTATTCGATAGGTAAATCACAAACTATCGAAGTTTTTGACCATCGTTGTCAATACGGAGAGACCAGTTGGATTATTATCCAAAGAACCACTCTGTATTGGCATAAGCGTTGCGAATCATATATGCCAAAAAAAATTGAAGACGGAGTAAAGTGCAAGAGTTATTGTATAAGTATTAGATAATAGTGCCTAAGATGGATGTACTGAATAGTGCCTTCGGTTCATCCTGTTCCTGGATGACTTGTATGGATGAATGTCTGACAGAGTATTTCCAGAAAGGTCACGTACATTGATTTCTTCAACCGTACCAAGAGTGGAAGCGGAGAAGGAAACTTCTTTAGCTAACACGTAATGTACTGTTGTAGACGTCAATTAGTGATTTTCTATGGATCTGACAATGTGGCATTCGAAGTGAATCTGATGTGATGATAAAGCGTAGCTTCGAGCCTCACATCCGGTAAATGACAGAAAAATGGCAGACAGAATGGCTATGTAAGTCGCACCTATTAGGGTGTATAATCACCTGATCTACAGTTTCATTTATTTCTAAAAATCTATTGTTGATGCCATCCCATTCGGGAAACGGTTGCTGATCCCAACCGGTGGTGATATACATTCAACACACTTAAGAGAAATGAGTGGTTGGTCATGTGTGGCTGGGTTGCAAGATGTTCTTGTTGAACCCGGTGTATTCCTCTCTAGAGGTACATTAATGAAAGGTGATTCCATACCTTGTCATAGTTGGAAATCCCTTACCCAATACGTGCTTGCGGTTTTGATTGTATACTATGTATGTAGAACGTGAGATGAAAGCATTTCTGCTAGATGATTATTATATTGTGGTTGATAGACATTATTATAATATCAAAAGGTTTTTGATATAAAGATATTTTGGATTCTCATAAGTGAAAAACCTGTTCCGGTATACGGCGTGGTCTTATGAGATATTGTATACTTGTTCAAGCTAATTTTAACTGTTTACTCATACCAGTCCCATGACTGACCAGGAGTTTATTTGTTTTGTTTTACCTAAACTCTTAGGTGCCTAAATTTGTACGGACAGTCAAGTAGTTCAGGATTTTACAGATCTATGTAAAGGAGCTTGGAGCAGGAGGCTTCAGCGTTAGTTATATAAAGTTTTGTTCCCCTGTGTTGTAAGTGTTGTACTCTGATAAGCGTATGTTACACAGTTGAAATTTTGTATTTCAAAAGTTATGATATTGTAATAACCCGCAAAATCTGGGCCAGTTTAAAATTTTTATTTTGGCAATTTTAGCGAATTTTGAATATTTAAAATAGATTATTTTAAATAATATCGACGAGAAATTTATTTTGAATATAATTAGAACGTATATATTATATACGTCGTCGTTAGAATATATAATAATTATATATAATTATAAAAAGGAATTGAAAATGGCGCGGTAGTTCGAAAATTCGATTTCTAAGTTCAAATGAATATACAGAATTCAATATAAGTCAGAATTGAACGAAACAAGAAATATTTGAATCTGTATAACTATATCTTTGTAACGAAGTTAACAAACTGAGATTTCATCTTAGAAATGATAAGATATGTCCAGTTTAAAATTAGAAATAGTCGCTGTGGAATTTATATATATTTTTATATATATAAGGCCCTTAAAAATAGCAATTTTGCAAACGACCTCGGATTTCGACGAAACCAGTTTTATTGGGTCCGTGATGTTAAGTTATTTCTAGATTCCAAATTTCATAATTTTTCGAATCAATATGTGAGCGTGGCGAAGGAAAACGCGTTTGACCAGTTTCAGTTGAATTTAATCGACTGGAAATTGGCCATTTTTCCAACGGTCTCAGAATTCGACGAAACTAGTTTTGTTAGGACCGTATCGTCAATACGAAGCTAGAAAATATTTTTTGAGAATTTTTAAAGTTAGTATGTGGCCCCGGTAATTTGAAATGTACGTTTAAAATTCAATATAGTGATTTAAATGTAAATTTAACGGAAACTGATTGTAACAGCCGAATCAGCTGACGATACATATCCCATTGTGTTCGGAATGGGGGTTAAACGCTATGGACGGCAGGTGGTGGGCCTCGTTTTGATGACGTATGTAAAAGTCAACTTTTATAAAATAATAAAATAATAAAATAATAAATAAAAATATATATAAACCCCCCCCTCTCATTTTCACTTGGATTCAGAAAAGAAAAGAAAAAAAAAAAACGAACCAAATCCGTCGCCCCCTTCTGCTGAATGCGCCGACGCCGCCTCCCCGTCATCCACCGCTGCTTCATCTCCTCCTCCGCGACGTCAGCTTCCCCCCAACTCGATCCCCTCCCTCTCTCCTCCCAGGCGCGAAGACTTCCCCCCCGACCCTCGAAGAACGCGCCGCGCCCTAGCCTGGGACCCCCCCCTGCGCTGACGTGGACCACCGCTGGAGCGGTACACCCCTCCCCCTCCGATCCGCGACTCCCTCTCCCCCCCTTCTCTCTGCATCTCACGGTAAGTTTTAATTATATTTTTATTTATAAAAAAATCAGTTTTTTTTTGTGTGTGTATGAATTAGCATTTTTAAAGGCTGAAGATAAAGTATATAAAGATTTGATTTTTAAAAAAATATAAAGATTATATTTTTAATTATAAAAATATGATTTTTACATAAGGAAAAGAAATAAAAATATGATTTTTATATTTTTAAAGTAGTAAAAATATAATCTTTTATATTGTCGAAAGATAAAAATATAATCTTTGCATAGTAGGAACTATAAAAATATAATCTTTATAGGATAGAGAAGATAAGAATATCACCTTTGTATATGTGGCAAAATAAAAATCTGATTTTTATTTTATATACGTTGAAATAAAGTAGATATTTTTATAAAGGCGAAATCTTTATATTTATAAAGGCGAAATCTTTATATTTATAAAGGCGAAATCTTTATATTTATAAAGGCGAAATCTTTATATTTAAAAAGGCGAAATCTTTATATTTATAAAGGCGAAATCTTTATATATAAAAAGGCGAAATTTTTATATATTGAATAGCAAACTAAAAATTCGATTTTTATATATTGAACTTTGAAGTAAAAATTCGATTTTTATTTGTAGAAAAATATGATTTTTATATATTGAACTTCGAAATAAAAATTCGATTTTTATATATTGAATAGCGAAGTAAAAATTCGATTTTTACATAGGTAGTGAAAGCGGGCAACGAAGTTAACAAAGAGGCGATAACGATGAAGGTTTCTGCAAATGAAGTGTTGCGAAGATTGGATAGCTATAGGTGAGAATTTCTCACCTTTCAATTTAATTTTTCTAGTTATATATATATACTAGGATGCAGACGGTGCTTAGTAGCACCCGACACAATCGTCCACAGACCATGGACTTGTTTGTTTGGTTGCATAGATTAGTTGAATTATTTGTTTGAATTGAATTGTTTGGTGAGATGAAATTGATTTGATTGATGTGTGAATGGCGTGGGCCTTCACTAGACCGGGGATAAGGCTAGGCCTTGTCCCGTTTCTAGTATCGTGCCGTTATGCCGCCGAAATTTTCTAAAATATGTTAGAAAATAAAAATATCATTTTATTGTGTAAATGAATTGAGTAGAAATTCATAGGTTGAAATAAAATGTTTTATCGTTAAAAATATAATTTTTAACGTGAATGTGAATAAATGAATAGTTATAAACAAATCGGCCGATTTGTTTGTATATACACTGATTTGACTGATATTGATTGGGTCGATAAATTTCACACATCGCCCAACTGCACAAATAAAATCTGTGTTTGATTGTTTGAAACCCCACACGGGTGTTGGGATGAAATTTGAAGTTCACTCATCCTGATTGATTAAATATGTCGATCGATTGATTGACAGGCTGTATAAGCGTTAGATATCTATATTTGATGCTTATACAGTGTAGTGCACTTTGGTTGATGGTTGATTATTTTTCAAAGCTATTATACATGTGTTGTATGAAAATCCATATAATTAACTTTATATGGTAATTGATTGGGCCTCATTCCAGTTTTAAAATGTATGAAAATCCATATAATTAACTTTATATGGTAATTGATTGGGCCTCATTCCAGTTTTAAAATAGAAATATTTGAAATAGAAATATTCGAAATGGAATATTTGAAAATATCAATATATGAAGCCGTGTTGATTAGATTGACGCATTTTAAAAAGATTTCGAAATGAATTGAATTGAAAATGATTTCGAAATGAATTGAATTGAAAACGATTTCGAAATGAATTGAATTGAAAACGATTTCGAAATGAATTGAATTGAAAACGATTTCGAAATGAATTGAATTGAAAACGATTTCGAAATGAATTGAATTGAAAACGATTTCGAAATGAATTGAATTGAAAACGATTTCGAAATGAATTGAATTGAAAACGATTTCGAAATGAATTGAATTGAAAACGATTTCGAAATGAATTGAATTGAAAACGATTTCGAAATGAATTGAATTGAAAACGATTTCGAAATGAATTGAATTGAAAACGATTTCGAAATGAATTGAATTGAAAACGATTTCGAAATGAATTGAATTGAAAACGATTTCGAAATGAATTGAATTTAAAACGATTTCGAACTGAATTGAATTGAAAACGATTTCGAAATGAATTGAGTTGAAAACGATTTCAAAATGAATTGAATTGAAAACGATTTCGAAATGAATTGAATTGAAAACGATTTCGAAATGAATTGAATTGAAAACGATTTCGAAATGAATTGAATTGAATATGAATTCAAATTGAATTTAAATTTGAATTGAATAGAAAGGAATTTTAAAACGAATTTATAAAGATGAATTCAATTTTGATTTGAATTGAAATGGAAGTTGAAATTGCTTTTGAAACGAATTTAAAACTATTTATATAATTCGTTTTAAATAGAAATCGACGAAATATATTATATATATATTATATATATTATATAATGGCCTGAATAGAACGCGCCGCGCCGCGGCAGTTCGCGAATTTCGACCATTGATTTCAAACGGACATTACGGGAGATCCGACCGTCGGATTCTCCTAAAACCGGAACCGTTGGGTTCGTATCGAAGAGAGCTTTCTAACGAATGTGAGAAATTAGAAATCTAACGGTTGGATTTGGAATTATGTCCAAATCAAATTTGAAAAAGGTCGCTGTAAGTGCAGTTCGATGGCCATTGGTGGAAATCGACTGTACGGGCCTTGATAAAATTATTAAAAATAGTAATAATTTGTGTAAAATCATAAGAAATGATTTGTGAAGATTTGGGATGAAAAACTCCATATTTGAAAAGATAAAAATAGATTTTTATCGAAATGAACTAGTTTTGAACTAGAAATATAATTCTATTTATTTTTAAATAAATAAATTGAATTTGAAAAGGGTTTTAAAAATAACCAGAATTTC
Organism: Allium sativum; assembly: GCA_030737875.1. Classification (NCBI taxonomy): domain Eukaryota; kingdom Viridiplantae; phylum Streptophyta; class Magnoliopsida; order Asparagales; family Amaryllidaceae; genus Allium; species Allium sativum. Next base: position 20,529,477 of record JASFAX010000025.1, read on the forward strand.
CAATGATTGCTTTGGAGTGGATTTGAATCGAAATTGTCTTCGGAATATTTCGATGTTGGAATTCGTGATTATACAGATGTTGTTATGGGAATTTGAAAGATATACATTTATATCGTTATTTCAATACAACATTTGTTAATCGTAGAATTTGATATTGAATATAAGCCGATATATTTTCTATTCAGAGCCTTGTATTGAATATCAAATGTGATTTGGGTTTGTCGTGAATGGTGTCTTCACTAACACTGTTCTTGAACCCAGTTGTGAAAAGATTAAATCTTTTTATTTGGATTTAATGAAGTGTACCAATTAAATGAGATTTCATTGGAATTGAATTGATATTGATTTTTGGGTTTATCGTGAACAGTGTTTTAAATAACACTCGTTCTTTAACCCGATAATTAATGAATGTGATTTTGGGTTTATCGTGAACTGTGTTTTTAAATGACACTGATTCTTTAACCCAGAGAAATATTAAAACTAAGTGGAGTTTTAATGAATCTTTAATTAGATTGAAAAGATCGAGAATGGAGTATCACCAGTTTTACTCCAGGCGATAGTTAAATCTTTAATTAGATTTGAACGTGAAATGGTAATTGAATTTACCGATAACACAGTGGTGTTAAATATGAAGTATAACCAGTTTTACTTCATGGGATGAATAGGTTGGGATTGGGAAATAAAATAAATGATTTCTTCGGTGTGGTTCGCTAATCCCGACTAGTTTGAATTGATATTCAAAGGAGATTAAAGAATAAATTTAAAGAATTTATCTTGGATAAAATTAATGGGAACTTTTCCCAAAGTATAGGAATATTTGAATAAAAGAATATTCTGAATTGGAATGAGGCGTATGTTGTGTTTGTGTAACACTTTTATAATATATACGCGAGTTATTCAGAAAGACCGGGTTTATCCCATTCTGAATAACTGATTCGACGTGGTGTCGAAGATGAAGACGATGGTCGAAGACCGGAAGTCTTCACGTCGTTTGGGTGATTACTGATGATCTTGATTGGGCTGTACACCCAAGAAGATGGAAACAGTTGGTGATCGTCCAGACGTACTTGGAGATCGATGGATATGCGGGGTACTAGGTGCCTCCGGTTTCGTTCAGACCCAGAACGGACTTGTAAATGGACTGTGTGTCTGACATTGGATTTTAGTCTATGTGATTGATCTCTATTAAATATATATCTGTTTGGCGGCGGAGAATTTATTCTCTTTCTTAACGCCCTTCTCTGAGACGTACGAGCTCAGGGGTTATATATTGATGGATATCAAACGCATGGAGTGAATTGCCTGTGTGGCATGCCTAAGTGGCAATTGATCGAGGCTTCTGTTGAAAAGCAAAGTCTTGTGGTGATGATCAAAGCACGGCCTTTGTGGCGTAGCTTTGTGTAACGTTTACTTCGCGAGTTTCACACCCGGTATGGACCAAAAACGGGAGAGGACCTCAGGGAGGGCATGCGTTTCCTTCTAGCTAAAAAGTGGCGTCAGTGGTTTTACACGCCCTGACGAGTTTGACTTATGTGGTTGTTGCTGTGTGAGGCGCCTCGGATATATCGGTCGTTCTCGAACCGATGGAGTCATTTGTTGGCTCATTGACACCCCAAAGGGTGGGGAAACGCATGTTCAGGGTTTAAGTTTAATCCACATCGGTGGACTGGCCCTGACGATCCAAGGGTCACTCGAGCTCTGATCCTGAGACACGGGCTAGAGCGTCTCGAATCGGTTGAGGACTATCTTTTGCCTCGGTTCATAGACGGAAATCCAATTTCCAAATATGTGACATTTGCGGTTTTAATTGTAAAACTAGTATGGCGACATGATATATGGTACCCATGCCGCCTATGATTGATACTTATGATTTGAAGTTGTTTTATACACTATGCACTTATAATAGTATCAAATGATTTGTTTTAAACGTATCAAGCATTCTTTGGCTGTTATAAGGGAAAACCCTATCCCCCGGCTTGCGTTGCATTGTGTGATAGGACCTGGGTCTTATAACAGCTTCATTTTTCTTTATTTAGCATTGCGCTGTTGTTTTATGCACTGGTATTCTTCGGAGGAAACCCGTTCCGTGTTATACGGCGTGGTCCCTTGATTTACCTAACTTTAAAAATAAAGATTAACTGTTTTAGTTCTCACACCAGTCCCATGACTGACCTGGAGTTTATTGTTTTAACCTAAACTCTGGGTGCCCTTATTTTGACACGGGCAGCTAGTAGTTTTGGTTTTGCAGATTTATATTCACAGGATCCTGGTTTACAGCTGGAACGATATCCGGAAAGCTTTGTATCTGTATATCTACTTCTAGTTGCGTATTGTATTATTTTCCGCTACTATGTATTTAAATGTAATTTAAATCTCTGATATTTCTGTGTAATATTTATTCATTTTTACTCTGTATATTCTTGTAATCTGATGCATTGTTGTAATATACAATGAAATGTTCTTTTGTATGCGTTCTATTTTGTCGTGTTCTCAAACGATAGGGCGTTTCGAACGGCCTGGATCGGTTTAGCGACTGGTTCGGACCGAGCGAAATTCCTTGTCGTCACATTTGGTATCAGAGCTTTGGTTTACAAAGCAGAGAACAAGGCACATTAGAACCATACGAAAGAATTCATCAGATATTGGATTAGTAATATCCAATTAGAATGACTCGTTAGAGATAGGATCAGTAGTATCCTAGAACGAGTGTGAAGAGTATATTTTTAAAAAGGAAAACAAATTTTGTTTTGAAAATCTAAATCAACTATTCGTATTTGGTTATTTATTTATATTGATGTGGACAATTCAGTATATATAGATTTTGCGTATACGTCTGATCCGCGTGTATTCGAAATTTTAATATACTGGATAGATATAGAATTACGCTCTAGTCGCCCGGGAGTGATTCTGATGATTGATATATCATCATCAGAATTTATATTCGAGTGACGAACGTGTAATATCTATATATTTCCATTAGACTGGTGTGAGAACCAAAATTAGTGTAACAACCCGTAAAATGCGAGCCAGTTTGAAATTTTTATTTAGGCCATTTTAGCGAATTTTGATTATTTAAAATGAATTATTTTAAATAATATCGACGAGAAATTTATTTTGAATATAATTCGAACGTATATATTATATACGTCGTCGTTAGAATATAAAATATTTATATATAATTATAAATAGAATTGAAAATGGCGCGGTAGTTCGATAATTCGATTTCAAACTTCAATTGAATGTACCGGGTGCAAAACAATCCGGATTTTAGTGAAACCAAAAACATTAGGATCTGATTGATGATATCTTTCCAACGAAGTTAACAAACCGAGATTTCACTTTAGAAATGATAAGATATGTCCAGTTGAAAATTCTGAATAGTCGCTATGGAATTCAGGCCCTTAAAAATGGACGTTTTGCAAACGACCTCGGATTTCGACGAAACCAGTTTTGTTGGGTCCGTGATGTTAAGTTATTGCTAGATTCCAAATTTTATAATTTTTCGAATCAATATGTGAGCGTGGCAAAGGAAAACGTGTTTTGACCATTTCAGTTGATTTTAATCGACTGGAAATTGGCCATTTTTCTAATGGTCTCAGAATTCGACGAAACTAGTTTTGTTAGGACCGTATCGTCAATACGAAGCTAGAAAATATTTTTCGAGAATTTTTAGAGTTAGTATGTGACCCCGGTAATTTGAAATGTACGTTTAAAATTCAATATAGTGATTTAAATGTTAATTCAACGGAAACTGATTCAAACGATCGAATCAACATACGAAACATGTCCCATTGTGTTCGGAATGGGGGTAAAACGCTATGGACGACAGGCGGTGGACCTCGTTTCGAGGTCGTATGTAAAAGTCAACCCTTTTGCAAAATTTAATAATTAAATAATAATAAAATAAATAAAAAAATTACCTTTCCCCCCCTTTTCTTCTTCGTTGCCCCCCCCCCCCCGAATCACTTATCAGAAATCGAATAGGATATAAAAAAAAAAAATAAAAAAAAAAAATGTCGGAACAAAAAGAAACCGCCGCCGCCCTCCTCCCTGGCACCTCCACCGCCACCCCGTCGTACCCCCCCCCCCCCCTTCACCTCGACCTCGTCCCCTCGTCGAAACCCCCCCCCCCCTTTTCAAAACCACGAGCCAACACCCAACCCAAAGCCGCCGCCCCTCGAAGCAGCTCCGACGCCGGCGGCGAAGCTTCGCTGAACCCCCCCCCCTCCTCGAAGTCGGATCGCGACAAAGACCTTCCCCCCCCTTTTCGAACTGTAAGTAATTACTTTATTTATTTATTTTTTTACCCGATTTTGTTTTAGAAATATAAACTGATTTTATAAGGAAATATATAAACTGATTTTTAATTAGATTTAAAAACCTGATTTAAACTTTATTTTTAAAACTGATTTTTAACTTTATTTTTAAAACTGATTTTAAATAAAAAGCTAAAATTGATTTTAAATAAAAAGCTAAAATTGATTTTAAATAAAAAGCTAAAATTGATTTTAAATAGAAAGCTAAAACTGATTTTAAATAAAAAGCTAAAACTGATTTTAAATAAAAAGCTAAAATTGATTTTAAATAAAAAGCTAAAACTGATTTTAATAAAAAGATAAAACTGATTTTAATTTTCAGTTTAGAAAAACTGATTTTATTTTATTTATTTTTTGGTTTAGGAAAACTGATTTTTTTTAAAAGATATAAAAACTGATTTCTTTAAGAAGTCAAAAGTAAAAATCATATTTTTATATTTTTAAAGAAATAAAAATTCGATTTTTATATATTGAACTTTGAAATAAAAATTCGATTTTTATATATTGAACTTTGAAATAAAAATTCGATTTTTATATATTGAACTTTGAAATAAAAATTCGATTTTTATATATTGAACTTTGAAATAAAAATATGATTTTTATATGTTGAACTTTGAAATAGAAATTCGATTTTTATATATGAAATAGCGAAGTAAAAATTCGATTTTTACATATGTAGTGAAAGCGGACAACGAAGGTGACTAAAAGGCGGGAACGACGAAGACTTCTGCAAATGAAGTGCCGTGGAGCTAGGATAGCTATGTGTGAGAATTTCTCACCTTTCAAATTATTTTCTAGTTATATATATATACTAGGATGCAGACGGTGCTTAGTAGCACCCGACACAATCGTCCACAGACCATGGACTTGTTTGTTTGGCTGTTTGGTTATTGATTGCGATATTGGTTTGAATGTGGTTTGTGGTGTGAAAAATCGAATCGATAAATTGGTTAGGATTAGACGTGCGCCGTTATAAGGCGAGGGAGTAAGGCTAGGTTAGACTCTTACTCCAAATTTTGTGGTTTGCATAATGAAATTGATTTGATTGATGTGTGAATGGCGTGGGCCTTCACTAGTCCGGGGATAAGGCTAGGCCTCGTCCCGTTTCTAGTATCGTGCCGTTATGCCGCCGAAATTTTCTAAAATAAGTTAGAAAGATAAAAATAGCATTTTATTTAAAGAATGAACTGAATAGAAATTCATATGTTAAAATAAAATGTGTTATCGTTAAAAATATAATTTTTAACGTGAATGTGAATAAATAAATATTCATTTACAAACCAGACGGTTTGTTTATGTACACCTATTTGAATGACGTTGATTGGGTCGATAAATTTTACACATCGCCTAACTGCACAAATAAAATATGTGTTTGATTGTTTGAAACCCCACACGGGTGTTAGGATGAAATTTGAAGTTCACTCATCCTGATTGATTAAATATGTCGATCGATTGATTGACAGGCTGTTATAAGCGTTGGATATCTATATTTGATGCTTATACAGTGTAGTGCACTTTGGTTGATGGTTGATTATTTTCAATGCTATTATATACATGTGTTGTATGAAAATCCATATAATTAATTTTATATGGTAATTGATTGGGCCTCATTCCAGTTTTGAAAAAGAAATATTTGAAAAAGAAATATTTGAAATAGAATATTTGAAAATAAAGGAGTATATGAAGCCGTGTTGATTAGATTGACGCCATTTTGACGTGAACGATATTTATATCGATTTTAAAAACGATTTCGAAATGAATTGAATTGAAAACGATTTCGAAATGAATTGAATTGAAAACGATTTCGAAATGAATTGAATTGAAAACGATTTCGAAATGAATTGAATTGAAAACGATTTCGAAATGAATTGAATTGAAAACGATTTCGAAATGAATTGAATTGAAAACGATTTCGAAATGAATTGAATTGAAAACGATTTCGAAATGAATTGAATTGAAAACGATTTCGAAATGAATTGAATTGAAAACGATTTCGAAATGAATTGAATTGAAAACGATTTCGAAATGAATTGAATTGAAAACGATTTCGAAATGAATTGAATTGAAAACGACTTCGAAATGAATTGAATTGAAAACGATTTCGAAATGAATTGAATTGAAAACGATTTCGAAATGAATTGAATTGAAAACGATTTCGAAATGAATTGAATTGAAAACGATTTCGAAATGAATTGAATTGAAAACGATTTCGAAATGAATTGAATTGAAAACGATTTCGAAATGAATTGAATTGAATATGAATTCAAATTGAATTGAAATTTGAATTGAATGGAAATGAATTTTAAAACGAATTTATAAAGAAGAATTCAATTTTGATTTGAATTGAAAAGGAAGTTGAAATAGATTTTGAAACGAATTTTAAAACTATTTATATAATTCGTTTTGAATAGAAATCGATGAAATATATATTATATATAATATATATATAATATAAATGGCCTGAATAGAACGCGCCGCGCCGCGGTAGTTCGCGAATTTCGACCATTTATTTCAAACGGACATTGCGGGAGATCCGACCGTCGGATTCTCCTAAAACCGGAACCGTTGGGTTCGTATCGAAAAGAGCTTTCTAGCGAATATTAGAAATTTGAAATCTAACGGTTGGATTTGGAATTATGTCCAAATCAAATTCGAAAAAGGTCGCTGTAAGTGCAGTTCGATGGCCGTTGATGGAAATCGACTGTACGGGCCTTGATAAAATTATTAAAAATAGCAATAATTTGTGTAAAATCATAAGAAATGATTTGTGAAGATTTGGGATGAAAAACTCCATATTTGAAAAGATAAAAATGGATTTTTATCGAAATGAACTAGTTTTGAACTAGAAATATAATTCTATTTATTTTTAAATAAATAAATTGAATTTAAAAAGGGTTTTAAAAATAACCAAAATTTCCAATGATTGCATTGGAGTGGATTTGAATCGAAATTGTCTTCGGAATATTTCGATGTTGGAATTCGTGATTGTACAGGTGTTGTTATGGAAATTTGAAAGATATATATATTTATATCGTTATTTCCAATACGACATTTGTTAGTCGTAGAATTTGATATTGAATATAAGCCGATATATTTTCTATTCAGAGCCTTGTATTGAATATCGAATGTGATTTGGGTTTGTCGTGAATGGTGTCTTCACTAACACTGTTCTTGAACCCAGTTGAGAAATGATTAAATCTTTTTATTTAGATTTAATGAAGTGTACCAATTAAATAATATTTAATTGGAATTGAATTGATATTGATTTTTGGGTTTATCGTGAACAGTGTTTTAAATAACACTTGTTCTTTAACCCGATAATTAATGAATGTGATTTGGGTTTGTCGTGAATGGTGTCTTCACTAACACTGTTCTTGAACCCAGTTGAGAAAAGATTAAATCTTTTGATTTAGATTTAATGAAGTGTACCAATTAAATAATATTTAATTGGAATTGAATGGATATTGATTTTTGGGTTTATCGTGAACAGTGTTTTAAATAACACTTGTTCTTTAACCCGATAATTAATGGGATGTGACTTTGGGTTTATCGTGAACCGTGTTTTAAAGGACACTGATTCTTTAACCCAGTCACAGATTAAAACTAAGTGGAGTTTATTGTTTTAACCTAAACTCTGGGTGCCCCTATTTTCGACACGGGCAGCTAGTAGTTTCGGTTTTGCAGATTTATATTCACAGGATCCTGGTTTACAGCTGGAACGATATCCGGAAAGCTTTGTATCCGTATATCTCTTTCTAGTTGTGTATTGTATTATTTTCCGCTGCTATGTATTTAAATGTAATTTAAATCTCTGATATTTCTGTGTAATATTCATTTATACTCTGTATATTCTTGTAATCTGATGCATTGTTGTAATATACAATGAAACGTTCTTCTGTATGCGTTCTGTTTTGTCCTGTTCTCAAACGATAGGGCGTTTCGAACGGTCTGGATCGGTTTAGCGACTGGTTCGGACCGAGCGAAATTCCTTGCCGTCACAGTTGGTATCAGAGCTTTGGTTTACAAAGCTCAGAGAACAAGGCACATTAGAACCATACGAAAGAATTCATCAGATATTGGATTAGCAATATCCAATGGAATGATTCGTTAGAGATAGGATCAGTAGTATCCTAGAACGAGTGTGAAGAGTATATTTTTGAAAATGAAAACAAATTTTTGTTTTGAAAATTTAAATCAATTATTCGTATTTGATTATCTATTTATATTGATGTGGACAATCCAGTATATATAGATTTTGCATATACGTCTGATCCGCGTGTATTCGAAATTTTAATATACTGGATAGATATGGAATCACATTCTAGTCGCCCGAAGATGATTCTGATGATAGTTCGAACATCATCAGAATTGGTATTCGTGTTTCGAAGGTGTGATTTTCTATATATTTCCATTAGGCTGGTGTGAGAACCAAAATTAGATAGGGCTTATTGTTGTGATTTGGCATCAAAAATGAGATTTTTAACTATATATCAAAATTATGAATTTGAAACGTTAAATTCACAAATTGATTGATGTTTGTGTTGTTTGTTTATTTGTTTGCTAATTTTTAGCCATTTAGCCTAATTGAACCGAATATTGTGTTGTATTGAAATTTGGTTGCATTTTATTGCATATACTTGTACTTACATTGAACAGGTCATAGCAAGGAGGCTAGAGCCAGAGAATAAAATTTGTTTGCCCGACAAATAGGTACATGTTTACTACATAATTTCCTGTTTTGTTTGGGTGATGATGATTTTGTGAGCCTATTGGCTAGCCGCTTGGCTTTTTCTTTTTCTTTTTGAGATCTGAAGGACCGGGGAAGCTATTTGAAATTCCCCGATGCTCCCATTGCAGGGGAGGTTATGGCGAAATTTTTCGAAAATTTAGGGTGTTAGCCAAATTTTTGAAGTTTTGAAAATTCTCAGAAACTAAAGAGTTGGAGAATGAAAGCCAGATCGAGCGTAGGGCTGATTAATCAAACCACTTTCGACTTTGTTCCTTTTCGGGGACGAAAAGTTTTAAGTGGGGGAGATTGTAACAACCCGTAAAATGCGAGCCAGTTTGAAATTTTTATTTAGGCCATTTTAGCGAATTTTGATTATTTAAAATGAATTATTTTAAATAATATCGACGAGAAATTTATTTTGAATATAATTCGAACGTATATATTATATACGTCGTCGTTAGAATATAAAATATTTATATATAATTATAAATAGAATTGAAAATGGCGCGGTAGTTCGATAATTCGATTTCAAACTTCAATTGAATGTACCGGGTGCAAAACAATCCGGATTTTAGTGAAACCAAAAACATTAGGATCTGATTGATGATATCTTTCCAACGAAGTTAACAAACCGAGATTTCACTTTAGAAATGATAAGATATGTCCAGTTGAAAATTCTGAATAGTCGCTATGGAATTCAGGCCCTTAAAAATGGACGTTTTGCAAACGACCTCGGATTTCGACGAAACCAGTTTTGTTGGGTCCGTGATGTTAAGTTATTGCTAGATTCCAAATTTTATAATTTTTCGAATCAATATGTGAGCGTGGCAAAGGAAAACGTGTTTTGACCATTTCAGTTGATTTTAATCGACTGGAAATTGGCCATTTTTCTAATGGTCTCAGAATTCGACGAAACTAGTTTTGTTAGGACCGTATCGTCAATACGAAGCTAGAAAATATTTTTCGAGAATTTTTAGAGTTAGTATGTGACCCCGGTAATTTGAAATGTACGTTTAAAATTCAATATAGTGATTTAAATGTTAATTCAACGGAAACTGATTCAAACGATCGAATCAACATACGAAACATGTCCCATTGTGTTCGGAATGGGGGTAAAACGCTATGGACGACAGGCGGTGGACCTCGTTTCGAGGTCGTATGTAAAAGTCAACCCTTTTGCAAAATTTAATAATTAAATAATAATAAAATAAATAAAAAAATTACCTTTCCCCCCCTTTTCTTCTTCGTTGCCCCCCCCCCCCCGAATCACTTATCAGAAATCGAATAGGATATAAAAAAAAAAAATAAAAAAAAAAATTGTCGGAACAAAAAGAAACCGCCGCCGCCCTCCTCCCTGGCACCTCCACCGCCACCACCGTCGTACCCCCCCCTTCACCTCGACCTCGTCCCCTCGTCGAAACCCCCCCCCCCTTTTCAAAACCACGAGCCAACACCCAACCCAAAGCCGCCGCCCCTCGAAGCAGCTCCGACGCCGGCGGCGAAGCTTCGCTGAACCCCCCCCCCCCTCCTCGAAGTCGGATCGCGACAAAGACCTTCCCCCCCCCTTTTCGAACTGTAAGTAATTACTTTATTTATTTATTTTTTTACCCGATTTTGTTTTAGAAATATAAACTGATTTTATAAGGAAATATATAAACTGATTTTTAATTAGATTTAAAAACCTGATTTAAACTTTATTTTTAAAACTGATTTTTAACTTTATTTTTAAAACTGATTTTAAATAAAAAGCTAAAATTGATTTTAAATAAAAAGCTAAAATTGATTTTAAATAAAAAGCTAAAATTGATTTTAAATAGAAAGCTAAAACTGATTTTAAATAAAAAGCTAAAACTGATTTTAAATAAAAAGCTAAAATTGATTTTAAATAAAAAGCTAAAACTGATTTTTAATAAAAAGATAAAACTGATTTTAATTTTCAGTTTAGAAAAACTGATTTTATTTTATTTATTTTTTGGTTTAGGAAAACTGATTTTTTTTAAAAGATATAAAAACTGATTTCTTTAAGAAGTCAAAAGTAAAAATCATATTTTTATATTTTTAAAGAAATAAAAATTCGATTTTTATATATTGAACTTTGAAATAAAAATTCGATTTTTATATATTGAACTTTGAAATAAAAATTCGATTTTTATATATTGAACTTTGAAATAAAAATTCGATTTTTATATATTGAACTTTGAAATAAAAATTCGATTTTTATATATTGAACTTTGAAATAAAAATATGATTTTTATATGTTGAACTTTGAAATAGAAATTCGATTTTTATATATGAAATAGCGAAGTAAAAATTCGATTTTTACATATGTAGTGAAAGCGGAAAACGAAGGTGACTAAAAGGCGGGAACGACGAAGACTTTTGCAAATGAAGTGCCGTGGAGCTAGGATAGCTATGTGTGAGAATTTCTCACCTTTCAAATTATTTTCTAGTTATATATATATACTAGGATGCAGACGGTGCTTAGTAGCACCCGACACAATCGTCCACAGACCATGGACTTGTTTGTTTGGCTGTTTGGTTATTGATTGCGATATTGGTTTGAATGTGGTTTGTGGTGTGAAAAATCGAATCGATAAATTGGTTAGGATTAGACGTGCGCCGTTATAAGGCGAGGGAGTAAGGCTAGGTTAGACTCTTACTCCAAATTTTGTGGTTTGCATAATGAAATTGATTTGATTGATGTGTGAATGGCGTGGGCCTTCACTAGTCCGGGGATAAGGCTAGGCCTCGTCCCGTTTCTAGTATCGTGCCGTTATGCCGCCGAAATTTTCTAAAATAAGTTAGAAAGATAAAAATAGCATTTTATTTAAAGAATGAACTGAATAGAAATTCATATGTTAAAATAAAATGTGTTATCGTTAAAAATATAATTTTTAATGTGAATGTGAATAAATAAATATTCATTTACAAACCAGACGGTTTGTTTATGTACACCTATTTGAATGACGTTGATTGGGTCGATAAATTTTACACATCGCCTAACTGCACAAATAAAATATGTGTTTGATTGTTTGAAACCCCACACGGGTGTTAGGATGAAATTTGAAGTTCACTCATCCTGATTGATTAAATATGTCGATCGATTGATTGACAGGCTGTTATAAGCGTTGGATATCTATATTTGATGCTTATACAGTGTAGTGCACTTTGGTTGATGGTTGATTATTTTCAATGCTATTATATACATGTGTTGTATGAAAATCCATATAATTAATTTTATATGGTAATTGATTGGGCCTCATTCCAGTTTTGAAAAAGAAATATTTGAAAAAGAAATATTTGAAATAGAATATTTGAAAATAAAGGAGTATATGAAGCCGTGTTGATTAGATTGACGCCATTTTGACGTGAACGATATTTATATCGATTTTAAAAACGATTTCGAAATGAATTGAATTGAAAACGATTTCGAAATGAATTGAATTGAAAACGATTTCGAAATGAATTGAATTGAAAACGATTTCGAAATGAATTGAATTGAAAACGATTTCGAAATGAATTGAATTGAAAACGATTTCGAAATGAATTGAATTGAAAACGATTTCGAAATGAATTGAATTGAAAACGATTTCGAAATGAATTGAATTGAAAACAATTTCGAAATGAATTGAATTGAAAACGATTTCGAAATGAATTGAAAACGATTTCGAAATGAATTGAATTGAAAACGATTTCGAAATGAATTGAATTGAAAACGATTTCGAAATGAATTGAATTGAAAACGATTTCGAAATGAATTGAATTGAAAACGATTTCGAAATGAATTGAATTGAAAACGATTTCGAAATGAATTGAATTGAAAACGATTTCGAAATGAATTGAATTGAATATGAATTCAAATTGAATTGAAATTTGAATTGAATGGAAATGAATTTTAAAACGAATTTATAAAGAAGAATTCAATTTTGATTTGAATTGAAAAGGAAGTTGAAATAGATTTTGAAACGAATTTTAAAACTATTTATATAATTCGTTTTGAATAGAAATCGACGAAATATATATTATATATAATATATATATAATATAAATGGCCTGAATAGAACGCGCCGCGCCGCGGTAGTTCGCGAATTTCGACCATTTATTTCAAACGGACATTGCGGGAGATCCGACCGTCGGATTCTCCTAAAACCGGAACCGTTGGGTTCGTATCGAAAAGAGCTTTCTAGCGAATATTAGAAATTTGAAATCTAACGGTTGGATTTGGAATTATGTCCAAATCAAATTCGAAAAAGGTCGCTGTAAGTGCAGTTCGATGGCCGTTGATGGAAATCGACTGTACGGGCCTTGATAAAATTATTAAAAATAGCAATAATTTGTGTAAAATCATAAGAAATGATTTGTGAAGATTTGGGATGAAAAACTCCATATTTGAAAAGATAAAAATGGATTTTTATCGAAATGAACTAGTTTTGAACTAGAAATATAATTCTATTTATTTTTAAATAAATAAATTGAATTTAAAAAGGGTTTTAAAAATAACCAAAATTTCCAATGATTGCATTGGAGTGGATTTGAATCGAAATTGTCTTCGGAATATTTCGATGTTGGAATTCGTGATTGTACAGGTGTTGTTATGGAAATTTGAAAGATATATATATTTATATCGTTATTTCCAATACGACATTTGTTAGTCGTAGAATTTGATATTGAATATAAGCCGATATATTTTCTATTCAGAGCCTTGTATTGAATATCGAATGTGATTTGGGTTTGTCGTGAATGGTGTCTTCACTAACACTGTTCTTGAACCCAGTTGAGAAATGATTAAATCTTTTTATTTAGATTTAATGAAGTGTACCAATTAAATAATATTTAATTGGAATTGAATTGATATTGATTTTTGGGTTTATCGTGAACAGTGTTTTAAATAACACTTGTTCTTTAACCCGATAATTAATGAATGTGATTTGGGTTTGTCGTGAATGGTGTCTTCACTAACACTGTTCTTGAACCCAGTTGAGAAAAGATTAAATCTTTTGATTTAGATTTAATGAAGTGTACCAATTAAATAATATTTAATTGGAATTGAATGGATATTGATTTTTGGGTTTATCGTGAACAGTGTTTTAAATAACACTTGTTCTTTAACCCGATAATTAATGGGATGTGACTTTGGGTTTATCGTGAACCGTGTTTTAAAGGACACTGATTCTTTAACCCAGTCACAGATTAAAACTAAGTGGAGTTTATTGTTTTAACCTAAACTCTGGGTGCCCCTATTTTCGACACGGGCAGCTAGTAGTTTCGGTTTTGCAGATTTATATTCACAGGATCCTGGTTTACAGCTGGAACGATATCCGGAAAGCTTTGTATCCGTATATCTCTTTCTAGTTGTGTATTGTATTATTTTCCGCTGCTATGTATTTAAATGTAATTTAAATCTCTGATATTTCTGTGTAATATTCATTTATACTCTGTATATTCTTGTAATCTGATGCATTGTTGTAATATACAATGAAACGTTCTTCTGTATGCGTTCTGTTTTGTCCTGTTCTCAAACGATAGGGCGTTTCGAACGGTCTGGATCGGTTTAGCGACTGGTTCGGACCGAGCGAAATTCCTTGCCGTCACAATTAGATAGGGCTAATTGTTGTGATTTGGCATCAAAAACATGATTTTTGACTATGTATCGAAATTATGAATTTGAAACGTTAATTCACTAATTGATTGATGTTTGTGTTGTTTGTTTATTTGTTTGCTAATTTTTAGCCATTTAGCCTAATAGCATCAAATATTGAATTATATTGAAAATTGGTCGCATATGCTTGCAGATACATATACTTACATTGAACAGGTCATAGCAAGGAGGCTAGAGCCGAAGAATAAAATTTGTTTGCCCGACAAATAGGTACATGTTTACTACATAATTTCCTGTTTTGTTTGGGTGATGATGATTTTGTGAGCCTATTGGCTAGCCGCTTGGCTTTTTCTTTTTCTTTTTGAGATCTGAAGGACCGGGGAAGCTATTTGAAATTCCCCGATGCTCCCGGTGCAGGGGAGGTTATGGCGAAATTTTTCGAAAATTTAGGGTGTTAGCCAAATTTTTGAAGAATTTGAAAATTCTCAGAAACTAAAGAGTTGGAGAATGGAAGCCAGATCGAACGTAGAGTTGATTAATCAAACCACTTTCGACTTTGTTCCTTTTCGGGGACGAAAAGTTTTAAGTGGGGGAGATTGTAATAACCCGCAAAATCTGGGCCAGTTTAAAATTTTTATTTTGGCAATTTTAGCGAATTTTGAATATTTAAAATAGATTATTTTAAATAATATCGACGAGAAATTTATTTTGAATATAATTAGAACGTATATATTATATACGTCGTCGTTAGAATATATAATAATTATATATAATTATAAAAAGGAATTGAAAATGGCGCGGTAGTTCGAAAATTCGATTTCTAAGTTCAAATGAATATACAGAATTCAATATAAGTCAGAATTGAACGAAACAAGAAATATTTGAATCTGTATAACTATATCTTTGTAACGAAGTTAACAAACTGAGATTTCATCTTAGAAATGATAAGATATGTCCAGTTTAAAATTAGAAAAAGTCGCTGTGGAATTTATATATATTTTTATATATATAAGGCCCTTAAAAATAGCAATTTTGCAAACGACCTCGGATTTCGACGAAACCAGTTTTATTGGGTCCGTGATGTTAAGTTATTGCTAGATTCCAAATTTCATAATTTTTCGAATCAATATGTGAGCGTGGCGAAGGAAAACGCGTTTGACCAGTTTCAGTTGAATTTAATCGACTGGAAATTGGCCATTTTTCCAACGGTCTCAGAATTCGACGAAACTAGTTTTGTTAGGACCGTATCGTCAATACGAAGCTAGAAAATATTTTTTGAGAATTTTTAAAGTTAGTATGTGGCCCCGGTAATTTGAAATGTACGTTTAAAATTCAATATAGTGATTTAAATGTAAATTTAACAAAAACTGATTATAACAGCCGAATCAGCTGACGATACATATCCCATTGTGTTCGGAATGGGGGTTAAACGCTATGGACGGCAGGTGGTGGGCCTCGTTTTGATGACGTATGTAAAAGTCAACTTTTATAAAATAATAAAATAATAAATAAAAATATATATAAACCCCCCCCCCTCTCATTTTCACTTGGATTCAGAAAAGAAAAGAAAAAAAAAACGAACCAAATCCGTCGCCCCCTTCTGCTGAATGCGCCGACGCCGCCTCCCCGTCATCCACCGCTGCTTCATCTCCTCCTCCGCGACGTCAGCTTCCCCCCAACTCGATCCCCTCCCTCTCTCCTCCCAGGCGCGAAGACTTCCCCCCCGACCCTCGAAGAACGCGCCGCGCCCTAGCCTGGGACCCCCCCCTGCGCTGACGTGGACCACCGCTGGAGCGGTACACCCCTCCCCCTCCGATCCGCGACTCCCTCTCCCCCCCCCCTTCTCTCTGCATCTCACGGTAAGTTTTAATTATATTTTTATTTATAAAAAAATCAGTTTTTTTTTGTGTGTGTATGAATTAGCATTTTTAAAGGCTGAAGATAAAGTATATAAAGATTTGATTTTTAAAAAAATATAAAGATTATATTTTTAATTATAAAAATATGATTTTTACATAAGGAAAAGAAATAAAAATATGATTTTTATATTTTTAAAGTAGTAAAAATATAATCTTTTATATTGTCGAAAGATAAAAATATAATCTTTGCATAGTAGGAACTATAAAAATATAATCTTTATAGGATAGAGAAGATAAGAATATCACCTTTGTATATGTGGCAAAATAAAAATTTGATTTTTATTTTATATACGTTGAAATAAAGTAGATATTTTTATAAAGGCGAAATCTTTATATTTATAAAGGCGAAATCTTTATATTTATAAAGGCGAAATCTTTATATTTAAAAAGGCGAAATCTTTATATTTATAAAGGCGAAATCTTTATATTTATAAAGGCGAAATCTTTATATTTAAAAAGGCGAAATCTTTATATATAAAAAGGCGAAATTTTTATATATTGAATAGCAAACTAAAAATTCGATTTTTATATATTGAACTTTGAAGTAAAAATTCGATTTTTATTTGTAGAAAAATATGATTTTTATATATTGAACTTCGAAATAAAAATTCGATTTTTATATATTGAATAGCGAAGTAAAAATTCGATTTTTACATAGGTAGTGAAAGCGGGCAACGAAGTTAACAAAGAGGCGATAACGATGAAGGTTTCTGCAAATGAAGTGTTGCGAAGATTGGATAGCTATAGGTGAGAATTTCTCACCTTTCAATTTAATTTTTCTAGTTATATATATATACTAGGATGCAGACGGTGCTTAGTAGCACCCGACACAATCGTCCACAGACCATGGACTTGTTTGTTTGGTTGCATAGATTAGTTGAATTATTTGTTTGAATTGAATTGTTTGGTGAGATGAAATTGATTTGATTGATGTGTGAATGGCGTGGGCCTTCACTAGACCGGGGATAAGGCTAGGCCTTGTCCCGTTTCTAGTATCGTGCCGTTATGCCGCCGAAATTTTCTAAAATATGTTAGAAAATAAAAATATCATTTTATTGTGTAAATGAATTGAGTAGAAATTCATAGGTTGAAATAAAATGTTTTATCGTTAAAAATATAATTTTTAACGTGAATGTGAATAAATGAATAGTTATAAACAAATCGGCCGATTTGTTTGTATATACACTGATTTGACTGATATTGATTGGGTCGATAAATTTCACACATCGCCCAACTGCACAAATAAAATCTGTGTTTGATTGTTTGAAACCCCACACGGGTGTTGGGATGAAATTTGAAGTTCACTCATCCTGATTGATTAAATATGTCGATCGATTGATTGACAGGCTGTTATAAGCGTTAGATATCTATATTTGATGCTTATACAGTGTAGTGCACTTTGGTTGATGGTTGATTATTTTTCAATGCTATTATACATGTGTTGTATGAAAATCCATATAATTAACTTTATATGGTAATTGATTGGGCCTCATTCCAGTTTTAAAATAGAAATATTTGAAATAGAAATATTCGAAATGGAATATTTGAAAATATCAATATATGAAGCCGTGTTGATTAGATTGACGCCATTTTGACGTGAACGATATTTATATCGATTTTATTCATTTTAAAACGATTTCGAAATGAATTGAATTGAAAACGATTTCGAAATGAATTGAATTGAAAACGATTTCGAAATGAATTGAATTGAAAACGATTTCGAAATGAATTGAATTGAAAACGATTTCGAAATGAATTGAATTGAAAACGATTTCGAAATGAATTGAATTGAAAACGATTTCGAAATGAATTGAATTGAAAACGATTTCGAAATGAATTGAATTGAAAACGATTTCGAAATGAATTGAATTGAAAACGATTTCGAAATGAATTGAATTGAAAACGATTTCGAAATGAATTGAATTGAAAACGATTTCGAAATGAATTGAATTGAAAACGATTTCGAAATGAATTGAATTGAAAACGATTTCGAAATGAATTGAATTGAAAACGATTTCGAAATGAATTGAATTTAAAACGATTTCGAAATGAATTGAATTGAAAACGATTTCGAAATGAATTGAATTGAAAACGATTTCGAAATGAATTGAGTTGAAAACGATTTCGAAATGAATTGAATTGAAAACGATTTCGAAATGAATTGAATTGAAAACGATTTCGAAATGAATTGAAATGAAAACGATTTCGAAATGAATTGAATTGAATATGAATTCAAATTGAATTGAAATTTGAATTGAATAGAAAGGAATTTTAAAACGAATTTATAAAGATGAATTCAATTTTGATTTGAATTGAAATGGAAGTTGAAATTGCTTTTGAAACGAATTTAAAACTATTTATATAATTCGTTTTAAATAGAAATCGTCGAAATATATTATATATATATTATATATATAATATAATGGCCTGAATAGAACGCGCCGCGCCGCGGCAGTTCGCGAATTTCGACCATTGATTTCAAACGGACATTACGGGAGATCCGACCGTCGGATTCTCCTAAAACCGGAACCGTTGGGTTCGTATCGAAGAGAGCTTTCTAACGAATGTGAGAAATTAGAAATCTAACGGTTGGATTTGGAATTATGTCCAAATCAAATTTGAAAAAGGTCGCTGTAAGTGCAGTTCGATGGCCATTGGTGGAAATCGACTGTACGGGCCTTGATAAAATTATTAAAAATAGTAATAATTTGTGTAAAATCATAAGAAATGATTTGTGAAGATTTGGGATGAAAAACTCCATATTTGAAAAGATAAAAATAGATTTTTATCGAAATGAACTAGTTTTGAACTAGAAATATAATTCTATTTATTTTTAAATAAATAAATTGAATTTGAAAAGGGTTTTAAAAATAACCAGAATTTCCAATGATTGCATTGGAGTGGATTTGAATCGAAATTGTCTTCGGAATATCTCGATGTTGGAATTCGTGATTATACAGATGTTGTTATGGGAATTTGAAAGATATACATTTATATCGTTATTTCAATACAACATTTGTTAATCGTAGAATTTGATATTGAATATAAGCCGATATATTTTCTATTCAGAGCCTTGTATTGAATATCAAATGTGATTTGGGTTTGTCGTGAATGGTGTCTTCACTAACACTGTTCTTGAACCCAGTTGTGAAAAGATTAAATCTTTTTATTTGGATTTAATGAAGTGTTCCAATTAAATGAGATTTCATTGGAATTGAATTGATATTGATTTTTGGGTTTATCGTGAACAGTGTTTTAAATAACACTCGTTCTTTAACCCGATAATTAATGAATGTGATTTTGGGTTTATCGTGAACTGTGTTTTTAAATGACACTGATTCTTTAACCCAGAGAAATATTAAAACTAAGTGGAGTTTTAATGAATCTTTAATTAGATTGAAAAGATCGAGAATGGAGTATCACCAGTTTTACTCCAGGCGATAGTTAAATCTTTAATTAGATTTGAACGTGAAATGGTAATTGAATTTACCGATAACACCGTGGTGTTAAATATGAAGTATAACCAGTTTTACTTCATGGGATGAATAGGTTGGGATTGGGAAATAAAATAAATGATTTCTTCGGTGTGGTTCGCTAATCCCGACTAGTTTGAATTGATATTCAAAGGAGATTAAAGAATAAATTTAAAGAATTTATCTTGGATAAAATTAATGGGAACTTTTCCCAAAGTATAGGAATATTTGAATAAAAGAATATTCTGAATTGGAATGAGGCGTATGTTGTGTTTGTGTAACACTTTTATAATATATACGCGAGTTATTCAGAAAGACCGGGTTTATCCCATTCTGAATAACTGATTCGACGTGGTGTCGAAGATGAAGACGATGGTCGAAGACCGGAAGTCTTCACGTCGTTTGGGTGATTACTGATGATCTTGATTGGGCTGTACACCCAAGAAGATGGAAACAGTTGGTGATCGTCCAGACGTACTTGGAGATTGATGGATATGCGGGGTACTAGGTGCCTCCGGTTTCGTTCAGACCTAGAACGGACTTGTAAATGGACTGTGTGTCTGACATTGGATTTTAGTCTATGTGATTGATCTCTATTAAATATATATCTGTTTGGCGGCGGAGAATTTATTCTCTTGCTTAACGCCCTTCTTTGAGACGTACGAGCTCAGGGGTTATATATTGATGGATATCAAACGCATGGAGTGAATTGCCTGTGTGGCATGCCTAAGTGGCAATTGATCGAGGCTTCTGTTGAAAAGCAAAGTCTTGTGGTGATGATCAAAGCACGGCCTTTGTGGCGTAGCTTTGTGTAACGTTTACTTCGCGAGTTTCACACCCGGTATGGACCAAAAACGGGAGAGGACCTCAGGGAGGGCATGCGTTTCCTTCTAGCTAAAAAGTGGCGTCAGTGGTTTTACACGCCCTGACGAGTTTGACTTATGTGGTTGTTGCTGTGCGAGGCGCCTCGGATATATCGGTCGTTCTCGAACCGATGGAGTCATTTGTTGGCTCATTGACACCCCAAAGGGTGGGGAAACGCATGTTCAGGGTTTAAGTTTAATCCACATCGGTGGACTGGCCCTGACGATCCAAGGGTCACTCGAGCTCTGATCCTAAGACACGGGTTAGAGCGTCTCGAATCGGTTGAGGACTATCTTTTGCCTCGGTTCATAGACGGAAATCCAATTTCCAAATACGTGACATTTGCGGTTTTAATTGTAAAACTAGTATGGCGACATGATATATGGTACCCATGCCGCCTATGATTGATACTTATGATTTGAATTTGTTTTATACACTATGCACTTATAATAGTATCAAATGATTTGTTTTAAACGTATCAAGCATTCTTTGGCTGTTATAAGGGAAAACCCTATCCCCCGGCTTGCGTTGCATTGTGTGACAGGACCTGGGTCTTATAACAGCTTCATTTTTCTTTATTTAGCATTGCGCTGTTGTTTTATGCACTGGTATTCTTGGGAGGAAACCCGTTCCGTGTTATACGGCGTGGTCCCTTGATTTACCTAACTTTAAAAATAAAGATTAACTGTTTTAGTTCTCACACCAGTCCCATGACTGACCTGGAGTTTATTGTTTTAACCTAAACTCTGGGTGCCCTTATTTTGACACGGGCAGCTAGTAGTTTTGGTTTTGCAGATTTATATTCACAGGATCCTGGTTTACAGCTGGAACGATATCCGGAAAGCTTTGTATCCGTATATCTACTTCTAGTTGCGTATTGTATTATTTTCCGCTACTATGTATTTAAATGTAATTTAAATCTCTGATATTTCTATGTAATATTTATTCATTTTTACTCTGTATATTCTTGTAATCTGATGCATTGTTGTAATATACAATGAAATGTTCTTTTGTATGCGTTCTATTTTGTCGTGTTCTCAAACGATAGGGCGTTTCGAACGGCCTGGATCGGTTTAGCGACTGGTTCGGACCGAGCGAAATTCCTTGCCGTCACAGATATATTATATTTTGTTCTGATGCGATGTGAGATTCTATGTTGTTATTTTTGTTCTTCTTCTACTCTTTTCTTCTAAAAAAATGATTCGTATTTTCGTGATATTTGGGTTGGATGTATGATGTATATAGTCAACTCGGATATTGCGGACTTTGCGGGCCACTACAGTTGGTATTAGAGCTTAGGTTGAGCGAATACCTAGGCTTGTTGGAATGTGCTCATTAGAGATAGGGGTAGTAGTACCCTAGAATGAGTTGAGTGTATATATATATATACGAGAGAGCATATAAAAACTGTTTTATATTGTGTTGACTAGTCTGTTGAGTGAATTTTGAATTCAGATCAAATCGTGGGACGCCACGATGTCGATAGGAGTTTATAAGCACTTGAACAGAAGATTGGACATGATATTGTTTTAAATTGTTGAGTTGATTGTTAGAATTATAATCAAATTAGATTATAAAAACTGAAATAGTTATATATAACCAATAGAATTTGTATAGAAATAAAATATACAAATGTGACAAATTGAATTGAATTCCAATCAGAATTCATAATTTAAAATCCTGGGAAGTTGGAAAATATTTTCCGAATTTTATTAAAATAATATAGCTTTATTTTTGAAGGATTTTTGAATAAAAATCATTTGAATGGATTTTGAATATGATAAAGCACTGAACTCACTTCGGTGGCTGGGAAATAATTCTGATGATGGTCGCAACATCATCAGTGTTCATTTTCGAATTTCTAAGTGATGAATTGCTGCCTTAGAAAAGTTTTTGATGGAAAATTTGTTTGAAAAGAAATAAGTTGTTTGAAAATTCAAATGTTTTGAATTTGAGATGGATATAAATATATGTGTATATTTATATTACTTCGAAAGAGTTTTGAAATAAAACCCTGGGAATGTGCATGATTGAAATTAAATTTAACTTAAGTAAGTTAAATGGATCGAAATGAATAAATTAAGTAAAATCAATGTGAATGAAATATGAATTGGGTGTGAATAAAGGAAAAACCAAAAGAGTTAAAAAGAAAATATATTTGTAAAACAAATATAAAAGAAAATATATTTGTTAAACAAATATAAAGGAAATATTTGTAAAACAAATACAAAGGAAGTTATGTGCAAACAAATAGAAGGAGAAATATTTGTAAAAACATTTACAATTAGAATTTAAAAGGAAATATTTGTAAAACATTTACAAATAGATTAAATGGAAGTATTTATTTATAGAATATAAATAGAATGTTATAAATGAGATATTTATTTGGTAAATAAATAGAATTTAATCAAAGGAATATTTAGAAGATGAATAGAAAATGGAAATCTGTTTTTAACAGATAAATAGAAAAGATTAATTTATAAATAATAGTTTATAAATTAAATTAAATATTTATCATTCGATAAATGGAATATATAAGTCTGAACTTATATAGAGAAGAGATATTGGTTATTAACACCGATAGTTTTAAATAGAAGGGGTACACAACACTTGTATAAGTGAAGTAACGTTATTAAAGAGAACATTTATAAAGTGAAGAACTGTTACTAAATGTAAATCTTTATAAATGAATAAACGTTATCCAATAGGAGTTATTCGAATAAGAGAAGTCGATTAGAGTTAGAAATAATTGATTAGAGGAAGAATTAACCAGTTAGAGTTAATCAGTTAGGGTTAATCCGTAGAGTTAATTAAATATTAGTTATTCAATTAGAATTTATCGAATATTTGTTATTCAGATTTAGAATTAACCAAATAGAGTTAATTGAACATAGTTAATCGAATTAGGATTTAGTTGAATGTTAGTTATTCAATTAAAGTTGATCGAATATAGTTATTGAAATAGAGAAAGTCAAACATAGTTACTCAGGATAGGTTGCCATTTCGTATGACTGCTAGAGTAATTCGCAGGGATGTAGATAGCCTAGGGCGGTTGGATGTTTCCTGAGGGAATCAGGCATAACCATTGTGATCGCTGCGATCTAGAGTCAAGCTAATGGAGTTAAATCAAATATTAGTTATTCGAATAGGATTAAAGGATTTATCGAATATTTGTTATTCGAAGAGAATAAAAGGGGTTATCGAATATAGTTTATTCGAATAGAGTTAAAAGAGTTATCAAATATAGCTTATTCGGAAGAAGTTAAGTGAAAAGATCTAATCAAATAGGGTTAATCGATAAGAGTTAAATCCAATAGAGTTAATTGATAAATGTAAATTGAATAGAGTAAATCAAATATAGTTTATTCGAAGAAAGGTTTTCAAATCTAGTAATTCGAAAGAGAGATTATCGAATATAGTTATTCGAAGGGAGGAGTTATCGAACAGGGATTTATTCGAAAGAGAGTTACGTAAGGAAGTTTGAAATGTTGAGTATCAATATAAATAAATTTTGAAAAGATAAATGCGGTTGTAGAACTTTATCTACCTTAGCGATTTCGATGACGAAATTATTTTAAGTGGGGAAGATTGTAATGACCCGGATTCTTATGGGTTAATTTTAAATATTTAATACGGATTTAAATATTGGGTGGATAATATAAATGGAATTTTATATAAAGTTATCAATTTAATAATTGATTTCAATTTAATGTCGAATAAATTAAATTATCGTAATGCAGTAATAATTTAATTTAAAAATATATAACTAAATCGAATTAGTTCAGATGATCAATACGAAATTCTGTTTAAATTAGAATAATAATATTAAATTATTATCGAAGAATTTAAATGGTTTGAAATTTAATTTATATCAATTTAAATAAATATCTGTTACAGATGATCAAATTGGACTTTGTGACCTGTCCCAATGTGTCTGAAATAGAGGTACTACCCTAGAATTGTCAGTTGTTGGGTTCAGAGAGAGGTTTGGAATCAAGATGATAATTTAATTTAAAATATCCGGTTATAAACAAATTTAAATTATTAAAAGTGAATTCTTTTATGGACAAAAGCCCATACAGGTTAAGACCTTAATCTCCTCAAACAAAATGCCTAGGTGTTCAAATACAAACCCTTCCATTCCCTTATATAATCAGTGAAACTTTTCCCCTTAAATTCATTCATCGCCTCCTTTAAAAATCGAATCCTCTCCCATTCCTTTATTCCATTTCCGAAATCGAAATCTCATTTGAAGCCTGCATCGTGACCTGGGTTCTTCGATTAGGAAGGGAGATCATCGAGCGCGATTAAGGGTCTGCGGAACTCGACTTCGTACGGTCAAGCTGGAATTGGGTTTAAGGAATGTTTGGATCTGAAACTCGACAACATCAGTAAGGTTAAAGGGGACGTAGATTTGATCTCGATGGCGACTACTAGGTTTGAGGGTCTCTGCGTGATTGAAGATCGCGATGGGTAGTCAGGAGTCGCGATTGGAGGAGCTTCGAACCAGGTTCGATTCGAGTTTCTGGTGACGTCCAGATGGGGGAGTTCCGTCGTTGCTGTAAGGTGCGATTTAGAGGGCAAAAAAAGGGTGTGATGGTATGAGGGGTACAGTGAGATGTCGGAGCTGTTAAAGCAGGGTTCTGTAGGATTTTTAAGGCAGTCGAGTTCAAAGTCGTCGTCGCAGTTAGGGGTTCGCGATGATGGATGTTCCTCAGCAAAAGGTCAGAATCGGGTAAGTTTAGCAAGGTTGGTCAACAGGAATTTGAGGCAGGGAGAAGCAGCTGGTGAAGTAAGGGCTGCAGTCATGTAGTAGTAGGCCCCGGCATTTTTATCTATGTTTGAGGAAGACAGAGTTTAAATAAAGATTAAGGTATAATTAAATTTATTTATTTTACTAGTTAAGGATCACTTAATTCATGATAAATTCATAACACGTATATATTTCATATGACTTCTGATAGACATAATGAAGTACGCTGAAATCATAAAGATGAACTTTTGGCTAATTTGGAATGCTTTGGAGACAGTCGGGATTTCGGTAAAATTAAACACAGTTTAATTTAATCAAAAACAAATCAATATTCAGCAAATAAAAATTCGGTGAGTAAATCTCACCAGTTTGTTTAGAATTATTTTTATATCGTTAAATTAATTGATGTTGCTTGTTTTGAATGTTATCTGGTTGATTTAAATATATTAGTTATGTAGGGTTGACTATTATATATATATATTGGGTTAATGGTTGGATTGTTCCCGCAGTCTCATTAGCGGATGCTCGCAGTTTCATAGCGGATGATTTCCCAATGCACCCCCACAAATATATTAGTGGATGACCTTCATACCGCGATATCCTGCCTCAAAGCAGTATGGGTATTACTATGTCGACTAATGTCTATGGATGCAGGAAAACAGGTTGGAGGAATCCGAATGGATTCCTCAAAAATGTATTATATGTTTATTTATTTGTTGGCATATATATTATCATATATGATGTGTTAGAAAACCAGAAATAAATAATTGGTTGTTTGGTGTTTAAATATCACTGGGCCTAAGTGTTAATTTATAAAATACCCTGAAAGGGGTATTTGAGATTTAAAAGGGAAATTCTATTTTTCTAAAATACAATTTAAAATTTTAAATAGATTTGAAATATTAACTTGTTTTAAAAGCAATAAAACAAGTAGTTCCTTTATAAATGAAATTTATAAATAGTTTTTTTATAAACGAAGTTTATAAATGAAGTGAAAAGAATTATCATTGGATAATTAAGAAAAAAAATACAGGTGTGAAATTGAAAAGGGAAATCTATTTTTTTCAAAAGTAGAAATATCGATTTCAAAAGGGATTGAAATCGAGACTTGTTTAAAGACTGAATAAAGAAAGTTTGAAATAGAATTTGAATATAGAAATTCAAATGGGGTTTGAATATATAAATTCAAATGGGGCTTGAATATAGAAATTCAAATGGAATTCAAATATAGAATTTGAAAATAGAAAATATAATGGAATTCAAATATAGGATTTGAATATCGAAAGTGAAATGGAATTTGAATATAGAAATTCAAATGGAGTTTGAATATAGAAATTCAAATGGAATTCAAATATAGAATTTGAATATATAAAATTTGAATAGAATTGAATATTGAATATCAGAATGGAGTTTGAATATAGAAATTCAAATTGGAATTTAAATATAGAATTCAAATAAAAGTGAAAATGGAGTTTAAATCAAGAAAATTCAAATAGAGTTAAAATGGAGTTTGAATATTAGAATTCAAACAGAAATGAAATGGAGTTTGAATATTAGAATTCGAATAGAGTTAAAATGGAGTTGAATTCATTTTAACGAAGTTTAAAAGTTTATATATATATAAATATAATTAAAACGAACTCGTCGCAGCGCAGCAGTTCGTAAATTGGCGATTCGAACTTCAATTGAGTATACAGAATTCAATTGAAGTCGGAATTATGTGAAACAAGAACCATCAGGACCAGTTAGATAATAGTTTTTTAATAGAAGAGAAAATTCTGAATTTCATCGAACAGATTTTGAGATATGTCAAAATCAAATTTCTAAAAATGCACCGCCAAAATCGTTTAAAATCCATAAGGGTTTATTTATATAAATATAGGGATTTTTAAGCTAATAAAAATCCGAATTTTCCATTTGAAAAATCTACACTGGAGATACAAAGTAAATATGAACACCAGTGAAGTAAGTGGAATGATTTTTGAGACAAAAATCATATTTTAAATGGTTAAATAGAATTAACTAAATTGGAGAATAATTAGTTAAAGGAAATTTGAATCGAAATTGGGTTTTTGGATAAGTGAAAGAGATTGAGAATTTATATTCGAAATCGAATATATAACTCGAGTTGAAAATATAATTAGATTAGTTAATAAGCAAGTTAAAATATATTTGAACATGTCATGTTCAAATATAAAAGTGAAATAGACTAAAGAGTTAATTAACAAATTAATTAACGAATTTAGTTGAACGATCGGGTATAGTTGAATTAAATTGGATAGGTATAAACATACAGGAGACAGGTATGGGATAAGGATAATGCAGGTATATAAATAGAACGCTCAACAAAAAGGTACATATTTAATTCATATATGAGATTTTATGTGCCGTATCGGCTAACCGCTTGGCTTTTCTTTTTCTTTTTGGATTGGTGAGGGCCATGCGAGGCTATTTGAAATATCCCGATGCTCCCGGTACAAGGGAGGTTATGGCAAATTTTTCCGGAAATTTAAGGAGTTAGAATATTTTTAAGATAATTTGATAGTTAGAAATCAACGTATCGATATATATAGAAGTCGATAAGGAAACGAACTTAAAAATAGAATAGTATAATAAAAAAGGAAGACTAGGAATAAAATCTCGTAAGAATAGAAAAAGAAAGCGTGTACGTGTTTAAAAGTGAATAAGTAGTTGTATGGTATTGATTATTCGAGTAAGTAGTCATATATGTTTTGACGTTATAAATGTTATTCAGTCAAGGTCTGAGAGGTAGTTATACCCCAACTTGATTGATTTCATTATTAACAAATAAATAGTAAGATTTCAGGCTCGAAGATCAATGTTGAATAAGAGTTAGTTGAATATAGTATTTGAGTTGTCGTAACGATGTTTTACACAACATCCGTTTTAACCCAAATAAGTGTAAGCATGGAAATATAATAAAGAATATTTCCTAAGTATAGAAATAAACGAGATCGGAAAAGAGATAAGTAATTGGAATATTTTCCAATTATAAATAGCATATATTTTCTAAAGTTTAGAAAATAAAGGAAGGCAATATTCAGAAATGTTTTCCAAATAATTTAACAGGCCAATATGGTTATTGAAAATATATGGTTAACAAGTATGGATAAAGAAATAGAGAAGTGATTTAATTGATGGAATATTAATTAAGTGCTCAGTGATTGTTTGATAATTGGATGAACACTTGTTTTCTTCGATATTTAAATCATCAACTATCGAAACACATGTTTTTATTCGAAAGTTAAATCACAGACTATCGAAGTATTTGACCATCGTTGTCAATATGGAAAGACCGGTTGGATTATTATCCAAAGAACCACTCTGTATTGGCATAAGCATTGCGAATCATATATGCCAAAAAAAATTGAAGACGGAGTAAAGTGCAAGGGCTATTTTATAAGTCTTAGATAACAGTGCCTACGATGGATGTACTGAATAGTGCCTTCGGTTCATCCTGTTCCTGGATGACTTGTATGGATGAAAGTCTGATAAAGTATTTCCAGAAACGTCACGTACAGTGATTTCTTCAACCGTACCAAGAGTGGAAGCGGAGAAGGAAACTTCTTTAGCTAACACGTAATGTACTGTTCCAGACGTCAATTAGTGATTTTCTATGGATCTGACAATGTGGCATTCGAAGTGAATATGATGTGATGATAAAGCGTAGCTTCTAGCCTCACATCCGGTAAATGACAGAAATCGGGCACGCAGCATGGCTATGTAGGTCGCACCTATTAGGGTGTATAATCACCTGATCTAGAGTTTCATTTATTTCTAAAATCTATTGTTGATGCTGTCCCATTCGGGAAACGGTTGCTGATCCCAACCGATGGTGATATACATTCGATACACTCAAGCAAAATGAGTGGTCGGTCATGTGTGGCCGGGTTACAAGATGTTCTTGTTGAACCCAGTGTATTCCTCTCTAGAGGTACACTAGCGAAAGGTGATTCCATACCTTGTCATAGTTGGAAATCCATTACCCAATATGTGCTTGCGGTTTTGATTGTATACTATGTATGTAGAACGTGAGATGAAAGCGTTTCTGTTAGATGATTATTATATTGTGGTTGATAGACATTATTATAATATCAAAAGGTTTTTGATATAAAGATATTTTGGATTCTCATAAGGTAAAATCCCGTTCCGTTATACGGCGTGGTCTTATGAGATATCGTTTACTTGTTCAAGCTAATTTAAACTGTTTACTCATACCAGTCCCATGACTGACCCAGAGTTTATTTGTTTTGTATTACCTAAATTCTTGGGTGCCTAAATTTGTACGGGCAGTCAAGTAGTTCAGGATTTTACAGATCTATCTAAAGTAGCTTGGAGCAGGAGGCTTCAGCGTTAGTTATATAAAGTTTTGTTCCGCTGTGTTGTAAGTGTTGTACTATGATAAGTGTATGTTATACAGTTGAAATTTTGTATTTCAAAAGTTATGATATATTATATTTTGTTCCGCTGCGATGTGAGATTCTGTGTTGTTATTTCTGTTCTTCTTCTACTCTTTTCTTCTAAAAAAATGATTCGTATTTTCGTGATATTCAGGTTGGACGTATGATGTATATTGTCAACTCGGATATTGCGTACTTTGCGGGCCACTACAAATTGAGCCGTTCCATTTCCTGCTTAGCAGCTTATGCTGCAACTTTGCAAAAAAATAATTTGATCCAATCAATGTTATGCAGCAGCTATGCAAACAATAATTTCTGGTATTTGGCAAGTTTTAGATTTGTATCACACACACTTCTTTTCTTGAGCAGCTTCTGGTTATATGCTTAGCTTATGTTGCTGCATGGTCTTCTTCTCTTGTTGCATAGGTTCGATTAATTTTTGGGTTGAAAAATAGTTGTGGCACTTGTTGTGGACGCTTGAGTTGGCTAGATTTTGCTGAGAAGTGTGGGTGATATAAGTCCAGTTTTTCTCTTTTTGGATTCAGTTGTTTTGCTCTGTTGGTTGTTCTTCTTTCTGGAGCTGTGTCTTTTAGTTTCTTCATTCGTCTTGTTCTGGGAAGCATATTTTAATGTTTGTAGGGGATGTCTATCGGTTTTTTTATGTTGTATTATTTGTTGATGAATTTGTTTTTTATTTTTCAATTTTTACCAAAAATGTCATGCATGGTTCTGGCGATCTGACCGATCGGATACTGAAAACCTTAAACCTTGGAACATTACGGTTCGATTGACAGTCCGGTCATTGTGACAGTCCGACCCGCACCAACCGACATTTACTCCAAAGGTGCGTTGTACACATGTCCAATTAGCACGGAACGGGTCGTCAGAAGGAAAAGGGAAGAAGGAAATGAACATACAAAGAACCTGTAGAATGTCTCACAGCGCATAGAATAAAATATAATAATAACATACTTGACATAAAACAGGAGAGACAGTGCATAAGCTGAAAATCAGAACTAAACATCATAGCAGCGGAAATCCAAAATACAGCTTATTACAACTTTTCAAACTGTCTCAAGCAAAAGTAAGATAAATGAGGTACACTACTAATGCCCAAGTAGCGACCACCAACGACACAGGGAGAATGTGTGTGTGTGTGTATATATATATATATATATCATACGTGGAAGCCTCCTGCCCGCCTCTGAATCAGCTACTTGCGCACCACCAGCTAACCTGTCTCTAGTCTGCTCATGTGAGCACCCAGAGTAATAAGAGGAGACATAAAACTCTGGGTCAGACATAAAGCCTGGTATGAGCGATAAGCATCTAAAGTGAACAATAACAGGTAGACTAAAACATACCTGAACCTGGACCTGCAACCAAAGAGTTAGCACTACATACTGTACAACACTCTAAGGTGACATATCAAACAGTGTAAATATACGGAGGTGGGGGAGGTGTGCATGTCATAATGATGGCAAACAATCAAACATAGCATCCATCCTTACATCTCTCACTCAGTGCGTAAAGCATACAATATTCACCACTTCGATCACCCATCCTTGCTACGATCACTTTGCCCCATGAAGTCATAAATGGCTTCACTGCACTGATAACGTAGCCACTAATCCTTCGCTATGTCCACTTGCCCCATGGAGTTATTCACCCCATCTGCGCTGGCTCATAGCCTTACTAATCCTTACTACGTTCACTTGCCCCATGGAGTTATTCACCCCATCTGCGCTGGCTCATAGTCTTACTACGCATCACCTTGCCCCTCAGGTCATAATGACCGTACTGCACTGATAACGTAGTCTTGCTACCATCACCTTGCCCCTCAGGTCATAATGACCCTACTGCACTGATAAGTAGCCCATCATTCCTTTTCCGTGGTGAATCGAAGTTATGAACGTCGACAACTCCTTAGCACACGTCCCGCAGCAAAGCCCAACCATGTAGTGAACTCATTGGTTCCCTACTGGATCCTGAGCTCTAACTTACCATATTAGACTACCTTTGCATCTCGGGTTATTGGTCAAATACTGGGTCAGTTCGGATCAAAATGCTCCTTCTTCACTGGATCGGGTCGGGTCTCCATCACCCCTGGCGGATCGGATCGGGTCTCCAGCTTGCCACAGTTCGGATCGTCATCGTGGTCCTCTTTCTCTTTGCTTCGGATCGTGCTCCTCTCCTCAGTTCGGATCGGAATACCCCATACGGGTCGGATCGCGCTCCTCTAGCTCGTGCCTCCCCCTGGTTCGGATCGGAATACCCCAAACGGGTCGGATCGCGCTCCTCCAGCTCGTGGCTCCCCTTGGTTCGGATCGGCGTCTCGTAGTGCATCGGATCGTGGATGCTGCTTTCCTCTAGTCGGATCGTGATACGAAGCACGAGTGGATCGGATCGGGTAGCAGTTCACGGTTGGTGCTCGTGGGCCTTGTGCAGGTGGTTCGACTCGGAGGAGATGACTTGACTCGTGGTGATGTCCCACGATCCCATAGGGCGATCCGATCGACCCTCAATCCCCATCACGATCCGAATTCCTGCACCTTGTCCAGCGAGTTGTTTACGCCCGTCGACGGCGTTTTCGACCATTCTAACTATTGAAATCAATCACAAAGCATTTCATACAGTCATAGCAACATGTATAATCAACCACAAACATCAAAACATCAATAGGATAGGTTAAAATAGATCAAACATACCCAAAATCCCATATTTCCCCTTAAGCATGTTTAGGTGAAACCAACGATAGGATTAGCAAAACTTAACCAAATTAACCCAAATTCATATCAGAGGTCTAAAACATCATTTAAGAATTTATGAACATTTTTCCCGAATTTTATCATGCTTAAATTCGCTAATTAACACTAATTACCCTTAACTAGCCATAATTAGTGTAAAACTATGCAAATCACTCACCTTGGCCATAAATAAACTAAGTTCTGAAATAAATCTCTGATTTGATGTGAATCTCAATGCTAAACAGCAGCTCCAATGTTGATTTTGTGTAGATATTCCTTGATTAGGGGTTGCTAAGCCAAATCCTTAACCAAATGATGATTTGAAGGTGATTTAGAGGTTGGAGGCCATTTTTTAGGGTTTCTTGGTGATAAGTGGAGGCTGGAAAACTGAAATGGAATGATCCTCTATCTCATTTCAGCCTCCCCATAACCCTAATCCCAAAATGGGTTATGGGCCTATTCACTAATCACCCGATTTGGCCCGGTTAAGCAGTTTTTCACCCTCCAAACCTTATTTCAGCCATATCTCCCAAACGGTAAGTCCGTTTGGCTATTATGACCACTCTACGGAAAGGTAAACCATCAAACGAATCCAATGGAAGTGGTTTCAGGTCAAAATTCCTTTCCAATCAAAAGTTATGGCCAAAAGAGTACTAACTAAGGGCAAAATGGTCATTTAAAAATCGACAAAAATCATGAACATGGGAAATGACCCTAATGGATGTTTCCCAAAGTTACATGACCATTCGACTTCGTACGGGAAAGAAATAAATATTCTACGATCCTTCGATGCGTAGAATGCGGGTCATTACACTCTCCCCCCCCTTAAGAAATTTCGCCCCCGAAATTCCCTAATCAAACACACACCAAGGTTCCCGCATGCCTATCAATCATAAAACAACAATCAAACATGCAAAACAAGCAAAACAAGTCTACCCTAGCATGCGGAAAACTAAATTGCAAAGTAAATCTTACCAGGCAAAGAGTTCTGGATATGCCTTCCTAATGCTCTCCTCTGTCTCCCAAGTACAATCATTCTCGTTCTCGCCCCACTGAACCTTGACTTGCTTCACCGCCTTCCTTCGAAGTTGCTTTGTAACTTGCCCCACAATACGAATCGGCTTGCGGTTCCCAACCGCCTCGGGTTCTACTTCGAAGTCCTCTAACTGATCAGGTGAAATAGCCATATCTGAGTCGTGAACGAACTTCCTTAGTTGGGAAACATGAAATACATTGTGAACTCCCGCCATTTTCTCTGGTAAGCCAACTCTATATGCCAAATTCCCGACTAGTTCAAGAACAGGGAATGGGCCAACAAATCTTGGTGCCAACTTGCCTCTCCTTCCAAATCGTATCACGCTCTTCAACTGAGAGATCTTGACAAACACCAAGTCACCAACGGAGAATTTCAAGTCTGTTCTCCTCTTATCAGCATAACTCTTCTTCCTATCTTGGGCAGCTTTCATTCGTTGCTGAATGATCTTGATTTTATCGGAAGTTTCTCTCACCACATCTGGTCCAAGCACAAACTTCTCGCCAGTCTCTATCCAACATGATGGTGAGTTGCACGGTCTTCCGTACAAAACTTCATATGGAGCCATACCGATACTGGATTGGTAGCTATTATTATATGCAAACTCTACTAGATGCAAATGGTCATCCCATGATCCACCAAAATCCAATATACAAGCTCTCAAAAGATCTTCCAATATACGATTCACCCTCTCCGTCTGACCGTCGGTCTGAGGATGATATGCGGTACTGAGATGTAATTCTGACCCTAGAGCCTCTTGTAAGCTCTTCCAAAACCCACTAGTGAACAACGGGTCTCGGTCACTCACAATGCTTTTGGGTACTCCATGAAATCTCACTACCCACTTCATATACAATTCTGCCAACTTGGCTGCCGTTCTGGTCGATTTGGCTGGTATAAATCTTGCACTTTTAGTCAATCGATCCACAATTACCCAAATGCTATCATATCCCGATCTAGTCCTTGGTAAACCATCGATGAAATCCATCGAGACTTGCTCCCATTTCCATTCGGGAATTTCTAATGGTTGCAACAAACCACTAGGCTTCTTTTGCTCGGCTTTAACTAGCTGGCAATTCATGCATTTGGATATAAATTTCCCAACGTCTCTTTTCATCCCTTCCCAGTAGTAAGTCTGCTTCATGTCTCGATACATCTTATTACCACCGGGATGTATAGTCAGTTTTCAGTGATGACATTCTCTAAGCACTTCATCTCTCAAACCATTCATGTTGGGCACAACTAGTCTTCCATTCTTTCGAAGCCATCCATCTCGATCAAGCCCATATACATTCATCTCCTCATCGATACCCATCTCTAACTTGGAGATGATTTCCAGTAGGTTAGGATCGTCACTCTGGATGGAACCAATCCGCTCCATCAAAGTGGGTCTGATCGCCAAACTAGCTAGCATAACTGGATCCAATTCGCACCCTGGTCTAAAATCAAACCCCGCGATATACTCCAGTTGCTTCCATTCAAGAAACATTGCCCCCAAACTGGCATGTCTCCTACTCAAGGCGTCGGCTACCGCATTACCTTTCCCAGGTGTGTATGCGATATCGAAATCATACGAAGCCAAGAACTCTAACCATCTTTGCTGACGGAGATTCAAATCCTTCTGGGAGAAGAGATACTTTAACGATTTATGATCGGTAAACAACTCAAATCTTTCTCCCAAGAGATAATGTCTCTACATCTTCAGCGCAAATACAATCGCTGCCAATTCCAAATCATGGGTAGGATACTTCTTCTCATGCGGCTTTAGCTGTCGACTAGCATAAGCTACAACCCTACCTCTTTGCATCAATACAGCACCTAGTCCGGTGCCACAAGCATCCGTGTATACCGTCATCTCTTCATTCCCTTTAGGAATGACTAACACTGGCGCATGCGTCAACTTCTCCTTTAGACTCTTGAAGGCATCCTCACACACTCCGTCCCAGACGAAGGACTGATTCTTCTTAGTCAACTGAGTCAACGGTGCTGCTATCTTGGAGAAGTCCTGGATAAACTTACGATAATATCCAGCTAATCCCAAGAAACTTCTTACATCTGTCGCATTCTTGGGTGTAGGCCAATCCTGTACTGTAGCCACCTTCGCAGGGTCCACGGCAATACCACTCTCTGAAACAACATGACCCAAGAATCTCACTTCCCTTCTCCAAAAATGACACTTAGAGAATTTCGCTTTCAATTGGTGTTTCCTCAACACCTCCATTACTATCCTCAAGTGTCCCTTGTGTTCC
This sequence comes from Allium sativum, assembly GCA_030737875.1. Taxonomy (NCBI): domain Eukaryota; kingdom Viridiplantae; phylum Streptophyta; class Magnoliopsida; order Asparagales; family Amaryllidaceae; genus Allium; species Allium sativum. The sequence continues at coordinate 20,565,580 of JASFAX010000025.1, forward strand.
TCCTCTGTCCTTGAGTAAACAAGGATATCATCCACGAACACAAGAACAAACTTATTCAGCTGATCTCTGAATACTCGATTCATAAGATCCACAAAATAGGCTGGTGCATTGGTTAACCCAAATGGCATGACCAACCACTCATAAAATCCAGACGGCGTCCTAAATGCCGTTTTCGGAACACTCTCATCCGCTACTCGTAGCTGATGAAATCCTGTCGCGAGGTCCAACTGGGAGAACACTCTAGCTCCTTCCAGCTGATCAAACAAATCATCTATCCGCGGTAGAGGATACTTATTCTTCCTCGTCACCTTATTCAACTCGCGATAGTCCACACACAAACGAAGGGAACCATCTGCCTTAGTGGCAAACACAACTGGTGCTCCCCACTTGGAGACACTTCTTCTAATAAATCCCTTCTTCAAAAGATTGCTGACTTGCACCCCGAGCTCTCGCTGCTCCCTTGGTGCCATACGATGAAGTGGCATCACTATAGGTCTGGCATCTTTCACTAAATCAATACGAAACTCAATCTCTCAGTGTGGTGGAAGCCCGGTCACCTCCTCGAAGACGTCCGGATACTGGCCAACCACGGGCACATTGACAACTCATCCTACGGGATGTCGAGGGAATTTACAAAACTAGCCATAACCCCATCACTAGGGAGGCTACCAAACACTACCCTCCGCCTATCATCCGCCCTCACTGTCACCAAAAAGCCCTCACAGTCTACCACCACCCCGTATCTTTGGAGCCAATCGACTCCCAATATAATGCCATACCCAGTAAAGCCCAAAACAAAGAAATCACAAACAAACATACATCCATGACTCGATAAGACCAAATTCCTGCAAATCATACTAAGGCTAGTCGAACCACCGATCGGGCTCGTCACAACCAAAGGTCTATCGACTATCTCGGGTTCCAGTCCCAACCTATCTACCAGGTCACTAGATATGAAGGAACGGGAAGCCCCAGTATCAAACAAAACTCGAACTGGTATATCATAAATAGAAAGCATACCTTGAATAACAACATTCTTTCCTTTCTCCGCCGCAGTTGGGGCATTCGACGAAGAAGGAACAGCATCAATAGCATATGCTTTCACAATCTGCTTCTCCTTAAGAGGTTGCGGACATTTATCCTTCTGATGTTCCACTTGACCACAGTTGTAGCACATCCTTTCTGCTGGCTTGGCCCGACATTCTTTAGCATAATGGCCCTTCTTACCACAGCTGAAGCACTCAACATCCTTCTTTCTCTTTTTCTGGCCACCCTTAGATTGGTCCTGCTTCCTCTTATTCTGAGAGCTATTCTTGCCTCCACCGCTTGCTTGCGGCTTTGGCCCTTCTGCAGATGCAGCCTCAGTCTTTGACTTAGGGTAAAGACTCTCTGATCTCAAAGCTTTCCCCACGATCGATTCAAAAGTCTCATCGATGTGGTTGATAAGCCTTTCCCCCAAGTATCCATCCAACCCAGTAATGAACTTCTCATTCTTCTTCTCAGGAGTATCAACGAGGGACAGTCCATACTTCGACAAAGTGTCGAACTCGGCAATATAATCAGAAACTGCCCTTCCGTTCTGCTTGAGTTCCAAGAACCTCTTAAACAACACTGACTTCTGGGCAGCTGGAATAAACTTCTCGCTAAATTGAGCCTTAAACTGATCCCAAGTAACCTGATCTTCTGGAGTAGCTGTTCTAATGGCATTCCACCAATTCATCGCTCGCCCTTGCAGCTGACGAGACGCTAGCCTTCTCTTCATCGCATCCTCAAGACCCAAGTCATCGAAGATACGGTCACAGCTATCCATCCAGTCTTGAACATCTGTGGCCGACTCTGTTCCGTGGAACGGCTTCCCACCAAGATTAGTGTAATCTTTGCACAACTTGGAGAAATCGACCCTAGGCGCCTGCACTACTGGGCCAACACCAACTCCGGATTGGGAACTGCCCCTTGCACTTCTCTAAGCATGTCTCTCATGAGGTTAGTAAACATCGCCCTCATGTCAGCGGCATTCCCTGGGTTGTTCCCCCTTCCAGCACCCCTCGTGTCTCGGCTCATCGTCAATCTGAAAAAGGGAAACGGTTAACGACCCCATAGTGGTGCTGGTGCAGTGCGACTTCATTCCTATACTACTAATAGTATATACATACATAGCTTTTGAAAACCAAAGTAATCACAAATACGCGCTCTCGTATACGTACTATCTCTCCCTGGTGTCTTTCCCTAGGTTAACTACGCAACCTAGAGCACCGATACCAAGTGTGTCGGTCCGCCCCGCACCAACCGACATTTACTCCAAAGGTGCGCTGTACACATGTCCAGTTAGCACGGAACGGGTCGTCAGAAGGAAAATGGAAGAAGGAAATTAACATACAAAGAACCTGTAGAATGTCTCACAGCGCATAGAATAAAATATAATAATAACATACTTGACATAAAACAGGAGAGGCAATGCATAAGCTGAAAATCAGAACTAAACATCATAGCAGCGGAAATCCAAAATACAGCTTATTACAACTTTTCAAACTGTCTCAAGCAAAAGTAAGATAAATGAGGTACACTACTAATGCCCAAGTAGCGACCACCAACGACACAGGGAGAATGTGTGTGTATATATATATATATATATATATATATATCATACGTGGAAGCCTCCTGCCCGCCTCCGAATCAGCTACTCGCGCCCCACCAGCTAACCTGTCTCTAGTCTGCTCGTGTGAGCATCCAGAGTAATAAGAGGAGACATAAAACTCTGGGTCAGACATAAAGCCTGGTATGAGCGATAAGCATCTAAAGTGAACAATAACAGGTAGACTAAAACATACCTGAACCTGCAACCAAAGAGTTAGCACTACATACTGTACAACACTCTAAGGTGACATATCAAACGGTGTAAAGATACGGAGGTGGGGGAGGTGTGCATGTCATAATGATGGAAAACAATCAAACATAGCATCCATCCTTACATCTCTCACTCAGTGCGTAAAGCATACGATATTCACCACTTCGTTCACCCATCCTTGCTACGATCACTTTGCCCCATGAAGTCATAAATGGCTTCACTGCACTGATAACGTAGCCACTAATCCTTCGCTATGTCCACTTGCCCCATGGAGTTATTCACCCCATCTGCGCTGGCTCATAGCCTTACTAATCCTTACTACGTTCACTTGCCCCATGGAGTTATTCACCCCATCTGCGCTGGCTCATAGTCTTACTACGCATCACCTTGCCCCTCAGGTCATAATGACCGTACTGCACTGATAACGTAGTCTTGCTACCATCACCTTGCCCCTCAGGTCATAATGACCCTACTGCACTGATAAGTAGCCCATCATTCCTTTTCCGTGGTGAATCGAAGTTATGAACGTCGACAACTCCTTAGCACACGTCCCGCAGCAAAGCCCAACCATGTAGTGAACTCATTGGTTCCGTACTGGATCCTGAGCTCTAACTTACCATATTAGACTACCTTTGCATCTCGGGTTATTGGTCAAATACTGGGTCAGTTCGGATCAGAATGCTCCTTCTTCACTGGATCGGGTCGGGTCTCCATCACCCCTGGCGGATCGGATCGGGTCTCCAACTTGCCACGGTTCGGATCGTCATCGTGGTCCTCTTTCTCTTTGCTTCGGATCGTGCTCCTCTCCTCAGTTCGGATCGGAATACCCCATACGGGTCGGATTGTGCTCCTCTAGCTCGTGGCTCCCCCTGGTTCGGATCGGAATACCCCATACAGGTCGGATCGCGCTCCTCCAGCTCGTGGCTCCCCTTGGTTCGGATCGGCGTCTCGTAGTGCATCGGATCGTGGATGCTGCTTTCCTCTAGTCGGATCGTGATACGAAGCACGAGTGGATCGGATCGGGTAGCAGTTCACGGTTGGTGCTCGTGGGCCTTGTGCAGGTGGTTCGACTCGGAGGAGATGACTTGACTCGTGGTGATGTCCCACGATCCCATAGGGCGATCCGATCGACCCTCAATCCCCATCACGATCCGAATTCCTGCACCTTGTCCAGCGAGTTGTTTACGCCCGTCGACGGCGTTTTCGACCATTCTAACTATTGAAATCAATCACAAAGCATTTCATACAGTCATAGCAACATGTATAATCAACCACAAACATCAAAACATCAATAGGATAGGTTAAAATGGATCAAACATACCCAAAATCCCATATTTCCCCTTAAGCATGTTTAGGTGAAACCAACGATAGGATTAGCAAAACTTAACCAAATTAACCCAAATTCATATCAGAGGTCTAAAACATCATTTAAGAATTTATGAACATTTTCCCCGAATTTTATCATGCTTAAATTCGCTAATTAACACTAATTTCCCTTAACTAGCCATAATTAGTGTAAAACTATGCAAATCACTCACCTTGGCCACAAATAAACTAAGATCTGAAATAAATCTCTGATTTGATGTGAATCTCAATGCTTAACAGCAGCTCCAATGTTGATTTGGTGTATATCTTCCTTGATTAGGGGTTGCTAAGCCAAATCCTTAACTAAATGATGATTTGAAGGTGATTTAGAGGTTGGAGGCCATTTTTTAGGGTTTCTTGGTGATAAGTGGAGGCTAGAAAACCGAAATGGAATAATCCTCTATCTCATTTCAGCCTCCCCATAACCCTAATCCCGAAATGGGTTATGGGCCTACTCACTAATCACCCGATTTGGCCCGGTTAAGCAGTTTTTCACCCTCCAAACCTTATTTCAGCCATATCTCCCAAACGGTAAGTCCGTTTGGCTATTATGACCACTCTACGGAAAGGTAAACCATCAAACGAATCCAATGGAAGTGGTTTTAGGTCAAAATTCCTTTCCAATCAAAAGTTATGGACAAAACAGTACTAACTAAGGGCAAAATGGTCATTTAAAAATCGACAAAAATCATGAACATGGGAAATGACCCTAATGGATGTTTCCCAAAGTTACATGACCATTCGACTTAATACGGGAAAAAATAAATATTCTACGATCCTCCGATGTGTAGAATGCGGGTCATTACAGTCATGATAACATAGGACAAATACATTTTTATTTTCAAAGAACATGGAATGCACGCATGGATGAAAACGCAAGGCTTTATTTCATTAAGTCTCATAAACATGAATACATGATTTTTAGCATTCCAGGGAAGCACGCTTTTATTTATTTGAATGTAAATTTATATTTCAACAATAAAAGAAAAGCAACAACTTGTATTTATTTGAATGTAAGTAAATTTCAACGATAAAATAAAATAAATGGGACCTGGAATAAGAAATGAGAATGGTACATGGCTATGGAATGTTAAATGCATGGCAATATGAATGAAAGTGGCAAGGGTTAGGAATGTGCATGCATGCTTTATACAACAAAAGTGTCCACTTACTACACTTTTGGAAAAAGAAAAATTAAACGAGTGGTTTAGTAAAACAAAAGGACCGGTTTTGCAGACCTAAAATGACTAAAAAAATATGCGGGACCCGAATAGGGACACAACGAACTCAAATGAATATGTTTCAAAAATGAACTGCACATGCTTTTTCGTAATTTCAGCACGAACCAGGCACGAAAACCGAAAAATGAATATATTGTGGAAATCAACATGATTAGATGGACACAATGGTATATAATTTACAGTTTCACAATGCTCCATTGAGAAATACGTTACGGACCCCTTTAAACGTAAAATACGAATGAAAAAAAGGAGGTCAAAATGTCTGGTTTTCGTGAAACGAATTTCGCCGTTAGATTCGTGACAACGAATAGAATATTCTTCATGTTTGTCCGAATTGATTTCGAAGAGATTTTAAAAGCGCTAAAATTTAAATTGTTATGCGCAAGTTAGCACTGAAAATTATGCGACTGACAAACATTCAAATTTTCTGATGAAATTTTCATAACTGTTACATCTCACTGTACGTATTTCAAATTTTAAATCCCCGTTATGAAAAAAGATAGAATATTCTCAATATAAAAATTCAATTTAAATCAGAATTTAAATCGTTAAAAATAATGTGTTGTTAAAAAAACTGATTCAAATGAAGTGACTAAAATTCGACGTTTTCAATATACAATTATTTAAATCACTTCTAAATGAAAATAACAAATTTCAAATATCAATATTTCATTATAATAGATTTAATATTTTAAACCAATACATTCTAAGTTACGTTTATTGCTTATTATAACCATTTTAAATCAAAATTATAAATTAAGTTCAATAACTTAAAGGGTCAAAATTAACAGGATGTTACAATATTTATCATCAATTCAGCTAGGGCCTCCCCTGTGTCCATTAGCTCTTCTTTGAATTAGAGCTTTATAGAATTTTCTATATCGACTAAGTCGGGATTAAGGCGATAATTTCTATGAGTTAATCGCCTGTATGCGAGGAGTCTTCTTCATGTCATTCCTCTTTTCACGTCATTTGCATATCTCAAATATAAAACTAGTATTCACACCCAACATTCTGGTCACCCTAGATGACCCCTACATTATTCACTGTAGGAATTTCATCATTAAATACCATGGTGCTAGTTTTGTCTAAAAATTGGTAATGGTCAATCAACCTAAGAAGGCGTTATATAGAGAAAATGGATTTACCACAATGATGGTTATAACATATACCCTCTTGCGGTTACCATTACCTAAATCTTTCGCAAGTCAGCACACTCTATAAGCTTTACAACCTCTATAGTAAAACCTTAAATCCGAGAGTTACTTGGCATTAAATCCTAGTTATCCATCATCATTTGACTATGGGTCTTTTTAAACAAAATATTTATAGAACCCTCATATTAAATGAGAACTTTTCTCATAGTAGTTAGCATATTCTTGGTCATTATCACCAAAGGGCCTAACGTTGGATGAAAGTGATGCAGATTAAGGATTTTAACACTAGAGGGGTGAATAGTGTTTACTTAAATTTATGAATCATTGTAGATACATTTTGGATTATGAGTATATATATATAATGATCACAAAATCAAATAAAGAAATAAGAAAGTAAGTAAAGGAAAGACAACATCGAATTTTTATACTGGTTCGGAGTTACGCTACATCCAGCTCCTTACCGTGTATGATCTTTAATCACCATCGATTCAATTACACACCTTGATTTCAAGACCACAAGGAGAAACCTTCCAAAATATCAAACCTCTAGGCAATCCAGCTTGATTCATGGGCCATAAGTCGCATCCAACTTGATTTTTAGGGAAACAAGAAACTATCAACTGTTTTTACTAGGCACATTCAGACCTAACTAGATTTAGGGCTTCCTAGTCACATCTGTAAGGATTTTTTGTTTATCTTAACAATGAATGTGGTCTTCGATCTTTCAATATTAATTACAATTGCTCCTATAACTTAAATTGGACTTTGATTTTGGTAAAATAAAGAGAGTTTGATGTACAATGAAAATGGGAATTGTTGACTTGATTCTTTTTGAAACTTAGCAGAGTATAAGTATAGATTTGTTAAAATTTAAGAAAGGAGCGAAGAGTTATGAGAGAGAAGTTTTAAAATTCATTTTTGGAATATGGATATATAAGGTAAAGAGGAATGACAGTTGGTTAATGATTATGACGAATAAGCACTTCCATTCAAATTTGAATATTGAAAAAATATTGGCATATGTCAACATACCTTAGTTTAAAATAAAAACTACTTATCTTAAAAACTTTTTTGAAAATATAAATATGTAATGTCCCGTATTTTTACGGTATAATAATTAATTTATTTAATTATCTAAATAATGGTTTAGAGATTTAAATGGTTATTTAATTAGATAATATTGAATATTTAATTAATATTTATAATATAAAAATATATTATAATTCTGAAATAGTCAAAAATAGTTGAATTCACAATATAGTGTGAATTGGATCATATATAAGATAGAATACAGTTTAGAATTGAATTTGAATAACGAATATATATATTTAAACGACATTAGGACGTATAAATTAAAATTTAATTATAATCGAGCCCATAATGGCACAGCAGTTCATAATTTGGTGATTCGAACTTTAAATGAATATACATAATCCGTTTTAAATCGGATTTATGTAAAACAAGAAACGTTCTGAGCTGGTGAAGTATATTTTTCTAATGGAAGAGAAAAATCGGGATTTCATCGTGTAGATTTTGATTTATGTTCAAATCAAATTTTAGAAAAGTCCCTATGGAATTCCTTTGAAATTTATAAATATATATTTATATTATAAAAGGATTATAAATATAAATCAAATATCGGTTTAATCGAGATTTGAAATATCGAGTTAGAAATTTATATAGGAATATTCTGAAGCTATATGACATTCTATTGTGAATAGATATGATAATATTTATTCATAAATACTTAATTTAATTGTTTTTAAATATATTTATATTTAAATGGGTTTATTTAGAGTTTTAAAAATAGCTAGTTTTGCAAACGACCTCCGTTTTCAATGAAACCAATTTTGTTGGATCTGTAATATTAAATTATTATTAGATTTCAGTTTCCGTGATTTTTGGGGTCAGTGTGTGGTCGTACGGATTTTTAATGTGAAAAACAGTCAGTATTTTGATGGTTAAAAATACATTGTGTGAGCAAACGGAGTCGGAATTTGATGAAACCAGTTCCGTTGGTTCCGTAATGTCAAACTCTAGTTATATATCCATTTTCATCATTTTTGGATATTGTATGTAATCTCAGGGATTTTTAAACAACAAATTAAACTAACTATTCAATAGAAAGTAATATTACAATGATTATAAAGTTATTATAATCTTTCTATAAATAGGTATCACCCCTTCTAAACCTAGACTAATTTTCCTCTGAAGTCAAACATTCTTCTGCCTCTAGGAAAATAATTCCACAGCGAAATTAGTGAGCTTCGAAAATCCAAAACAAATCAACCAAAATCCTAAAAATCATAATATGTATAGATATATATTTGTATAGATATAGATTCAGCAAGGCAAGGACTTCATTTCTATACAAGAATTGATGAGTGCGATTCCCATTTTCAGAAGTCAAAATCAACACAGTAGATCTAGGGTTGCAGACTGCGGGTTCTTGGAGCGTCGAGGATTAGTTTTGATGTGATTTCTGGATTCAGCAAGGTATTTGACATTCACGTGAAGAGTTGGGAAGGGACCGACATTAAAAGATGTCGCTCGACATAAGCGTGGCAACTTGAATTTCCTGGGGACGAAATTGCATTGTGGAGTGCGAACTTGCTATTTTTGGGTAGAGAGGATAGCACGCGTGAAGTGGAGACAAATGGCGATTTTTGTTAGTGGATTAATGGAGCGACGAGGAGTCGATGATGCAGGAATGTTTTGAAATGGAGAAGCAGGCTACAGGAGTTTCATTTGGGAAGAAGGGAAAATACGGAGCGGGTTAGTTTGTGTGGGCCAGTATTGGATTTGGTAAAGACCAATAACTTGAATATTGAATATAAAAACTATTTAAATTGTTATATAAATTTGTAATATTAATATCTCAATCATACCATATCAGAATTTTGAACGGTGAGATCAGTTGTGTAATGACCCGCATTTTCAGCGGTATTATAATTAATTTATTTAATTATATAAATAGTGATATAGTGAATTTAATGGTCGTGAAATTAAATAATGGTGAATATTTAATTAAAATAATAAATTAAATAATATATTTAATTCTGAAATAATCAGAACTGGCTGAAATGGCGATATGGTGTGAACTGGATCATCTGTGATATATAATTCAGTTTAGAGTTGAATTATAATAACGAATATATTATTTGAACGAAGTTTGAACGTATAATTATATTATAATTAAAATCGAGCTTGAAATGGCACTGCAGTTCGTAATTTGGCAATTTGAACTTCAACTGAATGTACAGGATTCGTTTTAAGCCGGATTTCTGTGAAACAAGAAACGTACGGAGCTGGCCGAGTATATCTTTCTAGTGGAAGAGAAAATTCGGGATTTCGTCATGTAGATTTTGATTTACGTCCAAATCAAATTTCAGAAAAGTCGCTATGGAATTCCTTTATAATTTATAAAGGAATTATTTATATTTTTAAAAGGAATTTCATTTTAAATCGAATATCGATTTAATCGGGATTTGAAATATCAAGCTAGAAATTCATATAGGAATATTCTAGAGCTGTATGGTATTCCACTGTGAAAATAGACGACAATATTTATTTTTAAATATTTAATTTAATTATATTTAAATATATTTATATATTTAAATGGGTCATCCAGAGCTTTAAAAATAGCCGGTTTTGCAAACGAAGTCGGAATTTGACGAAACTAATTTTGTTGGATCCGCAATGTCAAATATTTGTTAGATTTCCAGTTTCGTGATTTTTAGAGTCACTGTGTGGACGTATGGATTTTTAGAGTGAAAAACAGTCAGTATTTCGACGGTTAAAAATACGCTGTGTGAGCATACGAAGTCGGAATTCGACAAAACCAGTTTCGTTGGGACCGTAATGTCGAACTCTAGCAGTATGTCCAGTTTTGTTATTTTTAGATGTCATGTGTGATCATAGGAATTTTAAAGGACAAATAAACACAGCAGTTGATTTTATTTTAATATAATATTTGAAAGAAAATATCTAAATTTTCTATAAATACCACTACCTTAACACCCTAAACCTAATTCATCTCATTTCACGGTCAAACCAATATTTGCGCCGCCGAATTCATTTTTCCAGTGAAATATCTGGATCTTCAAAAAATCAAAACATATAGATATAAAATCCTATAAATCGTATAAAATACATATACGAGTTTGTGTTGATGAGAGCTTCAGCCTGGTACCCATTTCTTTGTGTTCAACGTTCATCTCTGGATTGGGTTTTTCAACCGAAACCGCTAGGGTTCGGATTTTATCAAAATATTAGGGTTTTGGTTTAAATTTGAGGTTGGTTTGGTGATTGTTGTGAGGAGTGGAAGCGTGTGGCGATTTTGGGTGGGATTTTGGTGTTGTTGATGTCGCACCTGGTCTGTGAAGGCCACGAGAGGAAGCCGACGATGCAAATATAAGTGGAGTTCGAACTAAATGTTGATGGCATGGTGTTGAAGTAAAAATCATGACAAGGATTTTGGTAGTATCGGTTTGGTTTGTAGGGAAGTAATGAATTCATGGGATGCTTGAAAGAAATCGGTCATGGTGGGAGCGAATACTGGAATAGGGGGTTTGAGGAAGACAAAGGTTACGGTCTGGGCTGGGTAGGAGGAAGATGGGCCGAAGAAAAGAGGTTAAGGCCCGTTATAAAAATCCATGTTTTTGTTTATTTGAAATTGTATACAAACTTCTAGATCGAATAACTTTATCATATATCATCAGAATCACGAACCGTAAGTTGCATTGGGACCGTATGGACGAGAGCTTCACAATGGGACTGACTGGGAGCGGATTAGTGCTCGTTTGAATTTACGGCAAAATAAGTTGTTTGATTCAAATCAAACAAACAGTTTATCGTTCTTTAACGATTAACTGCCAAAGTGAGCAAATCTCACTAACTCTGAACAGTTTATAATTTCGTGTTGTATTTTTAGAACTGTTAAATATTGGCTGATTGACTGTGTGTTGACCGCCTGATTGAACTGCTAGTCAGTTAGTTGAATTTCTATATTGATTCTGTTTAACAGAATATATCATATGGAACTGAAAGTGATGTTGATTTTATTGTGTAACATCTGTGTCTGTAGGGAAACAGGTTGGAGGAACCCGACTGGATTCCTCAACAGTTATTTTATTGTTTTTCATATATTATGATATATGATGTGGTTTATAATCCGTGGTTGATTATATGTGTTTGGACGATATTGGTCATCGTGATTTGATGTGTTAAGTACCATAAAATGTCGGAATGGAAAAAGGAGATTTTCAACGTGATATTGAAAACAGAATATGTATAAATTGGAATATTTATAAATAAGAAATATTTATAAATTGGAATAAGTATAAAGTGAATTATTTATTTAGGATAAATAAATAAAATATTAAATAGGGATTATTCACTTAGAAATTAATAGGTGATAATAAGCGAGATATTTATTTGTTAGATAAATAGGATAAGATAATGGATTTATTTATTTGTTAAATAAATAGAATAAGGAAAGCACATATTTATTTGTTAAATAAATAGGGTTATTAAAGGAAACATTTAGAATATATAAATAGGATATTAAACAGATTATTTATTTAGGAAATGAATAAGTTATGATAAAGGGATATTGACTTAGAATTTGAATAAGTTATAAAAGAGATGTTAAGCAAAATAAATGGAATAAATGATTTTCTATTTAGAAAATAAATAAAAGAGTTAATCGAATCAAGTTAATCGAACAGAGTAATCGAAATAGAGTTAAACCAGATTGGAAACTGACTAGAGATTAGTTAAGTTGAATAGTTTTCTGAGTATCGATCTGATGTTGGTTTCGGCCTTCAGGGTTTATACTTAGAGAATTGTTTTCCTACTAGTTTGGAGTCAGGGACTGATAGTTGTAAAATGAAAGTGATATGTAAATAACAATGGAAATGTTTTCCAGTGTTAATAACGTATATTTTCTAAACATAGAAAATATGGAATATGAATATATATATATATAATTGATAATTGATTTGATAGAATTTCCATCTGGAAATAATATCGTTGTTTGCACACATATTTTTCTTTGATAGTTAACTCACCGACTACCGAAGTTTTTGACCATTTTAACGTTGTTAATATGGAGAGACCGGTTGGATTATTATCCAAAGAACCACTCTGTATTGGCATAAGCGTTGTGAATCATATATGCCAAAGATAATTGAAGACAAAATAAAGTGCAAGGGCTATTGTATAAGTCTTAGATAACAGTGCCTAAGAAGGATGTATTGTATAGTGCCTTTGATTCATCCTGTTCCTAGATGACTTGTATGGATGAATGTCTGACAGAGTATTTCCAGAATGGTTACGTACTTTGATTTCTTCAACCGTACCAAGAGTGGAAGCGGAGAAGGAAACTTCTTTAGCTAACACGTAATGTACTGTTGTAGACGTCAATTAGTGATTTTCGATGGATCTGACAATGTGGCATTCGAAGTGAATCTGATGCGATGATGAAGCATAACCTCAAGCCTCATCAACGGGTAAATGACAGAAATCGGGCAGGCAGCATGGCTAAGTCGGTCCGAAGTATGGTGTATAATCACCTGATCTAGAGTTTCATTTACTTCAAAAAAATCTATTGTTGTTGCTGTCCCATTCGGGAAACGGTTGCTGATCCCAATCATTGGTGATATACATTCGATACACTCAAGCGAAATGAGTGGTCGGTCCTGTGTGGCCGGGTTGCAAGATGTTCTTGTTGAACCCAGTGTATTCCTCTCTAGAGGTACACTAGCGAAGGGTGGTTCCATACCTTGTCATAGTTGGAAATCCATTACCCAATACGTGCTTGCGGTTTTGATTGTATACTATATATGTAGAACGTGAGATGAAAGCGTTTCTGCTAGATGATTATTATATTGTGGTTGATAGACATTATTATAATATCAAAAGGTTTTTGATATAAAGATATTTTGGATTCTCATAAGGGAAAAACTCGTTCCGTTATACGGTGTGGTCTTATGAGATATCAATTACTTGTTCGAACTGTTTTAACTGTTTTACTCATACCAGTCCCATGACTGACCCAGAGTTTATTTTGATTTGTTTTCCCTAAACTCTTGGGTGCCCAATTTTGTACGGGCAGTCAAGTAGTCGGGATTTACAAATATTTGAAGAGCTAGAGTAGGACGCTTCAGGATCATATGGCTATAGTTTATTTCCGCTGTGTTGTAAGTGTTGTACTCTGATAATGTTATTGTATACATATACTGATTTTATTTCAAGGATATTTTATCTATTATATGTTATTCGTTCTGCTGTGAGGTTCGTGTTACTCCGATGTTGTGTTCTTCTTCTTCTATCTATCTTATCTTTCCTCACCCTCTAATTTCTTTCACTAATAACTCGTTATTTTCGATCCTTGGATGTTCGATATGTGTTGTATATCGGATAACCAAGATCACCAAATTTCCGGGTCATTTCATGTTTGGATCGTATGGACGAGTGCTTCACACTGGAATTGACGGGGAGTGAATCGAAGCTCGTTACAATTTATAGCGAAATAAATTGACAGAATCAAATCAACGATAGTTATTCATTAATTAACGATAAACATCCAATGTGAGTAAAACACACCAACTCTATCAGATATATTTTTATAACGGATTTTTAGAACTGATAGATGATGATTGACTTTGTGTGTTGATTGTTTGGTTGAACTGCTAAGTGATTGATTGAAATTATAGATAACGATATATATATATATATATATATCGTTAACCAAATATTGATTCTGTTTATCAGTTAATTTCATATTGAAATGAAGTTGATGTTACTTATATGGTTTAACATCTGTGATGCAGGGAAATAGGTTGGAGGGACCCAACTGGATTCCTCAATATTTATAATACTTTCTTTTCAGATACTGTAAAATATAATGTGATATATAATCTGTTGTTGATTATGTGTGTTTGAATGATATGGATCATTGTTATTTGGTATTTTGAATATCGTGAGAAATACTGGAATGTAGAAAAAGGGATTTTCAAAGTGTATTTTGAAAATAAATTATTTATATAAAATCAATGGATTTTATATATAGAAGGAAAAGGATTTTATAAAAGAAAATAATTATAAAATCAAAGGATAAATCTAAAAGGAAAATATTTGTGAAACAAATATAAAAGGTAAATATTTGTGAAACAAATATAAAAGGAAAATATTCGTGAAACAAATAGGAAAGGAAATATTTGTGAAACAATAGGAAAGGAAATATTTGTGAAACAAATAGAATAGAAAAGGAAATAGTAAGAAAATAAATAAAGAGAAAAAGGGAATTATTTGTTAAATAAATTGAATTATCAATGGGGTTATTTGGTAAATAAATAGATTTATAAAAGGAAATATTTATTTATGAAATAAATAGAGTTATAAAAAGGAAAATTTGCAGAATATAAAAGAAATGGAAAAGATTTATTTAGTGGAATTAAATAGAAATTTGTTTTAACAGGTAAATTGGACAGATTAATTTATAAATATGTTTTATAAATTAAGCAAATTATTTTATCATTGGATAAATTGGATATATAAGTCTGAACTTATATAGAGGAGTAGAAATCGGTTTTGACACCGATATGTTAAGTAGAATGTGAACTCAACATTTATAATGGGAATTATAATTGAGATTTAGTTGTTAGAAATAAAAGGAGTTAATCGAAATAGGAGTTTATCCAATAGAGTTAATCAGTTAGAGTTAATCGATTTGAGTTAATCGAATTAGAGTTAATCGATTTGAGTTAATCGAATTAGAGTTAATCGATTTAAGTTAATCGAATTAGAGTTAATCGATTTGAGCTAAACGAGTTATAGTTAATCGATTAGAGTTAATCGAATTAGAATTAATCAAATAGGAGTTAATCCAATAGAGTTAATCTGTTAGAGTTAATGGAGTTAGAATTAATCGATTAGAGTTAGTCGAATTAGAATTAATCAATTAGAGTTAATCGAATTAGAGTTAATTGAAAGGAGTTAATCGAGTTGGAGTTAATCGATTAGAGTTAATCGAATTAGAGTTAATCGATTAGAGTAAATCGATTTAGAGTTAACTGAATAGAGTTAATCGAACAAGAGTTAGTCGAATATTAGTCATTCGAATAGAGTTAATTGAATTAGAGTTAGTCAGATTAGAGTTATTCGAGTATAGTTTATTCGAAAGGAGTTAATCGAGTATAGTTTATTCGAAAGGAGTTAATCGAGTATAGTTTATTCGAAAGGAGATAATTGAATATAGTTTATTCCAAAGGATTTAATCGAATATAGTTTATTCGAAAGGAGTTAACCGAATATAGTTATTTGAAAAGGAGTTATCGAATAGAGATTATTCGGAAGAGAGTTATACGTTGAAATTCAATTATATCGAATTCGGGGAAGTACTATTTACTTTCTGTTTTTAATCAAGATTTACTTATTTATTAGTAAATCAGTTGTTTAGTTATTTAGTTAAATTAAGGAATAAAAGTTATATTTTGAAGTTAGATATTTTATAACTCTATAGTTATAATCAATGTTTTCAAATAAGAAGTGGATTCGTAAATTGAATCTGAGAGTTACGTAAGGAAGTTTGTTAAAGATTTGAAAGGTGAATCTTGTCTATTTCGAAGTTAGAAATGTTGTTCAGTTAAGTTCTAAGACATAACAATACCCCAACTTGATTGGCTTCGTTTTTAACTAAGGAATGGTTAAGGTTCGATAGTGAAGGTTGGTTAAGTGAAATTAGTTAATCAGCGTAATGTTTTGAGTTGGCATAGCGATGTTTTATTTAAACATCTGTTTTTAAATACAATGAAGGAGTTTTGGAATTTTTTTCCAAATAAGAGTCAGAAATGTTTTCTAAATATAGAAAATAAGAAATGTGAATAAAAATGGAAACATTTTCCAATATTAATAAGGTATATTTTCTAAATTTAAAAAATAAGAATTTCTATATATAATTGTAATAACCCGGAAATCTGGGCCAATTTAAAAATTTTATTTTGGCAATTTTAGTGAATTTTGATTATTTAAAATGATTTATTTCAAATAATAAGGATGAGAAATTTATTTTGAACAGAATTCGAACGTATATATTTATTCGAATCGTTGTTAGAATATAAATATTATATTTTAATTATAAAAGGAATTGAAAATGGCGTGGTAGTTTGAAAATTCGATTTCAAAATTCAAATGAATGTATAGGATTCAAAATAAATCGGATTTTAGTGAAACCAAAAGTGTTTGAATCTATTTGTGATATCTTTCCAACGAATCTGAAAAATTGAAATTTCACAGCGGGAATAAAAAGTTATGTCCAGTTGAAATTTCAGAATAGTCGCTATGGAATTCTGGCCCTTAAAAATGGCTATTTTGCAAACGACCTCGGTTTTCGATGAAACTACTTTTGTCGGATCCGTGATGTCAAGTTATTGCTAGATTCCAAAATTCAAAATTTTCCGAATCAATATGTGAGCATGGCGAAGTTAAACGTGTTTTAACAGTTCTAGTCAATTTCGATCAACTAGAAAATGGCCATTTTTCAAATAGTCTCAGAATTCGACGAATTTAATTTTGTTAGGACCGTATTGTCAATACGAAGCTAGAAATGATTTTTCTGGAATTTTTAGAGTTAGTATGTGGCCCCGGTAAATTGAAATGTGCGTTCAAATTCAATGTACAGTGATTTATATTTTAATTCGAACGGAAACTGATCGTAACAAGCGAATTGGCTAACGAAACATATCCCATTGTGTTCGGAATGGGGGTAATTAGCTATGGGCGATACTCGGTGAGTTCGAACTGGAGTTCAAATTGTAAGGTAACTTTTTGAAATCAAAAATATAAATAAATATAATATGATTATATAAAAGTCAACACCCCCTCTATATTTTCCCTCTCCTCCCTCAATTCAGAAGCCCGATTCCCGACATTTAATATAAAAAAAAGGGTGGAACGACGGAAGAAAGCCGCCGCCCTCCCCACCGCTGGCGCGACGGCGCCGCCTCCCCCCTCTGGTCCTCCGCCTCCTCCCTCTCTTCCCCCTTGCTTCAACCAACCCTGAAACCCTAACACCCTAAATTGAACCTACCTCGCCCTTCCACCATTACGCCGGCCACCAAAGGGGCCCCACACCCCTATGCCACCTCCCTCAAACGCCTGCACGCCGCCCTCCTCAGGCCATAACCCCGACGGTGAACACACCCCCCCTCCGCTGTAAAAGAACTGAAACTGTGAGTTTTTTTTATTTATTTCCCTTTATTTACTTTTCAGTATATATATAATAATAAATGTGTTTAGAAAAAATATATTCTTTTGTTTAAAATAAGACGGGATTTTTTATTTATGAAAAGATTAGATTTTTTATTTATTTATTTAAAGATTGGAATTTTTTTCAAAGAAAAAGATAAGATTTTTAATTTATATAAAGGTAGGGTTAATAAAATGAAAAGCTTAGTTTTTTTATATAAAAAGGTTCGATCTTTATCATGAAGCTATAAATATAAAAATACGATTTTTACGTATAGAGATTTGAAATAAAAATTCGATCTTTATTATATGAACGCCGTTATAAAAATAGAATTTTTATCTATATAGCGATGTAAAAATAAATTTTTATCATATTTATAGCAAAGTAAAAATACGATTTTGATCATTAGAATGGTTAAGGAAAAGTATGATTTTTAAATTGAAAGTGAAAAAAATAAAAATGTGATTTTTATTTTAAAGACAGCATTATGAAAATGTGATTTTTATATATGTACTGGCTGCGGACAATGAAAGTGACGAAAGGCGAGAACGGCGAAGATTTCTACAAATAAAGAGTCGTGGCGTTGGTTTAGCTATTCGGTGAGAAATCCTCACTTTTAATTTGTTTCTAGTTTAAAATATATACGAGGATGCAGACGGTGTTTAGTAGCACCCGACACCCGTCGTCCACAGACCATGGACGACTTGTATGCTTGTTTGTTTGATTTTGCTGTGTAATTGATTGTGTGATGTGATGTGAAATGAAATAAAATATTTATATAGTTAAAATATTTTATAGTTGAAAATAGAATTTTTAACGTGTATTTAAAATGAAATAAAAATAAACAAATTGGACGATTTGTTTATATACACACATTTGACTTATATTGATTGGGACGATAAATTTTACACATCATCCAACTGCAAAAATGAAATCTGTGTTTGATTGTTTGAAAACCCCACATGTGTATTGGGGTGATATATGACATACACTAATCCCAATAATTAGTTATATGTCGTTCGATTGATTGGCAGGCTGTTATAAGCGTTGAATATTTATATTTGATGCTTATACAGTGTAGAATGCACTTTGGATGATGGTTGATTATTTGTCATTGTTGATATATACATGCATTGTATGAAATCCATAGAAATAAAATCTATGGTAATTGACTGGGCCTCATTCCAATACTTGAAAAGAAATATTTGAAAAGAAATATTTGAAATAAAATATTTGAAATAAAATATTTGAAATAGAATATTTGAAAATAGAAATATATGAAGCTGTGTTGATTAGATTGTTGCCATTTTGACGCAAACGATATTTATATCGATTATATTCGTTTTTATAATGAATATTGAAAAGTGATTTCAAAATCGAAAATTTTGAAAATGAATTCGAATCGAATTTAAATTGAATGGAAATCAATTTGAAATGAATTCGAATTGAAATTGAAAAGAATTGAAATTGAATAGAATTGGATTCGAATTGAAAATGAATTCGAATTGAAATTGAATAGAATTGAATTCGAATTGAAATTGAATAGAAATGAATTCGAATTAAAATTGAGTTGAATTGAAACGAACTGAAATTGAATAAAAAAATCGATTTAAATTGAAATCAATTTGAGATGAATTTAAAACGAATTTATATTGAAAAATTCAATCTTGATTTGAATTTGAAAATGAAGTTGAAATCGTTTCGAAAACGAATTTAAAACGATTTATAAAATATGTTTTAAAAGTAAATCGATGAAGTATATATTATATATATTATGTACATAAATAATGGCTTGAATAGAACGCGCCGCGCTGCGGTAGTTCGTGAATTTCGACCATTGACTTCGAATGGATATTGCGGGATATCTGACCGTCGGATTCTCCTAAAATCAGAACCTTTGGGTTCGTATCAAAAAGAGCTTTCTAACGAATATTAGAAGCTATAAATCTAACGGTTGGATTTGGAATTATGTCCAAATCAAATTTGGAAATGGTCGTTGTAAGTGCAGTTCGATGGCCGTTGATGGAAATCGACTATACGGGCCTTATAAAATTATTAAAAATAGTAATAATTTGTGTAAAATCATAAGAAATGATTTGGGAAGAATTGGGATGAAAAACTCTATATTTGAAAAGATAAAAAGAGATTTTTATCGAAATGAACTAATTTTGAATTAGAATAATAATTTATTTATTTATTTTTAAATAAATAAATTGGATTTGAAATGGTTTTGATAATAACCGGAATTTCCAATAATCGAATTGGAATGGATTTGAATCGAAATTATCTTTGGAATATTTCGATGTTGGATTCCATGATTATACAGATATTGTTTTGGAAATTTGAAAGATATATTTATATCGTTATTTCAAATACGATATTTGTTAGTCGTCAAATTTGATATTGAATATAAGCCGATATATTTTCTATTTAGAGCCTTGTATTTAATATCAAAGGTGATTTGGGTTTGTCGTGAATGGTGTCTTCATTAACACTGTTCTTAAGCCCAGTTGAGAAAAAGATTAAATGTTTTTATTTAGATTTAATGAAGTGTACCAATTAAATAGTATTTAATTGGAATTGAATTGGTATTGATTTTTGGGTTTATCATGAACAGTGTTTTAAATGACACTGATTCTTTAACCCAGTTAAAGATTAGAACTAAGTGGAGTTTTAATGAATCTTTAATTAGAATGAAATGATCGAGAATGGAGTATCACCAGTTTTGCTCCAGGCGATAGTTAAATCATTAATTAGATTTGAACGTGAAATGGTAGTTGATTTTACCGATAACACCGTGGTGTTAGATATGAAATATTACCAGTTTTACTTCATGGGATGAATAGGTTGGGATTGGGAAATAAATGATTACTTCGGTGTTGTTCGCTAATCCCGTCTAGTTTGAATTGATATTCAAAAGTAGGTTGAAGAATAAATTTAAAGAATTTATCTTTGATAAAATTAATGGGAACCTATCCCAAAGTGTAAGAATATTTGAATAAAAGAATATTCAGAATTGAAATGAGGCGTATGTTCTGTTTGTGTAACACTTGTTTATTATATACGCGAGTTATTCAGAAAGACCGGGTATATCCCATTCTGAATAACTGATTCGACGATTAGTCGAAGATGAAGACGGTGGTTGAAGACCGGAGGTCTTCACGTCGTGTGGGTGATTACTGATGATCTTGATTGGGTCGTACACCCAAGAGGAGGGAATCAATTAGTGATCGTCCACACGTACTTGGAGATCGATGGATATGCGGGGTACTAGGTGCCTCCGGTTTCGTTCAGACCCAGAACGAACGTATAAATGGACTGTGTGTCTGACATTGGATTTTATTCTGTGTGATTGATTTCTATTAAATATATATCTGTTTGGCGGCGGAGAATTTATTCTCTTGCTTAACGCCCTTCTCTGAGACGTACGAGCTCAGGGGTTATATATTGATGGATATCAAATGCGTGGAATGAATTGCCTGTGTGGCATGCCTAAGTGGCAAATGATCGAGGCTTCTGTTGAAAAGTAAAGTCTTGTGGTTGGTGATCAAAGCACGGCCTGTGTGGCTTAGCTTTGTGTAAAGTTGATTCGCGAGCCTCACACCCCGGTGATGAACCAAAAACGGGAGCGGACCTCAGGGAGGACATGCGTTTCTTTCTAGTTAGAAGTGGCGTCAGTGGTTTTACACGCCCTGACGAGTTTGACTTATGTGGTTGTTGCTATTGCAAGGCGCCTCGGTTAGATCGGACGATCCGGGTTCGATGGAGTCATTCGTTGGCTCATTTACGCCCCAAAGGGCAGGGGAACGCAGTGTTCAGGCATTTTAATCCACATCGGTGGACCGGCCCTGTCGCTCCAAAGGCTTGACCGAGTACTTGCCTGAGGCTCGGGCTAGAGAGTCTCGAATCGATGAGGACTATCTTTTGCTTTGGTTTGCAGATGGAAATCCAATTTCCAAATACGTGACTTTTCGGTTTTATTTGTAGAGCCTAGTATGGCGACATAGTGGGATGGGGCGCTTATGCCGTCTATGATTGATACTTATGATTTGAAGTTGTTTTATACACTATGCACTTATAATAGCATCAAATGATTTGTTTTAAACGTATCAAGCATGTTTGGCTATCATAAGGTAAAAACCCTATCCTCCGGCTTGCGTTGCATTGTGTGATGGGACCTGGGTCTTATAATAGCTTCATTTTTCTTTATTTAGCATTGCGATGTTGTTTTATGCACTGGTGTTCTTGGGAGGAAACCCGTTCCGTGTTATACGGCGTGGTCCCTTGATTTACCTAACTTTAAAATAAAGATTAATAACTATTTTAGTTCTCACACCAGTCACATGACTGACTTGGAGTTTATTGTTTTAACCTAAACTCTGGGTGCCCCTATTTTCGACATGGGTAGCTAGTAGTTTTGGTTTTGCAGATTTATATTCACAGGAACCTGGTTTACAGCTGGAATGATATCCGAAAAGCTCTGTATCCGTATATCTCTTCTAGTTGTGTATTGTATTATTTTCCGCTGCGATGTATTTAAATGTAATTTAAATCTCTGATATTTTGCTGTGTAATATTTATTCCTACTGTGTATATTCTTGTATTCTGATGGAATTGTTGTAATATACAATGAAATTTTCTTCTGTCTGCATTTCTGATGTGGCATGTTCTCGAAGTATCCGCTCTTTCCTTACCGGGGAAGTTACGGGTTCTTACAGTGGTATCAGAGCTTTGGTTTACAGAGCTCAGAGAACAATACACATTAGAACCATACGAAAGAATTCATCAGAGATTGGATTAGTAATATCCAATGGGAATGACTCGTTAGAGATGGGATCAGTAGTATCCTAGAACGAGTGTGAGGAGTATATATTTAAAATGAAAACAAATTTTGTTTTGAAATTTAAATCGTATTATACGTATTTGAATAATTTATTATAAATTGATTTGGACAATCTAGTATATGAAGATTTTGCATATACGCCTAGCTGGCATGTATACGAAGTCCCAAATATACTGGATGGATATAGAATCACATTCTAGATACCCAGAGATGATTCTGATGATGTGGCCTCATCATCAGTATTTATTTTCGAGTTTCGAAAGTGAGATTTCTATATATTTCCAATAGACTGGTGTGAGAACCAAAACTAGATAGGGCCTATTGTTGTGATTTCGCACCAAAAATGTGATTTTTTGACTATATATCAAAGTTATGAATTTGAAAAGCTAATCAACTAATTGATTGCTGATTGCGTTGTTTGATTATTGTTAGATTAATTAAAGTGGAACCATTTAGCCAAATTTTATCAAATAGTGAATTGTATTGAAAATTGGTCGCATATGCATGCATGTACTTACATTGAACAGGTCATAACAAGGAGGCTAGAGCAGAAGAATAAAATTGTTTGCTCGACAAATAGGTACATGTTTACCATAATTTACTGTTTTGTTTGGGTGATGATGATTTTATGAGCCGCTTGGCTTTTTCTTTTTCTTTAGGATTGAAGAAGGCCATGGGAGGCTATATGAAATATCCCGAAGTCCCCGGTGCAGGGGAGGTTATGGCGAAATTTTTCGAAAATTTAGGGTGTTAGCCAAATTTTTGAAAATTTTGAAAAGTTCTTAGAAACTGAAAAGTTAAAGAACTTAAGCCGTAATGAAAATAGTGAAAGTTGAGTCGATTTGTGAAACAACTTTCGGCTTCGTTCCTTTTCAGGGACGAAAAGTTTTAAGTGGGGGAGATTGTAATAACCCGGAAATCTGGGCCAATTTAAAATTTTTATTTTGGCAATTTTAGAAAATTTTGATTATATAAAATGATTTATTTTAAATAATAATGATGAGAAATTTATTTTGAATAGAATTCGAACGTATATATTTATTCGAATCGTCGTTAGAATATAAATATTATATTTTAATTATAAAAGGAATTGAAAATGGCGCGATAGTTTGAAAATTCGATTTCAAAATTCAAATGATTGTATAGGATTCAAAATAAACTGGATTTTAGTGAAACCAAAAATGTTTGAATCTATTGGTGAATGTCTTTCCAACGAACCCGAAAAATTGAAATTTCATAGCGGGAATAAAAAGTTATGTCCAGTTGAAATTTCAGAATAGTCGCAATGCAATTCTGGCCCTTAAAAATGGGCATTTCGCAAACGACCTTGGTTTTTGACTAAACTACTTTTGTTGGATCTGTGATGTCAAGTTATTGCTAGATTCCAAAATTCATAATTTTCCGAATCAATTTGTGAGCCTGGCGAAGTTAAACGTGTTTTAACAGTTTCACGATCGACCAGAAAATGGCCATTTTTCAAACGGTCTCAGAATTCGACGAAATTAATTTTGTTAGGACCGTTTCGTCAATACGAAGCTAGAAATAATTTTTCTGGAATTTTTAGAGTTAGTATGTGGCCCCGGTAAATTGAACTGTGCGTTCAAATTCAATATACATTGATTTATATTTTAATTTGAATAGAAATTGATCGTAACAAGCGAATTGGCTAACGAAACATATCCCATTGTGTTCGGAATGGGGGTAATTAGCTATGGGCGACAGTCGGTGAGTTCGAATTGGAGTTCAAATTGTAAGGTAACTTTTTGAAATCAAAAATATAAATAAATATAATATTATTATATAAAAGTCAACACCCCCTCTATATTTTCCCTCTCCTCCCTCAATTCAGAAGCCCGATACCCGACATTTAATTAAAAAAAAGGGTGGAACGACGGAAGAAAGCCGCCGCCCTCCCCACCGCTGGCGCGACGGCGCCGCCTCCCCCCTCTGGTCCTCCGCCTCCTCCCTCTCTTCCCCCTTGCTTCAGCCAACCCCGAAACCCTAACACCCTAAATCGAACCCACCTCGCCCTTCCACCATCACACCGGCCACCAAAGGGGCCCCACGCCCCTGCGCCACCTCTCTCGAACGCCTGCACCCCACGCCGCCCTCCTCAGGCCATAACCCCGACGGTGAACACACCCACCCCCCTCCGTCGTAAAAGAACTGAAACTGTGAGTTTTTTCTTTTATTTATTTATTTATTTCCCTTTATTTACTTTTCAGTATATATATAATAATAAATGTTTTTAGAAAAAATATATTCTTTTATTTAAAACAAGACGGGATTTTTTATTTATGACAAGATTAGATTATTTATTTATTTATTTAAAGATTGGATTTTTTTTCAAAGAAAAAGATAAGATTTTTAATTTATATAAAGGTAGGATTAATAAAATGAAAAGCTTAGATTTTTTATATAAAAAGGTTCGATCTTTATCATGAAGTTAGAAATATAAAAATACGATTTTTACGTATAGAGATTTGAAATAAAAATTCGATCTTTATTATATGAACGCCGTTATGAAAATAGAATTTTTATCTATATATTAGCGATGTAAAAATAGAATTTTTACCATATATATAGCAAAGTAAAAATACAATTTTGATCATTAGAATGGTTAAGGAAAAATATGATTTTTAAATTGAAAGTGAAAAAAATAAAAATTTGATTTTTATTTTAAAGACAGCATTATGAAAATGTGATTTTTATATATGTAGTGGCTGCGGACAATGAAAGTGACGAAAGGCGAGAACGGCGAAGACTTCTACAAATAAAGAGTCGTGGCATTGGTTTAGCTATTCGGTGAGAACTCCTCGCTTTTAATTTATTTCTAGTTTAAAATATATACTAGGATGCAAATGGTGTTTTGTAGCACCCGACACCCGTCGTCCACAGACCATGGACGACTTGTATGCTTGTTTGTTTGATTTTGCTGTGTAGTTGATTGTGTGATATGATGTGAAATGAAATAAAATATTTATATAGTTAAAATATTTTATAGTTGAAAATAGAATTTTTAACATGTATTTAAAATGAAATAAAAATAAACAAATCGGACGATTTGTTTATATACACACATTTGACTGATATTGATTGGGACGATAAATTTTACATATCGCCCAACTGCACAATGAAATCTGTGTTTGATTGTTTGAAAACCCCACACGGGTATTGGGGTAATATATGACATACACTAATCCCAATAATTAGTTGTGTGTAGATCGATTGATTGACAGGCTGTTATAAGCATTGAATATTTATATTTGATGCTTATACAGTGTAGAATGCACTTTGGATGATGGTTGATTATTTGTCATTGTTGATATATACATGCGTTGTATGAAAATCCATAGAAATAAAATCTATGGTAATTGATTGGGCCTCATTCCAATATTTGAAAAGAAATATTTGAAAAGAAATATTTGAAATAAAATATTTGAAATAGAATATTTGAAAATAGAAATATATGAGCCGTGTTGGTTAGATTGACGCCATTTTGACGCAAACGATATTTATATCAATTATATTCGTTTTTATAATGAATATTGAAAAGTGATTTCAAAATCGAAAATTTTGAAAATGAATTCGAATCGAATTGAAATTGAATGGAAATCAACTTGAAATGAATTTAAATTGAAATTGAATAGAATTGTATTCGAATTGAAATTGAATAGAATTGAATTCGAATTGAAATTGAATAGAAATGAATTTGAATTAAAATTGAATTGAAACGAACTGAAATTGAATAAAAAAATCAATTTAAATTGAAATCAATTTGAGATGAATTTAAAACGAATTTATATTGAAAAATTCAATCTTGATTTGAATTTGAAAATGAAGTTGAAATCGTTTCGAAAACGAATTTAAAACGATTTATAAAATACGTTTTAAAAGGAAATCGACGAAGTATATATTATATATATTATATATATAATATAATGGCCTGAATAGAACGCGCCGCGCTGCGGTAGTTCGTGAATTTCGACCATTGACTTCGAATGGATATTGCGGGAGATCCGACCGTCGGATTCTCCTAAAACCAGAACCGTTGGGTTCATATCGAAAAGAGCTTTCTAATGAATATTAGAAGTTGGAAATCTAACGGTTGGATTTGGAATTATGTCCAAATCAAATTTGGAAAAGGTCGCTGTAAGTGCAGTTCGATGGCCGTTGATGGAAATCGATTGTACGGGCCTTGATAAAATTATTTAAAATAGTAATAATTTGTGTAAAATCATAAGAAATGATTTGGGAAGAATTGGGATGAAAAACTCCATATTTGAAAAGATTAAAATAGATTTTTATCGAAATGAACTAATTTTGAATTAGAATAATGATTTATTTATTTATTTTTAAATAAATAAATTGGATTTTAAATGGTATTGATAATAACCAGAATTTCCAATAATTGAATTGGAATGGATTTGAATCGAAAATATCTTTGGAATATTTCGATGTTGGATTTCGTGATTATACAGATATTGTTATGGAAATTTGAAAGATATATTTATATCGTTATTTCAAATACGATATTTGTTGGTCGTGGAATTTGATATTGAATATAAGCCGATATATTTTCTATTCAGAGTCTTGTATTTAATATCAAATGTGATTTGGGTTTGTCGTGAATGGTGTCTTCATTAACACTGTTCTTAAACCCAGTTGAGAAAAAGATTAAATCTTTTTATTTAGATTTAATGAAGTGTACCAATTAAATAGTATTTAATTGGAATTGAATTGGTATTGATTTTTGGGTTTATCGTGAACAACGTTTTAAATGACACTGATTCTTTAACCCAGTTAAAGATTAGAACTAAGTGGAGTTTTAATGAATCTTTAATTAGATTGAAATGATCGAGAATGGAGTATCACCAGTTTTGCTCCAGGCAGTAGTTAAATCTTTAATTACATTTGAACGTGAAATGGTAATTGAATTTACCGATAACACCGCGGTGTTAGATATGAAATATTACCAGTTTTACTTCATGCGATGAACAGGTTGGGATTGGGAAATATATGATTACTTCGGTGTGGTTCTCTAATCCCGTCTAGTTTGAATTGATATTCAAAAGTAGGTTAAAGAATAAATTTAAAGAATTTATCTTAGATAAAATTAATGGGAACCTTTCCCAAAGTGTAAGAATATTTGAATAAAAGAATATTCAGAATTAGAACGAGGCGTATGTTGTGTTTGTGTAACACTTGTTTATTATATACGCGAGTTATTCAGAAAGACCGGGTTTATCCCATTCTGAATAACTGATTCGACGATTAGTTGAAGATGAAGACGGTGGTTGAAGACCGGAGGTCTTCACGTCGTGTGGGTGATTACTGATGATCTTGATTGGGCCGTATACCCAAGAGGAGGGAATCAATTAGTGATCGTCCAGACGTACTTGGAGATCGATGGATATGCGGGGTACTAGGTGCCTCCGGTTTCGTTCAGACCCAGAACGAACGTATAAATGGACTGTGTGTCTGACATTGGATTTTATTCTGTGTGATTGATTTCTATTAAATATATATCTGTTTGGCGGCAGAGAATTTATTCTCTTGCTTAACGCCCTTCTCTGAGACTTACGAGCTCAGGGGTTATATATTGATGGATATCAAACGCGTGGAGTGAATTGCCTGTGTGGCATGCCTAAGTGGCAAATGATCGAGGCTTCTGTTGAAAAGCAAAGTCTTGTGGTTGATGATCAAAGCACGGCCTGTGTGGCGTAGCTTTGTGTCACGTTGATTCTCGAGCCTCACACCTCGGTGGTGAACCAAAAACGGGAGAGGACCTCAGGGAGGACATGCATTTCTTTCTAGTTAGAAGTGGCGTCAGTGGTTTTACACGCCCTGACGAGTTTGACTTATGTGGTTGTTGCTATTGCGAGGCGCCTCGGTTAGATCGGACGATCCGGGTCCGATGGAGTCATTCGTTGGCTCATTTACGCCCCAATGGGCGGGGGAACGCAGTGTTCAGGCATTTTAATCCACATCGGTGGACCGGCCCTGTCGCTCCAAAGGCTTGACTGAGTACTTGCGTGAGGCTCGGGATAGAGACTCTCGAATCGGTGAGGACTATCTCTTGCCTCGGTTCGCAGATGGAAATCCAATTTCCAAATACGTGACTTTTCAGTTTTATTTGTAGAGCCTAGTATGGCGACATAGTGGGATGGGGCGCTTATGCCGTCTATGATGGATACTTATGATTTGAAGTTGTTTTATACACTATGCACTTATAATAGTATCAAATGATTTGTTTTAAACGTATCAAGCATGTTTGGCTATTATAAGGTAAAAACCCTATCCTCCGGCTTGCGTTGCATTGTGTATGGGACCTGGGTCTTATAATAGCTTCATTTTTCTTTATTTAGCATTGCGCTGTTGTTTTATGCATTGGTGTTCTTGGGAGGAAACCCGTTCCGTGTTATACGGCGTGGTCCCTTGATTTACCTAACTTTAAAATAAAGATTAATAACTGTTTTAGTTCTCACACCAGTCACATGCCTGACCTGGAGTTTATTGTTTTAACCTAAACTCTGGGTGCCCCTATTTTCGACACGGGCAGCTAGTAGTTTTGGTTTTGCAGATTTATATTCACAGGAACCTGGTTTACAGTTGGAATGATATCCGGAAAGCTCTGTATCCATATATCTCTTCTAGTTGTGTATTGTATTATTTTCCGCTGCGATGTATTTAAATGTAATTTAAGTCTCTGATATTTTACTGTGTAATATTTATTCCTACTCTGTATATTCTTGTATTCTGGTGGAATTGTTGTAATATACAATGAAATTTTCTTCTGTCTGCGTTCCTAATGTGGCTTGTTCTCGAAGTATCCGCTCTTTCCTTACCGAGGAGGTTACGGGTTCTTACAATATATATATATATATATATGGAAATAGGAAATGGGTAAATGAATAAATTAATGATAAATTCATTTAAGAGATAAATGATGATTGATGATTGATCGATAGAATTTCCATCGGGAAATAATATCGTTGTTTGCACACTTGTTTTTCTTTGATAGTTAACTCACCGACTGTTGAAGTTTTTGACCATTTTTCCGTTGTCAATACGGAGATACCGGGATCAGATATGTTGTCTAAGAAACCACTCCGTATGGCATTAGCGTTGCGATCAAATATGATGAAGATAATTGAAGATGGAGTTATACAAGGGCTATCCTGTTTACAGAATAGTGCCTTCAGTTTGTCCAGTCCTAGGATGACCTATATGGAAGAATGTCTGACAGAGTATATTTAATAGATCGCGTAATTTAATCTCTTCAAACATATGTACATTTGGTGGCGGAGGAATTCATTTTTTTAGCTGTATACCCGTTGTATTTTTGGGGAAATCAATTTGTGGTTTGGCGGGTATGACGATGTGACATTCAAAGTGAATAAATGTGTGATCTGTCAGAGATAAGCGTGGCCTCTAGCCTCACAACCGGGAAATGACAAAAAAAGGGCAGGCATCATGGCTAAGTGGGTTGCTTCCAATTAGGGTGTATTTTCACCATGATCTAGAGTTTCATTTACTACTTTAATCTATTTGATGTTGTCCCTTTCGGGAAATGGTTGCTGATCTCAACTATTGGTGATATACATTTGATACACCCAAGCGAAATGAGTGGTCGGTCATGTGTGGTCGGTCATGTGTCGCCGGGTTGCAAGATGTTCTTGTTGAACCCCGTGTATTCCTCTCTAGAGATACACTATCGAAGGTGGTTCCATACCTTTTCATAGTTGGAAATCCATTATCCAATAAGTGCTCGCGGTTTTGATTATATACTATGTATATAGAACGTGAGATGAAAGCATTTCTGCTAGATGATTATTATATTGTGGTTGATAGACACTATTATAATATCGATGAGTTTTGATATAAATATTATCGTTTCTTTCAAAATGATTTGAAAGTTAAATCAAATTGATTTGGATTCCCATAAGGGAAAATCCGTTCCGTTATACGGCGTGGTCTTATGAGATATTGTTTAATTACTCAAACTGTTTTAAATTGTTTTACTCACACCATTCCCATGACTGACCCAGAGTTTTTTTTTTGTTTCCCTAAACTCTTGGGTGCCCAAATTTGTACGGGAAGTCAAGTAGTCAAGGTTTTACAAATATACTGTAGAGCTTGGAGCAGAAGGCTTTAGGATTATATATCTATTGTTTATTCTGATGTGTTGTAAGTGTTGCACTCTTATAATGTTACTATATACATATACTGATTTTATTTCAAAATTATGTATATATTTTATGTTGTTCGTTCTGTTGTGAGATTCGTATTTACTCTAATGTTGTATGTTCTTCTTCTATTCTATATTTCTATCTTATCTATTCTCACCCTCTAATTTCGTTCAAGGACAACCCGGTGTTTCTGATGCTTGGGTAGTCGACATTGAGTTTATGTCGATTACTCAGGATCACGAAAACCCCGGTCGTTACAAAACATGTATATAATGATTTGAAAGTTTGTAAAACTATTTAAATACAGTAAATACATATTTCAAACACCGAAAAGCATATATTTAAAACTATATATAATCAAATATATTAAACTAAAAGTATAAATATCAAAATTATAATCATATTAAATTATATTTATTATGTGTAAAATCAAAATTTAAAGTATAATTAAAACCAAATAGTAAAATATAATATTAAAATCAAAGTATAAGCATAAAAATCAAAGTATAATATCAAAGTATAAATATTTGAATTTATAATATAAGTAAAATTATACAAATTGAAATAAAAATATATCGAATTAAAGTTATTAAAAACTTAATTTCTTTTTAAAATTCTTTGGAAAAAAAAATCATTTTGAAAACAAAGGATATTTGAAAAAAAATTGTAAAGAAGATATAAAAATATGAATGCTTTTGAAAAATATAGTTTGGAAATAGGAATATTTGCAAAATTATCTTATAAAACAAATGGAGATCAGATAAGTGCGATCTAAGTTTTAATATAAATCTAAGTCTCGATATTATGTTAAAGTCTTGAACTCTTCTAAACTCATAAGTCCTTATTCTCTTATTTTTGAATCATCGAACTGAATCTTTAATCTTGATACGATACAACCTTCTTCTCAATATTTCGCATGATATCATGCGCTATATACAATATATATCTAGATAATAATTAGTACATATGTAAATTTAAAATATTCAATACATGAGGTTGTTATCATCCAAACTACCGTCCATAGTATTAACAATCGCCTCCTTTTTTGATGTTGACGACCATTTTATAAAGTTTCTCCTTAACTCCTCCTAAATTCCTTATTTTGTACTCCCACTAAATCTTGCATATTTTATAATTTATCCCCTTTGTCATCACCAAAAGCTATCATTACTCAAGGATAAACTACCACAATTATTGACTTGACTAAATTACCGACTCGAATACTGACTAGTCTATTGACTTTAACATATATTGATTATAACATTTATTGACTCGGCTACCAACTCAATTATATAAGAATATCTTAAAGTAAAAACATACAGGAATTATCATGAATCATTATTGTAACAGCCCAGATTTTTCAGCTATTTGTATTCGAATATTTAAATCTATTTTAATTATTATATTTGGAAATATTAATGGATTTTAATATAGAATTCATTAATAGAACGATTATTGAATGTTTGTATTTATATTTAATTTATAAACAAACGCATAACATCACGGTAGTTCATAATATTGAGTTTTGAACTTCAATTAAATATACATAATCCATTTTAAGTCGGAATTCTGTGAAACAAGAAACGTTAGGATCTATTAGATTATAATTTTCTAATGAAAGAGAAAAATTGAGATTTTATCATATATATTGTTATTTATGTCCAAATCAAATTTTAAAATAGTCGTTATGGAATTATTTATAAACGATAACATTATTTAATAAATTTCAAAGGGATTTTAATAAAATTTGTATATCGTTTAACTCGTAAATGTTATTGTTGAGTTATGATTCCATATGGGTTGGGTTTGAAGCTATGCATTATTTTATTTGGATATATGCGAAGGTAATAATTTATTACTATAGAATTAATTGTTTTGGAATTTATATATATATTATCGATATGATATAAGCTTTATGAATAGCTATTTTTCAAACAACCTCCGTTTCTAATAAAATAAAATTTATTGGAATACGTATAGCTAATTATTGTTAGATTTCCAGTTTAGAGCCAATCGAAGTTGTTTCGTGAGTGCGTGATATTTAAGACGTGAACCGAATAACAAATTGAAATTAAAATAATGTCAGTGTGCAAACGGAGTCAGAACTCAATGAAATTAACTTCATTGGATCTGGAACGTCAAGACATAGCAGTGCGTTCATTTTTGTTGCGTTTGGAGTTCGTGTGTATCGATGTGAATTTAACAATCAACACTAAATAACGGTACCGAATAAAATTAGAACCTACCCTATATAAACATACCCTAAAATTAACTCTTAAGATAAAAGGACATGCATAGCCTACCCTAACCTGAATTCACGCAGACCTAAGAAGAAGAATAACACAGCTAATCTACCTTAAACTACATGGCTAAAGTTGAAGTGAATACCCTAAAAAAAAGTACAAGCTACCCTACTAATAAAAACACTGACCATTGTTTATATCATACGTTTCCTTCATTGATGTACCACCGTTTGCAGCCTAACTAGCATATGCAACTACTCATCAATCGAGTACACAACCTGGAAGGAGAACACCATCACGCAGACCATCTTCCCTTTCCAACAAAGAAATTGTATAGGCATATCTAAATGTGCAGCTACCTACCTTTACACCATTTCAGACCTACCGTGTACAATATGAAGTCTGACGTTGTGCCTATTTCTGCAAACCTAAAACCCATGAATATGCCTAATGAAAAGGAGATGCACTCGAATTCTTCTTCAAGCCTATGTATTGCAATACCTATCTCCTAGTAATGAAACTTACATTGTTCTAAGAGCATCTCCAACCTTTAGTGAATGTGGTGTCTTGTAAATTCTAGGTGGCATGCTATGTTTTACAAAGTTAATCTAGTTGAAAATGTCAACTAAAAGTTAGCTCCAATCCTACAAAATGGCCACTAAACTATTTATTTACAGTTGAAATTACTGCTCTATTTTCCCACTAAAAAATCCAAGTTGGTGGACGGATCACACAATTTTAGGTACCGTTCGCAGCCAAAAAATACCCCGTCACCATTGTGCTCGCGTCGGATGCGTCAGACGCGTGAACGCGGTTAACCATGCTTACCAAAAACCAAACTGAACATGAGAAATTGGTCCGCTTACGTCAGACGCATTTGTTGCAAAGCCATTAAATTATCTGATCCCATTTAGTAATAAAAGCATACATAGCTTGGTTGGTGCATGTGCATGTTTGTTGGAAACTAACCAGGGATCAACTCCCGCCTTCATCCCACTTTTCAATCTTTTGATGTACATTGTTTGGTAATCCTTAATGCCTACTGTAGACTATTTGTTAATACTTAATGCCATTTTTTCAATTTTTTACTGTAGACTATTTTTTAATGCTTAATGTATGTTGTAGACTATTTGTTAATGCTTTTGTTGTAGATTATTAATGCTTAATGCTTAGATCATATGTTGTTATAATGTATTTGCATCAATTATATTGTTATTCAAAAAGGTTTCAAGACATTCACTAATTAGATTTAAAGGTCCAATTAATAATTTTAATTAATTCAAAACAAATAAATTAACAAATAAATACCCTGTTCAAATAGCATGCTCAAATACCACATTCGTAGCACTCTCCATTCACAACAGTGCCATGCTTAAATGCCACGCTCAAATACCATGTTACTGTTCGTCAAAAAATGCATCCTTACAAAGATAAAATATTTTTGATGAAGCACAACATTCAATAATGGAGGATTAAGAGAATGTAAACCAGAAAGGTAACTTCACTTTTTTTCTTTTGCTTTCAAGATCAATGCATATTCCATAAATTATGACATAGTGAACAAATGTGCAAGGACAATAACATTTTCATTCTTATTTACAAATTACTCAACCTCAATTACTCTTCACTTTATCCTTGGTTTACCCACTTGCATTTCTTTACTGTACACAAAGATGGCTCATATATATTTGTAATATTTCTATAACAAAAGATGTAACATGCTTCAATATTTACTCACTTTTTCATTTTTGCCTATGCATATTTTTTGTTTAGTGTCCAGCAAAAACTAGGAACAATATATTATGAAAGCTACAGCCATGTATAATTGCTATGAATGAAGCAAAGCTATGGTTTTTCGAAAATGATATGGATGAAGTTTGATATATGAAGAATCTCTTCTGAAATTTCTCTAGTATTGTGTACATGCATGCTAGTGGTTTAAGTTTGGTAATTGAACTCTTTATCTATCTTTGTCTATATGTTGTCATAATAATTTGTAACAGACTGCATTTGGTATTATTGAGTCCGCTTGTTTGTAATATTTTGGTCTATAGGTTGTACTATTTTGTTGTTATATAAGATCCATGTTTTATAAATTTTTGCATGACTGTATTTCTTACTACTTCACACTATTGTTACTGTCTGCAAAATGTAATGCTAAATACCCAGATATGGTTTACAATATGCAGCCATGCATTTGCACAAAAACGTAGTTTTTTTTTCTTTGATGTTGTTGGTTCTTTCCTTTGTGTTGCGTAGTTTAAAACAAAATTCATGCAATGTACATAGTTTATTAGTTTTATATGTCCCTTGATAACAGGAATTCCCCACGGAATCCAAGATAATATATGTCAGAATTTCCTAGTTTAAAATTTAATGATTTTTGTACCCAGCCCTTTGTACGTTGAAGGTTTATTCAAGTTTTTTGTGCATATTTTTTTTCCAACAGATAGCTCTAGGATTGCTTTGTCTAACTACTAAAAAAGCAAAAAAGGTACAAATGAAATATTGCACAAACAAATATCTATTCTATTGTTTTAACTGACTTAACATAACAAAGTAAATGTAAAATTATTGCGCAAGCATATGTTGTAGACAATCATGTATGTTTACTTCTTGTTCTTAATTGAATATGAGCATACAACTTCAGCAAATTCATGTTATTAGTGAGGAAAAAAAAGCTTGGCATCATATAATGAAAAGGGATGCATGTAGATATTTGAAAAGGTAATAATGGCTGCTCATGCTTGAAAGGGCTAGAGACAGAGGATGACGTCAACGATATATGTTTTGATATCTCTACCTTTGCAAATAATATGAGTCAAATACAATAGTTCACACACTCTCAAGGTGGGTTACTAATTATGGTTTTGAAATAAATTCAACACTGCTAGAGCTAAAGCTACTTATTATTTTATATAACACCCATGAAAAAGCTATCACTAACGTATAAAAAGTCATGAATGACGTTGATTTATATGTTTCAGTCCACCAAGAAAGAAAGACAAATTAAAATAAATGTAACAACCCGGATTCCGACAGACCGAGTTTTTTCTCCAAAAATCCAATCTATCGAAACCCGAGTTGGGTGCTCTAGTATCCTGCAGAAAAAGACAGAGATAAAGAAACATGTCAGAATTTGTAACATCTCACAGCGAAAGGAAATAAAGTATAATATATTCACATATAGCTTTACCTTATTAACAATACTGCTAAACCAATATCCGAAGCTATACCATCTTTGTCATGAACCTAACCTAGAAGTATGTAATGAGGAGGGGGTCAGAACATAAGTTCTGTGTGATTGGACTTAGAACAAACTTCTGTATAATCCTACATATACCGTTCAGTTACATTTTCTTGGTTATTAGGTTGTTAACAATGTTAGCTCTTTAAGCTATACTTATCCATCCACTAGTAGATTAAGCTAATACAATGTATATGTAGTTACCCCCTACTCATGTCCTATTTTCATGTATACGCAGTCCCTTATCCAATGTCGTACGTCGTGTGGGCTTTCATGTATATATATATATATATATTCTCACTATGTATACGTAAAACCACCATTCCTGTGTTGCATAAGCGTTTGGACTGCCAACCTAGGTCTTACTAGGTTCTGTTACCGAATACTACCTAGATCCAACTACGGTTTACCATCGAGTGTTACCTTGGTCCAACTAGGGTTTACTTTATCGAACACTTCCTAGGTTCAACCAGGGTTTACGCTGCCTAGGTCCAACTAGGGTTTATGCTACATATCGAACAATGCCCTCTAATCTAGGACACACTACCCCGAGCGATATGCGTTCCTAGACATTACGTCCCAACCATATCGTTAAACATGCTAGATATCTAGTTGCACATGTCCTCTATATGTGTGACCCGAGTCCTATGGCAGGGCAAATCAAGAAACACGGAACTCGGACAAGAGCTTTAAGTTATCTGCCAATGCAGATGCTAAGGTTTGTTTTTACTGTGGCTATGGTGCCACTTGACCCCTCCCTCCACTAATGAAAGGCACCCAAGAATATCAAGAATGAGAACTGTATGCAGGCCCTCTATGCCCTACAAACCTATTGGCCAACCTCACCCATAACTAGATAGCAAGTATATGGTCTTTTGGAGTTCTCCGCCTTTCCGCTTTTCGTGCTCAACTAACTCAAGATGGTAGGTAGCCGACGACGTGCTATCACAGGGCCAACTGGTTATCGCCGACTCACGATGTTCCATCCTAGTCTTAAGATTGCCTTATTATTGCAACTAAGGCATACTCTTGGTTCTTCTTACACAGACCTTAACCTCTGTGATCCTAGGAGGATCATCTGCATTCTCAAAGAGGGATACCTAGAGTATCCTCACGTCCCCTTGAAGTCGCATGCTTCGTAACCCAGTCCGTTGGAGCCTTCTATATGATCAGATGGACGTATGCTCCCCCTCGCACCCTACGGCACCGTGATGATCTACCGAGTTTGGTTATTCATCCCCTATCGTATGGACTAGTCCAAGCGCCTTATCCTTTCGTACTATTAGAACTTATGTCTAAACTTCTGATTACACGCTTGCTTTCCCTTATTAACTTGGTTATCCTCGTTTATGTTGTCCTTCAATTCTAATTACCAAGTATCTGTTTAACTAAGGTTTATTACTTAGTCCTCTTCAACTAAGGTTTACTTACTTAGTTATCTTTACCGTTGCATACTTAGTTCTCTAACTAAGGTTCTTTACCTCGGTTGCCATTTTACTTAGTTCTCTAACTAAGGTTCATTACCCAGTTGCCATCATCATTATTTACTTAGTTCTCTAACTAAGGTTCAACACTTGGTTAATGTAACACCCCATGTTCATTAATGTCACTCGCAAAGGGAATGCATTAACTTCCATGGAGCATTTTAAGTGAATATAGAACAGAAAATCAAAACAAGACAGATATAAAGCAGTACTTGAAAATTTAAAACTTTATTTATTGCAGCAGAAGGTAAATGTAACACCCCGTATTTTCTATAATCGTATAAGTAACAAATCGAGAATAATTAAATTATAAAATAATAATCAAGGGAAATGGGTTGTGCCATTGCGTTCGTCTTGAAATTCTGCTTGGAAACGAGTTCGAGTTTTCGAGAAACGGAGTCCGTATGAGGGAGATATGGCCCTCCGAAGTTTCAAAGAAATTTAGAATCGAAAACAGCTCGAAAATTCGAATTCAAATTCGAATTCAAAATCCCAGAACTGGCCGGGCGGGAAAATTCCCGCCCATGGACCAGGTCGACTTGGGGGTTGACTATAATGTCGACCTCCAAGGGGCCAGGTCGACTATAGTGTCGACCTGGGGGGACCAGGTCGACCATAGTGTCGACCTGGGGGTCGACTTGCTCCCGAAACCCTTTTTTAACCTGGTTCATTCTGATGTATCCGGTCTTGTTTCTGTCTAGATTCATCCGCCTAATCCTATGTAAACTCAACCCTAGCCTCATTCTCTCCACACAATTTCATTTTGTCTATATTCTGCCTCTGTTCTAATTAAAAATAAAAATGGCGTCGCTACCCTGCTGGAATCAAAACTTGGACTGATGAATCTTCTTCCAACCAGAATAGAATTAGATGCTAAATCAAATCTCAAATCCAAGTTTAGATCTACGATAATTAAAGAGGAATAATTCAGCATTTCTGCATCAACACTAGTTTATTTCCTTTCTTAAACCACGAAAGGCAAGTACAGTTATTTTCCGCTATAAACGTTAATTATGATTGTGACAAGAATTGTAAATCTGAATTTGAGGTTATGTCTGTTCTATTCTGTTTAGATCTATCTTATTATGTATCTCTTTCTTCTTTCTGTTTTATACCCAGGCTACCACGAGCTTGAGCCAAGTCTCATAAGAGATTAACGCACGAACGCTAAAATGTTTGGGACAAATAATGAATGATGCATAATTGGACAGGACTGATTCGAGGACATGACATAAAATCTGAGGCATATAATTGGACATGTGGCATATTTAACATATGACTTGAGATTGAGGCATAAAATATATTGGACTTATGACTTGGGATTCGGGGCGTAGATTTAATCGTAAACATGAAACTAATTTGGATACAAAGTACATGTTGTAATCTGGATCTGTAGTTGATTTGAGAAATAAACACATGTTAGATCTAGATCTGTTCATACTAGGCATGATAATCTGTGATTTGGGCGAAGGGGAATTATAGGACAACTTGAAACTTGGGGGCATAATGCATGTCTTAAATCAAGGTCTGATGTTAGAGTTTAAAGATAATTTACAACATGTTATTCATGAACGATAATGCATGTTGAGGACATACTACATGTTATAGTTTAAAAATCTAGATTTTTGGGACATATTCTTTTATGTAAAAACTCATGACTTGAAAAAGGGATATGTGACTTAGGCGTAAAGACCCATACAAAAATAGGATAACTATTAATGTGAATGCGCCTAAATAAGGGTTTTTGGATATCTGGCATCATAGGCTATAATTTGGCATAATTCATATTATTATCGTGATTTACAGAGAATATTCTGTACTGTGCAATGTTTAATTAGGAGCATATGTGGCAAGTGAGTTTAGGCTAAATTTATGGTTAGGCAAGATTTGATATATATATATATATAATCTGCTAAATCTGTTATATTGCCTAATCTGCTAGTTCTGTTATATTGCCTAATCTGCTAGTTCTGTTTCCTAAACTGCTAATTAGATTGAATTGCATAATCTGCTAATTATGTTAAATTACCTTATCTGCTAAATCTGCTAAATAGCCTAGTCTATGAGATCTGTTATCTGTTTAATCCGTTGAATGATGTAATCAGTTGGAACTGAAATGCTGAAATTTGAAGTATAGGCTCGACTTAAAATTGAGCAAAACTTGTTAATAGAACCTCGAATAATCTGCTGTAATTTGTACAGAAGTTTAATCTGTTAAATAAACAGAATTAGTCTGATATCTGAAAAATCTATATTGAAATGAATTGGCTATGACACGAGGTTAGATTCTGTTTGCGGTAGAAGTCTTCCCGGAACGTACCGGCTTAACCAGCAACCGCAAACTGTCAGTCTAATGTGAGAGGTCGTAGGCATAACTAAAATATGCTTAGACACGAGGTTAGGTCTGGCTTGTGGCAGAAGTCTGCCCGGAACAGCCCGGCATATCCAGCGGCCACAAGCTACCGACCTAATGTGAGAGGTCTGTGCATTAATATTTAATTAATGCAAATCTGGGATAAATATGATGTCTAAAACGTGTTGGGTGGACAGGGTTAAACCAATTGGACTAATGAATTTAACAAACCCGTTTCGTGAATCTGTAGGCCCAATTACAAAGTTAGACAAATCTGTAAATCTATTAAATCCTTATATCTAATCCGTTAGTCTGAAAACTTGTCTGATCTGTGAACTAGTTGATCTGAACTCTATATGTCTAAACTTGTAAACAAGTTAATCTGAAATCTGTTAGTCTGGGGGACACAAGGTTAGGAGGGAAATTACTTGTGTCATCTGTTGTTTGGGACCCATATTAGTCAGTAACCCTTTCTAGTATCAAAACTTTGACCCAACAATAGGTAGGGTCCGGGCACGCTTACTGAACTAATTATAAGTGGTTCATTCTGATAATGGCAAGGGGTGTTGATGGTGCGTTCCAACCGGGTCATGTGCGTGCATGGATCCCGGTCTGCCTCTGAGGATGTAAGACGCCGTGACATCTGTAAATAGGCCTGTGCCAATTGGTTGTCACTTTAGGGAGTGATACACCCTATTGTGGAGCCGACACAGGGTATTTACGTATTAGGGAGCCGATCGCTTAGGGTAAGGTTTTAGGGTACACTTAGTTCTGTCTGTATCTGTTGGTACCGTCTGTTTCTGTTGGGTGGCAACACCTGTCTGCGTGGTGTCGTCTGTTCGGGAGGTAAAGGCCCATTTACTAGTGTACACCTAATTCTACATTCTGTTTCCGTAGGGATTAATCTATTTCTGTTTCTGTACCTTCTGTTCGGGTGGTAAAGGCCCACTATTAGCATTTTGTTTCTGTCTGTTTCTGTTCGGGTGGTAAAGGCCCATTATCAACATTCTGCTTCTGTCTGTTTCTGTTCGGGTGGTAAGGCCCATTATTAGCGTTATTTTTCTGTGGAAATTATTCTGTTCCTGTTTCTGCTTCAGTTTAGACATGAGGGTGACACATAATCCTGTTATACTAGTATTAGTGCAAAGAAATGAAAAGTAATATTGTTCTGTTTCTTATGTTTAACCCAAGTACATCTGCTACTCCTGTTACTGTTATCTCTCATCTAGTTTTACTTGCATGCCATGATTATTATTATCTGTTCATATGCTGAAAGTCACTTGACTTCCCAGACTTTATGTCTGCCCTTGCTTGTTTTCGCCCCTTTTCTTCTGTTCCCTCCCCCCCCCCCCCCCCCCGGTTTTCCAAGGTGGGAATACTTTAGCTTGATCCAGATTTCTTCTGCTTGAATTACTCAGAGTGCTTAAAGTATGGCTTGACTCTTTATGGCAGCTTCTGTGGGGATTATAATTTTAAAGTTTTGTACTCTGATGATTTCCTGAATAAGACTGATATTTATATACTTGAGTTTTTGGGAAAGATGTAATCTGTTTTCCGCTGTAATAAAGTTATAATTTCTCTAGTATTGATTATCTGTCTTGTAAATTTCTGTTCTGTCTACTAAAACGCTCCACCAAAGTTAAGGCATTCCCTTTGTGAGTGTCCTTAACGGAGGTGGGGTATTACACTTGGTATCAGAGCTGAAGGTTACCAGATTTGATAAAAAGTTTTGAAAACTATTTTCAAAAAGGTTTTAAAAAGGAAGTATTTTCAAAAGTAAAGCTCATTTTGAAATACATAATCCCCAAAGAGCCATATATCTATCTTTTCCTTTCTTCGTTTTAAATCTTTTTCTTTCATTCCAGCATGTCTGGGAATCTTAACTTTCCAGAGGGCGTGCCAATACCTGGCTGGTTCAGAAGGTACTTAGAGGCTAGGGCCAACGATGCAGGCCCAGCGGATATTCCTCCTCCAGCTGCAGCGATTCCTCCTCCTCCGCCTCCTCCTCGTGCAACTGCTTTTTCAAAGATCTGTAAAGATTTTAGGGCCATGGGTGGAAAGGATTTCAAGGGAACTGAATCATTCGTAGAAGCGAGGAACTGGCTCAAAGAAACTGAGGATCTGTTCGTTATCTTCGAGGTGGACGATAGGCAGAAGGTACAATTGGCGGTATGGTTGCTCAAGGACGAAGCTGCCTATCTGTGGGAAGTCACTAACGCCGAGAGGCCGGTTGAAACATGGATGGATTTCAGAACAAGGTTTGAGACGAAATTCCTCTCGTAAGCTGAACGAAGTCTACAACTGGAAAAGTTCTTATCTCTTAAGCAAGGAAGTATGACGGTCAGGGAATTCGTCAATCAGTTCAACCAACTGGCCAGGTTCGGGCTAGATTTAGTCAACACCCAGCATAAAAAGGCTCTCCTCTTTGTTAAAGGATTGAACGAGCCACGAGCCACTGCACAGCCTAGCCATGACCCATGTACCCATGGGAGCGACTTACGAGAGATTGGTGGATATGGCACTACTGCACGAGGAAGACAACAACAAGAAAGAGGCAAAGAAGGAAGAACCACAGAACAAGAAAGCATGGCCCAAAAAGGAAACACAAAAGAAGGGTGAAAAGTCTGAAGATAAGAAGGAGAAAAAGTTCTTTACTTGTAGAAGATCGACTCATCTGAACAAGGATTGCAGAAAAAGAAAGGACGCTTGCTTCAACTGTGGTGAGAGGGGACACTTCACTAGGGACTGTCCGAAGAAACAAGGGCAAGGGCAGAGGGCAGGACCAACTTCTGGAAGGCAGGCAAACACTCTCGAGGCTAGTGGATAGGATAAAAATAGGAAAACTTTCTATAGGAGATTTAATTTCTTTATCTGATTTTTGAGTTTTTTCTGATTTTGCCGTTTCGATTCTGTAATCGATACTCTGCACTTGAATACTAGTATTATTTCTGATTCCGCTGTAGACTCAGACCCATAAGGGTTATGACTCATCTAAGCGTGGTAAGTGGGGTATCTGTGTTGAGCGTTAAGTTGACTATGACGCATACATTCTGGGTTTTTATCATGCTTAGTTTCCTAAGAATCATTTAGTAATCTGCTCTGTACCGGTAATCTGTAAATATCTGAATATTTCTGATAAGGTTGAGATTTCCAGTTTTGACATTGTCTAAAGAGGGTAATCCTTTGGGTATCAATCTGATGTTGATTTCGGTCTTCGGGCTGACACGTAGGGGAATTTGTCTCTCAACCAAGGTTTAATGGAAACCAAGTTTTTGTTTTATCTGAACTCGCTTCCATCATTCGACTGTATCCTATCGATCGAATCTTTGAACTTTAGGTCGAAACTAATTGGTGTAAACACGTGTTTGAGACATGTTATGTTTGATGGTTGCAAGTGGTTGCTAGTGGTTGCTCGTGGATGCATATACACACACTAGGCACTAGATCGGCTCGAAAACACTCTCAACTGCATATGGATGTGTGAGCATTTTCAATTTCTGTGGATGCAAAATGATTGACTCATCACATGGATGTTGCATATGAATGAATGGTTGTCACTCATATAAGAATGATATGTATCAAATAGGAAAATTGCATACATGTTGGACTCATGGGACTAACATAATTCGCATTAAGGAGGTCAACTGAATCAGTGGACTGCCTGATCTTTGCATTAGATAAGGAACATATACACACACTTTTTCATATGTTCATACAACATTAGAAGTTTTCTAAGGACAATGGATGCTTGTGGATGATGGTTGAGTAGATGGATGACTAGATGGTAGGACACATTCTTCTCAACTCGAAGATTTCGGGGACGAAATCCTTTAAGGAGGGGAGAATGTAACACCCCGTATTTTCTGTAATCGTATAAGTAATAAATCAGAGAATAATTAAATTATAAAATAAGAATCAAGGGAAACGGATTGCGCCATTGCGTTCGTTTTGAAATTCTACTTGGAAACGAGTCTGAGTCTTCGAGAAACGGAGTCTGTATGAGGGAGATATGGCCCTCCGAAGTTTCAGAGAAATTTAGAATCGAAAACAGCTCGAAAATTCGAATTCAAAATCCCAGAACAGGCTGGGCGGAAAAATTCCTGCCCATGGACAAGGTCGACCTGGGGGTCGACTATAGTGTCGACCTCCCAAGGACCAGGTCGACCATAGTGTCGACCGGGGGGACCAGGTTGACCATAGTGTCGACCTGGGGGTTGAATTACTCCCGAAACCCAGTTTTTTTTAAC
The DNA here is from genome assembly GCA_030737875.1 of Allium sativum. NCBI lineage: Eukaryota > Viridiplantae > Streptophyta > Magnoliopsida > Asparagales > Amaryllidaceae > Allium > Allium sativum. The sequence goes on from JASFAX010000025.1 coordinate 20,610,048, forward strand.
CTGGTTCATTCTGATGTATCCGGTCTCGTTTCTGTCTAGATTCATCTGCCTAATCCTATATAAACTCAACCCTAGCCTCATTCTCTCCACACAGTTTCATTATGTCTATATTCTGCCTCTGTTCTAATTAAAAATAAAAATGGCGTCGTTACCCTGCTGGAATCAAAACTTGGACTGATGAATCTTCTTCCAACCAGAATAGAATTAGAAGCTAAATCAAATCTCAAATCCAAGTTTAGAGATACGACAATTAAAGAGGAATAATTCAGCATTTCTGCATCAACACTAGTTTATTTCCTTTCTTAAACCACGAAAGGCAAGTACAATTATTTTCCGCTATAAACGTTAATTATGATTGTGACATGAATTGTAAATCTGAATTTGAGGTTAGGCCTATTCTGTTCTGTTTAGATCTATCTTATTCTGTATCTCTTTCTTCTTTCTGTTCTATAGCCGGGCCACCACGAGCCTGAGCCAAGTCTCATAAGAGATTAATGCATGAAAGTTAAAATGTTTGGGACAAATAATGAATGATGCATAATTGGACAGGACTGATTCGAGGACATGACATAAAATCTGAGGCATATAATTGGACATGTGGCATATTTAACATATGACTTGAGATTGAGGCATAAAATATATTGGACTTATGACTTGGGATTCGGGGGGTAGATTTAACCGTAAACATGAAACTAATTTGGATGCATAGTACATGTTGTAATCTGGATCTGTAGTTAATTTGAGAAATAAACACATGTTAGATCTAGATCTGTTCATACTAGGCATGATAATCTGTGATTTGGGAGAAGGGGAATTATAGGACAACTTGAAACTTTGGGGCATAATGCATGTCTTAAATCAAGGTCTGATGCTAGAGTTTAAAGATAATTTACAACATGTTATGCATGAACAATAATGCATGTTGAGGACATACTATATGTTATAGTTTAAAAATCTAGATTTTTGGGACATATTCTTTTATGTAAAAACTCATGACTTGAAAAAGGGATATGTGACTTAGGCGTAAAGACCCATACAAAAATAGGATAACTATTAATGTGAATGCGCCTAAATAAGGGTTTTTGGATATCTGGCATCATAGGCTATAATTTGGCATAATTCATATTATTTATCATGATTTATGGAGAATATTCTGTACTGTGCAATGTTTAATTAGAAGCATATGTAGCAAGTGAGTTTAGGCTAAATTTATGGTTAGGCAAGATATGATATATATATAATCTGCTAAATCTGTTATATTGCCTAATCTGCTAGTTCTGTTATATTGCCTAATCTGCTAGTTCTGTTGCCTAAACTGCTAATTAGATTGAATTGCCTAATCTGCTAATTATGTTAAATTACCTTATCTGCTAAATCTGCTAAATAGCCTAATCTGCAAGATCTATTATCTGTTTAATCCGTTGAATGATGTAATCTGTTGGAACTGAAATGCTGAAATTTGAAGTATAGGCTCGACTTAAAATTGAGCAAAACTTGTTAATAGAACCTCGAATAATCTATTGTAATTTGTACAGAAGTTTAATCTGTTAAATAAACAGAATTAGTATGATATCTGAAAAATCTGTATTGAAATGAATTGGCTATGACACGAGGTTAGATTCTGTTTGCGGTAGAAGTCTGCCCGGAACCAACCGTCTTAACTAGCAACCGCAAACTGTTAGTCTAATGTGAGAGGTCGTAGGCATAACTAAAATATGCTTCGACACGAGGTTAGGTCTGGCTTGTGGGAGAAGTCTACCCGGAACCGCCCGGCATATCCAGCGGCCACAAGCTACCGACCTAATGTGAGAGGTCTGTGCATTAATATTTAATTAATGCAAATCTGGGATAAATATGATGTCTAAAACGTGTTGGGTGGATAGGGTTAAACCAATTGGACTAATGAATTTAACAAACCTGTTTCTTGAATCTGTAGGCCCAATTACAAAGTTAGACAAATCTGTAAATCTGTTAAATCTGTATATATGATCCATTAGTCTGAAAACTTGTCTGGTCTGTGAACTAGTTGATCTAAACTCTGTATGTCTGAACTTGTAAACAAGTTAATCTGAAATCTGTTAGTCTGGGGGACACAAGGTTAGGAGGGCAATTACTTGTGTCATCTGTTGTTTGGGACCCATATTAGTCAGTAACCCTTTCTAGTACCAAAACTTTGACCCAACAATAGGTAGGGTCCGGGCACGCTTACTGAACTAATTATAAGTGGTTCATTCTGATAATGGCGAGGGGTGTTGATGGTGCGTTCAAACCGGGTCATGTGCATGCATGGATCCCGGTCTGCCTCTAAGGATGTAAGACGCCGTGACATCTGTAAATAGGCCTGTGCCAATTGGTTGTCACTTTAGGGGGTGATACACCCTATTGTGGAGCCGACACAGGGTATTTATGTATTAGGGTGTCGATCGCTTGGGTTAGGGTTTTAGGGTACACTTAGTTCTGTCTGTTTCTGTTGGTACCGTCTGTTTCTGTTGGGTGGCAACACCTGTCTGCGTGATACCGTCTGTTCGGGAGGTAAAGGCCCATTTACTAGTGTAGACCTAATTCTACATTATGTTTCCGTAGGGATTAATCTATTTCTGTTTCTGTACCTTCTGTTCGGGTGGTAAAGGCCCACTATTAGCATTTTGTTTCTGTCTGTTTCTGTTCGGGTGGTAAAGGCCCATTATCAGCATTCTGCTTCTGTCTGTTTCTGTGAAGACCCGTTATTTTTAACGGTCCAAAATCAATTATAAACGTCATCAAACACGCTTATAACTAATTTTAGATATTAAAAGTAGCGGACCTTAAGTAAAAAAATACTAGAGACGATTACTAATATGGAAAATCTCATGATGTCACAAAATAAATAATCACATAATTAAAACATCATAATCCATTTTATTACATTGAACATCCACAAAGCAAAATAGCAGCGAAACAATAAGAAGTAAATTTAAATAACAACCTCTAGATCCAACATGCAGGCTAGGCTCCTTTCTTCTTCAATTTTTTTTCTCATATCTTCCAACTTCACAAATTCTGTTCAAAGAGGAAAAAGATTTTCAACTATGTTTGGACTGCGCCTAACCCTATACACCCCGACCCAATCTAAGGGTTCCGGTGGCTATTGCATAGGAAAAGACTGCCTACGTACCCCTTTTGGGAGATCAAGCCCACGTAGTTCTATTTCCTGCTCTTCTCCTGCATCCAAATACTTGTTAGTGCATTAAAACCATTACATCCATTCAACCATTTCATCCATTTAACCATTGCAATCAATGTAATTTAATACCAGTGTAAACATTGCAATCAATATAATTAATGCAATCACCGCACCAACGTAATCGAATAAAAGTAGAATATACTATTTTACTCACTTATCGTAATAATGTTAACATGTAGTCATCAAACACCAACAATATCCAATGATAACTCCAAATTATAGGATAAGAAGATAAAAACACAAATATACTTACAAGATTATTATTTATGAACCAATAATAATATGCCATCAATGTAAGTATAAACAATTCATTGTATACTAATTACTCTTGAATAGTAATGTTGTCATTAACATCATCGAACATGTACTATTCCAATCAGTATTAGTAACAAAACATCCATCATTAAATAACCATAATTAACTACACATTAATTTGTAGTAATAATGGTGAAACATCACATATTCATCCTTAATGTGATCCATCATCATAAAACAAAACATGATGTAAATAAAACTTAATTATTAACCATGCATTACAACATTTCAATCAAATTTACAATAATTCTTTTTCTTATGAGTACAAGATTATCTTATTATTGTTCATTATTAAAGGACCTTTCTTGTTTAATTTATCCTTTTACAATTCTTGTTGCTTCTTATCTTTCAAAACGTTATATTTATCAAAATATAACTTCATTAAATCACTTTGGAAATCAATTGAATGCTAGAATAATAGTGATTGCATATTAAATTCTTCTAATATACTAGAAAGTCATGTCATTTCCATTTTTCACAAAACAGTGCAATCTATAGGAAAACCATATCATCATATATAAAATCTTATTTTATTGAACAAGAATTAACATCCTTCTACTTTATTTATGATTTTGTTCAGGAATTACTAAGTATTAAGTAATAACATTATTTCACATCTCTAATTAGTTTTGTTTCTTTTTTTTTTCTTTAGAAAGTGTTAATGCATACAAACTATGGATAATCACAATTTTTTTTCATTTATCCAACCAATTTCAACATCATTGCTAAACTTCATTCATTTTAATGAATAGCTCCTATATTCAGATCTGTCACTAATTTCAATTAAAATTCGAATAGTACAATAATCAGTAATGAATCGTAAACTTAGACTCAACACACCAAAAAAAAAATCTCAAATATCAAACAATTATCAACATATCATGTCAAAAGTTAATAATCATAAATATTCTCCAAGAGACATCAAAATTAATAATCTAAATTCAACTAGTTAAGTTAGAGAACTCATACCTATGCTTTTGAAAATATTATCCATACTCATATAAGCCATATGCATGTATCATCTCCATTTTATCTAACACTTATTCCCTTTTACCATAGCTGTGAACTTTGTATAAGCTTTCTTCCTTTTTCTCCTTTATTTTGATCCTCTCTCTATTCTTTATTTTAAAATGAATCTTTCCATTATTTCCATTAAGGAAAAATTAAAGAAGTAAATATGATGTGTTTGAATACATTTCCAAAAAGGAAGAAGAAAGAAGAAAAAAAGATGGAGGTTAAGGTTAGATTTGGCTAACTTATAGAACATTTAAAGATTGATTTAGTAATTTAGATTATTCCTAGGAATTCTCCAATTAAATCGTAGCCTCTCTCTTATTTACTTTGCAATGAAGTAATATGTTAAGGCACATCTCATATGCCTATTGCTATTACTTTAATCCAACCGTGATAAAAAGGGATTTAAATACACCAAAAAGGTAACATATAAATGTATTTTTGAAACTTATCAAAAAGTTACCGTTTATACAAGAGAATTAATTTATTGTCTTAAGGAAATAAACCCCTAATAAAAACAATTCAATTCTCCTACATGTAAATTAGTGCCTAATTAATCCTCACATGCATGATTAATCAAAACATTTACATATATACATGAATATATGATAATTCAAAGTTATATCGATTAATGTCTAATAGCTGCAAAATATGCATAAACCTCACAACCATCCGTAATTAAATACATTGTCAATTGATGCAAATTAATTCTTTACTTTATAAAATGAAAAACATTTGTGTGTGTGTAAATATATATACATAGGATGATTTGAATCTTACTAATTAATTGCATGAATATGCAATTAACCCTCCCTCCATAATATGTAAAGTCAACAAATGTCTAACAAGTGGAATATATTGACAACTAATGCGAATGGATTGCTTACCAATTAAAAAAAAATGCCACTTATATACGGGAATTAATTGTTATTCTTTAGGAACAAATTTCTAGTATGACAAATTAATTGACATACATGTCAATCAATGCTTACTTAATCTTCACATATGCACTTAATCAGTTATTGCTCCATAGTATATAAAATTATGGCATTTACATATTTATACATATATAGGTAAATTTAGATTTATAAGAATAGGCAATAAACCCCATAACCATCCATAAATCAAATATGTCACTGATTATTGCATAATTGATAACTAACCTGTTTTTTTTCAAAAGTGGAAAGCAAATATAATTTTAATTTTTCTTTTTTCTTTCTTTGCTACTTCCCCATAACATAGAAAGTCTATGCATGATCAAACTATATACATGCATATATATTTATACACACAAAAAGTATTTAAATAACATGTTAGTTAATGTGCAATTAATTTACATCCTATGTACTGTAATCTGAAAACAATATTCATCTCATATATATGTAACATATCACATACAACCACGTAAAATCTTTCCTTACATGCAACTCTTTATCTTACGTGTCTCTTATTTATATACAAATATATCATATTTGGAACATGCATAAATTTGATTGTTTTACCTAAAAACCAAAAATATGTCAATGACGGGAATTGAACTCATGACTTCCTGTATGAAAGTCCACTAACTTAACTACTCCAAACACATTTCTTATTCATAAAATTATAACACTGAAAAATTGATGGTTTCATGTGCATATCTTTCATTCTAAAAAAAATGAAATATCTTGTGAATAATGTCAAATATATCAAAATTATATATCAAACTGATCGTCTTGGAAAGACCTTCGCAATGGTAATAGATACGACATCCGGTTTATCTTTTAGTAATAATTAATTCTTAATTACTTAACTTTTAGAACCGTAAAAGTTGCGGGATGTTACATTCTTCCCCCCTTAAAAGAATTGCGCCCTCGCAATTCCCCAAATATAAAACCCATTCAAAATAATAAATCTTTCATTAGGATTTTAAAATAAAACCATCCGTCATAAGTTAACTTCCCATATGTAATAACCATAGTTTCTTGCCAGTCACAACACACCACACACTATAATAAAATATGTATTTTCTTGTCATTCTATGGGACATATGGTGTGTAAAAATAAAAATCCATCAACAAACAATAGTTATTATAACATCCTTATACAAAGAAAAGAACGCTCATAAATTAACCATCAATGTGGTTCACAAGGGTAAACCAAAAGAACAATTAACACATCATGAAACTAACAATAAACACATGTATGTTCATTAATGTGCTAACCATATAATCATCCTAATGTGATGAAATTTATTAAAGCCTCACATTTGTAGAAGCGATGTGTCCTTTCTTTCTTTCCTCTTTAAGAATATCTTATGCACCCACTTATGGTCATTCCTTCAAAATAATAAGTGCACATTCATAAATGTATAAATCTTTATAATGGTTAGTACGACATCTCCTCATATTACTGCTGTCCATCATTCATTATGACATTTACTTACTCATCGCGTAAAGCATATGGAATTCGCTATTTTCTGTTATCCACCCAATTCAGGTATAGCGAATGCCCCCAAGCACACGGCAGATAGACAAATTCCTAACATAGTGGAACAGACATTTGGAACCCCTTACATGGTGGAGTCCCCTACCTTCCCTGTACCAACCTCTCAAAGATGCACCGAAGTATTAAAAGCCAACTACCCCTTTGCAAACGTCCTGCGGCAAAGCCCAAATTTGGAAGTTGACACATTGGTTCCTACTTGAACCATTGGTTCCCACCTGAACCCCTTGATTCCATCTTGAATCCCTTGGTCCCCACTTGGACCATTAAAGACAACTTCCTTCTTGAGCTACCTTTGCATCTAGGATTTTTATCGATTGGATTTTATCTTCAAAAGAGTTCTTCATCTTTGCATTGGAGTAGTGATAATCCATATATAGCAAGTTCCTTCATTTTGTAATAAAGTTAAACCGTCCAAAATACCAAAGAGGAATCCACTAGATAGGAGTGATTCACATGCCTTTAAAAATTTAAGATTTTGCTTTCAAATCAAAAATTCCATCTACGTTTAAAATAAAAATCCTTTGGCAAAATTCTCAAGTTCACAAAACATTTTTCTTTTAAGTTATGGAAGCTGGTAATTATTTGAAAAAATTAAATATGCATTTTGAATCACTCCAACTTTCATACATATTCCCAAGTGGTAAACGTTAAGTCTTTAATCACTAAAATTCTCCATTTTACTCTTCTCACCTTCAAGGAACATCTCCAAAACTTTTAGTCATTCCAAATACTAGTCTTCTTTAGTTTAGAAAACAACATATTCACATTATGCCTAAACTAATCATGTTCCCCTTCAATCCTTTTGTTTCTCGAGTGTAGATTCAATCAATAGTCAACACTAGCTTACTATCTAATCATACAATTAACATAAACAACAAACAAACAACATACAAGCAAACTAAACATATCAAGTAAGAAAACAATAATCAATTCAATTAAAAGAATTAATCTAAACAAACATGACATTAACTAATAAGCAAACATCAAGCATAGAGTGTAAAGTGGAAGTGTGCGTGTCATGGTGCTAGCAAACATCAAACAAAGCAATTATCCTCACATCTCTCACTCAGTGCGTAAAGCATACGATGTCCACCGCTTTCAATCACTAGAACCATCGAAGTAGTGGCGGAGTTCGACTTGTACAACTACTGCTACTACCAAGCTTACCCCATGGAGTCATAACCAAATCTTTACAAATGACCCCACTTCATTGGTCTATAGCTCTTTAGTCGTACCTAGGCCACTGCGGCCCTGAACCCGTTCACGTACCCCCTACACATAGTGATCCAAAGTTATAGACATCGACAACCCCTTAGCACACGTCCCGCAGCAAAGCCCAAATCATGAAGTGAACTCATTGGTTCTCATCTAGATCCTGAGCTCTAACTTCTCCTTTGGACTACCTTTGCATCTCGGTTTTTGGTCAAATTGGAGTTGGTCTTCAGAAAAGTCGTCACGATCATCGTTGCGTGGTAGTGGTAAAAGCTCGAATCCGGTTTGGTTCGGTTTGGTAATCTTGTTCGGCTCGTCCATTTTGGTTCGGTTCGGTGCTCCACTCCAACTCCAACCCTATGCAAGTGGCCCTCCTTTTTGCCATGTTCCAGTTCAGTTTAGTTCGTCTTATGTTCCGATCTGGATCCTTGCATAATTTCTAGCAAGCTATTTTTCGTCAAACGATGGCGTTTTCAACCATTCTAACTTTTATATGCAACCATAAAACATACCAAATAGCAGCAACAACATATAGGTTCAATCAAAAAAAGATCAAAACAACATTCATGTTCATAGAAGGGGACTAATTAACCTTAATTACTCTTAATCCCCTAATTAGCACTAACATGCAAATCACTCACAAATGATCATTTTCTATTAACTAAGGAGATAACTTTAAAATAAAGGATATATGTTAAAAACATAATTCTAGACCATTGTTGTTCTCTTAAAACGATTATATCTTTACTAAGCTTGGGTTTCAATTGCAACCTAATCACCATGTGTATGTTCATTCAGGTTATAACTCACCCCCTAAACGTTCATCCTGCCTTACTTTTTTTTTCCTTTATCCACCATAAAAGGTTTCTCATGAATAAACAACATTGTAGAGTGAGGTAATAACTAAACAAACAATACATACACATACAACATGCAATTATAAATCGAAACATTTTCTCCCATATTTGAACCAACCTTAAGGTGTAAATCATTACAATATAACGGTTAAACCTACCCAAGGCTCAGGTAATCGCTAAACCTAAGCTCTGATACCAAATGTGAAGACCCGTTATTTTTAACGGTCCAAAATCAATTATAAACGTCATCAAACACGCTTATAACTAATTTTAGATATTAAAAGTAGCGGACCTTAAGTAAAAAAATACTAGAGACGATTACTAATATGGAAAATCTCATGATGTCACAAAATAAATAATCACATAATTAAAACATCATAATCCATTTTATTACATTGAACATCCACAAAGCAAAATAGCAGCGAAACAATAAGAAGTAAATTTAAATAACAACCTCTAGATCCAACATGCAGGCTAGGCTCCTTTCTTCTTCAATTTTTTTTCTCATATCTTCCAACTTCACAAATTCTGTTCAAAGAGGAAAAAGATTTTCAACTATGTTTGGACTGCGCCTAACCCTATACACCCCGACCCAATCTAAGGGTTCCGGTGGCTATTGCATAGGAAAAGACTGCCTACGTACCCCTTTTGGGAGATCAAGCCCACGTAGTTCTATTTCCTGCTCTTCTCCTGCATCCAAATACTTGTTAGTGCATTAAAACCATTACATCCATTCAACCATTTCATCCATTTAACCATTGCAATCAATGTAATTTAATACCAGTGTAAACATTGCAATCAATATAATTAATGCAATCACCGCACCAACGTAATCGAATAAAAGTAGAATATACTATTTTACTCACTTATCGTAATAATGTTAACATGTAGTCATCAAACACCAACAATATCCAATGATAACTCCAAATTATAGGATAAGAAGATAAAAACACAAATATACTTACAAGATTATTATTTATGAACCAATAATAATATGCCATCAATGTAAGTATAAACAATTCATTGTATACTAATTACTCTTGAATAGTAATGTTGTCATTAACATCATCGAACATGTACTATTCCAATCAGTATTAGTAACAAAACATCCATCATTAAATAACCATAATTAACTACACATTAATTTGTAGTAATAATGGTGAAACATCACATATTCATCCTTAATGTGATCCATCATCATAAAACAAAACATGATGTAAATAAAACTTAATTATTAACCATGCATTACAACATTTCAATCAAATTTACAATAATTCTTTTTCTTATGAGTACAAGATTATCTTATTATTGTTCATTATTAAAGGACCTTTCTTGTTTAATTTATCCTTTTACAATTCTTGTTGCTTCTTATCTTTCAAAACGTTATATTTATCAAAATATAACTTCATTAAATCACTTTGGAAATCAATTGAATGCTAGAATAATAGTGATTGCATATTAAATTCTTCTAATATACTAGAAAGTCATGTCATTTCCATTTTTCACAAAACAGTGCAATCTATAGGAAAACCATATCATCATATATAAAATCTTATTTTATTGAACAAGAATTAACATCCTTCTACTTTATTTATGATTTTGTTCAGGAATTACTAAGTATTAAGTAATAACATTATTTCACATCTCTAATTAGTTTTGTTTCTTTTTTTTTCCTTTAGAAAGTGTTAATGCATACAAACTATGGATAATCACAATTTTTTTTCATTTATCCAACCAATTTCAACATCATTGCTAAACTTCATTCATTTTAATGAATAGCTCCTATATTCAGATCTGTCACTAATTTCAATTAAAATTCGAATAGTACAATAATCAGTAATGAATCGTAAACTTAGACTCAACACACCAAAAAAAAATCTCAAATATCAAACAATTATCAACATATCATGTCAAAAGTTAATAATCATAAATATTCTCCAAGAGACATCAAAATTAATAATCTAAATTCAACTAGTTAAGTTAGAGAACTCATACCTATGCTTTTGAAAATATTATCCATACTCATATAAGCCATATGCATGTATCATCTCCATTTTATCTAACACTTATTCCCTTTTACCATAGCTGTGAACTTTGTATAAGCTTTCTTCCTTTTTCTCCTTTATTTTGATCCTCTCTCTATTCTTTATTTTAAAATGAATCTTTCCATTATTTCCATTAAGGAAAAATTAAAGAAGTAAATATGATGTGTTTGAATACATTTCCAAAAAGGAAGAAGAAAGAAGAAAAAAAGATGGAGGTTAAGGTTAGATTTGGCTAACTTATAGAACATTTAAAGATTGATTTAGTAATTTAGATTATTCCTAGGAATTCTCCAATTAAATCGTAGCCTCTCTCTTATTTACTTTGCAATGAAGTAATATGTTAAGGCACATCTCATATGCCTATTGCTATTACTTTAATCCAACCGTGATAAAAAGGGATTTAAATACACCAAAAAGGTAACATATAAATGTATTTTTGAAACTTATCAAAAAGTTACCGTTTATACAAGAGAATTAATTTATTGTCTTAAGGAAATAAACCCCTAATAAAAACAATTCAATTCTCCTACATGTAAATTAGTGCCTAATTAATCCTCACATGCATGATTAATCAAAACATTTACATATATACATGAATATATGATAATTCAAAGTTATATCGATTAATGTCTAATAGCTGCAAAATATGCATAAACCTCACAACCATCCGTAATTAAATACATTGTCAATTGATGCAAATTAATTCTTTACTTTATAAAATGAAAAACATTTGTGTGTGTGTAAATATATATACATAGGATGATTTGAATCTTACTAATTAATTGCATGAATATGCAATTAACCCTCCCTCCATAATATGTAAAGTCAACAAATGTCTAACAAGTGGAATATATTGACAACTAATGCGAATGGATTGCTTACCAATTAAAAAAAAATGCCACTTATATACGGGAATTAATTGTTATTCTTTAGGAACAAATTTCTAGTATGACAAATTAATTGACATACATGTCAATCAATGCTTACTTAATCTTCACATATGCACTTAATCAGTTATTGCTCCATAGTATATAAAATTATGGCATTTACATATTTATACATATATAGGTAAATTTAGATTTATAAGAATAGGCAATAAACCCCATAACCATCCATAAATCAAATATGTCACTGATTATTGCATAATTGATAACTAACCTGTTTTTTTTCAAAAGTGGAAAGCAAATATAATTTTAATTTTTCTTTTTTCTTTCTTTGCTACTTCCCCATAACATAGAAAGTCTATGCATGATCAAACTATATACATGCATATATATTTATACACACAAAAAGTATTTAAATAACATGTTAGTTAATGTGCAATTAATTTACATCCTATGTACTGTAATCTGAAAACAATATTCATCTCATATATATGTAACATATCACATACAACCACGTAAAATCTTTCCTTACATGCAACTCTTTATCTTACGTGTCTCTTATTTATATACAAATATATCATATTTGGAACATGCATAAATTTGATTGTTTTACCTAAAAACCAAAAATATGTCAATGACGGGAATTGAACTCATGACTTCCTGTATGAAAGTCCACTAACTTAACTACTCCAAACACATTTCTTATTCATAAAATTATAACACTGAAAAATTGATGGTTTCATGTGCATATCTTTCATTCTAAAAAAAATGAAATATCTTGTGAATAATGTCAAATATATCAAAATTATATATCAAACTGATCGTCTTGGAAAGACCTTCGCAATGGTAATAGATACGACATCCGGTTTATCTTTTAGTAATAATTAATTCTTAATTACTTAACTTTTAGAACCGTAAAAGTTGCGGGATGTTACAGTTTCTGTTCGGGTCGTAAGGCCCATTATTAGTGTTCTGTTTCTGTGGAAATTATTCTATTCCTGTTTCTGCTTCAGTTTAGACATGAGGGTGACACCTAATCCTGTTATACTAGTATTAGTGCAGAGAAATGAAAAGTAATATTATTTTGTTTCTTCTGTTTAACCCAAGTACATCTGCTGCTCCTGTTACTGTTATCTCTCATACAGTTTTACTTGCATGCCACGATTATTATTATCTGTTCATATGCTGAAAGTCACTGGACTTGCCAGACTTTATGTCTGACCTTGCTTGTTTTTTCCCCTTTTCTTCCGTTCCCCCCCCCCCATGTTTTCCAAGGAAGGAATACTTTAGCTTGATCCGGATTTCTTCTAATTGAAGTACTCAGAGTGCTTAAAGTATGGCTTGACTCTTTATGGCAGCTTCTATGGGGATTATAATTTTATAGTTTTGTACTCTGATGATTTTCTGAACAAGACTGATATTTATGTACTTGAGTTTATGGGAAAGATGTAATCTGTTTTCCACTGTAATAAAGTTATAATTTCTCAAGTATTGTTTATCTGTCTTGTAAATTTGTGCTCTATCTACTAAAACGCTCCACCAAAGTTAAGGCATTCCCTTTGTGAGTGTCCTTAACGGAGGTGGGGTATTACACTTGGTATCAGAGCTGAAGGTTACCAGATTTGATAAAAAGTTTCGAAAACTATTTTCAAAAAGGTTTTAAAAAGGAAGTATTTTCAAAAGTAAAGTTCATTTTCAAAAACATAATCCCCAAAGAGCTATATATCTACCTTTTCCTTTCTTCGTTTTAAATCTTTTTCTTTCATTCCAGCATGTCTGGGAATCTTAACTTTCCAGAGGGCGTGCCAATACCTGGCTGGTTCAGAAGGTACTTAGAGGCTAGGGCCAACGATGCAGGCCCAGCGGATATTCCTCCTCCAGCTGCAGCGATTCCTCCTCCTCCGCCCCCTCCTCGTGCAACTGCTTTTTCAAAGATCTGTAAAGATTTTAGGGCCATGGGTGGAAAGGATTTCAAGGGAACTGAATCATTCGTAGAAGCGAGGAACTGGCTCAAAGAAACTGAGGATCTGTTCGTTATCTTCGAGGTGGACGATAGGCAGAAGGTACAATTGGCGGTATGGTTGCTCAAGGACGAAGCTGCCTATCTGTGGGAAGTCACTAACGCCGAGAGGCCGGTTGAAACATGGATGGATTTCAGAACAAGGTTTGAGACGAAATTCCTCTCGTAAGCTGAACGAAGTCTACAACTGGAAAAGTTCTTATCTCTTAAGCAAGGAAGTATGACGGTCAGGGAATTCGTCAATCAGTTCAACCAACTGGCCAGGTTCGGGCTAGATTTAGTCAACACCCAGCATAAAAAGGCTCTCCTCTTTGTTAAAGGATTGAACGAGCCACGAGCCACTGCACAGCCTAGCCATGACCCATGTACCCATGGGAGCGACTTACGAGAGATTGGTGGATATGGCACTACTGCACGAGGAAGACAACGGCAAGAAAGAGGCAAAGAAGGAAAACCACAGAACAAGAAAGCATGGCCCAAAAAGGAAACACAAAAGAAGGGTGAAAAGTCTGAAGATAAGAAGGAGAAAAAGTTCTTTACTTGTGGAAGATCGACTCATCTGAACAAGGATTACAGAAAAAGAAAGGACGCTTGCTTCAACTGTGGTGAGAGGGGACACTTCACTAGGGACTGTCCGAAGAAACAAGGGCAAGGGCAGAGGGCAGGACCAACTTCTGGAAGGCAGGCAAACACTCTCGAGGCTAGTGGATAGGATAAAAATAGGAAAACTTTCTATAGGAGATTTAATTTCTTTATCTGATTTTTGAGTTTTTTCTGATTTTGCCGTTTCGATTCTGTAATCGATACTCTGCACTTGAATACTAGTATTATTTCTGATTCCGCTGTAGACTCAGACCCATAAGGGTTATGACTCATCTAAGCGTGGTAAGTGGGGTATCTGTGTTGAGCGTTAAGTTGACTATGACGCATACATTCTGGGTTTTTATCATGCTTAGTTTCCTAAGAATCATTTAGTAATCTGCTCTGTACCGGTAATCTGTAAATATCTGAATATTTCTGATAAGGTTGAGATTTCCAGTTTTGACATTGTCTAAAGAGGGTAATCCTCTGGGTATCAATCTGATGTTGATTTCGGTCTTCGGGCTGACACGTAGGGGAATTTGTCTCTCAACCAAGGTTTAATGGAAACCAAGTTTTTGTTTTATCTGAACTCGCTTCCATCATTCGACTGTATCCTATCGATCGAATCTTTGAACTTTAGGTAGAAACTAATTGGTGTAAACACGTGTTTGAGACATGTTATGTTTGATGGTTGCAAGTGGTTGCTAGTGGTTGCTCGTGGATGCATATACACACACTAGGCACTAGATCGGCTCGAAAACACTCTCAACTGCATATGGATGTGTGAGCATTTTCAATTTCTGTGGATGCAAAATGATTGACTCATCACATGGATGTTGCATATGAATGAATGGTTGTCACTCATATAAGAATGATATGTATCAAATAGGAAAATTGCATACATGTTGGACTCATGGGACTAACATAATTCGCATTAAGGAGGTCAACTGAATCAGTGGACCGCCTGATCTTTGCAATAGATAAGGAACATATACACACACTTTTGCATATGTTCATACAACATTAGAAGTTTTCTAAGGACAATGGATGCTTGTGGATGATGGTTGAGTAGATGGATGACTAGATGGTAGGACACATTCTTCTCAACTCGAAGATTTCGGGGACGAAATCCTTTAAGGAGGGGAGAATGTAACACCCCGTATTTTCTGTAATCGTATAAGTAATAAATCAGAGAATAATTAAATTATAAAATAAGAATCAAGGGAAACGGGTTGCGCCATTGCGTTCGTTTTGAAATTCTACTAGGAAACGAGTCTGAGTCTTCGAGAAACGGAGTCCGTATGAGGGAGATATGGCCCTCCGAAGTTTCAGAGAAATTCAGAATCGAAAACAGCTCGAAAATTCGAATTCAAAATCCCAGAACAGGCTGGGCGGAAAAATTCCTGCCCATGGACAAGGTCGACCTGGGGGTCGACTATAGTGTCGACCTCCCAAGGGCCAGGTCGACCATAGTGTCGACCTGGGGGGACCAGGTCGACCATAGTGTCGACCTGGGGGTTGAATTACTCCCGAAACCCAGTTTTTTTTAACCTGGTTCATTCTGATGTATCCGGTCTCGTTTCTGTCTAGATTCATCTGCCTAATCCTATATAAACTCAACCCTAGCCTCATTCTCTCCACACAATTTCATTATGTCTATATTCTGCCTCTGTTCTAATTAAAAATAAAAATGGCGTCGTTACCCTGCTGGAATCAAAACTTGGACTGATGAATCTTCTTCCAACCAGAATAGAATTAGAAGCTAAATCAAATCTCAAATCCAAGTTTAGAGCTACGACAATTAAAGAGGAATAATTCAGCATTTCTGCATCAACACTAGTTTATTTCCTTTCTTAAACCACGAAAGGCAAGTACAATTATTTTCCGCTATAAACGTTAATTATGATTGTGACATGAATTGTAAATCTGAATTTGAGGTTAGGCCTGTTCTGTTCTGTTTAGATCTATCTTATTCTGTATCTCTTTCTTCTTTCTGTTCTATAGCCGGGCCACCACGAGCCTGAGCCAAGTCTCATAAGAGATTAATGCATGAAAGTTAAAATGTTTGGGACAAATAATGAATGATGCATAATTGGACAGGACTGATTCGAGGACATGACATAAAATCTGAGGCATATAATTGGACATGTGGCATATTTAACATATGACTTGAGATTGAGGCATAAAATATATTGGACTTATGACTTGGGATTCGGGGGGTAGATTTAACCGTAAACATGAAACTAATTTGGATGCATAGTACATGTTGTAATCTGGATCTGTAGTTAATTTGAGAAATAAACACATGTTAGATCTAGATCTGTTCATACTAGGCATGATAATCTGTGATTTGGGAGAAGGGGAATTATAGGACAACTTGAAACTTTGGGGCATAATGCATGTCTTAAATCAAGGTCTGATGCTAGAGTTTAAAGATAATTTACAACATGTTATGCATGAACAATAATGCATGTTGAGGACATACTATATGTTATAGTTTAAAAATCTAGATTTTTGGGACATATTCTTTTATGTAAAAACTCATGACTTGAAAAAGGGATATGTGACTTAGGCGTAAAGACCCATACAAAAATAGGATAACTATTAATGTGAATGCGCCTAATTAAGGGTTTTTGGATATCTGGCATCATATGCTATAATTTGGCATAATTCATATTATTTATCATGATTTATGGAGAATATTCTGTACTGTGCAATGTTTAATTAGAAGCATATGTAGCAAGTGAGTTTAGGCTAAATTTATGGTTAGGCAAGATATGATATATATATAATCTGCTAAATCTGTTATATTGCCTAATCTTCTAGTTCTGTTATATTGCCTAATCTGCTAGTTCTGTTGCCTAAACTGCTAATTAGATTGAATTGCCTAATCTGCTAATTATGTTAAATTACCTTATCTGCTAAATCTGCTAAATAGCCTAATCTGCAAGATCTATTATCTGTTTAATCCGTTGAATGATGTAATCTGTTGGAACTGAAATGCTGAAATTTGAAGTATAGGCTCGACTTAAAATTGAGCAAAACTTGTTAATAGAACCTCGAATAATCTATCGTAATTTGTACAGAAGTTTAATCTGTTAAATAAACAGAATAAGTATGATATCTGAAAAATCTGTATTGAAATGAACTGGCTATGACACGAGGTTAGATTCTGTTTGCGGTAGAAGTCTGCCCGGAACCAACCGTCTTAACTAGCAACCGCAAACTGTTAGTCTAATGTGAGAGGTCGTAGGCATAACTAAAATATGCTTCGACACGAGGTTAGGTCTGGCTTGTGGGAGAAGTCTACCCGGAACCGCCCGGCATATCCAGCGGCCACAAGCTACCGACCTAATGTGAGAGGTCTGTGCATTAATATTTAATTAATGCAAATCTGGGATAAATATGATGTCTAAAACGTGTTGGGTGGATAGGGTTAAACCAATTGGACTAATGAATTTAACAAACCCGTTTCTTGAATCTGTAGGCCCAATTACAAAGTTAGACAAATCTGTAAATCTGTTAAATCTGTATATATGATCCATTAGTCTGAAAACTTGTCTGGTCTGTGAACTAGTTGATCTGAACTCTGTATGTCTGAACTTGTAAACAAGTTAATCTGAAATCTGTTAGTCTGGGGGACACAAGGTTAGGAGGGAAATTACTTGTGTCATCTGTTGTTTGGGACCCATATTAGTCAGTAACCCTTTCTAGTACCAAAACTTTGACCCAACAATAGGTAGGGTCCGGGCATGCTTACTGAACTAATTATAAGTGGTTCATTCTGATAATGGCGAGGGGTGTTGATGGTGCGTTCAAACCGGGTCATGTGCATGCATGGATCCCGGTCTGCCTCTAAGGATGTAAGACGCCGTGACATCTGTAAATAGGCCTGTGCCAATTGGTTGTCACTTTAGGGGGTGATACACCCTATTGTGGAGCCGACACAGGGTATTTATGTATTAGGGAGCCGATCGCTTGGGTTAGGGTTTTAGGGTACACTTAGTTCTGTCTGTTTCTGTTGGTACCGTCTGTTTCTGTTGGGTGGCAACACCTGTCTGCGTGGTACCGTCTGTTCGGGAGGTAAAGGCCCATTTACTAGTGTAGACCTAATTCTACATTATGTTTCCGTAGGGATTAATCTATTTCTGTTTCTGTACCTTCTGTTCGGGTGGTAAAGTCCCACTATTAGCATTTTGTTTCTGTCTGTTTCTGTTCGGGTGGTAAAGGCCCATTATCAGCATTCTGCTTCTGTCTGTTTCTGTTCGGGTCGTAAGGCCCATTATTAGTGTTCTGTTTCTGTGGAAATTATTCTATTCCTGTTTCTGCTTCAGTTTAGACATGAGGGTGACACCTAATCCTGTTATACTAGTATTAGTGCAGAGAAATGAAAAGTAATATTATTTTGTTTCTTCTGTTTAACCCAAGTACATCTGTTGCTCCTGTTACTGTTATCTCTCATACAGTTTTACTTGCATAACACGATTATTATTATCTGTTCATATGCTGAAAGTCACTGGACTTGCCAGACTTTATGTCTGACCTTGCTTGTTTTTGCCCCTTTTCTTCCGTTCCCCCCCCCCCCATGTTTTCCAAGGAAGGAATACTTTAGCTTGATCCGGATTTCTTCTAATTGAAGTACTCAGAGTGCTTAAAGTATGGCTTGACGCTTTATGGCAGCTTCTATGGGGATTATAATTTTAAAGTTTTGTACTCTGATGATTTTCTGAACAAGACTGATATTTATGTACTTGAGTTTTTGGGAAAGATGTAATCTGTTTTCCGCTGTAATAAAGTTATAATTTCTCAAGTATTGTTTATCTGTCTTGTAAATTTGTGCTCTATCTACTAAAACGCTCCACCAAAGTTAAGGCATTCCCTTTGTGAGTGTCCTTAACGGAGGTGGGGTGTTATAGTAAATATGTTTGGTTACATCATCAAAAACCATAAACCAAAGTCAAGTACATAATATCCATCTTGATAAAACAAAGTACATAATCCTACTACTACAAATAGCCATAAAGAAAATGATAGGATGAACTTTACTTCAGCAATCCAAATCCAAGTGCTCCCAAAGAGATCCCAATCAAGCTCCACTAGTGCTAGTCCCACCCTTAGAACCTGGTGGGGAGGAATAAAAGAGGTGGAAACAAAGGGGGTCAGACATAAAGCCTGGCGAGTTCGATAACTCTAACAACATAATTATTAAAGCAATATGATAAGATGTAAGCTGGAGAATAAGGTAATGACTGTGTGAACCACATGGGTATGGCAAGGCAATCAAGAGAAACAGAGATAACGTTAATGGCGCTTCCTAATCAATATAGGATAATTACTATACTCTACCGTACTGTACCGTACTGTACTAACACTAACTGCACCCATACTAGTCACTCTAGAAATTTGATCCCTCTTGGCTAAATAGAAAGATGATAGCTTCGTGTACTACTATATGTACCCACTATCCTCCATGTTTAACTGTATATCTCTAGTTGTTAACATAGGTACCCAGCGTGTACCTATCCCCACTAGATGTACCCCTTCAATAAGTAATAATGGTAATTCCATGTACTCCTAGCTGACGTCATAGGTGTCGCCTGCTCCTATCTCCACTAGGTGTACCCCCTTAATAATTATTAATAATAGTGGTAGCTTCGTGTACCCCTAGCTGATTACATAGGTGTCGTCTGCTCCTATCTCCACTATGTGTACCCACTACCCTGCCCCATTCGATCGGCTCCCTAACTCGTAGATACCCGTGCAGGTCCCACAGTGGGGTGTATCACTCCCCAATATGGCAACCTTATGCCACGCAAGGAATGCACGGCTTATAACTACACGATGCAACAACGTCTTACCTACCAGCCCGGACCCACGCACGTGACCCCATTGGACTTGCGTTGCCACCGCTAACCCGTTTTGGCCTCTAACAATCAGACCCAGTAGGCGTGTCCCGTCCTCGACTTGGGTCGAGCTCACAAAGATACTTAATGGGCTACTGGACTGAAAAGCCCCCCTCCCAAGCTTGACAAAAGCTTTCCACCTAGGCTTGGTCCCCTCTAGTACATCCCACTTAACCCCCTTCATGTCCACTTACATGTTTTAAATTTGGTTAAGGGTTTCTTTTAGTAATTCCACATGCCACCCAAGGCACCCACTTAACCCCTATGTCCCACTTACATGTTTTACCTTGGTTAAGTGTTGCTAATCGTATTTCCTCATGCCACCCAAGTCACCCACTTAACCCCCATGTCCCACCACATGTTTTACTTTGGTTAAGTGTTTCTTAATTTATTACTGCCGTAACTCCTGTAGGACCTCTCACATTAGACTGGCATTTGTGGCTGCTGGATTTGCTGGGCGGGTCCGGGCAGTCTTACACCACAAACGAGCCTAACCTCGTGTCCATACAATTGTTACGCATTTAGTTTGGGCCTTTTATCTCTCACATTGGGCTACCATTTGTGGCTGCTGGATTTGCCGGGCGTGTCTGGGCAGTCTTACACCACAAATGAGTCCAACCTCGTGTCTTAGGCAAATAATTATACATAATTAATTTTCCCCAAATTTGAATTACTTTCCCTATTCAAATTTCCATATTTATTTATGTCCATAATTTATCACCTAAATTATGCTCATCTATTTATGGTATAAAAATTATACCAATTTCATCACTAATTAATTTTATTCCTTAAAATTAATTACATGCCTTTTTAGGCCATTACATGCCAAATTCACAATATGTTTGTATCCACTATTATCCCCATCGTACCCCCGTCATTCGTTCACTTAACATGACATATACATATTAGACTAGCAAATAGTCTAATACTTAAAAAAAGAGAATAAACGTCACAAAGTAACATACAGACAATAGTAGATCTAATTTGCATCTAGCTTGCAATTAAGAATTACAACATACTTGCATAGTTTTTGTATTATCAAGGATCCAAAAATCATATATGTAAAAGGTGTGAACTTGTAACACCCCACGTCCATTAATGTCACTCACAAAGGGAATGCATTAACTTCCATGGAGGTTTTAAGTGAATATAGAACAGTAAAATTACAACAAGACAGATATAAAATAGTACTTGGAAATTAAAAAACTTTATTTCATTGTAGCAGAAGTCAAAACATGTTTGATTACATCATAACACCATATTCAATGTCAAGTACAATATCTATCTTGATAAAACAAGTACATAATCCCATTACATGAATAGCCATTAAAAAGAAAGATAACAAGCTGGACTTTACTTCAGCTGTCCAAGCTTTCCAGAAGATAAGCGATCCAACTAGACTCCACTAGAACTTGGCCCAACCTGCGGACCTGAAGGGAGAAAAAGGATGGAAAAGAGGGGGCCAGACATAAAGTCTGGTGAATATGATAATTCTACAATACTATTACCAAAATAACTGGACTAAGGCATAAGCTGGAAAACAAGAAAATGTCTATGAAGAGCAGATTAAGGACATAGACAATCGCTAAAGGCAACGTTATAGGCGCTCCTAAATACTAAAGGATAAACACTATACTGCACCACACCAGTCACCCTAAAGATTCATCCCACTTAGCTTCACTTAGAAACTT
Organism: Allium sativum; assembly: GCA_030737875.1. Taxonomy (NCBI): domain Eukaryota; kingdom Viridiplantae; phylum Streptophyta; class Magnoliopsida; order Asparagales; family Amaryllidaceae; genus Allium; species Allium sativum. Next base: position 20,632,281 of record JASFAX010000025.1, read on the forward strand.
TCCCAATGGCTTTACGTACCCCTAGCTGACTACATAGGTGCCGCCTGCCCCTATCTCCACTAGGTGTACCCTACTTCCCATTATTCGATCGGCTCCCTAACTCGTAGATACCCGTGTTGGCCCCACAGTGGGGTGTATCACTCCGCTAAAGTGGCAACCTGATACAACGGACATGCACGGCTTATACCTACACGATGCAACAACGTCTTACCTACCAGCCCGGGTCCACACACGCATATGAAACCCGTTGGACTTGCGTTGCCACCGCTCCCTGTTTTGGCCTCTTATAGTCAAACCCAGTATGCGTGTCCCGTCCTCGACTTGGGTCGAGCCCACAAAGATACGTTTTGGGATACTGGTTGAAATGGGCCCCCACTATTTACCACAAGCATTCCACCTAAGCTTGTCCCCATTAGTCCATCCCACTTAACCCACTTAGTCATGTTCATTTACATGTGTGTTTGGTTAAGTCTAATCGTATTTCAAATGCCTCTAAAGGCAACCACCAGATTCCTCATGCCACCCAAGGCACCTACTTAACCCCCATGTCCCACCTTACATGATTATCTGGTTAAGTATTTCTTAGTTCATTAAGGCCATAACCTCATAATGACCTCTCACATTGGACTGGCATTTATGGCAGCTGGATTTGCCGGGCGGGTCCGGGCAGTCTTACACCATAAAAGAGTCTAACCTCGTGTCTTTACAACTGTTATGCTTTAGTTTGGGCCTAGGACCTCTCACATTGGGCCGACATTTGTGACTACTGGATTTGCCGGGCGGGTCCGGGCAGGTTTACATCACAAACGGGTCCAACCTCGTGTCCTAAGCATTGATTATTAATAATAATCCACTTTCCCCCAATTTTAATAATTCCCTACTTGAATTATTAATTACTTCCAATTTTTAACAATGTCCATAATTGACTCAATTATGGACATCCATTCATGGTATGCAAAATCTTACAAAATTGCTCCCAATTTATTAATTCCTAATATTACCCCTACCCCACGTTTGAACGTTTATTCGCAAAATATATGTTAGACTCGAATAGCCTAACTCATAGCATAAAAGAGATTATCATAATAACAACATGTATATGTGACCAAATGAATCATAATAAGGGGTGAAACTTGCATATGTCCAACTTGCATAGATTATACATGTCATGGACCTAAAGGTGTCAACTTGTTCAAAATTCACCTAATATAATCTCAATCAATTTTCATAAACTTACATATGAACATGTGTGAATCAACATCATCTAATTTTTTAACAACATGGTTTTATATGGGTACACCTAACTCAATAGGCAAATTCCCATAATCAAGTTTTATTTAATTATAGTTTCAAGTTTATGGGTACACCTAACCTAATAGGCAAATTCCCATAAACAAGATCCATTTAAATTAAGAAAAAAAACATAACTTTAAGCATGATCCAACAGCATGATTTTTCAACATAATATAGCATGATTTATAACATGGCATAGTATGATAGTATAACATAGCTTGACATGATTCTCAACATAGCACGACATAGCATAAGAGAATTTACAACATAGCATGACATAGCATATATAATTTACATCATACGACAACATAATAACATAATAAGAGATCCACAATATATAGAATTTACAATTACAAATCACATCACTTTCTTGTGATCCATTCATAACTGAGTCAAATTAGTTTGTAATAGTCTTGTGAGAATCATCATACTCACCAACAAAAGAAAAGAATTAGAGAAAGAGAGATCTTTTGATTTGATTTGTGTAGATTTAGTTGTAGATGATTAGGCTTCCTCTTCTTAGTTTGTGACAGCTATGCTGAACTCCATGGCAGCAGCATGACGGTAGCTTCTCTAATTTTACAAGTGATTTAGGTCTAGGGTCTACCCACTTATTTATAGATTTTAGAATTCATTTAGGCCATTAGATTTAACCTAGAAATAACCGCAGCCGTTCAGACAAGATGGGGTTTATCTTGTTGACTCAGCAATGAGTCAGAAGTGACTCAGCAAACACTCAGCATATTAATAAACTTCTATTCATGTCATAAATATATATATTTTCTACAATGTACATATTAGATACATCCCCCTTTACTTATTATTGTTTTTATATACATATTAGATACATCCCCTCTCTTACACACTTTATTAATATTTTTATATTCATATTAGATACATCCCCTCTCTTACACACTTATTAATATTTTTATATTCATATTAGATACATCCCCTCTCTTACACACTTATTAATATTTTTATATTCATATTAGATACATCCCCTCTTCTACACACTTATTATTATTTTAGCAACTTTAGTGTTAATAGAAAATTCGGGGTGTTACAGAACTTGCATGTATGAACATAGTTTTACACCTAACTAGCCTAGGTAATTATCACAGACTTACATAAACTATGTATGTCGTCAACCTAAACATAAAGGTGTCATCTTGCATGACTATGGATCCAATAAAAGGTGTTAACCTGAGTAAACTATGGATCCACATAAAGGTGTAAACTTGCATAACTATGCATATCACAGTTTCAACATAAAAATGTCAACTTGAATATGGATCTAAACTTTAAAGGTGTGAACTTGTATATATGTGAATCAAATTATCACTTAAACTTGCATATGAACATAATATTTATACGAACTAGCATATGTTCCACATCCATATTCGCATAAAAACTGATGTTATAAACCTAGGTGATTGGATTAAAAAAAGGGATTCATTGACACAAGTTAACATCATGAACTACTAGCATATATTTTAGATCCAAACTTACATAACATCATATAACTCGCATACAACTTGCGTGATCCTATTAACTTGCATAACATCATATGTACAACTTGCATAATCATATTAACTTGCATAACATCATATATGAAACTTGCATAATCATATTAATTTGCATAACATCATATATGTAACTTGTATAATCATATTACCTTGCATAACATCATATATGAAACTTGCATAATCATATTAACTTGCATAATCATATTAATCTTGCATAACATCATACATGAAACTTGCATAACATCATATTTAAAACTTGCATAACATCACATAATATGAATCAAGTTAACATACATGATTAAACATATGAATTAGATTCACAACCACAACTTATAATCCAACGTATATCACATCATAATTAATTTAGCAATTATTTTGTTAAAGTGATCGAACTCACAACTCAAATCCCATGAAACCAAGGACGAAGGTGTTGCATTCAAATCCAATACCCAAGATAGACACTCTCAAATCCCGACAAACCATTGAATGATGAGCCGAATCACCAACAGGATTTGAGACTAGGATGGGATCCTTAACTAGACTAGTATTTAGGTGCAGTGTTTCAACTAACGAAGCAGATACTAACGAGTATGAAGCGCTAAAATCAAACAAAGTTCAAACAGGATGATAAAGAAAACCAAGTTTCAACCTAGACGGTCCTACCCCCATCAGGTATACCAGCCGTGAGGGAATACAACTACCCTCCAGAAGATCCTGTACTTTGTCCTAGCCTCTTTGGACAATACTACGGTGTCCTATTTCTCCAAAACAACTAGCCTTCTTCTTCACATCCTCCCACCAAGATGAGGTTTCGTCCTTTGTTAACCAAACAGCTATTTGAACCTTCCTCCCATCGTCTATCTTAAAGGTACCAATAAGCCCTCCACTTCCTTGGACTAACTTCTAGCTCGAAAAACGTCTAAGTCCCTTGAAGTGGTTTTCCGTCCTTTGTACAGAAGTCCTTATCTCTCTTAGAAAAAGCATCTATACGCGGAGGGGGGGGGACACAAAAAGAGAAAGAGGAAGAGATTCCGGAGAATCGAAGGAAGGATATATGGCTCTTGGGGATTATGTTCTTAAAATAAACCTTTCTTTCAAAAATACTCTTCTACAAACATATTTTTGAAAGTATTCTTTATAAAAATGCTTTTGAAAAATAATTTTTCAAAATATCTTATCTGCTCTGGTAACCTTCAGCTCTGATACCACGTGTAACACCCCACGTCCATTAATGTCACTCGCAAAGGGAATGCATTAACTTCCATGGAGCATTTTAAGTGAATATAGAACAGAAAATCACAACAAGACAGATATAAAGCAGTACTTGAAAATTTAAAACTTTATTTATTGCAGCAGAAGGTAAATATGTTTGGTTACATCATCAAAAACCATAAACCAAAGTCAAGTACATAATATCCATCTTGATAAAACAAAGTACATAATCCCACTACTACAAATAGCCATAAAGAAAATGATAGGTTGAACTTTAGTTCAGCAATCCAAATCCAAGTGCTCCCAAAGAGATCCCAATCAAGCTCCACTAGTACTAGTCCCACCCTTAGAATCTTGGGGGGAAGGAAGAAAAGAGGTGGAAACAAAGGGGGTCAGACATAAAGCCTGGCGAGTCCGATAACTCTAAAAACATAATTATTAAAGCAATATGATAAGATATAAGCTGGAGAATAAGGTAACGACTGTGTGAACCACATGGGTATGGCAAGGCAATCAAGAGAAACAGAGATAACGTTAATGGCGCTTCCTAATCAATATAGGATAATTACTATACTCTACCATACTGTACTGTATTGTACTAACACTAACTGCACCCCTACTAGTCACTCTAGAAATTTGATCCCTCTTGGCTAAATAGAACGATGATAGCTTCGTGTACTACTAGATGTACCCATTATCCTCCATGTTTGACTATATATCTCTAGTTGCTATCATAGGTACCCAGCGTGTACCTATCCCCAATAGATGTACCCCTTCAATAGGTAATAATGGTAATAACATGTACTCCTAGCTGACGTCATAGGTGTCGTCTGCTCATATCTCCACTAGGTGTACCCACTACCCTGCCCCATTCGATCGGCTCCCTAACTCGTAGATACCCGTGCAGGTCCCACAGTGGGGTGTATCACTTCCCAATATGGCAACCTTATACCACGCAAGGAATTCATGGCTTATAACTACACGATGCAAAACGTCTTACCTACCAGCCCGGACCCACGCACGCCCGTGACCCCGTTGGACTTGCATTGCCACCGCTAACCCGTTTTGGCCTCTAACAATCAGACCCAGTAGGCGTGTCCCATCCTCGACTTGGGTCGAGCTCACAAAGATACTTAATGGGCTACTGGACTGAAAAGGGCCCCCCATGCTTGACACAAGCTTTCCACCTAGGCTTGGTCCCCTCTAGTACATCCCACTTAACCCCCTTCATGCCCACTTACATGTTTTAAATTTGGTTAAGGGTTTCTACTAGTAATTCCACATGCCACCTAAGGCACCCACTTAACCCATATGTCCCACTTACATGTTTTACCTTGGTTAAGTGTTACTAATCGTATTTCCTCATGCCACCCAAGGCACCCACTTAACCCCCATGACCCACCACATGTTTTACTTTGGTTAAGTGTTTCTTAATTTATTACAACCGTAACCCCTGTAGGACCTCTCACATTAGACTGGCATTTGTAGCTGCTGGATTTGCCGGGCGGGTCCGGGCATTCTTACACCACAAACGAGCCTAACCTCGTGTCCATACAATTGTTACGCATTTAGTTTGGGCCTTTGACCTCTCACATTGGGCTACCATTTGTTGCTGCTGGATTTGCCGGGCGGGTCCGGGCAGTCTTACACCACAAATGAGTCCAACCTCGTGTCTTAGGCAATTAATTATACATAATTAATTTTCCCCAAATTTGAATTACTTTCCCTATTCAAATTTCTATAATTATTTATGTCCATAATTTATCACCTAAATTATGCTCATCTATTTATGGTATATAAATTATGCCAATTTCATCACTAATTAATTTTATTCCTTAAAATTAATTACATGCCTTTTTAGGCCATTACAAGCCAAATTCACAATATGTGTGTATCCACTATTGTCCCCATCGTACCCCCGTCATTTGTTCGCTTAACATGACATACACATATTAGACTAGCAAATAGTCTAATACTTAAAAAAAGGGAATAAACGTCACAAAGTCACATACAGACAATAATAGATCTAATTTGCATCTAACTTGCAATTAAGAATTACAACATAATTGCATAGTCTTTGTATTATCAAGGATCCAAAAATCATAAATCAAAAAGGTGTGAACTTGCATGTATGAACATAGTTTTACACCCTACTAGCCTAGGTAATTATCACAAACTTACATAAACTATGTATGTCGTCAACCTAAACATAAAGGTGTCATCTTGCGTAACTATGGATCCAATAAAAGGTTTTAACCTGAGTAAACTATGGATCCACATAAAGGTGTAAACTTGCATAACTATGCATGTCATAGTTTCAACATAAAAATGTCAACTTGAATATGGATCTAAACTTTGAAGGTGTGAACTTGTATATATGTGAATCCAATTATCACTTAAACTTGCATATGAACATAATACTTATACGAACTAGCATATGTTCCACATCCATATTCGCATAAAAACTGATGTTATAAAACTAGGTGATTGGATTACAAAAAAGGATTCATTGGCACAAGTTAACATCATGAACTACTAGCATATATTTTAGATCCAAACTTACATAACATCATATAACTCGCTTACAACTTGCTTTATCCTATTAACTTGCATAACATCATATGTACAACTTGCATAATCATATTAACTTGCATAACATCATATATGAAACTTGCATAATCATATTAACTTGCATAACATCATATATGAAACTTGCATAATCATATTAACTTGCATAAGCATATTAATTTTGCATAACATCATACATGAAACTTGCATAACATCATATATAAAACTTGCATAACATCATATAATATGAATCAAGTTAACATACATAATTAAACATATGAATTAGATTCACAACCACAACTTATAATCCAACGTATATCAGATCATAATTAATTTAGCAATTATTTTGTTAAAGTGATCGAACTCACAACTCAAAAGCGGTCTTGAGTTCTGAATTCTGATTTCTGAAGTTGTATTAGCTCTCCTTTGAAGAAGATTTGTTGTTAGGGTTGAATAGAACTAATTTGATTTGTTGTTCTTCCTCTCTAATTGGTGGCAGCTACTCTAGGGTTCAAGACGACAGCATGACGGCCATAGTTTTAATTTTGATTTGGGGTTTGAGTCTATGAGTCTTTTTATAGAGTTTTGAAATTATTTACAACCACAGATCACTCTAGAATCCATCTCGGCCTTAGAAACCAAGTAATGATGTCAATAGACCAACCAGAAAACGCCACCTAAGCCCTAAAACATAAAATTTCGTCATAGACCATTTAGGGCCGACGAGACCAATTCCAAACCTCCTGAGTCGACCCTGGGGTAGACCCAGTCGTTTTGGTGTTTTGCCTTCCCGCTTCCGCTGTTTTGAATTTTTTTTCTTAAATTTTAGGCTGAATTTTATTTTATTTTTTATAAATATATCTATATATATTTCTATCTTCCTAATTAACCATTTTCACACTAAACTACTTTTTGAACCGCGTTCACACTAAGCCGCTTTATATCCATTCCCCTAAAACAAAAATATGGCATTGGCGGGGATCGAACTCTGTACCTCTTGTATGCAAGTCACATGTTCCAACCAAATGGGCTACTTAGTCCTTTGCTTACAAACCTTAGAACAATGCTAAACATTTATTCCTTAATTTAGTTAGTTCGATTATTCAAAAATCCGGGGTGTTACAGTTAACTTCATCTTTATTTACTTAGTTCTCCAACTAAGGTTGAACACTTGGTTGCCTTTATCGTTATTTACTTAGTTCACTAACTAAGGTTTACCAATGAACTCAAACATGACTTAAGTTTTCTTTATCAAACGATAGCATACGGGTGCTTTCCCACATTTTTAGGTTAGATTAACTTTTTTCATAGTATAAGTCGTCCCACCTTTCAAGTCTTGTATTACATCTTAAGTCATAATCTTCCCTTGTCTCTAGGCCAAGTTTACCTATTATTTAATTTTACATTACCGCAACTCTGGTTTATAATAGTTAATTATCATTCTCCATTACTGTGTTGGTTAAGTTTGTCCATATGTCAAGTGTTACTTAACCCTACCTTCTCGCTCATGCATTACTTGTATATTCCACAAATTTGGTTAAGTGTTGTCTATCAGTTCATATTGACTTAACCCACCCACGCATCATGTCAAATTGGTTAAGTGTTGTTAACCTTGCCTTACCATACTAGCATGTGTCATTAGCATTAAATGATTATTAATGCACCAACCTCTCACATTAGACCTATTGTTGCGGTTGCTAGATGTGCCAGGCAGTTCCGGGCAGTCTTACACCACAACTCAATCTAACCTTGGGTTTAAGCGCGTTATGACTAACTTCTCACATTAAACCCTATTATTTGCGGCCACTGAATATGTCAGGCGGTTCCGGGCAGAATTACACCGCAAACTCATTCTAACGTTGAGTTAGTCATGTTTCATCTTTAGCCAATTAACAATTTTTATGAAAACGTTAAGCATCAATTTCAGGTTATGAGTTAGGTTTCATAATCACATAAGAGGTCTCATAATCGCATAAGCTAAGTTTTATCTGTTCCTTTATCAACTTAAGATTCTTACCTTTAGATTCTTTTTTCCCAAAACCCAAAATTTAAACTTATAGTTTAAAACCTCAATCCCGCAATATTAGATTTGAAATAAATCACTTTTTCCCAATCCAATTCCATATTCAATAATTCCAATTAAATTTACAAAATTTTGGTTAACATTATAAATCGGAATTCATAGTTGCGCACTAAGCATAGATTCATGTTTCCAAAACACACCCAAAGATTTATTATTGAAATACGCTCCAAAATTCCCAATTCAAACTTTATTTCATTGAATAATCCCAATATACAATTCGCCAATTGTCCCATTATTTGCAATAATAATTATTATGCCACAATCCCCAAATTACAGATTATATTCCTCGATTGCATAAAATAAATTATGCCTCAATATTCCTATATTTCAATCGTACGTATGTGTGATGGCCCACCGCGCACCAATCGACATTTCCAATGAAAGTGCATTGTGTCAATGCCCGACTAGCACGAGACGGTCGCCCAAGAACGAAAAAGAAAGGAATTTGAACTAGCACGGAACCTGTAGAATGTCTCATAGCACATGGGATAAAATATAATAATAACATACTTTGACATAAACAGGCAAGACAGTGTATAAGCTGGAAACTAAACATCATAGCAGCGGAAAATCCAAATACAGCTTATATTCCACATCATCATTATTACAACTTTTGAAAACTGTCTCTAAAGCAAAGTAAAGGAAATGTACACTACTAATGCCCAAAGTAGTGACCAACAGCGACACGGGGAGAATATCTATATATATCATACATGGGAGCCTCCTGCTCGTCTCCGGTACAGCTACTCGTGCGTACCACCTAACCTGTCTCTAGTCTGCCCATTTAAGAGCACCCAGAGTAATAAGAAGAGACATAAAACTCTGGGTTAGACAAAAGTCTGGTATGAGCGATAAGCAGCAAAACAGATCAATAACAGGTATATTAATCCTGGACCTGCTACCAAAGAGTTAGCACAACATACCGCTCAATACTCTAAGGTGCCACTAAACATAAGGTGTAAAGAATACGGGGGTGGGGTGTGCATGACATAGTGATGGCAAACAATCAATCATAGCAACCATCATCACATCTTTCGCTCAGTTCGTAAAGCATACGATATCCACCACTTTGATCACTAGATCCATCGAGGTAGTGACGGAGTCCGACTTGTATAACTATTGCTACCACCAAGCTTGCCCCATGGAGTCACGACTAAATCCTTACAAATGACCCCTCCTCATTGGTCCATAGCCAATAGTCCTACCTAGGCCACTACGGCCCTGAACCCGTCCACATACCCCGCACTCCATAGTGATCCAAAGTTATAGACATCGATAACCCCTTAGCACACGTCCCGCAGCAAAGCCCAACTCATGAAGTTAAACCTTGGTTCCCAATTGGATCCTGAGTTCTACTTCCTATTTAGACTTCTTTTGCATCTCGGGTTTTGGTCGAATTGGAGTTGGTCTTCAGAAAAATCATCGTGTAGAAGTGGGAGTACACATCCAGTTCGGTTCGGATATACCATGCTCAAGCTTCCTGTTCGTTTCGGTTTGCTCCCCTCAGTTCGGTTTGGATTCACGATGTTCGAGTTCCCCATTTAGTTCGGTTCGGTGCCTCTGAAACGGTTCGGATCGATGCTCGAGTCTCCGGTTGGTTCGGTCCTTTTGCCCTCCAGTTAATCCGATCCGATCATATCCCGTGTCAAGCTCCAACCCAACCCCAACAGGATCCAAATGGCCTTCCATGTTGCCATGCCTTTCCTATGGTGCTAGATTCCGATCCGGTTCGGTTTCTCTGCCCAGTCCATTATCTGATCCGAGCCCCCTAACCCGATCCGATCCGAAACCCTGCAACTTTTCCAACGACTGTTTTACGCCATACGATGACGTTTTCGACCATTCTAACTCTTCTAATCAACCACAGAACATACCATACAGTCATAGCAACATGTATAATCAACCACAAACACCAAAAAAATAATTTGATAGGTTAAAACGAATCAAACATAGCCAAAATCCCATATTTTCCCTTAATCATGTTTAAGCATAACTAATGATATGATTAGCAAAACTTAACCAAACTAAACAAATTTTCTAACAGAGGCCTAGAACAATATTTCGAAATTTATAAATATTTTTCCAGATTTTTAACATGCATAATTTCGTTAATTAACACTAATCACTCTAATTAACTGTAATTAGTGTAAAAACAATGCTAATCACTCACCTTAGCCAAAATAAAATACAAAATCTGAATTGATTCTCTGTTTGACGCTGTTTCCAAGGCTACACAGTAGTTCTACCTTGATTTTTGTGCTAATCCGCTTTGATTTGATGTAGATTTGGCTTAATTAGCGATTAGAAGGTGATTTGGGGTGTTTTAGCAAGTGGAGACATTACTAAAGTTCCAAGAATGAAAGTGGCGACTGAAAATGTGTCTAAAGAAATGTTTTCTAACCCTAATCATCCCCTATATACCCCTAATTCCGAAATCCCCCAATGGGCCTAGCTGTTAACCACCCAATTAAGCCTGGTTAAGCAGTTTTTCACCTCTTAAACCTTGTTTCATCCATATCTCCCAAACGGTAAGTCCGTTTTTCACACATGACCACTCTACGGAAAGGTAAATCATCATCCGAATCTAATGGAAGTGGTTTCAGGTCAAAAATCCTTTCTAATCAAAAGTTATGGCCAAAACAAGATAAACTAGGGGCAAAACGGTCAGTTGAAAATTGGCAAAAAATAATGAACATGGGAAATGAACCCAATAGTCGTCTCCCAAAGTTACATGACTACACGACTTTGCATGAGAAAGAAATAAATATTCTACGATCCTCTGATGCGTAGAATGCGGGTCATTACAATATGTATAATAAGATTTTGTCTAGGTTCGAGATAACCTAGATCCAAAAATAAAAAGGGGAATGAGAATAAAAGAACAATTATTATAACATGAATCTTGAATTTATAACTAGGGAAAGACGAACGATAATAATACTATTATGCAACAAGTTTATTATAATTCCACTCACCTTGCTTTTCATCTTCAATTCATGGATTTGATTTAACTTTGATTGATTTTATGCCCCAATCCATAGATCTTATTTATCTTCGATTTCTTTGCGCAGCGTAAGTTGTGAATCTGAATTTCTCCTCCTTGCATAGTGTAAATTGCGGATTTGAATCACTTTTTCTCTTTAATTTGAAGGTTGTCTTGATTCTAAACTTTTAATTTTAAGAATAGATGTTTTTGAAGAGAAAAGGGGAAGAAAGTTGATCTAGAAATCTCTTGGAGAAGAAAAAATTGAGTTAGAACAGAGCCATGGCGTCGCCATAGGCTTGGGTGAAGAAAAAGAATGGGTTAAGGGTCATTAAATAGCTGTTTAGTCAACTTATCAGGTCAGAAATCGCGTCCAAGTGCAGAAAATGAATTCTTCCTAGATTTAGGGGGGAGGTCGACCCCCAGGTCGACCTGCCTGGGGTAGGTCGACCTCCCTTGGTATAGGTCGACCTCTAGGTCGAACTGTCTGGGTTATTTTACTATTTAATTTCTGAATTTCTTTTGAATCTTCTGTAGGCCATAACTCTTTCATACGGAGTCCGATTTTCGAAAACTTGGACTCTATTCGAAGCAGAATTCCGAGACGAACGCAATGGTGATGTCCATTTTACTTAGTTCCTGATATTTAAATTAAGTATCCTTATTTTATTATCTTTTATGATACGCACACCGTTATCGAATTAATTTTTCCTTCTCTTCCATATATTAATTAATTTTCATTATACATCACCATTATTAACCTATCTATGCATATATACATAATTTTACATTTTTAATTATATTAAAATGTGGGGTGTTACAATAAATGAGTTTGTATGATAGCCATGTAATTTTCTGGTCACAACCCCTTCCCCAACACACCACATATTGCCACTGTCCCAACTCGGTCTCAGATTGCATCAAATCCACTCTTTGTGGAATATGTATGCAATTAACATGTAGGATTTTTGATTAAATCATACCATGTGACTAACGTGGTAGAGACATACATCCTTTCATGAATAAAACAAACATATATAATAGGAAATGGACAGAAAAGCAATTCAATTTTTGTATGAATCAATTATTGCTGCTTATTCACTCATCCTGGAAGGAATTATACATGTAATTTTAACAGCTGACATACCTATTTGGCTTCAGCAAATCTTTGGCAGAGCTTTCAATTTTTGCATTAATAAAGAGAGAGTTTTGACATAGTTTAATTATGAAAAAAGGAGAATTGCGTGGGTTAGAAACAGAAAATTTTGTGGATTTGAAAATTATTTTTTGTTGGTTGATGATAGGAAAAGAATTATTCAACTATGGAGAGAAGATAGATAAAGAAGAAGAGGTACCAGAAAAAATGACATGCCACATTTCAAAATGTGATGTTGAATATCCAGGAGTAGACATTTTATTTCACGTTTTCATCTTTAACATTGTACAGACAGCCCCACCGGAGAAAGAGTACTTAATTAGTTTGCAGATTTGGCATCTACATTTTAAAAGAGTTTTATGTGGATCAGAGATGGTCTAATCCTCAAATTCATCCAACTATATATACGCATGTTGTCCCTTTATTTATTTCCTCTGCTTTCGATATAAAATAAAATGGTAACCCATTCAAAGACTAAAAACCGATTCACCCATTCAAAACCAAAAGCCTCCTTGTATAAAAAAAAGGAAAGAAAGAGCACGCACAGGTCCTACAGGAAGGTGACGTCAATTGTGAGTGCAGCGTCACGTCAACGTGGAGATCGACGCTTGGAGGGGGTTCTCTGATGTCGGATGGCAGCAACAATGAAGTGATGTGATCGTAGGCAGCATACTATTGTAGTTGGTGTGGAAAAAAGTGGAGCAGGATAGGTCGAGCAAGAGTGGCAGCCCTATTGGCGATGGTGGCAACGTGTCAAGGCGTCAAGGGAGGTTCAGCGTGTTGCGTGATGGAGTGTGAGTATTGTGGGGGTGCCGGAGTTAACATAGAAGGGGGCGTTGTTCAAATTATTTATATGACAGGTGGGAAGCAAAGAATCTGGAAGAAGAGATCATATGGAGAAGAGAAGAGATACAGGGAACGTGGGATATTTTCATGCAAAGGAAAAAAATGAAGTAGTGGTTTTCGAAAGCTTATAAGCTCGATGGGGAAGGAGATGACTCCTATAGGTCATGTTTATGGATGGTCGTAAGCCGAATAGTTTAGGTTGGTAAGGACCCATTTGTTATAATATTTAAGTTTAATTAATTTTAATGTTTTATAATCATATTAACTTAATAACTCGCACGTACATTATTAGAATTTCGCGTGATTGGACACTTTGGAAACATATTGACTAGCATAACATTATGGAGCTGGCTGGTCAAGATTGGAAGCAACCTTAATTTTTAATTAGATTAAATGCCAGTTTAATTTAATTAAAAACAAGTGTTTTAAACAACAGAATTAACCAAGGCAGGTTTAACTCACTCAGTTCTCCCACTTATATTTTATATAAGTCAGGTTTAATGTTTGTGTGATGTTTGCTAATTGTTGGATGATTTGTTGATTGTTTAAATATATGTTGAATATTTACATATAACTGATTTAAATTAAATGTTTGTTTAATTTAATCAAACCCAATCATTATTTTTAATGATTATTTCCAAACGAGGTAACTTACCTTGTTGGTTACATTTATAATAATACAAACGTATTAAATTAAATTAGATGCTTGAATAATTATTAGTTGACCATTATTAGTTGAATTAATTATTCTTGTTTATTATAGCATATTTCTAAGTGGATTTTTTATTTGAGGCAACCTACTTGGATGTAGGGAAAAACAGGTTGGAGTGATCAAACTGGATTCCTCAAATTTATTATTTATTTTCATGTTATATTATATGGACTATTAAAACAATATGATTCGATTATTAATTTGGTTACTGATGATTGAACCCAAAATCAACGTTTGTTTTGTTATTGACCAATAGGAAGTATTGGTTGAGAAATTGCAGCGGATGGCCTAATTATACATTGTTTTATAATACTGATTTACCATCAGATAAATCGACAAAAATGAAGTTATAAAATTTATTTTTTAAATTAAGATAGACGTTTAAATATACAATTTTGAATGGAAGTTATAAAAAGGAAATAAATATTTTTATTTATTATTTAAGTTCTTAATCAATTATTAAACGATTTTATTAAGCTAATTCTTATATTAATAAGATTGATAAGCAAGTGAGCAGAAATTGATGTAATGATTTATAACCGAGATTAAATATTTTTAAGAAACAATTAGAATGGGATTATATTGAAATTGATTATTGTTTATTTAATAATAATTAAGTTAAATGGGATTATTAAAATTAATTATATTATTAATTAATTTAAATGAATGGACTATATGAGAATTGTTTAGCGGGCTAAACATGTTTAGAGTGGATCGAGTCAACTACGTTAGCCGAAAATGATGTTTAAATTAGTTTTTAATTTTTTGAAGTCGTTAATGGCGAAGTAAACCCGGTTTTATTTTAATAAATGTTGAAACTTGATTATTAATTATTTAATAATTATCGAAGTGATAATATGGGAATGTAAATTTTAGTAATGGAAATTCATGAAGTTTTAAATCCCTGTTTATAGTCTAATGATTTTTTAAGCGATTTGAGATTAATAATAATATAAGTTATGTATAAATTTAATTTTCAATGAAATTCTTATTGTAATTTTATTTAATCGGATTCTACGAAATCCAAGATTTGATGATGTTTTAAAACTTGAATTTTACTAAATATATTATTGGAACGAGTTATTAGAAATGGCTTATGAATGAGATAAAAGATGAAGATATGGAATTAAAGAATTAGAACCTGACTAGAGATTGATTAAGTTAAATGGTTTTCTGATTATTGATCTGATGTTGGTTTCGGCCTTTGGGGTTGATATTTAGGGAACTATTTTCTTACTGATTTACAGTTAGAGACTGATGAAGGTATGAAATGAAAATCAAAATGGAAACCCAACTTTGAATAAAGTAGTAAAGCGAGTTAAGTTATATAGATGCGATCCAGATTTGAAGAGATGAGGTTATGTCGAGATATAACTAAAACGGGTTTGAAATAAACTTATAAGAAGTGTTTTAATAAAGGATTCTATTTATAATATAATCGAGGCTCGTATATAATGATTTAAAGGATTATTAAAGTTAATAGAAGGGGTTTAACATAGTAGTGTTCTAATATATTTAGTAAATGTGTTTAAGGTTGAATGAGAAGTAAAAGACGTGTCCTAAATATAGAAGATTAAAAGGTTTTGATTAATAAATGAAAAATTAAAAAGGCCAAGTGACGCTATGTAATAAACTAGTGGATTCATTTTATTTTTATGATTGTTTATTTTGATAGTTAAATAACCGACTATCAAAAATCACGCCTAATGCGTTGTTGGTCAGATAGACCATGATCAAATTTATATTTGAAAAACCATTCCAATCAACAAATACGTAAACGAAGAAGATATTTGATGGTGACCGAGTTGGAGCAATTAAAGACTATAAATCTCCATGAATGAAAGAACTATTGTTGGATTTCTCTAGCTGATACCCAAATATATTTTGAAAATGATTCTATCGTGTTTAAAAGCTACGGATTGCAAGGACTACTCCCTACCAATCCATAGGTTAATTCATAGGATGTGGTTGGAGGGTGCCTTCGGTTTGTTCAGTCCCAGGACCACTTGTATGGACCTATGTCTGACAGAGTATTTCCACAGGAGTCATCAACATTGAGTTTTACAAAGGTATTTATGTTTGGTGGTGGAGAAGACACCTTCTCTTAGCTTAACACCCAGAGTATTTTTGTGGACGCCAATTAGTGATATATATTGGATCTGACGATGCGGCATTCAAATGAATGGTGGACAGATGTTCTAAAAAGGTAATATTAAACCTCAAGCCTCATCCCCAATTAGGGTGTATTGTCACCATCTGGAGAATATTTATTTTGTTCTTCTTTAGCTTCTGTATCTCCCGGGAACGGTTATGTTGGTATACTAACCGTAAGCTGACAATATATTCAGAACATTCAAGCAATATGAATGGTCGGTCATGTGTGGCCGAGTTGCAAGATGTTCTTGTTGAACTCCAGTGTATCCCCTCTAGGGTAAAATGATCGAAAGGTAGTTGGGAATCCATTCTCCAATACAAGCCAATGGTTTTTGATTGTATAGTATACATGTAGAGCATGAAATGCAAGCGTTATGCTAGATGGTTATTTACTTGTATTAGACACTATTATAATATTAGAAAAGATATGATTTCAAAATGTTTTGGGTTATCGTAAGGTAAAAAATGTCCATATTTATGTGTGGATTTGGTCTTACGATTATTGAAATGACCCAAACTTCCCCGATTCCGGAGGAGACGAAGGAGTCAGGATTGCTTTGAGAACATGACTCGTCAGAACACAAATAGTAGAACCTTTCATTGCTATTACAAAGATTACATCAGAGTACAAGAATATATCTGAGAATAAATCAATAATTTTACACAACGGAAAAATAAATATCATAGATTTACAAATATATAATGTATAAATGCAATGTACAGCGGAAATACATCAGCTAACACAACTGAAGGAAATACACGGATACAAATCATTGCGAATATAGCTCTAGCTGTAATCCAGAATCTTGTGAAAAGAAATATCCGCAAAAAGCAAAACTACTAGCTGCCTCTGTGGAAAATATGGGCACTCAAAGTTTAGGTAGAAACAATAAACTCCGAGTCGGTCATGGGACTAGTGTGAGAACTAAAACAGTTATTAAATCTTTACTTTAAAAGGTGGGAAATCATGGGACCACGCCGTATAACACGGAACGGGTTTACTCCACATGAATCTCAGTTTAAAATAAAACAACACAACTCTTTTTGAAAAAATGAAGCTATTATAAGACTCAGGTCCCATCACATAATGCAACACAAGCCGGAGGATAGAGTTTTCCCTTATAATAGCCAAACATGCTTGGTACGCTTTAAAACAAATCATTTTGATATTACTATTAGTATATAGTGTCAAAACAACTTCAAATATAAATGTATCAATCATAGTTGGCATAGTACCCCATCCTACTATGTCGCTATATAGGTTTACAACTAAATCTGAAAAGTCGCGTATTGGAAATTGGATTCCATCTATGAGTCGAGGCAAGGGATGTCTCCTCACTGATTCGAGACACTCTAGCAAATGCCTCAGAACTCAAACGTTGGTGAGCCCTGTGAACGGTAGGGTCGGTCCACACTTACTTTACTGGATTAATTATTCCAACACAATATGTTTCCCGGTCCTATCGGACCTCCAAAATGGTCAATACGTTGACCAATCATATCTGAGGCACCTCGCTATCCATCATCCACATAAGTAAAAGTGTCTGGGATCCATACCATGACACGACTTCTAGTTAGAAAGAAATGCTAGTTATCCTTACGATCACTATCCCGTTTTTGACTCATACCGGGTGTGAGGCTCGCGAATTAACGTTATACACAAAGCTATGCTAATTAAAGTCATACTTTGATCATCATCCACAAGACTCTGCTTTTCAACAAAAGCCTTGATCATTTGCATCTTAGCATGCCACATTGACAATTCATGCCATACAACCGATGTCTATCAATATATAACCTCTAAGCTCGTATGTCTCGGAGAAGGGTGTTAGGCAAGAGAATAAATTCTCCGCCACCAAATAGATATATATATATATATATATAATAGAGATCAATCAACAAAGAATGAAATCCAATGTCAGACACACACCTATTTACAAGTCCATTCTTGGTCTAAATGAAACCGGAGGCACCTTATTCCTCGTCCCATATGTCCAATACAGGAGAGAGGTCCTCGCATATCCGGTCGTTCACCAAGTACGTCTGGATGTTCACCACTTATTACCTTGTCTTGGGCATACAACCCAATCAAGACATCAGTAATTATCCATGCGATGTGAAGATCTCTGGCCTTCAACCACCGTCTTCATCGTCGACTTTTAGTCGTCATATTACTTATTTAGAATGGTTTAAACCCAGTCTTTCTGAATAATTCGCGTATTTTATAATCAATAATCAAGTGCTATAAAAACACATCATACGCCTCATTCCAATTTTGAATATTCTTTTATTCAAATATTCACATCTTTAGGGAAAGGTTCCCATTAATTATCAAAGATAAGTTCATTTAAACTATTTCTTTAATCCTCCTTTGGATATCCTTTCAAAAGATTTTATTTTATCTTTCCATAAATTAAACCAAATTAAGGTTTGTCAACTAGTCAGTATTAGTGAATCTTACTGAAGTAATCATTTATTTATTTATCCCAATTCCTACCTATTCACCCTACGGAGAAAAACTGGTAGTACCCCATATGTAACACCCACTGTGTTATCAGTATATTTAATTACCCTTTTCACGTTCAAATCTAATTAAAGATTTAACTATCGTCTGTAGTAAAACTGTAGTGTCCCTAACTTCTGGTACAATTTGAGCTGACCAAATAACACAAGTCCAACCCACATTGCACTGGAAGCTAGAAAACTAATAGAAAGAAAACAGAAGGTGAGAATAGATAAGATAGAAACTTAGAATAGAAGAAGAAGAAGAACATACAACATCAGAGTAACACGAATCTTGTAACACCCCGCAATTTTAATATAATTAAAAATGTGTGTATATATATATGCATAGATAGGTAAATATGGTGATTTACAATGGAAATTAATTAATACATGAAAGAAAAAGGAAAGATTAATTCAATACCAGTGTGTGACGGAAAAGACAATATAATAAGGATACTTTATTTAAATATCAGGAATTAAGTAAAACGGACACACCATTGCATTCGTCTCAGAATTCTACATGGAATAGAGTCCAAGTTTTCGAAAATCGGATTCCGTATGAAGGAGTTATGACCTTCCGAAGTTTCAAGCTCAAACAGAAAAAAAAAACATACATACCCAGGTCGACCAAGAGGTTGACCTCCCAAGGGGGAGGTCGACTAGGTGCCGACCTACCCTTTGGGGAGGTCAACCTATCTCGACCTAGGATGAGAATTTCGGTCCAGAAGAGGGCC
The DNA here is from genome assembly GCA_030737875.1 of Allium sativum. Lineage (NCBI taxonomy): Eukaryota > Viridiplantae > Streptophyta > Magnoliopsida > Asparagales > Amaryllidaceae > Allium > Allium sativum. The sequence goes on from JASFAX010000025.1 coordinate 20,652,053, forward strand.
GAGTTCATTTTTGAGCACCTGGACGCGATTTCGGGCCACATTCGTTGATCTAAACCTATATAAACTACCCTTAGACCTCATATTTTCTCTACACAACTCTCTAATGCTTCTATGTTGCTTCTTTCTTCTTCTTCTCCCGTAGATCTTAGATCTATCTTCTCTCCACTCTCTCTATATAAATCTATTCCTAATTAAAAATAATTAGATTTAGGAATTCAACTATGGTGAATAAAATAAAGGAGAGATTCAGATCTAAAGTGTCGCGCAAGAACAGAAAAGAGATTTAGATCTGTAATTCAAGCTACGCAACAAAAAGGGGGGGAAATCAATCAAAGATTAATCTAATCCATGAATTGAAGAAGAAAATCAAAGATTTACGAATTGGAGTGCAAAAATACTGTGAGTGGGATTAAAAAACACTTCATGCATAATAATATTATTATCGTTCGTCATTCCTCTGTTAAAATTCATGTTGCAATTTAGAATAATTTTTGTATGCTTAATCTATTCCTCTTCCCTATTCTTCCTTTTTATTTTTGATACTTTGGCTACCTTCGAGCCAAGGTCGACAACGCATAAATTATAGTTAATTGGGAAGATCTTGAGATTTAATCAATGAATTAGGAAATTTGGGTAAAAAGATTATTTCAGGAATGGTTGTATAAGAAAAGTAGAAATGATTAAGTAGCACTTGACATATAAATAAACTTAACCAACATATGAGGAATGATAGTAACCTATTAGGAACACATGTATGGGAAAATTGGAATAATAGGTATAGCCTATTAATGGGATTATAAGCATAAACATAAATTGGGATTTTTGGGTAAAGCTTGAATTTGAGACTTGGAAATTGGATATGCCGTTAAGATCCTAGAAACATAATTAAAAATGGAATATGTTGACAAACCATGTTTTCATGTAATTATGGAATTCGACACATGACATGAAATTGACACTATTGGCATAACTTGAACATGAACATGATTTGCAATTGATAATTGACATATGACATCTAGAATAAACACGAACATGCTTGTGAATTGATAATTGACATATGACATCTAGAATGGACATATGACATCTAGAATGGACATGAACTAAACATGAAACATGGCTAACTCGAGGTTAGAATGAGTTTGCGGTGTAATCCTGCCCGGAACCGCCCAGCACATCCAATGACCGCAAACAATAGGTTCTAATGTGAGAAGTTAGTCATAACGTGCTTGAAACCCGAGGTTAGATTGAGTTGTGGTGTAATCCAGCCCGGAACCAACCGACATATCTAGTGACTGCAACAATAGGTCTAATGTGAGAGGTTGGGCATTAATAATTAATTAATGCTAATGACACATGCTAGTATGGTAAGGTTAAGTCAACATGAAATACTAGACAACACTTAACCAATTTGACATGATATATGGGTGGGTTAAGTCAATGTGAACCGCTATATAACACTTAACCAATTTGACATGATATATAGGTAGGTTAAGTCAACACGAACTGATAGATAACACTTAGCCAATTTTACATGATATATGGGAGGGTTAAGTCATTGTGAACCGCTAGACAACACTTAACCAATTTGACTTGATATATGGGTGGGTTAAGTCAACATGAACTGTTGGATAACACTTAACCAATTTGATGTGATATATGGGTAGGTTAAGTCAACATGAACTGATAGATAACACTTAACAATTTGACATGACGCGTGGGTCGAATTGAATACGTGATTGGTGGTTAAGTCAACTTGGACACATGGGCAAACTTAACCAATATAACAGTATCAAAGCAAGGAAAAGTGGGGAATGATAAGATTAAATAATAGATAAACTTATCCAAGGGATAAGAAATGAATATGACTTAAGATGTAATACAAGACTCGAAGGGTGGGACGATTTATACCATGAAATAAGTTAATCTAAGCCGGAAATGGGAGAACTCCCATACGCTATCATTTAATAAAGAGAACTTAAGTCATGCTTGAATTCGTAGGTAAACCTTAGTTAAAAGGAACTACGTAACAAACCTTAGTTAAAGAGAACTAAGTAACAGAAAGTAAGTTTCAAACCTTAGTTAAGAAAACGAACGATTAAGAGAAACTAAGTAGTAAAACTTAGTTAATAGGACTAAGTAGTAAACCTTAGTTAAGAAAACGAACGATTCAGGAAACTAAGTAGTAAACCTTGGTTAAGAGAACTAACTTGTAAACCTTAGTCTAGGAAACCAAGTAGAACACGAGGAGGAGCGAACGTCCATCTGATCATGAAGAAGGCTCCAACGGTCTCGGTTACAAGGCAAATGGCTTTGAGGGGACATGAGGGTACTCTTGGTATCCCTCTGTGAGGTTACAGATGATCCTCCTGGGCTCACAGAGGTTAACGTCTGCATTAGAAGAACGAAGAGTATGCCTTAGTTGCAATATAAGCAGCCTAAAGACTAGGATGGACCAGCGTGAGGCGGCGATATCTTGTTTAGCCCTGTGATAGCACGTCGTCGTCTACCTACCATCTTGAGTCAATCGAGTACATGAAGCGGAAATGTGGAGAACTCCAACAGACCATATACTTGCTATCTAGTTATGGGTGAGGTTTGGCCAGTAGGTTTGTGGGGCATAGGGGGCCTGCATATATTTCTCATTCTTGATTTTCTTGGGTGCCTTTCATTAGTTGAGGGAGGGGTCAAGTGGGACCATTGACACACATCGATAAAAACAGACCTTAGCATCTGCATCGGCATATAATTTAAAGCTCCCGACCGAGTTCCGTGTTTCTTGATTAGCCCTACCACGAAACTCGGGCCGCACATATAGAAGACACGTGCAATTAGACATCGATAACGATTCATAACACGTATGTGGGGAAAGTCTAGGAACATATATCGCTCTGGGTAGTGTGTCCTAGACTAGGGGGCATAGTTCAATAGGTAGCATAATCCCTAGTTGGACCTAGGTTGTGTAAACCCTGAATCCCAGAAGTGTTCAATAGGTAGCATAAACCCCATTGGCCTTGCGTAGTGTAAACCCTGGTTTAATCTAGGAAGCACTCGATAGTAAACCTTAGATTAGATCTAGATGATACACGGAATCAAGCAAGATCGAGAGTGGAAGTCCAAAGGATTTCGAGAATGGTGGCATTACACTAAAGTAGCATAGATTTACATGATGAAGCCCCTACAACATACGACAAGGGATTGTATATATACATGGAAAGGATTAGACGAGTTGGTGGTATCTACATATACGTTGTATTAGGTTAACCTACTAGTGAGACATGAGTATAGCCTAGAGAGCTAATATCGTGAATAACCTAATAAGCAAGAAAATATAACTGAAGGTATATGTAGGATTATACAAAAGTTTATTCTAAGTCCAGTCACCATAACTTATGTTCTGACACCCTCCTCATTAAATACTTCCAAGTTAGGTTCATGACAGAGATGGTATAGCTTTGGATACTGGTTAGACAGTATGATATATAAGGTAAAGCTATTTTTGAATATATTATATTTTAATTCCTTCCGTTGTGAGATGCTTTACGAGTTTTGACATGTTTCTTATCTCTGTCTTTTTCTGCAGGATACCAGAGCACCTGTAACACCCCACGTCCATTAATGTCACTCACAAAGGGAATGCATTAACTTCCATGGAGGTTTTAAGTGAATATAGAACAGAAAAATTACAACAAGATAGATAATAATTAGTACTTGGAAATCTAAAACTTCATTTTATTGCAGCGGAAATTTAACATATTTGTTACATCATAAAACCATAAATCAGAGTCAAGTACAATATCCATCTTGATAAAACAAAATACATAACCCCATTACATAAATAGCCATTAAAGAAGATAACAAGCTGGACTTTACTTCAACGGTCCAAGCTTTCCAAAAGAGAGATCAAGCAATCCAATCAAACTCCACTAGAGCTGGGTCCAACCTGAGGACCTGGAGGGGGAAAAGGATGGAAATAGAGGGGGTCAGACATAAAGTCTAGCGAGTATGATAATTCTAACAATACTATTATCAAAGTAACTAGACTAAGGCATAAGCTGGAAAACAAGGAAATGTCTATGAACTATTGGGTATGGAAGAGCATATAAAGATAACGTCCAAGATAACGTTAAAGGCACACCTAACTACTAACGAATAATTACTACACTGCACCGCACCAGTTACCCTAAAGGTTGATCCCACTTGCTTCACACAGAAACTATATAAATAGCCTTGCGTACCCCTAGCTGACTACATAGGTGCCGTCTGCCCCTATCTCCACTAGGTGTACCCCACTTCCCACTTTCGATCGGCTCCCTACTCGTAGATACCCGTGCTGGCCCCACAGTGGGGTGTATCACTCCCCTAAAGTGGCAACCCGATACAACTTGAGAATGCACGGCTTATACCTACACGATGCAACAACGTCTTACCTACTAGCCTGGGCCCACACACGCATATGAAACCCGTTGGACTTGCGTTGCCACCGCTACCCCGTTTTGGCCTCTTATAGTCAAACCCAGTATGCGTGTCCCGACCTCGACTTGGGTCGAGCCCACAAAGATACGTTTGGGTTACTGGTTGAAATGGGCCCCCACAAGCTACCCACCTAAGGTTGTCCACTAGTACATCCCACTTAACCCTCTTAGTCATGTTCATTTACATGTGTGTTTGGTTAAGTCTTACTAATCGTATTTCACATGCCACTAAGGGCACCCACTAGATTCCTCATGCCACCCAAGGCACCTACTTAACCCACATGTCCCACCTTACATGTTTATCTGGTTAAGTATTTCTTAATTCATTCAGGCCATAACCTCATAAAGACCTCTCACATTAGACTGGCATTTGTGGCAGCTGGATTTGCAGGGCAGGTCTGGGCAGTCTTACACCATAAAAGAGTCTAACCTCGTGTCTTTACAACTGTTATGCTTTAGTTTGGGCCTAGGACCTCTCACATTGGGCTGACATTTGTGACCACTGGATTTGTCGGGCGGGTCCGGGCAGTTTTACGTCACAAATGAGTCCAACCTCGTGTCCTAAGCATTGATTATCATTTATAATCTTATACCCCAGTTTTAATAATTCCCTATTCAAATTATTAATTACTTCCAATTTTAATGATGTCCATAATTGACTCAATTATGGCCATACATTCATGGCATGCAAAATCATATCAATTGCACCCCCAACTTCTTATTATTGAATCCTTAGTATTACCCCTACCCCACGTTATACGTTCGGTTATTCAACGCAGAATATACATTAGACTCGAATAGTCTAACTCATAGCACAAAGATAAATTATCACAACATATAGACAAATAAAATAAATCTAATCATATAGGAGTGAAACTTGCATAAACTACACATGTTAAGGATCTAAAGGTGTCAACTTGTTAAATGTCACAATTTACATGATATGATCATAACCCAAATTTATGTATAAACTTCCATATGGGGTTTTATGAAACATAATGATGGTGTGAACTAGCATCTAATACATAGAATTCACATATGTCATAGCATAATTCTAGGTCTAAATAGATGTCATGGCATATGTTCATAATTTTTACTAATCAATCTAAACTTGCATACATGATTTGTCATTAACATAGCCCAAATAATATCAACATTATGACTTGATTAACATGATCTAATTAGCATAGATGATAACATCATGACTTTATAACATGTATGATTTATCACAATTTAGCATAGAAAGTTACAACCTATACAATATCATCATAGCATGATTTACAACATATAGGATATCATCATCACATAACATAGGATTTACAACATACATGATAGCATAAGGTTTACAACAACATATATGACAATCCACATCATTCACTTATAATCCATTCATGACTTAATCTAATTAGTTTAACAATAATCTTGTTAAGATCATCATACTCACAATTAGAGAAGAAAGAGAGTCTTGATTTGCTTTAGAGTTGAGTAGAATTAGGGTTTTGATTAGCTTTCTTCCTTCTTAGTTTGCGGCGGCTACACTGAGTTCCATGGCGGCGGTATGACGGTGGCTATTCTATTTTTCAAGTGAATTAGAGTGAGAGACTACCTAGGTATTTATAGAGTTTAGGATTTATTTAGACCGTCATATCAACTCAGAACTAAACTGAACTATTTAATTTGTCAACTCAGCCCTAAAGACACATCAGCCAAACCCTAGCCGCCTGGACAGGTCGACACCCAGGTCGACTGCCCAGTCGACTGCCCAGTCGACCTGGGGGGGGTGTCGACTGCCCAGTCAACTCCCCGGTCGACCTGGGGTGCTGGGCGGGAATTTTCCCGCCTAGCCTGTTTGACTTCGAATTTTGAATTTTAAATTTTCTGAAATCTGTTTTGAATTTTCTGAAACTTCCGACGGCCATAACTTCTTCATACGAAGTCCAATTCACGCAAACTCGGACTCTATTTCAACCAGAATTCCGAGACGAACATAATGGCGCAACCCGTTTCCCACAATTCTCACGTCTGAGATTAGTTATTCTTTAATTTTTGAATATTAATATTAATAGAATTACGGGGGTTACATTCTCCCCTCCTTAAAGGATTTCGACCCCGAAATCTTCAAGTTAAGAAGAATGTATATCCTAACTTCCAATCGTCCATCTACTCAACCATCAAACACAGGCATCCATTGTCCTTATAGACTTCTAATGCTTTCATGTTTAAATGCACAGTGTGTGTATATGTCCATATCTAATGCAAAATCAGGCGGTCCACTAATTCAGTTGACCTCCTTAATGCAAATCATGATAGTGCCATGCGTCCATTATGTATGCAAAAGTTCCCTATCGATACATATTATTTCTACATGCGTGCACAACCATTCACCAAAATGCGGTATCCATATGATAGTACAACCATTATACATCCATTTTACTAAATACAGCCATTTATATGCAATATGCAGTATGAAGTGACTGAGCCGATCTAGTGCCTAATAGTGTGTGTATATGCGTCCACGAGCAACCACTAGCAAACACTTGCATCCACTTTGCATCCATCATACATAACATGTCTCAAACACATGTTTCAACCATAGGATTATCCTAACTAAAGGTCAAGGATACTAGCGAGAGGATACTCTAAAGGTAAGTTAAGTACAAGCTAAGCGATAAAGGAGAAATTAAAAGACATACCCTCGAAAAGAAAAGGGTACAACGAACGCATCTTCTCTTCTGTCTCCCAAGTAGCGTTGCTCTCATCATCTCCCCATTGTACTTTGACTAGTCTGACCTCTCGATTTCTCAGCTTCTTGATCTCTGACCTAAGAATGCATGTAGGAGCTCGTCGAATCGTTGCATCACGCTCTATCTCCACCTCTCTAAGCAAGCTCGGCTCTAACACCTCTGCGGTCTCGTGCAAGCACTTCCTCAAATGTGACACATGGAATACGTCATGTACACCACTAGGTCTCTCAGGAAACTCCACTCTATACGCCATCTGTCCAATCTTCTCCTTAATAGGAAACGACCCTACGAACCTTGGTGCTAATTTCCCAACGGATCCAAAGCGAACAATGTTCCGTAATGGAGATACTTTGATAAAAACCATGTCCCCAACATCAAACTCAAGGTCTGTCCTCCTCTTATCCGCATAAGGTTTCTGCCTATCTTGCGCCGTCTTCATCCTCCTTCGAATCAAGTCAATCTTCTCCGAAGTCTCTCTAATCATATCGGGCCCAAGTAAGATCTTATCCGTAGATTCCCACCAACATGTAGGTAAACGACAAGGTCGTCCATACAGAGCTTCGAAAGGTGCCATGCCAATGCTAGACTGAAAGCTATTATTATATGCGAACTCTACCAATGGAAGATGCTCCTCACATGTGCCCCCAAAGTCTAGGATACATAGCCTCAAAAGATCCTCTAGAATGCGATTCACGCTCTCGGTCTGGCCGTCCGTCTGAGGATGATATGCGGTGCTCAAACATAACTGAGTCCCTACCGCCTCTTGTAAGCTTCTCCAAAATTCGCTAGTGAAAATAGGATCGCGGTTGCTCACTATGCTAGAAGGAACACCGTGCAAACGAACTATCTCTCGGACGTACACAAGCTAACCATGGAGCAGTTCTCTTACTCTTTACAGGAATAAAATGGGCGCTTTTAGTAAGTCTATCTACTATAACCCAAATTCATGTATTACCCTTCCTTGATCTTGGTAATCCATCCACAAAGTCCATCGAGACACTCTCCCACTTCCATAGTGGAACCTCCAATGGGTGAAGCAACCCACCGGGTTTCTTTTGCTCCGCTTTTACTTGTTGGCACACCAAGCATCTAGCGACATACTCGGCCACGTCCCTCTTCATACCGGCCCAAAAGAAAACTCGCTTCATGTCTTCGTACATCTTGTCCACGCCGGGATGAAGGGTCATCTTCGAACGATGTGCTTCGTCAAGAATAGCCTTCCTCAAACCTTCGTCTCGAGGTACACAAAGTCTACTATCCCTACGTAACCAACCTTTATCATCTAGGGTATACCTACGGAGATGGCTTGATGACTCCCCTCCTTTGAGCTTTTCTACTAACTCAACCAACTGTGGGTCGTCTCGCTGTGCCTCGCCAGTTCGTCCCAAAAGCGTAGGTCTGACCTCCAAGGATGCTAAGCAAACCGGGTACAAAGTCAACGGAAGGTCTAAAGTCAAACATCGAAATGAATTCTGAGCTTCGCCGCTCAACAAATTATGGACTCAAGGACAGCCTTTTCCTACTTAAGGCGTCTTCCACCACGTTACCCTTGCCAGGGGTATATGTTATTTCGAAATCGTAGGACGCTAAAAACTCCATCCACCTTTGCTGCCTTAAGTTCAAGTCCTTCTGAGAGAACAAGTATTTTAACGATTTGTGATCAGTGAATAATTCGAATTTCTCGCCAAGAAGATAATGACACCAAGACTTAAGCGCGAAAACAATAGTGGCCAACTCTAGGTCATGTATAGGGTAATTTTTCTCATGCGCTCTCAACTGCCTTCCACCATAGGCTATTACCCTGCCCTCTTGCATTAAGACTGTGCCTAGTCCTGTCCCACAAGCATCAGTATAAATGGTAAACGGCTTACTCCCGTCTGGCAGCACTAAGACTGGGGCTGAGGTCAAAGCTCTCTTTAAACGTTGGAACGCATCATCACAATCTACGTCCCACGCGAAGACTAGGTTCTTCTTCATCAAGCGTGTTAATGGAGCTGATATCTTTGCGAAGTCTTTGATAAACTTCCAATAGTAGCCAGCCAACCCCAAGAAACTTCTTACTTCGGTAGCATTTTTAAGGGCCTTCCAATCTTGGATGGCCACCACCTTCGCGGGATCCACAGCTATCCCTTCCTTGGAAACCACGTGCCCTAAGAATCGTACTTCCTTCCTCCATAAGTGACACTTAGAAAATTTAGCTTTAAGGTTATGCGCTCGTAGGGTCTCTAACACTTCCCTAAGATGTAGGGCATGCTCTTCTTCATCCTTAGAAAAGATCAGGATGTCGTCTACAAAGACTACCACGAATTTGTTAAGGTACTCCCTAAACACCCTACTCATCAAATCAACAAAGTATGCGGGGGCGTTTGTCAAAACGAAGGGCATCATTAGCCATTCATAGAAACCGTCCGGAGTCCTAAAGCCATTCTTGTCAATGCTATCCTCAGCCACTCTCAACTGATGAAAACCAGTGGCTAAGTCCAACTGCGAAAACACTGAGGCGCCTACTAACTGATCGAAGAGATCGTCAATCCTCGGCAGTGGGTGTCTGTTTTTCTTAGTAAGTTTATTAAGTTCTATATAGTCCACACAAAGTCTAAGGGACCCATCCGCCTTCGTGGCAAATACTACTGGAGCACCCCACTCTGACATACTACGTCTTATGAACCCCTTCTCAAGCAACTCCTTCACTTGCTTATCGAGTTCCCTCCTTTCACGAGGAGCCATGTGGCGTACTGGCAAAGATACTGGTTTTGCATTATCCACAAGATATATTCGAAAATCTATCTCCCGCTTCGGAGGTAAGCCCTTCACCTCCTCAAACACATCCGAGTATTCTCGGACCACTCTAACAGATCGTAGATTTTCCACCGACGCGTCAAGCAACTCTAGATAATTTAGCATAATGGAATTTATGGGATTACAAAAGATTTCGAGAGCGTTACCAAGGCGAGTCATGAGCCTAACTACTCTCCTTTCACAATCAAGAACGACCCCATTTCTGGATAACCAATCCATTCCTAAAATTAGCCCATAGCCCGTGAAGCCCAAAACATAAGCATCACATCTAAACTCAACGCTAAGTATAGAAATTTTCAAATCCAAACACATCATGGACAAATAAGCTGAGCCCCCAATTGGATTCGAAACAACTAAGGGATCCTCTACTAAACTGGTGTTTAAGTGCAGTGATTCAACTAATGATGTAGAGATAAACGAATGCGATGCGCCCGAATCGAATAAAATACGGACATGATGATCAAACAGAAAAACTAAGCTTTCAACAAAAATGGTTCTACCTCTTTCTTGCAGCGGTGGGACCGCGAGAGCCTGAACTTGTCCCCTTGCCTTCCCTGGTGCCGTAAGAGCCTGCACCTGTCCTCCCAAGGTAGACCCTGCCCTCTGCCCCTTCTTTGGACAGTCCTTCACTAGATGTCCCGCTTCGCCACAGTGAAAACAGCCAGTCTTCTTCTTCTTTCAGCAATCCTTGCTGAGATGGCCTGGTGTCCCACAGTTAAAGCATTTCTTCTTTCCCTTGCCATTATTGTCTTTACCACCCTTCTTGTTTTGCTGTTGTGGTTTCTTCTGATCCCCTTTCCTCTCGGGAGCCTTATCAGCTTTAGTGCCTTTCTCCTCGTGCATGAGTGCCATGTCTACTAGCTTCTCAAAGGTGGCCCCCATAGGGATGTGGGTCATAGCCAACCCTTGCAACGGAAATTTAACATGTTTGTTACATCATAAAACCATAAATCAGAGTCAAGTACAATATCCATCTTGATAAAACAAAATACATAACCCCATTACATAAATAGCCATTAAAGAAGATAACAAGCTGGACTTTACTTCAACGGTCAAAGCTTTCCAAAGAGAGATGAAGCAATCCAATCAAACTCCACTAGAGCTGGGTCCAACCTGAGGACCTGGAGGGGGAAAAGGATGGAAATGGAGGGGGTCAGACATAAAGTCTGGTGAGTATGATAATTCTAACAATACTATTATCAAAGTAACTAGACTAAGGCATAAGCTGGAAAACAAGGAAATGTCTATGAACTATTGGGTATGGAAGAGCAGATAAAGATAACGTCCAAGATAACGTTAAAGGCACACCTAACTACTCACGAATAATTACTACACTGCACCGCACCAGTCACCCTAAAGGTTGATCCCACTTGCTTCACAAAGAAACTATATAAATAGCCTTGCGTACCCCTAGCTGACTACATAGGTGCCGTCTTCCCCTATCTCCACTAGGTGTACCCCACTACCCACTTTCGATCGGCTCCCTACTCGTAGATACCCGTGCTGGCCCCACAGTGGGGTGTATCACTCCCCCAAAGTGGCAACCCGATACAACTTGAGAATGCACGGCTTATACCTACACGATGCAACAACGTCTTACCTACCAGCCCGGGCCCACACACGCATATGAAACCCGTTGGACTTGTGTTGCCACCGCTACCCCGTTTTGGCCTCTTATAGTCAAACCCACTATGCGTGTCCCGTCCTCGACTTGGGTAGAGCCCACAAAGATACGTTTGGGTTACTGGTTGAATTGGGCCCCCACAAGCTACCCACCTAAGCTTGTCCACTAGTACATCCCACTTAACCCTCTTAGTCATGTTCATTTACATGTGTGTTTGGTTAAGTCTTACTAATCGTATTTCACATGCCACTAAGGGCACCCACTAGATTCCTCATGCCACCCAAGGCACCTACTTAACCCCCATGTCCCACCATACATGTTTATCTGGTTAAGTATTTCTTAATTCATTCAGGCCATAACCTCATAAAGACTTCTCACATTAGACTGGCATTTATGGCAGCTGGATTTGCCGGGTGGGTCCGGGCAGTCTTACACCATAAAAGAGTCTAACCTCGTGTCTTTACAACTGTTATGCTTTAGTTTGGGCCTAGGACCTCTCACATTGGGCTGACATTTGTGACCACTTGATTTGCCGGGCGGATCCAGGCAGTTTTACGTCAAAAACTAGTCCAACCTCGTGTCCTAAGCATTGATTATCACTTATAATCTTATACCCCAGTTTTAATAATTCCCTATTCAAATTATTAATTACTTCCAATTTTAATGATGTCCATAATTGACTCAATTATGGCCATCCATTCATGGCATGCAAAATCATATCAATTGCACCCCAACTTCTTATTATTGAATCCTTAATATTGCCCCTACCCCACGTTATACGTTCGCTTATTCAACGCAGAATATACGTTAGACTCGAATAGTCTAACTCATAGCACAAAGATAAATTATCACAACATATAGACAAATAAAATAAATCTAATCATATAGGGGTGAAACTTGCATAAACTACACATGTTAAGGATCTAAAGGTGTCAACTTGTTAAATGTCACAATTTACATGATATGATCATAACCCAAATTTATGTATAAAATTGCATATGGGGTTTTATGCAACATAATGATGGTGTGAACTAACATCTAATACATAGAATTCACATATGTCATAGCATAATTCTAGGTCTAAATAGATGTCATGGCATATGTTCATAATTTTTACTAATCAATCTAAACTTGCATACATGGTTTGTCATTAACATAGCCCAAATAATATCAACATTATGACTTGATTAACATGAACTAATTAGCATAGATAATAACATCATGACTTTATAACATGTATGATTTATCACAATTTAGCATAGAAAGTTACAACCTATACAATATCATCATAGCCTGATTTACAACATATAGGATATCATCATCACATAACATAGTATTTACAACATACATGATAGCATAAGGTTTACAACAACATATACGACAATCCACACCATTAACTTATAATCCATTCATGACTTAATCTAATTAGTTTAATAATAATCTTGTTAAGATCATCATACTCACAATTAGAGAAGAAAGAGAGTCTTGATTTGCTTTAGAGTTGAGTAGAATTAGGGTTTTGATTAGCTTTCTTCCTTCTTAGTTTGCGGCGGCTACACTGAGTTCCATGGTGGCGGTATGACGGTGGCTATTCTATTTTTCATGTGAATTAGAGTGAGAGACTACCTAGGTATTTATAGAGTTTAGGATTTATTTAGACCGTCAGATCAACTCAGAACTAAACTGAACCGTTTAATTTTCCAACTCATCCCTAAAGACACATCAGCCAAACCCTAGCCGCCTGGACAGGTCGACACCTAGGTCGACTGCCCAGTCGACCTGGGGGGTGTCGACTCCCCAGTCGACCTGAGGTGCTGGGCGGGAATTTTCCCGCCTAGCCTGTTTGACTTCGAATTTTGAATTTTAAATTTTCTGAAATCTGTTTTGAATTTTCTGAAATTTCCGATGGCTATAACTTCTTCATACGAAGTCCAATTCACGCAAACTCGGACTCTATTTCAACCAGAATTCCGAGATGAACACAATGGCGCAACTTGTTTCCCACAATTCTCACGTCTGAGATTAGTTATTCTTTAATTTGTGAATATTAATATTAATAGAATTACGGAGTGTTACAGCACCCAACTCGGGTCTCGATGGATAGAATTTGAAAAATTCGATCTGTCGGAATTCGGGTTGTCACATCTAGTATCAGAGCTTCGGTTTAGTGATCTTAGGGCGATAATGAGTGAACATATTTGTATTTTTTAAAAAATATAAATATTATATATAAAAACCTAGATCCATAGAGTAGCCCATTAGACATGGAAAGAGTTGGGATATCTAGTTTGTACACTAAAGGAATGAACATAGGAATTTTTAGACCCCTAAGAGGATTGGTTGGAAAGTGTACAATATGACTTGATGTTAGAGGAAGAAAATACCCCATAATATGGAAACTGAAATGTTAGTATTTCAGAGTAGTGGGTTTAGAAGTGTAACTTTAGAAACTAGAAAAGGTTGAAAAATGAAAAATGGATTAGGAATATATATAGTCGAGAGAATTGAATTCGCGAAAGGGCCTAGGAAAGCCTAGTGAGTTGAGGACCCGCTTTGAGTCTAACCCAATGATAAGCTTTTAAGAACTTGAATCTGTAAAAGAGGTTGTGGTATTTTTCCAAATTTAATCTTAAAAGTATTTTGATAAATGCATGATGGGTTTTAAAGTAAAGTGGGGTATATTTTGTAAAACAATTATTTATTGTTTTAAAAGAATTCTCTCATGAAAAGGTGCATATTATAGAGCATGTATAGCTTGCTAGTTTTCATATATGAAAGGATTGAAAAGAAGTTTTGAAATCTCTATTTTGTTAACAATAAATTTTGATTATTGTTTTAAAATGAAATTTTTGTTGGGTGAACAAAATAAGCGGTAGAGTGTAAGAATAGAGCGGATGCTTGCACCTTAGCAGCCAAAGTTAACATTGTAAATAGGAACAATGTAACCTCGATAGTTGTCCATGTCTACTCTAGTTTTGTGATTGGAAGAAAATGTTTTGCATTTTATTTTGTGACATGTTTTTTTTATGGTTTGGCAAAAGCAAGTTTTTGAGAAAAGAATAAAAGTTTTACCACTTTTAGTTTTTGGAAGAAGAATGTAATAAAAAGAAAGAAGGCCAAACCATGTTTTAAAAATGGAGTAGTTAAGGATTAAGGCTTGGAAAGAATGAGATAAAGTTAAAGCTATTAGAACCAACTGGGGATTGGTTGAGTTGAATAATTCTCTGAGTGTCAATCTGATGTCGATTTCGGTATTCGGGGTTGATACTAAGGGAGTTATTTTCTTGCCAATTTACAGTCAGGGTTTAGATTATATTGAACTAATGGAAAATTTCCCATAGAATGCATAAGCCGTATGAGTCTAGGATTGTTGCTTGAAAGAGAAGTATAGGCTAGTAATACACAGCATGGACTAGTAGTGACTATTAGGTAGTGAAGGGAAAGCATGTGTATAGATCCTGTTGTGTGGACTCGCGATTGTCGGAGGTAACAAAGTCCTAAGATTCTTGGCCCATAGTTGTAGCTATGTAGGATACTGTTGAGAACAGAAGAGCTTGTTTGAAATAATAAACTTAAGAAGAAGACTAGCCTAACTAACAAGAAAACAACAGAATCAATTAAGCAACAAAACGAGATGGGAAAAGAAAATGAAAATCTTAAGAAAAAGATGAACAAAGATGAAAATTTTCCAAGATAAGTTGAAAAACAAAAAGAAAAGTTTTCTTATGTGATTGTGCTTGGACAGGAAAATAGGAAATCTTTATAGAATAGTTGTGTAAATTCCAAGTACAATTAGAAAAAAAATGGAGGATGTGAATTTTTCCGTTTTCGTAACATAAAGAAATCGAATTTGGAAAAGTAGATTTTTCTAAATTCGAATTTAATGATGGTTGGTAGGATTGTGGATGCGATAATTGGATGAACTATGCTCTTACTCTGTAAGAGTATGGGAAAATTTGGATGAAAAACGTTTTGATTTTTCAAAAATATTGCATTCATATAGAACCGCAAGTATATTTAGGATGTGAGCGTCATGTTTTGAAAAAAATGTTTTTAAAGTTGGCATGCATATAGGTGGATCCAAATTAGTCATACATGATTTTCTATGATGTAATTCACTTTGCACATGTGCACAATGTTGCAACAATTGGATGAACACTAATTGGATGTTGCAAGGGATTATCTATTTTACTCTTATCGAATTTCGGGGACAAAATTATTTAAGGGTGGGAGAATGTAACACCCCGCATTTTTAATATAATTAAAAATGTGTGTGTGTATATATATATGCATAGATAGGTAAATATGATGATGTACAACGGAAATTAATTAATACATGAAAGAAAAAGGAAAGATTAATTCAATACCAGTGTGTGTAACGGAAAAGACAATAAAATAAGGATACTTAATTTAAATATCAGGAATTAAACAAAAGGACATCACTATTGCATTTGTCTTTGAATTATAAATGGAATAGAGTCCAATTTTTCGAAAATCGGATTCCGTTTGAAGGAGTTATGACCTTCCGAAGTTTCTACCTCAAACAAAAAAAAACATACGTACCCAGGTCGACCAAGAGGTCGACCTCCCGGGGGGAGGTCGACCAAGGTGTTGACCTACCCCTTGGAGAGGTCAACCTATCTCGACTTGGGACGAGAATTTCGGTCCAGAAGCGGGCCGAGTTCTTTTTTGAGCACCTGGATGCAATTTCTGGCCACATACGTTGATCTAAACCTATATAAACAACCCCTAGGCCTCATATTTTCTCCGCACAACTCTCTGATGCTTCTATGCTGCTCCTTTCTTCTTCTTCACCCCTAGATCTTAGATCTATCTTCTCTCCACTCTCTCTATAAATCTATTCCTAAATTAAAAATAATTAGATTTAGGAATTCAACTACGGTGAATAAAACAAAGGAGACATTCAGATCTAAAGTACTGCGCAAGAACAGAAAAGAGATTCAGACCTGTAATTCAAGCTACGCAACAAAAAGGGGGAAATCAATCAAAGATTAATCTAATCCATGAATTGAAGAAGAAAATCAAAGATCTACGAATTGGAGCGCAAAAACACTATGAGTAGGATTACAATACATTTCATGCATAATAGTATTATTATCGTTCGTCATTCCTCTGTTAAAATTCATGTTGCAATTTAAAATAATCTTTGTATTCTTAATCTATTCCTCTTCCCTATTCTTCCTTTTTATTTTTGAAACTTTGGCTACCTTCGAGCCAAGGTCGACAGCGTGTAAATCATAGTTAATTGGGAAGATCTTGAGATTTAATCAATGAATTAGGAAATGTGGGTAAAAAGATTATTTCAGGTATGGTTTTATAAGCAAAGTAGAAATGGGTTAAGTAGCACTTAACATATGAATAAACTTAACCAACATATTAGGAATGATAGTAACTTGTTAGGAACACATGTATGGGAAAATTGGAATAATAGGTATAGCCAATGGGATTATAAGCATAAACAAAAATTGGGGTTTTTGGGTAAAGCTTGAATTTGAGACTTGGAAATTGGATATGCCGTTAAGATCCTAGAAACATAATTAAAGATGGAATATGTTAGACAAACCATGTTTTCATGCAATTATGGAACTCGACACATGACATGAAATTGACACTATTGGCATAACTTGAACACGAACATGATTTGGAATTGATAATTGACATATGACATCTAGAATAAACACAAACATGCTTGTGAATTGATAATTGACATATGACATCTAGAATGGACATGAACTAAACATGAAACATGGCTAACTCGAGGTTAGAATGAGTTTGCGGTGTAATCTTGCCCGGAACCGCCCGGCACATCCAGTGACCGCAAACAATAGATTCTAATGTGAGAAGTTAGTCATAACGTGCTAGAAACCTGAGGTTAGATTGAGTTGTGGTGTAATCCAGCCTGGAACCAACCGGCACATCCAGTGACCGCAACAATAGGTCAAATGTGAGAGGTTGGGCATTAATAATTAGTTAATGCTAATGACACATGCTACTATGGTAAGGTTAAGTCAACATGAAATACAAGACAACACTTAACCAATTTGACATGATATATGGGTAGGTTAAGTCAACGTGAACCGCTAGATAACACTTAACCAATTTGACATGATATATAGGTAGGTTAAGTCAACACAAACTGATAGATAACACTTAACCAATTTGACATGATATATGGGTGGGTTAAGTCAACGTGGACCGCTAGATAGCACTTAACCAATTTGACTTGATATATGTGTGGGTTAAGTCAACGTGAATTACTTGATAACACTTAACCAATTTGACATGATACATGGGTAGCTTAAGTCAACATGAATTGATAGATAACACTTAACCAATTTGACATGACGCATGGGTCGAATTGAATACACGATTGGGGGTTAAGTCAACTTGGACACATGGGCAAACTTAACCAATATAACAATACCAAAGCAAGGAAAAATGGGGAATGATAAGATTAAATAATAGATAAACTTTTCCTAGGGATAAAAAATGAATATGATTTAAGATATAATACAAGACTCGAAGGGTGGGACGGCTTATACCATAAAATAATTTAATATAAGATGGAAATGTGGGAGAACACCCATACGCTATCATTTGATAAAGAGAGCTTAAGTCATGCTTGAATTCATAGGTAAACCTTAGTTAAAAGGAACTAACTAACAAACCTTAGTTAACGAGAACTAAGTAACAGAAATAAGTATCAAACCTTAGTTAAGAAAACGAACGATTAAGAGAAACTAAGTAGTAAACCTTAGTTAAAAGGACTAAGTGGTAAACCTTAGTTAAGAAAATGAATGATTCAGGAAACTAAGTAGTAAACCTTAGTTAAGAGAACTAAGTAGTAAACCTTAGTCAAGAAAACCAAGTAGAACACGAGGAGGAGCGAACGTTCATCTGATCATGAAGAAGGCTCCAACGGTCTAAGTTACGAAGCACGCGGCTTCGAGGGGACGTGAGGGTACTCTTGGTATCCCTCTGTGAGGTTGTAGATGATCCTCCTGGGCTCACAGAGGTTAAGATCTGTGTTAGAAGAACCAAGAGTATGCCTTGGTTGCAATATAAGTAACCTAAAGACTAGGATGCACCAGCGTGAGGCGGCGATATCTTTTTTAGCCCTGTGATAGCACGTCGTCGTCTACCTGCAATCTTGAGTCAATCGAGTACGTGAAGCGGAAAGGCGGAGAACTCCAACAGATCACATACTTGCTATCTAGTTATGGGTGAGGTTTGGCCAGTAGGTTTGTAGGGCATAGGGGGCCATCGTATAGTTCTCATTCTTGATTTTCTTGGGTGCCTTTCATTAGTTTAGGGAGGGGTCAAGTGGGACCATAGCCACACACAGATAAAAAGAGACCTTAGCATCTGCATCGGTAGATAACTTAAAGCCCCTGACCGAGTTCTGTGTTTCTTGATTAGCTTTGCCACGGGACTCGGGCTGCACATATAGAGGACATGTGCAACTAAACATCGATAACGATTCATGACACGTACGTGGGGAAAGTCTAGGAATTTATATTGCTTTGGGTTGTGTGTCCTAGACTAGTGGGCATCGTTCGATAGGTAGCATAATCCCTAGTTGGACCTAGGTCGCGTAAACCCTGAATCCGAGAGGCGTTCAATAGGTAGCATTAACCCCAGTGGCCCTTGGTAGCGTAAACCCTGGTTGAATCTAGGAAGCGCTCGATAGTAAACCTTAGATTAGATCTAGATGATAGACAGAATCTAGCAAGATCGAGAGTGGCAGTCCAAACGATTTCGAGAATGGTGGCACTACACTAAAGTAGTATAGATTTACATGATCAAGCCCGTACGACGTACGGCAAGGGACTGTATATATACATGGAAAGGATTAGACGAGTTGGGGTATCTACATATACGTTGTATTAGGTTAATCTACTAGTGGGACATGATAATAGCCTAGAGAGCTAATATCGCAAATAACCTAATAAGCAAGAAAATATAACTGAATGGTATATGTAGGATTATACAGAAGTTTATTCTAAGTCCAGTCACCAGAACTTATGTTCTGACCCCCTCCTTATTACATACTTCCAGATTAGGTTCATGACAGAGATCGTATAGCTTTGGATACTGGTTAGACAGTATGTTATATAAGGTAAAGCTATTTTTGAATATATTATATTTTAATCCCTTCCGTTGTGGGATGCTTTACGAGTTCTGGCATGTTTCTTATCTCTATCTTTTTCTGCAGGATACCAGAGCACCCAACTCGAGTCTCGATCGATAGAGTTTGAAAAATTCGGTCTGTCAGAATTCGGGCTGTCACATCTGGTAGCAGAGCTTCGATTTAGTCATCTTAGGGCAATAATAATTGAATGTACTTGTATTTTTTTTAAAATATAAATATATTATATATATATAAACCTAGATCCATATAGTAGCCCACTAGACATGGAAAGAGTTGGGATATCTAGTTTGTACACTAAAGGAATGAACATAGGAATTTTGAGACCCCTAAGAGGATTGGTTGGAAAGTGTACAATTTGACTTGAAGTTAGAGAAAGAAAATATCCCACAGGACGGAAACTGAAATGTCAGTATTTCAGAGTAGTGGGTTTAAAAGTGTAACCTTAGAAACTAGAAAAGGTTGAAAAATGAAAAATGGATTAGGAATATATATAGTCGAGAGAATTGAATTCGCGAAAGTGCCTAGGAAAGCCTAGTGAGTTGAAGACCCACTTTGAGTCTAACACAATGATAAGCTTTTAAGAACTTGAATCTGTAAAAGAGTTTGTGGTATTTTTCCAAGATTCAATCTTAAAAGTATTTTGATAAATGCTTGCTGGGTTTTAAAGTAAAGTGGGGTATATTGTGTAAAACAATGATTTCTTGTTTTAAAAGAATCCTCTCATGAAAAGGTGCATATTATAGAACATATATAGCTCGCTAGTTTTCATATATGAAAGGATTGAAAAGAAGTTTCGAAATCTCTATTCTGTTAACAATAAATTTTTGTTGGGTGAACAATATAAGCAGTAGAGTGTAAGAATAGAATAGGTGCTTGCACCTTAGCAGCAAAAGTTAACATTGTAAATAGGAAAAATGTAACCTCGATAGTTGTCCTTGTCTACTCTAGTTTCGTGAATTGAAGAAAATGTTTTGCATTTTATTTTGTGACATGTTTTTTTTATGGTTTGGCAAAAGCAAGTTTTTGATAAAAGAAAAAAGTTTTACCACTTTTAGTTTTTGGAAGAAGAATGTAATAAAAAGAAAGAAGGCCAAACCATGTTTTAAAAATGGAGTAGTTAAGGATTAAGGCCTGGAAAGAACGAGATAAAGTTAAAGCTATTAGAACCAACTGGGGATTGGTTGAGTTGAATAATTCTCTGAGTGTCAATCTGATGTTGATTTCGGTCTTCGGGGTTGATACTTAGGGAGTTATTTTCTTGCCAATTTACAGTTGTGGATCAGATAATATTGAACTAATGGAAAATTTCCCGTAGAATGCATAAGCCATATGAGTCTAGGATTGTTGCTTGAAAGAGAAGTATAGGCTAGTAATACACAGCATGGACTAGTAGTGACTATTAGGTAGTGAAGGGCAAGCAAGTGTATAGATCCCGTTGTGTGGACTCGCGATTGTCGGAGGTAACAAAGTCCTAAGATTCTTGGATCATAGTTGTAGCTGTGTAGGATACTCTTGAGAACAGAAGAGCTTGTTTGAAATAATAAACTTAAGAAGCAGACTAGCCTAACTAACAAGAAAACAACAGAATCAATCAAGCAACAAAACGAGATGGGAAAAGAAAATGAAAATCTTAAGAAAAAGATGAACAAAGATGAAAATTTTCCAAGGTAAGTTGAAAAACAAAAGAAAAGTTTTCTTGCTTGGACAGGAAAATAGGAAATCTTTATAGAATAGTTGTGTAAAATCCAAGTACAATTGGAAAAAAACGGAGGATGTGAATTTTTCCGTTTTCGTAACATAAAGAAATTGAATTTGGAAAAGTAGATTTTTCTAAATTTGAATTTAATGATGGTTGGTAGGATTTTGGATGTGACAATTGGATGAACTATGCTCTTACTCTGTAAGAGTATGGGAAAATTTGGATGAAAAACGTTTTGATTTTTCAAAAATATTGCATTCGTATAGAACTACAAGTATATTTAGGATGTGAGCATCATGTTTTGAAAACAAAAAAGTTTTTAAAGTGTTCATGGATATAGGTGGATCCAAATTAGGCATACATGATTTTCTATGATGTAATTCACTTTGTACATGTGCACAATGTTGCAACAATTGGATGAACACTAATTGGATGTTGCGAGGGATTATCTATTTTACTCTTATCGAATTTCGGGGACGAAATTCTTTAAGGGTGGGAGAGTGTAACACCCCGCATTTTTAATAAAATTGAAAATGTATATATATATATGCATAGATAGGTAAATATGGTGATGTACAATGGAAATTAATTAATACATGAAAGAAAAATGGAAAGATTAATTCAATACTAGTGTGTGTAACGGAAAAGACAGTAAAATAAGGATACTTAATTTAAATATCAGGAATTAAGTAAAATGGACATCACCATTGCGTTTGCCTTGGAATTCTAAATGGGATGGAGTCCAAGTTTTCGAAAATCGGATTCCGTATGAAGGAGTTATGACCTTCCGAAGTTTCAAGCTCAAACAGAAAAAAAAAACATACGTACCCAGGTCGACCAAGTGGTCGACCGCCCAAGGGGGAGGTCGACGAAGGTGTTGACCTACCCCTTGGAGAGGTCGACCTATCTCGACCTGGGACGAGAATTTCAGTCCAGAAGCGGGCCGAGTTCATTTTTGAGCACCTGGACGCGATTTCTAGGCACATACGTTGATCTAAACCTATATAAACAACCTTAGGCCTCATATTTTCTCCGCACAACTCTCTGATGCTTCTATGCTGCTCCTTTCTTCTTCTTCTCCCCTAGATCTTAGATCTATTTTCTCTCCACTCTCTCTCTATAAATCTATTCCTAAATTACAAATAATTATATTTAGTAATTCAACTACGGCGAATAAAACAAAGGAGACATTCAGATCTAAAGTACTGTGCAAGAACAAAAAAGAGATTCAGATCTGTAATTCAAGCTACGCAACAAAAAGGGGGAAATCAATCAAAGATTAATCTAATCCATACGAATTGGAGTGCAAAAACACTATGAGTGGGATTACAATACACTTCATGCATAATAGTATTATTATCATTCGTCATTCCTCTGTTAAAATTCATGTTGCAATTTAAAATAATCTTTGTATGCTTAATATATTCCTCTTCCCTATTCTTCCTTTTTATTTTTGAAACTTTGGCTACCTTCGAGCCAACGTCGACAGCGTGTAAATTATAGTTAATTGGGAAGATCTTGAGATTTAATCAATGAATTAGGAAATTTGGGTAAAAAGATTATTTCAGGAATGGTTGTATAAGCAAAGTAGAAATGGGTTAAGTAGCACTTAACATATGAATAAACTTAACCAATATATGAGGAATGATAGTAACCTGTTAGGAACACATGTATGGGAAAATTGGAATAATACATATAGCCTATTAATGGGATTATAAGCACAAACATAAATTGAGGTTTTTGGGTAAAGCTTGAATTTGAGACTTGGAAATTGGATATGCCATTAAGATCCTACAAACATAATTAAAAATGGAATATATTGGACAAACCATGTTTTCATGTAATTATGGAACTTGACACATGACATGAAATTGACACTATTGGCATAACTTGAACACGGACATGATTTGGAATTGATAATTGATATATGACATCTAGAATAAACACGAACATGCTTGTAAATTGATAATTGACATATGACATCTAGAATGGACATGAACTAAACATGAAACATGGCTAACTCGAGGTTAGAATGAGTTTGCGGTGTAATCCTGCCCGGAACCGCCCGGCACATCCAGTGACCGCAAAACAATAGGTTCTAATGTGAGAAGTTAGTCATAACGTGCTTGAAACCCGAGGTTAGATTGAGTTGTGGTGTAATCCTGCCCGGAACCAACCGGCACATCCAGTGACCGCAACAATAGGTCTAATGTGAGAGGTTGAACATTAACAATAGGGCTAAGTAGTAAACCTTAGTTAGGAAAACGAAAGATTCAGGAAACTAAGTAGTAAACCTTAGTTAAGAGAACTAAGTAGTAAACCTTAGTCAAGAAAACCAAGTAGAAGACGAGGAGGAGCGAACGTCCATATGATAATGAAGAAAGCTCCAACGGTCTGGGTTACGAAGCACGTGGCTTCGAAGGGACGTGAGGGTACTCTTGGTATCCCTCTGTGAGATTGCAGATGATCCTCCTGGGCTCACAGAAGTTAAGGTCTGCGTTAGAAGAACCAAGAGTATGCCTTGGTTGCAATATAAGCAACCTAAAGACCGAGATGGACCAGCGTGAGGCAGCGATATCTCATTTATCCCTGTGATAGCACGTCGTCGTCTACCTACCATCTTGAGTAAATCGAGTACGTGAAGCGGAAAGGCGGAGAACTCCAACAGACCATATACTTGCTATCTAGTTATGGGTGAGGTTTGGTCAGTAGGTTTGTGGGGGCATAGGGGGCCTGCGTATAGTTCTCGTTCTTGATTTTCTTGGGTGCCTTTCATTAGTTAAGGGAGGGGTCAAGTGGGACCATAGCCACACACAGATAAAAACAGACCTTAGCATCTGCATCGGCAGATAACTTAAAGCTCCCGACCGAGTTCCGTGTTTCTTGATTAGCCCTGCCACGGGACTCGGGCCACACATATAGAGGACATGTGCAACTAGACATCGATAACGATTCACGACACATACGTGGGGAAAGTCTAGGAACATATATGGCTCTGGGTAGTGTGTCATAGACTAGGGGGCATCGTTTGATAGGTAGCATAATCCCTAGTTGGATCTAGGTCGCGTAAACCCTGAATCTGAGAAGCGTTCAATAGGTAGCATAAACCCCAGTGGCCCTGGGTAGCGTAAACCCTGGTTGAAACTAGGAAGAGCTCGATAGTAAACCTTAGATTAGATCTAGATTATACATGGAATCTAGCAAGATCGAGAGTGGCAGTCCAAACGATTTCGAGAATGGTGGCATTACACTAAAGTAGTATAGATTTACATGATGAAGCCCGTACGATATACGGCAAGGGACTGTATATATATACATGGAAAGGATTAGACGAGTTAGGGGTATCTACATAGTCGTTGTATTAGGTTAACCTTCTAGTGGAACATGAGTATAGCCTAGAGAGCTAATATCGCGAATAACCTAATAAGCAAGAAAATATAACTGAAATGGTTTATGTAGGATTATACAGAAGTTTATTCTAAGTCCAGCCACCAGAACTTATGTAATGACCCAAGGATTTTCGACCCGAAAATCGACATAAAATCACCATGTCGACTATTCAAGCATTGAAAACACTGGATAGTTGTTAGAAAGAAGTTAGAGGATGAGAAGAGAAAGAAAGAAATATTAGAATAGAAGAAGGAAGAACAACATCACATCAGAATCTCACAGCGGAACGAATAAAATATAATATCAAATTTCTTTATACAAAAGAATTGTATATACATACCAATCATCAGAGTACAACATATATCAGACACAGCGGAGTAATAACTTTATATAACTAGCAGTGAAGCCGTCAGCTTCCAGCTCCTGAACTCCAAGCGAAACCTAACCTGGAACATACTCGGTCTGACCCGAGCACATTTGAAGCAAAGCAAAATACACCGGGTCAGCCTAGAATACTACCAGTGAAAAATCCACATAACACACACTTGTTTAACTTTGGAAAAATCCTTTATGAAATCAAAGGATAATACTAAGACTAGCCCACACATAAACACGGATGGCTTTTACCTTACTGTAACCCAAAATGTTTTTGAAATCATAACTTGCTTTGATATTATCATAATGTCTAAATACAAATAATTAACAATCTAGTGGAACGCTTGCATCTCATGCTCCACATATATATTATAAAATTGAAAACCGCAGGCGCTTATTGGAGATAAGATTCCAACTTGACAAGGTATGGGACCACCTTCCGAACATGTATTTCTAGAGGCGAATACACTGGGTTCAACAAGAATGTCTTGAAACCCGACCCTCACATGACAGACCACTCATTTCGCTTGAGTGTATCGAATGTATATCACCGACGATTGGGACCAGCAACTGTCTCCTGATAAGGGACAGCATCGAATATAGATTAAAGAAGCAAATGGAATTTCTCTAGATAGGTGGTTACACAACCTAATGGGAGGGACCCACATAGCCATGTTGCCTGCCCGATTTTTGTCATTTCCCGGTTGATGAGGTTTGAGGCTAGAATTTATCTTCGAACATCTGGTCATCATTCACTTTGAATGCCACGTCGTTAGATCCATCAAATCACTAATTGACATCCACAAATACACTATGGGTATTAAGGAGGTGCCCATCTTTGCCACCAACTCGGTATATTTTTAAAAATCAACGTACGTGGTTCTAAGGAAATACTCTGTTTGACATTCGTCCATACAAGTCATCCAGGAACAGGATGAACCAAAGGTACCCTCCAACTGCATCCTTATAGGAATCATCCCAAGGATCGGTAACGGGTAGTCCTTGCAATCCGTAGATTTCAACCACGACATAATCACAAACCAAATAACTCTGGTTGCAAGCCAGAGAAATTCGACCAGTAGACCTTCCGCTTATGAAGGTCCACGGTCTTCAATTTCCCCATCTTGATCAGCACCTTCGCGTATCTGCTGGTCGGAATGGTTTTCAAATATAAATTTGATCCCAGTCTTTCCGTACCAACAATTGTATTGGTCAAGTTTGATAGTCGGTGATTTAACTATCAAATAACAATGTGTATGTTTCCACTGATTCAGTATTTGGTGTTACTTGGCCTAATAAAAATATATATAACGAAATAGTTAATCAACCTTTAAATCTTCCAATATATTAAAAACATTATATTTATTCTTATTTATAACAAAAAAACTATTTTAAATACTTTACAGCATATATATATATACACACACATACACACCCAGCTTCCCATTTTCTTTGGAAATATCGATGTATTTCTTTAAACCTTTTTCCCTTTTTCTGTATTCGAGCATCTCACGATATACATATATGTATAATACTTAATGGTATAAACCAAATTACCAATTCTAATATGATGCATCAAATGTTAAACCATATACTTTTAAAATCAAATATTTTTATTTATTTTGAAACTAGTATTGCAATATCATTTACATACCAAATCTCTCACTAGAGTTCAATATTCCTCGTACAGGACAAAACCAATTCCAACACCTTCACTTATTCCAAACTAATGCCATTCCTCGATAATAGTGAAGCCGTTCAAGTTGGGGTATTTTAGTTACCTCTCAGACCTTGATCGACAACGTTCTTATCTCAGAATAATAATAGTTCGTCACTTAAACACTGACATTAAAATCTCCTTTCCCCTTTGATTTCAAATTTGGTTTTAAAACTGTTTCTCGTATTTGCAATTCTCGCTCAAAGCTTCCTTTACTTAAGTCCTTTAATTAAGTAAATATTCACTAAACCATAACTTTTAACTTCAAACATTATTTCACTTATAACATTTGATTTATAATATAAATCCCTCGTCAAATAGTTTGAATCCATTTATTCGAGTATTCTTAAAACAAAAACTTTTACCTTGGATTTTACAACCAATGCTTACATTTACTTTAAATATAAACCTTTTCTAACTAGGATTTCATTTCCAAAAATCCATTTGCAAATATTTAACACAACCGAATTATATGCACTTTCCTTTACCCTTGAAATCCTTATTTCAATTTCCATGGTTTTCCCAATTCAATGCTTTTATCCTTAAGTTATCGGTTTGGTTTAAAAACCTTTTTAAAACCTTGTTTGGATCTCTTCCAAATCAACTATACAAATCTATTCACCATTTTTATGTTTTTGGTCCATTCTTAATCTGTTCACCCTTTTCCTTTAAAGTTTCAATTCATTTGAACACGCTTTACTTAATTTAGAGGTTACGTAAAACTTCCTTTAAATTATTACATTCACCGACAAATCCCATTTACCAATCTTGTTTGAAACCTGGGTTATAAACGCCATTATAACACCCTTAATTGATTTTGGTCAAACCTATCGATACTCAATCACTTTCTAATGGAAATCCCAATTAAAGGACATTTATTTAATTATTATTAATCAAGAAAAATAATTAACTTTATATTAACTATGTTAGGAATGATTAACTTTGATATTACTCAAAGATAGGATTATTATTATTATTATTGAAAAAACAAAAATGTGTGATCTTCTGATGAGAAAAGAGCTCACATATATATAATAAAATCAAAAATACAAAGTCCGAGTATATAACAAAAATACAAGGTAAAGTCTATCACGACTCTAGGGAAGTAAAGGATCGTAGATAAATGAGCTCTGGATAAACCACCGCCCATCTACTCCAATATTGGATTCTGGCAAGGCCACCACCCGATATTGAAGTATATCTACTCCAATACAATGTCCCATACTCTCTATGTAGTAGCAAAGATAATGGAGTACAACATCCAAATAACTTTCTAACAATAAACCCAAAAAACAACAAATGAAATGTAAATCTTCAATCCAAACATCTATCTTCAAAGCTCCACAAATAATATCCATCAACCTACCTGAAATAACACTAAAAAACAAAAACATAAGTACCCTTCACATATATGTATGGATGTGATTGATTCTATATATATATATATATATATATATGCATATATATACATATATTAACATGTATATATATATATAAATATATCCATACATACATGTGATAAAAGAGAAAAATAAACATATGCGACCACTTAATCTGAAATAACAGAGGTTAATCACAGATACGATACCGATTACCCCTAAAGTATCTATTAATTCTCATAAATAAACTCAAATTAAGTCTTACCTTATATGAAAAATAACCTAATCGATAAGCCTTATAACGCAACGTAGACATCCAATCTAGACAGTAATTAACTATATTAATAATTAAATTCTCAGCTGATAATGTAATAGAGTGAAAAAATCTCTGGTTTCTTTCCAACCAAATGAACCAACTTGTGATAATAACTAAAGAATCCAACACTTCTCTCTGAATGGTGTTAAAACCAAATCTATAATGATACCAATATTCAACACAACTACTAAAAAAGTTTAACCTAATGATAGTAAAAAATCCTTAAAACCATAGTTATAATATAATTTGTAATAGCGCATGAGAAAAATAAATGATCAACATCTTCATCCAAAAGACTACAAAAACAACACTTAACATTAAATAATATATTCTTTTTCTTTAAGAGCTCAACCATATTAAGTTTTTTGTGTATAGTTAACCACATATGAAACTTCGCTTTAGGAGGGGATTTTGAACTCCAAATAAACTTAAAAGGGAGAGGAGAAATACCAGAAAAATTAATAAGATTATACATAGAATTTACTGAGTATACTAAACTCTTATCCAAAACCCAACTAAAGGAATCACCATACTCATCCAAGTGATACAAAGCCAACTTAGCTTTTAGTAAGGCTAATTTCCTAATCAAATCACCTTCCAAATTATTAACAAAGGAAAACTCCCACGGGGGATCTAAATCCCTTCTATAGACCTCAGAAATTAATGCATTCTCAAAACCACAAATATTAAATAGTTCACTAAATTCAATTTTCAATGGCACACTAGAAATCCAAGCATCATGCCAAAAAAAGTGGAATTACCACAATGTACTATCACCTTACAACCAAAATTAAAGAAATCAAAACAATACAATACAGACTTCCAAAAGTAAGATAATCTACTTAACCAACTAAATCCCAACCAAACGATGAACTCACCCCCTGAGTAATAATATTTGGAGACAATATTTTTCCATGAAGCCGATACGTCAGGACACCTAAATTTCCATAACCATTTTCCCAATAGAGCATAATTAAAATTATAAAGATTAATGATGCCTAACCCCCCATCTCTCTTTGGCTTACAACATACCTCCCAATTAACTAAGTAATTATATCCCTTACTAATAGAAACACCGCTCCAAAGAAAGTTCCTTCTGATTCTATCAATTTTCCCGATAACCCATTGAGGGAATCGATGAACAACCATCCAATAAGTGGGAATGGCCGACAAAACTGAATTAACTAAAACTAGTCTACCTGCTCTTGAAAGAAATCTTTTATTCCAATTCGACAATATTATTGATCTTATCAAAGATGACTACCCAATCATCCTTCTTAAGTTTCGAAGGTCTAATCTTGAAACCTAAATAATCAAAAGGGAATCTCGTGATGGAACAGTTCAAAGTGCTAGCAACTAACGACTCAACATTATCCCTATCATTAAGAACCATTACAGCACTCTTGTCAAAATTAATTCGAAGACCAGACAACATCTCAAAACAGTACATAATGAACTTTAGGGCAATGATATGTTTTGGTAGATGAGAGAAAAATAGTAATGTATCATCTGCAAATTGAAGAATAGATAATTCATTATTAAATTCCTCATTCCCAACACTACCTAAGACACCTAATCTCCCAGCTCTCTTAATGATTCTTGAAAAAACATCTACCGCTAAATTAAACAAAAAAGGCGAAAGAGGATCACCTTGTCTAAGACCTCTCTTAGACTGAATTCTCTTACCAACTACTCCGTTTACCACAATACTAGAACAACCAGACCTAAGAAAAAGCATAATCCAGTTGGTCCATTTAATACTAAAGACCCTGGCAAGACATAACTCACAGATAAAATCCCAATCAACGGAGTCAAATGCCTTCTCAAAATCTAACTTTAAAATAGCACAAGTAAAATCGTTTTTGCAACAAACATTTATGTACTCCTGTACAACGGCTACCCCATCAACTATATTCCTACCCTTGATAAAGGTTGTTTGTGAAACATCTATAAGATCATTCATCTTTGTACTAAGTCTGTTAGCAAGTACTTTCAATATGATCTTAACCGAAACATTAATTAATGAGATTAGCCTAAAATCCTTAAGAGAATTAGCACCCACTTTCTTATGGATAAGAATGACATTAGAAAAATTAAAACTACCTAGCCGCAAATCACCACTATAAAAGTCATTAAAAAGATTAACAATATCCAACTTTCAAACCTCCCAAAATTGTTTATAAAATATAACTGAGAAACCATCTGGCCCAGGAGCTTTGTCACTAGGCATATCACAGATAGCCTTCCAAATCTCCCTCTCAGTAAAAGGATTATCTAAATCCGCTAACTCAACCTTAGTTGTCAACGGATAAATGTCATTCCATCTAACATTAATTCTTCTATCAGTTCTAGTTCCTAAAATCTGCTTATAATACCTAGTAAAGGCCTCATTTAAGTCCCTCTGGGCAGTTACCTCTACATCATTTATAAAAATAGAATGAATCAAATTTTCCCGTCTCCTCATATTAGCCATGCTATGAAAAAAATTCGTATTATTATCCCCTTCCTTAATCCATTGAACTCTGGATCTTTGCCTCCACATGATCTCTTCTTTTTCTAAAATCAACTTGAGATCGTTTCTAAGACAGCAAAGTCTATCTTTCTCATCCAGACTTAGAATCCTAGTTTCACTAACTTTATCTATATCTAACATCTCGCACAAAATCTTATCTTTCTTAATTCTAACACTACCAAAAATGTATTTATTCCACCGTTTAAGAAAAAATCTCAACTTTCCAAGCTTAGCAACAAAAATCTTCGCAGAATTGCCCTTATACAAATTATTAAAATAAAATAAAGAATTCCATTTGACCAAAACTAAATTACTAAAACTGGAACCTAATAACCACATTTTTTCAAACTTAAAACTATACTAATATGTACATTCGAATCACACGAAAGAATGATTGGACAATGATCAGATAATAAAAAAGGCATACCCTTTACTCTACAAATGGGAAATCTATCCTCAACCTCAGTGCTGATAAAAAATCTATCTAAAAGTGAGAAAGAAGGCTCATCTCTAAAATTAGACCAGGTGAACATTCTATTATTAATAGAAATTTCTATTAAATTTTTATCTATTATAAAATCATTAAATTCCTCCATATCAGAGAAATCACCTTCTCTAGGTGATCTCTCCCCTAAAAATCTAGTGACATTGAAATCCCCCCCAACTATCCATAGATTGGGGATGAGATTTCTAAAGTCAGCACATTCGGTCCACAAGAGTCTTCTCTCTATTTTTGTATAAGGTCCATAAACATTTGATATTCCCAATAACGAATTATCTACTAATGAGACTAAAATAACATGCAGGGAATGCAACATAGGAACCTCCTGAACAAGTCTAAATTGATTGTCTTTCCAACCAATCATCAGTCCACCGGCACTACCTAAGGCTGGAAGACATGACCAATTCCGGAAAAGGGACCCACCTAACCCATTATAAAAACTAGGATCAGGATTTTCTACTTTAGTTTCTTAAAGTAAGACAATATCAATGTGAAAATCTTTAAAGAACGATCTGACCTTTATACGTTTTTTAGGTTCGTTTAACCCTCTAATGTTCCAACTAACAATCCTCGTCTACTCAACGAGGATACTCTCTCTAATTCTCTACCCCTAATATAATCAGCATCCAACTCTATATCAGTAAAAACAAAGGTTGTGTCCCTAGCAAGCTGAAATAACTGACTAGACGAAAGACTGCCTAATGCAAAAGGAGAGTAATCACTACCATAAGCAGGGACCATACCTGAGCCCAAACTCGCATTGCAACTACTAGCTAACGAGCTCGGGAACCTACCATGAGATGAAGCGGATCTATGTCTTAATCTCGCACCGCGTCTAACCAAACCAATACTATGCACTGCTCGCCTCCGGTTTCTCCTCCTTGAAAACAAAGTACCATCACCAATTGTTGCTGACCCATCATCAACATGCGCCCCTTCTACCGATAACAACTGATCTTCCGAACGAGGCAAGACACTTGACATTTGTGACTCGCCAAAATGCATACTCCAAACAACAGAAAAAAAACCCTTCTCTAAAACATTGAGCCGAATCAAACAAACCGGCTTAACTAAATTTACCATCAGTCTATTCAATTCACAGCAGACCAATAGTATTGACCAACCCAATTCCATGTCAGGCGCATTACTGTTATTATAAACAGTCCAACCGCATTGGTCCAATCTATCAATCGTATTTCTCATGGTATCAGCAGTCACCCCTGAACCATTACTAATCAACGATGAACTACCACGATCACAAACCTGGCAATCAAACACATCCAAACCCTCTCCACCTATCACTATACATTAGTCTGAGCTGTCCTTTATCGAGACGGAAATCCCTGTCCGCTTCTTCTGTCTCCTGACTGATTTAACCTTAACTACTCTAAAGCCCTTTCTACCCCTCGAAGAAGAATTCTGTGGCTCAATGAGTTGAACCACGACACTCCCCTCATCTTCCACACACTCATTAAGTACATCAAAACTGTTAGCCAAAACCACATCCTCAGCCACAACCCATTCACTCTCCTCCACCAAAACATGATTTTGCACATTATTAACCTCATCATATTTTTTCATATCCACCATATCATCCCCCGACAACACCTCCTTAACCTTTCTTGTACTCTCGTACTTGCCAACATCATGACTAACTTCCCTACTATAGCCACGACATAGATTGACTGCAGGGTCATCAAACATAGGATCATATTTCGAATAATACATACCTCTCCCATCAACATCCACCAAATTTTTCACAACCAGCTCATTAACATGATCAGACCGAACCCTTAAATCTCGCAACCCACTCATCCTCGATGAGTCTAAATCCATATTCAGCGATGATCCTACTGACCTCAGTGGAGCATATACCCCACAATTACTCAATGAATGGAAATCATTAACACAACATTCACAATTGACAGCTATGTTGATTACATCAAAGTGATCCAGTATTCCTTCAAGCAATAGTATGGCTCTTTCCTTGTTTCTAGCAACCGAGTCAGAATATATTTTCCTCATCTTCAAAAGATTGAGACTGAAATAGAACGCATGTTCCTTTCGATTCAATGGTAACGGTAAAGGACGGGTAACGATATCTATAGAGAAGCTCTTGCGCCACAATAAACCATCAATTAGCCCTTCTAGATGCCATCCCAACAACAACAATGAGTAAGCCCCTTCATTATCTAGATTCGAAAAATCTGATTCATAAAGATCAATAAGGGCCGACAGCTTCTGACATAACCTCAAACAGTTATGATGCATAAGGTCAAATACTGTTTTGCCTCTAAATATATCCGGGCAGTTAGTTAATCGATGGCCGATTCCACCACATTTAAAGCAACGCATTCCATTCCTACATACCTTCGCTAAATTATCAGTACCCCCACATTTGAAACACGGATGAACACTAAATGTTTTCTTCCGATAGAAACTATTTGTCGAAGAAGTTTTCCATGATATATGTTGTGCAGAAGACTTAGCAATATCAGCAAATGATTTCCGAGGAGTGATTGGTACAAACTGAGAATCATATCGAGAATTTGTATCAAAAAAATTCTGTCTAAAATTTAGATTTATCCTACCAGATCTTAGATTAGTCTTCTCAACTAACCAATCCGGGGCAGTAACTTTGATAATTCATGAGATTCCATGGAATATATGTTTGGATTTGCCTCCAAAAATAAGAACATCTCCTGATTCTAGTAGGACTTTCTTTATCAAACCATTGTTCTCCTTATCTCTATACACAAATTCGGCCGAGTCACCGATTGAAAATGATACAACAGGAATACCATCTTCAAGGCTTTCTTTGCTTTCGTCTCTATCTTGGTGAAGACCCAATTTACCTTCATTATTGTAGAAATTGACAATGTGTATATTGAGATTTATTTTAGGAAGGTCTTCAACTCTCCCTCCATTCTCCTTTATCACCTTATGAGCAGCAACAAAGGATTCTTCAACCAGTAATCTAAAATCGTTCGGGATTCCGAGAGGAATCTCACCATCACATGGTTGGCTATCTTCATAAATATTTGTCATTGGATTCCATTTTTTTCCTAGGCACATCATATAAAGATTTAGTCTTGCACCATTATCATAACCAGGTTTGTGAAAACCTCCTTCACGAGATCCCAATTCTTGACATTTTTTAACTACGTTAATCTGATCTTGCTTTCTCATAAACTTATTTAAAAGAATCAAACCAAAATTAAGAATTAGATGGTGAGAATCACCAACCCTTTCCTCATTTTGATCAAATCTTTCAGTTTGCATACAGATATTGAACGCTTCTTTCCCCCAATTATCATTTGAATTACTACCTAAATCCTTGCCTGCTAAATTTCCTTTAACATATTCTCCATAATTGGATCTTCTATGACCATATTTTCCACAATTGAAGCACTTAATTTGATTCCTACAACTTCCCACCAAGTGATTCTTATCTCCACAACGATAACAATGACTAAGTCTTTTCGGCGATCGTGAAGAAAACAGACCTGAATAGAAAGATGGAATCACCTTTATCACCTCCTCATATGATCTGGTATCGCGAATAGAAGATTGAAAAGACTGCAGATTAGTACGAGAAGAAGAAGAAAAAACTTCGGCCGCCATTATGGATTCTTGTCGTTATTCTAATGGATTATTATTATTTTTAAAAACTTATTAGATAGTAAACAATGTTATTAACACTCACCAATTCAATAATTTATTTAATTCATAGTAAATCGAAGATTAACTAATATTCAACACTGTTCGTTAAATTTAACGAATATTCAGAAAATTTAAATCAAATTAACTCTATTATCAATTTAAATTCAACACGGTTGATTTGGTCAACTGTACATCCCAGATAATTACTCACTGACTTCATTTGTCATTTCCCTCATTTAAATTAATTAAGTAACTTAATTAATTTAAAATCACCATTTAATTGTTTTAAAAATAATATTTCTATTTTAACCATTCGTAGTTAAATTTATTTGATTTCTGCTTTTATAACTTGTATAAATCATAAGATGAACCCCTTAATTAATTTCCCTTAAAAACTAAATTAAAATATTTATCCATAAATTTCTAATTTAATTATTCATATAAAATGACTGAAAACTTCAATTTAGTAATAAAATAATTTATAACTTTAAAACACGTCAATCCATCTTATAGTAGACCAATGTGTAAAACAATATATTTTAGGCCATTCACTGCCAACTACCCAATCATCACTATCGATTAAATTTAATCACTACACTGATGAATATATATTCAACCATCAACATTCAAATAGATTTTGGTGTCAGTCAGTGTGAACAGTTCATATGTGAATAATATGCAGCATAAATAAAAATACAGTTTATTTGAGGAATTCGGTTGGATCCCTCCAACCTGTCCTTCCCTGCACCACTGCTCGTTATAACATTTCATAATAATATATGAAATAAATTCCGATAATCTACTTAATTTAAAACAATGAAATATAAATAACAGCGACCAATCAAATAGAAAACAATCAATAACAACCAATCAACCAATTTATATTTTTAAATGGTAAATTATATTTTAATATGAATTTACCACATCACAGGATTCCAGAAGGTGTGAGAATTAACTCACCAGATTATACGGTTGATGGTTGACGCGTTTTTTCCTTTTAATTTCGAACGAGCATTCAAAATTAGCTGAAATTTCAACATCATCAGATCAGTGCCTTGTCAGAGCAATCGTCTAGGTCTCATCCCTGCGATCCCAATGGATCCAGTTTCGTCAGATTTCGTTATCGTACGTAAAAGTTATGGTCAATACAAGTTTATATAAAGTATACGATTATTAATTAGGCTAATTATTAATTAATTAAATATTAACTTACCTTAATAACCGTTATAACTAGGCCACGTCAGCTCCTGTTTGGTCTTCACGCGTTTTCTCCTATGCCAAATTCTGGAACCCGATTGCATCCCTTCCCCAATTCGATTTTAAAAGTTCAACCTCCCCAAATGATCGTCGGCGTTAACACAGTGCACCTGACCTCCTCCTGACACATCCCCCGCAATCGCCACTCCACCGTGGCCACTCACCAGAACCAGCGAGCCTCGACGACCTCCAGTTCACCTGAAAAACCCATCTCCCCCAATTCCGATCATTGCTCAAATTCTCCAACGTCCGACCACTAGGGTTAGCTACACCACCACCGTTGTGACACCAGTCCACCACCACTTCATCGACCTTCACCAATTCTCCTAGAAACGACCGTGGCCCCACTAAATTGAACTAATTTAGTTCGAACTACACCCAAATTTGTTAGCTCCGTTCTTCTCCCAATCACCACCACCACGGCCAACTTCAGGTCATCGACCCAAAGCAGAAAATGACCGCCTACTTCTCCTCTACAAGGTTACCTTTGGACCCCATATCAATCGTCAACCCAATTCACCATAAAACCCCTAAAAACGAAACTGAATATTCATGGTTCATCCTCGATTCCGGCCACCACAACCCTCTGTTCCACCCCAACTTTTTACAGTAGCTAGACAACACCCGATCTACCACTTTCCCTTTGGAACCCCCCTCGAATTCATCACGGATTCAAAGAAATAAATTAAAATAGAAACAGGGGATTTTCTGCAAAAATGTTCAATGGAAAAAACGTTTGGAGGTGTTGATCAGAAATATGGCGGAGGGGGAAGTGTATTTATAAAGAAAAATAATATTTATTTAAGTCGATGTGACGAACGTTATTTTT
Organism: Allium sativum; assembly: GCA_030737875.1. NCBI lineage: Eukaryota > Viridiplantae > Streptophyta > Magnoliopsida > Asparagales > Amaryllidaceae > Allium > Allium sativum. The sequence continues at coordinate 20,689,504 of JASFAX010000025.1, forward strand.
CTTCATGTCTATCGCTATTTTTAACGCTGTTTATTCGCTCCTGCGCTCACATACAAACCCCGTTCGAGACACGAATGGACGTCATAGTATAATTTCATGATACAGTCCTAATGAAAATTGTTTCGTCGAATTCCGAGTCTGTTTACTCAAATGGCCCTCGTTCTCGTTCAAATGGTCGTTTTTATTTGTATTTTATTTTTCCACGCTCATAAATTAACCCCGATTGACACGCCACTTGAAATCTTGCAATAATTTACTGTTGCGGTCCCAATAAATTTTGTTTCGTCGAAAATGAGGTCGTTTGAATAAAGGCCCTTTTATAACTGCCCAATTCAAATAAAATAAACCAATTTTAAAATACCTCAATATAATATTATTAAAATATTGAAATTGGCCATACACGAACAGAATTTCATAAACTACTCAAATAAAATAGCTCGGGTTGAGCTTGAAGCCAAATCGATATTATAAAAATTTAAAAACCCTTTATTTTATATAAATAACGATATTATATAAAAAGGAAATTCCACAGCGACTTTTTCAAAATTTGATTTGGACATAAAATAAAATCTACAATACGAAAACTCGATTTTTCTCTACTATGATAAAGATATTATCCAACAGATTCCGACGCTTCTTGTTTCGAGAAAATCCGACTTATTTTGGGCCCTGTACAACCGTTTAAAGTTCAAAATGCCAAATTACGAACTGCCGCGCCACTACAGCTCGTTTTAAAATTAAATTATAATTATATTGCTCAAACGTCGTTTTATAAACAAAATCGTTATTATAATTAAATATAAACTCAATTAAAACCATTTTAAATCGCCGTTCATCTTATATTTCAAATTCAACATTTTCTCAAATATCCAGAAAATAAAATATTATTATATTATTAATATAATTTAAATATTCATAACAAATGGTTAAAATCAATTATATATATTCAAATCAATATTTTAAATAAATAAAATATTACAATAAAATGGCCAAAAATACAGGACATTACATTCCTTTCCCCTTAAAATAATTTCGTCCTCGAAATTGCTAAGGTAGAAAGAACGTCACAACCCATTCTCTTTACAAAGATAATAAATTTAAAACTCGATTTTATTTCCAACTAATATAATTGGTCGTAAAACCAAATTATTTCAAATAACTAAATTTTTCAAAAATCTTCAAAAAAATTCTAATACTTAAATTTTGGAAAATTTTTGGCAAAGTCTCCCCTGTATGGAGGACATCTGCAATATCGCAGGTTCAAGGAATAAATATACCTCGACTCTCATGGTCGGAAAATTAGAAAACCAAACTCAAATTCCAAACAAAAACCAAAATTTCATATTTGTGTAGGCGTATCTTTTTGCGAGCGTTATTACGCGTCATGCGATAATTATACTTGAGATGTCTTGATTATTATGTAGCTCTATTCAAACTGGATTCAGATAACTCCAGAATTTTCTCTTGGATGAATTTTAAAGATGAATAATCACATCAGCACCTGTTCTCAACTTCAATAAACTCATTAGTCATCAAAACAATGTTAATCAGGTTCAAAGCATCCATATCGTTCACATTAACCAATTATACACCCAATTCAATCCACACGAGATTATAAATTTTTATAATCACTTCATTTATTTCTATAATTATCCATTCGGATTTATTTATCTAGATTGATTTATTCGAATTATTTATTTCGTATTGGTTTTAAACTAATCGATTTATGTTCAAGGAATCGAGCACACCATCCAAACATATCATACAACATTAATAAATCAATCGATTTGCCCATATTATAATAATTTGTGAAAATCATTACTTTTTATTATTTTCATAAAATAATTTGGGAAAAATAATTTCAAAAACAAATTTTAATATCAAATTACAAATACGTGCTCTCATATGTATACTCAAACTCAATCTAGGGTATTACTGACCCTATCTCTATCGAGTTACGCTTCAGAGCCAAGGTTATCACTAAACCAATAGCTCTGATACCACTGTAACGACCCAAGGATTTTCGACCCGAAAATCGACACAAAATCACCATGTTGACTATTCAAGCATCGAAAACACTAGATTGTTGTCAGAAAGGAGTTAGAGGATGAGAAGATAAAGAAAGAAATATTAGAATAGAAGAAGGAAGAAGAACATCACATCAGAATCTCACAGCGGAACGAATAAAATATAATATCAAATTTCTTTATACAAAAGAATTGTATATACATACCAATCATCAGAGTACAACATATATCAGACACACCGGAGTAATAACTTTATAAAACTAGCGGTGAAGTCGCCTGCTTCCAGCTCCTGAACCCCAAGCGAAACCTAACCTAGAACATACTCGGTCTGACCCGAGCACATTTAAAGCAAAGTAAAATACACCGGGTCAGCCTGGAATACTATCAGTGATAAATCCACATAACACACACTTGTTTAACTTTGGAAAAATCCTTTGTGAAATCAAAAGGATAATATTATGACCAGCCCACACATAAACACGGACGGTTTTTACCTAACTATAACCCAAAATGTTTTTGAAATCATAACTTGCTTTGATATTATCATAATGTCTAAATACAAATAATTAACAATCTAGTGAAACGCTTGCATCTTACACTCCACATACATATTATAAAATTGAAAACCGCAGGCGCTTATTGGAGATTGGATTCCAACTTGACAAGGTATGGGACCACCTTCCGAACGTGTAGCTCTAGAGGCGAATACACTGGGTTCAAAAAGAACGTCTTGCAACCCGGCCCTCACATGACCGACCACTCATTTCGCTTGAGTGTATCGAATGTATATCACCGACGGTTGGGATCAGAAACTGTCTTCCGATAAGGGACAGCATCGAATATAGATTAAAGAAGCAAATGGAATTTCTCTAGATAGGTGATTATACACCCTAATGGGAGCGACCCACATAGCCATGCGGCCTGCCCGATTTTTGTCATTTCCCGGTTGATGAGGTTTGAGGCTAGAATTTATCTTCGAACATCTGGTCATCATTCACTTTGAATGCCACATCGTGGATCCGTCAAATCACTCATTGACGTCCACAAATGCACTCTGGGTATTAAGGAGGTTCCCCTCTTTTCCACCAACTCGGTATATTTGTAAAAATCAACGTATGTGGTTCTAAGGAAATACTCTGTCAGACATTCATCCATACAAGTCGTCCAAGAACAGGATGAACCGAAGGTACCCTCCTACTGCATCCTTATAGGAATCACCCCAAGGATCAGTAGCGAGTAGTCCTTGCAATCCGTAGATTTCAACCATGATAGAATCACAAACCAAATAACTCTGGTTGCAAGCCAGAGAAATTCGATCAGTAGTCCTTCCTCTTATGAAGATCCACGGTCTTCAATTTCCCTAACTTGATCAGCACCTTCGTGTATCTGCTGGTCAGAATGGTTTTCGAATATAAATTCGATCCCGGTATTTCCGTACCAACAATTGTATTGGTTAAGTTTGATAGTCGGTGATTTAAATATCAAATAACAATGTGTATGATTCCACTGATTCAGTATTTGGCGTTACTTGGCCTATTAAAAATATATATATAACAAAATAGTTAATCAACCTTTAAATCTTCCAATATATTAAAAACATTATATTTATTCTTATTTACAACAAAAAAAACTATTTTAAATACTTTAGAGCATATATATATATACACACACACACCCAGCTTCCCATTTTCTTTGGAAATATCAATGTATTTCTTTAAACTTTATTCCCTTTTTTTGTATTCGAGCATCTCACGATATACATATATGTATAATACTTAAAGTTATAAACCAAATTACCAATTCTAATATGATGCATCAAATGTTAAACCATATACTTTTAAAATTAAATATTTTTGTTTATTTTGAAACTAGTATTGCAATATGATTTACATACCAAATCTCTCATTAGAGTTCAATATTCCTCGTACAGGATAAAACCAATTCCAACACCTTCACTTATTCCAAACTAATGCCATTCCTCGATAATAGTGAAGCCGTTCAAGTTGGGGTATTTTAGTTACCTCTCAGACCTTGATCAACAATGTTCTTATCTCAGAATAATAATAGATCGTCACTTAACCACTAACATTAAAATTTCCTTTCCCCTTTGATTTCAAATTTGGTTTTGTTTGTCATATTTGAAATTCTCGCTCAAAGCTTCCTTTACTTAAGTCCTTTAATCAAGTAAATATTCACTAAACCACAACTTTTAACTTCAAACATTATTTCACTTATAACATTTGATTTATAATATAAATCCCTCGTCAAATAGTTTGATTCCATCTATTCGAGTATTCTTAAAACAAAAGCTTTTACCTTGGATTTTACAACCAATACTTACACTTACTTTAAATATAAACCTTTACTAACTGGGATTTCATTTCCAAAAATCCATTTACCAATATTTAACACAACCGAATTGTATGCACTTTCCTTTACCCTTGAAATACTTATTTCAATTTCCATGGTTTGCCCAATTCAATGCTTTTATCCTTAAGTAATCAATTTGGTTTAAAAACCTTTTTAAAACCTTGTTTGGATCTCTTCCAAATCACCTATACAAATCTATTCACCATTTCTATGTTTTTGGTCCATTCTTAATCTGTTCACCCTTTTCCTTTAAAGTTTCAATTCATTTGAACCCGCTTTTCTTAATTTAGAGGTTAAGTAGAACTTCCTTTAAATTCTTACATTCACCGACATATCCCATTTACCAATCTTGTTTGAAACCTGGGTTATAAACCCCTTTATAACACCCCCAATTGATTTTGGTCAAACCTATCGATACTCAATCACTTTCTAATGGAAATCCCAATTAAAGGACATTTCTTTAATTATTATTAATTAAGAAAAATAATTAACTTTATATTAACTATGTTAGAAATGATTAACTTTGATATTACTCAAAGATAGGATTATTATTATTTTTAAAAATTTATCAGATAGTAATCAATGTTATTAACACTCACCAATTCAATAATTTCTTTAATTCATAGTAAATCGAAGATTAACTAATATTCAACACTATTCGTTAAATTTAACAAATATTCAGAAAAATTAAATCAAATTAACTCTATTATCAATTCAAATTCCACACGGTTGATTTTGTCAACTGTACATCCCTGATAATTACTCACTGATTTCATTTGTCATTTCCCTCATTTAAATTAATTAAATAACTTAATTAATTTAAAATCACCATTTAATTGCTTTAAAAATAATTATTCTATTTTAACCATTCATTAAATTTATTTGATTTCTGCTTTTATAACTTGTATAAATCATAAGATGAACCCGTTAATTAATTTCCCTTAAATACTCAATTAAAATATTTATCCATAAATTTCTACATATAAAATGACTGAAAACTTCAATTTAGTTATAAAATAATTTATAACTTTAAAACACGTCAATCCATCTTATAGTAGACCAATGTGTAAAACAATATATTTTAGGCCATTCACTGCCAACTACCCAATCATCACTATCGATTAAATTTAATCACTACACTGATGAATATATATTCAACCATCAACATTCAAATAGATTTTGGTGTCAGTCAGTGTGAACAGTTCATATGTGAATAATATGCAGCATAAATAAAAATACAGTTTATTTGAGGAATTCGGTTGGATCCCTCCAACCTGTCCTTCCCTGCACCACAGCTCGTTATAACATTTCATGATAATATATGAAATAAATTTTGATAATCTACTTAATTTATAACGATGAAATATAAATAACAGCGACCAATCAAACAGTAAACAATCAATAACAACCAATCAACCAATTTATATTTTTAAATGGTAAATTATATTTTAATATGAATTTACCACATCACAGGATTCCAAAAGGTGTGAGAATTAACTCACCAGATTATACGGTTGATGTGTTTGTTCCTTTTAATTTCGAACAAACGTTCAAAATTAGCTGAAATTTCAACTACGTTAGATCAGTGCCTAGTCAGTGCCATCATCTAGGTCTCTCCCCTGCGATCCCAACGGATCCAGTTTCTTCAGATTTCGTTATCGTACGTAAAAGTTATGGTCAATACAAGTTTATATAATTATAAGATTACTAATTAGGCTAATTATTAATTAATTAAATATTAATTTACATTAATAACTGTTATAACTAGGCCACGTCAGCTCCTGTTTGGTCTTCATGCGTTTTGTCCTATGCCAAATTCTGGAACCCGATTGCGTCCCTTCCCCAATTCGATTTTAAAAGCTCAACCTCCCCAAATGATCGTCGGCGTTGATTACCTTCGCCTAACACATCCCCCGCAACCGCCCCTCCACCGTGGCCACTCACCAGAACCAGCGAGCCCCGACGACCCCTGGTTCGCCTGAAAAACCCATCTCTCCCAATTCCGTTCATTGCACAAATTCTCCGACGTCCGACCACTAGGGTCAGCCACACCACCACCGTTGTGATCCCAGTCCACCACCGCTTCATAGACCTTCACCACTTCTCCTAGAAACGCCCGTGGCCCCACCAAATCGAACTAATTTAGTTCAAACTACACCCAAATTTGTTAGCTCCATTCATCTCCCAATCACCGCCACCACGGCCAACTTCATGTCATCGACCCAAAGCAAAAAATGACCGCCTACTTCTCCTCTACAAGTTTACCTTTGGACCCCATATCAATTGTCAACCCAATTCGCAACAAAACCCTTAAAAACGAAACTGAAAATTCACGGTTCAGCCTCGATCCGTCCACCACAACCCTCCGTTCCGCCCCAACTTTTTACAGTAGCTAGACAACACCCCGATCTACCACTTTCCCTTTGGAACCCCCCTCGAATTCATCACGGATTTAAAGAAATAAATTAAAATAGAAACAGGGGCTTTTCTGCAAAAATGTTCGCTGGAAAAGTGTTTGGAAGTGTTGATTAGAAATATGGCTGGGGGGGAAGTGTATTTATAAAGAAAAATAATATTTATTTAAGTCGATGTGACGAACGATATTTTTCTTCGTGTCTATCGCTATTTTTAGCGCAGTTTATTCGCTCCTGCGCTCACATACAGACCCTGTTCGAGACACGAATGGACGGCATAGTATAATTTGACGATACGGTCCTAACGAAACTTGTTTCGTCGAATTCTGAGTCCATTTGCTCAAATGGCTCTCGTTCACATTCAAATGGTCGTTTTTATTTGTATTTTATTTTGCCACGCTCATAAATTAACCTCGATTGACGCGCCACTTGAAATCTAGAAATAATTTACAGTTGCGGTCCCAATAAAATTTGTTTCATCGAAAACTGAGGCCGTCTGAATAAAGGCCCTTTTATAACTACCCAATTCAAATAAAATAAACCAATTTTAAAATACCTCAATATAATATTATTAAAATATTGAATGTAACAACACGGAAAATGCGAGCCAATTTAAAATTTTTATTTTGGCAATTTTAGTGAATTTAGAATATTTAAAATGGATTATTTTAAATAATATCAACGAAAAATTTCTTTTGAATAAAATTCGAACGTACATATTTATATAGCTCGACGTTAGAATATAAATATTTATTCATAATTATAAAAGGAATTGAAAATGGCGTGGCAGTTCGATAATTCGATTTCAAATTTCAATTGAATGTACCAGGTGCAAAATAAACCGGATTTAAGTGAAACCAAAAATATTAGAATCTATTCGGGAATATCTTTCCAACGAATCCGAAAAATCGAAATTTTATAGCGGGAATCAAAAGATACGCCTGGTTGAAAATTCTGAATAGTCGCTATGGAATTCAGGCCCTTAAAAATGGAAATTTTGTAAACGATCTCGGATTTCAACGAAACCACTTTTGTTGGATCCGCGATGTCAAATTATTGCTATATTTCAAATTTCATAATTTTTTCGAATCAATATGTAAGCATAGCGAAGTTAAACGGTTTGACCAGTTTCAGTTGATTTTAATCGACTGGAAAATGGCCATTTTTCAAACGGTCTCAGAATTCAACGAAACTAGATTTGTTAGGACCGTATCGTCAATACGAAGCTAGAAAATATTTTTCGGGAATTTTTAGAGTTGGTATGTGACCCCAGTAAATTGAAATTTACGTTTAAAATTGAATATAAAGAGTTATATTTGTATTTTAACGAAAACTGATCAAAACGATCGAATCAGCTTACGATACATATCCCATTGTGTTCGGAATGGGGGTAATTAGCTATGGACGACAGGTGGTGGGTTCGATTTCGAGGTCAAAATTAAAAGTTGCTTTTTGAAAATAAAAATAATTAAATATTAAAATATATATATCCCTCACCCCCTCTTTCCCCCTTCTCTCTCCTCATTCAGAAAAAAACCGCAGCGCCCCCCTTCTTCTTCTCCACCTCGCCTCCTCCTCCCACTTCCACCCCCCTCCCCCAACGATCGATCGGGGGAGACCCCCCCCCCCCCTCCGTCGTATCCGCCACCTCACACCCCAAGGAACCCCGTGCCTCTTCCGCTACCTCCTCCTCTACCCCCGCACCCCTCCCCTTCAGCTCCTCCCGTCCCCTTCTTTCCTCCCCTTTCCTCTAGTACCGAGCTCGCCCAAAACCCCCTTTTCCTCCGACGAGTCGACCACAACAAGCACGCCCCATCCCAATTCAATGTAAGTTTTTGCTTTTAATTTTAAACAGTTTGTATATGTTAAAAATATATATTCTTTTAAAATCAGTTTTATATGGGTTTTTATAAATAAAAAGAGTAGATTTTTATGAAAGTAAAGTCGTGATTTTTTTTAAGTGGAAAAGTTATGGTTTTTAATTTATAAAAATTTGACCTTTATATATGTAAAGAATTGATTTTTATCATTTGAATGGAATCATAAAAATACGATTTTTAATGTGTAGAAATGTCGGATTTTTTAATCGTAGAAAGGCGATATTTTTCTAAGTAGAAAGGGGAAATTTTCATATGATGTAGAAGATAAAAATATGATTTTTATATAGCATAGATAATAAAAATATGATTTTTATAAGGTAGAAAATATAAAAAATACGATTTTTATATAATGTAGAGTAATAAAGATGTGATCTTTATAGAAGTAGCCATATAAAATATGATCTTTTTATCATAGGAAGAATAAAGATATAATTTTTATTCATGTAGAGTAATAAGAATATAATTTCTATTACATTACTAGCGGTGTAAAAATAGAATTTTTATCTATGTAGTAGCATTGTAAAAATAGAATTTTTATCTATATAGTAGCGGTATAAAAATAGAATTTTTATCTACATAGCAACAATATAAAAATGTGATTTTTATATATGTAGTAGCTACGGGCAATGAAATTGACAAAAGGCGAACACGGCGAAGATTCCTACATATGAAGAGTCGTGGCGTTTTGTTTAGCTAGTAGGTGAGAACTTCTCACTTTTAATTTAATTTTCTAGTTAAAATATATACTAGGATGTAGACGGTGTTTAGTAGCACCCGACACCCGTCGTCCACAGACCATGGACGACTTGTATGCTTGTTTGTTTGATTTTGTTGTGTAGTTGATTGTGTGATATGATGTGAAATGGAAATAAAATATTTTATAGTTGAAAATAGAATTTTTAACGTGTATTTAAAATAAATAATTATAAACAAATTGGAGGTTTGTTTATATACACTGATTTGATTGATATTGATTGGGATGATAAAGTTTACACATCGCCCAACTGCACAAATAAAATATGTGTTTGTTGATTTGAAACCCCACACGGGTATTGGGATGATATATGACATACACTAATCCCAATAATTAGTTGTATGTCGATCGATTGATTGACAGGCTGTTATAAGCGTTAAATATTTATATTTGATGCTTATACAGTGTAGAATGCACTTTGGATGATGGTTGATTATTTGTCATTATTGATATACACATGCGTTGTATGGAAATCCATAAAAATAAAATCTATGGAAATTGATTGGGCCTCATTCCAGTTTTGAATAGAATATTTGAAATGAGATATTTGGAATAGAATATTTGAAAATAGAAATATATGAAGCCGTGTTGATTAGATTGACGCCCTTTTGACGCGAACGAGATTTATATCGATTTTATTCAAATTGAAATGAATATTAAAGTGAATTGAAATTCGAATTAAATTGAATTGATTTGAAATTCGAAATAAACTGAAATGATTTGAAATTGAATAGAATTGAATTTGAATTAAAATTGAATAGAATTGAATTTGAATTAAAATCAATTCGAAATGAATCTAAAACGAATTTATAAGGAAAAATTCAATTTTGATTTGAATTGGAAATGAAGTTGAAATCGTTTCGAAAACGAATTTAAAACCATTTATAAAATACATTTTAAAAGGAAATCGACGAAGTATATATTATATATATTATATATAATATAATGGCCTGAATAGTACGCGCCGCGCCGCGGTAGTTCGCGAATTTCGACCATTGACTTCGAATGGATATTGCGGGAGATCCGACCGTCGGATTCTCCTAAAACCGGAACTGTTGGGTTCATATTGAGAAGAGATTTCTAATGAATATTAGAAATTTGAAATCTAACGGTTGGATTTGGAATTATGTCCAAGTCAAATTTGGAAAAGGTCGCTGTAAGTGCAGTTCGATGGCCGTTGATGGAAATCGACTGTACGGACCTTGATAAAATTATTAAAAATAGTAATAATTTGTGTAAAATCATAAGAAATGATTTGTGAAGAATTGGGATGAAAAACTCCATATTTGAAAAGATAAAAATAGATTTTATCGAAATGAACTAGTTTTGAACTAGAATTATAATTCTATTTATTTTTAAAATAAATAAAGTGGATTTGAAAAGGGTTTTAAAAGTAACCAGAATTTCTAATAATTGAATTGGAATGGATTTGAATCGAAATTGTCTTTGGAATATTTCGATGTTGGATTTCGTGATTATACAGATAACATTATGGAAATTTGAAAGATATATAGATATCGTTATTTCCAATACGATATTTGTTGGTCGTAGAATTTGATATTGAATATAAGCCGATATATTTTCTATTCAGAGCCTTGTATTTAATATCAAATGTGATTTGGGTTTGTCGTGAACGATGTCTTCATTAACACCGTTCTTGAACCCAGTTGAGAAAAAGATTAAATCTTTCTAATTAGATGTAATGAAGTGTACCAATTAAATTATATTTAATTGGGATTGAATTATTATTGATTTTTGGGTTTATCGTGAACAGTATTTTAAATAACACTTGTTCTTTAACCCGATAATTAATGGAATGTGATTTTGGGTTGTCGTGAACGGTATCTTCAATAATACTGTTCTTAGACCCAAAGGAGTTAAGAAAATCAGAAACTAACTGAAGATTAGTTAAGTTGAATGGTTTCTGGGGTATTGATCTGATGTTGGTTTCGGCCTTCGGGGTTAATACTTAGGGAATTGCTCACTTGCTAATTTACGGTTAGGTACTGATTGAAATGTGATGTGATTTTGGGGTTTACCGTGAACCGTGTTTTAAATGACACTGATTCTTTAACCCAGTCGCAGATTAAAACTAAGTGGAGTTTTAATGAATCTTTAATTAGATTGAAAAGATCGAGAATGGAGTATCACCAATTTTGCTCCAGGCGATAGTTAAATCTTAATAAGATTTGAACTTGAAATGGTAACTGAATTTACCGATAACACCGTGGTGTTAGATATGAAGTATGACCAGTTTTACTTCATGGGATAAATAGGTTGGGATTGGGAAATAAAATAAATAATTACTTCGGTGTGGTTCGCTAATCCCGACTGGTTTGAAGTGATATTCAAAGGAAGATTAAAGAATAGATTTAAAGGAATTTATCTTTGATAAAATTAATGGGAACCTTTCCCTAAGAATGTGAAATTTAGAAACTAACTGTAGGTTAGCTAAGCAGAACGGTTTCCTGGGTATTGATCTGATGTTGGTTTCGGCCTTCGGGGTTAATATTTAGGGAATTATTCTCTTATTAATTTACGGTTAGTGACTGATGAATTGGAATGAGGCGTATGTTGTGTTTGTGTAACACTTGTTTGTTATATACGCGAGTTATTCGGAAAGACCGGGTTTATCCTATTCTGAATAACTGATTCGACGATAAGTCGAAGATGAAGACGGTGGTTGAAGACCGGAGGTCTTCACGTCGTTTGGGTGATTACTGATGATCTTGATTGGGTCGTACACCCAAGAGGAGGGAATTAGTTAGTGGTCGTCCAGACGTATTTGGAGATCAATGGATATGCGGGGTACTAGGTGCCTCCGGTTTCGTTCAGACCCAGAACGAACTTGTAAATGGACTGTGTGTATGACATTGGATATCATTCTGTGTGATTGATGGATATCGGTTGCATGGAGTGGTTTGCCTGTGTGGCATGCCTAAGTGGCAATTGATCGAGGCTTCTGTTGAAAAGCAAAGTCTTGTGGTTGATGATCAAAGCACCGCCTGTGTGGCATAGCTTTGTGTAATGTGAATTCGCGAGCCTCACACCCCGGTTGTGAACCAGAAACGGGAGAGGACCTCAGAGAGGGCATGCGTTTCCTTCTAGTCAGAAGTGGCGTCAGTGGTTTTACACTCCCTGACGAGTTTGACAATTGTGAGGCGCCTCGGTTATGTCGGTTTCAGCCGATGCATTCTGGTCGGTAGACGGACCAGATTTACGCCCCAAATGGCGGGGAAACGCAGTGTTCAGGAAGTTTAATCCACATCGGTGGACCGGCCATGTCGCTCCAAGGCTTGTCTGCGCGCTTGCCTGAGACATGGGCTAGATTGTCTCGAATCGGTAGAGGACGATCCCTGGCCTCGGTTCATAGATGGAAATCCAATTTCCAATACGTGACGTTTCGATTTTAGTTGTAATCCTATATATGGCGACATAATGGGATGGGGCGCTTATGCCGTCTATGATTGATACTTATGATTTGAAGTTGTTTTATACACTATACACTTATAGTAATAATAAATGATTTGTTTTAAACGTATCAAGCATTCTTGGCTATTATAAGGTAAAAACCCTATCCTCCGGCTTGTGTTGCATTGTGTGATGGGACCTGGGTCTTATAATAGCTTCATTGTTCTTTATTTAGCATTACGCTGTTGTTTTATGCACTGGTATTCTTGGGAGGAAACCCGTTCCATGTTATACGGCGTGGTCCCTTGATTTACCTAACTTTAAAAGATTAATAACTGTTTTAGTTCTCACACCAGTCACATGACTGACCTGGAGTTTATTGTTTTAACCTAAACTCTAGGTGCCCTTATTTTGACACGGGCAGCTAGTAGTTTTGGTTTTGCAGATTTATATTCACAAGATCCTGATTTACAACTGGAACGATACTCAGAAAGCTCTGTATCCGTGTATTACTTCTAGTTGTGTATTGTATTATTTTCCGCTGCTTTGTAATGTGTTGTAATCTCTGATATTTTTCTGACGTATATTATTTGCTCATACTCTGTATATTCTTGCAATCTGATGGAATTGTTGTAAATAACAGTGAAATGTTCTTTTGTCTGCGCTCTGATATGGCTTGTTCTCAACTCAATCCGTGATTTCCCGTAAGGGGGATTTCGGGTTGTTTCATTTTGGTATCAGAGCTTTGGTTTACAAAGCTCAGAGAACAAGACACATTAGAACCATATGAAAGAATTCATCGGAAATTGGATTAGTAATATCCAATGGGGATGACTCGTTAGAGATGGGATCAGTAGTATCCTAGAACGAGTGTGAAGAGTATATTTTTAAAATTGAAAACAAGTTTTGTTTTGAAAATTTAAATCAATTATTCGTATTTGATCATTTATTTTATATTGAATTAGGACAATCCAATATATAAATTTTTTGCATATATGTCTTGCAAACATGTATTCAAAGTTTTAATGTACTGGATAGTTATAGAATCACACTCTAGTTGCCCGGGGATAATTCTGGTGGCGGGGCACCATCGCCAGTATTTATTTTCTAGTTTCGAAAGTGAGATTTCTATATATTTCCAATTGACTGGTGTGAGAACCGAAACTAGATAGGGCTTATTGTTATGATTTGGCATCAAAAATTTGATTTTTGACTATGTATCAAAGTTATGAATTTCAAAAGCTAATCAACTAATTGATTGATGGTTGTGTTGTTGATTATTGGTTGATTAATTAAAATTTGTACGATATAGCCAAATTGAATCAAATAGTGAACTGTATATAAAATTGCTTGAAATTTTCATGCATGTACATGTATATCTACTGAACAGGTCATAGCAAGGAGGCTAGAGCAGAGAATAAAATTGTTTGCCTGAGAAATAGGTACATGTTTATCATAATTTACTGTTTTGTTTGGGTGATGATGATTTTATGAGCCGATGGGCTAGCCGCTTGGCGTTTTCTTTTTCTTTTTGAGATCAGAGGGCCTATATGGCAATTTCGGGATTTTCCCAGTGCTCCCGGTGCAGGGGAGGTTATGACGAAAATTTTCGGAAATTTAGGGTGTTAGCCAAATTTTTGAAAAATTTGAAAAGTTCTTAGAAACTGAAAAGTTGAAGAACTTAAGCCATAATCAAAATAATGAAAGTTGAGTTGATTAGTTAAACAACTTTAGGCTTCGTTCCTTTTCGGGGACGAAAAGTTTTAAGTGGGGGAGATTGTAACAACCTGGAAAATGCAAGCCAATTTAAAAAATTTATTTTGGCAATTTTAGTGAATTTAGAATATTTAAAATGGATTATTTTAAATAATATCAATGAAAATTTTCTTTTGAATAAAATTCGAACGTACATATTTATATAGCTCGACGTTAGAATATAAATATTTATTTATAATAATAAAAGTAATTGAAAATGGCGCGGCAGTTCGATAATTCGATTTCAAATTTCAATTGAATGTACCGGGTGCAAAATAAACTGGATTTTAGTGAAACCAAAAATATTAGAATCTATTCGGGAATATCTTTCCAACGAATCCGAAAAATCGAAATTTCATAGCGGGAATCAAAAGATACACCCAGTTGAAAATTCTGAATAGTCGCTATGGAATTCAGGCCCTTAAAAATGGAAATTTTGTAAACGACCTCGGATTTTGACGAAACCACTTTTGTTGGATCTGCGATGTCAAATTATTGCTAGGTTTCAAATTTCATAATTTTTTCGAATCAATATGTGAGCATAGCGAAGTTAAATGCATTTGACCAGTTTCAGTTGATTTTAATCGACTAGAAAATGGCCATTTTACAAAAGGTCTCAGAATTCGACGAAACTAGATTTGTTAGGACCGTATCGTCAATACGAAGCTAGAAAATATTTTTCGGAAATTTTTAGAGTTGGTATGTGACCCCAGTAAATTGAAATGTACGTTTAAAATTGAACATAAAGAGTTATATTTGAATTTTAACGAAAAATGATTGAAACGATCGAATTAGCTTACGATACATATCCCATTGTGTTCGGAATGGGGGTAATTAGCTATGGACGACAGGCGGTGGGTTCGATTTTAAGGTCGAAATTAAAAGTTGCTTTTTGAAAATAAAAATAATAAAATAATAAAATATATATATCCCTCACCCACTCTTTCCCCCTTCTCTCTCCTCATTCAGGATAAAAAACCGCAGTCGCCCCCCTCCAGCTCCACCGCCGATCGACGCTTCATGTCGTCGCCCCCTCCTCTTCTTCTTCTCCACCTCACCTCCTCCTCCCACTTCCTCCCCTCCCCCCTCCCTCCGTCGTATCCGCCACCGCACACCCCAAGGACCCCCGTGCCTCTTCCCCTACCTCCTCCTCTACCCCCGCACCCCTCCCCTTCAGCTCCTCCCGTCCCCTTCCTCCCCTTTCCTCTAGTACAGAGCTCGCCCAAAACCCCCTTTTCCTCCGACGAGCCGACCACAGCAAGCACGCCCCATCTCAATTCAATGTAAGTTTTTACTTTTAATTTTAAACAGTTTGTATATGTTAAAAATATATATTCTTTTAAAATCAGTTTTATATGGGTTTTTATAAATAAAAAGAGTAGATTTTTATGAAAGTAAAGTCGTGATTTTTTTAAGTAGAAAAGTTATGGTTTTTAGTTTATAAAAATTTGACCTTTATGAATGTAAAGAATTGATTTTTATCGTTTGAATGGAATTATAAAAATACGATTTTTAATGTGTAGAAAGGTCGGATTTTTTAATCGTAGAAAGGCGATATTTTTCTAAGTAGAAAGGGGAAATTTTCATATGATGTAGAAGATAAAAATATGATTTTTATATAGCATAGATAATAAAAATATGATTTTTATAAGGTAGAAAATAAAAAAATACGATTTCTATATAATGTAGAGTAATAAAGATGTGATCTTTATAGAAGTAGCCATATAAAAATATGATCTTTTTATCATAGGAAGAATAAAGATATGATTTTAATTCATGTAGAGTAATAAAAATATAATTTCTATTATATTACTAGCGGTGTAAAAATAGAATTTTTATCTATGTAGTAGCGTTGTAAAAATAGAATTTTTATCTATATAGTAGCGGTATAAAAATAGAATTTTTATCTACATAGCAACAATATAAAAATGTGATTTTTATATATGTAGTAGCTACGGGCAATGAAATTGACAAAAGGCGAACACGGCGAAGATTCCTACATATGAAGAGTCGTAGCGTTTGGTTTAGCTAGTAGGTGAGAACTTCTAACTTTTAATTTAATTTTCTTGTTAAAATATATACTAGGATGCAGACGGTGTTTAGTAGCACCCGACACCCGTCGTCCACAGACCATGGACGGCTTGTATGCTTGTTTGTTTGATTTTGCTGTGTAGTTGATTGTGTGATATGATGTGAAATGGAAATAAAATATTTTATAGTTGAAAATAGAATTTTTAACGTGTATTTAAAATAAATAATTATAAACAAATCAGAGGTTTATTTATATACACTGATTTGATTGATATTGATTGGGACGATAAATTTTACACATCGCCCAACTGCACAAATAAAATATGTGTTTGTTGATTTGAAACCCCACACGGGTATTGGGATGATATATGACATACACTAATCCCAATAATTAGTTGTATGTCGATTGATTGATTGACAGGCTATTATAAGTGTTAAATATTTATATTTGATGCTTATACAGTGTAGAATGCACTTTGGATGATGGTTGATTATTTGTCATTGTTGATATATACATGCGTTGTATGGAAATCCATAGAAATAAAATCTATGGAAATTGATTGGGCCTCATTCCAGTTTTGAATAGAATATTTGAAACGAGATATTTGGAATAGAATATTTGAAAATAGAAATATATGAAGCCGTGTTGATTAGATTGACGCCCTTTTAACGCGAAAGAGATTTATATCGATTTTATTCTAATTGAAATGAATATTAAAGTGAATTGAAATTCGAATTAAATTGAATTGATTTGAAATTCGAAATAAACTGAAATGATTTGAAATTGAATAGAAATGAATTTGAATTAAAATTGAATAGAATTGAATTTGAATTAAAATCAATTCGAAATGAATCTAAAACGAATTTATAAGGAAAAATTCAATTTTGACTTGAATTGGAAATGAAGTTGAAATCGTTTCGAAAATGAATTTAAAACGATTTAAAAAATACATTTTAAAAGGAAATCGACGAAATATATATTATATATATTTTGTATATAATATAATGGCCTAAATAAAACGCGCCGCGCCGCGGCAGTTCGTGAATTTCGACCATTGACGAACGGGAGATCCGACCGTCGGATTCTCCTAAAACCAGAACCGTTGGGTTAGTATCGAGAAGAGCTTTCTAACGAATATTAGAAATTTGAAATCTAACGGTTGGGTTTGGAATTATGTCCAAATAAAATTTGGAAAAGGTCGCTGTAAGTGCAGTTCGATGGCCGTTGATGGAAATCGACTGTACGGGCCTTGATAAAATTATTAAAAATAGTAATAATTTGTGTAAAATCATAAGAAATGATTTGTGAAGAATTGGGATGAAAAACTCCATATTTGAAAAGATAAAAATAGATTTTTATCGAAATGAACTAGTTTTGAACTAGAATTATAATTCTATTTATTTTTAAAATAAATAAAGTGGATTTGAAAAGGGTTTTAAAAGTAACCAGAATTTCCAATAATTGAATAGGAGTGGATTTGAATCGAAATTGTCTTTGGAATATTTCGATGTTGGTTTTCGTGATTATACAGATAACATTATGGAAATTTGAAAGATATATAGATATCGTTATTTTCAATACGATATTTGTTGGTCGTAGAATTTGATATTGAATATAAGCCGATATATTTTCTATTCGGAGCCTTGTATTTAATATCAAATGTGATTTGGGTTTGTCGTGAACGATGTCTTCATTAACACCGTTCTTAAACCCAGTTGAGAAAAAGATTAAATCTTTCTAATTAGATTTAATGAAGTGTACCAATTAAATAATATTTAATTGGGATTGAATTATTATTGATTTTTGGGTTTATCGTGAACAGTATTTTAAATAACACTTGTTCTTTAACCCGATAATTAATGGAATGTGATTTTGGGTTGTCGTGAACGGTATCTTCAATAATACTGTTCTTAGACCCAAAGGAGTTAAGAAAATCAGAAACTAACTGAAGATTAGTTAAGTTGAATGGTTTCTGGGGTATTGATCTGATGTTGGTTTCGGCCTTCGGGGTTAATACTTAGGGAATTGCTCACTTGCTAATTTACGGTTAGGGACTGATTGAAATGTGATGTGATTTTGGGGTTTATTGTGAATCGTGTTTTAAATGACACTAATTCTTTAACCCAGTCACAGATTAAAACTAAGTGGAGTTTTAATGAATCTTTAATTAGGTTGAAAAGACTGAGAATGGAGTATCACCAGTTTTGCTCCAGGCGATAGTTAAATCTTTAATTAGATTTGAACATGAAATGGTAATTGAATTTACCGATAACACCGTGGTGTTAGATATAAAGTATGACCAGTTTTACTTCATGGGATAAATAGGTTGGGATTGGGAAATAAAATAAATAATTACTTCGGTGTGGTTCGCTAATCCCGACTGGTTTGAAGTGATATTCAAAGGAAGATTAAAGAATAAATTTAAAGGA
This sequence comes from Allium sativum, assembly GCA_030737875.1. Lineage (NCBI taxonomy): Eukaryota > Viridiplantae > Streptophyta > Magnoliopsida > Asparagales > Amaryllidaceae > Allium > Allium sativum. The sequence continues at coordinate 20,708,576 of JASFAX010000025.1, forward strand.
ATTTATCTTTGATAAAATTAATGGGAACCTTTCCCTAAGAATGTGAAATTTAGAAACTAACTGTAGGTTAGCTAAGTAGAACGGTTTCCTGGGTATTGATCTGATGTTTGTTTCGGCCTTCGGGGTTAATATTTGGGGAAATATTCTCTTGTTAATTTACGGTTAGTGACTGATGAATTGGAATGAGTCGTATGTTGTGTTTGTGTAACACCTATTTGTTATATACGCGAGTTATTCGGAAAGACCGGGTTTATCCCATTCTGAATAACTGATTCGACGATAAGTTGAAGATGAAGACGGTGGTTGAAGACCGAAGGTCTTCCCGTCGTTTGGGTGATTACTGGTGATCTTGATTGGGCCGTACACCCAAGAGGAGGGAATCAGTTAGTGGTCGTCCAGACGTATTTGGAGATCGATGGATATGCGGGGTACTAGGTGCCTCCGGTTTCGTTCAGACCCAGAACCAACTTGTAAATGGACTGTGTGTCTGACATTGGATATCATTCTGTGTGATTGATGGATATCGGTTGCATGGAGTGGTTTGCCTGTGTGGCATGCCTAAGTGGCAATTGATTGAGGCTTCTGTTGAAAAGCAAAGTCTTGTGGTTGATGATAAAAGCACCGCCTGTGTGGCATAGCTTTGTGTAACGTGAATTCGCGAGCCTCACACCCTGGTTGCGAACCAGAAACGGGAGAGGACCTCAGGAAGGGCTTGCGTTTCCTTCTAATTAGAAGTGGCGTCAGTGGTTTTACACGCCCTGACGAGTTTGACTTATGTGGTTGTTGTTGTTGCGAGGCGCCTCGGTTATATCGGTTTCGGCCGATGCATTCTGGTCGGCAGACGGACCAGACTTATGCCCCAAAGGGCGGGGAAACGCAGTGTTCAGGAATTTTAATCCACATCGGTGGACCGGCCCTGTCGCTCCAAGGCTTGTTTGCGCGCTTGCCTGAGACATGGGCTAGATTGTCTCGAATCGGTAGAGGACGATCCCTGGCCTCGGTTCATAGACGGAAATCCAATTTCCAATACGTGACGTTTCGATTTTAGTTGTAATCCTATATATGGCGACATAGTGGGATGGGGCGCTTATGTCGTCTATGATTGATACTTATGATTTGAAGTTGTTTTATACACTATACACTTATAGTAATAATAAATGATTTGTTTTAAACGTATCAAGCTTTCTTGGCTATTATAAGGTAAAAACCCTATCCTCCGGCTTGCGTTGCATTGTGTGATGGGACCTGGGTCTTATAATAGCTTCATTGTTCTTTATTTAGCATTGCCCTGTTGTTTTATGCACTGGTATTCTTGGGAGGAAACCCGTTCTGTGTTATACGGCGTGGTCCCTTGATTTACCTAACTTTAAAAGATTAAAAACTGTTTTAGTTCTCACACCAGTCACGTGACTGACCTGGAGTTTATTGTTTTAACCTAAACTCTGGGTGCCCTTATTTTGACATGGGCAGCTAGTAGTTTTGGTTTTGCAGATTTATATTCACAGGATCCTGATTTACAGCTGGAACGATACTCGGAAAGCTCTGTATCCGTGTATTGCTTCTAGTTGTGTATTGTATTATTTTCCGCTGCTTTGTAATGTGTTGTAATCTCTGATATTTTTCTAATGTATATTATTTGCTCATACTCTGTATATTCTTGTAATCTGATGGAATTGTTGTAAATAACAATGAAATGTTCTTCTGTCTGCGCTCTGATGTGGCTTGTTCTCAACTCAATCCGTGATTTCCCGTAAGGGGGATTTCGGGTCGTTTCATTGAAATTGGCCATACACGACCAGAATTTCATATACTACTCAAATAAAATAGCTTGGGTTGAATTTGAAGCCAAATCGATATTATAAAAATTTTAAAACCCTTTATTTTATATAAATAACGATATAATATATAAAGGAAATTCCACAGCGACTTTTTCAAAATTTGATTTGGACATAAAATAAAATCTACAGCATGAAAACTCGATTTTTCTCTACCATTAGAAAGATATTATCCAACAGATTCCGATGTTTCTTGTTTCGAGAAAATCCGACTTATTTTGGGCTCTGTACAACCGTTTAAAGTTCCAAATGCCAAATTATGAACTACCGCACCGCTGCAACTCGTTTTAAAATTAAATTATAATTATATCGCTCAACCGTCGTTTTATAAACGAAATCATTATTATAATTAAATATAAACCACATTAAAACCATTTTAAATCGCTTGTTCATGTTATATTTCAAATTCAACATTTTCCCAAATATCCAGAAAATAAAATATTATTATATTATTAATATAATTTAAATATTCACAACAAATGGTTAAAATCGATTGTATATATTCAAATCAATATTTTAAATATATAAAATATTTCAATAAAATGGTCAAAAATACGGGACATTACAACTTATGTTCTGACCCCCTCCTCATTACATACTTTCAGGTTAGGTTCATGACAGAGATGGTATAGCTTTGGATACTGGTTAGACAGTATGATATATAAGGTAAAGCTATTTTTGAATATATTACATTTTAATTCCTTCCGTTGTGAGATGCTTTACGAGTTCTGACATGTTTCTTATCTCTGTCATTTTCTACAGGATACCAGAGCACCCAACTCGGGTCTCGATGGATAGAAATTGAAAAATTCGGTCTGTCGGAATTCGGGTTGTCACAAATCTCACAGCGGAACGAACAACATATAATAGATAACATATCCTTGAAATAAAATCAGTATATGTATACAGTAACATTATCAGAGTACAACACTTACAACACAGCGAAATAAACAATAGCTATATAATCCTGAAGCCTCCTGCTCCAAGCTCTCCAAGTATATCTGTAAATCCTGACCACTTGACTGCCCGTACAAAATTGGGCACCCAAGAGTTTAGGGAAAGCAAAAAAAATATACTTTGGGTCAGTCATGGGACTGGTGTGAGTAAAACAATTTAAAACGGTTTGAGCAATAAAACGATATCTCATAAGACCACGCCGTATAACGGAACGGGTTTTTCCCTTATGAGAATCCAAATCAATTTGATTTAACTTTCAAATCATTTTGAAAGAAACAATGATCTTTTATATAAAAACTCTTTTGATATTATAATAGTGTCTATCAACCACAATATAATAATCATCTTGCAGAACGCTTTTATCTCACGTTCCACATATATAGTATACAATCAAAACCGCGAGCACTTATTGGGTAATGGATTTCCAACTGTGACAAGGTATGGAACCACCTTCCGATAATGTACCTCTAGAGAGGAATACACTGGGTTCAACAAGAACATCTTGCAACCCGACCACACATGACCGACCACTCATTTCGCTTGAGTGTATCGAATGTATATCACCAACGGTTGGGAGCAGCAACCGTTTCCCGAATGGGACAGCATTGACAACAGATTATAGAATAAAATGAATATCTCCAGATAGGTGATAATACACCCTATTTGGCAACCAACCACTTAGCCATGCTGCCTGCCCAATTTTTTTCATTTCCCGGTTGTGAGGCTAGAGGCCACGCTTATCTTTGACAAATCACACAATTATTCACTTCGAATGTCACATCGTCATACCTGCTAAATCAAAAATTGATTTCCCCAAAAATACAATGGGTATACAACTAAGAGAAACGAATTCCTCCACCACCAAACGTAAATATGTTTGAAGAGATCAACTTACGTGATCCATTAAATATACTTTGTCAAACGTTCTCCCATATAGGTCGTCCTGGGACTGGACAAACCGAAGGCACTATTCTGTAAACAAGACAGCCGTTGCATTAATCTGTTTTCAATTATCTTCATCATATTTGATCGCAACGCTAATGCCCATATAAAGTGGTTTTCAGGTCATGAATCTGATCCTGGTCTCTCTGTATTGACGACGGAAAAATGGTCAAAAACTTCGATAGTCGGTGAGTTAACTATCAAAGAAAAACACGTGTGCAAACAACGATATTATTTCCAGATGGAAATTCTATCGATCAATCATCAATCATCATTTATCTCTTAAATTAGTTTACCATTAATTTATTCATTCTCCATTTCCTATTTCCATATATATATATACACACAGAAATTCTATTTTTCTAAATTTATAAAATATATGATACTAATCATTGGAGAACGTTTCCATATTTACTTTCCTTTCTTATTTTCTATATTAGAAAAACATTTCTAATTCTTATTTGGAAAACATTTCCAAAACTCTTTCATTGGATTTAAACAGAAGTTTAAATAAAACATCGCTATGCCAACTCAAATCATTACACTCATTAACTAAATTTACTTAACCAACCTTCGCTATCGAGCCTTAACCATTCCTTAGTTAAAAACGAAGCCAATCAAGTTGGGATATAACTACCTCTCAGACCTTAATTGAACAACGTTTCTAACTTTGAAATAGAAAAGGTTCACCTTCTAAATCCCTAACAAACTTCCTTACATAACTTCAAAATATCTAACATCAAAATATAACTTTTATTCCTTAATTTAACTTCAAAATATAACTTCTATTTACGAATCCGCTTCTTTTATCGAAATCATTTGATTATAACAATAGTGTTATAATCCCTACTTCTGAAATATCTAACTTCAAAATATAACTTTTATTCCTTAATTTAACTAAAACTAACTAGACAATTTATAAATAAATCATTAATTCTTGATTAAAAACGGAAAGTGTACTTTCTCGAATTCGATATAATTGAATTTCAACGTATAATTCTCTTTTGAATAATCTCTATTCAATAACTCCTTTTTCTTCGAATAAACTATATTCAATAATCTCCTTTCGAATAAACTATATTCGATTACTAATACTCGACTAACTCTAACTCAATTAACTCTATTTGAACAACTCTAATTCGATTTAACTCTAATCGATTAACTCTAATCAATCAACTCTAACTGGTTAACTCTAATTGATAAACTCTAACTGGTTAACTCTAACTAATTAACTCTAACTGGTTAACTCTAACTGGTTTACTCTAACTGGTTAACTCTAACTCTAATCGATTAACTCTAACTCTAATCGATTAACTCTACTCAATTAACTCCCTTCGAATAACCAATATTTGATTAACTCCTTTCTTCGAATAACCAATATTCGATAACTCCCTTCTCGAATAACCAATATTCGATAAATCCCTTCTCGAATAACCAATATTCGATAACTTCTTTCTCGAATAACCAGTATTTGATTAACTCCATTTTTCGAATAATCAATATTCGATAACTCTTTTTCGAATAACCAATATTCGATTAACTCCATTCTTCGAATAACCAATATTCGATTAACTCCTTTAACTCTATTCAAAAAAACTATATTTGATTAACTCCTTTAACTCTATTCGAATAAACTATATTCGATTAACTCTATCAATTAACTCTATTTGATTAATTCTAATTTGATCAACTCTATTTAGTTAACTCAAATCAATTAACCCTATTTGATTTACTCTATCTAATTTCCAAATATCCCTTTTATAAAACCCTATTTGTTTTATAAATATTTCTATTTATTTTCCAAATAATTCCTTTTATAAAATCTTATTTATTTTATAAATAATTACTTTTATTACTCTATTTATTTCACAAATAAATATTTCCATTTATAATCTATTTGTAAATGTTTTACAAATATTTCCTTTCCAATTCTATTTTTAAATGGTTTACAAATATTTCCATTTCAATACTATTTGTAAATGGTTTACAAATATTTCCTTTTCAATTCTATTCGTAAATGGTTTACAAATATTTCCTTTTCAAAAACCCTTTTTGATTTTATAACTATTTTCTTTTATGAAATCCTTTTCCTTTTATATATAAAATCCATTGATTTTATATAAATAATTTATTTTCAAAATACACTTTGAAAATCCCCTTTTCTACATCCCAGTATTTCTTACGGTATTTAAAATACCAAATAACAATGATTGGTATCACTCAAACACACATAATCAACACAAATTATATATCACATCATACATTACAATATATGAAAACAGTAAAATAAATGTTGAGGAATCCGATTGGATCCCTCCAACCTGTTTCCCTGCATCACAGATGTTACACAATATAGTTCACATCAATATCATTTCAGTATGAAGTATTCTGATAAACAGAATCAATATTTGGTTAATGATTTATATATATATCGTTGTCTAAAATTTCAACCAATCATTCAGCAATTCAATCAAACAGTCAACACACAACAATCAATCATCATTTATCATCACTAGATTATATTTATAAAAATATAAACTGGTAGAGTTGGTGAGATTTACTCACATTGGACGATCATCGTTAAATAACGATAATTGTCGTTGATTTGGTTCCGACAATTTATTTTGCTATAAATTGTAACGAGCTCCAATTCACTCCCAGTCAGTTCCATTGGGAAGCCACTGTCCATACGGTCCCAACGGATCTTGTTTCATCTGATTCTGATAATATATGAGAGAGTTACGAATTTTTATAAGTTTAGTACCTCATTAAAATAATTATAAGTTGATTAATATTAAAACTAATCACTAATTCCCTACTTACTTCCTAATCACGTGACCACAACAAATCAGTTTCTTCCCAAAAACGATGAAAGAATCCTATTGCATGTTCTTCGATTGCCATGGAGTATTATTTTTTTTTTTGAAAGCAAAAATGTGTGATCTTCAAAAAAGAAGATATCACACATATATAATAAAAAAACAAGAATGTTACAAGATCCATCTACAGAATCATAAAGATACAAAATCAATACACAACAAGACTATACAAATGTAAAGGAAAGTAGATAGATGAGCTTCGGATAAACCACCGCCCATCATACCTCAATGGCCGAGTATTATACCACATTTATCTCCTTCGTTACTCGCTCATTTTACAAACAGGCTCCACCCAAATTTATCTCTTCACTAATACCATTGTCGATCTGTCCTACGGTGAACAGTGCATCCATCGGTTTCATTTCCCATCTGCTACTTGTGTTCCTCCCTCCTTCACTAGAATTTGAACCTAAAATACCATGCAACTCTACTTCCAGACCTCTTCATTTACTTTGGATCTTTATTACCACTAGCCGAAACGTTAGTGTCCACGTCCTTTCTTTCCTGAAAACATACGGTTCGCATATCACATTCACCATATTCTTCCCACCCATGAATATTACATATATTTATAAATTTATACTAAACTTAAATAGATTTAAATAATTTGGGGCCTTACTTTTTCTTCTTAGTCCCAACGTCCTATATTCACGCAACTGACTCATCTTCTTGTTTCAAACCGTAGCTCCTCTACTTCATTGCTGAAGTTTACACACGCAACCCCTACCATACTCCATGTCTACTGAAACCAAAGCTTACCACCAACTTCTTCCCTGTTCTCAGATCCGCACTCCAGTATTGGTTCAAACACCATTGACAAACTTCGATCTCCATTTTCTCCTTCCATATAGCACGAAATCCACTACAATCCTCACCGATCTTCATCTCTTCCATTCACCGTCATCCCCATACCCTTCAGCTCGAACTCGAGCACGGAAATCAATTTTCGTCGAACCGCTGAACTCACGAACCCCAGTATTTCCATCGACAAATTTCATCACCGAAATCACCAAAAACTTGCAGACAGAATCGACACCATCCCACAATCTAAACCTCGAATTTCTACCTCAATACCCCACGAATTCGAACCCTAGACTCACACTCCAGTTTTGCTTGAATTTCCAGATAGTTGCAAGTTACACGATAACAGTGTGAGGTTGTAGCTAATGCGATAGTTTATCCAAGGATACAATTTTTAAGATTTACAAGAATTTATATGAATTAATTTGGATTTTATTTTGAGATGGAATTTTCTGAGAAGAAGAGTAGAACCGGCGGCTTAAAAACACGTTTGTGTTGACTACAGAAGAAACCATTTAGGTTAGGATAGTTAAGGGTATTTTATAGGGTAGTTAAAATAATTTTATATTCATTATTATATTCAAATTTAAGCAATTGTAGTATGTATTTGTCATTTAAAACTCCATACCACCACATAAAATACCCAAATTGAATGAAACTGGACATGTAGCTACAGTTTGACATTATGGGCCCAACGAAACTGGTTTCGTCGAATTCCGACTCCGTTTGCTCACACAGGTATTTTTAACCGTCAAAATACTGACAGTTTTTCACATAAAAAATTGGTATGACCACATACCGACTCCAAAAATCATGAAACTTGAAATCTAACAATAGTTTGACATTACGGATCCAACAAAATTAGTTTCATCGAAAACGGAGGTCATTTGCAAAACTGACTATTTTTAAAGCTCTAAATAACCCATTTAAATATATAAATATATATTTAAAAAATAATTAAATTAAATATGAATAAATTTATATTATCGTATATATATTCACAATAGAACACCATACAGCTCCATATCGGGATTCATAACTCGATATTCCAAATCTAGTGTTACATCGATATTCAATTTATATTTAAAATCCATTTAAAATATAAATAAATTGATACAAATTATAAAGGAATTCCATAGAGACTTTTCTAAAATTTGATTTGGACATAAATCAAAATCTATAAAACGAAATCCCGATTTTTCTCTTCCATTAGAAAAATATACTTCACCAGCTCCGTACGTTTCTTGCTTCACAGAAATCCGACTCAAAACGGACCATGTATATTCAGTTGAAGTTCAAATCGCCAAATAGCGAACTACCGCGCCATTTCGAGCTCGATTATAATTATATTATAATTTTATGTTCAACTGTCGTTTATATAATATATTCATTATTCGAATTCAATTCCAAACTGAATTATATATTTTAAATTGTCCAATTCACACAATATTTTGAATTCTGTTATTTCCAATAATTTCAGAATTATATTATCCTATTATTTATATTAGTTAAATATAAATATTATTTAATTCAAGTTATCGATATCGCCAAATCGATATTTAATAATTAAATAAATTAATTATTATACCGTAAAAATATGGGACATTACAAAAACTGGTGGTACTCCACTCTTGATCATTTCATGAATTTGATAAATCTAATTATCTCGTTCTCATTTTAATCTAATTAAAGATTCATTAAAACTCTAGTTCAGTTTTAATCTCAAAAATCATTATTTAATGATTATTCAAATTTCAGGAAATAAATCCTATCCTTCCTTGGGTTAAAGAACCAATGTCACTTAAAACACAGTTCACAATAAACCCAAAATCCTCTTCCTTTAAAATGGAACTTTCACGGTCATAACAGTATATAATCGATACAAATTTCCATATAGTACTATTACTATAAACGGAATAACGGCAAGGCCTATTAAATTCCATAAATAGTAACGGTCTTCCTACACAGAATCTCATCTCGATTATTACCAAATCGAATTCCATTCAATTCCAATTTAATATATTAAATTGGAAAACTTTACTTTGGAAAATTTCCATAAAATCTTAATAAAAAGATTTATAAATTCCAAATCATATTTCCACTGTTAATTGTGTTTTAAGAACAAATGTTATTTAAAACATCGTTCACAATGAACCCATAATCATCTTCCATTTAATTCCAATTTATAATTATAAACTGGAAAACTTCACTTATCTTAATTAAAAGATTTATTCTTTTCTCAACGGGGTTTAAGAACAAATGTTATTAAAGACACCATTCATGACAAACCCCAAAATCCAATTCGATATTAAATATAAGACACAGAATAGAAAATATATCGGCTTATATTCAACATCAAATTCTGAAACTAACGGATATCGTATTAGGAACAACGATATCGATATCTTCCAAATTCCTAAACAATATCCGTATAACCACGGAATCCAATATCGAAATACTCCAAAGATTATTTCTATTCAAATCCATTCTAATTCATACGTTGGAAAATTCTGGTTATTTCAAAAACCATTTCAATTCCTTTCAGTTCTCTATTCTAGTTGTTAACTAGTTCATTCAGATGAAAATGTTGTTTATATTTACAAATATGGAATATTTCATCCAAACTCTTTCTAAATAATTTATTATGATTTTACATAATTTATTCATATTTTTAATGAATTTAATATCGCCATTTCAGTTGATTTCCAGATACGGTCATCGAACTGCATTTACAACGACCTTTTCCAAAACTGATTTGGACATAATTTGAAATCCAACTGTTCAAATTAAAATCTCTTATATTCATTGGAAAGATCTTTTCGATACGAACCCAGTAGTTACGGTTTTAGAAGAATCCAACGATCAGATCTCCCGTTACATCAATTTGAAGTTAACAGTTGAAATTCGCTAACGATCACTGCGCATGCATTCTATTCAGGCCTTTAGATATATATATTATATATATTTCATCGATTTTCATTTAAAACATATTTTATAAATCGTTTATAAATTCGTTTTAAAACGATTCCAACTTCCATTTCGATTTTAAATCAAAATTGAATATTCTATATCATTATAATATTAAAATGATAATATTTTGAAAATATCAGATTTTGAAATCCATTTCCTTTTCGTATTCATCATAAAATGAATAAAATCGATATAAAAATCCATCTGAGTTAAAATGGCGTTCAACTACTTAACTCGGCTTCATATATTTCAATATTTTCGTGTCCATCCAAAATCGGACATCAAAATCATATTTTGATTCTTTACTGAATATTATTTTAAAATATTCATTCATATTCTGAACCGGAATGCGACTCAATCAATTACTATATAATTTCAGTTATATGGATTTCATACATCGCATGTATACAAAAATAATGATAAATAATCATTGAACATTCAAACATCACCCAGAGTGCATTCTACAACTGTATAAGCATTAAAACGAATAAATAACGCTTATCGCATCCTGTCAACCAATCGATTGATATACAACTAATTATTGGGATTAGTGAATGTCAAATATCATACCAATACCCGTGTAGGGTTTTCAAACAACAACAGTCTATTTGTAACTACCTAGATTTTCAGAACCAATTTAAAATTTTTATTTTAGCTATTTTTATAGATTTTGAATATTTAAAATGATTTATTTTAAATAATAACGACTAAAAAAAATTTAAATCGAAGTTAGAACATATAAATTTATTTTAATTATAAAACGAGCATGAAATGGCGCGACAATTTGAAATTTTGATTTTAAATTTTCAAATGAATGTCCAGGATGCAAAATAAATCAGATTTCAGTAAAACCAGAGGTATTTGAATCGGTTTAATTAGATCTTTCTAAAGAATGTGAAAATTTCAGATTTCATAATATAAATTGAAAGTTATGTCCAGTTTAAAATTTAAAATAGTCGTTATGGAATTTATATATATTTTTATTTAAATATATCCCTTAAAAATAGTCATTTTGCAAACGACCTCTGTTTTCGATGAAACCACTTTTGTTGGTTCCGGAATGACATATTATTGCTAGATTCCAATTTTCATAATTTTTGGAATTAATTTGTGAGCGTGGCAAATTAAAACGTGTTTTGTCAATTTTAGTTGAATTTGATCGACTAGAAAATGGCCATTTTTCAAACAGTCTCCAAATTTAATGAAATTAGTTTTGTTAGGCCCGTATCATCAAAACATAGCTAGATTTAATTTTTTGGAATTTTTGGAGTCAGTATGTGACCCCGATAAATTAAAATGTAGGTTTAAATTCGATATACATTTATTTTAATTTTAATAAAAAAAACTAATCAAAACAATCGAATGGTCTTACGAAACATATCCCATTGTGTTCGGAATAAGGGTATTGGCTAGGAGCGATAGTCGTTGGGTTTGATTTGGAGTTCGTAGCAATAAACCACTATTTTTGGAATTAAAAGAAAATAAAAATAAATAAATTATATAAATAGCTAATCAGAATTCTCCATTCAACCTAATTTATTTCGTTCCAGCACCCGCCTCCGTTAAAATCGAATGACGAAACTACTGAGAACTTCTCCCTCTGATTTCTTCCATTCCACCACGAATCAAAGTATGGTTCTTTAGCAAAAATCAAAGAGCTTCGTCACCTCTTCAAATCCAAACTATCCTCGTCATTTTCGTTGAGTGTGGAGAGAGAATCGTGGCCTCAAAGTGGCGCCGTTCCCCACCGTTTGCTGATGTCAGGGTGGCGTCGAGTTTGTTGTCGTTCTGGGGGGAGGGGCGGCTCGCATGGCTCTTAGACGTGGAGGCATCTGATCACGGTCCAACGCGATAGTGGCGGCAAAAATCTGAACCCTAGCTTTTGAGCTAGGTGCGGCGGCGGGTCTGAGTGTATAACAGAGAAAGGTTTTATTTTTTTCTATTACTTAACTTATACTCAGTTTAAAAATCTGGTTTTTCTAACAAATTACATTGTTTTAAAATCTGAAATTTTAAATATAATAACATTGATAAAAGCTGAATTTTTGAATATAAAAAGTAGCATAGTTTTTAAATCAGTTTTTATTCATATAGAAACATTGTTTAATTTTAGATTTTTAAATATAAAAACATTGTTTAATTTCATATTTTTGAATATAAAAACATTTTTTAATTTCAGATTTTTGGATATAAAAACATTGTTTAATTTCATTTTTTTAAATATAAAAACATTGTTTAATTTCAGACTTTTAAAGGTAAACCACATTGTTTATTTCCATATTTTTAAAAATAAACAGCATGATTTTTTTTAAAGAAATAACAATGTAAAAAAACATGATTTTTATGTTTATAGGGTAGAAATAAAAAACTAAATTTTAATATGAAATAGAATTTATAAAAAATGTAACTTTTATATATAATAACATAGTATAAAAATGTGATTTTTGTAAAAAATAACTTTGTGTTAAAAATGCGAATTTTCAAATATGAATTTGTATATATGAAAGCACTGTTCTAAAAATAGGATTTTTGATAGTAAAAAAAACATTATTTTCAAAATATGGTTTTAAAAAATAATTAGACATTGTTTATGTTAGACCAAAATTTGGGCCTAACACCCAAATGCATATCTCAGATCACAGAATGCAATAAATAGTCAAATAAGAGGAGACACACGAGATTTTTATAGTGGTTCGGCTGTAGATGTAGCCTACGTCCACTTTATAATCTTATTAATATACTGACAGATTACAAGAATCAATTACATGCAATGCACACAATTCGTGTGTTAATTGAGATTAAAAGAGAAGAATTTGAATATACGAAGGTGCAAAGCCCTTGCACTTCAGTAATGGTGGAAGCCGTGAAGAAGAATGGCCCAAAGTCCTTGAAAAATCCTCCAAATGGTGTATTTATAGCCGTTTACAGCAGGTGGTTCGCGGGACATATGGCACGCATCCCAAAAATCTCAAAAAGAGGTGGAAAATGTCCGGAAATCATCTCCAACTCGTCATATGACATGTGTAATCAGATCCATGCAAGTTGGAGTGAAAATAGCCTTTACAATAGGTCAAAATCATGTATAGCAGCAGGCGGTTCGTGGTCCCTGTGTGCTCCACGATCGGGTCGTGGTCACCATGACCCCTAGGATCTTTTAAACCATAAGTCCGATTAAGCCAAACTGAAGCTAATTCAGAGATCTACAACAGTTACAGAGTTTAGCTCCATAATCGTTGTTTTCAGGCCCAAAAAAGGTCATCTTGTAGGAGTTCTGGGCCTTTCTTTGTTCGTGATGAGACTTTGACCAAATCGCTGCCTATCTTCTGATGTTGTTCTCCATATCCGAGCACGAAGCTATCCAGATATTTAGTGTGACAGCTCTTACCAAAAAGCGTGTCAACAGTTTAAAAATATGGTTTTTAAAAAATGTTAAACATTGTTTAAAAATATGGTTTTTAAAAATATATATAGCATTGTTTTTTTAATATATATAGCATTATAAAAATATGATTTTTAATATATATACGGCATGAAACAGATTGCGATGGAACTGACTGGAAACAAAGCGGAATCCAAAACCGTCCTTTAAAGACTGGCGGAGAGGAACCTAAAGTGAGAACTCCTTTTCACTCTAATTATTTTACAGTTAAATATATACTAGGATGCATATGGGGCTTAGAAACCCCCGAAACTATTTATTGTACAAACCATATTTGTTGGTTTGGATTGTATGGTTGAAATTTGGATTGTAGTTGTAAAATTGATTGTGAATTGATTGTGGGATTGTTTGGATTAATTATGAATATTTTTTATGGTGCGAGCCAGTATCAAGAGAGGGGTAATGCTAGATATTACTCTGGTTTTAATATCGCGCAGTTATAATGCCGAAATTTTCTAAAATAAATATTTATTCATTAAAAGTATAATTTTTAATGTGTATATGAACTGCATAAAATATTCATGTGTTGAATAAAATGTTTGAATAATAAAAATATTATTTTTATTAAACGTATGAACTATATAAAATAGTCAAGTGGTGAAACAAATATTTTAAAATATATTTTTTAACGTATATGTGAACGGCATAAAATTCTCCTGGAATGAAAATAAATATTCATTTACAAATCGAACGATTTGTTTGTGTACACCGATTTAACTAATATTGATTGGGACGATAAATTTTACACATTACCCAACTACACAAATAATATTCAGTATTTGTTGGTTGAAACCCCACACGGGTATTGGGATGATATTTGACGTACACTAATCCCAATTATTTAGTTGTATGTCAATCGATTGGTTGACATACTGTTGTAAGTAGGGCTGAACATTCGGTCGGTTGGTTTGGAGCTAAAAAAACTCAAACCGAATTAAAACCAAAGATTTTCCAAACTGAACCGAATTAATTTCGGTTATTTCGGTCGGTAGCCGATTTAACCGAACATGAAGAATGTATTACTATTAAAATGATGGATTCGCTCAAAGTAAAACATAAATTCATGTTTGAGGAAATTTAATATAGTAAATTTTATGTTAATGATAAGGTTTGATCAATTTGCAACAAACGTCTTCGTATTATATAACTAAACCAATTATTTAAAGCAATACAATACCATAAAATTAGAAAATAAATTTAAAGTTCGGCTAACTCAGTTAAACCGATAACCGATTTTTTATTATTTTACAAACTGATTTAGTTTTAAAACTGAACTGAACCGATCGAAACGAACCGGTTTGGTCGGTTAATTCGGTTTGAACCGAATATTGCTCACCCCTAGTTGTATGCGTTAATTATTTATATTTAATGCTTATGCGGTTGTGTAATGCACTCTGGATGATGGTTGATTGTGTATCATGCTTGTTGTGTAATGTGTTGTATGAAATCCATATAAATAAATTATATGGTAATCGATTGTGTCTGATTCCAATTCAAAAGGAACGAATATTTTAAAATATTGAATATTTTAAAGTAACGAATATTTTAACATAATATTCAATAAGGGATTAAAATGTGAATTTGATGTCCGATTTTGGATGGACACATAAATATTCAAATATGTGAAGACGTGTTGATTAGATTTGCGCCATTTTAACGTGAATGATATTTATATCGATTTTATTCATTTTTATAATAAATAACGAAAAGGAAATGATTTCAAAATCTAATATTTTAAAAATATTATCATTTAGATATTATAATGATATAGAGTATTCAATTTTGATTTAAAATTAAAATGAAAGTGAGAATCGATTTTAAAACGAATTGATAAAATACGTTTTAAGCGAAATATATATTATATATATAATATAATGGCCTGAATAGACGCGCCGCGCTGCGACCGTTCGCGAATTTCGACCATTGACTTCGAATTGACATTATGGGAGATCCGACCATCGGATTCTCCTAAAACCAGAAACGAGAAACGTTGGGTTCATATCGGAAAGAGCTTTCCATCGGATATAAGAGATTTAAAATCTAATGGTTGGATTTGGAATTATGTCAAAATCAAATTTGGAAAAGGTCGTTGTAAATGTAGTTCGGTGGCCGTTATTGGAAACCAACTGTAAGGGCTAAAATTATTAATAATTTGTGTAAAATCATAATAAATGATTTGGAGAGAATTGGGATGAAAAATTCTATATTTGAAAATATAAGAATATATTTTTATCGAAATGAACTAGTTATTAACTAGAAAGATAATCCAACGTTTTTAAATAAATTTGGAGGAAGATTGATAATATATATGGAATTTAAAAGGCTTTGTCATTACTCCATCTATATTATTAGTCGGATACGGAAATTGATATCGATTATATATTGATTTATTTTCCGTGAAGATTCCATAATTAATGGAATGTGATTTTGGGTTTATCGTGAACTGTGTTTTAAATGACATTGGTTCTTTGACCCGGTTAAAGACAGGATTACATGTCTAACATTGTATTTCGAAGTGTAATGTTGATCTTTGCTAAACATATATCTGTTTGGTGGCGGGGAAATTATTCTCTTGCTTAACACCCTTCTCTGAGATGTACGAGCTTAAAAGTTATATATCGGCAGAAATCAATGGTACAGTGTAGATTGTCGATGCGGCATGTTTGATTTCCCAAAGTTAAATAATAATTAATAATGATTGTTGGAAGATTAAAACTAAGTGGAGTTTTAATGAATCTTTAATTAGATTGAAATGTGAATGTGATCATTTAAATTATCAAATTTGGGACATGATCGAGAATGGAGTATCACCGATTTTGCTCCAAGCGATAGTTAAATCTTTGATTAGATTTGAACATGAAATGGTAATTAAATTTATCGATAACATCATGGTGTTAGATATGGAGTATTACCAGTTTTTCTCCATAGGATGAGTAGGTTGGGATTGGGATAATAAAATAAATGATTACATCGGTATGGCTTGTTAATCCCGACTAGTTGGATAAACATTAATTTGGTTTGAGTTTATATCCAAAGGAAGATTAAAGAATAAATTTAAAGAATTTATCTTTGATAAAATTAACAGGAACCCTTCCTTAATGATGTGAATATTTGAATAAAAGAATAATATGAATTGGAATGAGACGTATGTTGGGTTTTTATAGCACTTTATTATAAAATACGTGAATTATTCGGAAAGGCTGGGTTTATACTCATTCTGAATAATTGATTCGACGATAAGTCGACGATGAAGGTGGTGGCTGAAGATCGGAGTTCTTCACATCGTTTGTGTGATTACTGATGTCTTGGTTGGGCTGTACACCCAAGACAAGGTAATAAGTGGTGATTGTCTAGACGTACTTGGAGATCGACCGGATATGCGAGGACCTCTCTCCTGTATTGGACATATGAGATGAGGAATAAGGTGCCTCTGGTTTCGTTCAGACCCAGAACGAACTAGTAAATGGATGTGTGTTTGACATTGGATTTTATTCTATGTTGATTGATTTCTATTAAATATATATCTGTTTGGTGGAGGAGAATTTATTCTCTTGCTTAACACCCTTCTCTGAAACGTACGAGCTTAGAGGTTATATATCGATAGGCATCAGTCGCATGGCATGAATTGTCAGTGTGGCATGCTGAGATGAAAGTGATCAAGACTTCAATTGAAAAGCTGAGTCTTGTGGTTGATGATCAAAGCACGACTTTAAATAGCATAGCTTTGTGTATAGCTTTAATTCGCGAGCCTCACACCTCGGTATGAGTCAAAAAGGGGATCGTGACTACAGGGAGTTCACGATGTTTCTTTCTAGTTATGAGTGGTGTCATGGTATGGAGCCCAGACAGTTATGTGACACCCCATGTCCGTTAATGTCACTCATAAGGGGAATGCATTAACTTCTATGTAGCGTTTTAAGTGTGTATAGAACAGAAACTTAACAACAAGACAGATATAAAACAGTACTTAAAAAATAAAAACTTCCTTCATTGCAGCGGTAAACAAATAAGTTCGATTACATCATCAAAAAACCAAAGACTAGAGTCAAATACATAATATCCTTCTTGACTAAATCAGAGTATATAAAATGAAAGACATAACCCCACATAAAATAGCCATAAGTAAGATAGGATGAACTTTTACTTCAGCGATCCAAGCAAACTTCCAGAGAAAGAGATAAAGCTGTCCAAATCAAGCTCCACTAGTACTAGTCCCACCTTGAGCACCTGGAGGGAAGGAAGAAAAGAGGTGAAAACAAAGGGGTCAGACATAAAGTCTGGCGAGTGCAATAACTTTAACAATATAATCGTTAAGTAACAAGGACAAGGCATAAGCTAGAAAATAAGGAAATGACTGTGAACTAATGGGTATGACAGAGCAAACAAAGGGAATAGGATGAACAAAGATAACGTTAAAGGCGTACCTAATCACTATAGGATAATTACTACACTGCACCACACCAAACACCCTAAAATTTGATCCCGTCTACAGAACTCAATAATGATAATGGTAGTTTCGTGTACCCCTGGCTGCCTTCATAGGTGACGTCTGCCCCTATCTCCACTAGGTGCACCCACTACCCTCATTCGATCGGCTCCATAACTCGTAGATACCCGTGTTGTCCCCATAGTGGGGTGTATCACTCCCCAAAGTGGCAACCCAATACCACCAAAATGCACGGCTTATACCTACACGATGCAACAATGTCTTACCTACCAGCCCGGGCCCACACACGCATATGACCCCGTTGGACTTGCGTTGCCACCGCTAACCCGTTTTAACCTCTTACAATCAAATCCAGTACGCGTGTCCCGTCCTCGACTTGGGTCGAGCCCACAAAGATACTTAATGGGTTACTGGTTTGAAAAGGGCCCCCATGCATGACACAAGCTTTCCACCTATGCTTGGTCCCTTCTAAGGTTTTTCCCTACTTAACCCCATTCTTATCCATGTCTTCTTACATGTTTCAATCTTGGTTAAGTGTATCTAATCGTATTTGACATGCCACCCAAGGCACCCACTTGATTTTCACATGCCACCTAAGGCACCCACCTAACCCCTCATGTCCCACCACATGTTTATCTGGTTAATTGTTTCTTAATTCATTAACACCTTAACCTTGTAAAGACCTCCCACATTAGACTGGCATTTGTGGCAGCTGGATTTGTCGGGCGAGTCCGGGCAGTCTTACACCACAAATGAGCCTAACTTCGTGTCTTTACAACTGTTACGCATTTAATTCATGCCTTCGACCTCTCACATTAGACTGGCATTTGTGGCTGCTTGATTTGTCAGACGGGTCCGGGTAGTCTTACACCACAAATGAATCTAACCTCGTGTCTTAGGCGGTTTATTATTACACATCTTTATTTAACCCCAAAGTGGATTAATATCCCTATTAAAAATTTGTAAATAAATTCCAAATATACTTATGTCCATAACTATCTCAATTATGTCCATAAATGCCAATTTTTCCAATTAATGTCTTAATTTAATTATATGCCTTTTTCAAGGCCATTATGCCAATTCTCAATATGTGTATATTCAATATTACCCCCATCGTCCCCACGTTGTTCGTTCGTTTATCATGACATATATGTATATTAGACTAGCAATTAGTCTAACTCGTAAAAGGGAAGAAACATCGCAAATTTGCATAACACACAAAATGGATCTAATCTTGCAAATAAGGATTGCAACATAACTTGCATAAACTTGTTATTTTCATGAATCTAAACATAGGCCTAAAGGTGTGAACTTGCATATATGTAATATAGTTCTCATCCAAAACCTGCATAGGCCATAATCACAAACTTGCATAAAACTATGTACATCATAGATCTAAATCTAAGGTTGTAAACTTGCATATATGTGAATCCAATTTCTACCTAAACTTGAATATAGTCACTTTATTTGATTCACATGTAAACTTGTGTACAATTCATATAGAATAGCATATAATCTACACCCAAACTTGCATATAAAATGATATCAAACATGAATCATGTTGAACATAGGTGATTTGGCATATGAAAAGGGATCCACAACAAAACTATCATTATGAACAACTAGCATATATTCACAAAATATCACATTTTTCCAATGTCTCACAAACATAGCCATATAACCCAATTTATAACTTAACCCAATTAACTTATTAATTATCTTATTAAATATATTGAACTCACTACTCAAAGAAGGTCTTGAGTTCTGGAATCTGAGTTCTGAAATTGATTTAGCTCGCCTTTGAAGTAGACAAATTCGTTTTTGTTGTTATAAATTTGAGTTTAATTGAGTTGATTAGCTTCACTTTCCCTATAGTTGGTGGTGGCTACTCTAGGTTGCAAGGTGATAGCATGACGGCCATGTTTCTAATTTTTATTTAGTTTTAGGGTTTAAGTCTACATGTGTTTATATAGAATTTAGGATTAATTTAGGCCATCCGATCAACCTAGAATCAAATCAAGACCATCCATCCAAGATAGGGTGACACCTCAGCCCTAATGACACAGCACTGAGTCACAAAATCGTCATCTTTCAGATCTACCCGGGGGGGCAGGTCGACCCCCAGGTCGACACTAAGGTCGACCTGCATAGGGGGAGGTCGACACTAAGGTCGACCCCCAGGTCGACCTGACCTTGGGCAGGAAATTTCCCGCCCTGCCCAGTTCTGAGTGAATTCGTTTTTGAATTTAAATTTGAATTTCTAGAAACTTCCGACAGCCATAACTTCTTCATACGAAGTCCAATTTATGCAAACTCGGACTCTATCTCAACCAAAATTCTGGGACGAACACAATGGCATAACCCGTTTCCCTTGATTCTCAAATTTGAAATTAAGTATTCTTTAATTTGTTAACTTTAATATTTAAATTTATGGGGTGTTACAAGTAATATTTTTTACCTATGTGGATGATGGATAGCGAGGCACCTCGGATATAACGGTCACTACGGGCCGATGGATAGGTCTGATAGGACTGGGAAACGTGTGTTGAGGAATACTAATCCACTAACGTAAGTGTGGACCGGCCCTGAATATCCAAGGGTTCACTGCGGGGGATCCTGAGGCATTTGCTAGAGTGTCTCGAATCGGTGAGGAGCTATCCCTGGCCTTGACTCATAGATGGAATCCAATTTCCAATACATGACATTTCGATTTTAATTGTAGAACTAGTATGGTGACATGATATATGGTACCCATGTCGTATATGATTGATACATTTATATTTGAAGTTGTTTTATACACTATGCACTTATAATAGTATCAAATGATTTGTTTTAAACGTACCAAGCATATTTGGCTATTATGAGGGAAAACTCTATCCTCCGGCTTGCGTTGCATTGTGTGATGGGACCTGAGTCTTATAATATCATCATTTTTTCCAAAAAGCATTGCACTGTTTGTTATATGCATTGGTATCCTTGGGAGGAAACCCATTCCGTGTTATATGGCATGGTCCCTTGATTTACTTTATTTCTAAAGTAAAGTTTAGATAAATATTTTAGTTCTCACACCAGTCCCATAACTGACCTGGAGTTTATTGTTTTAACCTAAACTCTGGGTGCCCCTATTTTCCGCACAGGCAGCTAGTAGTTTTGGTTTTGCATATATTTCTTTTCTAGGATCTTAGATTTGCAGCTGGAGCTATATTCGGAAAGCTCTGTATTTGTGTATTTCTTTCAATTGTGTTATGTAATATTTTCCGTTGCAATGTAAATTTAAATCTCTGATATTTTCCAATGTGTAATATTTATTCATACTCTGTTATATTCTTGTACTTTGATGTAAATTCTTGTAACAGTAATGAAATGTTTTTCTGTTTGCATTCTGATTTGTCCTGTTCTCATTACAATCCATGTTTTATGGTCTCCTCGGAGGCTAGCAAATTTGGGTTGTAACGCTATTTAAATTAATCCTTGGTTAACAAATTTAACCAATCCTAATTTGGTTTGAATTATTTTTCTAATTAACTAATTTTACTGTTTAAATTATAAATGGATAATTTACGTCCATTTCGACAACCACAAAGTGTATCCACATTGTTTGAAATTCGAGTGTCGTATATTCAAACAACGCTTCTTGTGAAGATGAGTCGTGAATAGTTCATGCGTTGAACTCAAACAATGTCACATACAACAGATAAAAATCAACATTGGCAATCATTACATTCAGTTTTAAAATAAATAATAGTACAAATATTTTAGTGAGAGAATTCTCACTTTGATTTCCACTCCGTCATTCTTTAATTGATGATCGTTTTAACAAAATTAAACAACCATTTAATTTTGTCAAAAATTCCAACCTCCTCCGTTTCTATTCTGCTCAGTTTTCATATTGTAGAGCTCTTGAACATGATTCCAACGCAAGTGAAATCGCCAGATTTGGACCTCGTATGAAGAAGTTATGGGTTTTTAAACATTCAATAACTCAATTTCATAATTAAATTATTATTATAATTAACTTAACCTAGTTAATCATATTCCACCCCGTAGTGCTCCAGCTAACATCGAAAATGCTCCCTCCCTCAACCTGAATCGCGCCGCCTCCACTAAGTGATCGATCGACAATTGGCCTCCGCCACCACCAGCGCCGAAGTACCACCTCCCTCCACCCTGGGTTCCGTCAATCCCGAAGTCCCCCTGAAATAATCTACAACCATTTGATGTATGACCAAATTATACATTGATGCAAATGCTATTAAATAGCGTATGGAAGATATGCGAGCAACTGGAGCATATGTATCAAAATAATATATTCTGTATCTTTATTTATATCCCTTAGCAGCTAATCTAGCTTTAAACTTATCAGTGGATCCATTAATATTCAACTTTTTCTTGAATATCCATTTACATCCTATAGGTTTAGCACTAGGAGGTAAATCAAATAAAACCCAAGTTTGGTTTAACATTATGGAATTCATTTCATCATTGATAGCTTCTTTCCAAAAATTAGAGTCTCTAAAACTCATAGCTTCAGAATAACTTTTAGGATTATCATCGACGTTCATTACATATCTTGTCACATTAAGGACTTCGTCCTTATTGCCTTATACGAGATATGTTATGAAGTCGGGACCATAGTCCGTTTCTATTCTTGCTCTTTTACTTCTCCTGTGTTCAGTACTATTATCTGGTAACTTCCTTGTTGTTTTGAGCAGGATCATAATCATCATCATTGATATCATTAGTCACAGTTGGTTCTGGATTAGATGATGTCAATGGATTCTCAATAGTTTGATTTTCAAAGAATTCTATATCTACAGATTTTATAACTTCTAAATTATCAAGTATAAGGAATCTATAAGTTATACTATTAAGAGAATATCCTATGAAAACACACTTAAATGCCCTATTACCTAACTTTGGTCTTTGGGGTCAGGTTTTCTAACATATGCTAAGCAACCCCAAACTTTAAGTCTAGTAAGGTTTGGTGTTCTATTAAACCATAATTCATAAGGGGAAATATTATTCTTGTTAAATGGTACTCTATTTAAAATGTATCATGCAAATAACATAGCATGACCTCATAGATTATAAGGTAAATTAGAACTAATGAGCATAGCGTTAACCACTTCTACTAAAGTTCTAATTTTCCTCTCAGCAACACCATTTTGTTGTGGTGTATAAGGAGCGCTACACTGGTGAATTATACCATTTTGTTTGCAAAACAAAGTAAACTCATTTGAAAAATATTCGCCACCACGATCTCAATGTAACACTTTAATTTTAACTCCTAATTGTGTTTCGACTTTTGCTTTGTAAATTTTGAATTTATCAAAGGCCTCATCTTTTGATTTCATTATATATACATATGCATATCTAGTATAATCATCAATAAATGTGATATAGTATTGGTTGCCACCATAGGTGATATGACTTTTTAAGTCACCCACAAACATCACTATATACCAAATCAAGCAAACCAGTTTTCCTTTCAGCAGATTTAAAGGATTTACGGTGTATTTTTGCTTGAACACATATTTCACATGTAGATATAGAATCGAAATCACAATCAGAAATTAATCCTAACTTATGCATATTTCTAAGAGAATTATAATTAACATGTCCTAATCTACCATGCCATAAATCAACAGAATCAACAGTATAAGCAGAAGATTTCTTTACTAGATTCAACTTAATCATACCAATGCAAGAATTCCCTGTCATAAATTTGCTTTTCTTGGATAACACTAACTTATCAGACTCATACACCATCTTGAATCCTCCTTTGTTAAGAAGGTATCCAGAAACCAAATTCTTACACATATAGGGTACATAAAATACATTGACAAATGTAAGAACTTTCCCAAAGGTGAATGTAAGTTCAATTGTGCCTTTTCCCAAAACTTTGCTTGCAACATTGTTTGTGCCAGTAACTTCGTTGGATTCTCCATTATTTTCTTCGTAAGTCTTGAAAAGATTACAATCTTTGGAAACATGAATGATTGCTCCAGTATCGAGCCACCAATCATTATCAATGCCACTAATGGAGTTCGTCTATTGTACGATAGCTGTTGGATCTAGATTAACCCTAGAGGGGGTGAATAGGGATTATTGAAAATTAAGCGAGATATTAAAAATACCAGATCACAGAATGCAGCAGAAAATAAATGCAGAAAGGTAAATGACACAAGATATACCCAGCTTCGACAAAATCCTGGCTACTGCTGCATTCTTAAGGTTTCTACTAGGTAATAGAACAGATCCTACTTATAAGACTATGTAAACTCGCGAACCGCTCGCTCCTATTCTAATCATACGCTCAAAAGCCTAGACTAGTCTATATCCCCAAGATCAGGTTTCCCCGGATTACAAACCCGTAACCCATATCCCTAGTTTTTACAGACTCTAGTAAACTGCCAGTTAACCCCTAACTGGATAAACTAGATTTTACAGACTCTGGAAACTGATCAACGGTTTACAAAAGAATTAAAAACAACATAAATTAAAAATATGAACTAAAAACCCTTGGATTTAAAAAGAAGGGTCATCCCCTTATCCATTAAAACACTTGGCCGACCTCTTTGTAATTTGTTGAGCACGTTCTCCCTTTCTTTGGAATTTAAAATGGCGACTATTAAAATTGGGGATTATGGTTTCAGTGAATTCCCAAATCAAATCGCGATGCTTCTTCAACTCTAGATAAATCTTCTGATGCTCGAATCTTTGTTAATATCTGATGCTTTGATTTGGGATGTTGATCAAAAATCTGTGATTTTCTCTAAAATATTTTCTCTGATTTTTGGTCTCGATTTTGTTGTTGATTTTCGATTTAATTGTTTGTGGTTTCGATACAAATTTCCGATGAGGAATTGTGTATATATAGGGTAAATAGAAACCCAAATCGAATCTCTGATTTCCATATGTCTCGATCAGATTGCGTGTGTATTCCCCTTTTGATGCCTTGAGTAAAAACTGCGAATATTGATGAACCTTGACGAATTCTTTTTCTTCTATGAATTTGGTTGATATATTATCCCTTGAGAATTATTGCGTGATATGTGAAATGCTTGTGGCCCTTTGAAATTTGATTGTCTATCCCTTAACAAATTGAGCAAACCTGTGATATTTTTGAATGGATATTGATTTCCTGTAATGGTTTGCTCTGATTTCAGTTTCTTGCTTGGCTAATTTTGCTTGTTACTTTCCCTTTTGACATTCTCAGTTTCAATGTGTTGTGTTATTGTGTAATGAACCAAGACATGATCTCATCCCTCTCTATGAGTCTAGTCAGCTTGATGAAACATATATGTGAAAATTTGTTGGGTCATTTCTCGATTTAAACGGCCTTGTTTGAAAGTTCTTCTTGGCAATATATGAGTGATCGTTTCCCCGTATCATGCATGATTTCTGGACATAAACATGTGTGGCCCCTCTTGAATTCGATTGAATCATTTCTGGAAAGATTGAAAAATACTTGCCAAATATGATTTTAGTAAAACTGGAAATAACTCACTGATCCAATTTGAGATACAATGTCCATGTACACAGTTTTTTCTTTGCCATATCTTCATGATAGAATTTATAACTTTCCAAGAAAATTCATTCAAAATCTTTGGCATCTTATTGACTGGAAAAAACATTTGAAAAACATGGATTGATTCTTTTCCAAAAATGTCTCATGTATTATTGGATACAAATAGAATTTGTTTTTCCTTGCTTTGCATGCAGCAGTATTGTGCACTTCCTGCTTGACATCAATTACCATATACACTTGAAGTCGAAAAACTAGCTCGACCATTTATGTATATGTCCACCACCTTAAATGATGTTGTGCATTTGATATTGCTACTAACATGATCTTGTAGTTGTCCCATTTTAAAAACTGCTGTCATACATTGTATTTGCGCCTTGTATTTGTCTTGAGCATCCTCACTTGTATTTGAGTTGTTCCTTGCATGTCCATACAGTATTGCACCATGTCATGTACACAGCCTTGCTGCCGTGTAAACTTGAACAATACTCCACTCAGTCTTGTTGTTGTGTGCACCACTTTACTGTTCATGCTTACTGTTCCATTTTCCATTTTAAACTGTACATGAACATGTTGTTATGTTGTTGCAGTCTTTTCTACTTGTGTATTTCATTGTGTATTTGCCATGAGCACTTGTATCATCCTACTTGTCATACTGTTTTGTTGATCATGTAGTGTATCCATGCATTTGAACCCATGCTTCATGCTCCATGCACTTGAAACTGATCATCGTTGTTGCATATACATGATAGAGGCCGATCCATTATGCCTTGAACTCATTTACATTTTGACTATGCTTCCCATTGATTTTGTAGCTCCATTCTGGCTTATGTTCACTGCGATGTCCATTTGTATATGTTTTGGCCGTGAAACTTGTGACTACTTTCTTGTATATGTTGTGTAGATAACTTGCTTATGTATGTGCCATGTTTTTACGTCATCTAGACATGTGTATGTTCCACCATGTTGAATTGAAACTGCGTTGTCCCTTGTACTTGTATGTGTACACATTTGTGTATTTCAATCTCGACCATACATGTTGCATTGACTTGAGTTGGTCCACGTGGCTGCTCCTCAGATGATATACTGCATTCTGATTGACAAGGCAGTGCACACGCGTATATTTATACACGTGTGTATATGTAGCCATCAGACTGATTTTCCTGTCCCTGCACTGTAATATGTATATACACACTATCTGCCTTATGGTATTTACAGTGTATCACTGTGAATATCATAAGCTGTCTAAACACAGTCGGATGAAAATATAAATCATATCAAGTCAGAAAAATGATGAGAAACACACCGAAATTCTGAGGCGTATAAAATTTAGAATAAAATTTATATTTGCATGTATTTCATATTTATTTCTATTACAGTGTATTGTGTGTTTCTGTTTGTGACAGGTAAGAAGATGTAGACTAGACTGACTGAAGGATGTGGTGAAGACAGAAGACTAAGAGACAATGTCAGTGTGTGTCAGTAAATGTGTTTGTATATGAATATGAAAATGTAAAATGAGTGTCTGAGTGTTTTTGTAGTGAGGAGCACTGTATGAGTGAAAAAGATTGTACAGTACTTTATTTTAGTGAAATGTACAAATAGTGGAGTACAAAAATTGCACTGTTTGAAATGTTGAAATAAAAAATTATATTTAATAAAATACTGTTTGAATATTTAAATTCCTGTCCAGTAGTATTTTATACAAATATAAATATTATATTTATGTCTGTGATGTAGAATAATAGTACAATAACATACACATTTATAATAATATATATTTGGTTGTTATCATCAAACAAAAATCATATAATTGTGTATACAACAACGTTATATACAACAAATCTCCCCCTTTTGATGATGACGAATGAATATTAAGATTTTGAATATAATAAATGTGTTTGATAGTGAAGAACTGAACTCCCCTATTTGAATGCTCCCCCTACAACAGAAACTCCCCCTATAAATGTGCATGAGTGAAAAAGAATGAAAAATGAAATTTTCAATATTAAAATATTTATAAAATATTCACTCATAAATCAAAATCTCAACCCATTCTCCCCCTTTTGTTATCATCAAAAGGATATACAATTTAAAATATAGATGAAAAATGACTAAAAAAATATAATTCCAGCTAAATCTCAACAAATCAAACAAAAATCATAATATTCTAAAAACTAGTACCATAGTTCACATTGTAGAGAATGACCGGTTTACGATGAAATTTATATATAATGGAGAGAGTTAAAAATAATATGATTCCAATTATTTTCAAAAGAACTTTTATAAAAATAAAGAACAAAAACAGTGATGAATTTGGACTATAATTACAAATTCAATTTAAGTGACGCATTCATATAATCTTAAATCCCAGTAACTATCAATCAACAAATTATAATACATTAACACATTTCCCAAAATAGAAAATGGATTGATAGGATGATTTTTACACACCAACGAGGATTTCATACAAAAATTTATTAATTTATTTTTCTTTTTTTTATGATTTAAGAGCACATTGACCATGCATAACCAGATCTTGGATTTTTAAATGAGATCAGTTGCAGCTTAAATATAAGTAATCTCTTAACCATGCAAGACCAGAGCTTGGAATTTTAAATAAGGTTAGAGAAACTTTTATGTATTAATTATATTTATCATTTTCAGCTCCAAAAGAAAAACTCCTTGATATATAAAACCAATATGGATGATAGAAATGTGGTAGGTACAGAAGTGGTTTGTGAAATAAATCTCTAAATTAATCATATTATGGAATATGCTCAACTATACCAGGATCATTGAAAATTTTCAATCATCACTAATTCTAAATAATAATAATATAGTCCCATTTCTATCATAAATATTTCCACTATTTTTTCAAAAAGATTTTTAAAAATATTAACTCTCCACATTAGTATAAAATCATAATGGATGGTAGAATGATGATAGGTTAAGAAGATGTTCGTGAAATAATTCCCAATTCAAAGATATTATAATAATTGTTCAATCATCATGAGAATCTAAATAAAATCTCCTCTTGTTGTGAAATATACTGCAGTCACAATTCATCACAATTTCAAAATCTGATAATAATTTTGACGAATAAAAAATGCAGTTCAATTTGGATATAGATTTCAATTTCTGAGTGAATAATCAGTAAATAACTTTAAAATTGAAAAACAATTACAAGAAGGGTATGAAAACTCTACAAGCCAAGAGGGATTAAGAAAAATACATACATGAAAAAAATTAGCACATTTAACCTGATACCACTTGATGTCTCTATTAATGAGGATTTTTAAAATGACACTAGAGACGAACAAGGGTATTTCAAAAAAAAAGAAATTTAAACACAAAGCCCAAGTAGATCAAGCAAATTAATTTCATCTATCATAGCATGGTATGTATTTGATACCAAAACAAGCAATCACCAAAAAATATTTTCAAAAACAATATCTGAACAGCACAAAAATCATTTTCAAAGTAGACTAGTCAAGGAGATGTTTCAAAGATATTTCATATAGTCAAAGAATGGTTCATGATCCAAGGTTAAATATATGGTTTATTTTAAATCATTTGAAGGGATATGAAAAGCTTGAGATTCAATGAATCAATCACACCAGATTATAAATTTTAAATTCACGATGTGTGTGAGATTCAAGAAATCAATCATTTCAAATAATTTCATACAAACAAATATTTAAATCAAAAAATCATGAAACAACAGTGAGTTTCAAGACCGGGTTTTCAAAGAATTTTTCCAAATTATTTCTGACAAGCCCAAAGATTTTTTTTAGAATATTTACATCAAGCTAGAGAGATATTCATGATCCAAAAAAAATTAGAAATAATTTATATGAAATCAATTGAATTAATGTCAAGTTCTGAGATATAATGAATCAATCATACAAGATTGGTAATTTCAAATTTAAGAGGCGTGTGATATTCAAAATATCAAGAATTTCAGATGATTTCAAACAAACAAATTCCAAATAAAATGATCATGAATATAAGATGAATTTCAAGATGTATCTCTGTGATTCAAGACAAAACATAATATTCAAGCCAACCTGAAAACCAATGAAATTATCATAACTGAAAAGTAGTAGTGTGTTGTAATGAGTATATTATTTCAAGCTTTTTAAAATGAATTAGAAGAATCTCAAAACACAGAGATGTGTGAAATTCCATTAATTTTTTCAGATCTTCAAATTAGAATTCAAATTAACGGTGTTCAACATACGACAAGAATACATCAACACTGTTATGGATTCAGAAAACAGAAATAAACTTCAAAATAATTGCAGATATTTGCAAGTTTAAATTCAAGATCTGGAAATAGTTAAAACATCAGAGTTCTACTCAAATAAAGTGAATTTCCAAAAGATCATGACTGCAATTGGAAGCTAAGAAATCCCAAGAAGAAACAAAAATATGGCAGTGTCAAATCAAAAAAAATAGAAGGGATGGAAGGAGGTATAAACAAAGAAAATAAAAACAGAAAATATCTACAAAGACGAGTCTAGAGATCATACCTGAAATCGATGTGAACCAGAATCTGTAACTCATTGATCTGGGCTAAGGAACTCCGAAAGATTCATAAGTATGAAATAACTTAACTTCAAATTCACTTTTGCGATATGGTTACTCAGCCTCCTCTGGTACCCAGATTTTGATAGGATAGAGTGGTCTAAGAAATGTTGTTTTACCACTCACAAATGTGTTCACAACTTTAGGTACCCAAACCTGTCTGTATAACAAACCATCTGAATTCACTTTTGTACCCTTGGGAACCCAAATCTGTTTGAATTTAACGAAGCCTGATTTATTTCCTCTTGGGATCCAAGAATGTTTAAATGGTTTGTTATAAAACACGTTCACATCTCGTTTATGATTTAAAAATCCTTTGAAATTATCATAATTCAAATTTTTAGATCGATTCTTTTCAAAGAAGTTTGAAGGATTTTTAAAACCATTTGATTTCAGCTTTTGCGCAATTTTGTCAGGTTTTTCGAAGCCAATGCCACTTTTATTTCCGATAGAAAATTGGTTTTGCAACTAAATATTTAACGACTTTTCCCCATTAAAAAATTTATCCAAAGTTGATTCTAATCATTGAATTTTGGATTTAAGATCGTTATTTTCTTTTATCAAATTTGAGCAATGATTTATAGTGATCTTCTGTTTAGCATCGGACTGTTTCAAAACCAAATTCTCATTATTAAGTAATTTAATTTTGGCTTGGGATTCGGAAATTTGAAGTTCAAAATGATTTTGCTTTTCAGATTCAACTTTCTTCAAATTTTCAAGCTCATCTTCAAGCTCTTTCAGAATCAAATTTGTTTTCAACAAACTTTTATTTTCAGCAATTTCATGTTTGGAATTTTTGATATCCTTAAAATTTTCAAATTCCTTTTGTAAAGAATTGTTTACATCATTCAGCTCAATCTCGTTATCTTGTAAAATCAAAATTTTCTCTTTAAGTCCTTAAATGTTTTTATTTAAATGAACGAGATCAGTTTTTAATTTCAAACAATTTTCACAGTCAGAATTTTTTAATTTTATGACTTTTGAAAGTTTTGATTCCAAACAGTTAATTTTGTTAGTCAACTCATGAATTTTAGATTTCAAGGATTTGTTTTTTCGATGGAAATTATCAACAGTTTTTGTTAAATTAGTACACATATTAACCAAATCTTCATATGAAAAAAATTCAGTTTCGATATTTGTTGAATTCCATCGACTGATCTACTTGAACTTTCATCTGTTTCTCCTTTCAAGCATAGATCTGAATCTGAGTTGACATTCCGGGGTTTTGAGCAGTTGTTGTTAATTTGTCCATACTTCGTATTGAGAGTATTCCAGTTCTCCTGCGCAGTCAAACAGTAGGAGATGAAATCAAGCTGATTATTACTAAGATAAGAACAGAGAATATGCATGACGCAAGCATTTGTGACTTTATTTTTCTTATCTAACATATCACCCATATTTATAATTCCAATATTCAGAATTTACATATTTTAGATAGAATTCGATTTTCAATTTCCAGATTAAAAAATATGTGTAACACCCCGTATTTTCTGTAATCGTATAAGTAACAAATCAGAGAATAATTAAATTATAAAATAAGAATCAAGGGAAACGGGTTGCGCCATTGCGTTCGTCTCGAAATTCTGCTTGGAAAAGAGTCCGAGTTTTCGAGAAACGGAGTCTGTATGAGGGAGATATGGCTCTCCGAAGTTTCAGAGAATTTCAGAATAAAAAACAACTCGAAAATTCGAACTCAAATTCGAATTCAAAATCCCAGAACAGGCTGGGCGGGAAAATTCCCGCCCATGGACCAGGTCGACCTGGGGGTCGACCATAGTGTTGACCTCCCAGGGGCCAGTTCGACCATAGTGTCGACCTGGGGGGACCAGGTCAACCATAGTGTCGACCTGGGGGTCGACCTGCCTCCCGAACCTTCTTTCTGAACCTGATGCATTCTGATGTATTTAGACTTGTTTTCTATCTAGATTCGTCCGCCTAATCCTATATAAACAGCCCCCTAGCCTCATTTTCTCTACACAATTTCATTCTATCTATACTCTGTCTCTGTTCTAACTAAAAATAAAAATGGCGTCGCTACCCTGCTGGAATCAAAACTTGGACTGATGCATCTTCTTCCAACCTGAATTGAATTAAAAGCTAAATCAAATCTCAAATCAAAGTTTAGAGCTTCAACAACAATTAAAGAAGAGTAATTCAACCTTTCTGCATCAACACTAGTTTATTTCCTTTCTTAAACCATGAAAGGCAAGTACAGTTATTTTCCGCTATAAACTGTAATTATGATTGTGACATGAATTGTAAATCTGAATTTGAGGTTATGTCTGTTCTATTCTGTTTAGATCTATCTTATTCTGTATCTCTTTCTTCTTTCCGTTCTATAGCCAGGCTACCACGAGCCTGAGCCAAATCTCATAAGAGATTAACGCACGAACGTTAAAATGTTTGGGACAAATAATGAATGATGCATAATTGGACAGGACTGATACGAGGGCATGACATAAAATCTGAGGCATATAATTGGATATGTGGCATATTTAACATATTACTTGAGATTGAGGCATAAAATATATTGGACTTATGACTTGGGATTCGGGGCGTAGATTTAACTGTAAACATGAAACTAATTTAGATACATAGTACATGTTGTAATCTAGATCTGTGGTTAATTTGAGAAATAAACATATGTCAGATCTATATCTGTTCATACTAGGTACGATAATCTGTGATTTGGGAGAAGGGGAATTATAGGATAACTTGAAACTTGGGGGCATAATGCATGTTTTAAATCAAGGTCTGATGTTAGAGTTTAAAGATAATTTACAACATGAATGATAATGCTTGTTGAGGACATACTACATGTTATAGTTTAAAAATCTAGATTTTTGGACATATTCTTTTATGTAAAAATTCATGACTTGAAAAAAGGATATGTGACTTAGGCGTAAAGACCTATACAAAATAGGATAACTATTAAAGTGAATGCGCCTAAATAAGTTTTTTTTTTTTGGATATCTGGCATAATTCATATTATTTATCGTGATTTATGGAGAATATTCTATACTGTGTAATGTTTAATTGGGAGCATATGTGGCAAGTGAGTTTAGGCTAAATTTATGATTAGGCAAGATATGATATATATATATATATATATATAATCTGCTAAATTTGTTATCTGTTATCTGCTAATCTGTTATATTGCCTAATCTGCTAGTTCTGTTATATTGCCTAAACTGCTAATTAGATTGAATTGCCTAATCTGCTAATTGTTAAATTGCCTTATCTGCTACATCTGCTAAATAGCCTAATCTGCAAGATCTGTTATCTGTTTAATCTGTTGAATGACGTAATCTGTTGGAACTGAAATGTTGAAATTTGAAGTATGTGAATCTGTAGGCTTGATTTAAAATTGAGCAAAACTTGTTAATAGAACCTCGAATAATCTGCTGTAACTTGTAAAGTAGTTTAATCTGTTAAATAAACAGAATTAGTCGGATATCTGAAAAATCTGTATTGGAATGAATTGGCTATGACACGAGGTTAGACTCTGTTTGCGGTAGAAGCCTGCCCGGAACCAACCGGCTTAACCAGTGACCGCAAACTGTCAGTCTAATGTGAGAGGTCGTAGGCATAACTAAAATATGCTTAGACACGAGCTAAGGTCTGACTTGTGGCAGAAGTCTGCCCGGAACCGCCCGGCATATCCAGCGGCCACAAGCTACCGACCTAATGTGAGAGGTCTGTGCATTAATATTTAATTAATGCAAATCTGGGATAAATGTGATGTCTAAAACGTGTTGGGTGGATAAGGTTAAACCAATTGGACTAATGAATTTAACAAACCCGTTTCGTGAATCTGTAGGCCCAATTACAAAGTTAGACAAATCTTTAAATCTGTTAAATCCGTATATCTGATCTGTTAGTCTGAAAACTTGTCTGATCTGTGAACTAGTTGATCTGAACACTATATGTCTGAACTTGTAAACAAATTAATCTAAAATCTGTTAGTCTGGGAACACAAGGTTAAGAGGGGAATTACTTGTGTCATCTGTTGTTTGGGACCCATATTAGTCGGTAACCCTTTCTGGTATCAAAACTTTGACCCAACAGTAAGTAGGGTCTGGGCACGCTTACTGAACAAATTATAAGTGGTTCATTCTGATAATGGCGAGGGGTGTTGATGGTGCGTTCCAACCGGGCCATGTGCGTGCATGGATCCCGGTCTGCTTCTGAGGATGTAAGACGTCGTGACATCTATAAATAGGTTAGTGCCAATTGGTTGTCACTTTAGGGAGTGATACACCCTATTGTGGAGCCGACACAGGGTATTTATGTATTAGGGAGCCGATCGCTTGGGGTAGGGTTTTAGGGTACACTTAGTTCTGTCTGTTTCTGTTGGTACCATCTGTTTCCGTTGGGTGGCAACACCTGTCTGTTTCTGCGTGGTACCATCTGTTCGGGTGGTAAAGGCCCATTTACTAGTGTACACCTAATTCTACATTCTGTTTCCATAGGGATTAATTTTTTTTTTTTGTACTCTCTGTTCGGGTAGTAAAGGCCCATTATTAGCATTCCGTTTCTGTCTGTCTCTGTTCGGGTAGTAAAGGCCCATTATTAGCATTCTGTTCCTGTCTGTTCGGGTGGTAAAGGCCCATTATTAGCGTTCTGTTTCTGTGGAAATTATTTTGTTCCCGTTTCTGCTTTAGTTTAGACATTAGGGTGACACCTAATCTTATTATACTAGTATTATTGCAGAGAAATGAAAAGTAATATTATTCTGTTCCTTCTGTTTAACCTAAGTACATCTGCTGCTCTTGTTACTGTTATCTCTCATCCAGTTTTATTTGCATGCCATGATTATTATTATATGTTCATATGCTGAAAGTCACTGGACTTGCTAGACTTTATGTCTTACCTTGCTTGTTTTCGCCCCTTTTTCTTCCGTTCCACCCCCCTCCCCCACCCCCTAGGTTTTCCAAGGAGGGAACACTTTAGCTTGATCCGGATTTCTTCCGCTTGAAGTACTTTAAGTGCTTAAAGTATGGCTTGACTCCTTATGGAAGCTTCTGTGGGGATTATGATTTTAAAGTTTTGTACTCTGATGACTTTCTGAACAAGACTGATATTTATGTACTTGAGTTTTGGTAAAGATGTAACCATACTGATTTCTATTTTCCGCGGTAATAAAGATATAATTTCTCAAGTATTGTTTATCTGTCTTGTAAATTTCTGTTCTGTCTACTAAAATGCTCCACCAAAGTTAAGCATTCCCTTTGTGAGTGACCTTAGTGGAGGTGGGGTGTTACACTTGGTATCAGAGCTGAAGGTTACCAGATTAGATAAAAAGTTTTTGAAAACTACTTTCAGAAAGGTTTTAAAAAGGAAGTATTTTCAAAAATAAAGTTTATTTTGAGAAACATAATCCCCAAAAAGCCATATATATCTTTTTCGTTCTCCGTTTTAAATCTTTTTCTTTCATTCCATCATGTCTGGGAATCTTAACTTTCCAGAAGGCGTGCCAATACATGGCTGGTTCAAGAGGTACTTAGAGGCTAGGGGCCAACGATGCAGGCCCAGCAGATATTCCTCCTGCAGCTGCAGCGATTCCTCCTCCTCCGCCCCCTCCTCGTGCAATTGCTTTTTCAAAGATCTGTAAAGATTTTAGGGCCATAGGTGGAAAGTATTTCAAAGGAACTGAATCATTCGTAGAAGCAAGGAACTGACTCAAAGAAACTGAGGATCTGTTCGTTATCTTCGAGGTGGACGATAGGTAGAAGGTACAATTGGCGGTGTGGTTACTCAAGGACGAAGCTTCCTATTGGTGGGAAGTCACTAACGCCGAGAGACCGGTTGAAACATGGATGGATTTCAGAACAAGGTTTGAGACAAAATTCCTCTCGCAAGCTGAACGAAGTCTACAACTGGAAAAGTTCTTATCTCTTAAGCAAGGAAATATGACGGTCAGGGAATGCGTCAATCAGTTCAACCAACTAGCTAGGTTCAGACTAGATTTAGTCAACACCCAACATAAAAAGTCTCTCCTCTTTGTTAAAGGATTGAACGAGCCACTGCACAGCCTAGCTATGACCCGTGTACCCATGGGAGCGACTTACGAGAGATTGGTGGATATGGCACTATTGCACGAGGAAGACAACGGCAAGAAAGAGGCAAAGAAGGAAGAACCACAGAACAAGAAAGCATGGCCCAAAAAGGAAACACAAAAGAAGGGTGAAAAGTCTGAAGATAAGAAGGAGAAAAAGTGCTTTACTTGTGGAAGCTCGACTCATCTGAACAAGGATTGCAGAAAAAGAAAGGCCACTTGCTTCAACTGTGGTAACATGGGACACTTCACTAGGGACTGTCCGAAGAAACGAGGGCAGAGGGCAGGACCAACCTCTAGAAGGCAAGCGAACACTCTCGAGGCTAGTGGATAGGATAGAAATAGGAAGACTTTCTGTAGGAGGTTTAATTTCTTTATCTGATTTTTGGGTTAAAACTCTTTTTTGATTCTGGCATTTCGATTCTGTAATCGATACTCTGCACTTGAATACTAGTATTGTTTCTGATTCCGCTGTAGACTCAGACCCATAAGGGTTATGACTCATCTAAGCATGGTAAGTTGGGTATCTATGTTGAGCGTTAAGTTGACTATGACGCATACATTCTGGGTTTTTATCATGCTTAGTTTCCTAAGAATCAGTTAGTAATCTGCTCTATACCGGTAATCTGTAAATATCTGAATATTTCTGATAAGGTTGAGATTTCCAGTTTTGACATTGTCTAAAGAGGATAATCCTCTAGGTGTTAATCTGATGTTGATTTCGGTCTTCGGGGTTGATACTTAGGGGAATTTGTTTCTCAACCAAGGTCTAATGGAAACCAAGTTTTTGTTTATCCGCACTCACTCCCATCACTCGACTATATCCAATCAATCGAGTCTTCGACCTATAGATAGGAATCCTATGGATGTAAACATGTGTTTGAGACATGTTATGTTTGATGGTTGCAAGTGGATGCAAATGGTTGCTCGTGGATGCATATACACACACTAGGCACTAGATCGGCTCGAAAACACTCTCATACTGCATATGGATGTGTGAGCATTTTCAATTTCTGTGGATACAAAATGATTGACTCATCACATGGATGTTGCATATGAATGAATGGTTGTCACTCATATAAGAATGATATGTATCAAATAGGAAAATTGCATACATGTTGGACCCATGGCACTAACATAATTCGCATTAAGGAGGTCAACTGAATCAGTGGACCGCCTGATCTTTGCATTAGATAAGGAACATATACACACACTTTTGCATATGTTCATACAACATTAGAAGTTTTTTTAAGGACAATGGAAGCTTGTGGATGATGGTTGAGTAGATGGATGACTGGATGGTAGGACACATTCTTCTCAACTTGAAGATTTCGGGGACGAAATCCTTTAAGGAAGGGAGAATGTAACACCCCGTATTTTCTGTAATCGTATAAGTAACAAATCAGAGAAAAATTAAATTATAAAATAAGAATCAAGGGAAACAGGTTGCGCCATTGCGTTCGTCTCGAAATTCTACTTGGAAACGAGTACGAGTTTTCGAGAAACGGAGTCTGTATGAGGGGGATATGGCCCTCCGAAGTTTCAGAGAATTTCAGAATCGAAAACAGCTCGAAAATTCGAACTCAAATTTGAATTCAAAATCCCAGAACAGGCTGGGCGGGAAAATTCCCGCCCATGGACCAGGTCGACCTGGGGTCGACCATAGTGTTGACCTCCCAGGGGCCAGGTCGACCATAGTGTCGACGGGGGGACCAGGTCGACCATAGTGTCGACCTGGGGGTCGACCTGCCTCCCTAACGTTCTTTCTAAACCTGATGCATTATGATGTATTTAGACTCGTTTTCTGTCTAGATTCGTCCTCCTAATCCTATATAAACAGCCCCCTAGCCTCATTTTCTCTACACAATTTCATTCTGTCTATACTCCGTCTCTGTTCTATCTAAAAATAAAAATGGCGTCGCTACCCTGCTGGAATCAAAACTTGGACTGATGCATCTTCTTCCAACCTGAATTGAATTAAAAGCTAAATCAAATCTCAAATCAAAGTTTAGAGCATCAACAACAATTAAAGAAGAGCAATTCAGCCTTTCTGCATCAACACTAGCTTATTTCCTTTCTTAAACCACGAAAGACAAGTACAGTTATTTTCCGCTATAAACTGTAATTATGATTGTGACATGAATTGTAAATCTGAATTTGAGGTTATGTCTGTTCTGTTTAGATCT
The DNA here is from genome assembly GCA_030737875.1 of Allium sativum. NCBI lineage: Eukaryota > Viridiplantae > Streptophyta > Magnoliopsida > Asparagales > Amaryllidaceae > Allium > Allium sativum. Next base: position 20,747,208 of record JASFAX010000025.1, read on the forward strand.
ATCTTATTCTGTATCTCTTTCTTCTTTCCGTTCTATAGCCAGGCTACCACGAGCCTGAGCCAAATCTCATAAGAGATTAACGCACGAACGTTAAAATGTTTGGGACAAATAATGAATGATGCATAATTGGACAGGACTGATTCGAGGGCATGACATAAAATCTGAGGCATATAATTGGACATGTTGCATATTTAACATATGACTTGGGATTGAGGCATAAAATATATTGGACTTATGACTTGGGATTCGGGGCGTATGTAACACCCCGCCTCCGCTAGGGTCACTCGCAAAGGAATGCACTCGCTTTAGAGGGGCATTATTGGTAAACATGCACAGAAATATCACAAGATAGAACATATAAAATAGCGGAAGTAAAATCGAACTTTCATAAACATCAATAATTAAGGTCTAAAGCCTTTTACATCAGAGTACATCAAAACCTGTCTTGCAATAGTAAAGAAGCATAAAGACTTTTTCATAAATTATTCCCCAAGTAAAAACAGTAAAGTAGCCATAGCCAAGAAAAGTCCAAGCCATCCATGATGACCTTCATGCAGAAGAAGTCCGAACTAAACAACAGTATTTCCTCCCTGTAACCTGGGGGGAAACGGAAGAAAAGAGGCGAAACAAAACGGGTCAAACAAAAAGACTGAGTAAGCCCTATCTACTATCAGCATAAAAACTAGTAAAGTTAACTGACATGAGAAACTGAGATGAACATAAGCATGATGACAAGATAGATAAGCTAAATCAAAATAACAAGATGAACTACTGAACTCAGATAAACTAAGGTGTCATGATAAATTACGGTGTCAAGATAAAACAAGGTATCACATCGTCAGGTTTTTACCAAGTATAATATCCCCAAGATATCTATCACGTATAACGTCCCATGGTATCTATCCTGTACATCCGCTCTGCACCTACCGTACTAGTATCCCAACTGTATCATGTGTTATCCGTGAATGACCCTTACTCAAAAGTCGTATAATGGTCCATGTCAACCTAATATGCCGCATATATAGGTTACTCAACTCATATGTTCCTTTCCGTGTATAAGTTTAGTCCCTTGCCGTAGACCATACGGGCTTTCCCATGAGATTACTTTAACATAGTTCCATGATCCTTAAGATCGGTTTGGACTGTTACCCTAAACCTAGCTAGGGTCTTCCAACATGAATTATCGTTTGTACAACTAGGACTTATGCTACCTAGGGCTACTAGGGATTATGCTTACCTATTGCACGTTTTCGTATTTCGGTTTGGGTTCAACCACCTAGGGCCACTAGGAATTACACTAACCGTCAACCGCGCCCTTTTTCCCACGCATTCATCGTGAATCGTTATTCCATGGTTGTATGCACATGTATCACATCGTGCCATCCGAGTCCTGTCACAGGGCAGGTCAGGAAATACAGGACTCGGTCGGGAGCTTTCGATTTATCTGCCGATGCAGATGCTAAGGTCTGTTTTTCTTATACGTGGCTATGGTCCCACGAGACCACTCCCTCAACTAGTGAAAGACAAGATAGGATAAATCCTGTATGAGAACACAACACTGGCCAACCCACATCCAAGCCTTACCGCACCCATAATTAGATAGCAATTATGGTCTTTTGGTTGTTCTCTGCCTTTCCGTACGTACACGCTTGACCAAAGATGGTAGGTAGCCTGACGAAATGCTATCTAGGGTACGACCGTGTATCGTCGACTAACCCCTATCCATCCCCGTCTTTAGGTCGCTCGTATAGCAACCAAGGCATACTCTTGGTTCTTCTAACGCAGACCTTAACCTCTCATGAGCCTAGTATAATCACCTGGCAGCTCATAGAGGGATACCAAGAATATTCTCACGTTCCCCGAAGCCGCTGCTTCGTTACCCAGTTCGCTGGAGCCTTTATCTAAATCAGATACTTGCTCCTACTCGTATACTTAAACGATGACCTACCGTATCAGGTTACTCATCTATCTAGGAACTGGTCTAAATTTCCTTGACTAAGAATCGTTACTTAGTTATTCTTCAACTAAGGTTTACCACTTAGCATTATTCCCGTTATCCTTGTTAACTACGGTTATCCACCTAATCCTCAGAACTAGGGTTTACATAATGGATTAAGTGTCACTTAAGTTCATGACTTAACCCGTCTACAAATCATGTCAAAATTGGCTAAGTATCCAAGTTCAAGACTTAACCCTACAAACCATGCTCAAGTTGGTTAAGTATATATTAACTTGACCCTATCAAATTACTGAGTCAAATCGGTCAAGCGTATTTAAGCGATTCGTGACTTAGCCTTATCATGTTTTCACGTTAGATTGGTTAAGTATAGGTTAACTTAACCTCAATAAATTCACGAGTTAGATTGGTTAAGTATAGGTCACTTAACCACCTCAAATCATCATGTTAGATTAGCTAAGTGTTTAACTTAACTCCATTAAACTACCAAGTGGGATTAATTAAGTCTAGGCTAACTTAACCCCATCCGATTTCCATGTTTAGACTAGTTGAGTCTAATCTTAACCCCATCCATTAACTGTATTTTTCGGTTAAGTGTCATTAAGAAAACTTACTTAACCTTACCAAATTATCGTGTTGGATTGATTAAGTGTTGGTTAACTTAACCCCGTCCACTAGTCGTATAAAAATGGTTAAGTGTCATTAGGCCAATCAAGTTACTTAACCTGCCCAACCTTGTCATGTTTTGTTAAGTATCATTAGCCTAATCAAATTACTTAACCCATTTGTCCATGTCATATTTGGTTAAGAGTCATTAATCAAATTAACTTAACCCTATCATGTGGCATTAATTACTTAATGCACCTCAACCTCTCACATTAGACTTTGTTGTGGTTACTAGTTAAGCCGGTCGGTTCCGGGTAGCTTTACACCACAACCTGGTCTAACCTCGGGTTCAAGCACAACATGACCAACTTCTCACATTGGGTCCTATTGTTTGCAACTACTAGTTAGGCCGGTCGATTCCGGGTAGCTTTATGTTGCAAACTCAACCCAACCTCGAGTTGGTCACACTTATATTTTCTAAGTGTCATGTCCATTATGTTTCCAAAACATATTACAAGTTTTCAAGAATTTGGGTAGACCTAACTCAATAGGTAAATTTCCAACGGGTAGACCTAACTTAATAGGTAAATTCCCAATCTTATGTTTTCAAGCATACTTACATGTCAACTTCCATGTTATATTTCAAGTCATGTTTTCAAGTATAAACACATGTCATATTTAACGTTACATGTTGTCATGTTTATACCCATTTACCCAAATCATGTTCATGTCATTATGTTTTCCCATAATGTGACCCCAACGCTTTTAAACTCGCATAATGGATTCAAAGAAGGAACTTGTCAAAGGCATGACAAAAGGGGGTATAAAGCCACTAGTTGAACATGGTGGCAAATGAGACATAATGTGTTCATTAACTTGCATGTTACATTCTTAAGCCTCAAAAACATGCATAAACCCAAACTTGGCACATAAGCGAATCATGGTGACAAAAGACATGGAATGATGACTAGTAACTCGCATATATCATCATATAAGGGTTATGACTTCATATGCAAGTTGACATAAAGGTTATGAGGGTTCTCATGTTGCATAATGCAACATTTCAACATAAAGGTTGTAGCTTTTAGCCCATAAGATCAAGATAATGACTTCATAAACTTGCATGACATGATAGCATGTATCATACTTAATGATCAAACCCAAACTTGCAACATGAACATTTAACTTCATAGTTAATATCTAAGAGTAGGGAAAGGGCTTACATTGCTATGAAGGCACAAAAGATATGACAAAGCCCTTATGCAATCAACTAGACCCAAATTGCAAGCTCTAACATAAAAACCCTTGAGCCAAAATGATCAAAACCCGTGCTTTATGATGCAAATATAGAAACTTGGCTTGAATGTAAGCTAATGACACTCATACAAGCTTGAAAACACTTGTATGCATGGAAAATCTCTCATAGAAACAATTTAGAAATTTTATGAAGAGAGTGGAGGCCATGAGAGGTAAAATTTTGCCATAGTTTAGTTGCATGAATGAATAATGATGATTTAGGGTTAGGTTAGGGTCTTATTTATAGATTAGGCAAGTGTTTTAGGCCATAGGATTAAACCCTAGTTGCAATCTCAACCCTTAAAACCGAATCTGGCCCCCAAACTCAACACAAACCCAAAATGGTGCACCAGGCAGAACTGCCCGGCTGGACCAAGTCGACAGCCAAGTCGACAGGGCTGTCGACTTGGGTCCAACCAAGTCGACACCCAAGTCGACAGGGCTGTCGACTTGGGTGCTCTGGCGGGAATTTTCCCGCCTGGCCCAAACTGGCCCAAATTTCCAATTTCAAACTTGAATTTGAAATCTGTTTTTACTTTGAAATTTTCTGAAAACTTCGTTGGGCCTTAATCGGGTCATACGGACTCCGATTTTCGAAAACTCGGACTCTATTTCGCGTATTTTTCCAAGACGAACGCAATGGCATAGCCCGTTTTACTTGATTCAGAATTTAAAATTAAATTCTGCCTTGATTCTCGTTTGATCATGTTATCGAAATACGGGTTGTTACATTCTCCCCACCTTTTAGGATTTCGTCCCCGAAATCTCCAAGTTAGGAAGAACATATCCTACCATCCATCATCCATCTACTCAAAACATCATCCACAAGCAACCATTGTCCTTAGATGATTTCTAATGTTGTATGAATACATGCAAAAGGTGTGTGTATATGCACTTATCTAATGTAAATGATCAGGCCTGAGTGATCTAATGCAAAATATGTATAGTGCCATGAATCCAACATGTATGCAAATAGTCCTAGTCATATAGATACTATATGCGTGCACAATCATTCATTCATACGTAACAACCGCATGATAACACATTCGATTTCATCCATAAACAAGTATAAATACTCGTGCATATGCAATATGAAATGTGACCGAGTCGAGCTGATATCTAATGTGTATTCGCGCATCCACGAGCAACCACTTGCAACCATATCAATCATAACATGTTTCAAATACATGTTTACATTCATAGGGTTCCACCTAGGATTCCCTGAAACAAGGTCGAGAAGATAAACAAGACAAAACTCCTTACGGGGTTTGTAACAGAAAACAGGACCGAGAGGATATTCACAAAAGATAGCCTACAAGCAAGCTCTACAGGAAAACAGGGATCAAGGATATACTCTCAAAAAGAGATATCATGCGCGTATCTAGTCTTTGACCATCAAAGTCGCATTTCCTTGAGCTTAATTCCATTGTGCCTTGACCGTCTTTTAACTTCGCGATTTCGTAGCTTCTTATTTCCTGTTTCCATAACCTGAGCTGGAACTCATTTCTTCGTCGCCTCTCGTTCCACTTGCACACTTGGCGCAAACATGACTGCGTACTCATGATCTCATGCAAGCTTTCCAAAATTCACTAGTGAATCTTGGATCTCGTACCACAAGGTATTCCACGTAGAAGAACTTCCTCTTGAAAGTAAACAGATGCCAACCAGGTTATCAAGCGCACTTACTAGGGTGATCTCTATAACCCATGCATAAATGAAGTAAACCATCCATCTTATTGGCGAACACCACTCGATCGGGCTTCAAATTTCCAATAAAGGCATCAAGGGATTCTAAGTAACTAGTCATGACAGAACCTCAAAAGGTTACACGATACTTCGAGGGTATTACCAAGGCTAGTCAAAAGGTCTAACTACCCTCCTATCAAAAACCGAGAGTGGCACCCCCTACTGGATAACCACTTTATCCCTAGAATCCATCCATAGCTTATAAACATAAGCATTATTTCCAAACTCAACACTTGGCATAGACATTCTCAAATCCAAACAAGTCATGTATAAATGGACTGATTCTCCAATAGGACTTTGAGACAAAAATGGGATTCTCTATTACGCTAGTACTTAAGGTGCAGAGACTCAACTATCGAAGCAGACTTAAATGATACGAAAAACGAAGTCCTAACGGGATGATAGAGAAGAAAAGCTAAACCTTTAACAAGATTGTTACCCTCCTTCCGAGGTACCCTAGAAATGAGAGCATACTACTGCCCTCCCGATGATCTTGTCCTTGTCCCATAATACTTAACTATCCGCCCCGTTTTACCATGCCAAAGGTACTCTCTCGTCATGGGTTTCATTGTTCATCTTTCTCCCTCCTTTGAGGACTAAGCCATACCAACAAGTTGCTCATCCTTAAGCTCATATCCTTTATCCTCTTTCTCACTATCCTTTCTTATAACGCGGCCACTGGTCTCTCGAGAACCACCTCCATCGTATGGAAAGCACTTTCGTAGATAGAAAAGACCAGTCGCAGTTAAAACCACTGTGACTACAGATGGAGGAAAGAAAGGAAAAGAGATTCAATTAAGGAAACAAGGATAGTGCTAATGGCCTTTGGGGAATAGCCTTTTTCTTTTAAAAGAAAATTTTCTTGAAAAATGCTTCTTTATAATCGATTTTCAAATAGTTTTCAGAAGGTCTTTAAAAACTTTTGCCCAGTCTGGTAACCTTCTGCTCTGATACCACGTGTAACACCCCGCCTCCGCTAGGGTCACTCGCAAAGGAATGCACTAGCTTTAGAGGGGCATTATTGGTAAACATGCACAGAAATATCACAAGACAGAACATATAAAATAGCGGAAGTAAAATCGAACTTTCATAAACATCAATAATTAAGGTCTAAAGCCTTTTACATCAGAGTACATCAAAACCTGTCTTGCAATAGTAAAGAAGCATAAAGACTTTTTCATAAATTATTCCCCAAGTAAAAACAGTAAAGTAGCCATAGCCAAGAAAAGTCCAAGCCATCCATGATGACCTTCATGCAGAAGAAGTCCGAACTAAACAACATTATTTCCTCCCTGTAACCTGGGGGGAAACGGAAGAAAAGAGGCGAAACAAAACGGGTCAGTCAAAAAGACTGAGTAAGCCCTATCTACTATCAGCATAAAAACTAGTAAAGTTAACTGACATGAGAAACTGAGATGAACATAAGCATGATGACAAGATAGATAAGCTAAATCAAAATAACAGGATGAACTACTGAACTCAGATAAACTAAGGTGTCATGATAAATTACGGTGTCAAGATAAAACAAGGTATCACATCGTCAGGTTTCTATCAAGTATAATATCCCCAAGATATCTATCACGTATAACGTCCCATGGTATCTATCCTGTACATCCGCTCTGCACCTACCGTACTAGTATCCCAACTGTATCATGTGTTATCCGTGAATGACCCTTACTCAAAAGTCGTATAATGGTCCATGTCAACCTAATATGCCGCATATATAGGTTACTCAACTCATATGTTCCTTTCCGTGTATAAGTTTAATCCCTTGCCGTAGACCATACGGGCTTTCCCATGAGATTACTTTAACATAGTTCCATGATCCTTAAGATCGGTTTGGACTGTTACCCTAAACCTAGCTAGGGTCTTCCAACATGAATTATCGTTTGTACAACTAGGACTTATGCTACCTAGGGCTACTAGGGATTATGCTTACCTATTGCACGTTTTCGTATTTCGGTTTGGGTTCAACCACCTAGGGCCACTAGGAATTACACTAACCGTCAACCGCGCCCTTTTTCCCACGCATTCATCGTGAATCGTTATTCCATGACTGTATGCACATGTATCACATCGTGCCATCCGAGTCCTGTCACAGGGCAGGTCAGGAAATACAGGACTCGGTCGGGAGCTTTCGATTTATCTGCCGATGCAGATGCTAAGGTCTGTTTTTCTTATATGTGGCTATGGTCCCACGAGACCACTCCCTCAACTAGTGAAAGACAAGACAGGATAAATCCTGTATGAGAACACAACACTGGCCAACCCACATCCAAGCCTTACCGCACCCATAATTAGATAGCAATTATGGTCTTTTGGGTGTTCTCTGCCTTTCCGTACGTACACGCTTGACCAAAGATGGTAGGTAGCCTGACGAAATGCTATCTAGGGTACGACCGTGTATCGTCGACTATCCCCTATCCATCCCCGTCTTTAGGTCGCTCGTATAGCAACCAAGGAATACTCTTGGTTCTTCTAACGCAGACCTTAACCTCTCATGAGCCTAGTATAATCACCTGGCAGCTCATAGAGGGATACCAAGAATATCCTCACGTTCCCCGAAGCCGCTGCTTCGTTACCCAGTTCGCTGGAGCCTTTATCTAAATCAGATACTTGCTCCTACTCGTATACTTAAACGATGACCTACCGTATCAGGTTACTCATCTATCTATGAACTGTTCTAAATTTCCTTGACTAAGAATCGTTACTTAGTTATTCTTCAACTAAGGTTTACCACTTAGCATTATTCCCGTTATCCTTGTTAACTACGGTTATCCACCTAATCCTCAGAACTAGGGTTTACATAATGGATTAAGTGTCACTTAAGTTCATGACTTAACCCGTCTACAAATCATGTCAAAATTGGCTAAGTATCCAAGTTCAAGACTTAACCCTACAAACCATGCTCAAGTTGGTTAAGTATATATTAACTTGACCCTATCAAATTACTGAGTCAAATCGGTCAAGCGTATTTAAGCGATTCGTGACTTAGCCTTATCATGTTTCACGTTAGATTGGTTAAGTATAGGTTAACTTAACCTCAATAAATTCACGAGTTAGATTGGTTAAGTATAGGTCACTTAACCACCTCAAATCATCATGTTAGATTAGTTAAGTGTTTAACTCAACTCCATTAAACTACCAAGTGGGATTAATTAAGTCTAGGCTAACTTAACCCCATCCGATTTCCATGTTTAGACTAGTTGAGTCTAATCTTAACCCCATCCATTAACTGTATTTTTCGGTTAAGTGTCATTAAGAAAACTTACTTAACCTTACCAAATTATCGTGTTGGATTGATTAAGTGTTGGTTAACTTAACCCCGTCCACTAGTCGTATAAAAATGGTTAAGTGTCATTAGGCCAATCAAGTTACTTAACCTACCCAACCTTGTCATGTTTTGTTAAGTATCATTAGCCTAATCAAATTACTTAACCCATTTGTCCATGTCATATTTGGTTAAGAGTCATTAATCAAATTAACTTAACCCTATCATGTGGCATTAATTACTTAATGCACCTCAACCTCTCACATTAGACTTTGTTGTGGTTACTAGTTAAGCCGGTCGGTTCCGGGTAGCTTTACACCACAACCTGGTCTAACCTCGGGTTCAAGCACAACATGACCAACTTCTCACATTGGGTCCTATTGTTTGCAACTACTAGTTAGGCCGGTCGATTCCGGGTAGCTTTATGTTGCAAACTCAACCCAACCTTGAGTTGGTCACACTTATATTTTCTAAGTGTCATGTCCATTATGTTTCCAAAACATATTACAAGTTTTCAAGAATTTGGGTAGACCTAACTCAATAGGTAAATTCCCAACGGGTAGACCTAACTTAATAGGTAAATTCCCAATCTTATGTTTTCAAGCATACTTACATGTCAACTTCCATGTTATATTTCAAGTCATGTTTTCAAGTATAAACACATGTCATATTTAACGTTACATGTTGTCATGTTTATACCCATTTACCCAAATCATGTTCATGTCATTATGTTTTCCCATAATGTGACCCCAACGCTTTTAAACTCGCATAATGGATTCAAAGAAGGAACTTGTCAAAGGCATGACAAAAGGGGGTATAAAGCCACTAGTTGAACATGGTGGCAAATGAGACATAATGTGTTCATTAACTTGCATGTTACATTCTTAAGCCTCAAAAACATGCATAAACCCAAACTTGGCACATAAGCGAATCATGGTGACAAAAGACATGGAATGATGACTAGTAACTCGCATATATCATCATATAAGGGTTATGACTTCATATGCAAGTTGACATAAAGGTTATGAGGGTTTTCATGTTGCATAATGCAACATTTCAACATAAAGGTTGTAGCTTTTAGCCCACAAGAACAAGATAATGACTTCATAAACTTGCATGACATGATAGCATGTATCATACTTAATGATCAAACCCAAACTTGCAACATGAACATTTAACTTCATAGTTAATATCTAAGAGTAGGGAAAGGGCTTACATTGCTATGAAGGCACAAAAGATATGACAAAGCCCTTATGCAATCAACTAGACCCAAATTGCAAGCTCTAACATAAAAACCCTTGAGCCAAAATGATCAAAACCCTTGCTTTATGATGCAAATATAGAAACTTGGCTTGAATGTAAGCTAATGACACTCATACAAGCTTGAAAACACTTGTATGCATGGAAAATCTCTCATAGAAACAATTTAGAAATTTTATGAAGAGAGTGGAGGCCATGAGAGGTAAAATTTTGCCATAGTTTAGTTGCATGAATGAATAATGATGATTTAGGGTTAGGTTAGGGTCTTATTTATAGATTAGGCAAGTGTTTTAGGCCATAGGATTAAACCCTAGTTGCAATCTCAGCCCTTAAAACCGAATCTGGCCCCCAAACTCAACACAAACCCAAAATGGTGCACCAGGCAGAACTGCCCGGCTGGACCAAGTCGACAGCCAAGTCGACAGGGCTGTCGACTTGGGTCCAACCAAGTCGACAGGGCTGTCGACTTGGGTGCTCTGGCGGGAATTTTCCCGCCTGGCCCAAACTGGCCCAAATTTCCAATTTCAAACTTGAATTTGAAATCTGTTTTTACTTTGAAATTTTCTGAAAACTTCGTTGGGCCTTAATCGGGTCATACGGACTCCGATTTTCGAAAACTCGGACTCTATTTCGCGTATTTTTCCAAGACGAACGCAATGGCATAGCCCGTTTTACTTGATTCAGAATTTAAAATTAAATTCTGCCTTGATTCTCGTTTTATCATGTTATCGAAATACGGGTTGTTACAGCGTAGATTTAACTGTAGACATGAAACTAATTTAGATACATAGTACATGTTGTAATCTAGATCTGTAGTTAATTTGAGAAATAAACATATGTTAGATCTATATCTGTTCATACTAGGTACGATAATCTATGATTTGGGAGAAGGGGAATTATAGGATAACTTGAAACTTGGGGGCATAATGCATGTTTTAAATCAAGGTCTGATGTTAGAGTTTAAAGATAATTTACAACATGAATGATAATGCATGTTGAGGACATACTACATGTTATAGTTTAAAAATCTAGATTTTTGTACATATTCTTTTATGTAAAAATTCATGACTTGAAAAAGGGATATGTGACTTAGGCGTAAAGTCCTATACAAAATAGGATAACTATTAATGTGAATGCGCCTGAATAAGGTTTTTTTTGGATATCATAGGCTATAATTTGGCATAATTCATATTATTTATCGTGATTTATGGAGAATATTCTGTACTGTGTAATGTTTAATTAGGAGCATATGTGGCAAGTGAGTTTAGGCTAAATTTATGATTAGGCAAGATATGATATATATAATCTGCTAAATCTGTTATCTGCTAAATTTGTTATATTGCCTAATCTGCTAGTTCTGTTATATTGCCTAAACTGCTAATTAGATTGAATTGCCTAATCTGCTAATTATGTTAAATTGCCTTATCTGCTAAATAGCCTAATCTGCAAGATCTGTTATTTGTTTAATCTGTTGAATGACGTAATCTGTTGGAACTGAAATGCTGAAATTTGAAGTATGTGAATCTATAGGCTTGATTTAAAATTGAGCAAAACTTGTTAATAGAACCTCGAATAATCTGTTGTAACTTGTACAGAAGTTTAATCTGTTAAATAACAGAATTAGTCGGATATCTGAAAAATCTGTATTGGAATGAATTGGCTATGACACGAGGTTAGACTCTGTTTGCGGTAGAAGCCTGCCCGGAACCAACCGGCTTAACCAGTGACCGCAAACTATCAGGCTAATGTGAGAGGTTGTAGGCATAACTAAAATATGCTTAGACACGAGGTTAGGTCTGGCTTGTGGCAGAAGTCTACCTGGAACCGCCCGGCATATCCAGCGGCCACAAGCTACCGACCTAATGTGAGAGGTCTGTGCATTAATATTTAATTAATGCAAATCTGGGATAAATATGATGTCTAAAACGTGTTGGGTGGATAGGGTTAAACCAATTGGACTAATGAATTTAACAAACCCGTTTCATGAATCTGTAGGCCCAATTACAAAGTCAGACAAATCTGTAAATCTGTTAAATCCGTATATCTGATCCGTTAGTCTGAAAACTTGTCTGATCTGTGAACTAGTTGATCTGAACTCTGTATGTCTGAACTTGTAAACAAATTAAACTGAAATCTGTTAGTCTGGGGACACAAGGTTATGAGGGGAATTACTTGTGTCATTTGTTGTTTGGGACCCATATTAGTCAGTAACCCTTTTTGGTATCAAAACTTTGACCCAACAGTAAGTAGGGTCCGGGCACACTTACTGAACTAATTATAAGTGGTTCATTCTGATAATGGCGAGGGGTGTTGAAGGTGCGTTCCAACCAGGTCATGTCCGTGCATGGATCCCGGTCTGCCTTTGAGGATGTAAGACGCCGTGACATCTGTAAATAGGTCTGTGCCAATTGGTTGTCACTTTAGGGAGTGATACACCCTATTGTGGAGCCGACACAGGGTATTTATGTATTAGGGAGCCGATCGCTTGGTGTAGGGTTTTAGGGTACACTTAGTTCTGTCTGTTTCTGTTGGTACCGTCTGTTTCTGTTGGGTGGCAACACCTGTCTGTTTCTGCGTGGTACCGTCTGTTCGGCTGGTAAAGGCCCATTTACTAGTGTACACCTAATTCTAAATTCTGTTTCCGTAGGGATTAATCTGTTTTTTTCTGTACTCTCTGTTCGGGTAGTAAAGGCCCATTATTAGCATTCCGTTTCTGTCTGTCTCTGTTCGGGTAGTAAAGGCCCATTATTAGCATTCTGTTCCTGTTTGTTCGGGTGGTAAAGGCCCATTATTAGCGTTCTGTTTCTATGGAAATTATTATGTTCCCGTTTCTGCTTCAGTTTAGACATTAGGGTGACACCTAATCCTGTTATACTAGTATTAGTGCAGAGAAATGAAAAGTAATATTATTCTGTTCCTTCTGTTTAACCTAAGTACATCTGCTGCTCTTGTTACTGTTATCTCTCATCCAGTTTTATTTGCATGCCATGATTATTATTATCTGTTCATATGCTGAAAGTCACTGGACTTGCCAGACTTTATATCTGACCTTGCTTGTTTTCGCCCCTTTTTCTTCCGTTCCCCTACCCCCCCAAGGTTTTCCAAGGAGGGAACACTTTAGCTTGATTCGGATTTCTTCTGCTTGAATTACTTAGAGTGCTTAAAGTATGGCTTGACTCCTTATGGCAGCTTCTTTGGGAATTATGATTTTAAAGTTTTGTACTCTGATGATTTTTTGAACAAGACTGATATTTATGTACTTGAGTTTTGGTAAAGATTAAACCAAACTAATTTCTGTTTTCCACGGTAATAAAGATATAATTTCTCAAGTATTGTTCATCTATCTTGTAAATTTCTGTTTCTGTCTACTAAAACGCTCCAACAAAGTTAAGGCATTCCCTTTGTGAGTGATCTTAATGGAGGTGGGGTGTTACAATATGTTCCATTGAAAATAATTGGAATATTACTGGACTGACTCTCAGAGGACTGACAAAAAGCATCCATGATTCTAGGGTTAATAAAATTAGCAGGCTTTGATACCACTTGTTGGATCTAGATTAACCCTAGAGGGGGGGGTGAATAGGGTTTGCTGAAAATTAAGCGAGATATTAAAAATATCAGATCACAGAATGCAACAGAAAATAAATGCAAAAAGGTAAATGACACAAAATATACCCAGCTTCGGCAAAATCCTACCTACTGCTACATTCCTAAGGTTTCTACTAGGTAATAGAACAGATCCCAGTTATAAGATCATGTAAACTCGCGAACCACTCGCTCCTATTCTAATCCTACGCTCAAAACCCTAGACTAATCTATATCCCCTAGATCACATTTCCTCGGATTACAAACCCACAACCCGTATCCCTAGTTTTTATAGACTCTAGTAAACTGCCAATTAACACCTAACTGGATAACCTAGATTTTACAGACTCTAGAAACTGATCAATGGTTTACAAAAGAAATAAAAACAACACAAATTAAAAATATGAACTAAAAACCCTTGGATTTAAAAAGAAAGGGTCATCCCCTTATCCATTAAAACACTTATTCGGCCCCTTTGTAATTTGTCAAGCCCATTCTCCCTTTCTTTGGAATTCAAAATGGCGGCTATTCAAATTGAGGATTAACGTTTCAGTGAATTCGCAAATCAAATCGCGATTCTTCTTCAACTATGGATAAATCTTCTGATGCTCGAATCTTTGTTAATGTCTGATGCTTCAATTTGGGATGTTGATCGAAAATCTGTGAGTTTCTCTGAAAAATGTTTTCTCCGATTTTTGCTCTTGATTTTGTTGTTGATTTTCGATTTAATTGTTTGTGGTTTCAATTCAAATTGCCGATGAAGAATTGTGTATATACAGGGTAAATAGAAATCCTAATCGAATCTCTGATTTCCATATGTCTCGATCTGATTGCGTGTGTATTCCCCTTTTGATGCCTTGGATAAAAACTGTGAATATTGATGAACCTTGACGAATTCTTTTTCTTCTATGAATTTGGTCGATATATTGTCCCTTAGAATTATTGCGTGATTTATGAAATGCTTGTGGCCCATTAAAATTTGATTGTTTGTTCCTTTACAAAATGAGCAAACCTGAATATTTTTGAATGGATATTGATTTCCTGTAATGGTTTGCTCTGATTTCGATTTCTTGCTTGAATAATTTTGCTTGTTGCTTTTCCTTTTGACATTCTCAATTTTAATGTGTTGCGTTATTGTGTAATGAACCAAGACATGATCTCGTCCCTCTCTATGAGTCTAGTCAGCTTGATGAAATATATATTTGAAAATTTGCTGGGTCATTTCTCGATTTAAACAACCTTTTTTGAAAGATTTTCTTGGCAATATATGAGTGATCGTTTCCCTGAATCATGCATGATTTCTGGACATAAACATTTATGGCTCCTCCTGAATTCAATTGAATCATTTCTGGAAAGATTAAAAAATACTTGCCAAATATGATTTTAGTAAAACTGGAAATAACTCACTGATCCAATTTGAGATACAATGTCCATGTATGCAGTTTTTGCTTTGCCATATCTTCATGATAGAATTTATAACTTTCCAAGAAAACTCATTAGAAATCTTTGGCATCTAATTGACTGGAAAAAACATTTGAAAAACATGGATTGATTCTTTTCCAAAAATGTCTCATGTATTACTGGAAACAAATAGAATCTGTTTTTCCTTGCTTTACTTGCAACTGTATTGTACACTTGCTGCTTGACATCAATTCCATATACACTTGAAGTCAAAAAACTGGCTCGACCATTTATATATGTGTCCACCACCTTAAATGATGTTGTGCACTTGATATTGCTACTACACTTGATGTTGTAGTTTTCCCATTTTAAAAACTGCTGCCATACATTGTATTTGCGCCTTGTATTTGTCTTGATCATCCTCACTTGTATTTGAGTTGTTTCTTGCATGTCCATACAGTATTGTACCATGTTATGTACACAGCCTTGCTGCTGTGTAAACTTGAATAATACTCCACTCAGTCTTGTTTTTGTGTACACCATTTTATTGCTCATGCTTGTTGTTCCATTTTCCATTTTGAACTGTATGTGAACATGATGTTGTATTGTTGCAGTTTTGTCTACTTGTGTATTTCATTGTGTATTTGCCATGAGCACTTGTATCATCCTGCTTGTCATGCTGTTTTGTTGATCATGTAGTGTATCCATGCATTTGAACCCATGCTTCATGCTCCATGCACTTGAAACTGATCATTGTTGCTGCATATACATGATAGAGGTTGATCCATTATGCCTTGAACTCATTTACATTTTGACTATGTTGCTCCTTGATTTTGTAGCTTCGTTCTGGCTTGTGTTCACTGTGATTTCCATTTGTATATGTTTTGGCCATGAAACTTGTGACCACTTTCTTGTATATGTTGTGTAGATCACTTGCTTATGTATATGCCATGTTTTTGCTTGCATCTGGACATGTGTACGTTCCACCATGTTGAAAACTTGAAACTGCGTTGTCCCTTGTTCTTGTATGTGTATGCACTTGTGTATTTCAATCTCGATCATACATGTTGCATTGACTTGAGTTGGTCCACGTGGCTGCTCCTTAGATGCTATACTGCATTCTGATTGGCGAGGCGGTGCACACATGTATATTTATACGCGTGTGTATATGTAGCCATCAGACTGATTTTCCTATCCCTACACTGTAATATGTATATACACAATGTCTGCCTTATGGTATTTATAGTGCATCGTTGTGAATATCACAAGCTGTCTAGACACAGACACAGTTGGATAAAAATATAAATCAAATCAAGTCAGAAAAATAATGAGAAACACACCGAAATTCTGAGGCATATAAAATTTAAAATAAAATTTATTTTTGCATGTATTTCAGATTTATTTCTTTTGCAGTGTACTGTGTGTTTCTGTTTGTGATAGGTAAGAAGATGTTGACTGGAATGACTGAAGGATGCTGTGAAGACAGAAGACTAAAGACATGTCAGTGTGTGTCTGTAAATGTGTCTGTATATGAATATGAAAATGTAAAATGAGTGTCTGAGGGCTTTTGTAGTAAGTAGCACTGCATGAATGAAAAAGGTTGTACAGTATTGTATATCAATGAAATGTAAAATCGTGGAGTATAAAAATTGTACTATTTGAAATGTTGAAATAAAATTTTGTATCTAATAAAATACTGTTTGAATATTTAAATTCATGTCCAGTAGTATTTTATATAAATATAAATATTATATTTCTGTCTGCGATGTAGAATAACAGTACAATAACAAACACATTTATAATAATATATATATTTGGTTGTTATCATCAAACAAAATTCATATAATTGTCTACACAACAACGTTATATACAACAACAGCCACAAGCTTTTCTTCGACCACATTCGGTTTTTGTTGTTTCTTCCGAAGGCGACAATCTAGGGCATAGTGGTCGGGTTTGTTACGATAGTAACAGACACCCTTCTTTTTGTTCTTTGAATTATTATTCTTCTTAAATTGTGTCTCATTCTTAGGCTTCAATTTATCAGTAATTTCAACATTATTTGCCTTAGCCTGAGACTCAGTTTGCGGATTATCATCTAGTTCATGCTTACGAGAATCCTCTTCAATATGAAGATGACGTTGTAAACCATCTAAATTATAACCCATTTCTGAATGTTTTAGTTTTTTCTTATAATCATTCCAAGAATCCGAGAGTCTCGAAATAATAACTCCAACAACAAAAGATTCAGAGAGATCAATACGGACATCATTAAGATGATTCACCAACAGTAGTATTTCACTTACTTGTCCAACTATGGACTTGTTGGCGACCATTTTGAAATCCATAAAACTGCTAATAAGAAGAAAAAAATTCTTGCCTCAGATATGCGATACTTGCTCTCCAATTCAGTCTAGAGGTCCTTCGTAGTTTCCAAAGTCCTATGAGCGTTGTAGACTGAAGTAGACAATGCATTCAGAATATGCCCTTTGCACAGGAAATCATCCTCTTTGCGCTTTAGTCGTTTCTCTTTCAGAGCGGCATCCTCGCCAGCGGTTTCTTCCGGTATCACTTCCAATCCGTCTTCCAAAATATAGAACAATTTGACGATGATCAAGAAGAATTTCATAGTCTCTTTCCAAAGAGTAAGTTTTCACCATCAAAACGCCCTAATTTCATCAAATGTTGATTCATAACTTGCAATGCACTCAAACCTTCCATGATTGAAGATATTGTCTGAAAATTTGTTGGGGATTTTGCAGTTTGAGGCTATTTAATGATGAATATTGTCGTACTTCAAACTTTAAGCATTTGCAGAGCAAATTCTTTCAGACAATAGTTCAATCCACCAGGTACAAACGGATTATCGAACTATTGACTTTCATGATTCAATTAAGCCTTGGAATAGCGAAATCGGATTCAAAGTTTGTACGGCTTTGATCCAATCAAAAACACTCTGATTTTGATTCTGATGATGCAATAAAACAATAAGAATGAAGAAAAGAAGAAGCAGTTGAAACTTGTGACGATTATGGATTTTACAACACCCTGTAGGCATTGCGAATACTCACAGCGTTGACGATTTAATGGCGTCGTAGTTTTCAGTGGAAGAAGAAGATTAATTTCGGAATTTAGAAGTGATTTGAAATGCTTCTGGATGCCGGCATTATAGCGATGGAGAGGTGTCTTCTGGTCAAGCGTCGCGACCGTTTATAACGGTCGCATCCCTACGCCTGCAACATTCCCGAAGTGTTGCAAATTCAAATGACGTGCATGTTCATTTGTAACGGTTCCAAAGCGTTACAAATCTGTGCGTGTAATTCAAAATTACAGCGGTGTTGATCTGTGATGTCATGTTCTTTTGACCCTTTACATATTAATACGCATGTCATATTCATGCATTGCCTTATCTCTCCCTTCTCTTCTTTCTTTTGATATGATACATCATGCTTTTACATATATAGAGGCAAGTCCTTGTCTATTTCATAATGTAGGACAAAGAGCATTTCTCATTCCTTCTTCGTACTTTCTTATCTCTTTAAAAACAAACTCCCCCCCCCCCCCCCCCGTCCAAAAAACAAAGTTTTGAAAATTTCTAACACAACAATTGTCGACCAACATTGTTTTCCACGGGTGTTAACCACCGAACTATTGTTATTCGGTGATTGACCACCGCAGAGAACGGTGTTGATCGGCGGTTGTTCGTCATGTAAAAAAAACGAAAATAATAAATTTGGTAGCCTTTAAAATGGTTGGTATTAGGAAGTGTATACCCTCAAAATTTTATGGCATTTTTTAGTAATAGTGTTATGCTTTTGGCAACACACTTCACCAAATACCTGTTCCTTTCTCTTCCTTTATTTTCACCAAATTCCTCCTTCCCCTCAGCTCTAACTAGATCCATCACAACCCCATCGCACTATCCGCCCCCTACCTAAAAACCCCAAAACCGAGACACCATCTACCGACAACATCCTCATCCATACTTTATATCTATTTCCTTTTCTTTCCCCTTAGCCATTGAATTTAGTTCCTCCTTGAAATCAATGCCCCGCAAACCCATCCTGGGCATGATTGATTGTCCAACATCATTCAAGTCCGAAAATAGAGCAGCCGAGCTAAGTACCAGGGTTTCAAGTTGACAATATATTTTGTGGCTAGAAGACGATACTGTAAAAGTAGTTGGTCCAAGATGGTTTGTACATCTGCTAGCGCGAAGGTCTTGATATGGTCTAGGCTTGATAAAGATTACATGCTTTTGTGAAGAACTGAAGAGCATGCTTATGTGAAAAAATTGCTAGCTTCTATATATACTTATTGCTGGTGTAGTTTCATGGTGATAAGTAAGGGTGCCCGAAAAGTGAAGTTTGAAGGAGGTGATGATGTTGGTATTGGGTTTATTTCCTGTGAAGTGAGAGCATAAGGGATGAAGGATTGATATTGGGGTTTATGGAGCAGCAATGGTGCGTGTAGAGAAGAAGATGATCTCAGCGGGGTAATTAATACTTAATTAGATAATATAGTTGTTTACTAATGCTTAAGTAAATTGATTTCTTATAAGGTGTATAACTTAATAGTACGAGGTCGAAATCTAACATCGCTGGATCCATTGAACTCGCAACGACAACTACATTTCTGAGTTGAATTGGTGGAATTTTGAGTCTTTTAGGAATTAGGCTAAAATTCGAATACTTGTTTAGTTTTAGTTTAAATCCAATCCCTTCGACAATATCAAAAAATCGTGAAATGTGAGTTTACTAACTCACAATAGCATTTTTATTAGGTGAATTAAAACTTTTTAAATAACAATTGGAATGTTATGATGCATTACAAAATTTACGATCGCTTGCTATATGAATTATGCATGTGTGACACACGCACATGTGACATAAATGACACGATACAAAATGATATATGGACGGTTGTTATGTACTGATTTTGTGTGGTGTCTGTGATGTTATATTTATTTTGTTTTTTTTTCTCACACTATAAGTTCCCAGTAGATTTAGGGAAAATCACTTCGGGTTGAAACGATATATACCCAAACGACTGTATATATTAGGAAATAATTTCGAATCGATTTAGGATACGGGTTAAAATATATATTAATATACCTGGGATTCGAATTTATAAAAATGGATTGAAATGATAAATAAAATCTATTCTCTAAACTTTTATAAGTATGAATCTATTATGAGATTTAATTTAAATATCTTAGTTTAAACTTAAGATTTGAAACCAGTTTAGCTTAAATGTATGAATTTAAGTAAAATTGTTTTAATGTAAAGGTTTAACACAATTTTCTAAATTGGATTTGTTATTTGGAACTAATATTAATTCGGAAATCTTCTACGTATGTCTTGGTTTATTAAATTGATTTTGATAAATAATTTATATTTTAAGCTTAAGTAGTTTTTTAAAGTATTGAATTTAAATGTATAGGTTAAAACTTAACTGATTCAAATGATTAGCTATTTAAGTTTTAAAAAAAATTGTATTTTGAAAGTTAAAGATAAATCCGATTAAGGATTTTTACAAGGTTAAAGTTTTAATTGTATAAAATTTAGTAAAATTTGAGTTTCTTCAACATAAGAAAATTATTAAGTTTTATGGTTTAATGGATTCAAATGATAAAGTTAAACTTTCAAAGAAGTTGATTGTAGTAATAAAACATGATATTTGGAAATTTGAATACTGGTTTAAAATAAACGAAATGAAGTGATTTTGGGACTCAAGTTTAATACAAACTAAAGTTAAGGATTTAACAAATGGAACTCAAGTTATAATCCAACCTGAACACTTTATTTTAAATTTGAAACTAATTCTAGTTGAATCCTAAGTTAAATTGAATTTAACTTCAAAATCTGAAACCTTGAAATTGCGGATAATTGATTCATATTAGATTATTTCTTAATATTACTAATATATATTTTACAACTAATATTATTTTACCACTATTTTTTTAATCTACTTATATTAAGCTTATCAATCTTAATTAAACTATTTTGTATATAAAACTTAAGCATTTTATTTAACTATTTTATACCAAATCAATTTATTTTATTTCAAATTAATTTATACCAAACCATCTATTTTGTTTAAACAAATTTATATTGAACCTATCCATTTTACTTAAACTATTTTGTACGAAACTTATTATTTTATTTATTTTATATTCAACTTAACTATATTCAAATAAAAGTATATATTACCAAACTGAGCAATTAAAATTCTGAAATTATTGAATACAAGGATTCAATTGAATAATGATATATTTGCGATATGTAATTCAAATCGAATGTGAAGTTTTGATGATGAATTGATTCGTAAATATGAATTTGAAATTGAAGTGATATCGAATGAAATTTTGATGATGAATCAATTTGAAAATATCAATTTTGGAATTTGAAGTGATATGGAATAATTGAATAGATTTGAGAAATTGATAATAAAATCAATACTTGACGTTAATTGATTTTCGATATTAGAATATGATTTCCAATGTAATGGCCACAGTGTGAAATAAGTGTTTGTGTTATTAAAGAGACCGGAGTTGGTATTGTCATACTCTCCACCAATACTGATACCACTTTAACAACTATGCACATGGTGGAGAATCCAAAATGAAGTAGGATGGTCTGCTGAACGCTCCTAGAATGAAGTAAGAGAACGATGATGGATGATCTTCACCTTTGGGTCATAAATAAAATGACTAAAACATGATCCATACTCAGGCCAAGTGAGGTCGTACATTCGACCAGACGCACTTCTTCGATACTATATCTCTTACTTTGTGATTGATCGGTTTCCACCTTCGATTTATGGGAGTGTTGGAGGGGTGGGCGGTAGTTGCGGCTATGTGTTACCACCAGCCTAGGTCCGCAATTCGGTAGAATCCTACCGTAAGGTATCGCCTCAGTGTCTTGTCATATTATTTTGATCGAGCCTCCTACAATTTTGATTTAATGTTGTCGTATCAAGGCGCATCCCTATTCATCGACATACTGGGGTTTTATATGTAGATCGTACGCCAACGGTATAAAGGGTGTGAGGGTAATATGGTAATCCCGTTTATGCTATTTTCAATAGTATATTTAACATAGACATTATTATGATAGCATATTATATTATGTGTATCTAATTTCATGTATCCTTAGAGGATGTAAATCCCAAAAACCCTCTAAGTTTTTGATGCATTTCATTGGGCATTTAAGTTGAGTTGAATAACTTATATGAGAATGTTAGGTCTAACTACAGTGTTTTGTGTTTTTGTATAATGCTCGGGTCAAACCGAGTATTACAGCTTTGAGATCTCATTCTTCGGAGCTGGAGATTTTCTGAAGACTCATCTATTTAGTTTATATTTCCATAAATCCCATATGTAATAGAAAACTGAATGTATTAAATTTTCGTTGTATTTATTCATGTAAACTCTGATATATTGTATAAAAAAATTCTACTATGAGATGTTGTGTTTATTCTGTGTCTGTAATTCTGTGATTTGATTCTTATTAACCCCATAGCAATAACAATATGTTGTTCGAAATAATTTGACTTGGTTTTATTATCGACTTAAATGGTTGGAAATAGTAGGTCGTTACAACACATATCAACATACCTTAGTTTAAAATTAAAACTACTTTGTTTAAAAAATGTCCTGATAATGTAAACTTGTATATAATAATTTGAAACTTTGTAAAACTATTTAAACATAGTAAATACATATTTTAAACATAGGAATCCATAAAAAATTTGATATTTTGTAAAATTTAAGTCAAAAATACAATATTTATATTTAAAATTATGTTATAGTTAAATATATTAAAATTTAAATATCAAAATTATAATAATATTAAATCAAAATTATTAAGTTTAAAATCAAAATCAAAACTATAATTAAAATAAAAAAGTATAATATAATATAAAAATCAAAGTATAATATCAACGTATAAATATTTGAATTCATAGTATAAATAAAAGAATAAATATTGAAATCTAAAAAATATTTCAAAATAAAATTATCAAAAAAATTAAAATTTCTTTTTTAAAATTTTATGTTTTTTTTTTTTGAAAATAAAGGATATTTGAAAACATTTTTTAAGGAGGACTTAAAAATAGGAATGCTTTTGAAAAATAAATTTTTAAAAAGAGCAACATTTGATTCTTTTTTTAATAAATGCAGATCATATAAGTGCAACCCGAGTTTTAATATAAAATCTAATACTGAAAAATGTCTTGAGATCTTGAACTCTTCATAGCTCATGAGTCTTCATTCTCCAACCCTTGAATCATCGATCTGAATCTTTAATCTTGATATTGTACTATCTTCATTATCAAAATCCTACGTGATATCCTGCGCTATACACAATATATTTTTAGATAATAATTAATACATGTGTAAGTATAAAATTTTCGTTATTTGAGGCTATTATCGTCAAAACTATCATCTGTGGTACGACACTGTCTACATTATGGTTCCTAAACATAATATCGTTTGACATAGTCTTTAATTGCTTCATCGAAGCTTCATCGTCGATAGAAAAGCAACTTTCCTACTTAATATATGTCAAAGAGCTTCCATATGTTTCCATCTCATTCCAGCACTTCTCAATCTGATATGGTCCATCAGTTATCGTGTTGACGATAAGTCATTTGCCAAACTACCTAACTAGGCCTAACTTGGGCCCATTAAAGCAACTGGCCCTAGGCTTTAGCATTTCCTTGCCCATCGTTTTGTGTGGTTTTCACATACTACCAAAGTTTCCTTTTTTTGGATTAAATCATTGATCACATCTCGAAAATGTCTAGATTCATCAATGTTACGAGCATGTGTTTCGTGAAAGTAGAAGTATTTCCTAGACATTTTCTCTCTTTCAATCAATTCCACTAAGTCAATTTATTATAGTGCTCGGTACCCTATGTGGCAAGGTAGATTGTTTTAACCAATGTTATTCAACGGTGAGTAATCCTTATGCTTATGGGATCTTGAGCATTACTTGAAATCTAGTATCTTACCTTTACTCTCCTGATTGTATTTTTTCAAGTTACCGGTCTTATTACTTGCATTAACATCAACATTTACCAAACTCTTCTGGTTTCTTTTACAAGCATGTTACTCTTACTCTAAACCACCTCAGACAATTGTCTTCCAACAAACCATTCCTACGGTTGTATCTGCCTCTTCCATGCCTAGAAATTGGGTCGCTTTCCTATAGAATTCTTCTATGATTAATGGAGGTTTCATTTTCAACAAACCATATTACTCGCATCAACATCAACATTTACCAAACTCTCCTAATTGGTATCTTACCTATAGAAATGTCAAGGAGGACATTTCCTATAGAAATTGGTATCTTACCTGAGCTCTCCTGATTGTATATTTTCAAGTTATTGGTCTTATTACTCGCATCAAGATCAACAATTAGCAAACTCTCCTGGTTTCTTTTGCAATCACGTCACTCGAAACCGTCTCAGACGAATAGTCTTCCAACAAACCATTCATACGGTTGTACCTGCCTCTTCCATGCCTAGAAATTGGGTTGCTTTCCTATAGAATTCTTCTAAGATTAATGGAGGTTTCATTTTCCACCGCTTATCAAAGTTTATTTCGAGGTGAATCTCTTTGATCGATGCTATAAAAAAAAGTCCTCCTTGACATTAATTACTTCAATCACTATCGTATTAAACCTGCTCAATAAATATTTTAGAGATTCCCAAAAATCGGGAAAAGGGTTAACAAAAGACATACATCTATTAGACTAGTGGTATGTATTGCTCTATGAATCTTCTAGACAGCTATTCAAATGAGAATATAGACCTTGGGAAAAGCCAAGTGAACAACATCATAACCACACCCTTCAAGAATATTTAAAAGATTTACATCTTATTTGTTTGTTTCCCTTTCTTGGTTTATATATCACTCGTACTTTAGCAGATGCTTCCTCAGAAGTCTGACCCATTGTTCCATTATAAGATAACGTAGTGCCATGAAATCTTTTTGGATACTCCTCGCATGGTATTTTATCATTGAATGGGTTCCTACTAGGGAATGTAACTCACCCATCATTACTCCTATATTAGTTCGTATTTACCAATTTTTTCACAATATCAGCTAAATGTTTAAGCTCAATGTGATCAACTGAATGACGATTATTATAACCAATTTCAAGTGTTTAGCCGTGCAAATGGTCTTGATTTATGTTGGTGATATTAGACACTCCTATCACTGGGAAAACCATTCATTGAGTTGATCGGGCCTTACAATCTCTTTGTGATGGGTCCATGGCAATTGTTCGAACTCCAACATTTTAGCTATAAAAAACAGGGACATTTGCATTATCATGCAAATTAATAAAATTCCCATCATTCACGACATGGTATGTCAGATTGGTGCCAATTTGAGGTGATAGTTCGAAACTAACTCGTGCTTTGTTGATTTGAGTTCTTCCTACTCCAACTTTCGAAGTTTGAGTTTTTTTTCCTCTTCATTTTACAATTTCCTTCTTCATTAGAAGACGACGACTCTTCTATGACCTTGGGATGGCTAAGTCATCAAATCCAAATTTTCCCTTATCTGTTTCATCATTGCATTTTGACTTTCGAGCAGCTTATCATTCATCTCTCTCATTACCTTGTCCAAAGCAATTTTAGTGATTATGTCGACAAACTTTGAAGTTCAGTAGTTTCAGACTAATTGGTTTTTACTTCATGTTAAGAGCAGACATTTTCGGCATCATTGGCGGGCTTTCCTGACATTTCTTGGGGTCACTGCTTTGGTAAATCTTATGATAGACTCTAGCAAAATCCAAATAACCACGAATCTTTATAACAAAACTTGTAGAACTACTTCGTGGATTAAAGCAGTCCAAAGGTTGGAAATAAATCTAAAGACGAGAATTTGGAACTTTCCAATGAAAGCATCAAAAGTTGGCACAAACACTCGAGTAGATTAAAGACGGGAATAAGATGAAGAAATTAAAAGAAAAATTAGAAAAAACAATACACAACGATTTACAGTAGTTTGACTAAACTTTGCCCTACATCCACTTAAGCTATGTTAACGTTCCTATAAAGTTTTACAAAATAGATTTTACAGATTGACAGTCTCGGACCGGATATGATTCAAGAAATTGTTACAACACCACAAAAATTTAAAATGCAGAAAGAAGGTCCCAAAATAGTGCAGCTTATCCTCTATTTATGAATGAAGATTAGCGAATTTATCTCCATCACGTTCTCCGAGCCCTAAAGAAGGTTCCTGTAGGTATTGTGATTAAAAAAGCAGGTTAAACATCAATTCGGTACCAAGTTAACGGCTTTAGATCGGTACCGATCTAAAAAGCTAAAGTTGAATTGCCAATATTGACAATACTACTAACCAATCTGAATATAACTTGATTTGGACTTAAACCGTGAAGTTCATCTGGTAAATTCATGGCTAAAGTTCCATGACTCTTATTTTGGACTTAAACCGTGAAGTTCATCTGGTAAATTCATGGCTAAAGTTCCATGACTCTTATTTTGGACTTAAACCGTGAAGTTATCGTTCTGAAAAGCCTGATTTACCAACTGACAATACGACTAACCAATCAAAATATAACTTGATTACGAAGCTGGATAAAACAAGAATCGAATTGCCAATATTGACATTCTGCTAAGCCTATATTTACCATTGGTACATGTAAAATAATGGCTACTGATATACTGAATTAAACAATTATCAATTCGGATAATTTTACCAGTCAAATAACAGCAACAGAACATGACAGGTGAACATAAACAACCGGAGTGATAATATTTCAAAATTGTAATATTCAATTTTCTCAAATTTTAAATCGTTTTCAAAGTTCCGATTTTATGTCAAATGCACAGAGAAAACTAGTAGTATAAATTACACAAAACACTAGTCTCTTTGTCGGTGAAAGTGAAGAACGCCACCATAAATGCCAAACCAAAATTATAACTCCAAGTTTCCAACCATCCAATTATACATTCCCTAAAAAGCCAATAAAGGAAAGAGTTAATATATATCAATCACTACATTGATTTAATGAAATTATGTCATAACTGATGTCAAATTTATATCAAAATGTTTAGAACATGAATAACCAGCCATAAAGGCAAACACATGCAAAAATGCTACAATTACCAATCAGGATTCTACAATTTTTGAGACCAAGCGAACTCTTTTGCCGTCTATGCTAAAACGACCGCTTGAATTTATCTGCAAAGAAAATATTTCATGACGACTAAATGTTCATAACAAAGAAAAAGACTTGAATAAAAGGAAGTCAAAAATACATACTTTGTCAATCAGTTTTTCTCGTAGTTCTTCATCATCGTAATTTACACCAGACCCCTTAAGAGATTTCAATACACGTTTTTGAAGCTTTTTAATCTTCATCACTCCATCCGACTGTCACAAATAAGTTATACTTTTTCAGTAACTACCGAAATACATGAAATATGATATTCTTATTCAAATATTTACTAGCTTCTTCATAGAAGCCATTAAACCACTTAGAATGGTAGCTTGTGAACAAAGGGGAAAAACAATTAGCAATACACAAGAGACCAAAAATTACTGTATATGCACCGAAAATTCGAATAAATCAACATATACCACTGTTTAATGTACCAAAACAAAAAAGTACAATATCAACATCTTTAATACTAATTGAAACACATTTGACGTCACCCATAGACGTGAACAACCCAAAATGCCCTAAAAATCAAATAGATGAACAGATTTAAAAAGCCAAACCTTATTATTAAATAGAAATGTTTTATTCTTAATGTGAGCAAAAGAAAAGTACTCTTCTCTACTATCATTCCCATTACTAAATAGAAAATAAAATACTTAATAGAATTACGAATCTTTAACGACATCGGATTTTTTTTTTTTTTTCTTGGTGGTTTGAGATTTTTATTCCATATCTTTTATATACATAAAAATAGGATTTTAATACCTTTGGTTTCAAGGTTATGCAAATCATTTTCCCATGTACATTTGTAAAACAGGGGAAAAAATCCATGCGCCATCTCCACATGTGAAGAGCATGCCATTAAACCCATAAAAATAGTTTTTTTTTTTCCTTGTGCTGAATCATATCAGCACTTTAAGAACCTATGTCAAAAATCATGAGCGCAATTTGGTGGTTTCAAAAATGCAAGCGTCAAAGTAAAAACAGAAAACAAAATCACGTAAACATTTAAAAATAAAATTACATACGATTTTCAATCTATGCTCACCAAGAAATTGTATGATCAATTCAACAAAATTATTCTTTTTTTAGGATTTCTATTTAGGTTTGTTTTAAATGTAAAAAAGAGAAAAAGATGGTATTGAATAATCGAGAAGGGCTATTTTATCCTAGAAATTAAAAAATGTTGTGTAGGTTTAGTAACTTTTGGTCTTTTAATAAAATTTGTCAAAAACAAGTTTGAGTGAACTTACAGATTCCAATGTTGAAGCTATTAGTTTCTTCCATTTAATTTTACCACCGGATGTTTCCTGCTTAACAGCTTGCTCTTTGCAATCAATGGAATCAGTCACACTTTTCTTTTTCTTTGATTTACGGTCAGATACATCAGTTTTTTCGGCTTGTATAATCTCCCCGTTGTTTGAACTAAGATCATTTTCCAGTTCTTCCTTAGGATGTACCTTCCTCTTTTTAGTTTTTTCTTTTTTGGTTCCATTGACCTGAATGCTAGAGTCCTTGTTTCCACTTTCACGAACTATGTTATCGGAGCCATTAACTTCAACCATTTGATTATTGCTTAAAGTTTCTTCTTTAGGTTTTTCCTCTTCGGTTTGGTTGGTCTGATTTTGAGAAGCATGAAAGGCTCGTGCTTTTGCTCTGTGTTTTTTGCCATCAGCATGGATTAGTAAAGCCTGCTTGCTTGTAGCTTGTGTTTTGCAGAGGCTGGTGACACAAATTAAGAGAAAAAAGGGTTGAAACACAGTTAACAACCTGCACATGCATGTACAATCTAATGGCATATATCAATGTACTCATCATTATATTTTTATCTTGAAACGTTATTGGATACAACATGAATCCTAAAGAAACACACAACTACTTGTTCAGACCAGGGAAAAGATCCATTTTTTCTCAATTGTAAAAGAGTACCATGTTGCTAGTACATCAAAATATTTTATGAAGATGAGATTTTTTTTGCAGTCTAAATGATAATATTCAAACCAATCTACTTAACAAGATTCAACAAGCTTTGCTTCCTTTATCTTTACCTTTTTATTAATAGATTTTATTTTTTGCATTCATTGTAGTCCTAATTAGAGTTTCAGATATGCCACTGGTTAACCCCATTATTTAACACAACAACAAAAATATGTCTACCATCTCCTTTTACTTGTAGGCCGATTCATGTTCATTTTTTTATTCTTTTGTGCAAATGATCCCGGTTACAAATCTATTATAGGTGATTTTATAAATATAAAGTTGCATGGATATTATAGAAAGAAAATTTTAAGGAAAAAACAAAATATAAAGGTTGGTGGTTGGGGATAGTATTAGGTCACCTGCAAAACCAAGGAGGACGTGAGGATAATCCAACATTAATGTCAACATCTGAGTTCTTCTTCGGCTTCTCAGGTTTAACATGTCCATTATGGGGTGCATTACCTTGGCCTTTTGGTCCATATTTCTCCTGAAAGTTCCAGTTAAAAGAATGTTATATGCAAGCAATCTGATAAAATTGTGTTGAGAGAACAAATAAATGCTATGATGTATTGTATATAAGGCATAATATTGTGAAGTATAGAACATAATTATGTTTTACACCAGTATCAGGTATCATTTTCAAATATGCATTGGCTCATATTAAATTTATGTGCTTTTTCCAATATAATAAACAACTATGATAACTTTTTTTGCTTTCATATCAAACTTGACGTCAGGTCTTAAGTTTACTTGTCAGTTTGGTGTCTAGAATTTTGAAATATGCAATAAATACTACTGGTTGAGCTGGTGCTCGGTACATTTACTCAGAAAATGCAAAAACATATTCAGCATGCAGCATATGTATTACATTATCTACGTAATCAATAGTGCTGTCCAGTTAAAAAAACGCTACTCAAACCATTTGTGACAAAAAGAATAAGTTACAAATCAAATGTTAATGCATCCACCATCGGAGAACACAAATATTACATTTAGTTTGAAGGCAGCATCCATACACAAGCACAAAGTTCAATCTGCATTTCATTTAATTTTCTTATTTTATTTTATTTTTTCTGTGGCGAGATTTATGTGCACATCAAATATTACATTAAATTTGAAGATAGGATCCATACACAGACACAAAGTTCCATCTGCATTTCATTTAATTTTCTTATTTTACTTTTATATGGCAAAATCTATATATATATATATATATATATATATATATATACATAGACACACACACACACACACACACACACACATATATATATATATATATATATAGTCATTGAGATGTTTCGCTGACAAATACCAAATGATCAACACTCTTCAACCTTGAAGCATCTAACTGAGTGCCATTAAAGTTAAATGATATTATAAACAATGAAGTACCTTTCTGGAAGAAAAAAAGACCAATTAATTACTTCATAATAAATCATTAACCACAACCAAATCACATACAAATTGATTTCATTGCCGTATAACAAATAAAATGATAAACGTTTATAGACTAGTTTAAGTAGCATGATTCTCAAGTCTCAACTTCACAAGAGGGTTTTCAGATGAATGTTAAGATCAATTTTTAAATCGAATCAGGATTCAAATCCTAAAATCCATATTTTAAGGTTTGTATAAACTTAAAATCGATTTTGACATTTGAACTTCTACACCCAAACCTAAAACTAAATTTTCTCTCTTATTCCTTTTTCTTTTCTAAGCATAGAAATGGAATTGTGAATACAAATAAGTAGATTGTATATATCAATATGTATTGAATCAAGTTTCTCAATTGCAGCTTTAAGTGGATTTGAACGGATCGTAAAGGGAAAATTTTGATATGAATCATAATTGAAATTGTAGGATTTTAAGATTTTGGAAACGATACTAACACTACCTACATGTTAGAATACACGATTCTAATAGAGAATGTGCTTTAATATCATATGTAACAACTTGCATTATCGAAAATACATATATTGTATCTAACTTTATCACCTGTCACACTGAATGAATCAAAATGTAAGCTCAATATTACTTTAAATAATAGATAGGTATGCATTTTTGGGGGGGGGGGGGGGGGGTATTGAGCTACATGATTTGAGATCATATTATTCTTAGGTATTAAGAGAATTTACCATTAATTATCTATTGACAGAGCTTAATACAATTAGGGCCAGGTTTAATAATAAAACATGCTGTTTGATTTAAGTGCAAAGAGGCCACTCGGATTGTGACTTGTAAGTAATGAGCGTTTTAATACAAGAATGGTTTGAATGGTATAATCTACAAACAATAAGATCAAAGTACATTGCTTATGTGAAACATTATTCCCTCCCACTTTCATTTATGCTGCCTAGTAGAAGTAAACAAAGTAGAAACTCAGACTATGGTAATGATAATTAATAATACCATAAAGCTCCATTCGTATTTCAGTTAAGTATCCTGACCTTATTTCATCAGTTGTCTGGCTAATCCATATTATTTTATATATCTGTTCAGGAGTAAATTGTATGTATGGAACAAAGTAAAACATAAAATGTCAAAAATAGCTATAAAGATAATAATCAAAACATTTACTTGTTTTGCTTGATCATCTACAAAATCATTTATATAAAATAAAAGTTACGATTAAATAACCACTCATATACATAGCTCTCACTGCTATTGATGTTGAACATATTGTTATGTATAAATGGAGACTATCCTAGTAAATACTAAATGTATCCAATTTGTATTCGAAAAACCAAATGAAGTCCAAATAAATGATATTAAACATCGTCACTTAGAAACATAATGTAATGTTAAATAAAAGAACTAAAATCAACATTAGTTTGAGCTAACCGCTTCAGTCATGCACTGATTATGACTCTGAACGCTATCCTGATTAAACATCACTCCACAATCGATACAAGAAAGCTGTCGACATAAAAGAAAATGTACCACACAATAATCAGTATTCAGTAACAATAATAACACCAAAACACTCGCGCAGAGAAAATATATAGATTACAAACCTTGTAGGCAGAACACATGCGAAAATGATTCGCAAGCTTCGGTTTTTTTAAGTTCTCGCCGCAATCTTCACACTGGAACCAAACCATTTTAGTGAATTTTGCTGGAGAAAATTCCGAAAAAGGTTGGATTTACGATTTGACTTTCTAGGGTTCTGGAGAAAAGAAGAAGACGCTGGTTTATTGAGGGTTTTGGTAGATCGATCCGACAAGCAAACAACTGCAAAGTTCGGCCCAGATAACTACGAGGAAATGAGGAATGACAATTGACAACGGTGCGGGGCGGGTTTCTTGTAGTGCAGACCCGCCCAACCGGGTTTAGAGTTATGTCCCGTATAGATTACAGTAGACCAAACCCACCCACGATCCGATATAATTGTGTTCTAACGTATACTTATATTTTTTAATCACTAAACGATAAATTATATACAAATAATAATGTTTAATCTGATCTCTTATCTTATCTGCTAGCATATCTGATACTCGTGGAATAAAGCAATATTTGATGAAGTTTCGATGGATCCTCCTACCATCATACGAAGGATAAGAAATGACGTTTTCCACACGTTCCGGGGTAGGCCTTTCAAGAGAGTTATTGGGTCCCGCTCAAGGAGATTAGAAGGTATATTTGGTGTCTTTGAGGTACCGTCTACTCCAAGGGCGGGAATCAGTTGATTCTTTTGTAGGCGGTCTTTTCCATGTTGTTTTCTCCTCTCTTTTTTTCCTCATATTTTTCACACACACCCTCCTCCCACCCCCCACTCCCCCCCCCACCCGATATTTGATTTGCTAGTGTTGTAGGGTCTAGAGCTTTAGGTGTTGGTTTTCGTCTTCCGGGATACATTACGACATAAGGTGCAACCTTTCAGAGGGATACGATGGAGCTGACGACTAGGAGCTATCGAAGTCTCTGGGGTGACGGCTTGGACTTTGTAGCCTTTGTCAATGGTCTTCCTTGGAGGGCACGTCAGTTGGCCTTCCTGATATCCCGCCTGGGTGGAGCTTTTGGGGTTCCAGCGTCGCTTTGTCTATGGCGTCTGTCGACAAAGGATTCATCAGAGTCGCCTTTTCTGCTGTTTTCTACTTCCAGTTGTTAGTCTGCTGTTTTTTACAGATGCATATTGTTTTGTATTTTCTGTGTGTGTGTGTGTGTGCACGGTTTCTGCAATCTGCAGAAACTATTTTTGTGAGCCGTTGAAGAATGGCTAGATTCTTTCTTTTGTTATATTATATATTCTTTATCCTATATATATATATATATATATATATATATACAAACACACACACAAATAATGTGTTAATAATGAGAGAATATAATAAAATGAGTTGTAAGATAATAGTTCAAAATGTATACAACTCTTATTATATAATTATCATTGATGTAATGAAAAATTCAAGTCATAATCATGTATACGTAAGAAGATTAACAAGTAAACATTGTAAAGTGTTTTAATGATGTCTCAATATTGCGGGTTGGGTTAGGACAGGTTAGTCGTGCCCTGGACTCGACCCTAGATCCGAACCTCTCAAAGTTGGTTGCGGGTCTATCCGCCTCGAAAACCCAACGGGACGGGTTTGAACAGGAGGTCAACCGAGTTTGGATCGTAGAACCACTCCGTTGTCATTCCTAATTACAAGAAGAAACACTGGGTCCATTTTCAACGTTGTCACATGGAAAACCCATAGTATTGAGTATGTAAATTTAACCCGGGTTTTTAAAAAAAAAAAACATAAAACATGAGTTTTATTTTTAGTATTTATAATACAAATGCAAGGTAAATTGTAGCTTTTAAATTTAGTATTTCGTTCTAAAATTTTTGAAAATTTAAAAATTCACGAAAACGCAATTTAATTTCCACTTTCTATCAAAAAACTACAAGATAGTTTGCACGTAATTTCGATTTTAAAAAAACGAGGATATAATTTACACAATCATTGTTATATGGACTTTCTTGTAATGACATCAGAATAGGAACTTGTTATGTAAAACTCCAACCGATTAAGTAATTCAACTTTAAAGCTTGGAAAATCTATTACTAAAAACTTAATGCATGGATCTTTAATTGTTGATTTGGGCACACATAACATTGCATTTCAAAATAATACTCATTCAACTTTTTTTCCCCTTTTTCACAAAATAACATTTCCCTAGAGTATCTCCAACCCATAATAAATTTTGAAGTAATGTCAAGCCGCATAAGCAATTAAAAAATGTCATTTAAAATGTTTTCTCCAATACTAATGTAATTTGTAATTCTAAGATGACATTGTGAAGTGCAATGTCTAATTTTAGACATTGCATATTACAATGTGAAGTATTACACGTATACAATTATTAATGAGTTAGATAATTTTTTCGATCTTCTACAAATGATAAAGTGACACGTATGGGTAAAAATGAAAACTTTTGGTATTTGCGTTAGAGAGAAATTATAAATTTCTTTGTCATATATACAAACGTTGAATGAATATTGTGGACACATAAGCTTGACATTATCTAGGGCTGTCAATGGGTCGTGTCGGGTGGGTTCGTGTCTGGTCAAGTCGGGTTCAAGTTGATTTATAAACAAGTCGTGCCAACCTGTTTATTAAACAGATCATTTTTCTCCAACTTTAACCCGACCCGTTTATAAACGGGTTGACCCGACCCGTGTAGCCCGTTTAACTAAAGGAGGCGTGTCATGTAGGGTTTACCAGTTTGACCCATTGGCAAATATTTTTGAGTAATATAAACAGCAAAAGAACCAAATCACTAACATGTAGCACTATTATACAACCATCAACAGACAACAAGTTACAAAATCATCAACGGAAAACAAGTTACAAAATCACCAATATGCAACACATATATAAAGCATGAAATCGCCATATCCAAAAAACATTCTTCATAAATAAGAATATATGAGCATAATGCATACATAAAATAATATCAGTATGGAAGAGATACTGATATTATAAGTAAAACATAACTAACAACATACAAGAATAAATTAATAAAATATAAAAGTTTACGCAAGAATATCCCGTTGTCTCTATTTCACGTCTCCTTTTTATTTCATGATAGCGAAAGAACCTCTATTCATCAAACTCACAGTTAGGGAGGTTTGCTTATTGTCACTTGACAAAAATCAATTTCTCTTAAGCATAAAAGGTACGCCACTTTTTTCTCCTCGCTGCTTCCTTCCGCGTTTCCCTGCTTGAGTTTTTTCACTAAACATCCGCCAACACTAAGAAGACTTCTTCGTTCTGTTAAATTGGATCTTCAACGAAATCCTCTATTTCTTATGGTCCATTCTCTTTAATTTTATCGCCTTTGTTTACTCCCATCTCTTCCCCCAAAATTCTCATTTTTCTCTCCATTCTTTCTAATATCATTCTCCTTTGTCAGATCACCCCTTATGTTGATTTGCTTGTTCCCTGTTTGAAATTTATCGCATCCGAAGCTAGTTCTTGAATTTAATTAGCCAAATTTCTAACAATGATTCAAGCTGAATTCTAGAAAATTGAAGATGAAGGCATTTGAAGTCCAAATTTCCGTGAAAAAACCCAAAATTGTAACTGAGTAACATGAATGGATAGACCACCTAATTTCGCTTAGAGAGTTATTTTAGAGTGTCTTCCTCTTACCGATTACATATGCTTCGGGTCCGTCGGTGGAAATGGCTTGCAGTTCAAAAAAATATCGGCTTCGTCATGCACCGATTCTGCTTCCAATGCAGAGACTTCGCTTCATCTGGCTCGTTACCTACTTCACTATTTTGACAAAAAAATTTGTCGATTGCTTTTCGCTTATCAATTCCTAGCTGCACCATGTTACTCTTCCTAACGATGCATCTACCTTTCATTTTTCATCATCGTGCCATAAGTTGTTGCTTACCCTGAGCAAGCATGGTTTGGATCCTTCTTTTCAGGCTTCAATCTTTAACCTCGTCAACCAAATTTTTTACCTTGATTTGTCTGTTTGATTCTATGTTTCTATCGTATGCAACAACAATGTAGAGGGCCCAAGAGTTAAATGCAAAACATTGGCTTGAAGAGAAACCCTAATTTGGAAATTGATTCATTTCAGAATTAAGAGCAGCAAACATGAACTAAGAATTAAGAGCAACAACTAAGGGAGAATGAGTAATGTTATTTATTTCTTGATCCAACTTCGTAGTAGTATAGTTTGAAACTGCAACTAAGTGTACAATGTCTAGTAAAAACGCTCTCAAAGTAGGCATGACACTCCTTGCTTTTAATGCTGCCCGTATATCTCGTTTCTCATTTTGTTTTCATAACGTTTGATGCTGACTACTAGTGTAGTTAAGTGAGTGATCAATTTTTGACAAAGGTGTTAAATTTTGGATGAATTTTAAGATGGGTTCCAGATTTGCGATAACAAAGAAGAAATATGAAGAAAGAAGAAAATTTGGAAGTGTTTACTAAGCCATCTAAAAACACAACACAACAAAATGAAGCTGAAAAAAAATCAAGCCAGATTAATGAATGGTAGTTTCCAACCATTTCCTTATGTACTTCTGTGATGTAGAGAAAATAAAAGAAAAGGGAAAACAAATATCATGACCTATACATTTGTAGATTTACCAAAATGAGGTAGTAAGGTTTTGTCTTTTGTTCTCTCCTTGAAGCTGAAATGCAAGTTAGATGAATACGTTCTACTTGATTAGTATAGTTGATATTCATTTCGAAGTGAACGAACTCTTGTAGTTAGCTATCATTTTATGCAAGATCATATTCATGACTATTTTGCTATCGTATCAAACCAAATTGCGTATATTTCAAATATTGTACCAAACCACTTATATTCCACTCTACTCGGTAGCTTGCTTATATTAGAAGATATCGAAAATACCTTTTTGAAAGAAGATCAAATACATTTTTCATGTTTTGTTAGTAGTTTATCAAGTTTCAATAATTTTCTACAAGGAACCAGCAAAAACAATGTCATGAATTTCATGTCCAGAGATGCTTACATAGAAGTAAAACATACACAAATATATAAAGTAATTTATATTTCTTTTTAGAATGTAGAAGATGTAATGTTTTAAGGCAATAATGATTAGTGTATGCATGCGCATGAATACATATGTAAATGTGGAAGGTGTTTGCATGTGAATGTACTAATCAATGTTTCGACATATAAATGTTAATGTTTTTGCAATGTGAAAAAATACCAACTTATTTGCAAGTAGTTCTTTACATTTCGACATATACATATTGGTCATATCGGTGAACATTTAGCTTGAAATCATATGATGATTCAGCTTTACAACCACTGCTAGCTTTCCACAATCATATGAATTAAGCAGCACATCACCGCATTAGGTCATTAGCACATATTCTAAATAGCGATAAAAGATGATGCTATGGGAAGTGCTACACATGTCACTAGATTTAACTAGTGAAAGGTTTTACATCCTGAGAGACATGCAAAACTAGTATTTAACAGCACGGATATAAGCTAATATCTCAATTCCTGGGTTTCACATATCTAGCAATAGAATCAACGATAAATTTGGCAACTTTACTGCATGTAAAAGCTGGAGTTCGTGTATTAAAATGAATATTTAATTTCACATGGCATCATTACGTAGTTTCTCATCGATGAATCACTGCTTGCACATGTGCTAGCTAACATGTATATGTTCTAGTTAGTTCAGCCATGTCTACATCAATTTCACATGCAATGTACACAGACAAACATATCAATTATTAATTTATTATACATGAAAAGCACACTCAATATCAGATGTCCATGTTGACACAGCCGAGTTGATAATAGTTGAAGTCAACTAAAAGAAATAGTTTTAAGAAAAAATAAAAACAAACACTATATAATTTTACAATTTCCATGAAAAAACACAGATTAATAAACCTGTAGTGACCCGAAAATCCGGTCCAATTTGAGCTGACCAAATAACACAAGTCCAACCCCAAATTGCACTGAAAATTCAAGAAACTAATAGAAAGAAGATAGAGGGTGAGGAAAGATAAGATAGAACTAATAGAATAGAAGAAGAAGAACATCATCATCAGAGTAAACACGAATCTCACAGCGGAACGAATAAAATATAACATAACTTTTGAAATACAAACAGTTATATATACAATAGCACTTATCAGAGTACATCACTTACAACAACAACGGAAATAATAATAGCTATAGAATCCTGAAGCCTCCTGCTCCAAGCTCTCCAAGTATATCTGTAAATCCCGACTACTTGACTGCCCGTACAAATTTAGGCACCCAAGAGTTTAGGGAAAACAACAAAGTAAACTCCGGGTCAGTCATGGGACTGGTGTGAGTAAAACAGTTTAAACAGGTATATGAACAAGTAAACGATATCTCATAAGACCACGCCGCAGAACGGAACGGGTTTTTCCCTTATGAAAATCCAAAATATCTTTATATCAAAAACCCTTTTGATATTATAATAATGTCTATGTACAAATAGATATCAACTAGCAGAAACGCTTTCATCTCACGTTCTACATATATAGTATACAATAAAAATCGCAAGCACGTATTGGATAATGGATTTCTAACTATGACAAGGTATGGAACCACCTTCCGATCAGTGTACTCTAGGAACGATACACTGGACTTCAACAAGAACATCTTGTAACTCAGCCACACATGACCGACCACTCATTTCGCTTGAGTGTATCGAATGTACATCACCAACGGTTGGGATCAGCAACCGTTCCCGTATATATATGGGACAGCATTTATAGATTAAAGAAGCAAATGAATATTCTCTAGATAGGTGATTATACACCCTACTTCGGTGCGAACGACTTAGCCATGCTGCCTGCCCGATTTCTGTCATTTACCGGTTTATGAGGCTTGAGGTTACGCTTTATCATTACATCAGATTCACTTCGAATGCCACATTGTCAGATCCATCGAAAATCACTAATTGGCGTCTACAACAGTACGTTACGTGTTAGCTAAAGAAGTTTCCTTCTTCGCTTCCACTCTTGGTATAGTTGAAGAAATCAATGTACGTGACCTTTCTGGAAATACTCTGTCAGACATTCATCAACACAAGTCATCCTCATTCACTTAGAATGTCACATCATCATACCCGCCAAATCACAAATTGATTTATCCAAAAATAACACGGGTATACAGCTTAGAGAAACGAATTCCTCTGCCACCAAACGTGAATACGTTTGAACAGATCAACTTACGCGATCCATTGGATATACTCTGTCAGACCTTCGTCCATACAAGTTGTCCTGGGACTGGAAAAACCGAAGGCACTATTCAGTATATCCATCTTAGTCACTGTTATCTAAGATTTATACAACAGCCTTTGCATTTTATTCCATCTTCAATTATCTTTGGCATATATGATTCGCAACGCTTATGCCAATACATAGTGGTTCTTCGGATAATAATCCAACCGGTCTCTCCATATTAACAACGTTAAAATGGTCAAAACTTCGATAGTCTGTGATTTAACCATCAAAGAAAACCAAGTGTGCAAACAACGATATTATTTCCAGATGGAAATTATATCGGTAAATCATCAACATATATCTATATATATATTCACATTGCCTTATTTTCTATGTTTAGAAAATATATGTTATTAACACTGGAAAACGTTTTCCATTTGCTTATTTACAAATCACTACTCTTCCCCAACTATCAGTCCCTGACTGTGAACTAGTATGAGAACAATCCCCTAAGTATAAATCCCGAAGGCCGAAACCAACATCAGATAGGCACTTAGAAAACCATTCAATTTACTAATCTCTAGTCAGTTCTAATTTTACTTAACTCTATTTGATTAACTCTGATTGATTAACTCTAACTGGTTAATTCTAACCGATCAACTCTAACTGGTCAACCTTATTTATTTATTTCTAACTGGTTTTACTTGGTTTAACTAACTCAATTTATTAACTCGACGGACTAATTCAACTCGATTAACCTAACTCGATTTACTTATCTCGATTAACTGAACTAATCACTTTGATTAACTCGACAAATTCACTTTGGTTAACTTAACCAATTCACTTAACTAATTCACTTAGTTTAACTTAACTAATTCACTTAACTCCTGTCGAATAAACTATATTCGATAACTCCTCTAACTCTATTCGAATAAACTATATTCGATTAACTCATTTACTCTATTCGAATAAACTATATTCGATTAACTCCTTTTCTCTATTCGAATAAACTATATTCGATTAACTCCTTTGATTTAACTCTAATCGATTAACTCCATCGAATAAACTATATTCGATAACTCCTTCGATTTAACTAATATTCTATAACTCACTTCGATTAACTAATAATCGATAACTCCTTCGAATAAACTATATTCGATAATCTCCTCTCGAATAAACGATATTCGATAATCTTCCCTTTCGATTTAACAAATCGATAACTCCTTTTCGAATAACTAAATTCGATAACTCCTTTCGATTTAACTAATCGATAACTCCTTTCGATTTAACTAATCGAATAACTAATTCGAATCACTCTTATTTATTTAACTCTATTCGAATAACTAATTCGATTAACTCTATTTAACTCCGTTTAACTCTATTAGAATAACTAATATTCGATAACTCTATTTAACTCCGTTCGGATAACTAATATTCGATAACTCTATTTAACTCCATTCGCTTGACTCTAGATCGCAGCGATCACAATGGTTACGCCTGATTCCCTCAGGAAACATCCGACCGCCGTAGGCTATTTACAGCCCTGTGAATTACGCTAGCAGTCGTACGAGATGGCAACTTACCCTAAATACTATGTTTGACTAACTCTGTCTCAAATAACTATATTTGATTAACTCTAGTTCGTTTTAACTCTAATCGATTAACTCTAACTGAGTAACTCTAACTCGATCAACTCGACTTGATTAACTCGACTTACTTAACTCAACTGGTTAACTTGACTTACTTAACCCAACTGGTTAACTTGACTTACTTAACTCACTGGTTAACTTGACTTACTTAACTCACTGGTTAACTCTATTGAACTGGTTAACTCTACTGAACTAGTTAACTCTACTGAACTAGTTAACTCTATTCAACTAACTCGACTCGACTAACCCCTTTCGAATAGCATATTCGTTTTACTAACTTTCGAATACCATATTCGATTTACTCCCTTCGAATACCATATTCGATTTAACTCCTTTCGAATACCATATTCGATTTACTTTATTCACTTTATAAAGATTTCCTTTTTAACAACGTTTTATTCATTTGAAAAGATTTACTTTTAAATAACGGTTCTACACTTTAAAAATGATTTCCTTTTTATAACGTTTCCTTTTCAATTCTATTTGTAAATGGTTTACAAACATTTCCTTTTCAAATTTAATCTTGAAATATTCTAACTCCTTAAATTCTCTGAAAAAATCGCCATAACCTCCTTTGTAACGGGAGCATCGGGAAAATCCCCAAACCCGCCACACAGGCCTTTCCATTCAAAAAGAAAATGGTTTGTAATTATTTCCTTTTTGAATATCTCCTATTTATAAATATTCAGATTTATAAACATTTCTTATTTATAAATATTCCACTTTATAAATATTCTATTTTCAATATCACTTTGAAAATCCCCTTATCAACATTTCGGTATGTTATGGTATTCAATCATATCAAATCACGATGTTCAATATCGTCCAAGCACATATAATCGCCCACAGATTTTATATCACATCATATAACAATATATGAAAAACAATAAAATAACTGTTGAGGAATCCAGTCGGATTCCTCCAACCTATCTCCCTGCATCCACAGATGTTACACAGTATGATTATCATCACTTTCAGTTCAATATAAATTATTCTGATAGCAGAATCAATAATTAAATATTTAACGGTTTATATATATATATAATTACATATATATATATATAATTCTCACTAACTGACTAGCAGTTCAATCAATCAACCAACACACAGCAATCAACAGATGATTAACAGTTCTAAAAATACATTATATAAATATAACTGTTCAGAGTTTGTGAGTTTTACTCACTTTGGCAGTTCATCGTTAAAGAACGATAAACTGTTGCTTGATTCAGACCGACAATTTATTTCACTATAAATTGTAACGAGCTCTGATGGACTTCCAGTCAGTCTCATTGTGTTGCTCCCGTCCATACGATCCCAACACAACTTACGGTTCGTGATTCTGATTTCATATGAATAAGTTATGATTTTTATAATATATATACACATTTATTTAAATTTAACTTAATCAATTAAAAGTCGGGCCTCACCCAAATCCTTCCCCGGCCCAAACCATCCCATACGTTTAAACCCGCACCCCTTTTACTGTCTTCCCCAAAACGAAGAACTCCAGACAAACACAAGCCATTTTTGTTTTCTTCGATCTCTCCTTACTCCCTCCATCATCCATGATTCTCCCAACCGACAACTCCTGCGTTCACATCCACTCACGAGCATCCTTCCCATGCCAACATCGAAGAACTCGAAGATGCTGATAGAAAACCGTCGTCGACTGGCTCCGTGCCATCATCGACACCAAAGTGTATCGGAACCCACCAATCTCTCACAGTAGGTGCAAAACGATGCCAGGAAACTGAATCCGAACTCCATCTCTTCCATCTCGCCTTCAGTCTCCTACTATCCTTAACCCTAGGCTCCCGCTATTCAATTTCCAGCGACAGAGAACATGTCGAGTTCAGCAAAATGTACATTGGTTTATAGAGGAGCTTGTAAAGAATCCAATTATACATATATTATGATTTCTAGAATTTTCAGAATTTGTTTTGATTTATTTTTCTCACGAGATCCTTGTTGTGAAGTGGAACTCATGTCGGCGGAATTTATTTAACCTAGGAAAAACTGAAATTAGGTTTAAGGGGTTAAGAGGGTATTATATAGGAAGATTTTTAGTATATTCCTAGTATATTCCGTTTGCCCACTCGTATTGAACGTCTTTCTAAATTCCTACGATCACACATGATATCGAAAAATCACGAAAATGGACATGCAGCTACAGCTCGACATTACGGTCCCAACGAAACAGGTTTCGTCAAATTCCGACTCCATTTGCTCACACAGTGTATTTTTAACCGTCAAAATACTGACTGTTTTTCACTCTAAAAATCCGTACGGCCACACAGTGACTCTAAAAATCACGAAACTGGAAATCTAACAACTATTTGACATTGCGGATCCAACAAAATTAGTTTCGTCGAATTCCGACTTCGTTTGCAAAAGTGGCTATTTTTAAAGCTCCGGATGACCCATTTAAATATATAAATATATTTGAATAAAATTAAATTAAATATAAATAAATTTATATTATCATATATATATTCACAGTGGAATACCATACAGCTCCAGAATAATCCTGTATGGATTTCTAACTCGATACTTCAATCTGGGTCGACCCGATATTCGATTTATATTGAAATTCCTTTTTAAAATATAAATAATTCCTTTATAAATTATAAAGGAATTCCACTGCGACTTTTCTGAAATTTGATTTGGACGTATCTCAAAATCTATACTACGAAATCCCGATTTTTCTCTTCCACTAGAAAGATATACTCCACCAGCTCCACACGTTTCTTGTTTCACAGAATTCCGGCTTAAAACAAATCTTGTATATTCAGTTGAAGTTCAAATCGCCAAATAGCGAACTGCCGTGCCATTTCAAGCTCTAATTTAATTATATTAAAATTCTACGTTCAAACTGACGTCGATTGAATATATTCGTCAATATAATTCAACTCTAAGTTGAATTAAATCTAAGGGACGACCCCGTTCACAGAATATTGTGATTTCCAATATTTTTGATTATATCTGAATTAAATATATTTATTTAATTATTTAATTAAATTAATTATTCCATATTATTTAATTAAACCTCTATTTAATTCACTATATCACTATTTATATAATTAAATAAATAAATTATTACTTCGCTAAAAATGCGGGTCATTACATTCTTCCCCACTTAAAATAATTTCGTCCTCGAAATTGCTAAGTTAGAGGACGACCCTATCGACTGGTTAGAACATATTTGTTCACTTCTCAACTTCAGTTTCAACTGAACCAATTTAATTTCAATTAAATTATTAATTAATTCTTATCAACGAAAATTTTCAAAAATCCTGAAAATTTTCTAACACCTTAACTTTTCGAAAAATTTCGCCAGCACCTCCTTTGTACCGGCATATACGACAAACCACAACTCGCCTCTCTAGGCCATCTCCACCCCAAAAGAAAATCAAACAGCCAAGCGGCTTGCCAATTCGGCTCATCAAAATCTCATACCCAATATAAATATAAACTGGTACCTTTTTGTCGGGTATATCCTTATATCCCTTCCATCTGTTACCACTTCTACATATAACAATGCATTACCAACTTGATCTCAAATCAGTTCATTCTCAAAACCAAATCTTTCGCTTATACCTAAGTCGAATTCTATTTCCACTCGAGTTCCATTCTCGATTTCAAACTCTTAACTTATTAATCCAAGTTAATTTCAGATTATCCTCTGATCAATTCTAGTTTTTTCTTAACTTTACAAGTCATACTTTAAATTCTAGAATTTAAATTCCTGGGTTTTCCTTTCAAATCAATTTGAAATCATAATACCAACTCAAAACATTTGAATTTCTAAACACCTTATTTTCTCAAACAAT
The DNA here is from genome assembly GCA_030737875.1 of Allium sativum. Lineage (NCBI taxonomy): Eukaryota > Viridiplantae > Streptophyta > Magnoliopsida > Asparagales > Amaryllidaceae > Allium > Allium sativum. Next base: position 20,792,197 of record JASFAX010000025.1, read on the forward strand.
TCAAAACAAAACCTTTGGTAGTAATCCATCACTTAGAACTCGAGAATGAACACCGATGATCCACCGTCGGAGTTTATTTCCCAGGGATTAAAGTAAGTTCAATACTATAACATTTTAAAATTGAAAAACATTTTCAAATTGAAAAACATTTTCAAAATCTCCCAGGAACTTAAAATTTCCTTATTTTAATTCCTAATTCTGATGTATATTCAGATTTTATTCCACCTTATTTTTTATAGTTTACTTATATGAATTCTGATTAGTTATTTGTAACCATTTCACCTTTTTATAATCTTATTCGATTATAATAACAGCTAACACAACCAATTATACTATGTAAATTTCAAAACATATCATGTTGGTTCATCGTATTCGAGTGTTTAGAAACCCCTATCGATATTGTGGTGCCCCACCATCGACCAGAATTCATAAGCCAGTCAACCAATAAAGCTCCACAATATAAAACAAATTTTTATATCAAATAACAAATACGTTCACTCGTATATATACACTCAACTCAATCTAGGGTATTACTAACCCCATCTCTACTGAATCACACCACAGAGCCAAGGTAATTCACTTAACCTTAAGCTCTGATACCAATTGTAGTGACCCGAAAATCCGGTCCAATTTGAGCTGACCAAATAACACAAGTCCAACCCCAAATTGCACTGAAAATTCAAGAAACTAATAGAAAGAAGATAGAGGGTGAGGAAAGATAAGATAGAACTAATAGAATAGAAGAAGAAGAAGAACATCATCATCAGAGTAAACACGAATCTCACAGCGGAACGAATAAAATATAACATAACTTTTGAAATACAAACAGTTATATATACAATAACACTTATCAGAGTACAACACTTACAACAACAGCGGAAATAATAATAGTCATAGAATCCTGAAGCCTCCTGCTCTAAGCTCTCCAAGTATATCTGTAAATCCCGACTACTTGACTGCCCGTACAAATTTAGGCACCCAAGAGTTTAGGAAAAACAACAAAGTAAACTCCGGGTCAGTCATGGGACTGGTGTGAGTAAAACAGTTTAAACAGGTATATGAACAAGTAAACGATATCTCATAAGACCACGCTGCAGAACGGAACGGGGTTTTCCCTTATGAAAATCAAAATATCTTTATATCAAAAACCCTTTTGATATTATAATAATGTCTATGTACAAATAGATATCAACTAGCAGAAACGCTTTCATCTCACGTTCTACATATATAGTATACAATCAAAATCGTAAGCATGTATTGGATAAAGGATTTCCAACTATGACAAGGTATGGAACCACCTTCCGATCAGTGTACACTAGGAACGATACACTGGACTTCAACAAGAACATCTTGTAACTCAGCCACACATGATCGACCACTCATTTCGCTTGAGTGTATCGAATGTACATCACCAACGTTGGGATCAGCAACCGTTCCCGTATATATATGGGACAACATTGATAGATTAAAGAAGCAAATGAATATTCTCTAGATAAATGATTATACACCCTACTTCGGCGCGACCGACTTAGCCATGCTGCCTGCCCAATTTCTGCCATTTACCGGTTGATGAGTCTTGAGGTTACGCTTTATCATTACATCAGATTCACTTCGAATGCCACATTGTCAGATCCATCGAAAATCACTAATTGGCGTCTACAACAGTATGTTACGTGTTAGCTAAAGAAGTTTCCTTCTCCGCTTCCACTCTTGGTATAGTTGAAGAAATCAATGTACGTGACTTTCTGGAAATACTCTGTCAGCATTCATCAACACAAGTCATCCTCATTCACTTAGAATGTCACATCGTCATACCCGCCAAATCACAAATTGATTTATCCAAAAATAACACTGGTATACAGCTTAGAGAAACGAATTCCTCTGCCACCAAACGTGAATACATTTGAACAGATCAACTTACGCGATCCATTGGATATACTCTGTCAGACCTTCTTCCATACAAGTTGTCCTGGGACTGGACAAACCGAAGGCACTATTCAGTATATCCATCTTAGTCACTGTTATCTAAGATTTATACAACAGCCCTTGCATTTTACTCCGTCTTCAATTATCTTTGGCATATATGATTCGCAACGCTTATGCCAATACAGAGTGGTTCTTCGGATAATAATCCAACCGGTCTCTCCATATTAACAACGTTAAAATGGTCAAAACTTCGATAGTCTGTGATTTAACCATCAAAGAAAAACAAGTGTGCAAACAACGATATTATTTCCAGATGGAAATTATATCGATAAATCATCAACATATATCTATATATATATATATCCACATTGCCTTATTTTCTATGTTTAGAAAATATATGTTATTAACACTGGAAAATGTTTTCCATTTGCTTATTTACAAATCACTACTCTTCCCCAACTATCAGTCCCTGACTGTGAACTAGTATGAGAACAATCCCCTAAGTATAAATCCCGAAGGCCGAAACCAATTTCAGATAAGCACTTAGAAAACCATTCAATTTACTAATCTCTAGTCAGTTCTAATTTTACTTAACTCTATTTGATTAACTCTGATTGATTAACTCTAACTGGTTAATTCTAACCGATCAACTCTAACTGGTTAATTCTAACCGATCAACTCTAACTGGTCAACCTTAATTAATTAATTCTAACTGGTTTTACTTGGTTTGACTAACTCAATTTATTAACTCGACAGACTAATTCAACTCGATTAACCTAACTCGATTTATTTATCTCGATTAACTGAACTAATCACTTTGATTAACTCGACAAATTCACTTTGGTTAACTTAACCAATTCACTTAACTAATTCACTTAGTTTAACTTAACTAATTCACTTAACTCCTGTCGAATAAACTATATTCGATAACTCCTCTAACTCTATTCGAATAAACTATATTCGATTAACTCGTTTACTCTATTCGATTAAACTATATTCGATTAACTCCTTTTCTCTATTCGAATAAACTATATTCGATTAACTCCTTTGATTTAACTCCAATCGATTAACTCCATCGAATAAACTATATTCGATAACTCCTTCGATTTAACTAATATTCTATAACTCACTTCGATTAACTAATAATCGATAACTCCTTCGAATAAACTATATTCGATAATCTCCTCTCGAATAAACGATATTCGATAATCTTCCCTTTCGATTTAACAAATCGATAACTCCTTTTCGAATAACTAAATTCGATAACTCCTTTCGATTTAACTAATCGATAACTCCTTTCGATTTAACTAATCGAATAACTAATTCGAATCACTCTTATTTATTTAACTCTATTCGAATAACTAATTTGATTAACTCTATTTAACTCTGTTTAACTCTATTAGAATAACTAATATTCGATAACTCTATTTAACTCCGTTCCGATAACTAATATTCGATAACTCTATTTAACTCCATTCGCTTGACTTTAGATCGCAGCGATCACAATGGTTACGCCTGATTCCCTCAGGAAACATCCGACCGCCGTAGGCTATTTACAGCCCTGCGAATTATGCTAGCAGTCGTACTAGATGGCAACTTACCCTAAATACTATGTTTGACTAACTCTGTCTCAAATAACTATATTTGATTAACTCTAGTTCGTTTTAACTCTAATCGATTAACTCTAACTGAGAAACTCTAACTCGATCAACTCGACTTGATTAACTCGACTTACTTAACTCAACTGGTTAACTTGACTTACTTAACCCAACTGGTTAACTTGACTTACTTAACTCACTGGTTAACTTGACTTACTTAACTCACTGGTTAACTCTATTGAACTGGTTAACTCTACTGAACTGGTTAACTCTACTGAACTAGTTAACTCTACTGAATTAGTTAACTCTACTGAACTAGTTAACTCTATTCAACTAACTCGACTCGACTAACCCCTTTCGAATAGCATCTTCGTTTTACTAACTTTCGAATACCATATTCGATTTACTCCCTTCGAATACCATATTCGATTTAACTCCTTTCAAATACCATATTCGATTTACTTTATTCACTTTATAAAGATTTCCTTTTTAACAACGTTTTATTCATTTGAAAAGATTTACTTTTAAATAACGGTTCTACATTTTAAAAATGATTTCCTTTTTATAACGTTTCCTTTTCAATTCTATTTGTAAATGGTTTACAAACATTTCCTTTTCAAATTTATTCTTGAAATATTCTAATTCCTTAAATTCTCTGAAAAATTCGCCATAACCTCCTTTGTAACGGGAGCATCGGGAAAATCCCCAAACCCGCCACACAGGCCTTTCCATTCAAAAAGAAAATGGTTTGTAATTATTTCCTTTTTGAATATCTCCTATTTATAAATATTCCAATTTATAAACATTTCTTATTTATAAATATTCCACTTTATAAATATTCTATTTTCAATATCACTTTGAAAATCCCCTTATCAACATTTCGGTATGTTATGGTATTCAATCATATCAAATCACGATGTTCAATATCGTCCAAGCACATACAATCACCCACAGATTTTATATCACATCATATAACAATATATGAAAAACAATAAAATAACCGTTGAGGAATCCAGTCGGATTCTTCAAACCTGTCTCCCTGCATCCACAGATGTTACACAATATGATTATCATCACTTTCAGTTCAATATAAATTATTCTGATAGCAGAATCAATATATAAATATTTAACGGTTTATATATATATATATAATTACATATATATATATAATTCTCACTAACTGACTAGTAGTTCAATCAATCAACCAACACACAGCAATCAACAGATGATTAACAGTTCTAAAAATACATTATAAAAATATAAATGTTCAGAGTTGGTGAGTTTTACTCACTTTGGCAGTTCATCGTTAAAGAACGATAAAATGTTGCTTGATTCAGAACGACAATTTATTTCACTATAAATTGTAACGAGCTCTGATGGACTTCCAGTCAGTCTCATTGTGTTGCTCCCGTCCATACGATCCCAACGCAACTTACGGTTCGTGATTCTGATTTCATATGAATAAGTTATGATTTTTATAATATATATACACATTTATTTGAATTTAACTTAATCAATTAAAAGTCGGGCCTCACCCAAATCCTTCCCCGGCCCAAACCATCCCATACGTTTAAACCCGCACCCCTTTTACTGTCTTCCCCAAAACTAAGAACTCCAGACAAACACAGGCCATTTTTGTTTTCTTCGATCTCTCCTTACTCCCTCCATCATCCATGATTCTCCCAACCGACAACTCCTGCGTTCACGTCCACTCACGAGCATCCTTCCCATGCCAACATCGAAGAACTCGAAGCTGCTGATAGAAAACCGTCGTCGACTGGCTTCGTGCCATCATCGACACCAAAGTGTATCGGAACCCACCAATCTCTCACAGTAGGTCCTAAACGATGCTAGGAAACCGAATCCGAACTCCATCTCTTCCATCTCGCCTTCAGTCTCCTGCTATCCTTAACCTTAGGCTCCCGCTATTCATTTTCCAGCGACAGAGAACATGTCGAGTTCAGCAAAATGTACAATGGTTTATAGAAGAGCTTGTAGAGAATCCAATTATACATATATTATGATTTCTAGAATTTTTAGAATTTGTTTTGATTTATTTTTCTCATGAGATCCTTGCTGTGAAGTGGAACTCATGTCGGCGGAATTTATTTGACCTAGGAAAAACTGAAATTAGGTTTAAGGGGTTAAGGGGGTATTATATAGGAAGATTTTTAGTATATTCCTAGTATATTCCGTTTGCCCACTTGTAACGAACCGGAATTTTCGACTCCGAAAATCAACATCAAACTACCATGTTGACCCTTCAGACATCGAACATTCCAGATCATTAATAGAAAGAAGTTAGAGGGTGAGATAAGAAAGAAAGAAATATTAGAATAGAAGAAGAAGAAGAAACACTACACAGAGTCTCACATCGCAGCGGAACAAATATAATACAGAAATAATCTTTGTTGAGAACTTTGAAAATACTTACAATATCAGAGTACATTAACATCTGGACAGTGATAATCTGTCCTCATACAACACACAGCGGAATACTAGTAATATCATACGTCTGGACTCTTCCAGCTCGTCTCTTCACAGTAGTCGATACCTGAACCTGTAAAACCCGGCCTAACCCGAGCATTTACAAAACACCGGGTCAGTCTGGTGAACCAGAGTGAGATAAACTCGCACAGTAATAAGGGTGAACCATCCAATCATGATTTTTAAAGTTCAAAATCTTTTCAAAAGAAAAGAATAATCGTAAGACCAAATCCACACATAAATACGGACGGTTTTTACCTTACGATAACCCAGAACATTTTTGAAACCAATATCTTGTCTGATATTATAATAATGTCTAAACACAAGTAAATAGAAATCTAGTGGAACGCTTGCATCTCACGCTCCACATATATAGTATACAATCAAAAACCGCGGGCGCTTATTGGAGATTGGATTCCAACTTGACAAGGTATGGGTCCACCTTCCGATAGTGTATCTCTAGAGACGAATACACTGGGTTCAACAAGAACTTCTTGCAACCCGGCCCTCACATGACCGACCCCTCATTTCGCTTGAGAGTATCGAATGTATATCACCGACGGTTGGGATCAGCAACCGTCTCCCGACAAGGGACAGCATCGAAACATAGATTAAGAAACAAATAGGATTTCCTCTAGATAGGTGATCATACACCCTAATGGGAGCGACCCACATAGCCATGCTGCCGGCCCGATTTATGTCATTTCCCGGTTGATGAGGCTTGAGGCCAGAATTAACTCTTGACATCTGGTCACCATTCACTTTGAATGCCACATCGTCAAATCCATCAGATATCACTAATTGACATCCACAAAAATACTCTAGCTGAAAGCTAGAGAATGGCAATTCCCTGCCAACAACTATCGTACGTTTGAAGAAATCAACGTACATGATCCTTTGGAAATACTCTGTCAGACACTCGTCCATACACGTCATCCAGGAACAGGATGAACCGAAGGCACTCTCCTACCGCATCCAATATAGGAATCACCCCATGGATCAGTAGCGAGAAGTCCTTGCAACCCGTAGATTCCAACCACGACAGAATCACAGCTTATCTCTACTTGCCAGGTAGAGAAGATTAGTGGTTCTTCCGCTCGTGAAAATCCATGGTCTTCACAGCACCATCTCGATCATCTTCTGATATCTTCACGTATTTGTTGGTCGGAATGGTTTTCGAATATAAATTCGATCCCGGTCTTTCCATACCAACAATCGTATTGGTCAGATTTGATAGTCGGTGTTTTAACTATCAAAATATACAGTGTTTCAATCATGACACTCCAATGAGTTCACTGGTTCAGTATTCAGCATCACTTGGCCTTTGACAAACTAATTTCCTTTTTGTTAAATTGAAACTTCCAATTCTTTTAATATTCAAAAATACGATATTTGAATAACTCTAATTGATTAATTAACATTCGTCTTAACTCCATTCGCTTGACTCTAGATCACAGCGATCACAATGGTTACGCCTGAATCCCTCAGGAAACATCCGACCGCCGTAGGCTATCTGCAGCCCTGCGAATTTCGCTAGCAGTCGTACGAAATGGCAACTTAGCCGAATGATGTTTGGCTAATTCTATCTTGAATAACTATATTCAATTTCCCATTTTGAAATCTCATTTGAAATTCTCCTTTTTACTAGATCTCGTTTTCAAATAACGTTAATGTAAAATTAACGTCTCAACACTTTGAATCTCACTTAAAACCTCTGGTTTATAATAACCCTTTTTATCGTAATCTCCTTTCACTTAATTCATATAATTAAGTACGTTTATTTCCTTTCACCATTCAATTGGCTTGCATCTCACATTTGGTAACTTTTTAAATGAATTCCCATTTAAAAATATTTTCCTAAATTCATCATTAATTAAAATAATAACTTTTTTCAAACATTTACTACTTTAGTAGTTAATCCCTTTATTCCTTATTTAAATTCAAACAATATTCTTTTAACTATTTTAGTCAAAACACATTAACTTGATAAACAATTCTAATTCCAAACGGTCGATTTAATTAACTCAAAAACTTGATTATCTCATTAACCGATTTCAACAATCCTCGCTTTAAATTAATTAAAAATATAATTAATTTAGATAGATTCTAATTATTTGTTTTCTTTACAAAACAATTTTCCAAGGTTTTACCATTTAATTCATTTCTTATTCTTCAACTGGTAAATCTGATTAACATCAGCATTTGCTTTGCAAAATAAATTCATAACAAATCAAAGTCTTAAACAAATAAAATATTTATTTATTTTACTTAAATAACTTTTATTCAGCTAATATAATTCAAATCTAACTCTGGTTATAAAATAAATTTTTATAACCTCAACTCTATCGATTCACCTGTCGGTGAATCAATATCTATAACTCGATTGGTTTTAAAGGCCATACTCTGCCAAACACTTAACCAATATCACTTATTGGTTCAAACCAAACAGATGTTGAATATTAAATTAATAATCAACCATCAAATCAATCACACAAATAGATCAATTCATATATGATCATATGAAAATAAATAATACATTTGAGGGATCCGGTTGGGTCCCTCCAACCTGTTCTTCCCTGTATCCAAATGGTTTTCTCAAATTAGACTGTTCAGTTTCGTTTAACTGATAACTAAAATAACAACCATTTAACATTAACCACAAGCAATTCAAACAATGCAACCATTTAAAACATGTTTATAAATAAACATGACCAACCAAGGTAAATTACCTTTATTGGAACCAATCGTTAACATAACGATTTGGTATTTCACTGAAATTAAACACAGTTTAATTCCATTGGTTAAATCAACAGTTAAATAGATAACTAGCAAAAACAGTCAACCATTGGCAAGCAAAACACATAAAATAAAAACACCCAATTTATATAAAATATAAAAAGGGTAACTGAGTGAGTTTAACTCACTTTGTCGTCGTCAAAACGGTTTGTTTTACAAGCTCTCAGTTGCGTTCAACTACGTCCGCTCCACCCATAATATTACGCTTGTTGACATGCTCCAACGTTCCTTGTTTTGTCTGTTTCTGTAAACATATGAGCGCGACCCAAAAGTTATAGTTACACGTCGTTCTCAAAAATTATTTAATCCAATCTATAATCAATGTTGAAATAATCTTTGTTAGGCTCGATCCCATACTAGCTTAGGCATATTATACATTTACTTTCGGTCCACGTTATTTCCTTGCATACTACTACTTAAAGTAATACATACATATATGGGGTCCTTCTGACACTCATAGTTGGCCACAAAGGCTTGTTTAAAGATCGAACACAAATACTTGGCCACTTTAAGTCATGAAAATAAAAGTTGGCACATTTAAATATTAGGCATATGTTTAATAGTTTTAGGTATGTAACATTTACAGGATTAGCATGTTTTTTTAAAAAAACACGGTTAAACAGAAATGGGACATTAAATACAGTTTAGGCATTATGCGAATCCTACGAGCACGTTATATATATATATACATATATATATATATATATATAATTAGGCATCTAAAAACTTGTTTAGGCATGGTAAAACAGGGGATTAGGGGAATACTAAAATGGGTTAGGCGTAAAAGTCGAACAAGGCATATTTTATTTCCTACCAGGTGTTACTATAAACGTTTATATAATAATACATTACTTAGCTAAACTCGGTGCTCATGTTAGCTGTAACCTTTCATTAGGCATTGTCGATGCACCGTATAAAATCATAACCCAGGTGTATGTATTAATTTATGGTACTCATTTATGTTAATCATGGTTAAGATTTGGTTAGCACGTTATGTATATAACTTGTATTTGGCACATATTATAATAATCTACTGTTCATGTACCTTACTTCTCTCCGTTCTTCTTCAACAACTCGCAACAACCCTCTTGCTTCACGTCCCTATTCTCTTCTTCCCATCCTGTTACGTTTTCTACTTTGGTTTGTGTTTTTTTTTTTTTTTTTTTTTTTTCTTTCCACTTGCGACAGTACATCCCCTTCCCATTTGATCTGCACCTTCTCCCATTCTTTATTTCCAATCCTCCTCATCACGTCATGCACCCTACCGCATTCACGAACCCATCCAGTATCCCCCTCCACGTTCCCAAGTTCTTCCGCCTTTTTTTTTTTTTTTTTTTTTTTTTTTTTTAACGAGAGGAGAGAGTTTGTAAATAAGAGGAAAGCTTCGGTTGCGAATGGAGAGAAGCCAATATATAGGAGAGAAATACGTGGGGAGCAAGCTGTCTAGGTTATAGCTGTGCAAAGAAAATAAAGTAGCTGATATAAGTGTGTACGGTGGTTGGAAATCAAACCCTTGGTCGGCAAGGCATAGTAGTTTGGCAGACAAGAAAACAAAGATTTGAAAAAGGAACAGTGGGATGTATTTTATTAATAAAATAATGTATGAAACTTTGTCATGGAGAAATCATGTTAAAAATCACTACAAATGATTTCTGTCTACTGATCAAAAAACTATTCTTGATGTAAAAAGGTATTCCAGATCCAATGGGACAAGTTTCATCGAAATCCGAGGTCGTATGGAAAAATTTCCTTTATGAAACCAGAAATGAACACACATTTAATTTTTTCACGGTCACTAGATAAATTGAATCAACTTGAAACTGCGAACATTGACAATAACTTTTCGATACGAACCCAATGGCACTAGTTTCGTCGCATTCTGAGACTGTTGCCCCGGTAGGCTATTTTTACCCTGAACCGCCCTACCCTTTTTAACGCCAAATTTCTCGATCTCTAAAAACAACAAACTATATACTTATTCTGACTCTAATCGACGATACGAACTCAACGGAACTGGTTTCGTGGCTTAATTCGATTGTCTGCTCCAGTTACACTCAAATATCCTTTTATTTATTTAAATGCGCGCTATAGAATTTGAACGGGCGTTTATGGTTGCTGTGGTCACATACGACATCGGTTTGCCACGCCATTTGACACCGTGCAATAATTTAACGATACGGTTCTAATGAAACTGATTTTGTCGAAATCTGAGTCCGTTTGCAAAACGGCCATTTTAAAGGCCTATAATTTAATAACGATTTTCCATAGCGACTATTTCAAAATTTGATTTGGCCATAAATATCAAACTATAACACGAAATCTGGATTTTTCTCTTTCATATGAAAATTATCATTATTACGGTTCCAACGTTTCTTGTTTCACAGAAATCCGACTTATATCGAATCCTGTATTCTCAGTTGAAGTTCAAAACTCCATATTACGAACTGCACGCCATTTTCAAGCTCGATTTATATTATATATAAATTATAACGTTCAACTTCGTTTTTAATAACGAACTCAATATTAAATTCCATTAATATTTCCAATATAATATTTAAAACTAATTTAAATATTCATATTCAAATGGTCGAAAAACACGGGTCGTTACATTCTTCCCCCCTTAAAATAATTTCGTCCTCGAAATTGCTAAGGTAAGAAAGAACGTTATAAACTCATTAATTTCAAATCTAATTTATATTAAAATTTAGAAACCAATTCAATACTGTGAATAAATATTTTCAAAAATATCGAAAATTTTCTAACACCTTAAATTTTCGAAAATTTTTGCCAGCATCTCCTCTGTACGGCTCAATCGGTACAACCACAACTCGCCCTTCTAGGCCTTCTCCAATCCAAAAGAAAATAAAACAGCCAAGCGGCTTGCCAAATAGGCTCAGAAATCACCAAACCCATATGAAAATAAACATGTACCTTTTTGTCGGGCATTTCATTATATCATTTCCATCTGCTACCCTGACAGCTTATACCAATGCATTCCCAAACAAAATCCCAATTTTATCCTCAGAACCAAATCCTTCACACGTCCAAGCCAAATCTCATCCTTAACTCCATTTCCATCCATTATCAATTCCAACTCTTAACTTACAAGTCCAACACCATTTCAGATTCCTGTCTCCCAATTCAAAATCTAATTCAACTTGATATATTATATCCTGATTCAATTTCCAGTTAATTGGTTTCAATTCAATCCATATTTGCTTTCACAAATTCGATTTAATCTTGTTCTTGTTCAAACACCTTCCCTGGAAGTTTTTAAACAGTTCAGTTCTTTCAAAAATCAAACATTTCTTTCTAGGATTCAAAACAACTTGTTTTTCTCAAAGCAATTCAAAACAAAATCTTTGGTAGTAATCCGTCACTTACCACTCGAAAATGAACACCGATGATGTCCGGATCATCCTCGGAATCTATTTTCCAGCTACCGAAGTGAGTTCAATACTATATAAAATTTCAAAATCATATTTAAACACTTCCTTTTTGAAATTTATATTCAAAATATCATTCACGATGCTTATAAACCAAATTTAAAATCTCCCAGGATCTTAAAATTCACATATATTTAATCCAAAATTCTTTTTCACACTTTCCTATGTTTTCACAATTTCAATCTAAATTCTGATTTAAATTGAGATTTAATTCATCTGACTTCATATTATACGAATTCTAATTGGTTACTTATATAACCTTTTCAATTATAACCAAGCAACACATCCAATATAATATTTCAAATGTTAATCATTCCTTTATATTAAAATACCATTTGGGTAAAATTATTTCATTTACCTTCTTTCAAAAACATACTGTGTCGAATTATTCTGTTCAAGAGTTTAGAAACACTTATCGACACAGTTTGCATTGCTGTATCGACCAGAATTCATAAACTACTCGACAAACCAATCAACACAATATAAACAGTTTTTATATCAATTTACAAATACGCGCTCATATATATACACTCAAACTCAATCTAGGGTATTACTAACCCCATCTCTACTGAGTCACGCCACAGAGCCAAGGTAATTACTTAACCAATAGCTCTGATACCACTGTAACGAACCGGAATTTTCGACTCCGAAAATCAACATCAAACTACCATGTTGACCCTTCAGACATCGAACATTCCAGATCATTAATAGAAAGAAGTTAGAGGGTGAGATAAGAAAGAAAGAAATATTAGAATAGAAGAAGAAGAAGAAACACTACACAGAGTCTCACATCGCAGCGGAACAAATATAATACAGAAATAATCTTTGTTGAGAACTTTGAAAATACTTACAATATCAGAGTACATTAACATCTGGACAGTGATAATCTGTCCTCATACAACACACAGCGGAATACTAGTAATATCATACGTCTGGACTCTTCCAGCTCGTCTCTTCACAGTAGTCGATACCTGAACCTGTAAAACCCGGCCTAACCCGAGCATTTACAAAACACCGGGTCAGTCTGGTGAACCAGAGTGAGATAAACTCGCACAGTAATAAGGGTGAACCATCCAATCATGATTTTTAAAGTTCAAAATCTTTTCAAAAGAAAAGAATAATCGTAAGACCAAATCCACACATAAATACGGACGGTTTTTACCTTACGATAACCCAAAACATTTTTGAAACCAATATCTTGTCTGATATTATAATAATGTCTAAACACAAGTAAATAGAAATCTAGTGGAACGCTTGCATCTCACGCTCCACATATATAGTATACAATCAAAAACCGCGGGCGCTTATTGGAGATTGGATTCCAACTTGACAAGGTATGGGTCCACCTTCCGATAGTGTATCTCTAGAGACGAATACACTGGGTTCAACAAGAACTTCTTGCAACCCGGCCCTCACATGACCGACCCCTCATTTCGCTTGAGAGTATCGAATGTATATCACCGACGGTTGGGATCAGCAACCGTCTCCCGACAAGGGACAGCATCGAAACATAGATTAAGAAACAAATAGGATTTCCTCTAGATAGGTGATCATACACCCTAATGGGAGCGACCCACATAGCCATGCTGCCGGCCCGATTTATGTCATTTCCCGGTTGATGAGGCTTGAGGCCAGAATTAACTCTTGACATCTGGTCACCATTCACTTTGAATGCCACATCGTCAAATCCATCAGATATCACTAATTGACATCCACAAAAATACTCTAGCTGAAAGCTAGAGAATGGCAATTCCCTGCCAACAACTATCGTACGTTTGAAGAAATCAACGTACATGATCCTTTGGAAATACTCTGTCAGACACTCGTCCATACACGTCATCCAGGAACAGGATGAACCGAAGGCACTCTCCTACCGCATCCAATATAGGAATCACCCCATGGATCAGTAGCGAGAAGTCCTTGCAACCCGTAGATTCCAACCACGACAGAATCACAGCTTATCTCTACTTGCCAGGTAGAGAAGATTAGTGGTTCTTCCGCTCGTGAAAATCCATGGTCTTCACAGCACCATCTCGATCATCTTCTGATATCTTCACGTATTTGTTGGTCGGAATGGTTTTCGAATATAAATTCGATCCCGGTCTTTCCATACCAACAATCGTATTGGTCAGATTTGATAGTCGGTGTTTTAACTATCAAAATATACAGTGTTTCAATCATGACACTCCAATGAGTTCACTGGTTCAGTATTCAGCATCACTTGGCCTTTGACAAACTAATTTCCTTTTTGTTAAATTGAAACTTCCAATTCTTTTAATATTCAAAAATACGATATTTGAATAACTCTAATTGATTAATTAACATTCGTCTTAACTCCATTCGCTTGACTCTAGATCACAGCGATCACAATGGTTACGCCTGAATCCCTCAGGAAACATCCGACCGCCGTAGGCTATCTGCAGCCCTGCGAATTTCGCTAGCAGTCGTACGAAATGGCAACTTAGCCGAATGATGTTTGGCTAATTCTATCTTGAATAACTATATTCAATTTCCCATTTTGAAATCTCATTTGAAATTCTCCTTTTTACTAGATCTCGTTTTCAAATAACGTTAATGTAAAATTAACGTCTCAACACTTTGAATCTCACTTAAAACCTCTGGTTTATAATAACCCTTTTTATCGTAATCTCCTTTCACTTAATTCATATAATTAAGTACGTTTATTTCCTTTCACCATTCAATTGGCTTGCATCTCACATTTGGTAACTTTTTAAATGAATTCCCATTTAAAAATATTTTCCTAAATTCATCATTAATTAAAATAATAACTTTTTTCAAACATTTACTACTTTAGTAGTTAATCCCTTTATTCCTTATTTAAATTCAAACAATATTCTTTTAACTATTTTAGTCAAAACACATTAACTTGATAAACAATTCTAATTCCAAACGGTCGATTTAATTAACTCAAAAACTTGATTATCTCATTAACCGATTTCAACAATCCTCGCTTTAAATTAATTAAAAATATAATTAATTTAGATAGATTCTAATTATTTGTTTTCTTTACAAAACAATTTTCCAAGGTTTTACCATTTAATTCATTTCTTATTCTTCAACTGGTAAATCTGATTAACATCAGCATTTGCTTTGCAAAATAAATTCATAACAAATCAAAGTCTTAAACAAATAAAATATTTATTTATTTTACTTAAATAACTTTTATTCAGCTAATATAATTCAAATCTAACTCTGGTTATAAAATAAATTTTTATAACCTCAACTCTATCGATTCACCTGTCGGTGAATCAATATCTATAACTCGATTGGTTTTAAAGGCCATACTCTGCCAAACACTTAACCAATATCACTTATTGGTTCAAACCAAACAGATGTTGAATATTAAATTAATAATCAACCATCAAATCAATCACACAAATAGATCGGTTCATATATGATCATATGAAAATAAATAATACATTTGAGGGATCCGGTTGGGTCCCTCCAACCTGTTCTTCCCTGTATCCAAATGGTTTTCTCAAATTAGACTGTTCAGTTTCGTTTAACTGATAACTAAAATAACAACCATTTAACATTAACCACAAGCAATTCAAACAATGCAACCATTTAAAACATGTTTATAAATAAACATGACCAACCAAGGTAAATTACCTTTATTGGAACCAATCGTTAACATAACGATTTGGTATTTCACTGAAATTAAACACAGTTTAATTCCATTGGTTAAATCAACAGTTAAATAGATAACTAGCAAAAACAGTCAACCATTGGCAAGCAAAACACATAAAATAAAAACACCCAATTTATATAAAATATAAAAAGGGTAACTGAGTGAGTTTAACTCACTTTGTCGTCGTCAAAACGGTTTGTTTTACAAGCTCTCAGTTGCGTTCAACTACGTCCGCTCCACCCATAATATTACGCTTGTTGACATGCTCCAACGTTCCTTGTTTTGTCTGTTTCTGTAAACATATGAGCGCGACCCAAAAGTTATAGTTACACGTCGTTCTCAAAAATTATTTAATCCAATCTATAATCAATGTTGAAATAATCTTTGTTAGGCTCGATCCCATACTAGCTTAGGCATATTATACATTTACTTTCGGTCCACGTTATTTCCTTGCATACTACTACTTAAAGTAATACATACATATATGGGGTCCTTCTGACACTCATAGTTGGCCACAAAGGCTTGTTTAAAGATCGAACACAAATACTTGGCCACTTTAAGTCATGAAAATAAAAGTTGGCACATTTAAATATTAGGCATATGTTTAATAGTTTTAGGTATGTAACATTTACAGGATTAGCATGTTTTTTTAAAAAAACACGGTTAAACAGAAATGGGACATTAAATACAGTTTAGGCATTATGCGAATCCTACGAGCACGTTATATATATATATACATATATATATATATATATAATTAGGCATCTAAAAACTTGTTTAGGCATGGTAAAACAGGGGATTAGGGGAATACTAAAATGGGTTAGGCGTAAAAGTCGAACAAGGCATATTTTATTTCCTACCAGGTGTTACTATAAACGTTTATATAATAATACATTACTTAGCTAAACTCGGTGCTCATGTTAGCTGTAACCTTTCATTAGGCATTGTCGATGCACCGTATAAAATCATAACCCAGGTGTATGTATTAATTTATGGTACTCATTTATGTTAATCATGGTTAAGATTTGGTTAGCACGTTATGTATATAACTTGTATTTGGCACATATTATAATAATCTACTGTTCATGTACCTTACTTCTCTCCGTTCTTCTTCAACAACTCGCAACAACCCTCTTGCTTCACGTCCCTATTCTCTTCTTCCCATCCTGTTACGTTTTCTACTTTGGTTTGTGTTTTTTTTTTTTTTTTTTTTTTTTTCTTTCCACTTGCGACAGTACATCCCCTTCCCATTTGATCTGCACCTTCTCCCATTCTTTATTTCCAATCCTCCTCATCACGTCATGCACCCTACCGCATTCACGAACCCATCCAGTATCCCCCTCCACGTTCCCAAGTTCTTCCGCCTTTTTTTTTTTTTTTTTTTTTTTTTTTTTTTTTAACGAGAGGAGAGAGTTTGTAAATAAGAGGAAAGCTTCGGTTGCGAATGGAGAGAAGCCAATATATAGGAGAGAAATACGTGGGGAGCAAGCTGTCTAGGTTATAGCTGTGCAAAGAAAATAAAGTAGCTGATATAAGTGTGTACGGTGGTTGGAAATCAAACCCTTGGTCGGCAAGGCATAGTAGTTTGGCAGACAAGAAAACAAAGATTTGAAAAAGGAACAGTGGGATGTATTTTATTAATAAAATAATGTATGAAACTTTGTCATGGAGAAATCATGTTAAAAATCACTACAAATGATTTCTGTCTACTGATCAAAAAACTATTCTTGATGTAAAAAGGTATTCCAGATCCAATGGGACAAGTTTCATCGAAATCCGAGGTCGTATGGAAAAATTTCCTTTATGAAACCAGAAATGAACACACATTTAATTTTTTCACGGTCACTAGATAAATTGAATCAACTTGAAACTGCGAACATTGACAATAACTTTTCGATACGAACCCAATGGCACTAGTTTCGTCGCATTCTGAGACTGTTGCCCCGGTAGGCTATTTTTACCCTGAACCGCCCTACCCTTTTTAACGCCAAATTTCTCGATCTCTAAAAACAACAAACTATATACTTATTCTGACTCTAATCGACGATACGAACTCAACGGAACTGGTTTCGTGGCTTAATTCGATTGTCTGCTCCAGTTACACTCAAATATCCTTTTATTTATTTAAATGCGCGCTATAGAATTTGAACGGGCGTTTATGGTTGCTGTGGTCACATACGACATCGGTTTGCCACGCCATTTGACACCGTGCAATAATTTAACGATACGGTTCTAATGAAACTGATTTTGTCGAAATCTGAGTCCGTTTGCAAAACGGCCATTTTAAAGGCCTATAATTTAATAACGATTTTCCATAGCGACTATTTCAAAATTTGATTTGGCCATAAATATCAAACTATAACACGAAATCTGGATTTTGCTCTTTCATATGAAAATTATCATTATTACGGTTCCAACGTTTCTTGTTTCACAGAAATCCGACTTATATCGAATCCTGTATTCTCAGTTGAAGTTCAAAACTCCATATTACGAACTGCACGCCATTTTCAAGCTCGATTTATATTATATATAAATTATAACGTTCAACTTCGTTTTTAATAACGAACTCAATATTAAATTCCATTAATATTTCCAATATAATATTTAAAACTAATTTAAATATTCATATTCAAATGGTCGAAAAACACGGGTCGTTACATTCTTCCCCCCTTAAAATAATTTCGTCCTCGAAATTGCTAAGGTAAGAAAGAACGTTATAAACTCATTAATTTCAAATCTAATTTATATTAAAATTTAGAAACCAATTCAATACTGTGAATAAATATTTTCAAAAATATCGAAAATTTTCTAACACCTTAAATTTTCGAAAATTTTTGCCAGCATCTCCTCTGTACGGCTCAATCGGTACAACCACAACTCGCCCTTCTAGGCCTTCTCCAATCCAAAAGAAAATAAAACAGCCAAGCGGCTTGCCAAATAGGCTCAGAAATCACCAAACCCATATGAAAATAAACATGTACCTTTTTGTCGGGCATTTCATTATATCATTTCCATCTGCTACCCTGACAGCTTATACCAATGCATTCCCAAACAAAATCCCAATTTTATCCTCAGAACCAAATCCTTCACACGTCCAAGCCAAATCTCATCCTTAACTCCATTTCCATCCATTATCAATTCCAACTCTTAACTTACAAGTCCAACACCATTTCAGATTCCTGTCTCCCAATTCAAAATCTAATTCAACTTGATATATTATATCCTGATTCAATTTCCAGTTAATTGGTTTCAATTCAATCCATATTTGCTTTCACAAATTCGATTTAATCTTGTTCTTGTTCAAACACCTTCCCTGGAAGTTTTTAAACAGTTCAGTTCTTTCAAAAATCAAACATTTCTTTCTAGGATTCAAAACAACTTGTTTTTCTCAAAGCAATTCAAAACAAAATCTTTGGTAGTAATCCGTCACTTACCACTCGAAAATGAACACCGATGATGTCCGGATCATCCTCGGAATCTATTTTCCAGCTACCGAAGTGAGTTCAATACTATATAAAATTTCAAAATCATATTTAAACACTTCCTTTTTGAAATTTATATTCAAAATATCATTCACGATGCTTATAAACCAAATTTAAAATCTCCCAGGATCTTAAAATTCACATATATTTAATCCAAAATTCTTTTTCACACTTTCCTATGTTTTCACAATTTCAATCTAAATTCTGATTTAAATTGAGATTTAATTCATCTGACTTCATATTATACGAATTCTAATTGGTTACTTATATAACCTTTTCAATTATAACCAAGCAACACATCCAATATAATATTTCAAATGTTAATCATTCCTTTATATTAAAATACCATTTGGGTAAAATTATTTCATTTACCTTCTTTCAAAAACATACTGTGTCGAATTATTCTGTTCAAGAGTTTAGAAACACTTATCGACACAGTTTGCATTGCTGTATCGACCAGAATTCATAAACTACTCGACAAACCAATCAACACAATATAAACAGTTTTTATATCAATTTACAAATACGCGCTCATATATATACACTCAAACTCAATCTAGGGTATTACTAACCCCATCTCTACTGAGTCACGCCACAGAGCCAAGGTAATTACTTAACCAATAGCTCTGATACCACTGTAACGAACCGGAATTTTCGACTCCGAAAATCAACATCAAACTACCATGTTGACCCTTCAGACATCGAACATTCCAGATCATTAATAGAAAGAAGTTAGAGGGTGAGATAAGAAAGAAAGAAATATTAGAATAGAAGAAGAAGAAGAAACACTACACAGAGTCTCACATCGCAGCGGAACAAATATAATACAGAAATAATCTTTGTTGAGAACTTTGAAAATACTTACAATATCAGAGTACATTAACATCTGGACAGTGATAATCTGTCCTCATACAACACACAGCGGAATACTAGTAATATCATACGTCTGGACTCTTCCAGCTCGTCTCTTCACAGTAGTCGATACCTGAACCTGTAAAACCCGGCCTAACCCGAGCATTTACAAAACACCGGGTCAGTCTGGTGAACCAGAGTGAGATAAACTCGCACAGTAATAAGGGTGAACCATCCAATCATGATTTTTAAAGTTCAAAATCTTTTCAAAAGAAAAGAATAATCATAAGACCAAATCCACACATAAATACGGACGGTTTTTACCTTACGATAACCCAAAACATTTTTGAAACCAATATCTTGTCTGATATTATAATAATGTCTAAACACAAGTAAATAGAAATCTAGTGGAACGCTTGCATCTCACGCTCCACATATATAGTATACAATCAAAAACCGCGGGCGCTTATTGGAGATTGGATTCCAACTTGACAAGGTATGGGTCCACCTTCCGATAGTGTATCTCTAGAGACGAATACACTGGGTTCAACAAGAACTTCTTGCAACCCGGCCCTCACATGACCGACCCCTCATTTCGCTTGAGAGTATCGAATGTATATCACCGACGGTTGGGATCAGCAACCGTCTCCCGACAAGGGACAGCATCGAAACATAGATTAAGAAACAAATAGGATTTCCTCTAGATAGGTGATCATACACCCTAATGGGAGCGACCCACATAGCCATGCTGCCGGCCCGATTTATGTCATTTCCCGGTTGATGAGGCTTGAGGCCAGAATTAACTCTTGACATCTGGTCACCATTCACTTTGAATGCCACATCGTCAAATCCATCAGATATCACTAATTGACATCCACAAAAATACTCTAGCTGAAAGCTAGAGAATGGCAATTCCCTGCCAACAACTATCGTACGTTTGAAGAAATCAACGTACATGATCCTTTGGAAATACTCTGTCAGACACTCGTCCATACACGTCATCCAGGAACAGGATGAACCGAAGGCACTCTCCTACCGCATCCAATATAGGAATCACCCCATGGATCAGTAGCGAGAAGTCCTTGCAACCCGTAGATTCCAACCACGACAGAATCACAGCTTATCTCTACTTGCCAGGTAGAGAAGATTAGTGGTTCTTCCGCTCGTGAAAATCCATGGTCTTCACAGCACCATCTCGATCATCTTCTGATATCTTCACGTATTTGTTGGTCGGAATGGTTTTCGAATATAAATTCGATCCCGGTCTTTCCATACCAACAATCGTATTGGTCAGATTTGATAGTCGGTGTTTTAACTATCAAAATATACAGTGTTTCAATCATGACACTCCAATGAGTTCACTGGTTCAGTATTCAGCATCACTTGGCCTTTGACAAACTAATTTCCTTTTTGTTAAATTGAAACTTCCAATTCTTTTAATATTCAAAAATACGATATTTGAATAACTCTAATTGATTAATTAACATTCGTCTTAACTCCATTCGCTTGACTCTAGATCACAGCGATCACAATGGTTACGCCTGAATCCCTCAGGAAACATCCGACCGCCGTAGGCTATCTGCAGCCCTGCGAATTTCGCTAGCAGTCGTACGAAATGGCAACTTAGCCGAATGATGTTTGGCTAATTCTATCTTGAATAACTATATTCAATTTCCCATTTTGAAATCTCATTTGAAATTCTCCTTTTTACTAGATCTCGTTTTCAAATAACGTTAATGTAAAATTAACGTCTCAACACTTTGAATCTCACTTAAAACCTCTGGTTTATAATAACCCTTTTTATCGTAATCTCCTTTCACTTAATTCATATAATTAAGTACGTTTATTTCCTTTCACCATTCAATTGGCTTGCATCTCACATTTGGTAACTTTTTAAATGAATTCCCATTTAAAAATATTTTCCTAAATTCATCATTAATTAAAATAATAACTTTTTTCAAACATTTACTACTTTAGTAGTTAATCCCTTTATTCCTTATTTAAATTCAAACAATATTCTTTTAACTATTTTAGTCAAAACACATTAACTTGATAAACAATTCTAATTCCAAACGGTCGATTTAATTAACTCAAAAACTTGATTATCTCATTAACCGATTTCAACAATCCTCGCTTTAAATTAATTAAAAATATAATTAATTTAGATAGATTCTAATTATTTGTTTTCTTTACAAAACAATTTTCCAAGGTTTTACCATTTAATTCATTTCTTATTCTTCAACTGGTAAATCTGATTAACATCAGCATTTGCTTTGCAAAATAAATTCATAACAAATCAAAGTCTTAAACAAATAAAATATTTATTTATTTTACTTAAATAACTTTTATTCAGCTAATATAATTCAAATCTAACTCTGGTTATAAAATAAATTTTTATAACCTCAACTCTATCGATTCACCTGTCGGTGAATCAATATCTATAACTCGATTGGTTTTAAAGGCCATACTCTGCCAAACACTTAACCAATATCACTTATTGGTTCAAACCAAACAGATGTTGAATATTAAATTAATAATCAACCATCAAATCAATCACACAAATAGATCGGTTCATATATGATCATATGAAAATAAATAATACATTTGAGGGATCCGGTTGGGTCCCTCCAACCTGTTCTTCCCTGTATCCAAATGGTTTTCTCAAATTAGACTGTTCAGTTTCGTTTAACTGATAACTAAAATAACAACCATTTAACATTAACCACAAGCAATTCAAACAATGCAACCATTTAAAACATGTTTATAAATAAACATGACCAACCAAGGTAAATTACCTTTATTGGAACCAATCGTTAACATAACGATTTGGTATTTCACTGAAATTAAACACAGTTTAATTCCATTGGTTAAATCAACAGTTAAATAGATAACTAGCAAAAACAGTCAACCATTGGCAAGCAAAACACATAAAATAAAAACACCCAATTTATATAAAATATAAAAAGGGTAACTGAGTGAGTTTAACTCACTTTGTCGTCGTCAAAACGGTTTGTTTTACAAGCTCTCAGTTGCGTTCAACTACGTCCGCTCCACCCATAATATTACGCTTGTTGACATGCTCCAACGTTCCTTGTTTTGTCTGTTTCTGTAAACATATGAGCGCGACCCAAAAGTTATAGTTACACGTCGTTCTCAAAAATTATTTAATCCAATCTATAATCAATGTTGAAATAATCTTTGTTAGGCTCGATCCCATACTAGCTTAGGCATATTATACATTTACTTTCGGTCCACGTTATTTCCTTGCATACTACTACTTAAAGTAATACATACATATATGGGGTCCTTCTGACACTCATAGTTGGCCACAAAGGCTTGTTTAAAGATCGAACACAAATACTTGGCCACTTTAAGTCATGAAAATAAAAGTTGGCACATTTAAATATTAGGCATATGTTTAATAGTTTTAGGTATGTAACATTTACAGGATTAGCATGTTTTTTTAAAAAAACACGGTTAAACAGAAATGGGACATTAAATACAGTTTAGGCATTATGCGAATCCTACGAGCACGTTATATATATATATACATATATATATATATATATATAATTAGGCATCTAAAAACTTGTTTAGGCATGGTAAAACAGGGGATTAGGGGAATACTAAAATGGGTTAGGCGTAAAAGTCGAACAAGGCATATTTTATTTCCTACCAGGTGTTACTATAAACGTTTATATAATAATACATTACTTAGCTAAACTCGGTGCTCATGTTAGCTGTAACCTTTCATTAGGCATTGTCGATGCACCGTATAAAATCATAACCCAGGTGTATGTATTAATTTATGGTACTCATTTATGTTAATCATGGTTAAGATTTGGTTAGCACGTTATGTATATAACTTGTATTTGGCACATATTATAATAATCTACTGTTCATGTACCTTACTTCTCTCCGTTCTTCTTCAACAACTCGCAACAACCCTCTTGCTTCACGTCCCTATTCTCTTCTTCCCATCCTGTTACGTTTTCTACTTTGGTTTGTGTTTTTTTTTTTTTTTTTTTTTTTTTTTTCTTTCCACTTGCGACAGTACATCCCCTTCCCATTTGATCTGCACCTTCTCCCATTCTTTATTTCCAATCCTCCTCATCACGTCATGCACCCTACCGCATTCACGAACCCATCCAGTATCCCCCTCCACGTTCCCAAGTTCTTCCGCCTTTTTTTTTTTTTTTTTTTTTTTTTTTTAACGAGAGGAGAGAGTTTGTAAATAAGAGGAAAGCTTCGGTTGCGAATGGAGAGAAGCCAATATATAGGAGAGAAATACGTGGGGAGCAAGCTGTCTAGGTTATAGCTGTGCAAAGAAAATAAAGTAGCTGATATAAGTGTGTACGGTGGTTGGAAATCAAACCCTTGGTCGGCAAGGCATAGTAGTTTGGCAGACAAGAAAACAAAGATTTGAAAAAGGAACAGTGGGATGTATTTTATTAATAAAATAATGTATGAAACTTTGTCATGGAGAAATCATGTTAAAAATCACTACAAATGATTTCTGTCTACTGATCAAAAAACTATTCTTGATGTAAAAAGGTATTCCAGATCCAATGGGACAAGTTTCATCGAAATCCGAGGTCGTATGGAAAAATTTCCTTTATGAAACCAGAAATGAACACACATTTAATTTTTTCACGGTCACTAGATAAATTGAATCAACTTGAAACTGCGAACATTGACAATAACTTTTCGATACGAACCCAATGGCACTAGTTTCGTCGCATTCTGAGACTGTTGCCCCGGTAGGCTATTTTTACCCTGAACCGCCCTACCCTTTTTAACGCCAAATTTCTCGATCTCTAAAAACAACAAACTATATACTTATTCTGACTCTAATCGACGATACGAACTCAACGGAACTGGTTTCGTGGCTTAATTCGATTGTCTGCTCCAGTTACACTCAAATATCCTTTTATTTATTTAAATGCGCGCTATAGAATTTGAACGGGCGTTTATGGTTGCTGTGGTCACATACGACATCGGTTTGCCACGCCATTTGACACCATGCAATAATTTAACGATACGGTTCTAATGAAACTGATTTTGTCGAAATCTGAGTCCGTTTGCAAAACGGCCATTTTAAAGGCCTATAATTTAATAACGATTTTCCATAGCGACTATTTCAAAATTTGATTTGGCCATAAATATCAAACTATAACACGAAATCTGGATTTTTCTCTTTCATATGAAAATTATCATTATTACGGTTCCAACGTTTCTTGTTTCACAGAAATCCGACTTATATCGAATCCTGTATTCTCAGTTGAAGTTCAAAACTCCATATTACGAACTGCACGCCATTTTCAAGCTCGATTTATATTATATATAAATTATAACGTTCAACTTCGTTTTTAATAACGAACTCAATATTAAATTCCATTAATATTTCCAATATAATATTTAAAACTAATTTAAATATTCATATTCAAATGGTCGAAAAACACGGGTCGTTACACCACTCGTATTGAACGTCTTTTTAAATTCCTACGTTCACACATGATATCGAAAAATCACGAAAATGGACATGCAGCTACAACTCGACATTACGGTCCCAACGAAACAGGTTTCGTCAAATTCCGACTCCATTTGCTCACACAGTGTATTTTTAATCGTCAAAATACTGACTGTTTTTCACTCTAAAAATCCGTACGGCCACACAGTGACTCTAAAAATCACGAAACTGGAAATCTAACAACTATTTGACATTGCGGATCCAACAAAATTAGTTTCGTCGAATTCCGACTTCGTTTGCCAAAGTGGTTTTTTTAAAGCTCTGGATGACCCATTTAAATATATAAATATATTTGAATAAAATTAAATTAAATATAAATAAATTTATATTATCGTATATATATTCACAGTGGAATACCATACAGCTCCAGAATAATCCTGTATGGATTTCTAACTCGATACTTCAATCTGGGTCGACCCGATATTCGATTTATATGAAATTCCTCTTTAAAATATAAATAATTCCTTTATAAATTATAAAGGAATTCCACAGCGACTTTTCTGAAATTTGATTTGGACGTATCTCAAAATCTATACGACGAAATTCCGATTTTTCTCTTCCGCTAGAAAGATATACTCCACCAGCTCCACACGTTTCTTGTTTCACAGAATTCCGGCTTAAAAAGAATCTTGTACATTCAGTTGAAGTTCAAATCGCCAAATAGCGAACTGCCGCACCATTTCAAGCTCTAATTTAATTATATTAAAATTCTACGTTCAAACTGACGTCGACTGAATATATTCGTCAATATAATTAAACTCTAAGTTGAATTAAATCTAAGGGACGACCCCGTTCACAGAATATTGTGATTTCCAATATTTTTGATTATTTCTGAATTAAATATATTTATTTAATTATTTAATTAAATTAATTATTCCATATTATTTAATTAAACCTCTATTTAATTCACTATATCACTATTTATATAATTAAATAAATAAATTATTACTTCGCTAAAAATGCGGGTCATTACAAAACCACTCATATTAGTTAATAAACATAAATCAATCAATGAAAGGAAAATAAACTCACATTATAATCAGCTATGTCTATCAAATTATCATCAACCTTTCTTTCCATGAAACAAATTTACCGCCATCATTCCGCTTCATAGCCAAACTCCCATCCCAACTCTTTAATTAAATTTTCGCAAGTATGATTTATATTTTAAGCTAATATTTTTTTGATATGTCCTTCTGTTTTTCAAATTCAATTATAATTTATAGTTATGAAAAAACTCAAAATGAAGAGTACATTGATCATTGTTGATATAATATATATGTATTTGTAAATGATACATATTAATACATTGAAAACATATCCTCGGAATCAAGCTGGTTTTCATGTACAACCGTCGGTGGAATTAGATTTACACTTTTATAATTGCTTTTATTTTTTAATAATAAGTAAATTAAGGGAAAAATTAACAATTTTTTGTCTCTATTACAATATAATTTAATGGTCGGAATTCTAGTTATTTTATAAGCATTGATCAAATTCACATCTCATAATTTGGTTGTTCATCTCCAGTCCCTACTTTCAAGGTCAAGGGCCCAATCGATGAATGTCTTCATCGTCAAGTCTCTACCAAGATCCCCGTAATTCGGCACATTATTAGGTAATTACTATTTCAATGACTTACATCATTTGGTTGGCAGTATAATATCCATTACATATATACACAAAGCACTTAACGTAACACTTTCTTTCTCTCTCTCCTCTCTCTATATTGGACGCATTTTCCATTTTTTTAATGCTACAACTTGAAAAATGGTAAAACAATCAACTGTGCGGACGATAACAAATGAGCATATGTTTTGAAGTTATGGTAACATTTTTTTTTCAGGTTGAATAATGGGGTAGGAGAATGAGAATGTGTGTATTGTAATGAGACATTATCGCCCTCTGTAATGGTAACTTTCAAGTTGCAATTACTACTAAATAAATAAGGATATAAGTTTTTCGGCAAAAATAATTGTTTTACCAACCAATTTATATTGGCACCAAACGATAGTAATGTTTCTTTCTTCTAAAAAAAGGAAAGCTCTAAATACTGCTAATATTGTTTAATACCCCCACCAAGTAGCAGTTAACAAATTGGTAAACTCTTCGGTATCCAATGAACATGCTAGCAAAGAACATATCTTTCTTCATTATGTGTTGGACCGTGGTAAAACATCGTGTTTGTTTTAGTGATTGATTAGTTATTTAAGCTTACATATCGCTCTTTCTAGTAATTTTCCTCATAAATTATGATGCATTACGGTTTAGGGGGGGTTGAGTTGCATATTACACCATCTTATGGTTGTGCACTACAAAATTCTTATATTATTGTTTTGATAAAAATGTTTTCCTAACGAAATTGTGATAAGATGTTGTTTCAAATGTTAATCATTCAGAATGAATATGAGATAATAATTTTTATTTTGATTCATCAGTATCCTAAACTCCAATACCATTGTGGATTATATTCAACTTTAACATTGAGTAGGTATTAAATGTGATGTATTTATATGCAGCTTTCTAAAAAAATTAACACTCTTTTTCTTAAAATATTTTGATAAGAGATTCATACTAAGTAATCTTAACTTACAATCCGTTGAGTGGATTATCACTTTTTATTCTCTACT
The DNA here is from genome assembly GCA_030737875.1 of Allium sativum. Lineage (NCBI taxonomy): Eukaryota > Viridiplantae > Streptophyta > Magnoliopsida > Asparagales > Amaryllidaceae > Allium > Allium sativum. The sequence continues at coordinate 20,820,596 of JASFAX010000025.1, forward strand.
TCAGCCCAAATTTTTTGAATAGTTATCATTATGTTACTAGCCATAATTGCATATGTGAACAGTAACCTAACATATGCAATATTTTTATTTGGGGAAAAATATAGATTTCAAGTGATATTAGTATTTTCGTGTGACACGGTAAGGTTAAAAACAAGATTTTTTTTTCAGAATTAAATTAGGTGTGTAAGTAATAATTTTTGGTTGTCACCAATTGAACATCACTTTCTATAAACTTTCCTACTTGACTTCTAACGACTCTAGACTTTTAACCAATTGATGCACTTTTATGAATATAAATAGTATGAAAATTAGGCAAGTGTAGAAGAGAAGGAGAGGGGGCTTTAAGGGAGGGTGATAGTGTAAGGATGTCTAAGTTGGGACGATATATAACATAAGAAATGATGTATAACATTTTTTGGGTTAGTGAGTTGCTTCGTCAAATGCTTAAGAATACAAATGAAGAAGAGGTATACCAAAAAATGTTGCTTAGGGTGGATAATGGGAATAGCAAGAACAATCTTTTGATGCAAATTCAGGTTGGATATTCAAAATTGTTTATTATGCACTGATGTTAAAATTGTTGGATCTAGATTAACCCTAGAGGGGGGGGGGGGGCTGAATAGGGTTTATCACAGTTTATCGAATAATTAAAAATAATCGCAGCACAGATAAAGCAGAGTAAGTAAATACGGAAAGTAAATAACACACAGAGATACCCAGCTTCGGCAAATCTTGCCTACTGCTGCATTCCTAAGGTTTCTACTAGGTGTCAAAACAGATCCCGCATACAAGACCATGTACACTCGCAATCCCTGCTCCTATTCTAACCCTACGCTCAAAACCGTAGACTGATCGATATCCCCTCGATCAGGTTTCCCCGAATTACAACCCTGTAATCCATAACCCAGATTTTACAGACTCTGAAACTGACAGTCAACACCCTGACCGATTCACTCTAGTTTATACAGACACTAGAAAACTGTTTAGATGATTTTTACAAAGCAAATTAAAAAAATAATACAAAATAAAAAAAAACTTGAAACCCTAGTAGATAAAGGAGTTAAAAAAAGGGTCATCCCCCTTTTTAGTTGAGTTCACTTGGTCGGCCCAATTGTAATTCAATTGGCCCGATCTCTTTTCTTTTTGCTCTGGAAAAAATAATGGCGGCTGGAAATTTGGCTAGGGTTTCTCCAATAAATCCCCAAATCAAATCGATCTCTTGATGAAATGAAGTTCTCTGATGCTCGACTTCTCTGTTGCTTTCTACTACTTCGATTGACTTGAGTTGGCTTCTGATCGAAAATTAATTGTGAGTATTCGAATTTTATTTCTCTGACTGCTCTCGATTTTGTTGTTGTTTTTTGATGAAAAACCACCTGTGATGAATTGGTGTGGATAAATATAGGGTAGGATCGAAAACCCTAAACTTTGATTTCACCATAAATGATTCGATCTGAATTTGCGTTGGCTTCCTTTTTATTTATTTATTCTCGGCTTTGATTAAAATTGCTGTGAATTCCTTGATGAACTTGACGTGCTCTTGTCCCATAAATGAATTTGAAAATTGCCGAGATAATTTCTTGCAAACTGGAAATAATTCATTTTCCCCTTTTAACACAATCTAATTTCTGGAAATTATTAAAATGATTTGCTGGCCATTAATCATTCCATATCTGGAAACAAAAAACTTTGTCTCTCGTATTTCCTTTGCACGGTTCAAATTTTGAAAACTCTGAATTGGTTTATTCCTGAAATCATGCGTGTGATGTTGTTTCCATGTTTATCAACATATATTGCCAAAGAGATTTAGATTGCAATTTGTACTTGCCCAATCTGAAACCTGAATTGTTTCTGGAATTAACTCTTTTGCCTTGAAAGAAAATGACCCTGAATTGATTTTGAAATGTTGTAGTGATCCCCCAAAATATTTGTTTCCATTTGTTCTATGAGATGCTGCAAAATCTTGCCACATTTGTATGAACCATTTCTTGGAGAGCTTTAAAGCCGTGAATCCTGACTTATTTATTTCTGAAAACAAATATATGTTTGCTTGATTTTTGCGTGTGTGTTTTCCTTTGAATGAATTTCTAGAAACTAAAAAATGAGTGCTTCTTTTGCTGAATGTCTTTGATTTCTCTTGTGAACACTTTGACTTGTTTCACTCTTTCCTTCTTCGAAAATGTTGTTCATATATTATCATGATAGTTTGTGACATGTTCACATGCTTGTGCATTAGCCTCGACTATGTTCACTTTGCAATTTCATTTCTGCCATGAACTCGACCATTTATGTCATATATGGTTTTTGGAAAGAACATGTAGTTTGAACCATTTGTATTCATCGCCATTCCTGACACATTGAATTCAAAATGTTGTGATGACTTTAGCATGCTATGTCCAGTCCACTTGTAATGCACACTTGTTTGCTTTTGTATCCTTGTGCACATGTATTCTGTCACCACCATATGTGATACTTGACTTGAACTAAAATTCATGTACACCAGAAATTTTGCTACCTCATATCTATACATGCTGAAATGAATTTTAGCACATGCATTTGTAAAGGACTGTTGTACTAACTGCTTTGATCATGGCTATGAAAATTTGCACTTATGTTTAACCATGCTTCACCATTGTTATCTTATTAGTCTTGACAGTCTCAACTATTGGCTTGTGCACTTTGCTAAACTATATATAGTAGTTGCTCCAATGTATATTTGCATGAGTTGTGCTCAACCATACATTTGCATGATAATTTCCGAACCTGGCATGCACATACATGCTTGTTTGACCAATAAATGATGCACTTGTCCTCTTTGTTCTTGAAGCTTGAAACAGTTGTGTAAGCATGCACGTAAGCTGCTTGTTTCACCCTTGCTCATTTCAGTCTTGTATTGCTAATATGTTGACAATGAAATGCTTGACCTTGCCATCATGCTGACTGGCCAGTTTATTTTGAGTAATACTTGAACTTAAACATGCTGCTGAAACATGTACATTTTGACGCATGAGTTTGGATTGACTGTGTTGACCGTGTCACCATGTTGCTGCACCACGTCCACTTTGTACTCAACACTATGTTGACTAAGATTAGCTCTGCCTTGAACATTTTTGAAATGCTACTCGACCATTAATGTTGGGCTGCCACTTGTATTTGATTGTTTCACTGTTGATCGTGCACTGAGTCGAGATGGTCCACATGGCTACTCCTCAGTTGCACACTGATTGGCGTGGCAGTGCACACGTGTATTTATACACGTGTGTATTTGCAGCCATCAAAAAAATTCCTGTCCCTGTACATATACAAAGTAGCTAGACACAGATCAGATCAAGTCATGAAAAATGATGAGAAACACACCAGAAAACTGAGGCAAATAAAATTTTAAAAAAAAATTATATTTGCATGTATACAGTTTTTTTTTTATTTCTATTGCAGTGTATTGTGTGTGTGTTCATTTGTATGACAGGTATGAAGACTGGACTGAAGTGATTGGACTGAAAGCTGTGAAGACAAGAAGACAGAAGGCAGAAAAACAAGAATAGTGTGTGTAACAGTGAAAGTGTCTGTATTTGAGTCTGTGACTGTATAACTGAAAAAGTATGTAAACTGGCTGACTGAGTGTGAGGAATTGAATATGAAAATAAAAGTGAATTTAAATGTATACATGTTCAAATAGTGGAGTATAAAAAATTTATACTGTTTGAACTTGAAATAAAATATTCTATTTAAATAAAATACTGTGTATATCTGAATTTTTGTACAATCGTATTTTATTTAAATATAAATATTATATTCCTGTCTGTGATGATATATATATGAAACAATACAGTACAAACACATTTAATTGTATATATATTTGGTTGTTATCATCAAACAAAAATCATATAATTGTGTATACAACACCGTTATATACAACAAAAAACTACTCCAACACATGATCATACTTCTCATACTTTTTTGTGAGGTTTCATATTTAATATTAGCTGCATGATTCCAAATCAAAATGCTTTATTTCTGCATAAATGCACTGAGAATCATACTCTGCATGGCATTTTTTAGCAATTAAACAACCATTTTATTAAATATTCAAATAATTTTTTTTATTAAGAATCGATGTAACAACCCAGAATTTTATTATTGTAAAATATGTAAATATTTAATTTATTTTAGATATTCATTAAATGAATTTTTATATTAAAAAAACTCTTTTTAATTTATAAGTGATAATTTGTAATTTAACCTCACAATTTGATGCACACTAATAAATTGTTCCTTTGAAAACTAAAAATGTGACCGGAACACATTTCTTGGATTTTCAGCTGTTATTCGAATAGTGAATTGATTCTTAACAATTGTTAACATTGTATAATTAAGAAAGTATTAGTTTGACTGGATTTCAAATAACTATAAGTGACATACTTAATGGTACAAAAAAATGCAGTTAAAATTTTTAAACATATTTTCAAAGGAGAACTTAGAAAAATATTATTTTGATAATAGTAGTAATGTTTTTAATGGTGTTTAAAAATATACTGAATATTTTATTTATTTAAATGATTTCAAAAAGGGAATAAGACAATAAACAAATACATAACAGGAAAATACCCTGAAGGAAAAAATGAACAAAAAATTATTCCGTAAGGACAAGAAGGCAAAATTTTGTCCATAAGGACAAGTTTTAGTGTAAAGGGAGAAATTATAGTGGATCCTTAAATTCCTCCCTTTATACTAAATTTTGTCCTTCAGGATAAAATTTTGCCTCCTTGTCCTTATGGAACAATTTTTGGTTCCTTTCGTCCTTGAGGTTAAAAACCCCGGATTTGAAAATATCCCCTAGAAGGATGAAATTATTGTTAGAAAAAGAAAGGAACATAATTATTTTGATTTGTAAGATGTGACAAATAAGTTAATAAATAAAACGAGAAATTAAATAGCTTACGTAAGAAGCAAAAAGATAAGATATTAAAAACACAAGGAAAAGACATCGGTAGAAAAATGCATACTAAGACATGAAATGTGTGTGTTACAAACGAGATAAGTAGTAATAATGATATATATATAAGAGAGAGATAGAGAGAGAGAGAGAAGTATAAAATGGCATAAAAGTACCATCCCCACCTCGAACATTTACAAATGTGCATAAGTATGCATTCCTTACATAATGAAAATGATGGTGTCTCCTTGAAATCATGTTTTGTTTATAAACTAATTTTAGCTTTAAAGAAGGCAAACTTGTTGGTTATAAATCAATTCAATAAGTACATCACATTTCATTTTTTTTTCTGTATCTATCTATTAGAATTTGTGATACAATATTTCCATTTGCAGAAGATTGGGAAGATATTATTGATTATGGTGATAGAATATTTCTAATTATAGAAGATTTGAGAAATATTGTTAATTTGAGTAATATAATATTTCCAACTGCCGAAGATTTGGAAGATATCAGTAAATTTATTGCATCTTTTGCAAAATTAGGCAGGGCAATAAACTACCTACATAAGTGGAAGGATTTAAAGAAGTTTTTTTTTTGGATAGTGAAGTAAGAAATTAATTCCCTAATTGGTTGGTTAAACAAGGAAGCCTATCAGGAGAATTGTAGAATTAATTAGGCATTGATTTATATCATAAATCAATTACTCCAACCCCAAGCATTAATCCTTATATAAGGATAGGGATTAGGTGAATGTATTATCATCTAAAAAATATGAGATGTATCATCTCTAAAAGTTCTTCTTCTTCCCTACTATCAGTCTTGTAATTTTTCTTATTGATAAAAGTAATAAAATCTCCTCTCCCCAAGTGGACGTACACTAACAAGACGTTAGTGGAACAACTATAAACCTCTTGTGTTATTTGTTTTACTGCTAGATCTGTGATTGCTTTGCTAGCGACTATCTGTTGTTTGTTTTGCCTCACCATCAATTCGTTCCTATCCGTTTTTTTCTGCAACAATTGGTATCGGAGCAACTAGGTTGATTGAGAAAGGGTGTTAGATATTATGGCAGGAGATAAGGAGAATTCAGCAATTGTATCAAGGTCATATGTCAAAAGGACATATATGGAAGCAGTATCTCAGTTAGCATTAGAAAGATGGAATGGGGATAAAGACTTCGAGAAGTGGCAATGGAGGATGAAAGCTATTCTGATGAGAAACAATGTTCATTCTATGGTGTTTGCTCCTGAGGAGTTGACAGATGATATTTCAGCCATGGAAAGGAAGGAGATGGAACGATGGGCATTTACTACTTTACAATTAGCAATGGGAGAAAATGTTATTTCAAATATTAGCGGTGAGGCCACTGCTAAGGACATTTTGACCAAGCTGGAAAAACTTTATTTAAAGAAGTCACTAACCAACCATCTGATTTTGCTGAAGACGTTTTTCACCATGCGGATGAGAGAGGGTACTTCAGTGAAGCCACGACACATCTTGATGTGAAGGCAGGTCTTCTATCTGAGGACTTGAAAGATCAGATGAAGGGGTTGAGTGAAGGTAGAAGAGAAAGTAGTATGGAAGCCTTATTAGCTGGTACGGAGAGAGGGGAGAAGAAGAAGAAAATAAAGTCAAGAGATGGGAAGCACTGTACTTGGAGGGTCAAGGGTTGGAGCCTACAGTTCTCGTGGAAAGATGTCAAAGTTAGACATACGAGAAGGGACTTTGAGTTTCTGCATAGGCAGAATATGATCAAAGGGGAAAGCTTCAACAAGGTGGGATTTTGCCAAGAGGATGTACTTGATAAGCGGAAGAAGGGATTGTCTGAAGTTGGTCAGAGATCAAAGGAGAAAGCAGTGGATATGCATAAGTCTTTGCAAACTGCTAAGTTCGGGCATTGCTCGAACTGGAATCGCTTATCGAAATGCTAGGTGCCACGTGGTGGCACGGTGTGGGGAGAGGGTTGAGATAGTTCATGGAGACGTTTGTTTTCATGGTAAAGATTGATAGGTCTTACTTGAAGGGGTTACTTTGTACACTTTATTGGCAGGTGGTGGTGTTGCCGGAGTTTGTTAACAAAGTGCAATGAGTGATGGCCATGCCGAAGCTCATTGGGTAAAGTAATCATGGTATCTTATCCAAGAATATGCTTAGAGTAAGAGGATGTAGGTGGAGTTGGTATGCTTTCAAGGAAATATAGTATTAAGGTGGAGATTGTTAGAATTTATGATACAATATTTCCATTTGCAGAAGATTTGGAAGATGTTATTGATTATGGTGATAGAATATTTCTAATTAGAGAAGATTTGAGAAATATTGTTAATTTGAGTAATATAATATTTCCAACTGCAGAAGATTTAGAAGATATCATAAATTTATTGCATCTTTTGCAAAATTAGGCAGGGCAATAAATTACCTACGTAAATGAAAGGATTTGAAGAAGGTTTTTTTGGATAGTGAAGTAAGGAATTAATTCCCTAATTGGTTGATTAAACAAGGAAGCCTATCAGGAGAATTGGAGAATTAATTAGGCATTGATTTATATCATAAATCAATTACTTCAATCCCAAGCATTAATCCTTATATAAGGATAGGGATTAGATGAATGTATTATCATCTCAAAAATATGAGGTGTATCATCTCTAAAAGTTCTTTTTCTTCCCTACTATCAGTCTTGTAATTTTTCTTATTGAGAAAAATAATAAAATCTCCTCTCCCCAAGTGGACGTACACTAACAAGACGTTAGTGGAACCACTATAAACCTCTTGTGTTATTTCTTTTATTGCTAGATATGTGATTGTTTTGTTGGTGATTATCTGTTGTTTGTTTCTCCTCACCATCAATCCGTTCCTATCCCTTTTTTTTGCAACACTATCCTCCTCTTTCTTCTTTATTTCTCTCTCTTTGTTCGTTTTCTTTTCAAATAAAGAATGGCAGCAAGCTTCAATTTTAAAAAAGGTCTATAAAAAAATGGAAAGGCAGCAAACTAAGATATGCAAACATAATAAGCAGTTCACAGAAAAAGAACAAAATGTTTGTAAAACAACATAGCACTAATACTTCAAAAGGAAGGCAATGGAAAAAGATAAGGAAAAATTAAAGTATGTCCATTACAAAGGTGAGTTTAATATCTTGATCTTGTTACACTTTGCAAACATAAACGGTTTGAAATATTTAATCTTCGTTAAATGAAAGGGTGTATATCTGGATTCCTAGCTAGTTTATATGCCTGGTTTAGAGATTGATTAAAAAGTAAACTTATTGGAATGAAGAAATAAGCATTGCTAATGCAAATAAACACTTACAGGTTCTTATATTCTTCTCTGTTTTCGAGTCCAAGCCCAAACATGCTCCTTTTTGAAATTTCAAAATTCATCTACACGATGTTACCTCGAGCTGCCAACTGCAAAGATGTTTATTTGGGTCTATAGTTATTTTAATAAATATCCATTCGATGTTTTATTGATGGAGACGACATAAATTGTTTAACTACAGTAAGCAGGAAGGAAAGGACAAATTATAACTAATCATATTACGATGAACGAACTATACGATCAGGTCAGTCTCATCGATATAAGATTTTTGAAGGTGTTTTAGAGATTTTTAAGCATGTGATTTGGGAATACTATTGAGATGATCGAAAATTGATTTAAATTAGAATTCTGGCAAACGGGACATTAATTGATGGAATGGGTGGGGTGGAGGTGGCAATTATTGGGTGGAGGTCGCGGCAGCAATCGATGATCCAAGACAGTGACGTGGCGGAGATTCTTAACCGCATTATATGTGGTTCGGTTCTTTTTAAAAACTTAGCTATGGGTTTAAATTTGGCTATAAAGGTCGAAAATGTTTGACTGGGGCTGGATTTAATAATGAGGTTGCTGGGGTAGTGAGAAAGTGGCGGTGGGGTGAACTGCGGTGGCACGGAGGTGTGGACTGTGGTGGGCTTCGTGTACATGTGCACTGATATGCACGTACGAGCCGCTCTAGTGGTTCCATGTTTTAGGATTATGAGGAAGTGTTTCAAGCATTTTAACTAGGGCTGTCAACGGACTTTCGGATACGGATAGTGTCATATCCGTATCCGCATCCGAAACCATTTTTGGATATCGAATATTCGTATCCGCGGATACAGACGGATATCGGATAATTATTCGCTCCGCTAACAGTCGATAAATCAATGAACATAAATGATTTTTTTAAAGCTTAATATTAAGGTTTTTCAACCCAGTTGATTACAAAAGTGCTAAAAATAAATAAATATGATGATAATATATAATTTTAAGTAATTAGCAAGCTTTTATTAGACATTTAATTTTGCAGAGTAATAAATTAGTATATTTATTTATGTTAGAATATACATAATTTAAGCTATAATTTTGAAAAAAAGCGGATGGATAATTTTCGGATGCGGATACGCCTATATCCGTATCCGCATCCGCTTTTCCGGATATTGGATATTTATACGCTTTTCGGATACGGATGCGGACGGATTTCGGATTTTTCGGGTATCCATTGACAGCCCTAATTTTAACGTGAAGTTAAAAGTATGGATTGAAATTAAGCATAGTGATGGGCTTTTGTTGAGGGTGGTTGGGCCAGGTAGGTTTGAATTAAAATTAGGAGTTAATTTTTATTTAGCGTTCAAATTTAGTGCAAGTTCAAATTTTGAAACATAATAACTTAGCTTGTATTTATTCCATTAACATATGGATTATGATGTTGGATTTGTATCGCCTAATATATCATTTCTATTTGGAATTTTGTTTGGGATGTAGAAAAGCATTCATATTAACTACATCGATTTATAATTAATGTTTACAAACAAGTTAGCACAATAAAATCTCATTCCGCAAAAATTAAGTCAAATTGATTATATTGGGTATCATTAATAGAATAAACCACCATTTTGCTATTTTGTTAATTTGGACATATATTGATCTGTTAGCTAATTATCGATTGTTAACTACCAAGTAATAGAATAGTATAGTTGCATATTTTTTAATTATGTAAATACGTGTGTTACGACTTAAATGTCATTACTAAATTTAATGGTGGTTATGTAAATACCATTGGAATTGCTTAGCCTCTTTCCAGTAATGAAATAAATTGCTGATTTAGAATCTGCTTAAGTGTTGAATTCAAATTGAACAAATTACCACTTTGTTAAAAATGGTTTTAATTGTTAAGTATAATTCAATTAACAATGATTTAGAAGTTAATTATTATTCAATTAACAATGATTATTAATTAATTATTATTTAATTTACAAATGATTTGGAAGATAATTACTATTTGATGAATAATGATTTAAAAGTTAATTATTGTTTAACGATGATTTAATAGAAATGATTTGATATTAAATTAATAGTTTTTTAAAGGTTAACTATTGTTTTAATTAATAAAAAAATAGATTTTTACTTTTAATTAGTAATTAACTTATGTTAATCTATTTTGTAATTAATAATTGTTCGGAAGTTTAGAATTATTTTAACAAAATTATTTAAGATAATTAATTATTAATTTGGCAAATTTAATTATATTAATTTACTTGTTAATAATATTTTGAATTGGTTAATTACTGATAAAGAATGTTTAAACTTGATTAATCATTTTTATACGTGAGGTTTGAGTAAGTTAGTTAATTTACTAAAGATGTTTTAACTTAAGAAATGCTTTAAGAATTATTATAAGCAAAGAATTTTGGTGGTATAGAAATGACTTACTTAATAATTAAATTAAGTAAAAGAGTTTTATAATTAGAAAGAGATTGAGAAATCAAATAGTTTATAAAACTTTGGCTAAAAAGGAATTATATACAACACTTGTGAAATCATTTTTTTGACACACAGATTTATGATAGCAAGTTTTTATCTATCTTAAAGATACAAATGTTTTCAATCAAGGTCTAATAGGTCCCAACTTGATAGCTTCATTATTGTCTGATGGATAGTATTAATTCGATATAAAGATTGAGTTGATATATTGGAATTAATTAAAATTCCATAAAAAAATGTGTGACTTAAGTAAGTCAAGTTTATAATAAGTAATTTGGGTTTATGATAACCAATGTTTTCAAATAAAATTTGGTTAACCTATTTTATATAAGTTAGACGAGAACTTATCTTGAGTGTGTGTTAATGTATACTTATATCGGAGGGTTAAGTATATTAATTATTTTGAGATAAAATAATTGAAGAGATTTAATTAATTTGAAATTAATTACATGAAGCCTACTAATTTCCTTGGGAATTCGTATATGATTTCTTTGGATCACTTTGATTGTTGTATCACCAGTTATTGAATCTAGATTAAAAGAATTAAGTTCTTATTACTTGAGTTTTATCATGTTGATTTTCCAAACTGACCTGGGAGTTATTTTATGTTAATGGTTGGGTCAGACTGATTAAATTTTCATATTAGATTTGGACTGCTTTGGAGCTTCGGGAATGAGTTAGAGATTTGAGACTATTCTCATATTCTGTATCATTCCGCTGTGTATGTCATTATTTGAGACTGTTGGGCTTATGGGGTCAATTTGTTATAACTATCCAATTTGATTTGTAAGTTGTATTCTGATGTGTTTAGACAAAATTAAATTTTCTTTTATATATGTATTGTTGTACATTATATATTATTCATTATGTTGTGAGATTTGTTCTATCTTTTCTTTCTTTTCCACTAACTATCTATCTTTTCGGCACTTGGTTATTTGGCATATGAATATCATGGATGTATTAATGTCAATTTATAAGGATATACAGTTGGTATCAAAGCTTAGGTTTAGTGAACACCTAGGCTTTGATTGGATGGACTTTTAGAGATAGAGTTAGTAATACCGTAGAATGAGTTGAGGTACTAAGAGAGCGTAATTGTTATATTCTTATACAAAGGTTTTTAAACAACTTAAAAATATTTTGTAAGATTTTGTACATTCTAAAATAAGAAATGATTTTTTATGTAAATAATTAAAAGAATATATGGTTATGCAAGTAAATGAGTAAGTTGGAGATCGTGTTTTACAAACATACATCTATGGTGGTCTCGGAAGTCACCTCTCTTAAACTTAACACTCTTCCCTGAGGCGTATGAACTCCGGGGTTGTATCTTCGTGGAAATCAATTAGTATGTTCTGAAAATTGACGATGTGGCATTCTAAGAGAAATATGAAGCTTAAAAGGATAATTGTTTGTCTCTGTAGCTGAATTCCAACTAATTAAGATTTTAATGGTATGTTATAAGTTTATTATACCCTTAACCTAAGTCTTCTAAATATGACATGTGGTGTTGGTTGTAATATAAGTTGGATTATGCTCGTTTCCATATTTCTAGGAAACTGTTGATATGTCTTCGTTAATGACATTTTGAAAGATCATTAATAAGTACAAACTGAAGTAGTCTGAACTTATTAGTTGTTGAAGTCCTTCAATGTTGTAAGGTATTTGATTTTAGGAAAATGTGATCTTATATAAAGTCATTATTTATGTTGATTCCTAGTGTGAATTTACAATTATTTGAAATGCAATTTTGAAATTATATTAAAAAGAATATTGTGTAGTAATTATAAATGAAATTTACTTTATTCGAAGTAAGAAACCCTTGATAATATTTCATGGATATACCTAGGTCAGTGAGATAGGTATTTGAATCTATTTTCTGCGTACTACAAACATTATATGCATATACTGTAAAGACCCGCAACTTCCCCGTAAAGGAAAGCGTCGGATAGTTCGAGAACAAACCACAACAGAACGCATATAAAAGAACGTTTCACTGTATATTACAACAATGCATCAGATTACAAGAATATACAGAGTATAAATGAATATTACACAGAAATATCAGAGATTTAAATTACATTTAAATACATAGCAGCGGAAAATAATACAATACACAACTAGAAGAAGATATACGGATACAAAGTTTTCCGGATATCGTTCCAGCTGTAAACCAGGATCCTGTGAATATAAATCTGCAAAACCAAAACTACTAGCTGCCCGTGTCAAAATAGGGGCACCCAGAGTTTAGGTTAAAACAATAAACTCCAGGTCAGTCATGTGACTGGTGTGAGAACTAAAACAGTTATTAATCTTTATTTTTAAAGTTAGGTAAATCAAGGGACCACGCCGTATAACACGGAACGGGTTTCCTCCCAAGAATACCAGTGCATAAAACAACAGCGCAATGCTAGATAAAGGAAAATGAAGCTGTTATAAGACCCAGGTCCCATCACACAATGCAACGCAGCCGAGGATAGGGTTTTCCCTTATAACAGCCAAAGAATGCTTGATACGTTTTAAAACAAATCATTTGATACTACTATAAGTGCATAGTGTATAAAACAACTTCAAATCATAAGTATCAATCATAGGCGACATGAGCGTCCCATGCCACTATGTCGCCATATATAGGTTTACAAATAAAACCGCAAATGGCACGTATTTGGAAATTGGATTTCCGTCTATGAACCGAGGCAAAAGATAGTCCTCAACCGATTCGTGACTCTCTAGCCCGAGCCACAGGGTCAGAGCGCATCGACCCTTGGAGCGACAGGGCCGGTCCACCGATGTGGATTAAAATGCCTGAACACTACGTTTCCCCACCCTATGGGGTGTAAGTCTGGTCCGTCAGCCGACCAGAAGCATCGGCCGAAACCGATATAACCGAGGCGCCTCGCAACAGCAACAACCACATAAGTCAAACTCGTCAGGGCGTGTAAAACCACTGACGCCACTTCTAACTAGAAAGAAACGCATGCCCTCCCTGAGGTCCGTCTCCCGTTTTTGATTCATACCGGGTGTGAAACTCGCGAATCAAACGTTACACGAAGCTACGCCACAAAGGCCGTGCTTCGATCATCAACCACAAGACTTTGCTTTTCAACAGAAGCCTTGATCATTTGCATCTTAGCATGCCACACAGGCAAACCATCCTATGCAACCGATATCAGTCACACAGAATGAAATCCGATGTCAGACACACAGTCCATTTACAAGTCCGTTCTGGGTCTGAACGAAACCGGAGGCACCTAGTACCCCGCATATCCATCGATCTCCAAGTACGTCTGGACGATCACTAACTGTTTCCATCTTCTTGGGTGTACAGCCCAATCAAGATCATCAGTTATCACCCAAACGACGTGAAGACCTCCGGTCTTCGACCGTCGTCTTCATCTTCGACTTATCGTCGTATCAGTTATTCAGAATGGGATAAACCCGGTCTTTCCGAATAACTCGCGTATATTTAAATAAGTGTTACACAAACACAACATACGCCTCATTCCAATTCATTAGTCACTAACCGTAAATTAATCAAGAGAATAATTCCCCAAATATTAACCCCGAAGGCCGAAACCAACATCAGATCAATATCTAGAAAACCATTCTGCTTGGCTAACCGACAGTTAGTTTCTAAATTTCACGTTCAAATCTAATTAAAGATTTAACTATCGCCTGGAGCAAAACTGGTGATACTCCATTCTCGATCTTTTCAATCTAATTAAAGATTCATTAAAACTCCACTTAGTTTTAATCTGTGACTGGGTTAAAGAATCAGTGTCATTTAAAACACGGTTCACGATAAACCCAAAATCACATTCCATTAATTATCGGGTTAAAGAACAAGTGTTATTTAAAACACTGTTCACGATAAACCCAAAAATCAATATCCATTCAATTCCAATTAAAGATTATTTAATTGGTACACTTCATTAAATCTAAATAAAAAGATTTAATCTTTTCTCAACTGGGTTCAAGAACAGTGTTAGTGAAAACACCATTCACGACAAACCCAAATCCCATTTGATATTCAATATAAGGCTCTGAATAGAAAATATATCGGCTTATATTCAATATCAAATTCTACGATTAACAAATGTCGTATTGGAAATAACGATATAAATATATATCTTTCAAATTTCCGTAACAACATCCGTATAATCACAAATTCCAACATCGAAATATTCCGAAGACAATTTCGATTCAAATCCACTCCAATGCAATCATTGGAAATTTTGGTTATTTTCAAAACCCTTTTCAAATTCAATTTATTTATTTAAAAATAAATAGAATTATAATTCTAGTTCAAAACTAGTTCATTTCGATAAAAATCTATTTTTATCTTTTCAAATATGGAGTTTTTCATCCCAATTCTTTCTAAATCATTTCTTATGATTTTACACAAATTATTACTATTTTTAATAATTTTATCAAGGCCCGTACAGTCGATTTCCATCAATGGCCATCGAACTGCACTTACAGCGACCTTTTTCAAATTTGATTTGGACATAATTCCAAATCCAACCGTTAGATTTCAAATTTCTAATATTCGTTAGAAAGCTCTTTTCGATACGAACCCAACGGTTCCGGTTTTAGGAGAATCCGACGGTCGGATCTCCCGTAATGTCCGTTTGAAATAAATGGTCGAAATTCGCGAACTGCCGCGGCGCGGCGCGTTCTATTCAGGCCATTATATTATATATATAATATATATAATATATACTTCGTCGATTTCTATTTAAAACGAATTTTATAAATGGTTTTGAATTCGTTTCAAAATCTATTTCAACTTCCATTTCAATTCAAAGCAAAATTGAATTCTTCTTTATAAATTCGTTTTAAAATTCATTTCTATTCAATTCAAATTTCCATTCAATTTGGATTCAATTCAATTCACTTTCAATTCAATTTGAATTCGTTTTCAATTCAATTCATTTCAAAATCGTTTTCAATTCAATTCATTTCGAAATCGTTTTCAATTCAATTCATTTCGAAATCGTTTTCAATTCAATTCATTTCGAAATCGTTTTCAATTCAATTCATTTCGAAATCGTTTTCAATTCAATTCATTTCAAAATCGTTTTCAATTCAATTCATTTCGAAATCGTTTTCAATTCAATTCATTTCGAAATCGTTTTCAATTCAATTCATTTCGAAATCGTTTTAAAATCGATATAAATATCGTTCACGTCAAAATGGCGTCAATCTAATCAACACGGCTTCATATATTGATATTTTCAAATATTCCATTTCGAATATTTCCATTTCAAATATTTCTATTTTTAAAACTGGAATGAGGCCCAATCAATTACCATATAAAGTTAATTATATGGATTTTTCATACAACACATGTATATAATAGCAACGATAAATAATCAACCATCAACCAAAGTGCACTACACCGTATAAGCATCAAATATAGATATCTAATGCTTATAACAGCCTGTCAATCAATCGATTGACATATTTAATCAATCAGGATGAGTGAACTTCAAATTTCATCCCAACACCCGTGTGGGGTTTCAAACAATCAAACACAGATTTTTATTCGTGCAGTTGGGTGATGTGTAAAATTTATCGACCCAATCAATGTCCTTCAAATAGGTGTACATAAACAAACCGTCTGGTTTGTAAATGAATATTTATTTATTCACATTCACGTTAAAAATTATATTTTTAACGACAAAACATTTTATTCCAACATATGAACTTCTATTCAATTCATTCTTTAAATAAAATGATATTTTTATTTTTCTAACATATTTTAGAAAATTTCGGCGGCATAACGGCACGATACCAGAAACGGGACAAGGCCTAGCCTTATCCCCGGTCTAGTGAAGGCCCACGCCATTCACTCATCAATCAAATCAATTTCATTTTGCAAACCACAAAATTTGGAGTAAGGGTCTAACCTAGCCTTACTCCTACGCCTTATAACGGCGCACGTCTAATCCTAACCAATTTATCGATTCGATTTTTCACACCACAAACCACATTCAAACCAATATCGCAATCAATCACCAAACAGTCAAACAAACAAGTCCATGGTATGTGGACGGGTGTCGGGTGCTACTAAGCACCGTCTGCATCCTAGTATATATATATATAACTAGAAAATTTAAATTGAAAGGTGAGAAGTTCTCACATATAGCTATCCTAGCTCCACGGCTCTTCCTTGATAGAAATCTTCATCGCTATCGCATCCTCGTCGTCTTCGTTGCCCATAGCCACTACATATGTAAAAATCGAATTTTTACTTCGTTATTCAATTTATAAAAACCGAATTTTTATTTCAAAGTTCAATATATAAAAATCGAATTTTTATTTCAAAGTTCAATATATAAAAATCGAATTTTTATTTCAAAGTTCAATATATAAAAATCGAATTTTTCCTATGAAGTTCAATATATAAAAATCATATTTTTCCTATGAAGTTCAATATATAAAAATCATATTTTTCCTATGAAGTTCAATATATAAAAATCATATTTTTCCTATGAAGTTCAATATATAAAAATCGAATTTTTCCTATGAAGTTCAATATATAAAAATCGAATTTTTCCTATGAAGTTCAATATATAAAAATCGAATTTTTCCTATGAAGTTCAATATATAAAAATCGAATTTTTATTTCAAAGTTCAATATATAAAAATCGAATTTTTATTTCAAAGTTCAATATATAAAAATCGAATTTTTATTTCAAAGTTCAATATATAAAAATCGAATTTTTATTTCGCTACTTCATCATAAAAACATTATACTTTTATATCGACCTTTTCATAACAAAGATCATATTATTACTTCGCCACTTCCTACATAAAAAACCACATTTTTATAATCATAAAAATCTAATCTTTTTCTTTTTAAAAATCAAATCTTTTTCTAATCAGTTTTAAATACTTTTTTTTAAAATCAGTTTTTAACATAAACATAAAATCAGTTTTAATATCTTTTAAAAATCTGTTTTTATTCTTCCAAAAAAAAAAATCTGCTTTTATTCTTTTTTTTTTTTTAAAAAATCTTTTCTAAAAATTTCAGTTTTAAAATCTTTTCTAAAATTCAGTTTTAAATCAATTTAAAATTCAGTTTTAAATCAATTTAAAATTCAGTTTTTAAATGTTTTTTTTTTTTTTATAAAATCAGTTTACGCTATTTAAATACATAAAAATAAATTAATAAAACCAAAAAAAAACTTACAGAGGGGGGGGGGGTTTCTGCAGATCGGCGGAGGGCTCCTCGAACTGGGCGGCGGCGCTAGGGTTTTGAGGCTGAGGGGGTTTGGGCGCGGGTGGTCTCGATTTAGGGGATATCGACGGGGGGGGGGGGGGGGTTTCAGAGGAGAGAGAGAGCGCGAGAGGAGGGGGAGCTCGAGGAGGAGGCGCGGTGGCCAACCTGGGCGGCGGAGGCACTGAATCGGAGGGGCGTGCGTAAGTGAGGAGGGTCGGGTCTTTTTTTTTTATATTTTATTTTCTATTTGACTGAAAGGGGAGAGGGTATGAGGGAAGGGATATATATAATTATATTATTTAAATAATTTTCATTTCAATAAAGTTGCCTATCCAACCGAACTCAAAATCAAACCTAACGACTGTCGCCCCTAGCGTATTACCCCCATTCCGAACACAATGGGATATGTATCGTAGGCCAATTTGGTCGTTACGATCAGTTTCCGTTGAATTTACATTTAAATCACTATATTGAATTTTAAACGTACATTTCAAATTACCGGGGCCACATACTGACTAGAAAAATTCCAGAAAAATATTTTCTAGCTTCGTATTGACAATACGGTCCTAACAAAGCTAGTTTCGTCGAATTCTGAGATCGTTTGAAAAATGGCCAATTTCCAGTCGATTAAAATCAACTGAAACTGGTCAAACGCGTTTTCCTTTGCCACGCTCACATATTGATTCGAAAAATTATGAAATTTGAAACCTAGCAATAACTTGACACCACGGACCCAACAAAACTGGTTTCGTCGAAATCCGAGGTCGTTTGCAAAACGGCTATTTTTAAGGGCTATATATTATATAAAATATATATAAATTCCACAGCGACTATTCTGAATTTTCTACTGGACATATCTTATCATTTCTAAAGTGAAATCTCAGTTTGTCAACTTCGTTACAAAGATATAGTTATACAGATTCAAACATTTCTTGTTTCGTTCAATTCTGACTTATATTGAATTCTGTATATTCATTTGAAATTAGAAATCGAATTTTCGAACTACCGCGCCATTTTCAATTCCTTTTATAATTATATATAATTATTATATATTCTAACGACGACGTATATAATATATACGTCGAATTCTATATTGAAAATAAATTTCACGTCGATATTATTTAAAATAATTCATTTTAAATAATCAAAACTCGCTAAAATTGCCAAAATAAAAATTTTAAACTGGCCCAGATTTTCCGGGTTGTTACAATCTCCCCCACTTAAAACTTTTCGTCCCCGAAAAGGAACAAAGTCGAAAGTGGTTTGATTATTCAGCTCTACGATCGATCAGGCTTCCATTCTCCAACTCTTTAGTTTCTGAGAATTTTCAAAATTTCAAAAATTTGGCTAACACCCTAAATTTTTGAAAAATTTCGCCATAACCTCCCCTGCAATGGGAGCATCGGGGAATTTCAAATAGCTTCCCCGGTCCTTCAGATCTCAAAAAGAAAAAGAAAAAGCCAAGCGGCTAGCCAATAGGCTCACAAAATCATCATCACCCAAACAAAACAGGAAATTATGTAGTAAACATGTACCTATTTGTCGGGCAAACAAATTTTATTCTCTGGCTCTAGCCTCCTTGCTATGACCTGTTCAAAGATATATATGCATATGCAAGCAAATGCGACTAATTTTCAATACAGTTCAATATTTGATGCTGTTAGGCTAATTGGTTAAAAATTAGCAAACAATTAAACAAACAACACAAACATCAATCAATTAGTGAATTAGAGTTTCAAATTCATAATTTTGATACATATACAAAAATCAGATTTTTGATGCCAAATCACCACAATAAGCCCTATCTAATTTTGGTTCTCACACCAGTCAATAGGAAATATATAGACATCACATCTTCAAAACACGAATATAAATTCTGATGATGATCGATCAATCATCAGAACCATCTCCGGGTGTCTAGAATGTGATTCTATATCTATCCAGTATATTAAAACTTTGAATACACGCGGATCAGACGTATACGCAAAATCTATATATACTGGATTGTCCACATCAATATAAATAAATAACCAAATACGAATAGTTGATTTAAATTTTCAAAACAAATTTGACTTTCATTTTAAAAATATACTCTTCACACTCGTCCTAGGATACTACTGATCCCATCTCTAACGAGTCATTCTAATTGGATATTACTAATCCAATATCTGATGAATTCTTTCGTAGGGTTCTAATGTGTCTTGTTCTCTGAGCTTTGTAAACCAAAGCTCTGATACCAACTGTAAAGACCCGCAACTTCCCCGTAATGGAAAGCGTCGGATAGTTCGAGAACAAACCACAACAGAACGCATATAAAAGAACGTTTCACTGTATATTACAACAATGCATCAGATTACAAGAATATACAGAGTATAAATGAATATTACACAGAAATATCAGAGATTTAAATTACATTTAAATACATAGCAGCGGAAAATAATACAATACACAACTAGAAGAAGATATACGGATACAAAGCTTTCCGGATATCGTTCCAGCTGTAAACCAGGATCCTGTGAATATAAATCTGCAAAACCAAAACTACTAGCTGCCCGTGTCAAAATAGGGGCACCCAGAGTTTAGGTTAAAACAATAAACTCCAGGTCAGTCATGTGACTGGTGTGAGAACTAAAACAGTTATTAATCTTTATTTTTAAAGTTAGGTAAATCAAGGGACCACGCCGTATAACACGGAACGGGTTTCCTCCCAAGAATACCAGTGCATAAAACAACAGCGCAATGCTAGATAAAGGAAAATGAAGCTGTTATAAGACCCAGGTCCCATCACACAATGCAACGCAGCCGAGGATAGGGTTTTCCCTTATAACAGCCAAAGAATGCTTGATACGTTTTAAAACAAATCATTTGATACTACTATAAGTGCATAGTGTATAAAACAACTTCAAATCATAAGTATCAATCATAGGCGACATGAGCGTCCCATGCCACTATGTCGCCATATATAGGTTTACAAATAAAACCGCAAATGGCACGTATTTGGAAATTGGATTTCCGTCTATGAACCGAGGCAAAAGATAGTCCTCAACCGATTCGTGACTCTCTAGCCCGAGCCACAGGGTCAGAGCGCATCGACCCTTGGAGCGACAGGGCCGGTCCACCGATGTGGATTAAAATGCCTGAACACTACGTTTCCCCACCCTATGGGGTGTAAGTCTGGTCCGTCAGCCGACCAGAAGCATCGGCCGAAACCGATATAACCGAGGCGCCTCGCAACAGCAACAACCACATAAGTCAAACTCGTCAGGGCGTGTAAAACCACTGACGCCACTTCTAACTAGAAAGAAACGCATGCCCTCCCTGAGGTCCGTCTCCCGTTTTTGATTCATACCGGGTGTGAAACTCGCGAATCAAACGTTACACGAAGCTACGCCACAAAGGCCGTGCTTCGATCATCAACCACAAGACTTTGCTTTTCAACAGAAGCCTTGATCATTTGCATCTTAGCATGCCACACAGGCAAACCATCCTATGCAACCGATATCAGTCACACAGAATGAAATCCGATGTCAGACACACAGTCCATTTACAAGTCCGTTCTGGGTCTGAACGAAACCGGAGGCACCTAGTACCCCGCATATCCATCGATCTCCAAGTACGTCTGGACGATCACTAACTGTTTCCATCTTCTTGGGTGTACAGCCCAATCAAGATCATCAGTTATCACCCAAACGACGTGAAGACCTCCGGTCTTCGACCGTCGTCTTCATCTTCGACTTATCGTCGTATCAGTTATTCAGAATGGGATAAACCCGGTCTTTCCGAATAACTCGCGTATATTTAAATAAGTGTTACACAAACACAACATACGCCTCATTCCAATTCATTAGTCACTAACCGTAAATTAATCAAGAGAATAATTCCCCAAATATTAACCCCGAAGGCCGAAACCAACATCAGATCAATATCTAGAAAACCATTCTGCTTGGCTAACCGACAGTTAGTTTCTAAATTTCACGTTCAAATCTAATTAAAGATTTAACTATCGCCTGGAGCAAAACTGGTGATACTCCATTCTCGATCTTTTCAATCTAATTAAAGATTCATTAAAACTCCACTTAGTTTTAATCTGTGACTGGGTTAAAGAATCAGTGTCATTTAAAACACGGTTCACGATAAACCCAAAATCACATTCCATTAATTATCGGGTTAAAGAACAAGTGTTATTTAAAACACTGTTCACGATAAACCCAAAAATCAATATCCATTCAATTCCAATTAAAGATTATTTAATTGGTACACTTCATTAAATCTAAATAAAAAGATTTAATCTTTTCTCAACTGGGTTCAAGAACAGTGTTAGTGAAAACACCATTCACGACAAACCCAAATCCCATTTGATATTCAATATAAGGCTCTGAATAGAAAATATATCGGCTTATATTCAATATCAAATTCTACGATTAACAAATGTCGTATTGGAAATAACGATATAAATATATATCTTTCAAATTTCCGTAACAACATCCGTATAATCACAAATTCCAACATCGAAATATTCCGAAGACAATTTCGATTCAAATCCACTCCAATGCAATCATTGGAAATTTTGGTTATTTTCAAAACCCTTTTCAAATTCAATTTATTTATTTAAAAATAAATAGGATTATAATTCTAGTTCAAAACTAGTTCATTTCGATAAAAATCTATTTTTATCTTTTCAAATATGGAGTTTTTCATCCCAATTCTTTCTAAATCATTTCTTATGATTTTACACAAATTATTACTATTTTTAATAATTTTATCAAGGCCCGTACAGTCGATTTCCATCAATGGCCATCGAACTGCACTTACAGCGACCTTTTTCAAATTTGATTTGGACATAATTCCAAATCCAACCGTTAGATTTCAAATTTCTAATATTCGTTAGAAAGCTCTTTTCGATACGAACCCAACGGTTCCGGTTTTAGGAGAATCCGACGGTCGGATCTCCCGTAATGTCCGTTTGAAATAAATGGTCGAAATTCGCGAACTGCCGCGGCGCGGCGCGTTCTATTCAGGCCATTATATTATATATATAATATATATAATATATACTTCGTCGATTTCTATTTAAAACGAATTTTATAAATGGTTTTGAATTCGTTTCAAAATCTATTTCAACTTCCATTTCAATTCAAAGCAAAATTGAATTCTTCTTTATAAATTCGTTTTAAAATTCATTTCTATTCAATTCAAATTTCCATTCAATTTGGATTCAATTCAATTCACTTTCAATTCAATTTGAATTCGTTTTCAATTCAATTCATTTCAAAATCGTTTTCAATTCAATTCATTTCGAAATCGTTTTCAATTCAATTCATTTCGAAATCGTTTTCAATTCAATTCATTTCGAAATCGTTTTCAATTCAATTCATTTCGAAATCGTTTTCAATTCAATTCATTTCAAAATCGTTTTCAATTCAATTCATTTCGAAATCGTTTTCAATTCAATTCATTTCGAAATCGTTTTCAATTCAATTCATTTCGAAATCGTTTTAAAATCGATATAAATATCGTTCACGTCAAAATGGCGTCAATCTAATCAACACGGCTTCATATATTGATATTTTCAAATATTCCATTTCGAATATTTCCATTTCAAATATTTCTATTTTTAAAACTGGAATGAGGCCCAATCAATTACCATATAAAGTTAATTATATGGATTTTTCATACAACACATGTATATAATAGCAACGATAAATAATCAACCATCAACCAAAGTGCACTACACCGTATAAGCATCAAATATAGATATCTAATACTTATAACAGCCTGTCAATCAATCGATTGACATATTTAATCAATCAGGATGAGTGAACTTCAAATTTCATCCCAACACCCGTGTGGGGTTTCAAACAATCAAACACAGATTTTTATTCGTGCAGTTGGGTGATGTGTAAAATTTATCGACCCAATCAATGTCCTTCAAATAGGTGTACATAAACAAACCGTCTGGTTTGTAAATGAATATTTATTTATTCACATTCACGTTAAAAATTATATTTTTAACGACAAAACATTTTATTCCAACATATGAACTTCTATTCAATTCATTCTTTAAATAAAATGATATTTTTATTTTTCTAACATATTTTAGAAAATTTCGGCGGCATAACGGCACGATACCAGAAACGGGACAAGGCCTAGCCTTATCCCCGGTCTAGTGAAGGCCCACGCCATTCACTCATCAATCAAATCAATTTCATTTTGCAAACCACAAAATTTGGAGTAAGGGTCTAACCTAGCCTTACTCCTACGCCTTATAACGGCGCACGTCTAATCCTAACCAATTTATCGATTCGATTTTTCACACCACAAACCACATTCAAACCAATATCGCAATCAATCACCAAACAGTCAAACAAACAAGTCCATGGTATGTGGACGGGTGTCGGGTGCTACTAAGCACCGTCTGCATCCTAGTATATATATATAACTAGAAAATTTAAATTGAAAGGTGAGAAGTTCTCACATATAGCTATCCTAGCTCCACGGCTCTTCCTTGATAGAAATCTTCATCGCTATCGCATCCTCGTCGTCTTCGTTGCCCATAGCCACTACATATGTAAAAATCGAATTTTTACTTCGTTATTCAATTTATAAAAACCGAATTTTTATTTCAAAGTTCAATATATAAAAATCGAATTTTTATTTCAAAGTTCAATATATAAAAATCGAATTTTTATTTCAAAGTTCAATATATAAAAATCGAATTTTTCCTATGAAGTTCAATATATAAAAATCATATTTTTCCTATGAAGTTCAATATATAAAAATCATATTTTTCCTATGAAGTTCAATATATAAAAATCATATTTTTCCTATGAAGTTCAATATATAAAAATCGAATTTTTCCTATGAAGTTCAATATATAAAAATCGAATTTTTCCTATGAAGTTCAATATATAAAAATCGAATTTTTCCTATGAAGTTCAATATATAAAAATCGAATTTTTATTTCAAAGTTCAATATATAAAAATCGAATTTTTATTTCAAAGTTCAATATATAAAAATCGAATTTTTATTTCAAAGTTCAATATATAAAAATCGAATTTTTATTTCGCTACTTCATCATAAAAACATTATACTTTTATATCGACCTTTTCATAACAAAGATCATATTATTACTTCGCCACTTCCTACATAAAAAACCACATTTTTATAATCATAAAAATCTAATCTTTTTCTTTTTAAAAATCAAATCATTTTCTAATCAGTTTTAAATACTTTTTTTTAAAATCAGTTTTTAACATAAACATAAAATCAGTTTTAATATCTTTTAAAAATCTGTTTTTATTCTTCCAAAAAAAAAAATCTGCTTTTATTCTTTTTTTTTTTTTTTTTTTAAAAATCTTTTCTAAAAATTTCAGTTTTAAAATCTTTTCTAAAATTCAGTTTTAAATCAATTTAAAATTCAGTTTTAAATCAATTTAAAATTCAGTTTTTAAATGTTTTTTTTTTTATAAAATCAGTTTACGCTATTTAAATACATAAAAATAAATTAATAAAACCAAAAAAAAACTTACAGAGGGGGGGGGGGGGTTTCTGCAGATCGGCGGAGGGCTCCTCGAACTGGGCGACGGCGCTAGGGTTTTGAGGCTGAGGGGGTTTGGGCGCGGGTGGTCTCGATTTAGGGGATATCGACGGGGGGGGGTTTTAAGAGGAGAGAGAGAGCGCGAGAGGAGGGGGAGCTCGAGGAGGAGGCGCGGTGGCCAACCTGGGCGGCGGAGGCACTGAATCGGAGGGGCGTGCGTAAGTGAGGAGGGTCGGGTCTTTTTTTTTTTATATTTTATTTTCTATTTGACTGAAAGGAGAGAGGGTATGAGGGAAGGGATATATATAATTATATTATTTAAATAATTTTCATTTCAATAAAGTTGCCTATCCAACCGAACTCAAAATCAAACCTAACGACTGTCGCCCCTAGCGTATTACCCCCATTCCGAACACAATGGGATATGTATCGTAGGCCAATTTGGTCGTTACGATCAGTTTCCGTTGAATTTACATTTAAATCACTATATTGAATTTTAAACGTACATTTCAAATTACCGGGGCCACATACTGACTAGAAAAATTCCAGAAAAATATTTTCTAGCTTCGTATTGACGATACGGTCCTAACAAAGCTAGTTTCGTCGAATTCTGAGATCGTTTGAAAAATGGCCAATTTCCAGTCGATTAAAATCAACTGAAACTGGTCAAACGCGTTTTCCTTTGCCACGCTCACATATTGATTCGAAAAATTATGAAATTTGAAACCTAGCAATAACTTGACACCACGGACCCAACAAAACTGGTTTCGTCGAAATCCGAGGTCGTTTGCAAAACGGCTATTTTTAAGGGCTATATATTATATAAAATATATATAAATTCCACAGCGACTATTCTGAATTTTCTACTGGACATATCTTATCATTTCTAAAGTGAAATCTCAGTTTGTCAACTTCGTTACAAAGATATAGTTATACAGATTCAAACATTTCTTGTTTCGTTCAATTCTGACTTATATTGAATTCTGTATATTCATTTGAAATTAGAAATCGAATTTTCGAACTACCGCGCCATTTTCAATTCCTTTTATAATTATATATAATTATTATATATTCTAACGACGACGTATATAATATATACGTCGAATTCTATATTGAAAATAAATTTCACGTCGATATTATTTAAAATAATTCATTTTAAATAATCAAAACTCGCTAAAATTGCCAAAATAAAAATTTTAAACTGGCCCAGATTTTCCGGGTTGTTACATATACTTAGGTTGTTGAGATAAGTTATGTATACGTAAATATTTCTACTTATAGAAAGCATACATCATGAAATTCCTAAGTTGATAAGATAGGTATGAATTCATTTTCTATGTACGGAAAATATGATGCTTTATGCATGTATTTAGATCATTGAGATAAGTATATGTATAATTATTTCGAAGTACTAAAATAATGTTTTATGAGTATGCTTATACTGTTTGATAAGTATACGGAAACGTTACCAAGAGATTTTATAAATGATTTGAATCAAATGAAGTACCCGCAATGATAATTAATTTGATATTGGGATCGGACCTCCTTGCAGTGTTGCATTAACATGACAAGGGGTTCTTGCTTTTTGGACTACGCCGAAGTTAAGACTTAAGCCTATATTTTCCTAAAATTAATGGGTTGGTTTGCTAGGGTATAAGTCGAGAGGCCCACCATAACCATCATAAAATTTAATGTGGACACATTTTGTAATCCATACAGTGGATTTAAATGAATTAAGATTTCAGAGGACGTCTGGACAAAAACTCGTGAGTTCCTGATGATCATAAAATGTACATACCATAAATTATGGGGTTTGGTTTCTATAGTTTCTTATGATTTAGTTGGGATAGCAACGTAAGTCAAGCGGCAGCGAGTGCCTACATTCTACTTAAGTTTTTGTTGGGACACCGATGCAACCTTCGTGTAGATGCAATTCTATCAATTTGTGTTTGGATAGCATAAGTTGGGGACAGCGAGTGCCTATAGTTTACTTAAAGTTCCATTGGGATAGTGACGCAAACTTCACGTAGCATCGATCTATCGATTTGTGTATCATTGGTACTTCTCATATCAATTTTAAAGACATTTTCAGGTATTTTCACTGGATATTGAAACAAGTCTACTAAGTATTCAGATATTTTTAGTCTTGCGACTGAGCAATGCATGTCTAAATTCTCTAAAGAACGAGGATAAACTTGTTTAAAACATCGAGTTAAAAAAGTCTATTGATATCACACTAACATTATAATAATATGTAGTTTGAAATTTATAAATCACTAATTTATAATAAACAAGTAATGAATAAATTGGTTTATAAGATGGTAGATATATATATATATATATATATATATATATACACACATATCAAATGCTAGTTCCTACTTTGTTCCTTTCGAGAACGAGAAGTTTTTAATGAGGGAAAATGTAACAATTTGGAATTTTACTGCTGTCAAATATGTGAGTATTTAATTTATTTTAGATATCCATTAAATGAATTTTTATAAAAACTTATAACTCTTTTTAATTTATAAGTGATAAATCATATTCAACCTTACGATTTGATTTACATCAATAATTTTTTTGTTTGAAAACTGACTGTAACACATTTCTTGGATTTTCAACTTTTATTCGAACAGAGCATTGATTCTTTACAATCATTAACTTTGTATAATTATGAAATACATTAGTTTGATTTGGATTTCAAATAAATACAAGTGATATATTTAATGGTATTTGTAACAACCCAATATGTTGAACTACTCGGATCTACAATAATCCACACATGTAAGACTTGAATTGCTCAAAACAATAGATTATTAATAAATTTTGAGTATATACAAATCATATCACAGATATAGGAATAACAGAATAACTCGTAGCGAAATAAAACAAAACTCATAGTAGGTCACGAAGCTACTACGAAATACATAATCTCCAAAACAAGTACATAGTATTAAAGTCACAAGAATAAGTACAACGGAAATATCAAATACATAAGATGTCCACTAATAGATAAACAAATAACAACAACTGATGAATATAGATAGAACTGAAAGAAGCTAGCTAATAGATGGCTAAAACTCCAATGGATCTCTAGCTCCAAGATAAGTCTTCAAAAGTTGTGGCACTCAACCTGACCCGAGCATCATGCAAAAAAAAAACACTCAAATCAGGACTAACATTCTTATGTAAGTGAATTAACTCAAGTGAAATGTTATAGAAATGCACCAGTAACATAAAGTATGTTTAAGATTCCATTCTTTAAAAATTCATTAAACTAGATATCATATAAAATAATGCACTATTATAATAATGTCTATTCAGTAAGGTAAAATATCAAAATAGCGTAAGCGAGATTACATTTTTACCTTTATATAATTTATGACGTCGTAGTTTATATAGATACCACAAAGTCTATCATAAACTAGTGGCTATCAGAAGGCACTCCATATGTACGATATAAATCCAAATCATAGGGGACTCGAGTAAGATAATATGACAAGGCCTGTGAGGCAATGCACAAGGTAGGATTCTACCAACTGCACACCCGGACCAGTTGTAACGCATAGTCGCAACTACTTCCGCTCTCGAACAACACTTCCATAATAAAAGGAGCACCCCAATAAAATCATAAAGTAATGGATATGGTTTCGAAGAAATTGTTGAGTCAAGGTTTGATTCAAGACTAGAAACTTACTATACAACAAGAAGATTTGATGATTAAAACGATAAAAAGAAAGTTATTCATATTAAACTACAATGGAGACGAGATTTCGAATCTATTGCATAACTTCTATTTTATCGAGTTTTTAGTCTTAGAATATAATTATTAAAATCTCTCCTCAAGTAGTGTATATATATATATATATTAAAAGATAATATATATTTCAACTAAAATATAAATATATATAACTATGCTAGTGTGCAAATTGCACACAAATATCAAGGTCAGTCAACCGACCTATGATACTCTGTGCAATTAGCACATATGCACGAACATATGAAATTCAACTAAACTGGTTTAGTCAACTGAATTAAAAATTCAGTCGACCGAATTCCAAATTTAGTCAACTGAATTAAATTTTAGTCAACTGAATTTTCCAAACGGTCAAATTTTCTGAAGAATCACCATTATTTACGAAAAGAAACATCTCTATATTAAGAGATTCATATGCTACTTTTCAATAAATTCTCTTCGTAAATGGTTTCTAATAATTAACTAGTATGTGTACGTGTTCTAATATCAATCAAATATGCTTTCTCTATTCTAACTCGATCTATCTATACATTCTACTACTCTCTATTTTCCAAGTGTTCTAAATATATATTGCTTGAATTGCCCTCATATTTCATATTCAAGTAGTAACTTTCTTTCTTATCTTCATATACCTAAATTATCTACACATATATACTCAAGGAGAAGATTGCAGGAAGAGTGTACTATAAAGAGATATATCCGTATTATCAAGAACACAAATAGTCAACAATCTTTTATATTAGTGTAAAGTCCTGTTCTTTTGCTCAGTTATGTCAAGTCCTCTTCGACTGCTGAGGCAAAATCCTTTTCTGCTGCTCAGGTTCCTGTTTTGTTGCTCGGGTGTTGTAATACCTAATCCTCTGGGTTACATGAGGGTTGTTGATTAGTCGAAGTTCCAGAAGGAATCTAGGACTGGACATTGGACGGTGCTTCGGACTAGTATAAAAATCTGTGGTGTCCTTTATTTTTATTTATTGCTTATATATTATTTACTATATCTTCCGTACTTAGTCTATTACGTATATTTCTATATTACTCAATCCTTCTCGTCTTTTCATTTGGTATCAGAGTCTGGTGTTCTATTGATCATGACAACATTTTATAACAATGGCCAAAAATAGAATATCCACTCAGAATGCAAAGATAGAGAAAGAGAAAATTCCAAAAAGCAAGCAACAAGATATATAATTTCAGCACATGCGCAGCATTGCTGCAATCAGATCTAAATTGGTATGCAATGATTCTATTTATAATGATCTTTTAACATCACATGACAACTTACTTAAAGATTTCAAATTATTACAAAATATCAATTGTGTTGCTTTGAAGAAACAAAAAAATTATGAACTAAAATATGATAAATTAAAGGAAGAAAATGATTTTTTTTGTAAAACAAACAAAGATTTTTGAAACTTCTTTTTAAGGCTTGTTTTACAAAATAATTTTCTTATAAAAGAAAATGATAAATCGATTGATAGTTACAACAATATTTCAATGGCAGGGCCGGTCCTAGAAGTTTTGGTACCTAAAGCAAAATGGGAAGACGAGGCCCTTATACATAAGTCGATATATTATATCAAATTAATTTTTATTGCTTAAAAAAAATTAATTTTTTTTTGTGAATACGTAATCTACGAGTTATAATTTACTAGACATAATTTCAACAATAATTTAAAAGAAATTTTTTTAACTAATCGATTGGACTTATAAACTCTAACATCAACTTCTTATGAAAAATATAGTCATCAAAAAGTGCATTAACTGCTATCAAATAGACCGTTCTTATAAAATTATCAATTATGTCGGATATCAATTTGAATATATCAATTTTCAAATAATTCTTACTAATTATCATGAAATGTTCAAAACTTCAACTTAATCCTTAAATTCATACATGACGATTAATCCTTAAAATTAATATATGACTAACCTAAAGTTAAAATTTAAGATCAAAACTTGATTTGCAATGTGGCATAAATTAAGATGTTCACCATTCCATTTTACAAATCTGTGTACAAATAAATTACGCTGCAATTGCTTTAAAAAAAGTTATGCTGCAGCAACTTCTATTAACAGGCTATAAGTAGACAACTCAATAGTTAGCTTTTAAACATAAAAATCCAAATTTTTACCTTCAACCTCGGCTACAACCGTGAATATGAAATTGATTTTATGCGTTGTTCGTCTTTGACTCTTTCGCGACATCAATTTTTTTAACTCTTTCAAGACATAAAATTTCGCCCTAACTACTACTGACTGTCGTGATAAAGGATGGGGATTCGAGAGCTTGTCGTTTGGATTTAGAGCCAATATCCACTCGTTGCCTAGATGGAGAGATGGATAGGCAATCGATCGAAGACTCGGTTCGTTCGTAAATCATGATTTGTGAATCGCGATCCCTCTTCTTTTTTTCTCTCTTTTTCTAATTGCGACTGTGTATCGCCATCGATGAATTGAAAATTTTGAACTGGTGCCCTAACTTTTTTGATGCCCTAAGCAGATGCTTCACCCGCTTTGCCAAAGGGCCGGGCATGTTCAAAGGAAAATGAATTTTGCAAAATAAAATTATATCTTTAGAAAAATCTTTAAATAATTATAATACTAATCTTTTGTCTCATGAAAAAGAGAACAGTGCTTTAAGCAACATAAATTTAGATTTAATTAAAGAATGTCAGATTTTAAAAGAAAATCTTTCAAAAAAGTTTGTGATCTGAAAAACCAAAATAGTTTATTATAATCATCTTTTGATAATTCAGAATCTTGAATTGATCTTCTCGAAAATGAGAACAGTATATGTTAAAGAAGGAGAATTCTGAATTAAATAAGGAAATTGATATTTTGAAAAATAGCAAAACTTCTTTTGAAATTGACAAATGCAACTTTAAAACAAAATTTGAAAAATACAAAAAATATTTTACAAAATGATTTAAACACGATTTTATCCAGTTCTGGACCTTTACACGACAAAAGTGGTTTGGGATATATTAAGACTAATCGTAAAAACAGTATCAATTATATGCGTTTACATATTATAAAAATATTAGCACTAGTATTAAATTTCAAATAAATTCTAGATTCAAATTTTATAGAAATTCAAGTGCTTCTATAAGCAGTAATGCTTATAATATTTACACAGGTACAAAATTATTAACAGGAAATACGAATAGAAATTATCTAAGTATTTTGGTTTCTGTTAATTGGAAAAATAGAGAGAAATATATTGAATATTATTTTAATTCAATTTTTAATAATGAAAATTTTATTTTTAAAGGTTCCATTAAACCCTCTTGCCATGGTTACCTTCCATATAACCCCTTGGACCGTAATGAAGAAAGCAGGTACTAAAATATATGGCTTATTTTTTGCAGGCATCTAAAAAATCTAAAGATAACATGAATTTGACAAAGCAATTGTTCCTTACGTAGGATGAAAAATGGGCGTTTACGGTTAATGAAACTGCTACAAATTCGGTATATCTAATTCGTTTTTTATTCATTTTTGGGTTGATATTTTATTGTAGTGAAATATTCTAAACTATTATATGACCCAGAACCAATATATATCTACACTTCCTTTTTGTCGATGACAAAGGGGAGAAATACAAATCCTAATCTTCGAACATAGGATATATGTCACCACATATTTAGCGGAAGTAAGTATAAATATTTAATATTATATATCATCATATATTACCTTCATTTACAGGTCGACATTAATAAAAAAAATAGGGTAGAATGTTGAGTCATGGTTTTGATTCTGACAAGAAGCTTACTCTACAACAAGAAGATTCGATGATTAAAGCAACAAAAAGGGAGTTATTCATATTAAACTACAATGGAGTCTGCAAAACTTCTAATTTATCGAGTCTTTAATCTTAAAATATAACTAGTGCGAATCAGTGCTACGCACATGGGTTTATCTTTAAATTTGTTGTAAATTTTGTGTTACATGAAAAAATAAACAGGAAAATACCCTGAAGGACAAAATGAACAAAAAATTGTTCCATAAGGACAAGAGGCTAAAATTTTGTCCATAAGGACAAATTTTATGTAAAGGGAGGAATTATAGTAGGCCCCTGAATTCCTCCCTTTACACTAAAATTTGTCCTTATGGATAAAATTTTAGCCCCTTGTCCTTATGGAATAATAAATATGTTGTTAAGCGATATCATAATAAATGAGTCAAAAAAATGTAATAACATACTTATTGTAGATTCAAAATATTTAATTGGATTTAACGATATCATAACGGTTTAAACGTAATGCTTGGCCCAAAGAAAAGTTTAAACGTAAATAAAGCAAGGAATTTGGATAATTTTTGACAGTTAGTGTAGTGCTTCTAAAATTCTCAGTAAAATAATGTATGTAAAGATATGCAGATTGGTAAATTTTGTTCTCTGGGCCCTTGTATGTAAAACTACATCCATTAGGTTTGAGATGGGCTTTGGCAAGGTCCAGTGTACCTTATTCATTGTTGGACAAAGCTATGGAACTGGGGAAATTATCGCTGGTCCAGACTAATTATCAATGATATCAATATGTCTTGAAAAACAATCTAATATAGTTTCGCTTTAAAATGAAGAATGGTACCCAAAATACTATTGTAGACAGAAATTAAGAATTATACTTTGTTGGCATGAAGACAAATTCTTGGTTCACAACGTTGATGCTTCCAATAACAGAAGTACATAAATTTTGCAAAGTTGTTAAAAAGTTACATAAGTAGAAATGCTTCCATAAAACCAACCAAATCACATATTACAATCACAATGATGGTAATGCATAACCATAGCGAAATTCTTCTCATCTTACAGAATAGTATATTGCATTCACATAATGCAAAAAAAAAAGGAAAATAAAATGCATTTGCCTCAGGTTTGAATCGTTTAAGTGCACAATAATCAGCACAATCTCAATATGTGCTATAGGCAGCCACCAGAGCGAAATCACAACAATAATTATTAGAGTATAAGATCATTCACACATCCAATTTGACTTACAAGTCAATCATACAAATAAGATTATTTATAGTAAGCTCAATGTAGTGAAGTTACTTTTGATGGGATGAGCATCAAATACAAATTAGTTAATTATCAAGTACACAATACTGAACTCAATTGAAAGGATACTTGCACCTCTTAGAAAACAATCCTCAAATGATTTCTTTACTTAAAAACAATTTCACGTCTTGATGATTTTCATAGAATTAATTTCAATTACTGTATTCCAACCGTTTTATGACCAGGAAAAACATATTGATTCCCAAAAAAAATTAACATAAAATCGATCATCATAAAATGAAAAATTTTATTAAAAAAATTAATCATGTATTCGAATTCGTTAAACTTCTATAAGATCCATTTTTTCACACAACACTTGCAGTTGCCGATAGTTTTCAAGCTTCTTTGAAATCTCTCTCTCTCTCTATACATATACATGTACATATACATATACATATACATATACATACATAAGCGTGTGTGTGTGTATATAGTAGAAAGTTATATTAACTGGGGAGATATAACAATGAAAGTAAAACAAAAGTTATTATCTAATAGATTTTAAAGAGGAATGCAAAAATAACCCAAATAATTATGCAATATGATTGTGTATCTGAAGGCATAGGAAAATCAAAGTACGTGTAAAAGTCAAATTTCAAACGTCATGGATCATCTAAAAGCAACAACTTTGCAAAGAGGAAAATAACGACCATTTCCCCGACCTTATTAGAAACTGTTGGAAAATAACCACCATCGTCCATGTTGAATCTCCTCCATACACGGTTGATGTAATCTTCTTGAGATAGCTGCAAGAGTCCTTTCTCCTTATCTCTAGTGATTTGCATTCCAAGAATCTTCTTTGCTGGACCAAAATCTTTCATGTCAAACTCCTTTGACAGTTGCTACTTCAACCTTTTGATATCATCCATATTTGATCCCCCTACCAACATGTCATCAACATAAAGAAGTAAAATGATATAACTAGACCTATATCCCTTGAAGTAGCAACAATGATCAGCATTTCACTTTTGGAAGTCTTCCTTGTGCATAAATTCATCAAACTTTTTGTACCATTGTCTTGGGGCTTGTTTCAGGCCATACAAACTTTTCTTTAGTCTGTACACCACGTTCTTCTTCCCTTTCTCGAAGAAACCTTCTAGTTGGTGCATGTATATCTCCTTATCCAAGACTTCATGAAGAAATGGGGTCTTCACATCTAACTGTTCAAGATGAAGGTCTTCAATAGCAACAATACTTGATACCGACCTGATAGCATTGAGCTTCACAACAGAAGAAAAAATGTCAGTGTAGTCCTCTCCTTCCTTCTCTTGGAATCCTTTGACAACTATCGAGCTTTATATCTCTTGAAAGCATCACGCCTCTCTTTCACCTGATACACCCATTTATTATGAAGTGCCTTCTTTCCTATGGGTAACTCAGCTAGTTCCCATGTCAGGTTGGACATAAGAGACTTCATCTCGTCTTTCATGGAAAGCTCCCACTTGCTAGCATCTTCAGTCTGAGAAGCTTCATCATAGCATTTAGGTTCCCCTGCATCAGTCAAAAACAAGTAGTTCATGTACCTTTTGTTAGGTACATGAGGTCGAGTAGACCTTCTCATTACAGGAGCTGGAGTAGGATGTTGTGGTGTATCAGACTGGTCCACATTTCTCAAATCAACGATTTCATCAGGTTGAGAATTTGCTATAGTCGGTTTTGTTATGAGACTATCAGGAATATCATTTGAATCTTCAGATACTGGCTCACTCTGATTTGAGTCGTTGACTTCTGTTTTATGTTTGTCTTTGTACATCATTCTTTCATTAAAAATCACATCCCAGCTACGGATAACCTTATTGTTCTCATCATCCCAAATGCGGTAGCCAAACTCATTTTCGCCATAGCCGATGAGAGTGCATTTCTTGGATTTAGGATCAAGTTTATTCCGCACATATGCTATACAATTGAAAACTTTTAAATGTGATAGTTTTACCTCTTTTCCACTCTATACCTCTTCTAGTATTTTATGCTCTAATGGAACCGAAGGACCTCTGTTGATCAAATAAGTTGCTGTGTTGACTGCTTCTGCCTAGAAATGCTTTGGTAGACCTGATTGTATACGAATGCTTCTGGCTCTTTCTGTCAACATTTGATTCATACGCTCAGCTACACCATTGTGTTGAGGCGTACCCAACACGATTCTCTGCATTTTGATCCCGTGCTCATAACATAACTGCTTGAATCTGGTATCTTCATATTCACCTCCACTGTCAGTTCTAAGCTTTTTGATCTTTAGATTTGTATCATTTTCAACCACAGCTTTCCATATCCTGAAAGCCTCGAACACTTCAGATTTATGCCTTAAAAAGTATTTATCCCTTAAAAACCACACATATATTGGTTTTTGATTAAGTCTGCGTTTGTATTATGGATCGGGCTTCATTAGGGTCGGTCATGCATAATGCTTCTCAATATACTCAGACGGTCTGTGAAAGGTCAGGGACGGTCACACACTACAAAGGGTTGAATACGGCTGGGAAAGTTGTGTAGATTAGAACGGTCAGGGGGTCCTCTCAAACACATCCTGGGTTAGTCACATGGCATAGTTTGGTCCTACGAAGAAGTCACATATGTAAGACCATCCCAAGGATGGCCGACACAAAGGCTCACACAGCCTGGAAGGGTCGTTTCGCTTACATAAAGACTCACACAGCCTGGAAGGGTCGTTTCGCTTGTCCCCGTATCAGGAAGTTTGATTGAACAAAGCAAGGAGAAGAACTGCCCCATTAGATAGATGAGAGTTCAAAGATACCAGGGATCGCACACACGCTCTATGTCCACTTACGGATTACATCCCTAGTCGCTCGCTCCCCGGTCTGTCATTACTGTTTTAATCGGGGGTTTTCCTCCAATTAATGTGCTGGTCGCCCATCCACCTACAATCAAGCACAACCGTTTCAACCAACCCACCCGCTTGCATGGGATCGCTTGCCTAAAGTTGTTCGGACTTGGGAAGTCGCTCACTCTTAGAGAATCGTTCGCCCTTGTAAAGTCACTTTTACTAGACAACCGGGGATGGTTGTTGACAACTGGCTACAACCGGGCGGAGGCATTTTAGTAATCAATGGGACAAGCAACTCATTCCAGTTCAAACCTCCATAAGGGCTCACCTATAAATAGTTCACGCCCTCAACCAAGAAGGGGGACCCTCGGCCACCACTAAGTGTTGCTAAATTCCATCCTTAGCCATTCCTTAAACAATTCATCCATGATCATCATTATCACCCGAAGATCTTTCATCCATTCGACCATGGCATCCGTTGAAATCCTATAAGTGCAAAAAGGTCAAAGGCGTCCTCCTCCTCCATCGCCTTCCCGTCCTTCTTCATGATAGATTCTGCCATTCCTCCATTGAATCTTGTGAGTCCCAGCAAGATTTGTATGTACAAGTGAGGATATATTGAGAGAATAGAAAGATGTATAAAAAATGAGAGTTGATATGTCTTATAATCATCATCATGATAATGCAAATTCCATTCACAGTGGATGTACGCCTAATACAAGGCTGAACCACTCTAAAACCTCGTCTCCATTTTGTTTCCTTCACATTTTTACTTTCAATTGTTGTTGAGTGTGGCTCCACTTATTTTCTAAGCATATTGGTGAAGTACAATCCTTGTACCCTTGGTGTTTGAACCATTTTTAGTGAAAACAAAAAGTAAATCCATACCTTTCGCAAGTGATCATCAATGAAAGTAACGAAGTAATGCTTTCCACCAATGGATGAGATGGTCTTTGGCCCTCAAACATCGGAATGAACAAGCTCCAGCTTTTGCTTCTTTGGGACTCTACCATTTATATGAAAGTTGACTCTCTTCTGCTTTCCAATTACGCAATGTTCGCATAGGCCTATTTCCATTGACTGTAGATCTGGAAGTTTTCCCTTCGAGTGCGTAATCTTCATAACCTTTTCACTCATATGGCATAACCACTGGTGCCATTGTTTGGAGTTTTCATTGCTAGCTGCAATAGTGATCGAACACCGTTCTCTTGTTGTCATGTAACAAGTATCACTCTTCTTGCCGTGAGCAATCGTCATTGCACCCTTTGAAATTTTCCAATCGTCACCATGGAAAGTTGTGGTATAGCCTTTACTAGCCAATTGTCCTACGGAGATCAAATTATTTCTCAAGTCAGGTATGTGCCTGACATTCTTTAGTTCCCAAACTGACACATTTAACTTAATCTTCATAGCACCTTTACTAACGATATCACACAAGTTTGATTGTAACATCCCATGCTTTTCTACGTCCAAATTTCAACAAAAATCGAAATTCAAACACACCCAAGCATGGGGATTGTATATCTGGTACCTACAATAAATGAGCATGCATAATCAGAGTACGATAAAAGAAAACTCACAGCAGAAATAAAATAGGATAAACTAGTATTAACTCAAGTAACTACCTTTTCAAAGTAAGTTACTTTGCCAATACCGAGCACGAGAGAGAACGAGAACCGAAAGCCAAACCTAAACACCTATGTGAACCCAACCTTCTCAAGGAACCTGGAAGGTTGTAATGAGGATGGAGGGGGTCAGAGAAACAAGTTCTGGTGACTAAGAAATGTACAGCACATATTATAATACACAGATGTATCCTTTTGGTTCAACCCAAAAAGTATGCCTAACAAGGTTAGTGGTTCCGTACAACCTTGTAAATGTTTACGCACGACTTTACTACTCTTTCCAAAGTAGTATTCCCAAATTATAATATCGAGATAGGACATTTACACATATCTTTGTAAAGCCTTTGAACCAGAGCTTAGCTGGTTACTATATCGAGATTAGACCACTAATTACGGAGTTCCTATATCCATATACTTTCATTCATTTTAACCTTCATCATTTATTGCCTCACTATGAATGGTAGATATGGTGGATTCTTCCTGATCATTTAAGACCCTAGGCGGACCGATTGGTCACTTATTATTTCTCGATAATTTACTTAACATTACATGAACTAGAAGGCACTAGCTACGGGCCCTACTAGTTAAGGCTTCCGTCATTCACGCATATACCCTTTCCCCGCATAAGGTGAGAGATGGTATTTTATCGTTCGCTATACCTATTAGCTGACCTTATAAGATAACCCCCTTAGTAGATTATTACTTCCCGTAGGATAGGTAGCCATATCTGGCATTTTAGTTTCCATGTTTGGGTAGGCCCACACACACCTACCATTTAAGACCCCTGAACTGAAAGACCTATTCCCAGGTGGACTCTTTAACCCCAGTTACTTAGCCATTTAGGACCCAGGAAGTGAACTATACGTGAAGGTTATTAGTTCATACCCCCATTAGCCATTTATATCATTCCCTATTTGGGATAAGGTGGGCTACGTTATTAAGTCATTTCCGCTTAGTCCCTCTATATGGAAATGTTATACGTACACCATTCGTTTTCGTCACAGGTTCATATGGTTAATAATATCTTACATTATTAGCCTACTAAGTCCAACTATATTTTATATTGTAAGTTCTATTTTTTTTGGAAAGTTGGTTCACTTTTATTATCTACTAAAAAGCAGTACAAAAGACAGGTTAGCATACTAACCGTTACATAAAAGCGGAAAAAACAAGCAAGAAAATACAAGAAAATCTAAAAATAACTAAGATAAACTAGCCCATGATGAGGCCATCACAAATTTATAACTCGCCGCCTTGAGTCATAAGCTCATTCGCTACTACAGCTTACTTCGAACAAGCAGGTGTCCTGCCTAATGATTCTCCATCATCACCTCTTACCAAAACCATCCAAAACCAATTACCCAATAATTCTGCTCACAAGCTAATCAACCCTTAACTTCCTATAAAACCATAACGGGTTCACATGATTTCGAAGGAGATCAAGAAAGAATGACCATAAATTATAAATAGGTTACTTGTGAAAAACTATTCGTAGACATGCTGAATTAAAAACATAAAGAGGCCAAATCCATATTTCAAACACACTGTAGCTTCTTAAGTTTGCAATCCTCCATCCAAACTAAGCTAGACCCTTACAGGTACATGGATGCCTAAATTCAGCCAAATGAAATCCGAAAAGATAATCAATTCCATTCTCTAGGTCTGGTTAATGATCCACAGACTCCTATGGATCAATCCTAGTGCCAGAATCGACAGTTTGATATATAGATTCCAAAACTGTAAATAAAAATGCCACCATATAACTGTCCTGTTATCCTAAACAGCTGCTCATAATCAAACAGGTACAAGATTCACCAACATCTCCACAGCTAAACCAAAAAACTGACTAAACCAGACTGCCAGAACGTAGTTATCATTCACCAGACCCAAATAATATATAACAATCATACCTCTTGACAATTGGAACTAGTGATATGACTGGAATCTAAGCCAGTCGCTTAAGGTGATGCGGTGAATCTGGTCTAACTCATCGCTCATTAACAACCCAAAATGAAGGGATTCCTTTAAGCTCAGCCTTTCAAAAACAATGTATTGCTCGAAATCCATCCATCACCAACTACGAAACCGGAAGAAACAACAAACTTAAATTTTTCTTGGCCGCTTTTGTCGAGCTAAGTCTGTTACAAATCAGTTGAGGGTAGCTTAGATATGGAATTTCAATTTTCTTAATAACGAAGTGGATAAACTTAGAAGAAGGTTGATTGACAGAAATCTGGAGTATAGATTGAAAACAAACGCTTTGTGGTACTCAAATCTAGAAAAAAAACTACCCAGATCTAACGAGGGTTTAAAAAGTGAAATAAAATTTGCGGATCTGATTGTAAGTTTGAAAAATGAATGGAAAACCAGTGAAAAGCAGTAGAAAACAAATAGAAATCAAATGGAAAACATATAGAAATCTGATGGAAACGAAGAGAAAGAAGAAACTCACGCATGAACAAAAGCAGGCGATAAAGCCAGTCGCCATGGACAAGTTTTCCTTCTTGACAAAGGACTATACATATATTGTAAGTTCTATTTTCATTAAAATAAATAAGGAAAGTTATATCCCTTTTTTCAGTAGGATATTTATTTGATTACTTCCCCAGTTTGGACTTAGTATTTAAACGACAATCAATATCCAATAATCTCCTTTTTGAGACCCGTTTTCTTTTACTTCTATTTATTGCCCTTTATGACCATAAAAGTCATACTTTCCTAAGGCATCCCTTTATCTTTGATTACCATTGATTACAATTAATGTCATTTATGAACCTAAATGCCATATTTTTCCTAAGAAATTTTCCTAAGACATTAATTACAATGGAATTTCCTTATTTTATCAGTCTCAAATGTATTTAACTGTTGTACCCCAAGAGACATTTCTAATTTTATTTATTTATTTATTTGTTGCATGTTATAAATGTGTGTGTGTGTGTGTATATATATATATATATATATATATATATATGCACCGGGCCTCTCTATAACACCCTGTATTTTCTATGTTTATTAAAGTAACGAATTATAGAACACTAAATTTTAAAAGTGATAATTAAGGGAAATGAGTTAAACCATTGCATTCGTCTCGGAATTCTGCTTGAGATAGAGTCCGAGTTTGCGTGAATCGGACTCCACATGAAGGAGTTATGGAGTTCAGAAGATTTCATGTTTAAACAGAAAATTATATAATTAAATAATTTAATAAACAAAACAGTTCGAATTTCAAAAATCACGTGGCTCAGCTGGGCGGGAAAATTCCCGCCCATAAAGGTCGACTCCCCCAAGGGGGGTCGACATAGGCGTCGACCCTCCAAGAGGGGTGTCGACTGGGGTGTCGACCCCCCTATAGGGGTCGACCCCCTTGCCCAGATTCAAGCAATGACGATTTCTGAGTTGTTGCTGAGTCACTAGGGCAGAGGTGGCAATTTCTGGATA
Organism: Allium sativum; assembly: GCA_030737875.1. NCBI lineage: Eukaryota > Viridiplantae > Streptophyta > Magnoliopsida > Asparagales > Amaryllidaceae > Allium > Allium sativum. The sequence goes on from JASFAX010000025.1 coordinate 20,862,737, forward strand.
GCTCTATCTTGTCTGGATGGTTGTGATCGCTCCTAGGATGATCTAACGGCTCACATAAGTTTAAACCTCTATAAAAGCAACCCTAGTCCTCAACCCCAAATCACACAATTTCATGCAAAGGAGCCACCATGCTGTCCATGATCGTCCTAGCCTAGCCACCATTTCTTCTCAACTAGAAAGAAAGTTAGAAGCTATGAATCTAATCTAAATTTGAGAATCGATAGTCTACGTCAAGGGATTGCTTTTCAGTTTCAGAAAATAGATCCCAGAAATCAAGACTTTCTTTTGTTTGTAAGTCCTGTTATTATTTAGATGTGAACAATTAAAAGTTATGATCTGCAATAAAGTGAAAACTAGATTTGTGCCTAAATTGTAAGATAATGGTGATGCTGATTCATATCTATTCTTGTAACAATTCTATCATATATGCCTATGGGACTATTGTGGTTTATTGGACTTATTATGTATGTTAAACCAACCGTGTATTATGTAAATTTGGCGACTCTTTCATGTTATGTTACATGCAAGTTTTTAGGCTGAGTTATATATATGTTTAGATCTACATTCTCATATGTTAGATCTATGATTATTGGATCCAAAATACAAGTTCATATCTACATGTCTAATTGGACATGTGTAATTCTATGTAAGTCCCCGTTTATATGCTTAAGATTCATATTAATTGGATCAAATTGTAAGTTTACATTTACATGCCTAGTTGGACTTGTATAATTCTATATGCTTAAGATTCATGTTTATTGGATCCAAAATAAAAGTTTACATTTACATGCCTAGTTGGACTTGTATAATTCTATATGCTTAAGATTCATGTTTATTGGATCCAAAATAAAAGTTTACATTTACATGCCTAGTTGGACTTGTGTAATTCTATATGCTTAAGACTCATAGTTAATTGGATCCAAAAATGCAAGTTCATTGTTTTATGCCAAATTCACATGACACATGTTTATTTAGATCCTTATTATTTTATGTTGTATGAATGGTACATGCTCCTTTCTTTCCCCTTTTGTATATAAGTTAGGCTAAGTTGCGAGCCTAACATTCTGTGTTAATTTTGCGAATGTATAACGGGGGTAACGTTGGGAAAACCTTAAATTTCATATTATTGGCATAATTTGGCCCATAAATATATGAATGATTAGTGGCATAAAAATGGTATAATTTATATACCTAAAAATTATGAATATGATTTAGAGGGTAGATGGGGCATGACTTGAATGGCAATAGTTATGGATAATTTACATATAAATATAAAAGGTAAATATGTAAATTAAGTAAAAGACGAATATACCTAACCTGAGGTTAGATTAAGTTATGGTGTAAGACTTCCTGGAACCGCCCGGCACATCCAACAACCGTAATAATATAGATCTAATGTGAGAGGTTAGCGCATCAAGCCCAAAAGAACCTGAGGTTAGATTGACTTGCGGTGTAAGACTTCCCGAAACCGACCGGCACATCCAGCGACCGCAACAATACATATCTAATGTGAGTGGTTGGTGCTTTAATGAATGAATTAAAGCTAAGACAGGAATGGTAGGGTTAAGTTAATTAAGGCAGCACTTAACCAATACAACATGTTAACTAAACTGATGGGTGGGGTTAGGTTAATTTGAGAACACTTAACCATTTTAACATGTTGATTAGGAGACCCTAGTAACGGGACCCATTTCAGCAGTAACCCACATAGATGTATCATGGTACCCTGAACTAGGCATGGTGGGGCACGATTATTGGGCTGATTATAAGTGGTCAAAACAACAGCGGCTGGTGCGTCAGTGTAGGTTCCGACGGAGTGCGGGCGTGCACGTACTCCGTAGTGGAAAAAGCAGGCATTGGGCATCAGTGGTTATATACTATGCATCTTGAATTGTGTCGGCTTGCCACCATAGGATTTGATACACCCCATGGTGGGACTAGCACAGGTATCTACAATCAAGCAGGGCCGAATGACACAAGCGGTAAACGTATACGAATAGGAGCCGATCGAAAAAGGGGATCATTTATCTTGAACACATGGTGCTGGTTGAAATACTTGTAAGTGGGTGCAGAGAAATAGAAATGAGTGTGATAGCATATTCAGTTATATTATCTTATTTCTAGGGTACTGTCCTAGGTTCAGTTTATTCATGTCATAATCCTTTTTCTTGTTTATATGCTAAATAATCACTGGACTTACCAGACTCATGTCTGACCCATTTTCTTTCGTCTTCTTTACTTCTGCTCCCCCCAGTCCGTAGGGAGGGAATACTTCAGCTTAGTTCTGACCATTTTTGTAACGACCCGGTTTTTGTCGATCTTGGTTATCCGATATACAACACATATCGAACATCCAAGGATCGAAAATAACCGAATGGTTAATGAAAGAAGTTAGAGGGTGAGAATAGATAAGATAGAAACTTATAGAATAGAAGAAGAAGAAGAACATCATCATCAGAGTAAACACGAATCTCACAGCGGAACTAAACAATAGCTATATAATCCTGAAGCCTCCTGCTCCAAGCTCTCCAAGTGTATCTGTAAAATCCCGACTACCTGACTGTCCGTACAAATTTAGGCACCCAAGAGTTTAGGGAAAACAAAACAAAATAAACTCCGGGTCATTCATGGGACTGGTGTGAGTAAAATAGTTTTAACAAGTAAATGATATCTCATAAGACCACGCTGTACAACGGAATGGGTTTTTCCCTTATGAGAATCCAAAATATCTTTATATCAAAAACCTTTTGATATTATAATAATGTATATCAACCACAGTATAATAATCATCTAGCAGAAATGCTTTCATCTCACGTTCTACATATATGGTATACAATCAAAACCGCAAGCACGTATTGGGTAATGGATTTCCAACTATGAGAAGGTATGGAACCACCTTTCGCTAGTGTACCTCTAGAGAGGAATACACTGGGTTCAACAAGAACATCTTGCAACCCGGCCACACATGACCGACCACTCATTTCGCTTGAGTGTATCGAATGTATATCACTAACGGTTGGGATCAGCAACCGTTTCCCGAATGGGACAGCATCAACAATAGATTTTTAGAAATAAATGAAACTCTAGATCAGGTGATTATACACCCTAATAGGTGCGAACTACATAGCCATGCTGCCTGCCCGATTTCTGTCGTTTACCGGATGTGAGGCTAGAAGCTGCGCTTATCTTTTTACATATCATATCTTCATTCACTTAGAATGCCACATCGTCATACCCTTTAAATCACAAATTGATTTATCCAAAAATAACACGGGTATATAGCTAAGAGAAACGAATTCCTCCGCCACCAAACGTGAATACGTTTGAAGAGATCAACTTACGCGATCTATTAGATATACTCTGTCAGACATTCTTCCATACAGGTCGTCCTGGGACTGGACAAACCGAAGGCACTATTCAGTACAACCATCTTAGGCAATCTTTACCTAAGATTTATGCAACAGCCCTTGCGCTTTACTCCGTCTTCAATTATCTTTGGCGTATATGATTCGCAACGCTTATGCCAATACAAAGTGGTTCTTTGGATAATAATCCAACCGGTCTCTCCATATTAACAACGTAAAATGGTCAAAACATTGATAGTCTGTGATTTAACTACCAAAGAAAAACACGTGTGCAAACAACGATATTATTTCCAGATGGAAATTATATCGATCAATCATCATTTAACATATATCTCTCTATTTAACTTATTCATTTTTCATCTCCTGTTTCCCTATATTCAACATTTCTTATTTTCTAAATTTAGAAAATATACGTTATTAACATTGGAAACATTTCCATAGCTTATTCACGCATCATTACCATTCCACAACTATTAGTCCCTAACCGTAAACTAGTAGGAGAACAATTTTCTAAGTATAAACCCCGAAGGCCGAAACCAACATCAGATCGATACTCAGAAAACTATTCAACTTAACTAATCTCTAGTCAGTTTCTAATCTTGTTTAACTCTATTTCGATTAACTCTTTTATATCTCGTCAATTTCCTTTTTATACTTCTATTTATTTTCTAAATAAATATTCCTTTATTAATTCTATTTATTTCCTAAATAGATATTTCCTTTATCAACCTTATTTATTTTCTAAATAAATATATCCTTATTCTATTCTATTCGTTTTATCAACATTTTTCCCTTTTATAAAACTCTATTCGTTTTATAAACATTTTCCTTTTATTATACTTTCGAAATATTTCCTTTTATAAAATCTGTTGATTTTATAAAATCCCTTTAATTCAATATACATTGAAATAATTCTTTTTACATCCCAGGGTCTTTTTATGATATTTAAAATATCGAATAACAAGGATCAATATCATTCTAACACACATAATCCATAACAAATTATATAACACATCATATATCACAATATACGAAAATAGTAAAATAAATGTTGAGGAATCCAGTTGGATTCCTCCGACCTGTTTCCCTACATCACAGATGTTAAACAATATCATTAACATCGATTTCATTTCGATATGAAATATTATGTTAAACAAAATCAATATTTGATTAACGATATATAAATATATATATATCATTATCAATAATTTCAACCAATCAATCAGCATTTCAACCAAATAGTTAACACACATCAATCAACAGATAATTATCAGTTCTAAATATACGTTAGAAAAATATAACTGTTCAGAGTTGGTGAGTTTTACTCACATTGGACGATCATTGTTAATAACGATAACCATCGCTCGATTTGATTCAGACGGACAATTTATTTTGCTATAAATTGTAATGAGCTCCAATGGACTTCCAGTCAGTTCCATCGTGTAGTGTCCGTCCCTACGATCCCAACGTGACTGACAGTTCATGATTCTGATACCGTATGTTCCAGATATGGTAATTATAAGCTCATATAAACATTTAAATAAATTTAAATTAAAACTAGTTAATTTAAATTCCAAATCAGGCCTCTCACCTTGATTAATATCGGCCCAGTATAATTCAAACCCAACCCTACCATTTTCTTCTTTCAAACCTAAACTTTGGTTCCCTCTAGACAGATCAGTACCCACACGTTTCCCTCTTACTTATAATTTCCACCCTTTTCTTTTTCTTCCTTTTGTATTGGGCTTCACCATTTAGGACTCGGCCCATTTTCCCTTAACAGTAAAACATCAAACAACTTCCTCTTGTCAAAGTCGGTTCTCCACCGCATGGTATCACCACCAATGAACTCTCTCCCTTGTTTATGAATCCGCAGATCCTACTCAACACAAACCGCCATGCATTTACACTCACACCCTCTTCGTTTACCACCTCTATACTTCAGATCTGGACCAGAGACCCTCCTCTCCCTTCTGCCGATACCAGCACCTCAACCCAGAACTCCCTGTTCTTCCCCAAACACTTCCTCTCCACGTTTTCATCTCCTCAACAACCATACTCACGCTCAACATACTCCACCGAAATCAAAACCCATGTCCACGTTTACCACTTCTCCTTTCCAACTTCACGTTTTCTCTGAACCCATGCAAATACAACCATTTCACAACCCGTTATAACCCTTGGACTTCCCCACATGCTACAGTTTTCAACCACTCCAACGCTCCTTCTCACTCCGCGTTCTCGAACCAGCGCCTCGCCTCTGCAAATCCTACTGCAAACGCTACTACATACCTCAGTTTCTCGTTTGTTTGCATTCTATGATTTATTTGAGGTCAATTCTTTTTGCTGAGAAAGGAAACAAGCGGCGACTCAAAGGGAGAGGCGTGGACCTTGTTTTGATCCTGAAATGAGATACTTAGGTTTAGGGGAAGATATTATATAGTGTGTTTAGTTTTAGACATTTTGAAGATATCATGCCTCCACGTTGCTGGGAAAACAAAGAACGGTGGCACCACTCTTGTCCCTGAAAATTGAAGAAAATAATTAGTTTTAAGTTATAAAACTTAGTGTACCTCGCTATGAAATATTTCGTTCCCATACGAGTCATCATGGACAGATATAAAAATACCGTTGTGACAAGTGAGGTACCACGATTTCAAAATTATAAAAATACCGGTAGATTAACTCATATTGTGAAATCCCAAAATCGCTGATTAAGGTTGCAAAATACTCCAAATAAAAAGTTGCTTATTTAATTAATTAAAAATTACAGTAAAATTCTAAAAATTAAATTATCACTACGTCCCAAAAGAACCTTGTCTAAATTCAAACCCGATATTCAAATATTTTTAAATAACCGTTATGGCCACGAACGAATATACCGCTGTTTTTATGAATATTTGATTTGGACATAAATCAAATTCTACACGACGAAATCCCAATTTTTCCCTTCCACTAGAAAGATATACTCCACCAGCTCCACACGTTTCTTGTTTCACAAAAATCCGATTTAAAACGAACCCTCTACATTCAGTTGAAGTTCAAATCGCCAAATCGCGAACTGTCGCGCCATTTCGAGCTCGATTATATTTATAATATAATTTATACGTTCAACCATTGTTAATTCAATATATTCGTTAATATAATTCAACTCTAAACTGAATTATATATTTTGAATTCCCCAGTTCACACCATATTGCCATTTCAGCCAATTCTGATTATTTCAGAATTAAATATATTATTTATTTATTTTTAAATTAAATATTCACTCTTATTTAATTCAACGACCATTAAATCCTTTTAATCATTATTTAAATAATTAAATAAATTAATTATTATATCGCTGAAAATGCGGGTCATTACAATTTCCAGCTTGAAGAGAGTAGATTTATTGCTTGGATTCTCTTTCCTTGGGCTATGACTTTGGATACTCTCTTATTGGGGATTTATGCTGCCTTACTGTTATTTAATGCTTCTTTTTATTTTAATTCAAGATAGAGATTTTGTTGTAATAATTTGGAAGTTGGTTTGAGACAGTTGTTGTAATGTTTTAACTGAACCACGTACTTATGAAGTAAATTTAGTTTTTCCGCTGTTTATATGTCTGTCTTGTAAATTATCTATATCTTTTACCTATAATGCTCCACCGAAATTAAGGCATTCCTTTTGTGAGTGACCTTAACGAAGGTGGGGTGTTTCACTTGGTATCAGAGCTGATGGTTACCAGATCAGATAAAAATTTTGGAAGCTAATTTTCAAAAAAAAGAAGTTTAAAGAAGCATTTTCAAGAAAAAGTGTTGTTTTTATTTTAAAAGGCATAATCCCCCAAAGCCATATTCACTATCTTTCTATCCTTTGTTTTGAATCTTTTCTTTTTCGTTTCAGCATGTCTGGGATTTTAACCTTCCAGAGGGTGTACCTGGCTGGTTCAGAAGGTACCTAGAGGCTAGGGCTAATGATGCAGGCCCAGCAGACGTTCCTCCTCCCCCAGTTGCAGTTGTTCCTCCTCCTCCTCCTCGTGCAAATGCTTTCTCAAAGATATGTAGAGACTTTCGAGCCATGGGTGTAAAGAACTTTAATGGAACTGGGTCATTTGTAGAAGCAAGGAACTGGCTCAAAGAAACCGAGGACTTGTTTGTTATCTTCGAAGTGGACGATAGGCAAAAGATACATTTGGCCGTATGGTTGCTTAAAGACGAAGCCTCTTATTGGTGGGAAGTTACTAATGCTGAGAGACCAGTTGAAACTTGAGAGGATTTCAGAATGAGGTTTGGAATGAAATTCCTCTCACAAGCTGAACGTAGCCCATAAATGGAGAAGTTCTTAGCTCTCAAACAGGGAAGTATGTCGGTTAAGGAATACGTCAACCAATTCAACCAGCTGGCTAGATTCGGGCTGGAGTTAGTGAACACTCCTAATAAGAAGGCTCTTCGTTTTGTTAAAGGGTTGAATAAGCCACTGCACATCCTAGCTATGTCCCATATACCTATGGGTGCGACTTATGAGAGACTGGTGGACATGGCACTGTTATAGGAGGAAGACAAGGATGGCAAGAAAGAGGCAAAGTTGGAAGTACCTTAAGATAAGAAAGTGGAGGGATTGCAGAATAAAAAGACAGATTCAAAGAAGGGCGGGAAGAACAACAAACCCCGTGACAAGAGGAAGTGTAATTTTTGTGGCATTTCTGGACATCTGATTAAGGACTGCAGAAAGAAAAAGAGGAAGATGGGTGGTTGTTTTCACTGCGGCAAGACAAGACACATGGCTAAGGACTGCCCAAGAAAGCAAGGGCAAGAGCAGAGGACTGGATCTACTTCTAGAGGGCAAGTTCATGCTCTCATAACACCTCCGCAAGAACGAGGTAGAAATATTTCTGTTGAGATTTTAGTTTATCTTTTTGATTATCCTGTTCGTACACTCTTTGATTCTGGCACATCGCACTCTTTTATATCTACTGCTTTAGTGGAATCTCTACACCTAGACACCGGTATAGTAGAGGATCCCTTGGTTGTTTCAAATCCAATTGGGGGCTCGGCTTATTTGTCAATGATTTGTTTGGATTTGGAAATTTCTATACTAAGCTTTGGGTTTAGATGTAATGCCTATGTTTTGGACTTCACGGACTATGGGTTAATTCTTGGCATGGATTGGTTATCCAGTAATGGTGCCATGCTCGATTGTGAAAAGAGAGTGGTTAGACTTATGACTCGCCTCGGTAACACTCTCGAAATCTCTTGTAATCCCATGAATTGTGTTATGCTTAGCTACCTAGAATCTCTTGATGCGTATGTTGAAAACTTACAGTCTGTTAGAGTAGTCCGTGAATACTCAGATGTATTTGAAGAGGTGAAGGGCTTACCTCCGAAGCGGGAGATAGACTTCCGTATATACCTTATTGATGGTGCAAAACCCGTAGCTCTACCCACTAGACACATGGCTCCAAGGAAGAGGAAAGAGATCAGCAAGCAAGTTAAAGAACTACTCGAAAAGGGGTTTATAAGGCGGAGTATTTCTGAATGGGGTGCTCCAGTAGTGTTCGCAACCAAAGCGGATGGTTCACTTTGCCCATGCGTTGACTATAGGGAGCTAAACAAGCTGACCAAGAAGAATAAGCACCCACTTACAAGAATACATGACTTGTTTGATCAGCTTGTAGGTGCATTGGTTTTCTCCCAACTAGATCTGGCTATCGGGTTTCATCAGCTAAGAGTGGCTGAAGACAGCATTGATAAGACCACGTTCAGAACCCCGGATGGTTTCTTCGAATGGCTTGTCATGCCTTTTGGTTTGACAAACGCACCCGCTTATTTCGTTGACTTGATGAGAAGGGTGTTTAGGGAGTTCCTTAATAAGTTTGTGGTGGTCTTTGTGGACGACATTTTGATTTTCTCGAAGAATGAAGAAGAGCATGCTTTGCATTTAAGGGAAGTCATGGATACTCTTCGTGCACATCAGCTGAAAGCCAAATTCTCCAAATGTCATTTCTGGACAGAAGAAGTGAGGTTTCTTAGACATGTGGTGTCCAAAGAGGGGATATCTGTGGACCCCGCAAAAGTAGTTGCGGTGCAAGATTGGAAGGTTCCACGGAATGCAACCGAAGTCCGAAGCTTTCTCGGGCTAGCGGGATTTTACCGAAAGTTCATTAAAGACTTGGCAAAAATCTCAGCCCCACTCACAAGATTGACAAAGAAGAATCTAACTTTCGTTTGGGATTTGGATTGCGATGTTGCTTTCGAACGCTTAAAAAGGGCTCTAACAACAGCCCCAGTTCTGACATTGCCTGATGGGAGCAAAATGTTTACCGTATACACAAACGCATGCGGTATAAGATTAGGCGTTGTCTTGATGCAGGAAGGCAAGGTAGTTTGTTATGGGGGAAGGCAATTGAAGGTACATGAGAAGAACTACCCAGCTCATGATTTGGAGCTAGCTACCATTGTTTTCGCTCTTAAGTCATGGCGTCATTATCTACTAGGAGAAAGGTTTGAATTGTTTACTAATCATAAATCATTAAAGTACCTTTTCTCACAGAAAGATCTTAACTTAAGACAACAAAGGTGGATGGAATTTCTGGCCTCATATGATTTTGCGATTTCCTATACCCCTGGCAAGGGCAATGTGGTAGCATACGCCTTGAGTAGAAAGAAGCTGACCTTGAGTCCTCTCTTTGTAGAAAGGCAAAGCTTGGAGTATATAGCAAACTTTGAATTTAGTCCCTCTGAATTTTTACCTGGTTTGTTAATATCGCTAGAGGTGCATCCTACTCTTTTGGACTCAATACGAACCGCGCAACGTGAAGACCCTCTACTAGTTGATATGATGGATAAGCTAGTTAAGGGTGAAACTTCTAGTCACCTTAATGGTTACTCCATCGATGATAAGGGTTGGCTGAGACGGGATGGAAGACTATGTGTCCCACAAGCAAGGTATTTAGTGAAGATGGTTCTCGAAGAAGCACACCATTCTAAGATGACCATACACACAGGTGGAGACAAGATGTATAAAGACATAAAAAGGGTTTTCTTTTGGAATGGCATGAAGAGGGATGTAGCTGAGTTCGTCGCTAAGTGCTTGATATTCCAGTAAGTCAAAGCGGAGCAGAAGAAGCCTGGTGGTCTGCTTCATCCTCTAAAGGTCCCACAGTGGAAATGGGATAGAATTTCGATGGACTTTGTTGATGGGTTGCCTAGGTCAAGAAGGGGGCAATACCAGTATTTGGGTAATAGTGGACAGCCTCACTAAAAGCGCTCACTTTATACCTGTTAAGAATAGAAGGACTGCCTCATCCTTAGCATCCATTTATCTTAAAGAGATAGTTCGAATCCATGGGATACCCTCCAGCATAGTGAGTGATCGAGATCCTATCTTTACAAGTGAGTTTTAGAAGCGTTTGCAAGAGGCTGTAGGAACACAACTATGCTTAAGCCCGGCCTATCACCCCCAAACCGATGGTCAGACGGAAAGGGTGAACAGAGTATTGGAAGACCTCTTGAGATTGTGCATTCTTAACTTTGGAGGAACATGGGAGGATCATCTTCCTTTGGTGGAATTCACTTACAACAATAGCTACCAAGCCACCATAGGCATGACACCCTTCGAGGCTTTATAAGGAAGACCATGCCGATCACCAACTTGTTGGTGGGAGTCTAAAGACAAGCTTGTACTTGGGCCATACATGATAAGAGAAACTTCATAAAAGGTGGACTTGATAAGAAGACGGATGAAGACTGCACAAGATAGACATAAATCATACGCAGACAAAAGAAGGACCGACCTTGAGTTTGAGGTTGGAGATAGGGTGTTCCTTAAAGTATCTCCTTTGAGGAATGTCATTCGCTTTGGGTCCGTAGGAAAGTTGGCATCAAGATTTGTAGGACCATTTCCTATCATTGAAAGGATTGGGACAATGGCTTACAGAGTAGAGCTACCTGAAAGACTGGCTGGAGTTCATAATGTTTTTTCATGTTTCTCAACTACGAAAGTGCTTACATGAGTCTGTGGAAGTTGTGAAGCTGAGTATACTAGAGGAAGTAGAAGTGGAACGAGAAGCGACTGTGAGAAGAGTTCCAACTCGTATCTTGGGTATGGAAGTCAAAATGCTACGCAACCGTGAAGTCAAGCTTGTTAAAGTTCAATGGAGTGACGCTGAGTAAGACGCGACTTGGGAAACTAAGAGAAAAATACGTGCAGCCTACCCTTTTCTTTTTTAGGGTACCTCCTTGATCTCTTTTTCCATAAGTTATACATGCTTATATCTATCTTTTTAAGTATATCTCCTCCGTACTATTCTTTATCCTTAGGTAGAAACCAATGGATGTAAACATGTATTTGAAACATGTTATGATTGATGGTTGCGAGTGGTTGCAAGTGGTTGCTAGTGGTTGCTCGTGGATGCATATACACACACATTAGATGTTAGATCGGCTCAGTCACTTTCATATTGCATATGCATGTATGTATTTGTATATAGATTGAAACTTGGAATGTTATCATACGGACATTGCATTTGTATGGATGATTGTGCACTCATGTAGAAAGTATGATTAGGAATAATTGCATGCATAGTGGACTCATCGCACTAACATAATTTGTATTAAGGAGGTCAACTGAATCAGTAGACCGCCTGATTTTGCATTAGATAAGGACATATACACACACTCTGCATACAATCATGAAAGCATTAGAAATCTTTTAAGGACAATGGATGCCGGTGTTTGATGGTTGAGTAGATGGATGATTGGATGGTAGGATATACATTTTTCGTGACTTGAAGATTTCGAGGATGAAATCCTTTAAGGAGGGGAGAATGTAACACCCTGTATTTTCTATGTTTATTAAAGTAACGAATTATAGAACACTAAATTTTAAAAGTGAGAATTAAGGGAAACGGGTTACGCCATTGCGTTTGTCTCAGAATTCTGCTTGAGATAGAGTCCGAGTTTGCATGAGTCGGACTCCGTATGAAGGAGTTATGGAGTTCAGAAGATTTCATGTTTAAACAGAAAATTATATAATTAAATAATTTAATAAATAAAATAGTTCGAAATTCAAAAATCACGCGGCTCAGCTGGGCGGGAAAATTCCCTCCTATAGGGGTCGACTCCCCCAAGGGGGGGTCTACATAGGTGTCGATCCCTCAAGAGGGGTGTCGACTGGGGTGTCGACCCCCTATAGGGGTCGACCCCCTCGCCCAAATCCAAACAGTGACGATTTCTGAGTTGTTGCTGAGTCACTAGGGCCAAGGTGGCAATTTCTGGATAGCTCTATCTTGTTTGGATGGTTGTGATCGCTCCTAGGATGGTCTAACGGCTCACATAAGTTTAAATCTCTATAAAAGCAACCCTAGTCCTCAACCCTAAATCACACAATTTCATGCCAAGGAGCTACCATGTTGTCCATGATCGACCCAGACTAGCCACCATTTCTTCTCAACTAGAAAGCAAGTTAGAAGCTACGAATCTAATCTAAATTTGAGAATCGATAGTCTACGTCAAGGAATTGGTTTTCAGTTTCAGAAAACAGATCCCAGAAAATATGACTTTCTTTTGTTTGTAAGTCCTGTTATTATTTTGATGTGAACAATTAAAAGTTATGATCTGTAATAAAGTGAAAACTAGAGTTGTGCCTAAGTTGTAAGATAATGGTGATGCTGATTCATGTCTATTCTTGTAAGGATTCTATCATATATGCCTATGAGACTATTGTGGTTTATTGGACTTATTATGTATGTTAAACCAATTGTGTATTATGTAAATTTGGCGACTCTTTCATGTTATGTTACATGCAAGTTTTTAGGCTGAGTTATATATATGTTTAGATCTACATTCTCATATGTTAGATCTATGATTATTGGATCCAAAATACAAGTTCATATCTACATGTCTAATTGGATTTGTGTAATTCTATGTAAGTCCCCGTTTATATGCTTAAGATTCATATTAGTTGGATCCAAATTGCAAATTTACATTTACATGCCTAGTTGGATTGTGTAATTCTATATGCTTAAGATTCATGTTTATTGGATCCAAAATAAAAGTTTACATTTACATGCATAGTTGGACTTGTATAATTCTATATGCTTTAGATTCATGTTTATTGGATCCAAAATAAAAGTTTACATTTACATGCCTAGTTGGACTTGTGTAATTCTATATGCTTAAGACTCATGGTTAATTGGATCCAAAAATGCAAGTTCATTGTTTTATGCCAAATTCACATGACACATGTTTAGTTAGATCCTTGTTATTTTATGTTGTATGAATGGTACATGCTCCTTTCTTTCCCCTTTTGTATATAAGTTAGGCTAAGTTGCGAGCCTAACATTCTGTGTTAATTTTGCGAACGTATAACGGGGGTAACGTTGGGAAAACCTTAAATTTCATATTATTGGCATAATTTGGCCCATAAATATATGAATGATTAATGGCATAAAAATGGTATAATTTATATACCTAAAAATTATGAATATGATTTAGAGGGTAAATGGGGCATGACTTGAATGGCAATAATTGTGGATAATTTACATATAAATATGAAAGGTAAATATGTAAATTAAGTAAAAGACGAATATGCCTAACCCGAGGTTAGATTGAGTTACGGTGTAAGACTTCCCGGAACCGCCCGACACATCTAGCAACCGTAACAATATAGATATAATGTGAGAGGTTAGTGCATCAAGCCCAAAAGAACCTGAGGTTAGATTGAGTTGCGGTGTAAGACTGCCCGGAACCGACCGGCACATCCAGCGACCGCAACAATACATATCTAATGTGAGTGGTTGGTGCTTTAATGAATGAATTAAAGCTAAGACAGGAATGGTAGGGTTAAGTTAATTAAGGCAACACTTAACCAATACAACATGTTAACTAAACTGATGGGTTGTGTTAGGTTAATTTGAGAACTCTTAACCATTTTAACATGTTGATTAGGAAACCCTAGTAACGGGGACCCATTTCAACAGTAACCCACATAGATGTATCATGGTACCCTGAACTAGGCAGGGTGGGGCACGATTACTGGGCTGATTATAAGCGGTCAAAACAATGGCGGGTGGTGCGTCAGTGTCAGTTCCGACGGAGTGCGGGCGTGCACATACTCCGTAGTGGAAAAACAGGCACTGGCATTAGTAGTTATACGCTGTGCATCTTGAATTGTGTCGGTTGTCACCATAGGATTTGATACACCCCATGGTGGGACCAGCACAGGTATCTACAATCAAGCAGGGCCGAATGACACAAGTGGTAAACGTATACGAATAGGAGCCAATCGAAAAAGGGGATCATTTATCTTGAACACATGGTGCTAGTTAGAACACTTGTAAGTGGGTGCAGAGAAATAGAAATGAGTGCGATAGAATATTCAGTTTTATTATCTTATTTCTAGGGTACTGCCCTTGGTTTAGTTTATTCATGTCAGAATCCTTTTTCTTGTTTACATGCAAAATAATCACTGGACTTACCAGACTCATGTCTGACCCATTGTAACACCCCACCTCCGCTAGGGTCACTCACAAAGGGAATGCACTAGGTTTGGAGGAGTATTATTGGTAAATATGCACAGAAATATTACAAGACAGAACATGTATAAAATAGCGGAAGTAAAATCAAACTTTCATAACATGAATAAATAAGGTCTAAAGCCTTTTACATCAGAGTACATCAAAACCTGTCTTGCAATAATAAAGAAGCATAAAGACTTTTTCATAAATTATTTCCCAAGAAAAAGCAGTAAAGTAGCCATAGCCAGGAAAAGTCCAAGCCATCCATGATGACCTTCAAGCAGAAGAAGTCTGAACTAAACAGCAGTGTTTCCTCCCTGTAACCTGGGGGGGGGAGGGAAACGGAAGAAAAGAGGCGAAACAAAACGGGTCAGTCAAAAAGACTGAGTAAGCCCTATCTACTATTAGTATAAAAACTAGTAAAGTTAACTGACATGAGAAACTGAGATGAACATAAGCATGATAACAAGATAGATAAGCTAAATCAAAATAACAGGATGAACTACTGAACTCAGATACACTAGGGTGTCGTGATAAACTACGATGTCAAGATAAAACAAGGTATCACATTGTCAGGTTTCTATCAAGTATAATATCCCAAGATATCTATCGCGTATAACGTCCCATGGCATCTATCCTGTATATCCGCTCTGCACCTACCGTACTAGTACCCCAACTGTATTACGTGTTATCCGTGAATGACCCTTACTCAAAAGTCGTGTAATGGTCCATGTCAACCTAATATGCCGCATATATAGGTTACTCAACTCATATGTTTCTTTCCATGTATAAGTTCAGTCCTTTGCCGTAGGCTGTACGGGCTTTCCCATGTAAACGGTTTATCCTTGAAGTTGTTTTGGACTACAACCCTTGATCTAGTTGTGTTTCCTTACCATGAACTATCGCGCGTCCACTTAGGATTTATGCCACCTAGGACCGCTAGGGATTATGCTACCTAATGAACGTTTCCGTGTCTCGGTTTGGGTTTTGGCCACCTAGGACCACTAGGGATTACGCCACCCGTCAACCGCGCCGTTGATCCCACGTATGTATCGTGAATCGTTTTCCATGTCTAGATGCACATGTTCCCCAATGTGCCATCCGAGTTCCGTGCCAGGGCAAATCAAGAAATACGGAACTCGGTCGGGAGCTTTAAATCGTCTGCCGATGCAGATATCAAGGTCTGTTTTTGTACCCATGGCTATGGTCCCACATGACCCCTCCCTCAACTACTGAAAGGAAATCCAAGAAAAATCATGTATAAGAACCACTCCCCGGCCCCACTATAGCCCACTTTCCTACGGGCCAACCTCACCCATGACTCGATAGCAAGCACATGGTCTGTTGGGGGTTCCCTGCCTTTCCGCACGTACACGATTGACTAAAGATGGTAGGTAGTCGGCGATGTGCTATCCAGGGCAAAAACAAGAATCGTCGACTCCACGCTAATCCATCCCAGTCTTTAGGTTGCTCGCATAGCAACCAAGGCATACTCTTGGTCCTTCTAACGCAGACCTTAACCTCTCATGGGCCTAGTATAATTACCTGGCAGCCCACAGAGGGATCCCAAGAATATCCTCACGTCCCCCGAAGCTTCCACTTCGGCACCCAGTGCGCTGGAGCTTTTATCCAAGTCAGATAACTTGCTCCCCCTCGTATACTAAGCGATGACCTACCGTATCAGGTTACTCATCGTTTTGAGAATTAGTCCTATGTCCTTAGCTAAGAATTATTACTTAGTTGCCCTTAACTAAGGTTTACCACTTAGCTTCCTTTCCCGTTATCCTTGATTAACCACGGTTTTCTACCTAGTTCTTCTAGCTAGGGTTTGTCTGTTGGGTTAAGTGTTATCATTCAAGTCCATGACTTAACCCGCCCACGAATCACGTCAAAGATTGGCTAAGTATTTAAGTTCAAGACTTAGTCCCACAAGTTGGTTAAGTGTACCCAGAGGCTCATGACTTAACCCTATCAAGTCAAATTGGTCAAGTACTAGCTTACCTTAATCCTATCGGATTATCTTCCTAGATCGATTAAGCATAGATTATCTTAATCCCATCAAATTATCGAGTCGGATTGGTTAAGTATAGGTTGGCTTAACCCCATCCTCTAATCGTACTACAATGGTTAAGTATATTCTAAAAAGGTCTTGTGACTTAACCTTATCAGGTCCGCGTATTAGATTGGTTAAGTGTAAGTTACTTAACCCCACCAAATCATCATGTATAATTGGTTAAGTATAAGTTGCTTAACCCCATTAAATTATCACGTGAAGTTGGTTAAGTATTGGTTACTTAACCTCATTGAATTACCGAGTTTAAATTGGTTAAGTGTTTAACTTAACCCCATCGAATTACCGTGTTTAGATTAGTTAAGTGTGGATTACTTAACCCCATCTAATTACCGTGTCGGATTAGTTAGGTGCAAATTACTTAACCCCATCCCCTAATCATCTTGTATGGTTAAGTGTCATTAAGAAAACTTACTTAACCTTGCCAAATTATCATGTTGGATTGATTAAGTGTTGGTTAACTTAATCCCCGTCCACTAGTCGTATAAAAATGGTCAAGCGTCATTAGGCAAATCAAATCACTTAACCTACCCAACCTTGTCATGTTTTGTTAAGTATCATTAGCCTAACCAATTTACTTAACCCATTTACCCATGTCATATTTGGTTAAGAGTCATTAATCAAATTAACTTAACCCTATCATGTGGCATTAATTACTTAATGCACCCCAACCTCTCACATTAGACTTTGTTGTGGTTACTAGTTAAGCCGGTCGGTTCCGGGTAGCTTTACACCACAACTTGGTCTAACCTCGGGTTCAAGCACAACATGACCAACTTCTCACATTGGGTCCTATTGTTTGCAACTACTAGTTAGGCCGGTCGGTTCCGGGTAGTTTTACGTTGCAAACTCAACCCAACCTCGAGTTGGCCACTTTCATGTTTAGTCTAGTGTCATGTTCATAGTCAAGTTTTCAAGTAATTGGGTAGACCTAACTTAATAGGTAAATTCCCAATGGGTAGACCTAACTTAATAGGTAAATTCCCAAGCTTATGTTTTTATGCATACTTACATGTCAACTTCCATGTTATACTTCAAGTCATGTTTTCAAGTATAAACACATGTCATATTTAACGTTACATGTTGTCATGTTTATACCCATTTACCCAAGTCATATTCATGTCATTATGTTTCCCCATAATGTGACCCCAACGCTTTTTAAACTAGCATATACGTTCGCAACAACGTGATGGATTAAAAGAAGAGACTTGGCAAAGGAATGACAAAAATGGGTATTAAGCCACAAGTTAATCATGGTGGCAAATGAGGCACAAATGTGTTCATTAGCTTGCATGTTACATTCTTAAGCCTCAAAAACATGCATCAACCCAAACTTGGTACTTAAGCGAATCATGGTGACAAAAGACATGGAATGATGGCTAGAAACTCGCATATATCATCATATAAGGATTATGACTTCATATGCAAGTTGACATAATGATTATGAAGATTCTCATGTTGCATAATGCAACATTTCAACATAAAGGTTGTGGCTTTTAGCTCATAAGATCAAGATAATGACTTCATAAACTTGCATAACATGATAGCATGCATCATTCTAATTAATCAAACCCAAACTTTCAACATGAACATTTAACTTCATAGTTAATATCTAAGAGTAGGGAAGGGCTTACAATGCTTATGTGGACTCAAATGAGTATAGCAAATGTAAGAAACCCCTTATGCAACAAATTAAAACCCCATAATGCAAGCAAACTTGATCAAGACTCCTCCTTTATGATGCCAATAGAGAAACAAGACTTTAATGCAAGCTAAAGAGGATCATACAAGCCTAAATACACTTGTATGCATGGAAATCTCTTAGAAATTTGATTTAGGAATTTATGAAGAGAGTGGAGGCCATGAGAGGATTGATTTTGCCATAGTTTAGTTGTAGGATAGATTAATGATGATTTAGGGTAGGTTAGGGTCTTATTTATAGATTAGGCAAGTGTTTTAGGCCATAGGATTAACCCTAGGATAGATCCCAGCCCTCAAAAATCGTCACAAGCCTCCAAAACAAGACCAAGGGCCAAAACAGGTGCACCAGGCCAGCCAGGGTCAAGCCAGAAGGCTGTGCAGGTTTCTGGCTCGACATGGGCGCACTTCCCAAGTGCGCCAGTGTATTTTTGTGCTGGCGCACTTCACAAGTGCGCCAGTGCATTCTGGCTAGTTTTCGGTTTTTCTGCCTAACTTCGTTCGTCCATATCTTCTTCATACGGACTCCGATTTACGAAATTTCGGACTCTATTTCGCGTATTTTTCCGAGACGAACGCAATGGCGCAACCTGTTTATCCTGATTCAGATTTTATAATTTAATTCTGCCTTGATTCTTGTCTTAACACATTGCTAAAAATTCGGGTTGTTACATCCTCCCCAACTTAAAGGATTTCGTCCCCGAAATATCCAAGTTAGGAAGAACGTATCCTACCATCCATCATTCATCTACTCACAACATCATCCACAAGCAACCATTGTCCTTAGATGATTTCTAATGCTGTATGAATATATGCAAAACGTGTGTGTACGTGTTCCTTAGCTAATGCTAATGATCAGGCCTGAATAATCTTTCTAATGCAAAATATGTATAGTGCCATGAATCCAACATGTATGCAAATAGTCCTAGCCATATAGGTACTATATGCGTGCACAATCATTCATTCATATGCAACAACCGCATGATAATACATTCGATTTCATCCATAAACAAGTATAAATACTCGTGCATATGCAATATGAAATGTGACCGAGTCGAGCTAGTATCTAATGTGTATTCGCGCATCCACGAGCAACCACTTGCAATCACTTGCAACCATATCAATCATAACATGTTTCAAATACATGTTTACATCCATAGGGTTCTACCTAGAATTCCCTGGAACAGGGTCGAGAAGAAAAACAAGACAAACTCCTTACGGGGTTTGTAACAGAAATTAGGACCGAGAGGATGTCCACAAAAGATAGCCTACAAGTAAGCTCTACAGAAAACAGGGATCAAGGATATACTCCCAAAAGAGATATCATGCGCGTATATAGTCTTTGACCATCAGAGTCGTATTTCCTCGAGCTTAATTCCATTGTGCCTTGACCGTCTTTTAACTTCGCGATTTCGTAGCTTCCTATTTCCTGTTTCCATAACATGAGCTGGAACTCATTTCTTCGTCGCCTCTCGTTCCACTTGCACACTTGGCGCAAACATGACTGCGTACTCATGATCTCATGCAAGCTTTCCAAAATTCACTAGTGAATCTCGGACCTCGTACCACAAGGTATTCCACGTAGAAGAACTTTCTCTTGAAAGTAAACAGATGCCAACCAGGTTATCAAGCGCACTTACTAGGGTGATTTCTATAACCCACGCATAAGTGAAGTAAACCATCCGTCTTATCGGCGAACACCACTCGATCAGGCTTCAAATTTCCAATAAATGCATCAAGGGATTCTAAGTAACTAGTCATGACAGAACCTCAAAAAGGTTACACGATACTTCGAGGGTATTACCAAGGCTAGTCAAAAGGTCTAACTACCCTCCTATCAAAACCGAGAGTGGCATCCCCTACTGTATAACCACTTCATCCCTAGAATCCATCCATGGCTTATAAACATAAGCATTATTTCCAAACTCAACACTTGGCATAGACATTCTCAAATCCGAACAAGTCATGTATAAATGGACTGATTCTCCAATAGGACTTTGAGACAAAAATGGGATTCTCTATTACGCTAGTACTTAAGGTGCAGAGACTCAACTATCGAAGCAGACTTAAATGATACGAACAACGAAGTCCTAACGGGATGGTAGAGAAGAAAAGCTAAACCTTTAACGAGATCGTTACCCTCCTTCCGAGGTACTCTAGAAATGAGAGCATACTACTGCCCTCCCGATGATCTTGTCCTTGTCCCATGATACTTAACTATCCGTCCCGTTCCACCATGCCAAAGGTACTCTCTCGTCATGGGTTTCATTGTTCATCTTTCTCTCTCATTCTGGGTTGAGCCATACCAACAAGTTGTTCATCCTTAAACTCGCATCCTTCATCCTCTTTCTCACTATCCTTTCTTATAACGCGGCCATTGGTCTCTCGAGAACCACCTCCATCGCATGGAAAGTACTTTCGTAGATAGAAAAGACTAGTCGCAGTTAAAACCACTGTGACTACAGATGGAGGAAATAAAGGAAAAGAGATTTAATTAAGGAAACAAGGATAATGCTAATGGCCTTTGGGGAATAGCCTTTTCTTTTTAAAAGAAAACTTTCTTGAAAAATGCTTTTTTATAAACGATTTACAAATAATTTTCAGAAGGTCTTTAAAAACTTTTGCCCAATCTGGTAACCTTCTGCTCTGATACCAAATGTAACACCCCACCTCCGCTAGGGTCACTCACAAAGGGAATGCACTAGGTTTGGAGGAGTATTATTGGTAAATATGCATAGAAATATTACAAGACAGAACATGTATAAAATAGCGGAAGTAAAATCAAACTTTCATAACATGAATAAATAAGGTCTAAAGCCTTTTACATCAGAGTACATCAAAACCTGTCTTGCAATAATAAAGAAGCATAAAGACTTTTTCATAAATTATTTCCCAAGAAAAAGCAGTAAAGTAACCATAGCCAGGAAAAGTCCAAGCCATCCATGATGACCTTCAAGCAGAAGAAGTCCGAACTAAACAACAGTGTTTCCTCCCTGTAACCTGGGGGGGGGGGGGGAAACGGAAGAAAAGAGGCGAAACAAAACGGGTCAGTCAAAAAGACTGAGTAAGCCCTATCTACTATTAGTATAAAAACTAGTAAAGTTAACTGACACGAGAAACTGAGATGAACATAAGCATGATAACAAGATAGATAAGCTAAATCAAAATAACAGGATGAACTACTGAACTCAGATACACTAGGGTGTCGTGATAAACTACAATGTCAAGATAAAACAAGGTATCACATTGTCAGGTTTCTATCAAGTATAATATCCCAAGATATCTATCGCGTATAACGTCCCATGGCATCTATCCTGTATATCCGCTCTGCACCTACCGTACTAGTACCCCAACTGTATTACGTGTTATCCGTGAATGACCCTTACTCAAAAGTCGTGTAATGGTCCATGTCAACCTAATATGCCGCATATATAGGTTACTCAACTCATATGTTTCTTTCCATGTATAAGTTCAGTCCTTTGCCGTAGGCTGTACGGGCTTTCCCATGTAAACGGTTTATCCTTGAAGTTGTTTTGGACTGCAACCCTTGATCTAGTTGTGTTTCCTTACCATGAACTATCGCGCGTCCACTTAGGATTTATGCCACCTAGGACCGCTAGGGATTATGCTACCTAATGAACGTTTCCGTGTCTCGGTTTGGGTTTTGGCCACCTAGGACCACTAGGGATTACGCCACCCGTCAACCGCGCCCTTGATCCCACGTATGTATCGTGAATCGTTTTCCATGTCTAGATGCACATGTTCCCCAATGTGCCATCCGAGTTCCGTGCCAGGGAAAATCAAGAAATACGGAACTCGGTCGGGAGCTTTAAATCGTCTGCCGATGCAGATATCAAGGTCTGTTTTTGTACCCGTGGCTATGGTCCCACGTGACCCCTCCCTCAACTACTGAAAGGCAATCCAAGAAAAATCATGTATAAGAACCACTCCCCGGCCCCACTATAGCCCACTTTCCTACGGGCCAACCTCACCCATGACTCGATAGCAAGCACATGGTCTGTTGGGGGTTCCCTGCCTTTCCGCACGTACACGATTGACTAAAGATGGTAGGTAGTCGGCGATGTGCTATCCAGGGCAAAAACAAGAATCGTCGACTCCACGCTAATCCATCCCAGTCTTTAGGTTGCTCGCATAGCAACCAAGGCATACTCTTGGTCCTTCTAACGCAGACCTTAACCTCTTATGGGCCTAGTATAATTACCTGGCAGCCCACAGAGGGATCCCAAGAATATCCTCACGTCCCCCGAAGCTTCCACTTCGGCACCAAGTGCGCTGGAGCTTTTATCCAAGTCAGATAACTTGCTCCCCCTCGTATACTAAGCGATGACCTACCGTATCAGGTTACTCATCGTTTTGAGAATTAGTCCTATGTCCTTAGCTAAGAATTATTACTTAGTTACCCTTAACTAAGGTTTACCACTTAGCTTCCTTTCCCGTTATCCTTGATTAACCACGGTTTTCTACCTAGTTCTTCTAGCTAGGGTTTGTCTGTTGGGTTAAGTGTTATCATTCAAGTCCATGACTTAACCCGCCCACGAATCACGTCAAAGATTGGCTAAGTATTTAAGTTCAAGACTTAGTCCCACAAGTTGGTTAAGTGTACCCAGAGGCTCATGACTTAACTCTATCAAGTCAAATTGGTCAAGTACTAGCTTACCTTAATCCTATCGGATTATCTTGCTAGATCGATTAAGCATAGATTATCTTAATCCCATCAAATTATCGAGTCGGATTGGTTAAGTATAGGTTGGCTTAACCCCATCCTCTAATCGTACTACAATGGTTAAGTATATTCTAAAAAGGTCTTGTGACTTAACCTTATCAGGTCCGCGTATTAGATTGGTTAAGTGTAAGTTACTTAACCCCATCAAATCATCATGTATAATTGGTTAAGTATAAGTTGCTTAACCCCATTAAATTATCACGTTAAGTTGGTTAAGTATTGGTTACTTAACCTCATTGAATTACCAAGTTTAAATTGGTTAAGTGTTTAACTTAACCCCATCGAATTACCGTGTTTAGATTAGTTAAGTGTGGATTACTTAACCCCATTTAATTACCGTGTCGGATTAGTTAGGTGCAAATTACTTAACCCCATCCCCTAATCATCTTGTATGGTTAAGTGTCATTAAGAAAACTTACTTAACCTTGCCAAATTATCATGTTGGATTGATTAAGTGTTGGTTAACTTAATCCCCGTCCACTAGTCGTATAAAAATGGTCAAGCGTCATTAGGCAAATCAAATCACTTAACCTACCCAACCTTGTCATGTTTTGTTAAGTATCATTAGCCTAACCAATTTACTTAACCCATTTACCCATGTCATATTTGGTTAAGAGTCATTAATCAAATTAACTTAACCCTATCATGTGGCATTAATTACTTAATGCACCCCAACCTCTCACATTAGACTTTGTTGTGGTTACTAGTTAAGCCGGTCGGTTCCGGGTAGCTTTACACCACAACTTGGTCTAACCTCGGGTTCAAGCACAACATGACCAACTTCTCACATTGGGTCCTATTGTTTGCAACTACTAGTTAGGCCGGTCGGTTCCGGGTAGTTTTACGTTGCAAACTCAACCCAACCTCGAGTTGGCCACTTTCATGTTTAGTCTAGTGTCATGTTCATAGTCAAGTTTTCAAGCAATTGGGTAGACCTAACTTAATAGGTAAATTCCCAATGGGTAGACCTAACTTAATAGGTAAATTCCCAAGCTTATGTTTTTATGCATACTTACATGTCAACTTCCATGTTATACTTCAAGTCATGTTTTCAAGTATAAACACATGTCATATTTAACGTTACATGTTGTCATGTTTATACCCATTTACCCAAGTCATATTCATGTCATTATGTTTCCCCATAATGTGACCCCAACGCTTTTTAAACTAGCATATACGTTCGCAACAACGTGATGGATTAAAAGAAGAGACTTGGCAAAGGAATGACAAAAATGGGTATTAAGCCACAAGTTAATCATGGTGGCAAATGAGGCACAAATGTGTTCATTAGCTTGCATGTTACATTCTTAAGCCTCAAAAACATTCATCAACCCAAACTTGGTACTTAAGCGAATCATGGTGACAAAAGACATGGAATGATGGCTAGAAACTCGCATATATCATCATATAAGGATTATGACTTCATATGCAAGTTGACATAATGATTATGAAGATTCTCATGTTGCATAATGCAACATTTCAACATAAAGGTTGTGGCTTTTAGCTCATAAGATCAAGATAATGACTTCATAAACTTGCATAACATGATAGCATGCATCATTCTAATTAATCAAACCCAAACTTTCAACATGAACATTTAACTTCATAGTTAATATCTAAGAGTAGGGAAGGGCTTACAATGCTTATGTGGACTCAAATGAGTATAGCAAATGTAAGAAACCCCTTATGCAACAAATTAAAACCCCAAAATGCAAGCAAACTTGATCAAGACTCCTCCTTTATGATGCCAATAGAGAAACAAGACTTTAATGCAAGCTAAAGAGGATCATACAAGCCTAAATACACTTGTATGCATGGAAATCTCTTAGAAATTTGATTTAGGAATTTATGAAGAGAGTGGAGGCCATGAGAGGATTGATTTTGCCATAGTTTAGTTGTAGGATAGATTAATGATGATTTAGGGTAGGTTAGGGTCTTATTTATAGATTAGGCAAGTGTTTTAGGCCATAGGATTAACCCTAGGATAGATCCCAGCCCTCAAAAATCGTCACAAGCCTCCAAAACAAGACCAAGGGCCAAAACAGGTGCACCAGGCCAGCCAGGGTCAAGCCAGAAGGCTGTGCAGGTTTCTGGCTCGACATGGGCGCACTTCCCAAGTGCGCCAGTGTATTTTTGTGCTGGCGCACTTCACAAGTGCGCCAGTGCATTCTGGCTAGTTTTCGGTTTTTCTGCCTAACTTCGTTCGTCCATATCTTCTTCATACGGACTCCGATTTACGAAATTTCGGACTCTATTTCGCGTATTTTTCCGAGACGAACGCAATGGCGCAACCCGTTTATCCTGATTCAGATTTTATAATTTAATTCTGCCTTGATTCTTGTCTTAACACATTGCTAAAAATTCGGGTTGTTACATCCTCCCCAACTTAAAGGATTTCGTCCCCGAAATATCCAAGTTAGGAAGAACGTATCCTACCATCCATCATTCATCTACTCACAACATCATCCACAAGCAACCATTGTCCTTAGATGATTTCTAATGCTGTATGAATATATGCAAAACGTGTGTGTACGTGTTCCTTAGCTAATGCTAATGATCAGGCCTGAATAATCTTTCTAATGCAAAATATGTATAGTGCCATGAATCCAACATGTATGCAAATAGTCCTAGCCATATAGGTACTATATGCGTGCACAATCATTCATTCATATGCAACAACCGCATGATAATACATTCGATTTCATCCATAAACAAGTATAAATACTCGTGCATATGCAATATGAAATGTGACCGAGTCGAGCTAGTATCTAATGTGTATTCGCGCATCCACGAGCAACCACTTGCAACCATATCAATCATAACATGTTTCAAATACATGTTTACATCCATAGGGTTCTACCTAGAATTCCCTGGAACAGGGTCGAGAAGAAAAACAAGACAAACTCCTTACGGGGTTTGTAACAGAAATTAGGACCGAGAGGATGTCCACAAAAGATAGCCTACAAGTAAGCTCTACAGAAAACAGGGATCAATGATATACTCCCAAAAGAGATATCATGCGCGTATATAGTCTTTGACCATCAGAGTCGTATTTCCTCGAGCTTAATTCCATTGTGCCTTGACCGTCTTTTAACTTCGCGATTTCGTAGCTTCCTATTTCCTGTTTCCATAACATGAGCTGGAACTCATTTCTTCGTCGCCTCTCGTTCCACTTGCACACTTGGCGCAAACATGACTGCGTACTCATGATCTCATGCAAGCTTTCCAAAATTCACTAGTGAATCTCGGACCTCGTACCACAAGGTATTCCACGTAGAAGAACTTTCTCTTGAAAGTAAACAGATGCCAACCAGGTTATCAAGCGCACTTACTAGGGTGATTTCTATAACCCACGCATAAGTGAAGTAAACCATCCGTCTTATCGGCGAACACCACTCGATCGGGCTTCAAATTTCCAATAAAGGCATCAAGGGATTCTAAGTAACTAGTCATGACAGAACCTCAAAAAGGTTACACGATACTTCGAGGGTATTACCAAGGCTAGTCAAAAGGTCTAACTACCCTCCTATCAAAACCGAGAGTGGCATCCCCTACTGTATAACCACTTCATCCCTAGAATCCATCCATGGCTTATAAACATAAGCATTATTTCCAAACTCAACACTTGGCATAGACATTCTCAAATCCGAACAAGTCATGTATAAATGGACTGATTCTCCAATAGGACTTTGAGACAAAAATGGGATTCTCTATTACGCTAGTACTTAAGGTGCAGAGACTCAACTATCGAAGCAGACTTAAATGATACGAACAACGAAGTCCTAACGGGATGGTAGAGAAGAAAAGCTAAACCTTTAACGAGATCGTTACCCTCCTTCCGAGGTACTCTAGAAATGAGAGCATACTACTGCCCTCCCGATGATCTTGTCCTTGTCCCATGATACTTAACTATCCGTCCCGTTCCACCATGCCAAAGGTACTCTCTCGTCATGGGTTTCATTGTTCATCTTTCTCTCTCATTCTGGGTTGAGCCATACCAACAAGTTGTTCATCCTTAAACTCGCATCCTTCATCCTCTTTCTCACTATCCTTTCTTATAACGCGGCCATTGGTCTCTCGAGAACCACCTCCATCGCATGGAAAGTACTTTCGTAGATAGAAAAGACTAGTCGCAGTTAAAACCACTGTGACTACAGATGGAGGAAATAAAGGAAAAGAGATTTAATTAAGGAAACAAGGATAATGCTAATGGCCTTTGGGGAATAGCCTTTTCTTTTTAAAAGAAAACTTTCTTGAAAAATGCTTCTTTATAAACGATTTTCAAATAGTTTTCAGAAGGTCTTTAAAAACTTTTGCCCAATCTGGTAACCTTCTGCTCTGATACCAAATGTAACACCCCACCTCCGCTAGGGTCACTCACAAAGGGAATGCACTAGGTTTGGAGGAGTATTATTGGTAAATATGCACAGAAATATTACAAGACAGAACATGTATAAAATAGCGGAAGTAAAATCAAACTTTCATAACATGAATAAATAAGGTCTAAAGCCTTTTACATCAGAGTACATCAAAACCTGTCTTGCAATAATAAAGAAGCATAAAGACTTTTTCATAAATTATTTCCCAAGAAAAAGCAGTAAAGTAGCCATAGCCAGGAAAAGTCCAAGCCATCCATGATGACCTTCAAGCAGAAGAAGTCCGAACTAAACAGCAGTGTTTCCTCCCTGTAACCTGGGGGGGGGGGGGGAAACGGAAGAAAAGAGGCGAAACAAAACGGGTCAGTCAAAAAGAAGTATAAAAACTAGTAAAGTTAACTGGCATGAGAAACTGAGATGAACATAAGCATGATAACAAGATAGATAAGCTAAATCAAAATAACAGGATGAACTACTGAACTCAGATACACTAGGGTGTCGTGATAAACTACAATGTCAAGATAAAACAAGGTATCACATTGTCAGGTTTCTATCAAGTATAATATCCCAAGATATCTATCGCGTATAACATCCCATGGCATCTATCCTGTATATCCGCACTGCACCTACCGTACTAGTACCCCAACTGTATTACGTGTTATCCGTGAATGACCCTTACTCAAAAGTCGTGTAATGGTCCATGTCAACCTAATATGCCGCATATATAGGTTACTCAACTCATATGTTTCTTTCCATGTATAAGTTCAGTCCTTTGCCGTAGGCTGTACGGGCTTTCCCATGTAAACGGTTTATCCTTGAAGTTGTTTTGGACTGCAACCCTTGATCTAGTTGTGTTTCCTTACCATGAACTATCGCGCGTCCACTTAGGATTTATGCCACCTAGGACCGCTAGGGATTATGCTACCTAATGAACGTTTCCGTGTCTCGGTTTGGGTTTTGGCCACCTAGGACCACTAGGGATTACGCCACCCGTCAACCGCGCCCTTGATCCCACGTATGTATCGTGAATCGTTTTCCATGTCTAGATGCACATGTTCCCCAATGTGCCATCCGAGTTCCGTGCCAGGGCAAATCAAGAAATACGGAACTCGGTCGGGAGCTTTAAATCGTCTGCCGATGCAGATATCAAGGTCTGTTTTTGTACCCGTGGCTATGGTCCCACGTGACCCCTCCCTCAACTACTGAAAGGCAATCCAAGAAAAATCATGTATAAGAACCACTCCCCGGCCCCACTATAGCCCACTTTCCTACGGGCCAACCTCACCCATGACTCGATAGCAAGCACATGGTCTGTTGGGGGTTCCCTGCCTTTCCGCACGTACACGATTGACTAAAGATGGTAGGTAGTCGGCGATGTGCTATCCAGGGCAAAAACAAGAATCGTCGACTCCACGCTAATCCATCCCAGTCTTTAGGTTGCTCGCATAGCAACCAAGGCATACTCTTGGTCCTTCTAACGCAGACCTTAACCTCTCATGGGCCTAGTATAATTACCTGGCAGCCCACAGAGGGATCCCAAGAATATCCTCACGTCCCCCGAAGCTTCCACTTCGGCACCAAGTGCGCTGGAGCTTTTATCCAAGTCAGATAACTTGCTCCCCCTCGTATACTAAGCGATGACCTACCGTATCAGGTTACTCATCGTTTTGAGAATTAGTCCTATGTCCTTAGCTAAGAATTATTACTTAGTTACCCTTAACTAAGGTTTACCACTTAGCTTCCTTTCCCGTTATCCTTGATTAACCACGGTTTTCTACCTAGTTCTTCTAGCTAGGGTTTGTCTGTTGGGTTAAGTGTTATCATTCAAGTCCATGACTTAACCCGTCCACGAATCACGTCAAAGATTGGCTAAGTATTTAAGTTCAAGACTTAGTCCCACAAGTTAGTTAAGTGTACCCAGAGGCTCATGACTTAACTCTATCAAGTCAAATTGGTCAAGTACTAGCTTACCTTAATCCTATCGGATTATCTTGCTAGATCGATTAAGCATAGATTATCTTAATCCCATCAAATTATCGAGTCGGATTGGTTAAGTATAGGTTGGCTTAACCCCATCCTCTAATCGTACTACAATGGTTAAGTATATTCTAAAAAGGTCTTGTGACTTAACCTTATCAGGTCCGCGTATTAGATTGGTTAAGTGTAAGTTACTTAACCCCATCAAATCATCATGTATAATTGGTTAAGTATAAGTTGCTTAACCCCATTAAATTATCACGTTAAGTTGGTTAAGTATTGGTTACTTAACCTCATTGAATTACCAAGTTTAAATTGGTTAAGTGTTTAACTTAACCCCATCGAATTACCGTGTTTAGATTAGTTAAGTGTGGATTACTTAACCCCATCTAATTACCGTGTCGGATTAGTTAGGTGCAAATTACTTAACCCCATCCCCTAATCATCTTGTATGGTTAAGTGTCATTAAGAAAACTTACTTAACCTTGCCAAATTATCATGTTGGATTGATTAAGTGTTGGTTAACTTAATCCCCGTCCACTAGTCGTATAAAAATGGTCAAGCGTCATTAGGCAAATCAAATCACTTAACCTACCCAACCTTGTCATGTTTTGTTAAGTATCATTAGCCTAACCAATTTACTTAACCCATTTACCCATGTCATATTTGGTTAAGAGTCATTAATCAAATTAACTTAACCCTATCATGTGGCATTAATTACTTAATGCACCCCAACCTCTCACATTAGACTTTGTTGTGGTTACTAGTTAAGCCGGTCGGTTCCGGGTAGCTTTACACCACAACTTGGTCTAACCTCGGGTTCAAGCAAAACATGACCAACTTCTCACATTGGGTCCTATTGTTTGCAACTACTAGTTAGGCCGGTCGGTTCCGGGTAGTTTTACGTTGCAAACTCAACCCAACCTCGAGTTGGCCACTTTCATGTTTAGTCTAGTGTCATGTTCATAGTCAAGTTTTCAAGCAATTGGGTAGACCTAACTTAATAGGTAAATTCCCAATGGGTAGACCTAACTTAATAGGTAAATTCCCAAGCTTATGTTTTTATGCATACTTACATGTCAACTTCCATGTTATACTTCAAGTCATGTTTTCAAGTATAAACACATGTCATATTTAACGTTACATGTTGTCATGTTTATACCCATTTACCCAAGTCATATTCATGTCATTATGTTTCCCCATAATGTGACCCCAACGCTTTTTAAACTAGCATATACGTTCGCAACAACGTGATGGATTAAAAGAAGAGACTTGGCAAAGGAATGACAAAAATGGGTATTAAGCCACAAGTTAATCATGGTGGCAAATGAGGCACAAATGTGTTCATTAGCTTGCATGTTACATTCTTAAGCCTCAAAAACATGCATCAACCCAAACTTGGTACATAAGCGAATCATGGTGACAAAAGACATGGAATGATGGCTAGAAACTTGCATATATCATCATATAAGGATTATGACTTCATATGCAAGTTGACATAATGATTATGAAGATTCTCATGTTGCATAATGCAACATTTCAACATAAAGGTTGTGGCTTTTAGCTCATAAGATCAAGATAATGACTTCATAAACTAGCATAACATGATAGCATGCATCATTCTAATTAATCAAACCCAAACTTTCAACATGAACATTTAACTTCATAGTTAATATCTAAGAGTAGGGAAGGGCTTACAATGCTTATGTGGACTCAAATGAGTATAGCAAATGTAAGAAACCCCTTATGCAACAAATTAAAACCCCAAAATGCAAGCAAACTTGATCAAGACTCCTCCTTTATGATGCCAATAGAGAAACAAGACTTTAATGCAAGCTAAAGAGGATCATTCAAGCCTAAATACACTTGTATGCATGGAAATCTCTTAGAAATTTGATTTAGGAATTTATGAAGAGAGTGGAGGCCATGAGAGGATTGATTTTGCCATAGTTTAGTTGTAGGATAGATTAATGATGATTTAGGGTAGGTTAGGGTCTTATTTATTGATTAGGCAAGTGTTTTAGGCCATAGGATTAACCCTAGGATAGATCCCAGCCCTCAAAAATCGTCACAAGCCTCCAAAACAAGACCAAGGGCCAAAACAGGTGCACCAGGCCAGCCAGGGTCAAGCCAGAAGGCTGTGCAGGTTTCTGGCTCGACATGGGCGCACTTCCCAAGTGCGCCAGTGTATTTTTGTGCTGGCGCACTTCACAAGTGCGCCAGTGCATTCTGGCTAGTTTTCGGTTTTTCTGCCTAACTTCGTTCGTCCATATCTTCTTCATACGGACTCCGATTTATGAAATTTCGGACTCTATTTCGCGTATTTTTCCGAGATGAACACAATGGCGCAACCCGTTTATCCTGATTCATGTTTTATAATTTAATTCTGCCTTGATTCTTGTCTTAACACGTTGCTAAAAATTCGGGTTGTTACACCCATTTTCTTTCGTCTTCTTTTCTTCCGTTGCCCCCCAGGTCCGCAGGGAGGGAATACTTCAGCTTAGTTCGGACCATTTCCCGCTTGAAGAGAGTAGATGTATTGCTTGGATTCTCTTTCCTTGGGCTATGGCTTTGGATACTCTCTTATTGGGAATTTATGTTGCCTTACTGTTATTTTAATGCTTCTTTATGTTTTAATTCAAGACTGAGATTTTGTTGTAATAATTTGGAAGTTGGTTTGAGACAGTTGTTGTAATGTTTTAACTGAACCACGTACTTATGAAATAAATTTAGTTTTTCCGCTATTTATATGTCTGTCTTGTAAATTATCTGTATCTTTTACCTATAATGCTCCACCGAAATTAAGGCATTCTTTTTGTGAGTGACCTTAACGAAGGTGGGGTGTTTCACTCTCACATTAAATTAACTACTTGTGGATTCTGTATTTACCGGTTGATTCTGGGCAGACTTCTACCACAAGTTGAACTTAACCTCATGCCTAGTATATTTATATTAACGCAATAGACCCCTCACATTAAGCTGATTACCTGTGATTGCTGGATTTGCTGGTTGGTTCCGTGTAGGCTTATACTACAAGTGAGCTTAACCTCCTATCTAAATGCGATTATAATTCAAACTTCCTAATTGGTGTACAACATTAATCCTAATTAATTCAGGAATTGTAACCATCACCCTATCATATTCACTTTCCCCATTCAACATTGGTTACAATTGTTATTTATTGATTTATGGTCCTATTTATATCAATTAATCATAATGATTGCTACAAATGGTCACTACAAATATATTCCTTTAATATGGAATACAATTTAGATATGTGATTCGATAAATGAATATTATCCACTCATTTAACATTCCATATAATGTATATTTTACCGTTTTACGCTGATTTGGAAGGATAATATGTGTATATATATATATTTATGTTTTCGTGCGGTCAACGTAGTTTTTGTTATTATTCTTATCATTAATTTTTATTTAAATGATTTGGTATAATCAATAACCAAACATTTTTTTTTGCATTCAATCTTTCCAAAAGGTTTCCAGTCTTCCAAAAAGATCGTTAGCGGTAATTATTTTAACTTATGCCAAATTTGTGGAATAGACACAATTCAAATTCATAAGAAATATATATGTTTATAAATATTTTTAGAATAGTCGATGCAAACTATGCACAAATATCTATTTTTATATTTATACATACGTTTGAACCACTTTTCCTTTTTAGATTTTTTTTATCATATCTCTTGAGAATTCAAAATGGCATATTTTTTTTTTCAAAAATAAGAAAATGCATATTTACAATAATTAAGCCAAAACTCAACAATATTGAATACAAATAGGTATAATTACAATCACATAATTTAACAGTCATATCTTTCCAAATTCACATAATTTACCAATTTCATTTTTTTACCCAAATTCACATATTTTATATTTTCAACACTGAAAAGATCTGGAGTGTAACTACAACTAATTGGTGTTTAATGGGACTGATTTCCAGATCTACAGTGTTATGCAATGTCCACAATACATTCTATAACATAATTGCAATATATTTCACGACATAACTATAGGAATAGGTGTAAATAAGTTTAAGAAATCCTACAATTCATTTTATGCATAGCCATAATGTACAATTCATAAATTCTAATACTTTTTATAACCAGATCTGATGGGTATCAATCTAATTACCACAATTTATTTACCAGAACTGATAGGTATAGGCATAAAAATTGAATTTATTACAGACGAGATAAATACATTATTATAAATGTATATGTAAATTTCCCACTCACCTTATAGCCTTCAAATTCAATTGTTTGAACCTTTTTAGGCCTACAATCCCCAAATTTTTATAAATCTACAATTTATCTAGAAAAGGGAAAATTCTAGATCTATAGAAATGTAAGAAAAAAGGAAGAGAGAAAAGATTCTATCATGGAGAGTCAAATTGCATTCTTTTCCATTAAATTTGTTTATCCTCTCAGTTGAATATGAATTTGATTTGATTTGATATGTGTGAACATATTTTTATTTAAGAAACTAGGTTAGAAGAGAGAGGAAAATGGCAGAGCACCGCTGCTATTATAGATTTGAATGGAAAAAGAATGAGACCTTACCCCTTTATTTATTGAAGTGGAAATGGCCTTGCGCCGTTGGATTCATTTTAAATACCATCCATCCATCCATTTTATAAATATTATAAACAAAACCATTTAAACCTAACCGTCGTTGGGCGGACTGACGCCCAGTAGGTCGACCTAGGTGGTCGACCGCTTGGGCCTTAGTTACCCAGGCCGCTTGGTCAAATAAGCTATACTATATATTAATTATTTTGTTTATTTATTTTCGTTCGTTTTTCGTTTTTTGACCAGAATTCCGAGACGAACGCAACGATTAAAGTTTCATGGTCAAATTCCATCATTTTCAGAAATTCCTATTTTTGAGCTTCTAATTAAATAAATATTTACTGTAAAAATTCTGGGTTGTAACATTCTTCCCCCCTTAAAAGGAATTTCGTCCCAAAATTATGACACCTAGTTATCCTATTCTACACAACCAATTTGTGTACATACACTTTGCAACCACGTGTATACGTGCATGGTGTACTTAATGCATTTCAACCATAAAACATGCATACAAGATGATTCTAAATCGGACCCTCTATATGTATGCATTGAGATTTTTAAAGCACTTTTGAAAACATGATGGAAAACTTCCTAAATATACTGGTAGTTCTATACGAATGCATATTTTGAAAATTCATCCATAGCCCTCACACAATTATGAATATAAGTGTGAAGAAACCAATTTTGCATCCAAACCCAACCATCCAAAATGTACGCAATCTAATCGTTTCCTATTTAATTTCTCCTAAACCGAAAAAAATGAAATCAAAGCGAAGAATTTTAACATTCCTCCGCTTAGAAATATTTCATTTCTCGCCCTATAGTGGAATTTTCACCTCAGTTACACAAAATACTCCAAAATTTTCTATCTATAGACTGTAAAGGAGGCTTAAAAAAAGCTCTAAAACGTAAAACGAGTTAATTAATAACTCTCACACATCGTTGACAAGGTATGGAAACGTTTCCAAGGCTAAAGTAGCCTTTTCCTTATTGTCATTAACATTTTTATCGTATTGTTGGTCCTATTGCACTGCTAAAACGTGCACACAAAGCATCCAAACATCTTCCTTACGCTATTCGTATGACCAAAAATCGAGTTTTTTCACAAAAATAAATTTCAGCTTAAAAACTTATCACGTTTATTTTGAAAATTTCCTTCTAAAATAGCTTCACTTTCCTCTATAAAATAAGGAAACGATAAAAATGTTTATTTTTTTAAACAACATTTTCCCAAAACTCAGAAAATGTATTTTATGGAAATTTAAACGATTCAAGTCACATGTTGGCGAAAAAGGAAGTTAGTCACGCCAAAAATGCGAAAATTGAAATCAGACACAAAAGACCAAAATAAATTTTAGTTTTGACAAGGAACAATGATTTATTTATTTATATAGCCGTGACGTAGAACCGGTCCTTTACTAAAATTTACCCAACACAGAATTCTATTCTTTCCAGCCCTAGGACAATTATTAGTTTAAATAAGAAAAATGAGATTTCATTCAAACAGGCATACGTGAATGATATAAACATTTCCAAACTTAGAAATCTCATTAACCTAAGTCATGTGATTTAAACAACACTAACAGTTACAAGCACGAATCACCATAGAGCCAAGGTCCCAATGCTGGAAAGGGATAATAACAAAGACAATGACAAAACAACACCAAACTCCCAAAACAATGGCTATAAACAACAAAATGTCTTGCTCCGTAGTTGGATCTCAATCCATTTTTATGATCTTTGATTAACCATACCATGGTAGCAAAAATGCCCAATCTCGTGTTATAAACACTATTGTTGTTGTTGGAGGTTTCCACATCACTATCTCTTCCAAGAGAGAATTTATGATGAGAAAAGAGATCTATCACAAAACTGCTTCTCATGGAAATCCACCCAATATTGTCTAAGGAAAAAATAGACAGGTGAAATTACAAAAAGTTACTCCATGAGACAACTCACAAGAACACAAGCTGAATCGAATATGAGGCGGCACTAAATAATGGTTACGCCACCAATCAAGCAAAGGATTAGATTATCGCATCATGAGACAAATCTAGTCATGACTTCCTGTTTATAGAATGATGTGCTAAATGGGTCACACACCTACATGGATAGTTCGAACATAGATTCCCAAACACAAAAACTGACATCAAGAAAAAGAGAAGATGCAGAATCTCCAAAGCCGGTCAAACAAGAAACCATACTAGTTCGCATACAACACAGGTTCCTCTAAAATCTCTTCGAGACTCTCCTTAGAAAAACCATCCAAAGATAGCTTATCTTCATCACTAAAACGATGATCACCTTTGAAAGAACCTATTCTAACAAGGTATGGCAAAGGCGAATGCATCACTGTAACACCCCGTAATTTTGTTACCAGTAAAGAGGATAAATTAAATAATAATTAATTTAATATTCAGAATTAAGGGAAACATACTGTGGTATTGCGTCTGTCTTGAAATTCTGGTCAAGATAGACATTTGATTTGTGTAAAATGGACAACATATGAAGCAGTTATGAGGGTTTTAAGTTTGTATACGCGCATAAAGAACATATATACAATATGAGTCAAGTATGAGTCAGACCCTATCCAGAATAGTTCGAAAATCAAAAAATCGTCAAGGCGGCAAATTTTCCGCTCTTGGGGGTCGACCCCCCTAGAGGGGTATCGACACCGGGGTCGACCCACATTAAGGGGTGTCGATCTATGGGTCGACCCACCCACAGGGGTGTTGACACCCCAAGGGCTGATGTGGCACTCGGTTTCAGGGGGCATGACTGCTATATGTGTGTCCAATTCTCCTATTTCTTCATTGGAAATCATGGAAGCCACATGCTGCTGGTGTGCGAACTGAGAAGAATCTGTTTTCTTCAAACAACTATCAGTTTTACAAATCAAATCTAGAGATTCAAGATCCATTCTTTCTCTTTTCTAATCCTAACATAGTGAGTTTCTAGTTACTTTTAGATTTGAATATTCAAAAGTAAATCATGAAAGAATGTGATTTGGACAAGTTGTAAACTATGAATCTATGCTATTGTTAAATCTTAGATTATGTCATGATAGGTCTATTACTCTAGATCCAATCCAATTGTGGTTGTTCTATTATGTTGCCTTTGTGGATCTTGAATTGTAACTATATTGTGGTCAATGTAAATCTGTTAATTTAGACAACTACAATGTTGGTTAGATCCAATTCTTTATGTAAATCACCTTTCACCTATCATATTGTGGTCAATTTAGATATGTTGTAAATTGGATATGTGAATCCATATTTAGATCTAAGCATGTTACTATGTCATCCTAATTATGTTAGATTTGTTTTTGTGACCACATTATAATTATGTTGGATCAAAATAGTTGGACACCTAAATGGTCAATTAAGATCTGTTATGCTCAGTATGACATCATAGTTATGTAGTACTAGTAATTGCCACAAGTTCATCAGTTTTATGCTTATATGTCCACCTTATCACCATGCTAGTTTATGTTTATGCCAAGTTATGTTAAAATGATCACTTTGGTTATATTCCCGTTATTTTCCCTTTTATCGTTTATGACTAGGCTATTGTCTAGCCTAGGCATACTGCCAATTTATGAGTGCGCTAGTTAGAGAACGGGGAAAAAGGGTTAATATTGGCATAATTTGAATATGAACATTTTTGGACATATAATTCGAATTATTGGGTAGAGTGGGAATTAACACCTATAAAGGGAAAGGTTCAATTAATTGATTAATTAATAAAAGGAATGTCTAGTAATTATAGTTAGGAATTGTAATGGCACTTATGACACGAGGTTAGGTTGCGTTAGTGGTGGAAGTCTGCCCGGACCCGACCAGCATATCCAGCAGCCACTAATGTTGAACCTAATGTGGGAGGTCTAAGTACACAAATACGAATCGGACTAAGACACAAGGTTAGGCCCAACTACGGAATAAGACTGCCCGGACCCGACCGGCATATCCAACATCCACACGTTGTAGGCCTAATGTGGGAGTTCTAGCCCATTATGAACCATAAATGGACAATGGAAATGAATTGGACTACTTAACCAAATCTAATCCATAGGGATTGTATGATTGTGAACTAAAGTCATGGTTAAGTAATTTGATTGGATAGTGGATGGGTTAAGGAAATCTAGAGAGGGTGGGTAATATTTACATATAGGCCCACAAACTTAACCCGATAAGGTTATATAATTAAAGACACCTAGTGGTATACATAACCTGAGGAAAATATAAAAGTTATGTAATTAAAGACACCTTTTAGGGTAAGCATAACCGTATAGGGCTATGTAATTAAAGACACCTA
The DNA here is from genome assembly GCA_030737875.1 of Allium sativum. Taxonomy (NCBI): domain Eukaryota; kingdom Viridiplantae; phylum Streptophyta; class Magnoliopsida; order Asparagales; family Amaryllidaceae; genus Allium; species Allium sativum. Next base: position 20,901,371 of record JASFAX010000025.1, read on the forward strand.
GTGGTATACATAGTCAGTGGAAAACCTAGTGGGGGATACAAGTCAAAGGGGAGAGCTTGTATCATATTGTATAGGACCCATTTCAGTCAGTAACCCGGAGTAAGTATCAAATAAAATACTCTGTACTAGGCGGAGAGGGGACACACTTACTAACTGATTGTAAGAGATCCAAACATGGAGGACGGTGTGGGCGGCGCAAACCGATCGGGCCATGTGCGTGCATGAGTCGGGCAGAGGGGGATAAGACGACCGTGATACCAGTAGATATGGGTTTGTGCATAAGAGTGAGGGGTTGCCACTGTAGGACGTGATACATCCTACTGTGGGGCCATCACAGAGTATCTACAGAGTAGGGAGCCGATCAATTAGGGTAGTGGTTAGGGTATGTTTGAACGTATGCTCTAAGTCTACCACCATATAGTCGAAGGGATCATCTCGTTCTGGTTGTACTAGTAATAATGCAGAGTAATCATTAGAGAAGCGTATACACCTTATCCTTTCTACCTTATCACACCTGCCATTTATGTTGCGATCTCTCTTATCCACTGTATATGCCTGTCATGTTGCTTTTATTTATCTACTTGCTAAAAGTCACTAGACTCGCCAGAATTTATGTCTGACCCACTTGTTTCCTCTTCTTTCTTCCGTTTCCCCCAGGTTCTCAGGGAGGACACACTCAGGCTTAGTCAGGACTCAGATATCATCTTGCTAGAGCTGCTTTCGAAGTATGGCTCAAGTTTTTATCTCTACTATGGCTTTTTCTCTTTTATTTAGCGAATTATGTTTTGTTTTAAGTATTTATGTACTCTGATGTTAAAAGATAGAAGTTATGTTATAATAATTTTTGAGACTCATGGTATTTTGAACCATGCTGTACGATTTGTGTTGGAAATAAAAATTTAAATTTCCGCTGCTATCTTATTTAAGTCTGTCTTGTAAAATTCTGTGTCTGTTTACCTATAACGCTTCACGAAACTTAATGCATTCCCTTTGTGAGTGGCATTAGCGGACGTGGGGTGTCATACTTGATATCAGAGCCGAAGGTTGCCAGATTAGATAAAAGTTTTTGACAAATATTTTCAAAATGGCTTTTAAATGAAAGCATTTTCAAAAATAAAAGTCTATTTTGAAAAACATTCCCCAAAATGGCATATGTAATATCTTTAGAACCTTTTTCTGAATCTCTTCCTTTTTCTTTTCAGCATGTCTGGGGAGCCAAACATTCCAGAGGGCGTTACGATACCCAGATGGTTCCGTAGGTATGTGGAGGCCACGGTGCCTGCCGAAGGCCAAGGAAACGTTCCTCCCCCAGCTACACCCATTGTTCCTCCTCCTCCTTCTCCAAGAGCAGATAATTTCGTCAAGATTTGCAAAGACTTCCGTGCTATGGGAGGGAAGCCATTTCATGGGAACAACACATTCATGGAAGCACGGAATTGGCTCAAGGAGACCGAGGACTTGTTTGTAATCTTTGAAGTAGAGGATAGAAGGAAGATTCAGTTAGCTGCTTGGCTACTGAAAGACGAAGCCTCATTCTGGTGGGAAGATACCCAAGCTGGACGTCCGGTGGAAACTTGGGAAGATTTTAGACAAAGATTTGAAATGAACTTTCTTTCCCAAGCCGAGAGAAGCATACAGATGGAGAGGTTCTTAGCACTCAAACAAGGGAACTTGATGGTGAAAGAGTATGTGAACAAATTCAACTAGCTAGCAAGGTTCGGGTTAGAATTGGTGGATACGCCGCATAAGAATTTGCGGTTTGCTAAAGGGCTAAATGAACCCCTTCATGGGTTAGCCATGTCCCATATCCCAATGGGAGCCACTTTTGAAAAGCTTGTTGATATGGTCCTAATGCATGAGGAAGACAAGGGAGAAAAGAAAGAAGGAAAGGCTGAGGAAGCAACACAAAATGAGAAGGTGTGGCCCAAGAAGGGACAACAGCAGCAACAACAACAGCAACAGAAGAAATGCGAAAAGAATAACAAGGTTAAAGATAAGAGGAAGTGCCATAGTTATGGGCGAGAGGGTCACTTAGCCAAGGACTGCAGGAAAAGGAAGAATGCATGCTTCGCTTGTGGATAGGTCGGGCATCTTATTAAGGATTTCCCGAAGAAATAGGGATAAGGTCAAAGGACAGGAACTTCTGGAGGGCAGGTGCATGCTCTCGCGATCAGTGCTCCTGATAGAGGTAGATTTTTTTTGTTGAAGGTTTAATTTCTCTTTCAAATCATCCTATTAGAACACTTTTTTATTCTAGTGCTTCACATTCATTTATATCTAGTTCTGTGGTTGAATCTCTGCACTTAATTACTAGTATGGTAATGGATCCCGTAGTTGTCTCAAACCCGGTGGTTCGGCTCATTTATCTATGATTTGTAGGGGTTTAAGAATATCTGTATTAGGCATCGAGTTTGAATGCGACGCATATGTGCTCGGGTTTATGAGTTATGGTTTGATTCTAGGGATGGATAGGCTAGCCATGTATGGTGCCATTCTGGATTGTGAGAGGAGGGTCGTTAGGCATCTGGCTTGTCATGAGAGGACCCTCGAAATTTCTTGTGACCCACAAGGGTTTGTCATGCTTAGTTCCCTAGAGTCTCTTGAGGTGTCTATCGATGATCTCCGATCGGTACCATTAGTCCTTGAGTATCCTGATGTCTTTAATGAGGTTCAGGGTTTACCCCTGAGGTGCGAAATTGATTTTTGTATATATCTGGTGGATAATGCGAAGCCAGTTGCATTACCTGTGCGCCATATGGCTCCTAAAAGAAAAGAGGGAACTTGATAAGCAAGTGGATGGCTTAGTTTATTAGCAAAGTATCACCTTTGAGGAATGTGATTCGCTTCAGATCAGTAGGGAAGTTGGCACCTAGGTTTGTGGGACCATTCCCCATAACCGAAAGGATTGGCCAAATGGCCTATAGATTAAAGTTCCCAGAAAATCTATCCGGTATTCATGACGTTTTCCACGTTTCCCATCTATGGAAGTGCCTACATGACACCGCAGTAATTGTTGAGCCGAGTGTGTTGGAAGAAGTCGAAGTGGAACGGGAGGCGACAGTCAGGCGAGTTCCTACCCGTATTCTAGGATCAAAAGTTAAGAAGCCACGCAATAAAGAGATCAAGTTGCTAAAGGTTCAATGGGGAGATAACCCAAAAGATACGACTTGGGAGACCGAAGGCAAGATTCGTGCTTCGTACCCTTTCCTTTTCGAGGGTATGTTCTTAGCTCCTTTTTCAAAATTTTATCAGTACTTGTTTCTGTCACTTGAGTATATCTTATCCATAGTATTTTCCGACCTTTAGATAGGAATCCTTTGGACGTAAGCATGTGTTTGAGACATGTTATGTGTACAACCCGTATTTTTGTAACATGTTAAAACCGTAAATCGAGGCAGAATTAAATTTTAAAATAAGAACCAAGGGAAATGGGTTGCACCATTGCGTTCATCTCAAAATTCTTCTTGGAAACGAGTTCGAGTTTTCGAGAAACGGAGTCCGTATGAGGGAGATATGACCCTCCGAAGTTTCAGAAACTTTCAGAATCAAAAACAGCTCGAAATTCGAATTCAAAATTCGAATTCGAACTCCATAACAGACTGGGCGGAAATTTTCCTGCCTAGGATCAGGTCGACCTGGGGGTCGACACTATGGTCGACCACCCAGGGACCAGGTCGACCCTATGGTCGACCTGGGGGTCGACATGGTGCCCGAACCCAGCTTTGAGCCTGGGTTCATTCTGATGTATCTGGCCTCGTTTTCAGTCTAGATTCGCCCGCCTAATCCTATATAAACAACCCCCTAGCCCCATTCTCTTTACACCATTCTTCTCCCCTTATGCTGCCTCTGAGGTAGTAGAAATAAATAAATAAAATAATGGCGTCGCTACTCTGCTGGAATCAAATCTAGAACTAGTGCATATTCTTCCAAATCTGAATTAGATTATAAGAGAACTACTGCAACTCTTCTTCTATAATCCAATCAAGGCAAGTGCAGTTATTTTCCGATATGAAGTTTAATCATGATCTTGACATAATTATAAAACTGAATATGAGATTATGCCCTTTTTTTCTATTTATCAGATCTGTTCCTCTGTTTTATTATTCTGTTTGTTCTGTATTTCTTCCTCTTTATTTCTTTTTGTTTGATAGCCAGGCTACCACGAGCCTGAGCAAAGTCTCATAAGAGATGAACGCATAAATGCTAAATTTGGGAAGAATATTGAATGAGGCATATTTGGGCAAAATCGATTTGTAATTAATTTGAGGATACAATGCATGTTGTAATTTTGGACATAAATTTGAGGCATATTGCATAAGACGAACCATGACTTGGAAGAAGAGGACTATTGTGACTTAGAACATAAAGAATATATGTTGTAACTTAGAACATAAATCTGAGCCACATAGTTGGGCATGTTGTATTAAAAAAATAAGGTGTATTTAACATATGTCTTGAGTTTTGAGGCATAAAGAATATTAGACATATGACTTGGGATTTGGGGCGTAAAGTTTAACTGTGAACATGTAACCGATTTTGATGCATAGTACAAGTTATAATTCAAGATCTAGATCTGGACATACTATATTTTATAGTATGAAATATGGAAAAAAGAGAATTAATTTGCATATAACTTAGTTGTAAAGATCCATATAAAGATTTGATGATTGTTAAGTATGAATACACCTAAGTAAAGGGTTTTTTTTTGGATATATGACATGCATTGTAATCCATGGCTATATTTGGCATAATTTATATGTAAGGTTTTCGGAGAATATTCTGAAATATGCAAGTTTAACTAAAATTTGGGACATATGTTATATGTTGGATTATGACCATAATTTGGCCATATAAGTTTAGGCTTACTTTATGAATTAGGCAAGATATGTGAATAGGACTTTAAGGAATGTTTAAATCGACTAAAACTGTTATCTGCTTAATATGCTAAATTTGCCTAATCTGCTAAATCTGTTACCTGTTTAATCTGTTGAATTGTCTAAACTGTTACATATGTTGAATCGCCTAATCTGCTAATTATGCCTAATCTTCTATATCCGTTGAGTTGCCTAATTCTGCTAAATCTGTTTGAACTGCTTGAACTGCTAAATCTGTTAAATCTGTTGAAAAGTTGAATGATTGTAATTTGTGTATGAAAATCCGTAGGCTCGATCTAAGATTGAGTAAAACATGTTAATTTGATTAATCTGCTGCGACTTGAAAAGAAGTCAAATCTGTTAGTCTGATAGTTGTATAATTTGTAATGGAATATACTGGTTATAATAAAAATGTTGAGACATGAGGTTAGACTCATGTTTGCGGTAGAAGCCTGCCCAGACCCAACCGGCTTAACCAGCAACCGCAAACTGCTAGTTTAATGTGAGAGGTCGTAGGCTTAACTAAAATATGCTTAGACACGAGGTTAGGTCTGGCTTGTGGCAGAAGTCTGCCCGGAACCGCCCGACTTATCTAGCGGCCACAAGCTACCGACCTAATGTGAGAGGTCTGCGCATTAATATTTAATTAATGCAAATCTGAGATGAGTATGATGTCTAAAACGTGTTGGGTGGATAGGGCTAAACTAACTGAACTAACGAATTAATAAACCTGTTTCGTGAATCTGTAGGCCCAATACAAAGTTGGACAATCTGTAAGTCTGTTAAAACTATACATCTGATCCGTTAGTCTGAAAACCTGTTGACTTGATTTTCTGATCCGTGAACTAGTTAATCTGTAACAACCCGAAAATCTGGGCCAGTTTAAAATTTTTATTTTGGCAATTTTAGCGAATTTTGATTATTTAAAATGAATTATTTTAAATAAAATCAACGAGAAATTTATTTTGAATAGAATTCGATCGTATATATTATATACGTCGTCGTTTGAATATAAATAATTATATATAATTATAAATAGAATTGAAAATGGCGCGGTAGTTCGATAATTCGATTTCAAACTTCAATTGAATGTACCGGGTGCAAAACAATCCGGATTTTAGTGAAACCAAAAACATTAGGATCTAATTGATAATATCTTTCCAACGAATCCGACCAATCGAAATTTCATAGCGGGAATCAAAAGATATGTCCAGTTGAAAATTCTGAATAGTCGCTATGGAATTCAGGCCCTTAAAAATGGACATTTTGCAAACGACCTCGGATTTCGACGAAACCAATTTTGTTGGGTCCGTGATGTTAAATTATTGCTAGGTTTCAAATTTCATAATTTTTCGAATCAATATGTGAGCGTGGCAAAGGAAAACGCGTTTGACCAGTTTCAGTTGATTTTAATCGACTGGAAATTGGCCATTTTTCAAACGGCCTCAGAATTCAACGAAACTAGTTTTGTTAGGACCGTATCGTCAATACGGAGCTAGAAAATATTTTTATGGAATTTTTAGAGTTAGTATGTGACCCCGGTAATTTGGAATGTACGTTTAAAATTCAATATAGTGATTCAAATGTAAATTCAACGGAAACTGATCGAAATAGTCGAATCGCTTACGATATATATTCCATTGTGTTCGGAATGGGGGTAATTAGCTAGGGGCGACAGTCGGTGGGTTCAATTTGGGGTTCGAATTTTAAAGTAACTTTTTGGAAAAAAATAATAAATAAATTAAATAATAAATATTCCTTTCCCCCTCTTACCCTCATAACCGGTCAACAACCCCCCTTCCTATACTGTTCGAACCCTAAAACAGAAATAATAATAAAAAAATGGAAACCGCGATACCCAGATCGCGTGGCCCTCCTCCGTCGCGCCTCAAGCCGATCGACGCTGCCTCCGGTCAGGCGAAACTCCCCTCCTCCGATTCTTCCCCTCCGTCACGTCCCTTCCCTCTACGATTTGAAGGCCGTTGCACCCCAAGCCCATCAGAAAACCGCGCCTCCTCCTGCTGGCCCGCCGCCGATGAAGACAACCGCCTCAGGCGCCCCCCCAGCCTCGCCAGCACCTCCGACCACCTCAGGCAGTGAACCCCCCCCCAGTCGACGAAACTGTAAGTTAATTTTATTTATATTGTTTTAAAAACTGAAATTTATATTGTTTTAAAAACTGAAATTTATATTGTTTTAAAACTGAAATTTTTATTGTTTAAAAACTGAAAATAACATTGTTTAATTAAAATCAGTTTTATTAAAAATGGTTTATTGTAAAAATGTAATTTTAATAATAGTAAAGGTGGGATCTTTATATAATCAAGGTAGAATTTTTACATTAGAAAAGATGGAATTTTTACATTGGAATAAAAATATGATTTTTATATATTGAACTTCGGAATAAAAATATGATTTTTATATATTGAACTTCGGAATAAAAATATGATTTTTATATATTGAACTTCGGAATAAAAATATGATTTTTATATATTGAACTTCGGAATAAAAATATGATTTTTATATATTGAACTTCGGAATAAAAATATGATTTTTATATATTGAACTTCGAAATAAAAATTCGATTTTTACATAGGTAGTGAAAGCGGGCAACGAAGGTAACAAAAAGGCGAGAACGAAGAAGATTTATATCAAAGAAGAGTCAAGATGTTTGGATAGCTTTCGGTGAGAATTTCTCACCTTTCAATTTTATTTCTATTTCTATTTATATACTAGGATGCAGACGGTGCTTAGTAGCACCCGACACCCGTCATCCACAGACCATGGATGGCTTGTTTGTTAAATTGTTTGGTTGAGTAGTTAGTTAGAATATTTGATTGAATGGAAATTGTTTGGTGAAATGAAATTGATTTGATTGATGTGTGAATGGCGTGGGCCTTCACTAGACCGGGGATAAGGCTAGGCCTCGTCCCGTTTCTAGTATCGTGCCGTTATGCCGCCGAAATTTTCTAAAAATAGTTAGAAAAATAAAAATATCATTTTATTGAATAAATGAACTGAGTAGAAATTCATATGTTAAAATAAAATGTTTTATCGTTAAAAATATAATTTTTGACGTGAAGTGAATAAAATAAATATTCATTTACAAACCGGACGGTTTGTTTATGTACACGGATTTGACTGAAATTGATTGGGACGATAACTTTTACACATCGCCCAACTGCACAAATAAAATCTGTGTTTGATTGTTTGAAACCCCACACGGGTGTTGGGATGAAATTTGAAGTTCACTCATCCTGATTGATTAAATATGTCGATCGATTGATTGACAGGCTGTTATAAGCGTTAGATATCTATATTTGATGCTTATACAGTGTAGTGCACTTTGGTTGATGGTTGATTATTTTGCAATGCTATTATATGTGTGTAATGTATGAAAATCCATATAATTAACATTATATGGTGATTGATTGGGCTTCATTCCAATTTAGAAAATAAAGAACAATATAAAATAAAGGTTCATGTGTGGACAGTACTCATCCCTTGAGATTGGTCATGTGTTGAACGAAATATTTTAGTAATAAAATTTACATCTTTATCAATATAAAATAAAGGTTCATGTGTTGACAGTACTCATCCATTGAGATTGGTCATGTGTTGAACGAAATATTTTGATAATAACAACTATTTTGAAAAAGAAATATTTGAAATAGAATATTTGAAAATAGAAATTTATGAAGCCGTGTTGATTAGATTGACGCCATTTTGACGTGAACGATATTTATATCGATTTTATTGATTTCGAAATGAAATGAATTGAAAACGATTTCGAAATGAAATGAATTGAAAACGATTTCGAAATGAAATGAATTGAAAACGATTTCGAAATGAAATGAATTGAAAACGATTTCGAAATGAAATGAATTGAAAACGATTTCGAAAGGAAATGAATTGAAAACGATTTCGAAATAAAATGAATTGAAAACGATTTCGAAATGAAATGAATTGAAAACGATTTCGAAATGAAATGAATTGAAAACGATTTCGAAATGAATTGAATTGAAAACGAATTCAAATGGAATTGAAAGCGAATTGAAATGAATTCAAATTGAATTGAAATTTGAATTGAATAGAAATGAATTTTAAAATGAATTTATAAAGAAGAATTCAATTTTGATTTGAATTGAAATGGAAGTTGAAATTGCTTTTGAAACGAATTTTAAAACTATTTATATAATTCGTTTTAAATAGAAATCGACGAAATATATATTACATATATATTTCGATAATGACCTGAATCGAACGCGCCGCGCCGCGGTAGTTCGCGAATTTCGACCATTGATTTCAAACGGACATTACGGGAGATCCGACCGTCGGATTCTCCTAAAACCGAAACCGTTGGGTTCGTATCGAAAAGAGCTTTCTAACGAATATTAGAAATTTGAAATCTAACGGTTGGATTTGGAATTATGTCCAAATCAAATTTGAAAAAGGTCGCTGTAAGTGCAGTTCGATGGCCGTTGATGGAAATCGACTGTACAGGCCTTGGTAAAATTATTAAAAATAGTAATAATTTATGTAAAATCATAAGAAATGATTTAGAAAGAATTGGGATGAAAAACTCCATGTTTGAAAAGATAAAAATAGATTTTTATCGAAATGAACTAGTTTTGAACTAGAATTACAATTCTATTTATTTTTAAATAAATAAATTGAAAGTGAAAAGGGTTTTAAAAATAACCAGAATTTCCAATGATTGCATTGGAGGGGATTTGAATCGAAATTGTCTTCGAAATATTTCGATGTTGGAATTCGTGATTATACAGATGTTGTTATGGAAATTTGAAAGATATATATTTATATCGTTATTTCCAATACGACATTTGTTAATCGTAGAATTTGATATTGAATATAAGCCGATATATTTTCTATTCAGAGCCTTATATTGAATATCAAATGTGATTTGGGTTTGTCGTGAATGGTGTCTTCACTAACACTGTTCTTGAACCCAGTTGAGAAAAGATTAAATCTTTTTATTTAGATTTAATGAAGTGTACCAAATAAATGATATTTAATTGGAATTGAATTGATATTGATTTTTGGGTTTATCGTGAACAGTGTTTTAAATAACACTCGTTCTTTAACCCGATAATTAATGAATGTGATTTTGGGTTTATCGTGAACCGTGTTGTAAATGACACTGATTCTTTAACCCAGTCGAAGATTAAAACTAAGTGGAGTTTTAATGAATCTTTAATTAGATTGAAAAGATCGAAAATGGAGTACCACCAGTTTTGCTCCAGGCGATAGTTAAATCTTTAATTAGATTTGAACGTGAAATGGTAATTGAATTTACCGATAACACTGTGGTGTTAGATATGAAGTATTACCAGTTTTACTTCATGGGATAAATAGGTTGGGATTGGGAAACTAAAACAAATGATTACTTCGGTAAGGGTCGCTAATCCCGACTAGTTTGAACTAAGATTCAAAAATAGAATAAAGAATAAATTCAAGGAATTTACCTTGGATAAAATTAATGGGAACCTTTCCCTATGAATGTGAAATTTAGAAACTAACTGTCGGTTAGCCAAACAGAATGGTTTTCTGGATATTGATCTGATGTTGGTTTCGGCCTTCGGGGTTAATATTTGGGAAATTATTCTCTTGATTAATTTACGGTTAGTGACTGATGAATTGGAATGAGGCGTATGTTGTGTTTGTGTAACACTTATTTAAAATATACGCGAGTTATTCGGGAAGACCGGGTTTATCCCATTCTGAATAACTGATACGACGATAAGTCGAAGATGAAGACGGTGGTCGAAGACCGGAAGTCTTCACGTCGTTTGGGTGATTACTGATGATCTTGATTGGGCTGTACACCCAAGAAGATGGAAACAGTTGGTGATCGTCCAGACGTACTTGGAGATCGATGGATATGCGGGGTACTAGGTGCCTCCGGTTTCGTTCAGACCCAGAACGAACTTGTAAATGGACTGTGTGTCTGACATTGGATTTTAGTCCGTGTGATTGATCTCTATTAAATATATATCTGTTTGGCGGCGGAGAATTTATTCTCTTGCTTAACGCCCTTCTCTGAGACGTACGAGCTCAGGGGTTATATATTGATGGATATCAATCGCATGGAGTGAATTGCCTGTGTGGCATGCTTAAGTGGCAAATGATCAAGGCTTCTGTTGAAAAGCAAAGTCTTGTGGTTGATGATCGAAGCAAGGCCTTTGTGGCGTAGCTTTGTGTAACGTTTACTTCGCGAGTTTCACATCCGGTATGAACCAAAAACGGGAGACGGACCTCAGGGGGGACATGCGTTTTCTTTCTAGCTAGGAGTGGCATCAGTGCTTGAACTGGCTGACGAGTTTGACTCATGTGGATGTTACTTATTATTACTTGCTGAAAAGCGAGGCGCCTCGTGATATCGGTTTCGGCCGATGCTTCTGGTCGGCTGACGGGCCAGGCTTACGCCCCAAAGGGCGGAGAAACGTATTGTTCAGGCATTATAATCCACATCGGTGGACCGGCCCTGACGATCCAAGGGGCAGTTGCGGCTGTTCCTAGACATGGGCTAGATTGTCTAAAATCAGTAGAGGATCTTGCCCCTAGCCTCGGTTCATACCATAAATGATAACCCAACTTCCAATACGACGTCTTGCGGTTTTGATTGTAAACTTATATATGGCGACATAGTGTTATGGGGCATTCATGCCGTCTATGATTGATACTTATGATTTGAAGTTGTTTTATACACTATGCCCTTATAATAGTATCAAACGATTTGTTTTAAACGTATTAAGCATTCTTTGGCTATTATAAGGGAAAACCCTATCCTCGGCTGCGTTGCATTGTGTGATGGGACCTGGGTCTTATAACAGCTTCATTTTTCTTTATTTAGCATTGCGCTGTTTGTTTTATGCACTGGTATTCTTGGGAGGAAACCCGTTCCGTGTTATACGGCGTGGTCCCTTGATTTACCTAACTTTAAAAATAAAGATTGATGACTGTTTTAGTTCTCACACCAGTCCCATGACTGACCTGGAGTTTATTGTTTTAACCTAAACTCTGGGTGCCCCTATTTTCGACACGGGCAGCTAGTAGTTTTGGTTTTGCAGATTTATATTCACAGGATCCTGGTTTACAGCTGGAACGATATCCGGAAAGCTTTGTATCCGTATATCTCTTCTAGTTGTGTATTGTATTATTTTCCGCTGCGATGTATTTAAATGTAATTTAAATCTCTGATATTTCTGTGTAATATTCTTTTATACTCTGTATATTCTTGTAATCTGATGCATTGTTGTAATATACAATGAAATGTTCTTTTATATGCGTTCTGTTGTGGCTTGTTCTCGAACTATCCGACACTTTCCTTTACGGGGAAGTTACGGGTTTTCACAGTTGGTATCAGAGCTTTGGTTTACAAAGCTAGAGAACAAGGCACATTAGAACCATACGAAAGGATTCATCAGATATTGGATTAGTAATATCCAATGGAATGACTCGTTAGAGATGGGATCAGTAGTATCCTAGAACGAGTGTGAAGAGTATATTTTTAAAATGAAAACAAATCTTGTTTTGAAATATAAATCAATTATTCGTATTTGGTTATTTATTTATATTGATGTGGACAATCCAGTATATATAGATTTTGCGTATACGTCTGATCCGCGTGTATTCAAAGTTTTAATATATTGGATAGATATAGCATCACACTCTAGTCGCCCGAAGATGATATTGATGATAGCGATCGCATCATCAACATTTATGTTCGAGTTTCGAAGGTGTGATTTTCTATATATTTCCATTAGACTGGTGTGAGAACCAAAACTAATATAGCTAGAATACATTGTTGTGATTTGGCATCAAAACATGATTTTCTTTATATATATCAAAATTATCAATTTGAAACGTTAAATTCACTAATTGATTGATGTTTGTGTTGTTTGTTTATTTGTTTGATAATTTTGAACCGTTATGCCTAATTGAACCTAATATTGAATTGTATTGAAATTTGGTCGCATTTGCTTGCATATACATATATTTACATTGAACAGGTCATAGCAAGGAGGCTAGAGCAGAAAATAAAATTTGTTTGCCCGACAAATAGGTACATGTTTACTACATAATTTACTGTTTTGTTTGGGTGATGATGATTTTATGAGCCTATTGGCTAGCCGCTTGGCTTTTTCTTTTTGAGATCTGAAGGACCGGGGAAGCTATTTGAAATTCCCCGATGCTCCCGGTGCAGGGGAGGTTATGGCGAAATTTTTCGAAAATTTAGGGTGTTAGCCAAATTTTTGAAATTTTTGAAAATTCTCAGAAACTGAAAAGTTAGAGAATGCAAGCCAGATCGAATGTAGAGCTGATTAATCAAACCACTTTCGACTTTGTTCCTTTTCGGGGACGAAAAGTTTTAAGTGGGGGAGATTGTAACAACCCGAAAATCTGGGCCAGTTTAAAATTTTTATTTTGGCAATTTTAGCGAATTTTGATTATTTAAAATGAATTATTTTAAATAAAATCAACGAGAAATTTATTTTGAATAGAATTCGATCGTATATATTATATACGTCGTCGTTTGAATATAAATAATTATATATAATTATAAATAGAATTGAAAATGGCGCGGTAGTTCGATAATTCGATTTCAAACTTCAATTGAATGTACCGGGTGCAAAACAATCCGGATTTTAGTGAAACCAAAAACATTAGGATCTAATTGATAATATCTTTCCAACGAATCCGACCAATCGAAATTTCATAGCGGGAATCAAAAGATATGTCCAGTTGAAAATTCTGAATAGTCGCTATGGAATTCAGGCCCTTAAAAATGGACATTTTGCAAACGACCTCGGATTTCGACGAAACCAATTTTGTTGGGTCCGTGATGTTAAATTATTGCTAGGTTTCAAATTTCATAATTTTTCGAATCAATATGTGAGCGTGGCAAAGGAAAACGCGTTTGACCAGTTTCAGTTGATTTTAATCGACTGGAAATTGGCCATTTTTCAAACGGCCTCAGAATTCAACGAAACTAGTTTTGTTAGGACCGTATCATCAATACGGAGCTAGAAAATATTTTTATGGAATTTTTAGAGTTAGTACGTGACCCCGGTAATTTGGAATGTACGTTTAAAATTCAATATAGTGATTTAAATGTAAATTCAACGGAAACTGATCGAAATAGTCGAATCAGCTTACGATATATATATTCCATTGTGTTCGGAATGGGGGTAATTAGCTAGGGGCGACAGTCAGTGGGTTCAATTTGGGGTTCGAATTTTAAAGTAACTTTTTGGAAAAAAATAATAAATAAATTAAATAATAAATATTCCTTTCCCCCTCTTACCCTCATAATCGGTCAACAACCCCCCCTTCCTATACTGTTCGAACCCTAAAACAGAAATAAAAAAAAAAATGGAAACCGCGATACCCAGATCGCGTGGCCCTCCTCCGTCGCGCCTCAAGCCGATCGACGCTGCCTCCGGTCAGGCGAAACTCCCCTCCTCCGATTCTTCCCCTCCGTCACGTCCCTTCCCTCTACGATTTGAAGGCCGTTGCACCCCAAGCCCATCAGAAAACCGCGCCTCCTCATGCTGGCCCGCCGCCGATGAAGACAACCGCCTCAGGCGCCCCCCCAGCCTCGCCAGCACCTCCGACCACCTCAGGCAGTGAACCCCCCCCCAGTCGACAAAACTGTAAGTTAATTTTATTTATATTGTTTTAAAAACTGAAATTTATATTGTTTTAAAAACTGAAATTTATATTGTTTTAAAACTGAAATTTTTATTGTTTAAAAACTGAAAATAACTTTGTTTAATTAAAATCAGTTTTATTAAAAATGGTTTATTATAAAAATGTAATTTTTATAATAGTAAAGGCGGGATCTTTATCTAATCAAGGTAGAATTTTTACATTAGAAAAGATGGAATTTTTACATTGGAATAAAAATATGATTTTTATATATTGAACTTCGGAATAAAAATATGATTTTTATATATTGAACTTCGGAATAAAAATATGATTTTTATATATTGAACTTCGGAATAAAAATATGATTTTTATATATTGAACTTCGGAATAAAAATATGATTTTTATATATTGAACTTCGGAATAAAAATATGATTTTTATATATTGAACTTCGAAATAAAAATTCGATTTTTACATAGGTGGTGAAAGCGGGCAACGAAGGTAACAAAAAGGCGAGAACGAAGAAGATTTATATCAAAGAAGAGTCAAGATGTTTGGATAGCTTTCGGTGAGAATTTCTCACCTTTCAATTTCATTTCTATTTATATTTATATACTAGGATGCAGACGGTGCTTAGTAGCACCCGACACCCGTCATCCACAGACCATGGATGGCTTGTTTGTTAAATTGTTTGGTTGAGTAGTTAGTTAGAATATTTGATTGAATGGAAATTGTTTGGTGAAATGAAATTGATTTGATTGATGTGTGAATGGCGTGGGCCTTCACTAGACCGGGGATAAGGCTAGGCCTCGTCCCGTTTCTAGTATCGTGCCGTTATGCCGCCGAAATTTTCTAAAAATAGTTAGAAAAATAAAAATATCATTTTATTGAATAAATGAACTGAGTAGAAATTCATATGTTAAAATAAAATGTTTTATCGTTAAAAATATAATTTTTGACGTGAAGTGAATAAAATAAATATTCATTTACAAACCGGACGGTTTGTTTATGTACACGGATTTGACTGACATTGATTGGGACGATAACTTTTACACATCGCCCAACTGCACAAATAAAATCTGTGTTTGATTGTTTGAAACCCCACACGGGTGTTGGGATGAAATTTGAAGTTCACTCATCCTGATTGATTAAATATGTCGATCGATTGATTGACTGGCTGTTATAAGCGTTAGATATCTATATTTGATGCTTATATAGTGTAGTGCACTTTGGTTGATGGTTGATTATTTTGCAATGCTATTATATGTGTGTAATGTATGAAAATCCATATAATTAACATTATATGGTGATTGATTGGGCCTCATTCCAATTTAGAAAATAAAGACCAATATAAAATAAAGGTTCCTGTGTTGACAGTACTCATCCCTTGAGATTGGTCATGTGTTGAACGAAATATTTTAGTAATAAAATTTACATCTTTATCAATATAAAATAAAGGTTCATGTGTTGACAGTACTCATCCATTGAGATTGGTCATGTGTTGAACGAAATATTTTGATAATAACAACTATTTTGAAAAAGAAATATTTGAAATAGAATATTTGAAAATAGAAATTTATGAAGCCGTGTTGATTAGATTGACGCCATTTTGACGTGAACGATATTTATATCGATTTTATTGATTTCGAAATGAAATGAATTGAAAACGATTTCGAAATGAAATGAATTGAAAACGATTTCGAAATGAAATGAATTGAAAACGATTTCGAAATGAAATGAATTGAAAACGATTTCGAAATGAAATGAATTGAAAACGATTTCGAAAGGAAATGAATTGAAAACGATTTCGAAATAAAATGAATTGAAAACGATTTTGAAATGAAATGAATTGAAAACGATTTCGAAATGAAATGAATTGAAAACGATTTCGAAACGAATTGAATTGAAAACGAATTCAAATGGAATTGAAAGCGAATTGAAATGAATTCAAATTGAATTGAAATTTGAATTGAATAGAAATGAATTTTAAAACGAATTTATAAAGAAGAATTCAATTTTGATTTGAATTGAAATGGAAGTTGAAATTGCTTTTGAAACGAATTTTAAAACTATTTATATAATTCGTTTTAAATAGAAATCGACGAAATATATATTATATATATAACATAATGGCCTAAATAGAACGCGCCGCGCCGCGGCAGTTCGCGAATTTCGACCATTGATTTCAAACGGACATTACGGGAGATCCGACCGTCGGATTCTCCTAAAACCGGAACCGTTGGGTTCGTATCGAAAAGATCTTTCTAACGAATATTAGAAATTTGAAATCTAATGGTTGGATTTGGAATTATGTCCAAATCAAATTTGAAAAAGGTCGCTGTAAGTGCAGTTCGATGGCCGTTGATGGAAATCGACTGTACAGGCCTTGGTAAAATTATTAAAAATAGTAATAATTTGTGTAAAATCATAAGAAATGATTTAGAAAGAATTGGGATGAAAAACTCCATGTTTGAAAAGATAAAAATAGATTTTTATCGAAATGAACTAGTTTTGAACTAGAATTACAATTCTCTTTATTTTTAAATAAATAAATTGAAAGTGAAAAGGGTTTTAAAAATAACCAGAATTTCCAATGATTGCATTGGAGGGGATTTGAATCGAAATTGTCTTCGGAATATTTCGATGTTGGAATTCGTGATTATACAGATGTTGTTATGGAAATTTGAAAGATATATATTTATATCGTTATTTCCAATACGACATTTGTTAATCGTAGAATTTGATATTGAATATAAGCCGATATATTTTCTATTCAGAGCCTTATATTGAATATCAAATGTGATTTGGGTTTGTCGTGAATGGTGTCTTCACTAACACTGTTCTTGAACCCAGTTGAGAAAAGATTAAATCTTTTTATTTAGATTTAATGAAGTGTACCAAATAAATGATATTTAATTGGAATTGAATTGATATTGATTTTTGGGTTTATCGTGAATAGTGTTTTAAATAACACTCGTTCTTTAACCCGATAATTAATGAATGTGATTTTGGGTTTATCGTGAACCGTGTTGTAAATGACACTGATTCTTTAACCTAATCGAAGATTAAAACTAAGTGGAGTTTTAATGAATCTTTAATTAGATTGAAAAGATCGAAAATGGAGTACCACAAGTTTTGCTCCAAGCGATAGTTAAATCTTTAATTAGATTTGAACGTTAAATGGTAATTGAATTTACCGATAACACTGTGGTGTTAGATATGAAGTATTACCAGTTTTACTTCATGGGATAAATAGGTTGGGATTGGGAAACTAAAACAAATGATTACTTCGGTAAGGGTCGCTAATCCCGACTAGTTTGAACTGAGATTCAAAAATAGAATAAAGAATAAATTCAAGGAATTTACCTTGGATAAAATTAATGGGAACCTTTCCCTATGAATGTGAAATTTAGAAACTAACTGTCGGTTAGCCAAACAGAATGGTTTTCTGGATATTGATCTGATGTTGGTTTCGGCCTTCGGGGTTAATATTTGGGAAATTATTCTCTTGATTAATTTACGGTTAGTGACTGATGAATTGGAATGAGGCGTATGTTGTGTTTGTGTAACACTTATTTAAAATATACGCGAGTTATTCGGGAAGACCGGGTTTATCCCATTCTGAATAACTGATACGACGATAAGTCGAAGATGAAGACGGTGGTCGAAGACCGGAAGTCTTCACGTCGTTTGGGTGATTACTGATGATCTTGATTGGGCTGTACACCCAAGAAGATGGAAACAGTTGGTGATCGTCCAGACGTACTTGGAGATCGATGGATATGCGAGGTACTAGGTGCCTCCGGTTTCGTTCAGACCCAGAACGAACTTGTAAATGGACTGTGTGTCTGACATTGGATTTTAGTCCGTGTGATTGATCTCTATTAAATATAAATCTGTTTGGCGACGGAGAATTTATTCTCTTGCTTAACGCCCTTCTCTGAGACGTACGAGCTCAGGGGTTATATATTGATGGATATCAATCGCATGGAGTGAATTGCCTGTGTGGCATGCTTAAGTGGCAAATGATCAAGGCTTCTGTTGAAAAGCAAAGTCTTGTGGTTGATGATCGAAGCAAGGCCTTTGTGGCGTGGCTTTCTGTAACGTTTACTTCGCGAGTTTCACACCCGGTATGAACCAAAAACGGGAGACGGACCTCAGGGGGGACATGCGTTTTCTTTCTAGCTAGGACTGGCATCAGTGCTTGAACTGGCTGACGAGTTTGACTCATGTGGATGTTACTTATTATTACTTGCTGAAAAGCGAGGCGCCTCGTGATATCGGTTTCAGCCGATGCTTCTGGTCGGCTGACGGGCCAGGCTTACGCCCCAAAGGGCGGAGAAACGTATTGTTCAGGCATTATAATCCACATCGGCGGACCGGCCCTGACGATCCAAGGGGCAGTTGCGGCTGTTCCTAGACATGGGCTAGATTGTCTAAAATCGGTAGAGGATCTTGCCCCTAGCCTCGGTTCATACCATAAATGATAACCCAACTTCCAATACGACGTCTTGCGGTTTTGATTGTAAACTTATATATGGCGACATAGTGTTATGGGGCATTCATGCCGTCTATGATTGATACTTATGATTTGAAGTGGTTTTATACACTATGCCCTTATAATAGTATCAAACGATTTGTTTTAAACGTATCAAGCATTCTTTGGCTGTTATAAGGGAAAACCCTATCCTCGGCTGCGTTGCATTGTGTGATGGCACCTGGGTCTTATAACAGCTTCATTTTTCTTTATTTAGCATTGCGCTGTTTGTTTTATGCACTGGTATTCTTGGGAGGAAACCCGTTCCGTGTTATACGGCGTGGTCCCTTGATTTACCTAACTTTAAAAATAAAGATTGATGACTGTTTTAGTTCTCACACCAGTCCCATGACTGACCTGGAGTTTATTGTTTTAACCTAAACTCTGGGTGCCCCTATTTTCGACACGGGCAGCTAGTAGTTTTGGTTTTGCAGATTTATATTCACAGGATCCTGGTTTACAGCTGGAACGATATCCGGAAAGCTTTGTATTCGTATATCTCTTCTAGTTGTGTATTGTATTATTTTCCGCTGCGATGTATTTAAATGTAATTTAAATCTCTGATATTTCTGTGTAATATTCTTTTATACTCTGTATATTCTTGTAATCTGATGCATTGTTGTAATATACAATGAAATGTTCTTTTATATGCGTTCTGTTGTGGCTTGTTCTCGAACTATCTGACACTTTCCTTTACGGGGAAGTTACGGGTTTTCACAGTTGGAATCTGAACTCTGTACGTCTGAAAACTTGTAAACAAGTTAATCTGAAATCCATTATACTGGGGACACAAGGTTAGGAGGGAAAATACTTGTGTCATCTGTTGTTTGGGACCCATATTGTAACAACCCGTATTTTTGAATAACATGTTATAACATAAATGGAGGAAGAATTAAACTATAAAATCTGAATCAAGGGAAACGGGCTGTGCCATTGCGTTCGTCTCGGAAAAATACGCGAAATAGAGTCCGAGTTTTCGAAAATCGGAGTCCGTATGACCAAGATATGGCCTCGTGAAGTTTCACGAAAAATTCACAAATTAAAGTATACTTAATTAAGTGAAATGGGTTGCGCAGAGAAATATATATATATTGATATATATATATATATATATATAATTGAAAATTAAATAAATAAATATGCAAAAATGTTCAAAACAGCGAATTGGGAGAGGGGAATAACCAAACCAGCCGATTTTTGAGCTCGACCCGAGCTCGCTCGGTCGACTAGGGGTTAATCCAGGGTGTTTGGCTGTCAACCCGTGGGCCGATTCGCTCAAATGCAGATTTTGCATTTGAATGGTTCTCATGGTTCAGCTTTAATCTAAAGGCCCTAGATGGTTCCTACACTTGACTTCTTCCCCAAGACATGCTTTGATGGCTTGGATTGAATCTAGGGTTAATCCTATGGCTAATACTATCCTAATCCTCTATAAAAAGACCCCAAACCTAGCCTAAATCACCATTATTCAATCCTACAACTAAACTATGTCAAATTTGTTCCTCTCATGGCCTCCACTCTCATGCTAAAATTTCTAAGTTAATTTCTATGAGAGATTTTGAGTTCATACAAGTGTTTTCAAACTTGTATGAGTGTTCTTAGCTTGCATTCAAGTCAAGTTGCAACATTTCTATTTCAAAGCAAGGGTTTTTATTGAATTGGCTCAAGGGTTTTCATTTGGAGCTTGCATATTTGGGTTTTTGGTGCTTGCATAAGGGCTTCGTCTCAATCTTTATAATAAATATTAATTTGTGTCTTCATAGCATAGTAAGCCCTTTTCTACTTTCTTTTTATTGAACTCTAAAGTTAAATGAATGATGCAAGTTTGGTTGATCATTATATGCAAGTTTGGTTGATCATTATATGCAAGTTTGGTTGATCATTATATGCAAGTTTGATTGATCATTATGCAAGTTATGTATGACACATGTTATCATGTTATGCAAGTTTGGGTTGATCATTATACACATGTTATCATGTTATGCAAGTTAAACTTGAGTTTATGGCCTTAAAGCTTCAAGCTTTATGTTAAAGGTTGCATTTTGGCAACATGAAAGTTATCATATCCCTTATGATAACTTGCATGTGAGCCTAAATGCGAACTTCTAGCAACTTCTACATGTTATTTATCACCATGTATCACTCGTATGCTAAGTTTGGTTTTATGCATGCTTTTGAAGCCTAATAATGCAATATGCAAGTATATGAACATATGTACATTTCATATGCCACCATGATAAACTTGTGGCTTCAATACCTTTATGTCATGATTATGCTAAGTTCCCCATCTTATCCTTTATGCGTTGTTGCGATTATGTAAACGATGGGATTACGTTGGGGTTGGGTAACATTATGACATAAACATGGTTTTTATAACATAACGTGATATGTTAACTTGTACTTATGTTTTGGAAACATAATGGACATGACACTTAGCAAATATGAGTGTGGCCAACTCGAGGTTGGGTTGAGTTTGTAGCATAAATCTACCCGGACCCGCCCGGCTTAACTAGTGGCTACAAACAATAGGACCCAATGTGAGAAGTTGGTCATGTTGTGCTCGAACCCGAGGTTAGACCTAGTTGTGGTATAAAGCTACCCGGACCCGCCCGGCTTAACTAGTAACCACAACAAAGTCTAATGTGAGAGTTTAAAGCGCATTAAGTTAATTAATGCCTCCTGATTAGGGTTAAGTCATGGTCCACTTAATACTTAACCAATTTGGGCTTGATGGATTAATCGAGGTTAAGTCAGGAGCCTTGGGTACTCTTAACCAATTTAATCCACGTGTGGATCGGGTTAACCACATTTAACCCGTTAAGAAACCCTAGTTGCGTGGTCCTTTTCAGCAGTAACCTTCTAGGTAGTATCATAAGACCCTAGGACTAGGCTAGGCTGGGGCACGATTACTGGGCTGATTGTAAGAGACCAAAAGAGACGGCTGAATGATGCCCCGGTTGTTCAGGCGGACCATGGTCGTGCACATCAAGTCCGGAATTGAACACGGGCACCGGTAGGTTTGGACTGTGCATCCTGTAATGGTGTCAGAGGGTTACACCATAGGGCCTGATACACCTTAGGGTGGACCCTGCACAGTCAACTACATTACATGATTAGGCCGTATGACACCGACACTTGACGAGTTAGGCTTATAGGGAGCCGATCGACTAGACCGAGTAGTTGGACCTTGATTTAGGTCACCTCATTATATTGGGCCAAGCTTGGGCCAAGGGATCAATTCTTGTTTTTACTTGACATGTTAGAATGCTAGTACACCCGTGGTGAAAAACTTAACCTTAATTATGCGATGACACCTTTATCTATCTTGTTAGTTAATCATCATGCCAGTATGTTGTTATCCTTATGTTCATCTTAGCTTCTGATGCCAGTTAACTTTACTAGTTCATAGACAGATAGTAGTAGGGCTTACCAGTCTTTTTGACTGACCCGTTTTCTTTCGCCTCTTTTCTTCCGTTCCCCCCCCTCAGGTCCTCAAGGTGGGAACATTGGAGCTTAGCTTGGATCTTTACAGCTTGCTTACTGGATTTGCTCATGTACGGTCTCGGACATTGAGCTAGTTATGGTTTATCACTTCATTTTGGGGATAGTACTTTATGTATTTAAGTTTTTAAAGTTTATGCTAGACTTTGTTTGTTGGAAAATAATGATCAAGTACTTTGTTGTAACTTAACTATGGTTTTGAAATGCTAGTTTTATCCGCTGCTTTACTACTCTGTTTTACTTATATATTCTGTCCTGTGATATCTGCATGCATGTTTACCTTGTTTAAACGCCCCTCCGAAGCTAGTGTGCTTGCAAGAGTCACCCTGGCGGAGGTGGGGTGTTACATTTGGTATCAGAGCTGGTTGCTTAATTGGTACGGATGATAGGGGGTTCTCGCTTCGCCTTTGGTGGCGAACGGGAGACTCTTACCCCTACATCTCCCGACAATGTGGGTTGGTCGAGTCGACAGGCTGGCCGTAAAAGCAGTTCTGAGGTATCTCTGTAAGCCACGGTGGGAGGTTAGCCCACTGCCCCGGGTTATTACATTTGGTATCAGAGCATAAGGTTTACAAGATTTGAGCAAAAGTGTTTTTGAAACTTACCTTTTGAAAAACTATTTTCAAAACCAATTAAGTATTTTCCAAGAAAAGTCTAGTTATTTTAAAAAGGCTATTCCCCAAAAGCCATAGCACTATCCTTCGTTTCTTCATTCTGAATCTATCTTTTTCTTCGTTTTAGTATGGCCGATCGCTTTAACATCCCGGAAAGCGTACAAGTACCCGTCTGGTTCTGGAGATTTATGGAGGCAAGGCCGAATGAAGCCGGCCCCGCGAACATTCCTCCTCCTTCCCCGTCGCTAACATCTCTCCTCCTCCCGTAGCTGAGGTTCCTTCTCTCCCTCAGCATCCGCAAGAGGATTTCGCAAAGCTTTGCAAAGATTTTAAAGCGATGGGTTGCAAGAATTTTGTCGGAACGGAGACTCCCGTGGAGGCAAGAAACTGGTTAAAGGAAACTAAAGACCTCTTTGTTATCTTTGATGTGGAAGATCGTAGGAAAGTTCTGTTGGCGGTATGCTATTGAAAGGGGAAGCTGCTTATTGGTGGGTAGTCACCACCACTACTGGACCCATCGAGACTTGGGATGACTTTAGGAGAAGGTTTGGACTAAAGTTTTTATCATCAGCAGAAGAGAACCTTCAACTAGAGAGGTTCCTATCACTAAAGCAAGGGGACATGACCATTAGAGAATACGTGGATAAGTTTAATCAACTTGCTCAGTTCGGTCTAGAATGGGTTAACACCGCTCGGAAGAAGGCCCTATGCTTTGCTCTAGGATTGAATGAGCCATTGCGTGGTTTGGCCATATCTCATATACCCCTGGGGGCGACCTTCGAAAATTTGGTGAATATGGCCTTACTTCAAGAGGAAGATAAGAGTGGCAAGAAGGAGGTCAAGGCAAATGAGTCCCAAGGCAAGAAGGAAGATACCGAGGAAAGAGATAAGAACAACCATAGCAAGAACAACAAGTCAAGAGAAAGGAGGAAGTGCAACTTCTGTGGGATTACTGGGCACATAGCCAAAGACTGTAGGAAGAAGAAGAGGAAGTTGGGCGAATGCTTTCACTGTGGAGAGCCTGGACATCTTAGCAAGGATTGCCCCAAGAAGCAAGGGCAAGGGCAGAATCAGCGTGCAGGACCTTCTGGAGGGCTAGTGCATACTCTCAACATCGCTCCAGTTCTTGATCGAGGTAGTATTTCTGTAGAAAACCTTGTTTACATTTCTGATTTCCCTGTTCATACCTTGTTTGATTCTGGCGCATCGCATAGTTTTATTTCTGATTTTGTTGAAGGTTTGCACCTAAGTACTATCCTAGTTGAGGATCCCGTTTGTGTTTCAAATCCAATTGGGGGTTCCGCCCATCTGTCTATGATTTGGGTGGATTTGAAAATTTCTATTTTGGCCGTAGAATTCACGTGTAGTGCTTATGTTCTCGGGGTCACGGGATATGGGTTGGTCTTGGGCATGGATTGGTTGTCCAGTTATGGAGCCATCCTCGATTGTGAGCATAGGGTGGAGAGGCTCATGACTCGCCTCGGTAATACCCTAGAAATTTCTTGTAACCCTAGAGGTCCCGTCATGTTATGTTATCTTGAATCTCTCGACTCGTCCATCGATGATCTGCAATCTGTAAGGGTGGTCCGGGACTATCCCGATGTCTTTGAAGAAGTTAAGGGGTTACCCCCTAAACGAGAGATAGATTTCTGTATTTATCTAGTCGATAATGCCAAGCCAGTATCATTGCCTGTTAGGCACATGGCCCCTCGTGAAAGAAGGGAGCTCAGTAAGCAAATCAAGGAGTTGCTTGAGAAGAATTTTATTAGACGAAGCATTTCTGAATGGGGTGCTCCGGTGGTATTCGCTACTAAGGCGGATGGTTCGCTTCGTCTATGTGTTGATTATCGAGAATTGAACAAGCTGACAAAGAAGAATAGGCACCCGTTACCGAGGATTGATGATATCTTTGACCAGTTTGTTGGTGCTTCTGTTTTCTCTTAGCTCGATCTAGCTGCCGGATTCCATCAGCTTAGAGTAGCTGAGGATAGTATTGATAAAACTGCGTTTAGGACTCCAGATGGATTCTTTGAATGGCTTGTCATGCCATTCGGTTTGACTAATGCAGCCGCATACTTCGTAGACTTGATGAGTAGGGTGTTCAGGGAGTTCCTCAACAAGTTTGTTGTTGTCTTCGTGGATGATATTCTGATCTTCTCAAAGGATGAGGAAGAACATGCCAGACATCTCAAGGAAGTGATGGATACGCTTAGAGCGCATCAGTTGAAAGCCAAGTTCTCCAAATGTCATTTCTGGAGAAGGGAAGTTCGGTTTCTTGGACATATAGTTTCTAAGCAAGGCATAGCGGTGGATCCCGCGAAAGTGGTTGTGGTTCAAGACTGGAAGACTCCGAGGAATGCAACCGAAGTAAGAAGCTTTCTCGGTCTGGCAGGCTACTATAGGAAGTTCATCAGGGACTTCGCTAAGATTTCGGCCCCTCTTACTAAGTTGACGAAGAAGAACTTAGTCTTTGCATGGGACTTGGAGTGTGAGCTTGCTTTTCAAAGGCTCAAGAGAGCCCTTACCTCAGCTCCAGTTTGGCAACGTGGATTGGCACTGTTTTCAAGAGATAGTTTTCTGCGTGGGATACCGTATAGTATGTAAACGAGATCCAAGATTCACTAACGAATCTTGGAAAGCTTGCATGAAACCATGAGTACGCAGTTGGGTGAAAGCCAAGTATTTTAGGCAAAGAATAAGTGGAAGTGGAATGAGAGGCAACGATGAAATGAGTTCTAACTCATATTTTGGAAATAAGAATTAAGAACTACGGAATTGTGAAGTTAAAAGATGGTCAAGGCACGATGGGAATAAGCACAAGAAAAATGCGGCTTAGAAGATTGAAGTCTAGATACGCGCATTTAATCTCTTTCTAAGAGTATATCCTTGATCCCTATTGTTCCGTAAAGCTTACTCGCATGCTACCTTTTAAGTATATCCTCTCAGTCCTATCCTCAATCTTAGTTCTGTTACAAACCCCCTAAGGAGTATGGCTAGCCTATTTGTGATATATGGTTGGGGTGAAGAAGTTCGCCACCAAACTATTTGGGCTTTATGGGATATGGGTAATAATTGATAGATTTACAAAGAGAGCCCATTTTATTCCAGTGAAAAGCAAGAGGACCGTATCGCGGCTAGCATCTGTTTATCTTCAAAAGATAGTGCGGCTGCATGGAGTTCCTTCTAGCATAGTTAGCGATCGTGACCCAATTTTCACTAGCCAGTTCTGAAACAGTTTGCAAGAAGCAATGGGTACGCGATTGAATTTGAGTACAGCCTATCACCCCCGGACGGATGGCCAAACCGAAAGGGTGAATAGAGTGCTAGAAGATCTTTTGAGGTTTTGTGTTCTCGACTTCGGTGGTACTTGGGAAGACCACCTTCCTCTTGTAGAGTTTGCTTATAATAATAACTATCAAGCCAGCATAGGGATGGCACCATTTGAAGCTTCGTATGGGAGGCCGTGCAAGCCACCAACATGTTGGTGGGAAGACGACGGATAAGCTTATAATTGAGCCCGACATGATAAGGGACACATCCGAGAGGGTTGAATTGATTCGAAGACGGATAAGAACGGCCCATGACAGACAGAAATCCTATGCAGACAAGCGAAGGACAGACTTGGAATTTAAAATTTGGAGATATGGTCTTTGTGAAGATTTCTCCTTTGCGAAATATGGTTCGCTGACACCAAGGATCGTAGGACCCTTCCCTACTATAGAAAGAGTCGAGAAGATGACTTATAAGGTGGAATTGCCGAGAAGCTGGCCGGAGTGCATAATGTCTTTTATGTCTCGCATCTCCGGAAGTGTTTGCACAGACCCGCCAAAGTGGTTGAACTAAGTATTCTTGAAGACATGGAGGTAGAGGATGAAGCAACCCTGAGACGAGCTCCGATTCGTATCATGGAAATGAAGACAAAGAAGCTAAGAAGCAAAGAAGTTAAGCTTGTTAAGGCGCAATGGAGTGAAACAGAGGGAGACACAACTTGGGAAACCAAGGAGAAGAGGCGCGTGCTTTATCCATTTCTCTTGGAGGATACATTTTCAATCTCTTTTCCTAGATTGGTATATCTTCCCTTTGCTATCCATGCTTATCTAGTTTATCTTGTTTCGTAAATCTTGTCATGAGAACCTTAGGTAGAAACCCTTGGTTGAAACATGTATTTGAAACATGTTATGTTTGATGTTTGCAAGTGGTTGCAAGTGTTTGCAAGTGGATACTCGTGGATGCATAATACACGTTAGGCACTAAGATCGGCTCACACACTTTCATACCGCATATGCATGAGTGTTTATGCTTATTCATGGATGAAAACTTGTTATGCTATCACGTGGATGTTGCATATGGATGAATGTTATGTGCACTCATGTAGAGATTATAAATTATGTTAGGAATTTGCATACATATGGACTCATTTCACTAACATATTTTGCATTAAGGGGGTTTACTGAATCAGTAACCTCCTGATTTTCGCATTAGATAAGTACATATACACACCTTTGCATATGATCATACAGCATTTAGAACCTTTTAAGGACAATGATTGCTCATGGATGATGTTTTGAGTAGATGGATGATGGATGGTAGGATACGTTCTTCCTAACTTGGAGATTTCGGGGACGAAATCCTTTAAGGAGGGGAGACTGTAACAACCCGTATTTTTGAATAACATGTTATAACATAAATGGAGGCAGAATTAAACTGTAAAATCTGAATCAAGGGAAACGGGCTATGCCATTGCGTTCGTCTCGGAAAAATACGCGAAATAGAGTCCGAGTTTTCGAAAATCGGAGTCTGTATGACCAAGATATGGCCTCGCGAAGTTTCACGAAAAATTCACAAATTAAAGTATACTTAATTAAGTGAAATGGGTTGCCCAGAGAAATATATATATTGATATATATATATATATATATAATTGAAAATTAAATAAATAAATATGAAAAAATGTTCAAAACAACGAATTGGGAGAGGGGAATAACTGAACCGGCCGATTTTTGAGGTCGACCCGAGCCTGCTGGGTCGACTAGGGGTTAATCCAGGGTGTTTGGCTGTCAACCCGTGGGCCGATTCGCTCAAATGCAGATTTTGCATTTGAATGGTTCTCATGGTTCAGCTTTAATCTAAAGGCCCTAGATGGTTCCTACACTTGACTTCTTCCCCAAGACATGCTTTGATGGCTTGGATTGAATCTAGGGTTAATCCTATGGCTAATACTATCCTAATCCTCTATAAAAAGACCCCAAACCTAGCCTAAATCACCATTATTCAATCCTACAACTAAACTATGTCAAATTTATTCCTCTCATGGCCTCCACTCTCATGCTAAAATTTCTAAGTTAATTTCTATGAGAGATTTTGAGTTCATACAAGTGTTTTCAAACTTGTATGAGTGTTCTTAGCTTGCATTCAAGTCAAGTTGCAACATTTCTATTTCAAAGCAAGGGTTTTTATTGAATTGGCTCAAGGGTTTTCATTTGGAGCTTGCATATTTGGGTTTTTGGTGCTTGCATAAGGGCTTCGTCTCAATCTTTATAATAAATATTAATTTGTGTCTTCATAGCATAGTAAGCCCTTTTCTACTTTCTTTTTATTGAACTCTAAAGTTAAATGAATGATGCAAGTTTGGTTGATCATTATATGCAAGTTTGGTTGATCATTATATGCAAGTTTGGTTGATCATTATATGCAAGTTTGATTGATCATTATGCAAGTTATGTATGACACATGTTATCATGTTATGCAAGTTTGGGTTGATCATTATACACATGTTATCATGTTATGCAAGTTAAACTTGAGTTTATGGCCTTAAAGCTTCAAGCTTTATGTTAAAGGTTGCATTTTGGCAACATGAAAGTTATCATATCCCTTATGATAACTTGCATGTGAGCCTAAATGCGAACTTCTAGCAACTTCTACATGTTATTTATCACCATGTATCACTCGTATGCTAAGTTTGGTTTTATGCATGCTTTTGAAGCCTAATAATGCAATATGCAAGTATATGAACATATGTACATTTCATATGCCACCATGATAAACTTGTGGCTTCAATACCTTTATGTCATGATTATGCTAAGTTCCCCATCTTATCCTTTATGCGTTGTTGCGATTATGTAAACGATGGGATTACGTTGGGGTTGGGTAACATTATGACATAAACATGGTTTTTATAACATAACGTGATATGTTAACTTGTAATTATGTTTTGGAAACATAATGGACATGACACTTAGCAAATATGAGTGTGGCCAACTCGAGGTTGGGTTGAGTTTGTAGCATAAATCTACCCGGACCCGCCCAGCTTAACTAGTGGCTACAAACAATAGGACTCAATGTGAGAAGTTGGTCATGTTGTGCTCGAACCCGAGGTTAGACCTAGTTGTGGTATAAAGCTACCCGGACCCGCTCGGCTTAACTAGTAACCACAACAAAGTCTAATGTGAGAGGTTAAAGCGCATTAAGTTAATTAATGCCTCCTGATTAGGGTTAAGTCATGGTCCACTTAATACTTAACCAATTTGGGCTTGATGGATTAATCGAGGTTAAGTCAGGAGCCTTGGGTACTCTTAACCAATTTAATCCACGTGTGGATCGGGTTAACCACATTTAACCCGTTAAGAAACCCTAGTTGCGTGGTCCTTTTCAGCAGTAACCTTCTAGGTAGTATCATAAGACCCTAGGACTAGGCTAGGCTGGGGCACGATTACTGGGCTGATTGTAAGAGACCAAAAGAGACGGCTGAATGATGCCCCAGTTGTTCAGGCGGACCATGGTCGTGCACATCAAGTCCGGAGTTGAACACGGGCACCGGTAGGTTTGGACTGTGCATCCTGTAATGGTGTCAGAGGGTTACACCAAAGGGCCTGATACACCCTAGGGTGGACCCTGCACAGTCAACTACATTACATGATTAGGCCGTATGACACCGACACTTGACGAGTTAGGCTTATAGGGAGCCGATCGACTAGACCGAGTAGTTGGACCTTGATTTAGGTCACCTCATTATATTGGGCCAAGCTTGGGCCAAGGGATCAATTCTTGTTTTTACTTGACATGTTAGAATGCTAGTACACCCGTGGTGCAAAACTTAACCTTAATTATGCGATGACACCTTTATCTATCTTGTTAGTTAATCATCATGCCAGTATGTTGTTATCCTTATGTTCATCTCAGCTTCTCATGCCAGTTAACTTTACTAGTTCATAGACAGATAGTAGTAGGGCTTACCAGTCTTTTTGACTGACCCGTTTTCTTTCGCCTCTTTTCTTCCGTTTCCCCCCCTCAGGTCCTCAGGGTGGGAACATTGGAGCTTAGCTTGGATCTTTACAGCTTGCTTACTGGATTTGCTCATGTACGGTCTCGGACATTGAGCTAGTTATGGTTTATCACTTCATTTTAGGGATAGTACTTTATGTATTTCAGTTTTTAAAGTTTATGCTAGACTTTGTTTGTTGGAAAATAATGATCAGGTACTTTGTTGTAACTTAACTATGGTTTTGAAATGCTAGTTTTATCCGCTGCTTTACTACTCTGTTTTACTTATATATTCTGTCTTGTGATATCTGCATGCATGTTTACCTTGTTTAAACGCTCCTCCGAAGCTAGTGTGCTTGCAAGTGTCACCCTGGCGGAGGTGGGGTGTTACACATATTAGTCAGTAACCCTTTCTGGTATCAAAACTATGACCCAACAGTAGGTAGGGTCCGGGCACGCTTACTGAACTAATTGTAAGCGATTCATTCTGATAATGGCAAGGGATGTTGATGGTGTGTTCCAACCGGGTCATGTGCGTGCATGGATCCCGGTCTGCCTCTGAGGATGTAAGACGCCGTGACATCTGTAAATAGGTCTGTGTCATTCAAAGGTTGCCACTTTAGGGAGTGATACACTCTTCTATGGGGCTGGCACATGGTATTTATGTATTAGGGAGATGATCGCTTGGGGTAGATTTAGGGTACACTTAGTTCTGTCTGTTTCCGTTGGGGTACCGTCTGTTTCTGTTGGGTGGTAACACCTGTTTGTTTCTGCGTGGTACCGTCTGTTGCGGTGGTAAAGGCCCATTTACTAGTGTACACCTAATTCTAACATTCTACTTCCGTAGGGATTATTCTGTTTCCGTCTCTGATTCTGTTTATGTACCTTCTGTCTGTTGGGGTGGTAAAGGCCCATTACTGGCATTTTGTTTCTGTATAGATTATTCTGTTCCGTTTCTGTTTCAGTTTAGACATCAGGGTAACACCTAATCCTGTTATACTAGTATTAGTGCAGATAAGTAAAATATAAGTAAGAAGCATAACTTGGGCTATATCATTCTGTTTCTTCTGTTTAGCTTAAGTATACCAGTTACTCCTGTTGTTGTTGTCTCTTATCCAGCTTTATTTTCATGTCATGATATTATTATCTGTTCATATGCTGAAAGTCACTGGACTTGCCAGACTTTATGTCTGACCTTGCTTGTTTTCGCCCCTTTTCTTTTGTTTCCCCCCCAGGTTTTTAGGGTGGAAGTATAGGGGCATGATTTGGATTTTCTCTGCTTGAAGTATCGCTTGGTCTTGGCTCTATCTTTTCATGGCGATCTATGTTGGGGATTATAATTTTAAAAACTATGCATTCTGAAGGCTTTTGTACAAGATTGATATTTTGTACTTGAATTCTGATATTGTGATTTGAAAAGATGTAACCAAACTTACTTCGGTTTCTGTTGTAATAAAGTTATTAATTTTTCAAGTACTGTTTTATATGTCTTGTAAATTTCTGTTATGTCTACTAAAACGCTCCATCAAAGTTAATGCATTCCCTTTGTGAGTGACCTTAATGGAGGTGGGGTGTTACACTTGGTATCAGAGCTGAAGGTTACCAGATTTGATAAATAGTTTTGGAAAACTATTTTCAAAAAGGTTTTTAAAAAGGAAGTATTTTCAAAAGTGGAGTTTATTTTGAAAAACATAATCCCCAAAGTCATAGCCTATCTTTCTATCCTCTGTTTTGAATCTTTCCTTTTTCTTTCGTTTCAGCATGTCTGGGGATCTTGACCTTCCGGAGGGCGTACCAATACCTGGCTGGTTCAGGAGGTACTTAGAAGTTAGGGCTAATGATGCGGGCCTAACAAACGTCCCTCCTCCCCCAGCTGCAACGGTTCCTCCTCCTCCTCCACGCGTGAAAACTTTCCCGAAGATATGTAGAGACTTTCGAGCCATGGGTGGGAAGAACTTTAATGGAACTGAATCCTTCGTGGAAGCAAGGAACTGGCTCAAAGAAACTAAGGATTTGTTCG
Organism: Allium sativum; assembly: GCA_030737875.1. Classification (NCBI taxonomy): domain Eukaryota; kingdom Viridiplantae; phylum Streptophyta; class Magnoliopsida; order Asparagales; family Amaryllidaceae; genus Allium; species Allium sativum. The sequence continues at coordinate 20,933,848 of JASFAX010000025.1, forward strand.
TTATCTTCGAGGTGGACGATAGGCAGAAGATACAGTTGGCGGTATGGTTGCTTAAAGACGAAGCTTCATTTTGGTGGGAGGTCACAAATGGAGAGCGTCCGGTAGAGAGATGGATGGATTTCAGGCATAGGTTCGAGATGAAATTTCTCTCACGAGTGGAAGGGAGTCTATACGTAGAAAGGTTATTGGCGTTGAAGCAGGGGAATTTATCAGTAAGAGAGTACGTCAACAATTTTAATCAATTGGCAAGATTCGGCTTAGAATTGGAAAATACACCACATAAGAAGGCACTAAGGTTCGCTAAAGGTTTAAATGAGCCGCTACACGGATTGGCGATGTCCCACATTCCTATGGGGGCAACCTTCGAAAAATTGGTGGACATGGCGTTAATGCATGAAGAAGAAGCCGAATGTAAAAAGAAAGAGGAAAAGCTTGAAGGACCACAGATCAAGAAGGAGGGGCCCAAAAAGGAAACACAAAAGAAGGATGAGAAGACTGAAGATAAGAAGAACTGCTTTACTTGTGGAAGCTCGACCCATATGAACAAGGATTGCAGAAAAAGGAAGGGAACTTGCTACAACTGTGGAGAAATGGGGCACTTCACAAGGGACTGCCCAAAGAAACAGGGGCAAGGGTAGAGGGCAGAACCCACTTCTGGAGGACAGGCGAATGCTCAAGTGACTGGTAGATAGGGTAGAAATAAGAAAATTTATGTAGAAGTTTTAATTTCCTTATCTGATTGAGGAGTTAAAAAAACTTTCTGATTCTGGCATTTTGATTCTGTAATTGAAACTTTGCACTTTAATACTAGTCTTGTTTCTGGTTCTGTTATAGTCTCACACCCCATGAGGGTTACAGCTCATCTGTTTGTGATAAGTTGGGGTTTGAGGGCATCTGTGTTGGGCGTTATGTTGACCATGACGCATACATTCTGAGTTTTTATCATGCTTAGCCTCCTAAGAATCATTTGGTAATCTGATCTGTATCAGTATTCTGTAGGAGTTTTTACTCAAAGCGTGAAATAGATTTCCAGTTGGGCATTTGTTTAATGGGAGTGATTCTCCGAGTATTAATCTGATGTTGATTTCGGTCTTCGGGGTTGATATTTAGGGAGTTATTCTCTTAAACCGATGTCTAATGGGAACCTGACTTTAGTTTCAATTATACTTGTTTCTATCACTATCCTTCGACCTTTAGGTAGAAACTAATGGGTGTAAACATGTGTTTGAAACATGTTATGTTTGATGGTTGCAAGTGGATGCAAGTGGTTGCTAGTGATTGCTCGTGGATGCATATACACACGCTAGGCACTAGATCGGATCAAGAACACTCTCATACTGCATATGGATGTGTGTACATTTTTTTTATGGATGCAAAATGGTTGGCTCAGCACATGGATGTTGCATATGAATGAACGGTTGTGCACTTATATAGAAATGATATGTATCAAATAGGAAAATTGCATACATGTTGGACTCATGGCACTGACATAATTCGCATTAAGGAGGTCAACTGAATCAGTGGACTGCCTGATCTTTGCATTAGATAAGTACATATACACACACTCTTGCATAAGTACTGTAACAGCCCGCATTTTACGTATCGGAAGATCGTAAAATAATTTTATTTTATTCTCTGAGGGTTGGAACATTCTCATCTTTTAATATGTTGCTTATGGGGATGTGTGACATGTCCATAATTTTTACCGATTTTGTTTGTGACCATTTTGCCCCTGTCAGTCTTGTACTGGGCATAACTTTTGACTCAGGTCGAATCAGAGGGTGAGACCTGTGCCATTGGAAAGGAATTGACGATTCTCTTTTCGTAGAGTGGTTACATGAAAGATTTGGCTCAGCGGTTTGGGAGAAATAGCTGTTTAAGGTTTTTCAGTTGGTTGTTCAGATTTCGGAAGGCTAATGGGCTGATTTGGAGAAGGCCCATTAGAGGGTGGGTGGAGACTATAATTAGGGGGTAAGGGATATGGAGAAAGGTTGGAATTTTCCATTCTCTTATGGGGAGGCTTTGATCTCCTTCTTCCTCTAATCACTTCCCACCATTAACAATCCAAATATAAGGGGGAAATCATAGATCTACACCATTGGATGCAAGATCTACATCAATTGGAGTGAGGATTCATCAAATCGAAGGGCTAGGAGCTATCTCTTCGCTGTCCGGAATTCCATTTCTTTGATTTTGCTTTGTTTTGGATAATTGGTGAGTGATTTACATCTCTAATTCGGATTCATGAAAGTATGTGAGTTATATGTTGTTAATTTCATCATTTCCGTGTTCTTTTCCTTAGATTTACACCATGCTATGTTTATATTACATATGAAACACCTTAGGATCTGATCTAGATAATTTAAATGGTTAATTTCATGATTTCTCTCAAGTTTATGCAAATTAGATCCGTTTTTATATTCATATGCTTACTTATCATGTTTTGGGAAATTTATGTGTTTTGATGGAAATTGTTAGATTGATGATATTGTTGGTTGCATAACATGTTTGTGGTTGCGTTTGAATGAATCGGATAAGCCGGTTTCGTTGGATTCGTTGTTTGGCGAAGTTTTAGTCGAAATCGAAGTCGAAATGGAGCCGTGTAGGAAACGGGTCGGTCTAGAGGGGTCGGTCCTAGACTGGTCGGTCAAATCGTGGCTTGGGAAGCAAGACAGGGATTGGGTCGGCTAAGAGGGGGAGCAGGCTAGTCAGATCGGTCGCAAGGAAGTGGTCGGTCGGTCTATACTGGTTAGGTCGAGCAAATCTGGAGTTCTGATTCGGAGCAGGCGGGACGGTCATGTTCCAGGAAGGGGGTGATCTGGTTGGGTCGCTTTAGGGTGGTTGGTCGAGCAGGTGGTCGGTCGGTCTCAGGTGATAAAGGCTGGTCGGTCTTGGAGATGGTCGGTCTGATCGGTCCAGAAGGTTGAGAAGGAAGTCTGGTCGGTTCAGAAGGATTCTGGTCGGTCCAGAAGGAGCTGAATGATTCTGGTCAGTTCAGAAGGATTCTGGTCGGTCCAGAAGGAGCTGAGGGAGGTCGGGTCGGTTCAGGAGGGGTCTGATCGGTCCAGAAGGACCAGAAGGGGGTTTGGTCGGTCCAGAATGGGTCTGGTCGACATTTCTAGTGGAAATTTCTGATCGGACACATCAAGTGATGTTATAACTTCGAAGTAGTTCAAGTGGGAAGGTTCGAAGTGTTGAATGTGTTCGTTGATCTAGGTGGAACAACGAATGAGGCGACAACTCAAAGGTCGTTAGTTGATGGATAATGGCTGCTCGAGAAGGTTGCTTGAGATATGAAATATCGTCAAGGTTGGACGACTAGAGATGCGAAGGCCGAGAGGTCATCGTTGTCGTAAGTTCTAGCAGGCTCAAAGCAGGGGTACGATGGGGGCACCCAAAAGATCAGAAGGTTGCTGGTTGAGTACCCTGGGTCTTGGGGAAAGGCCTAGTGTCAAGGTTGGACATATGGAGTTCATGCTAGAACTGGGGTTACCATTAGCCCTTGAAATATGGCAAGGTTGGCCGTCATACGATGATGATGATTTCGAAGCTGGATTGGCGGTGATAGCCAGAGTCTGTCATGTATGCTGGATGTTTTGCTTGTGCCATCTCGCGTGGGTTATCCAACATCGAAGTAGATGTTCCTGGAGTGCTTGTCTGATATTGGTTTCGGCCTCTGGGGCTTGTATTCGGGGGATGCTGAATTCGACTAGGATGATTTGCATGAGATATATATAATCTGGATGTCATGATTGCTATTGTTGGTTGTTTCTGTTTGCTATGAACAAATGGTTGTTCTGGTTTCTATGGATTAATGGTTGAAATGCTTGGTGTAAAGGCTATCACTGTCTAATGTGGGGAAGATAAGGTTGAGTTCTTCTCTGGTGTTGTGGGTAGATAAGTTGTTCATTTACCCATTCTCATATACTTTCTTGTTGAAGTTTGTTAGCTGTTATATCGCTCACTAAGACTATTGTCTGACTCAAGGTTTTATGTGTAACGACCCGTATTCTACGAATCATGGGATCGTAGAATATTTATTTCTTTCACATATGAAGTCGTATGGTCATGTAACTTTGGGAGACGACTATTGGGGTCATTTCCCATGTTCATGATTTTTGTCGATTTTTAAATGACCATTTTACCCCTAGTTGATACTGTTTTGGCCATAACTTTTGACTGGAAAGGAATTTTGACCTGAAACCACTTCCATTGGATTCGAATGATGGTTTCTCTTTCCATAGAGTGGTTACATTACCCAAACGGACTTACCTTTTGGGAGATATGGCTGAAACAAGGTTTAGAAGGTGAAAAACAGCTTAATTGGGCTAAACCGGGTGATTAACAGCTAGGCCCAATGGGGGATTTCGGGTTTAGAGGTATTTGAGGGCTGCTAGGGTTTAGAAAACGATTTTTCATTCATTTTCCAGCCGCCACAAACCTCATTTGAGCTCTAGCCATGGCCTCCACCTTCTAATTTTATCCCAAATCGTCTCTAATCACTTTCTAATCGAAGATTAAGCAAAACAACATCAAATCGAGGGAGGGTAGCACCAAATCAGAGAGAGAGCTGCTGGAACACGTAGGGATTGGATCCAAATCAGAGATTATTTCAGATCTAAAGTTTGTTTGTGGCTAAGGTGAGTGATTTGCATAGTTTTTCACTAATTACGGCTAATTAGGGTAATTAGCGAAGATTAGCGAAATTATGGCTCAGAAAAATCTAGAAAAATTCCTAAAATTCTAAAACATCATTTTATGCCTCTGATATGAATTTGGGTTAATTTGGACTAATTTTGTTAATCCCGGAATTTAGGGGATGAAGGGGTGATTAGTGATAATTAGCGAAATTATGCATGTTAAAAATCTGGAAAAATATGTATAAATTCTTAAATATTATTTTAGGCCTCTGTTAGAAAATTTGGCTAATTTGGTTAAGTTTTGCTAATCATATCATTAGTTTTTCTTAAAACATGCTTAAGGGAAAATATGGGGTTTTGGCAATGTTTGATCCATTTTGATATGCCATATTGTTGTTTTGGTGTTTGTGGTTGATTTCCTATGTTCCTATGATTGTATGGTATGCTTTGTGATTGATTAGAAGTGTTAGATTGGTCGAAAACGCCGTCGAGAGGCGAAAATAGCTTGCTGGAATGGTGCAGGTTTGAGGACCAGGAAAAACTGACCAGAGGAGCTTTGACCGATCAGGTTTTGGACCGACCAGAGGAGCTTCGACCGACCAAGTCTGGAACGACCAGAGGAGCTTCAACCGACCAAGTCTGGAACGACCAAGGGAGTTTTGAACGGTTGAGTTTGGACCGACCAGGGGGGTTTCTGACCGACCGACCCCATAGGAACTTCAGACCGACCAGGATGGGTGAAATGCGACCGACCAGAGGAGGTTTCAGACCGAACAGGGGAGGAGCGAAATGCGACCGACCAGGAATGAAGGAAACCGATCCGCTCGTGCTCCATATCACGATCCGAAGCAAAGAGAAAGGGGACCGCAATGACGATCCGAACTGTGGCAAGCAAGAGACCCCGACCCGAATGATGAAGGCTGATCCGATCCGATTCGATGGTGATGACCAATAACCCGAGATGCAAAGGTAGTCCAAATGGGAGTTAGAGCTCAGGATCCCGGAACCAGTTGGGAACCAATGAGTTCACTTCATGGTTGGACTTTGCTGCGGGACGTGTGCAAAGGGGTTGTCAGTATTCATAACTTTGGTTCACTATTGAGAGATGGACAGTGGGCTTGTAGTGATAGTTACACGGGATTGGATTCCGTCATGGCCCAAAGTATTAGGTGACCAAAGTAGTGGATATCGTATGCTTTACGCACTGAGTGAGGGATGTGAGGATGATTGCTATGCTTGATTGTTTGACACCACTATGACATGCACACCCCCACCCCCGTATCTCTTACACAGTATGTTAGTGGCACCTTAGAGTATTGTACGGTATGTAGTGCTAACTCTTTGGTTGCAGGTCCAGGTTCAGGTATGATTGGATTATACCTGTTATTGTTTTGTTTAGATGCTTATCGCTCATACCAGGCTTTATGTCTGACCCAGAGTTTTATGTCTCTTCTTATTACTCTGGGTGCTCACACGAGCAGACTAGAGACAGGTTATGGTTAGCTGGTGATGCGCGAGTAGCTGATTCGGAGGCGAGCAGGAGGCTTCCACGTATGATATATATAGATATTCTCCCTGTGTCGTTGGTGGTCACTACTTGGGCATTAGTAGTGTACCTTCTTTATCTTGCTTTTGCTTTAGAGACGGTATTTTAAAAGTTGTAATAAGCTGTATTTTGGATTTCCGCTGCTATGATGTTAGTTGTTTCAGCTTATGCACTGTCTCACCTGTTTTATGTCAAGTATGTTGTTATTATATTTTCTTCTATGCGATGTGAGACATTCTACAGGTTCCTTGTATGATTCATTCTCTTATTTCTTTTCCTTCTCACGACCCGTTCCGTGCTAACTAGATAGGTGTACAGCGCACTTTTGGAGTAAATGTCAGTTGGTGCGGGGCGGGCCGTCACACTTGGTATCAGAGCTCTAGGTTGCGTAGTTAACCTAGGGAAAGACACTAGGGAGAGATATTACGTATACGAGAGCGCGTATTTGTGATTACTTTGGTTTTTAAAAGTTATATGTATATACTATTCGTAGTATAAGAATGAAGTCGTACTGCACTAGCACCACTATGGGATCGTTAATCGTTTCCCCTTTTGCAGATTAACGATGAGCCGATATCCTAGAGGTGCTGGTAGAGGGACCAACCATGGGAATGCTCCTGACATGAGGACAATGTTCACTAACTTCATGAGAGACATGCTTAGAGATGTTCAGGGGGCAGCTCCTAATCCCGGAAATGGTGGTGGTCCAGTAGTGCAGGCGCCTAGGGTCGATTTCGCCAAATTGTGCAAGGATTACACTAACCTTGGTGGGAAGCCGTTCCACGGAACGGAGTCGGCCACAGATGTTCAGGATTGGTTGGATAGCTGTGATCGTATCTTCGACGACTTGGGTCTTGAGGATGCGATGAAGAGAAGGCTAGCGTCTCGTCAGCTGCAAGGGCGAGCGATGAATTGGTGGAATGCCATTAGAACAGCTACTCCAGAAGATCAAGTTACTTGGAATCAGTTTAAGACTCGCTTTTGTGATAAGTTTATTCCAGCTGCTCATAAATCAGAACTGTTCAGGAAGTTCTTGGAGCTTAAGCAGAAAGGTAGAGCAGTCTCGGAGTATATCGCTGAATTCAACACTTTATCGAAATATGGATGGTCCCTTATCGATACAGTCGAAAAGAAGAACGAGAAGTTCATAACTGGCTTGGATGGGTACTTGGGGGAAAGACTTATAAACCATATCGATGAGACGTTCGAGTCTATTGTAGGAAAGGCATTAAGGTCAGAAAGCCTTTTCCCTAAGTCGAAGGTCGAAGTTGCTACGGCATCTGCAGAGGAGCCAAAGCCGCAAGCAGGCGGTGAAGGCAAGAAGAATTCTCTGAACAAGAGGAAGCAGAACCCGACCAAGGATGGTCAGGATAAGAAAAATAAGAAAGATGGCGAATGCTTTAGTTGTGGCAAGAAGGGCCATTACGCCAGAGATTGTCGAGAAAAGCCTGGGGAAAGGAAGTGCTTTAACTGCGGCCAGGCGGGACATCACAAGGATGATTGCCCACAACCTCCTAGGGAGAAGCAGATTGTGAAAGCGTATGCTATCAACGCTGTTCCTTCTTCGTCGAATGCCCCAACTGCGGCGCAGAAGGAAAAAGGTGTCGTTATTCGAGGTATGCTTTCTATTTAAGATGTTTTGATCGGGTTTTGTTTGACAAACCTGAGTTAGTCGATAGACCTTTAGTAGTGACGAACCCGATTTGTGGTTCGACTAGTTTTGGCATGATTTGTTAATGTGGCCTTATCGAGTCATGGATGTATGTTTCCTTGTGATTGCTTTGTTTTGGGCTTTACTGGGTTTAGCATTATTTTGGGGAGTCGATTTACTCCAAAGGAATAGGGTGGTATTAGTTACCTACCTAGTGATGGCGATAGTAACTGGAGTTAAGGAAGCTAAAAGGTTATCGTTGTAATAAGTTCTAGTTGTCTCTGGGAGGCAAATGAGTACTCCAGTGCTAGATTGTTTTGCTAGTATCACCTCATGTGGATTGTCCGAACTCGGAGGAGATGTTCCTTGGGTGCTTGTCTGATATTGGTTTAGGCCTTTGGGGCTTGTGCTTGGGGAATGTCGATTTCGACTAGGATGGGTTGCGTAAGGGATAAATAGTTGTTGTGATTTTTCATTGGATGATATCTTGGTTTACTCGAGGAGTGATGGGCAGACGGAACATGATGAGATTGTTCAATGGTATAGACTGCCCAGAGTTATACTCGATAGGGTTATGAGATTGCTCGAGTGGGACTCGGGAAAGATGCAAAGTAATGGATTGTTTAGGACCCTATGTTGATGTTCTCTATTGGATAGTAGAACTTTGAAGGAATAGGATGTGTTCGTTGATCATGGATGATACAACAAAGGTTAGAGCGATTCAAGTTAGACTTGAACTCGTAAAAGAAAATAGGTGTTCGTTGATCTTGGAGATGCAACGAATAGGGAGACGACTCACGTTGGACTAGAGTTTGTCGGCACTCAAGACTGGGTCTGAGTTATAGAGTGACTCAAGTTGGACTCGAGAAGGCTGCAAGGAATTGGATTCAGCTCGAGTTGGACTCGAGAGGGCAGCAAGATAATGGATAGACTTGGGTTGGACTCAAGTATTTTAGGAGGACTAAAAGCAGGGGTATCTGGGGACGCCCGTTACCTTGGATCCGTTGGACGTGATCTAGTTATCCTTGGAGGATAAACGTACGTTGGACGTACGGTAGTCCGATTGGAGGCTGGGCTTCCATTAGTTTAATTACCCTTGGAGGATAAACGTGCGTTGGACGTACGATAGTTAGTAGGGAGGCGGGGCTTCCATTGGCCTGGGATTGGTTGGACCAGTCAAGTAGGCATCGGTGTATGTATGGAGGTTGGGCTTCCATTAGTTATTGATGTTGGTTGGACCAGACATACTAGAATCGACATATTGGGATTGGTTAGACCAATCATGTAGGTGTCGATGTGTTTATGACTTTAGCAGGTGATAGATAGGATTTGTTTGATGGATGTTATGGTTGCTATGTTTGTTCCTATCTTTCTTCTCTTGAGTAGACTATCACCTATAGGGTTCCGGCGATGGGGAACAAAGTGACTGTAGTAGGACTATGAGCCAGTGCAGTAGAGTCATTGTGACTCGAGGGGCAAAGTGGACATAGTAAAGGACTAGTGGCTATGGATCAGTTCAGTGGAGTCGCCATGACTCCATGGGGCAGAGTGATCATAGTAAAGGATTTGGGTGCAGTACTAGTTGCATTGAGTAGGAAACATGCCAGTTTAGGGGTTTTGTTTCTAGGATGGAAGCAACTAGAGTATGTCACAGGATATGATTTCAGACCCAAGACTGAATTGGATTTAGAAACGCTAGTAAGATTGACGATTAGATCGATTCTGATTGAGTGGATTGTTTCCAGTTAGAAGGACGATCCTAATCTATTGAGAACCATCTCTAGGGTAGAGATGGGTATCGATGGAAAGAGAATGGTCAAATAAGGATTTGATCGAGAAGGGTGACTTCGAAAGAATAAGGGACTAGTTGTACCCAACGTAGATGGACATAGAGATGAAGTGCTTAGAGCATATCATCACTCGAAATTGACTATACATCCCAGTGGTAACAAGATGTATTGAGACATAGAGCAGATCTACTACTGGAAAGGGATAAAGATAGGCAGAAGGCTTATCTCGCTAAGAGACGAAGAGATTTGGAATTCTTCGTTAACGACTTGGTGTTCGTCGAGATCTCTCCATAGAGAATGTGATTCGGATTGGTTGGAAAGGTAAGTTAGCACCAAGATTTGTTGGCCCATTCCCAGTCCTCGAGCAAGTTGGGAATTTGGCGTATGAAGTAGAGCTACCTGACAAGATGGCGGGAGTTCACAACGTATTTCATGTTTCCCAGTTAAGGAAGTTTGTGCAAGACCCTAATGTGGCTATTTCACCAGATCAGTTGGACGATATCGAGGTTGAACCCGAGACGGTTGAGAACCGCAAGTCTATGCGTATTGCTGGGAACGATACGAAGCAGCTTCGAAGGAAGGCGGTGAAACTAGTCAAAGTCCAGTGGGGTGAGAATGAAAAAAAAGACTGTACTTGGGAAACAAAGGAGGATATAAGGAAGAAGTATCCAGAACTCTTTGCCTAGTAAGGTTTTGGTAGTGATAGTTTCTTCCCTTGTTAGTAAACCGCATGCTAGGATAGACTTGTTTTGCATGTTGATTGTTGTTTTATGGTTGATAGGCATGCGGGACCCTTTGTGTGTTTTGATTAGGGAATTTCGGGGGCGAAATTTCTTAAGGGGGGGAGAGTGTAACGACCCGTATTCTACGCATCATGGGATCGTAGAATATTTATTTCTTTCACATATGAAGTCGTATGGTCATGTAACTTTGGGAGACGACTATTGGGGTCATTTCCCATGTTCATGATTTTTGTCGATTTTTAAATGACCATTTTACCCCTAGTTGGTACTGTTTTGGCCATAACTTTTGACTGGAAAGGAATTTTGACCTGAAACCATTTCCATTGGATTCGAATGATGGTTTCTCTTTCCGTAGAGTGGTTACATTAGCCAAACGGACTTACCGTTTGGGAGATATGGCTGAAACAAGGTTTAGAAGGTGAAAAACAGCTTAATTGGGCTAAACCGGGTGATTAACAGCTAGGCCCAATGGGGGATTTCGGGTTTAGAGGTATTTGAGGGCTGCTAGGGTTTAGAAAACGATTTTTCATTCATTTTCCAGCCGCCACAAACCTCATTTGAGCTCTAGCCATGGCCTCCACCTTCTAATTTCATCCCAAATCGTCTCTAATCACTTTCTAATCGAAGATTAAGCAAAACTACATCAAATCAAGGGAGGGTAGCACCAAATCAGATAGAGAGCTGCTGGAACACGTAGGGATTGGATCCAAATCAGAGATTATTTCAGATCTAAAGTTTGTTTGTGGCTAAGGTGAGTGATTTGCATAGTTTTTCACTAATTACGGCTAATTAGGGTAATTAGCGAAGATTAGCGAAATTATGGCTCAGAAAAATCTAGAAAAATCCTAAAATTCTAAAACATCATTTTATGCCTCTGATATGAATTTGGGTTAATTTGGACTAATTTTGTTAATCCCGGAATTTAGGGGATGAAGGGGTGATTAGTGATAATTAGCGAAATTATGCAAGTTAAAAATCTGGAAAAATATGTATAAATTCTTAAATATTATTTTAGGCCTCCGTTAGAAAATTTGGCTAATTTGGTTAAGTTTTGCTAATCATATCATTAGTTTTGCTTAAAATATGCTTAAGGGAAAATATGGGGTTTTGGCCATGTTTGATCCATTTTGATATGCCATATTGTTGTTTTGGTGTTTGTGGTTGATTTCCTATGTTCCTATGATTGTATGGTATGCTTTGTGATTGATTAGAAGTGTTAGATTGGTCGAAAACGCCATCGAGAGGCGAAAATAGCTTGTTGGAATGGTGCAGGTTTGAGGACCAGGAAAAACTGACCAGAGGAGCTTCGACCGATCAGGTTTTGGACCGACCAGAGGAGCTTCGACCGATCAGGTTTTGGACCGACCATAGGAGCTTCGACCGACCAAGTCTGGAACGACCAAGGGAGTTTTGAACGACCGAGTTTGGACCGACCACGGGGGTTTCTGACCGACCGACCCCGTAGGAACTTCAGACCGACCAGGATGGGTGAAATGCGACCGACCAGAGGAGGTTTCAGACCGAACAGGGGAGGAGCGAAATGCGATCGACCAGGAATGAAGGAAACCGATCCACTCGTGGTCCATATCACGATCCGAAGCAAAGAGAAAGAGGACCGCAATGACGATCCGAACTGTGGCAAGCAGGAGACCCCGACCCGAATGATGAAGGCTGATCCGATCCGATTCGATGGTGATGACCAATAACCCGAGATGCAAAGGTAGTCCAAATGGGAGTTAGAGCTCAGGATCCCGGAACCAGTTGGGAACCAATGAGTTCACTTCATGGTTGGACTTTGCTGCGGGACGTGTGCAAAGGGGTTGTCGGTATTCATAACTTTGGTTCACTATTGAGAGATGGATAGTGGGCTTGTAGTGATAGTTACACAGGATTGGATTCCTTCATGGCCCAAAGTATTAGGTGACCAAAGTAGTGGATATCGTATGCTTTACGCACTGAGTGAGGGATGTGAGGATGATTGCTATGCTTGATTGTTTGACACCACTATGACATGCACACCCCCACCCCCGTATCTCTTACACAGTATGTTAATGGCACCTTAGAGTATTGTACGGTATGTAGTGCTAACTCTTTGGTTGCAGGTCCAAGTTCAGGTATGATTGGATTATACCTGTTATTGTTTTGTTTAGATGCTTATCGCTCATACCAGGCTTTATGTCTGACCCAGAGTTTTATGTCTCTTCTTATTACTCTGGGTGCTCACACGAGCAGACTAGAGACAGGTTATGGTTAGCTGGTGATGCGCGAGTAGCTGATTCGGAGGCGAGCAGGAGGCTTCCACGTATGATATATATAGATATTCTCCCTGTGTCGTTGGTGGTCACTACTTGGGCATTAGTAGTGTACCTTCTTTATCTTGCTTTTGCTTTAGAGACAGTATTTTAAAAGTTGTAATAAGCTGTATTTTGGATTTCCGCTGCTATGATGTTAGTTGTTTCAGCTTATGCACTGTCTCACCTGTTTTATGTCAAGTATGTTGTTATTATATTTTATTCTATGCGCTGTGAGACATTCTACAGGTTCCTTGTATGATTCATTCTCTTCTTTCTTTTCCTTCTCACGACCCGTTCCGTGCTAACTGGATAGGTGTACAACGCACTTTTGGAGTAAATGTCAGTTGGTGCGGGGTGGGCCGTCACATTATGTCTCCTCTTATTACCTTGGGTTGTTCTTCCGGTTGTGGATGGGCAGACTGAGTAGCAGGTTACAGGTAATGTAGCTTAGTGAGACGAGGAAGCTGAGCGAAGACGAGCAGGATGCTGGCGTACCAGTTTTATTACTATCTAGTATTTTTGTTTCCGCTGTTTGAGTTGCTTGAGAGTTATAGTGAGGCCTTATGTACAAACTTTGATATTAGTTGGATAATCTTTCTGGATGTTGAGAAAGTTTCGAAAGTTTGTTATATGATACCTCATTGCTATTACCTGTTGTATATGTTCTATTATATTTTATCCTTGCGCTGTGAGCTCTACGACAGGTTTCGATGTGTTTACCTACTCTGATGATCGTCCATAGCAGCCTAGCACACCTTTCAGCGCATTTTCCACTTGTTTAGTGCGGGGGTTGTGGGCGGTCGTCACATTTGGTATCAGAGCTCTGGTCAACGATTTTGGCCAAAGTTCGAAGACGTAATTACGTATGAGAGACGTATTTGTAGATTTCAGTTGGATGTTTACTATATATATTAACATATATAGTAGTAGCGGTTGTATCTCTTTAGCAGTTTTTCTTGGAAGTGGCTAATTATTCTGGATTGCAGATTTAGAATGAGTAGACGACCATCAAGACACGCTGCTAGGAGAGCTAATACTGGAGGGAGAAATGGTGATGAACCAGATTACCCGGCCATGTTTGAAGCCATGGCAGAAGCAATTATGCGAAGGGTACCCGCTCCAGTGGCGGCTACGGTAGATGTAGATGTGCGAGTTCCTAGAGTAGATTTTGCAAAGATGTGCAAGGACTTTATATCTCTAGGAGGGAAACCATTCAAGGGAACTGAACCAGCTGAAGAGGTTCAGAGGTGGATGAATTCATGTGTTCGAATCTTTGGAGACTTGGGTATTGAGGATGCAATGAAGAGAAAGCTTGCATCAAGGCAGCTGCAGAGCAGGGCTATGGAATGGTGGAACTCTGTCATACTCGAGACTCCGGAAGAGGAGATTTCATGGGAGCAATTCCAAGCTAAGTTTGAAGCAAAGTTTATCTCCACTGCTCAAAAGTCCGTTCTCTTCAAGAAGTTCGTAGAGTTGAAGCCGAATGGCAGAACAGTTCTTGACTACATTTCTGATTTTGAGGCTTTGTCCAGATATGCCCGTTCATACATTGATACACCCTATCAGAAGAACGAGAAGTTTGTCTTGGGTTTGGATGCTTATATTGGAAAACCGCTTGTGGACCATCTTGATGATTCATTTGAAAAGATTGTGGAAAAAGCTATTCGTCATGAGAGCTTGTTTCCCAAGGAAGCAAATGTTGTCGCTGCAACCAAGGAAGCTCAGAAACCACCGCAGGGTGGTAATAATAAAAAGAGGAAGCAGCAACAACAGAAAGGAAAGGATGGCCAAAAGAAACCCAAGAGTGAGGTTGTTTGCTTTAACTGCCAACAGAAGGATCATTATTCAAATGAGTGCAAGAATCCCAAAGCTGAGAAGAAGTGCTTCAAGTGTGGAAAGCCTGGGCATGAGAAGAAAGATTGTCCAGAATCAGCTAAGGGCAAACAGATTGTGAAGGCATATGCTTTGGAAGCCGTGTCATCTTCTTCAAGAGCTCCTACTGCAGAGGAGAAGGGAAAGGGTATCGTGGTGCAAGGTACTTTTTCCGTTAACGGTGTTTCAGTTTGAGTTTTGTTTGATACTGGAGCATCACATTCATTCATCTGCAATGAGCTTGTGTGTCGCTTGGGTTTGGAACCCGAGATTTGTGATAGACCATTGATCGTGACTAATCCAGTTGGGGGTTCGTCCAGTTTGTGCATGATTTGCCGTGGTCTAGTGTTATCGAGTCATGGTTGCTCTTTTATGTGTGATTGCTTTGTTCTTAACTTCACTGGGTATGGGATCATCTTGGGCATGGATTGGCTCAAGAGATATGCGGCAAGGGTGAATTGCGAGAAGCTAGAGGTGAGGGTCGGGGATGTGGAAGGGCGAAAGGTGTTGATTAGATGTAAGCGCGAAGACGGGGTCTTCGTGAGTTATCTATATTCGCTTGGGATTCCGCAGGAAGACCTATCATCAGTGCTGATCGCTAATGAGTATGTAGATGTCTTTAACGAGGTCAAAGGGTTGCCGCCGCATCGCGAGATCGAGTTTAGGATCGATTTGGTCGAAGGTGCTAGACCAATTGTTATGCCCCTTAGGCGGATGGCGCCTAGGGAACGGCGAGAGTTAGAGGTGCAAGTTCGTGACCTTTTGGGAAAAGGATTCATTCGGAGGAGTGTTTCCGAGTAGGGTGCATAAGTCGTGTTTGCAACTAAGGCAGATGGCTCGTTAAGATTGTGTGTGGACTATCGTGAGCTGAACAAGGTGACTAAGAAGAACAAGTATCCGTTGCCAAGGATTGATGACTTGTTTGATCAGCTTCACGAAGCCAAAGTGTTTTCTTAGATGGATTTGGCAATGGGATTGCACCAATTAAGAGTGGCTAAGGATAGTGTGCCAAAGACTGCTTTTAGGACACTGTCCGGGTTTTTCGAGTGGTTGGTGATGCCATTCGGGTTGACTAACGCACCAGCGTATTTTGTGGATCTTATGAATAGAGTGTTCAGAGATCAGTTGAATAAGTTCGTGCTTGCGTTCGTGGATGATATACTGGTTTACTCCAGAAATATGGAAGAACATAAGACGCACTTGAGAGTTGTGTTAGAGATCTTGCGAAAGCATTAGCTTAAGGCCAAGTTCTCAAAGTGTCACTTCTGGAAGGATGAAGTGAGGTTCTTAGGTCATGTTGTTTCTGGAAAAGGTATAGCGGTTGACCCTGCTAAAATTGCAGCAATCCAGGATTGGGATAGACCTAAGAATGCAACGGATGTTCGGAGTTTCCTTGGGTTGGCTGGTTATTACCGAAGGTTTATCAAGGATTTCTCCAAGATAGCTGCACCATTAACAGGATTAACGAAGAAGAATCAAGTATTCGCATGGGATGCGAAGTGTGAACAAGCGTTCGGAATTTTGAAAGAGAGATTGACGAGTGCACCTGTATTGACCATTCCAAGTGGGAATGAAGAGATGGTGGTGTATACTGATGCATGTGGTACTGGACTTGGAGCAGTGCTAATGCAGAAGGATAAGGTAGTGGCTTATGCAAGTCGACAGCTAAAGCCGTATGAGAGAAAATATCCAACTCATGATTTGGAGTTGGCAGCGATTGTGTTTGCTCTGAAGATGTGGAGACATTACCTGTTGGGAGTACGATTCGAGTTGTTTACGGATCACAAGTCGTTGAAGTATCTTTTCTCCCAAAAGGGTTTGAATCTTCGGCAGCAACGATGGTTATAGTTTCTGGCATCGTATGCTTTTGGGATAGCCTATACTCCTGGAAAAGGCAATGCAGTTGCAGATGCATTGATTCGAAGACACGCAAGTTTGGGAGCGATGTTTTCGGAATGGAAGGGCCTCGAGTACTTGGCAAGGTTCAATTTCAGGCCAAGGTGTGAGTTGGAACCTGAGATATTGGCAAGCTTGTCGATATGGCCGACTCTTATCGAAAGGAATGGTGAGAGCCAAAAGAAAGATGCGAAGCTTGTTGAGTTCATTCAGAAACTGAAACCAGAGGATAAAGAGTTCGAGGTCAATCGAGAAGGTTGGCTTCGAAAGCAAGGACGATTAGTTGTTCCTGATGTCGACGGATTGAGGGATGAGGTTCTGAGAGAGTGTCATCACTCGAAGCTAACGATTCATCCTGGTGGTAACAAAATGTATCAGGTCATGAAGCGAGCCTACTACTGGGAAGGGATGAAAAGAGATATTGGAAAATTCATTTCCAAGTGTATGAACTGTCAGTTGGTGAAAGCTGAACAGAAGAAGCCGAGTGGTTTGCTTCAGCCATTAGAGGTTCCTACATGGAAGTGGGAACATATATCGATGGATTTTATCGATGGACTACCTAGAACTAGGACAGGGAATGAAGGGATTTGGGTCATTGTGGATCGTTTGACCAAAAGTGCAAGGTTCATTCCTATCAAGACGACTAGGACAACATCAAAATTGGCTGAGCTTTATGTGAAATGGATAGTTCGATTCCATGGTGTCCCAAAGAGTATAGTAAGTGACCGGGATCCATTGTTCACGAGTGGATTTTGGTAAAGTTTGCAAGAAGCTTTGGGAACCGAATTGTGCTTAAGTATGGCATATCATCCCCAAACTGATGGTCAGACCGAGAGAGTCAACCGAGTTTTAGAAGATCTCCTGAGGGCTTGTGTGTTAGACTTCGTAGGATCATGGGAGGACCATCTACATCTAGTTGAGTTTACATATAATAATAGCTACCAGTCGAGTATTGGGATGGCACCATACGAGGCGTTGTATGGAAGGCCGTGCAATTCTCCAGCTTGTTGGTTAGAAACTGGAGATAAGTTGGTACTTGGGCCTGAAATGATTAGAGAATCCTCGGATTGTATCAAGATGGTTCGACAACGAATGAAGGCGGCCCAAGATTGTCAGAAAAGTTACGCCGATAAGCATCGTAAGGATTTGGAATTCGACATAGGAGATATGGTTTTTGTGAAGATTTCACCGTTGAAGCATGTGGTTCGATTCGGAAGTAAAGGGAAGTTGGTTCCTAGGTTTGTTGGACCATTTCCGATAGTCGAGCGAATAGGAAATCTCGCATATAGGTTGGAGTTACCCGAGAAGATGTCGAGTGTGCATAATGTTTTCCATGTGTCGTTTCTACGGAAGTTTGTGCATGACTCGAATGTGGTGGTATTTCCAGAACAGTATGAAGATTTAGAAGTCGAGACCGCAGTTGCGAAACCTCATAGGCCACTTCGTGTTGTGGGGAATGACACGAAACAGCTTAGGAGGAAGACGGTTAAGCTAGTCAAGGTACAATGGAGTGAAGATGGCGACGATTGTACATGAGAGACGGAAGAGAGCATGAGGGCGACTCATCCAGAACTTTTCATCGGTAAAACCCTTAGATTGTATCGTCATTATATCGTTGTATCTTGTTGTTGTTTGATAGAATTCCGCGTGCTAGGATAAGGCTATGGATGCATGGCTTGATGGTTGCTAGTTTGGATGATAGGATTGGCTTCTCATGGATGATAGGCATGCAGAATAGTTATGGTTGCTTGGGTTTGCTTGGAATTTCGGGGGTGAAATTCTTAAGGGGGGGGGGGGATGTAACAACCCGCATTTTACGTATCGGAAGATCGTAAAATAATTTTATTTTATTCTCTGAGGGTTGGATCATTCTCATCTTTTAATATGTTACTTATGGGGATGTGTGACATGTCCATATTTTTTACCGATTTTGTTTGTGACCATTTTGCCCCTGTCATTCTTGTACTGGGCATAACTTTTGACTCAGGTCGAATCCGAGGGTGAGACCTGTGCCATTGGAAAGGAATTGATGATTCTCTTTCCGTAGAGTGGTTACATGAAAGATTTGGCTCAGCGGTTTGGGAGAAATCGCTGTTTTAAGGTTTTTCAGTTGGTTGTTCAGATTTTGGAAGGCTAATGGGCTGATTTGGAGAAGGCCCATTAGAGGGTGGGTGGAGACTATAAATAGCGGGTAAGGGATATGGATAAAGGTTGGAATTTTCCATTCTCTTATGGGGAGGCTTTGATCTCCTTCTTCCTCTAAACACTTCCCACCATTAACAATCCAAATCTAAGGGGGAAATCATAGATCTACACCGTTGGAGGCAAGATATACATCAATTAGAGTGAGGATTCATCAAATCGAAGGGCTAGGAGCTATCTCTTCGCTGTCCGGAATTCCATTTCTTTGATTTTGCTTTGTTTTGGATAATTGGTGAGTGATTTACATCTCTCATTCGGATTCATGAAAGTATGTGAGTTATATGTTGTTAATTTCATCATTTCCGTGTTCTTTTCCTTAGATCTACACCATGCTATGTTTATATTACATATGAATCACCTTAGGATCTGATCTAGATAATTTAAATGGTTAATTTCATGATTTCTCTCAAGTTTATGCAAATTAGATCCGTTTTTATATTCATATGCTTACTTATCATGTTTTGGGAAATTTATGTGTTTTGATGGAAATTGTTAGATTGATGATATTGTTGGTTGCATAACATGTTTGTGGTTGCGTTTGAATGAATCGGATAAGTCAGTTTCGTCGTTTGGCAAAGTTTTGGTCGAAATCGAAGTCGAAATGGAGCTGTGCAGGAAACGGGTCGGTCTAGAGGGGTCGGTCCTAGACTGGTCGGTCAAATCGTGGCTTGGGAAGCAAGACAGGGATTCGGTCGGTTAAGAGGGAGCTGGCTAGTCGGATCGGTCGCAAGGAAGTGGTCGGTCAGTGTATACTGGTCAGGTCGAGCAAATCTGGAGTTCTGATTTGGAGCAGGCGGGTCGGTCATGTTCCAGGAAGGGGGTGATCAGGTTGGGTCGCTCTAGGGTGGTTGGTCGAGCAGGTGGTCGGTCGATCTCAGATGATAAAGGCTGGTCGGTCTTGGTGCTGGTCGGTCTGATCGGTCCAGAAGGTTGAGAAGGAAGTCTGGTCGGTTCAGAAGGATTCTGGTCGGTCCAGAAGGAGCTGAAGGATTCTGGTCGGTTCAGAAGGATTCTGGTCGGTTCAGAAGGATTCTGGTCGGTCCAGAAGGAGCTGAAGGATTCTGGTTGGTTCAGAAGGATTCTGGTCGGTCCAGAAGGAGCTGAGGGAGGTCGGGTCGGTTCAGGAGGGGTCTGATCGGTCCAGAAGGACCAGAAGGGGGTCTGGTCGGTCCAGAATGGGTCTGGTCGACATTTCTAGTGGAAATTTCTGATCGGACACATCAAGTGATGTTATAACTTCGAAGCAGTTCAAGTGGGAAGGTTCGAAGTGTTGAATGTGTTCGTTGATCAAGGTGGAACAACGAATGAGGCGACAACTCAAAGGTCGTGAGTTGATGGATAATGGCTGCTCGAGAAGGTTGCTTGAGCTATGAAATATCATCAAGGGTGGACGACTAGAGATGCGAAGGCCGAGAGGTCATCGTTGTCGTAAGTTCTAGCAGGCTCAAAGCAGGGGTACGATGGGGGCACCCAAAAGATCAGAAGGTTGCTGGTTGAGTACCCTGGGTCTTGGGGAAAGGCCTAGTGTCAAGGTTGGACATTGTCAAGGTTGGACATATGGAGTTCATGCTAGAACTGGGGTTACCATTAGCCCTTGACATATGGCAAGGTTGGCCGTCATACGATAATGATGATTTCGAAGTAGGATTGGCGGTGATAGCCAGAGTCTGTCATGTATGCTGGATGTTTTGCTTGTGCCATCTCACGTGGGTTATCCAACATCGAAGTAGATGTTCCTTAAGTGCTTGTCTGATATTAGTTTCGGCCTCTGGGGCTTGTATTCGAGGGATGTTGAATTCGACTAGGATGATTTGCATGAGATATATATATAATCTGGATGCCATGATTGCTATTGTTGGTTGTTTCTGTTTGCTATGAACAAATGGTTGTTCTGGTTTCTATGGATTAATGGTTGAAATGCTTGGTGTAAAGGCTATCACTGTCTGATGTGGGGAAGATAAGGTTGAGTTCTTCTCTGGTGTTGTGGGTAGATAAGTTGTTCATTTACCCATTCTCATATACTTTCTTGTTGAAGTTTGTTAGCTGTTTTATCGCTCACTAAGACTATTGTCTGACTCAAGGTTTTATGTCTCCTCTTATTACCTTGGGCTGTTCATCCGGTTGTGGATGGGCAGACTGAGTAGCAGGTTACAGGTAATGGAGCTTAGTGAGACGAGGAAGCTGAGCGAAGACAAGCACGAGGCTGGCGTACCAGTTTTATTACTATCTAGTATTTCTGTTTCCGCTGTTTGAGTTGCTTGAGAGTTATAGTGAGGCCTTGTGTACAAACTTTGATATCAGTTGGATAATCTTTCTGGATGTTGAGAAAGTTTCAAAAGTTTGTTATATGATATCTCATTGCTATTACCTGTTGTATATGTTCTATTATATTTTATCCTTGCGCTGTGAGCTCTACGACAGGTTTCGATGTGTTTACCTACTCTAATGATCGTCCATAGCAGCCTGGCACACCTTTCAGCGCATTTTCCACTTGTTTAGTGCGGGGGTTATGGGCGGTCGTCACAAGTACATACATCATTAGAAATCTTTTAAGGACAATGGTTGCTTGTGGATGATGGTTGAGTAGACGGATGTCTGGATGATAGGATGCATTCTTCTTAACTTGAAGATTTCGGGGACGAATCCTTTAAGGAGGGGAGAATGTAACAACCCGTATTTTTGTAACATGTTAAAACCGTAAATCAAGGCAGAATTAAATTTTAAAATAAGAACCAAGGGAAACGGGTTGCGCCATTGCGTTCGTCTCGAAATTCTTCTTGGAAACGAGTCCGAGTTTTCGAGAAACGGAGTCCGTATGAGGGAGATATCACCCTCCGAAGTTTCAGAAATTTTCAAAATAAAAAACAGCTCGAAATTCGAATTCGAAATTCGAATTCAAACCCTAGAACAGACTGGGTGGGAATTTTCCCACCTAGGACCAGGTCGACCTAGGGGTCGACACTATGGTCGACCTCCCAGGGACCAGGTCGACCCTATGGTCGACCTGGGGGTCGACCTGGTGCCCGAACCCAGCTTTGAGCCTGGGTTCATTCTGATGTATCTGGCCTCGTTTTCAGTCTAGATTCGCCCGCCTAATTTTATATAAACAACCCCCCAGCCCAATTCTCTTTACACCATTCTTCTCTCCTTATGCTGCCTCTGAGATAATAGAAATAAATAAATAAAATAATGGCGTCGCTACTCAAGCCATATGACTTGGGATTTGGGGCATATGTCTTGGGTTTTGAGGCATAAAGAATATTAGACATATGACTTGGGATTTGGGGCGTAAAGTTTAACTGTGAACATGTAACCGATTTGGATGCATAGTACAAGTTATAATTCAAGATCTAGATCTGGACATACTATATTTTATAGTCTGAAATTTGGAAAAAAGAGAATTATTTTGCATATAACTTAGGTGTAAAGATCCAAATTAAGATTTGATGATTGTTAAGTATGAATACACCTAAGTAAAGGTGGGTTTTTGGATATATGACATGCATTGTAATCCATGGCTATATTTGGCATAATTTATATGTAAGGTTTTTGGAGAATATTCTGAACTATGCAAGTTTAACTAAAATTTGGGACATATGTTATATGGTGGATTATGACCATAATTTGGCCATAAAAGTTTAGGCTTACTTTATGAATTAGGCAAGATACGTGAATAGGACTTTAAGGAATGTTTAAATCGACTAAAACTGTTATCTGCTTAATATGCTAAATTTGCCTAATCTGCTAAATCTGTTACCTGTTTAATCTGTTGAATTGCCTAAACTGTTACATATGTTGAATCGCCCAATCTGCTAATTGTGCCTAATCTGCTAAATCCGTTGAGTTGCCTAATTCTGCTAAATATGTTGAACCGCCTGAACTGCTAAATCTGTTGAAAAGTTGAATGATTGTAATTTGTGTATGAAAATCCGTAGGCTCGATCTAAGATTGAGTAAACATGTTAATTTGATTAATCTGCTGCGACTTGAAAAGAAGTCAAATCTGTTAGTCTGATAGTTGTATAATTTGTAATGGAATATACCGGTTATAATAAAAATGCCGAGACACGAGGTTAGACTCATGTTTGCGGTAGAAGCCTGCCCGGACCCAACCGGCTTAACCAACAACCGCAAACTGCTAGTCTAATGTGAGAGGTCGTAGGCATAACTAAAATATGCTTAGACACGAGGTTAGGTCTGGCTTGTGGCAGAAGTCTGCCCGGAACCGCCCGGCTTATCTAGCGACCACAAGCTACCGACCTAATGTGAGAGGTCTACGCATTAATATTTAATTAATGCAAATCTAAGATAAGTATGATGTTTGAAACGTGTTGGGTGGATAGGGCTAAACCAACTGAACTAACGAATTAATAAACCTGTTTCGTGAATCTGTAGGCCCAATACAAAGTTAGACAATCTTTAAGTCTGTTAAAACTATATAACTGATCCGTTAGTCTGAAAACCTGTTGACTTGATTTTCTGATTTGTGAACTAGTTAATCTGAACTCTGTACGTCTGAAAACTTGTAAACAAGTTAATCTGAAATCCATTAGTCTGGGGACACAAGGTTAGGAGGGAAAATACTTGTGTCATCTATTGTTTGGGACCCATAGTTGTCAGTGACCCTTTCTGGTATCAAAACTATGACCCAACAGTAGGTATGGTCTGGGCATGCTTACTGAACTAATTGTAAGCGGTTCATTCTGATAATGGCGAGGGGTGTTGATGGTGCGTTCCAACCGGGTCATGTGCGTGCATGGATCCCGGTCTGCCTCTAAGGATGTAAGACGCCATGACATCTGTAAATAGGTCTGTGTCATTCAAAGGTTGCCACTTTAGGGAGTGATACACCCTTCTGTGGGACTGGCACAAGGTATTTATATATTAGGGAGCCGATCGCTTGGGGGTAGATTTAGGGTACACTTAGTTCTGTCTGTTTCCGTTGGGGTACCGTCTATTTCTATTGGGTGGTAACACCTATCTGTTTCTGCATGGTACCGTCTGTTGGGGTGGTAAAGGCCCATTTACTAGTGTACACCTAATTCTAACATTCTGTTTCTGTAGGGATTATTCTGTTTCCGTCTCTGATTCTGTTTATGTACCTTCTGTCTGTTGGGGTGGTAAAGGCCCATTACTGGCATTTTTTTCTGTATAGATTATTCTGTTCCGTTTCTGTTTCAGTTTAGACATTAGGGTAACACCTAATCCTGTTATACTAATATTAGTGCAGATAAGTAAAATATAAGTAAGAAGCATAACTTGGGCTATATCATTCTGTTTCTTCTGTTTAGCTTAAGTATACCAGTTACTCCTGTTGTTGTTGTCTCTTATCCAGCTTTATTTTCTTGTCATGATATTATTATCTGTTCATATGCTGAAAGTCACTGGACTTGCCAGACTTTATGTCTGACCTTGCTTGTTTTCGCCCCTTTTCTTTCATTTCCCCCCTCCCCCCAGGTTTTTAGGGTGGAAGTATAGGGGCTTGATTTGGATTTTCTCTGCTTGAAGTATCGCTTGGCCTTGGCTCTATCTTTCCATGGCGGTCTATGTTGGGGATTATGATTTTAAAAACTATGCATTCTGAAGGCTTTTGTATAAGACTGATATTTTGTACTTGAATTCTGATATTGTGATTTGAAAAGATGTAACCAAACTTACTTTGGTTTCTATTGTAATAAAGTTATTAATTTTTCAAGTACTGTTTTATCTGTCCTGTAAATTTCTGTTCTGTCTACTAAAACGCTCCGTCAAAGTTAAGGCATTCCCTTTGTGAGTGACCTTAACAGAGGTGGGGTGTTACACTATGTTTGATGGATGCAAGTGTTTTCTAGTGGTTGCCTGTGGACGCATATACACACATTAGGCACTAGATCGGCTTAATCACTCTCATACTACATATGGATGTGTGTGCATTTTCTTTTCTTTTATGGATGGAAATGGATGAGTTGGAATATGGATGTTTCAATTGGATGAATGAGTATGCACACATATAGAGCTTACATGTGATAGTAGGATTATTTGCATACATATTGGGTTCATGGCACTAACATACATTACAATAAGAAGGTCAACTGAATCGGTAGACCACCTGATCTTAGCATTAGTATTGGGACATATACACACACCTTTGCATATATTCATGAAAGCATTAGAAATCCTTGAGGATAATAGATGCCAGTGATTGATGGTTGAGTAGATGGATGATGGATGGTAGGATATGCATTCTTCTCAACTTGGAGATTTCAGGGACGCAATCTTTTAAGTGGGGGGGAATGTAACACCCCGTAATTTTGTTTACATTAAAGAGGATAAATTAAATAATAATTAATTTAATATTCAGAATTAAGGGAAATGGACTGTGTCATTGCGTCCGTCTCAAAATTCTGGTCAAGATAGACATTTGGTTTGCATAAAACAGACACCGTATGAAAAAGTTATAAGGGTTTTAAATATGTATACGCGTAGAAAGAACATATGTACACATATGAGTCACGTACGAGTCAGATATGAGTCAGACCCTATCCAGAACAGTTCAAAAATCAAAAATTTGTCAAGTTGGCAAATTTCTTCTTTAGGGGGTCGACCCCCTAAAGGGGTGTCGACATCGGGGTCAACCCCCTTAAAGGGTGTCGACCTATGGGTCGACCCACCCATAGGGGTGTCGACACCCCTAGGGATGATGTGGCACTCGGTTTCAGGTGGCCTGACAGCTATATATTTCCAATTTTCTTCATTGGAAATCATGGAAGCTACATGCTGCCGGTGTGCGATCTGAGACGAATCTGTTTTCTTCAAACAACTATCAGTTTTGCAAATCAAATCTAGAGATTCAAGATCCATTCTTTCTTTTTTCTAATCCTAACACAATGAGTTTCTAGTTACTTTTAGATTTGAATATTTAAAAGTAAATCACGAAAGACTGTGATTTGGACATGTTGTAAACTATGAATCTATGCTATTGTTAAATCTTATATTATGTCATGATAGATCTATTTCTCTAGATCCAATCCAATTGTGGTTATTTTATTATGTCGCCTTTGTGGATCTTGAATTGTAACTATATTGTGATCAATGTAAATCTGTTAATTTGGAGAGTTACAATGTTGGTTAGATCCAATTCTTTATGTAAATCACCTTTCACCTATCATATTGTGGTCAATTTAGATATGTTGTAAATTGGATGTATGAATCCATATTTAGATCTAAATATGTTACTATGTCATCCTTATTACGTTAGATCTGTTTTTGTGACCACCTTATAATTATGTTGGATCTAAATAGTTGGACACTTAAATGGTCAATTAAGATCTCCTTATGCTCACTATGACATCATAGTTATGTAGAACTAGTAATTGCCACAAGTTCATCAGTTTTATGCTTATATGTCCACCTTATCACCATGCTAGTTTATGTTTATTCCAAGTTATGTTATAACGATCACTTTGGTTATATTCCCGTTATTTTCCCTATTATCTTTTATGACTAGGCTATTGTCTAGCCTAGGCATACCGCCAATTTATGAGTGCGCTAGTTAGGGAACGAGGGAAAAAGGGTTAATATTGGCATAATTTGAATATGAACATTTTTGGACATAATTCGAATTATTGGGTAGAGTGGGCATTAACACCTATAAAGGGAAAGGTTTAATTAATTAATAACGGAATGTCTAGTAATTACAATTAGGAATTGTAATGGCACTTATGACACGAGGTTAGGTTGCGTTAGTGGTGGAAGTCTGCCCGGACCCGACCGGCATATCCAGCAGCCACTAGTGTTTAACCTAATGTGGGAGGTCTAAGTGTGCAAATACGAATCAGGCTAAGACACGAGGTTAATCCCAACTGTGAATAAGACTACCCGGACCTGACCGACATATCCAGCATCCACATGTTGTAGGCCCAATGGGGGAGGTCTAGCCTATTATGAACCATAAATGGACAATGGTAATGAATTGGACTATTTAACGAAATCTAATCCATATGGATTGTACGATTGTGAACTAAAGTTAGGGTTAAGTAAATTGATTGGACAGTGGATGGGTTAAGAAAATCTAGAGAGGGTGGGTAATATTTACATATAGGCCCACAAACTTAACCTGATAAGGTTATGTAATTAAAGACACCTAGTGGTATACATAACCTAAGGAAAATATAAAAGTTATGTAATTAAAGACACCTTTTAGGGTAAGCATAAGTGAATAGAGCTATGTAATTAAAGACACCTAGTGGTATACATAGTTAGTGAAAAACCTAGTGGGGGATACAAGACAAAGGGGAGAGCTTGTATCATATTGTGTGGGGCCCATTTCAATCAGTAACTCGGAGTAAGTATCAAATAAAATACTCCGTACTAGGTGGAGAGGGGACACACTTACTAACTGATTGTAAGAGATTCAAACATGGAGGACGGTGTGGGCGGCGCAAACTGATCGAGCCATGTGCGTGCATGAGCCGGGCAGAGGGGGATAAAACGACCGTGACAGCAGTAGATATGGGGCTGTGCATATGAGTGAGGGGTTTCCACTGTAGGACGTGATACATCCTACTGTGGGGCCGACACAGAGTATCTACAGAGTAGGGAGCCGATCAATTAGGGTAGTGGTTAGGGTACATTTGGACGTATGCTCTAAGTCTACCACTTTATAGTAGAAGGGATCATCTCGTTCTGGTTGTACTAGTAATAGTGCAGAGTAATCATTAGAGAAGCGTATACACCTTATCCTGTCTACCTTGTCACACCTGCCATTTATGTAGCGATCTCTCTTATCCACTGTATATGCCTGTCATGTTGCTTTTATTTATCTACTTGCTAAAAGTCACTTGACTTGCCAGACTTTATGTCTGACCCTCTTGTTTCCTCTTCTTTCTTCCATTTCCCCCCCAGGTTATCAGTGACGAAACACTTAGGCTTAGTCAGGACTCAGATATCATCTTGCTAGAGCTGCTTTCGAAGTATGGCTCAAGTTTTTATCTCTACTATGGCTTTGTCTCTTTTATTTGGGGAATTATTTTTTCTTTTAAGTATTTATGTACTCTGATGTTAAAAGATAGAAGTTATGTTGTAATGGTTTTTGAGACTCATGGTATTTTGAACCACGCAGTACGGTTTGTGTTGGAAATAAAAATTTAAATTTCCGCTGCTATCTTATTTAAGTCTGTCTTATAAAATTCTATGTTTATTTACCTATAACGCTTCACGAAACTTAATGCATTCCCTTTGTGAGTGACATTAACGGACATGGGGTGTCACAATCACAAACACAACCTTTTTCTAAGATCTCGAGCAATGGATTGGTCCAAGTCCAACTGCCACAACAAATTTTCTTAGCTCTAAAGTGATGAGACCTTTTTGCTCATTCCGATCCAACCAAACGACCTCTACCTAAGGTGGAGACTTTAATGGTGAGAGTAAGATTGAATATTGCTACTAGGTATTATAGACCAAGAAATGGTCGGAGAGAAGAAATTAGATCTTGGAGTATTAGTGAGGCAAGATCTAATGCGCAAACAAGCGCGAAAAAGAGGAGATGAGGCGACAACAAAGAAAGAGAAGAAGAATAGGGATATGGTTCGGCGACATGAGGAAGAAAGGACGGAAAAAGGAAGTTAAGAGGTAACTTGGACACAACTTTAATGGTTGAGTCCTAGGTCCAAGTTGTCACAAAGCTCATCAACTAATTGACCGTCCTAGCATAGCACTAAACGGTCAACTACTAAATAAGCTTTGGAAAGAGGTTGAACCTTAACCTTATTAGGTCAGATTTAAAATATTAATCATCCCATGTCATCTTTTAAGATTTAACGCGATCCAAAAAATAATTATCCTCATCAGAACTGTATTAAAAGACCGTAGTTAAACTTCGAACCAACTCTAAGGATTTATAGTCTAAAAAATGATGCTCCTACTACACAATGAGCGAATGAATTCCAAGATTAATTCAGCTAGAAATCCGTAATATAATTTGAAACTGATTTCCCTTACCTAGCTGACAACAAACAGACGATTCACGAAATCAAATACCCCAGAACCCAGATGAATGATTTTCCGTAGCCTTTTCGAAGAAAAATTTAAAACTTTTCCAAAAATGGAATTTATTATAAACTAATGGTTTCGTATTTATAAATTATTGCTATTATTTATATTCCAGTTTATATTTCAAACTGGAAAAACCTTTTCATGTTCAAAAATGTTAGAGCTTTAGAATCTTAAGGATTAATTGTAGTAATTTCAATAAATTATCCAATATATATCAGGAGAGAGACACTAAAAATCACAAGGAATAGATATTTATTACTTTCAAGTTTAGTGGCATATTCCTTGTCATTTCTAACTCCATCTTTCCTACCAATCAAACTATATTTATTAAAATTACACTATGGCTCTAAAATTTTGAAATACTAATAGATTAAAAATTTAAAACCATATCGTCACAAACTCTTTTCCGAAACCATATTTCAAAAGCGTTGAGATCCATTTTTATTTCTCAAATAGTTTTAAAAATAAATTTCCTCATATACAAGGCCAAGAACTCAATTGAATATCTTAACAAAGGTAGATTCGGACTTTTAACGAAGTAACAAATGGATACACCTCGTATTTATATTTCCGAGATGGATACGACATATTAACGTGGGCTTTTTCTTTTCTTTTTGGGTCTAGTAATGGTATTAACTGGAACTACCAACAAAACCAAACCAAGAATTCTGACTATCTCGGTTGTAGCTAGATTTTTGTCCAGTCTCCAAACTCGAATCAACAGAATCCACCACATGCTATCCTCATGCTCTCCACGACGAAATCGCCAACGTACTGTGGGATAAGATAGAATTTGTTAGAAACCCGAACCCAACATATTCCAATTGCTAGTCTCTTAAAGCCCATTTTTATTATTAGGTCCACGACTAATTCATCGTTGAAATTAATTAAAGCCGAGTAAGAAAGACGAAGAAAAACAGAAAAGAAAATCGAATTAAGTTCTCTCTCGATTCCTAATTTAACTAATACTTATGATCAATTAACCTAAGCTCTGATACCAAATGTAACACCCCACACTTTTCTGCATCCAAATTTTGACAAAAATCAAAATTCAAACACATTCAAGAAAGGGGAGTGTATATATGGTATCTACAATAAATGAATGTGAGCATAATCTGAGTACGGTAAAAGAAAACTCAGCGGAAACAAAATAGGATAAACTAGTATTAACTCAAGTAACTACCTTTCCAAAGTAAGTCACTTTGCCAATACCGAGCACGAGAGAGAACGAGAACTGAAAGCCATACCTAAACACCTGTGTGAACCCGACCTTCTCTAGGAACTTGGGAGGTTGTAATGAGGAGGGGGGCGGTCAGAAAAACAAGTTCTGGTGACAAAGAAATGTATAACACATATTATAATACACAGATGTATCCCGTTTGGTTCAACCTAAGACGTATTCCTGACAAGGTTAGTGGTTCTAGACTAACCTTTTAAATGTTTACGCATGACTTTACTACTATTCCTAAAGTAATATTCCCAAATTATAATACAGAGATAGGACGTTTACACATATCATTGTGAAGCCTTTAAACCAGAGCTTAGCTGGTTACTATATCGAGATTAGACCACTAATTATGGAATTTCTATATCTATATACTTTCATTTGTTTTATCCTTCATCCTTTATTGCCTCACTATGAATGATAAATAGGGTGGATTCTTCCTGATCGCTTAAGACCCTAGGCAGACCGATTGGTCACTTATTATTACTCGATAATTTACTTAATGTTACATGAACTAGAGTGCACTAGCTACGGGACCTACTAATTAAGGCTTCCAATATTCATGCATATACTCTTTCCCCGCATAAGGAGAGAGATGGTATTTTTATCGTTCGCTATACCTTCCAGTTGAACTTATAAGATAACCCCCTTAGTCGCTTATTACTTCCCGTAGGATAGGTAGCCATATCTGACGTTTTAGTTTCCATGTTTGGGTAGGCCCACATAGACCTACCTTTTAAGACCCCTAAACTGAAAGACCTGTTCCCAGGTGGACCCTTTAACCCCATTCACTTAGCCGTTTAGGACCCAGGAAGCAGACTATACGCGAAGGTTATTAGTTGTACCCCATTAGCCTTCTATACCTTTCCCTATTTGGGATAAGGTGGGCTACGTTATTAAGTCATTTTCGCTTAGTCCCTCTATACGGAAATGCTATACGTACGCCATTCATTTTCATTACGGGTTCATATGGTTAATAATATCTTACATTATTAACCTACTAAGTCTAACTATATTTTATATTGTAAGTTCTATTTTCGTTAATATAAATAAGGAAGGTTATATCCCCTTTCCCCTAGGATATTTATTTGATTTCTTCCCTAGTTTGGACTTAGTATTTAAACGACAATCAGTATTCATTAATCCCCTTTTTGACACCCATTTTCTTTTACTTCTATTTATTGCCCTTTATGACCATAACGGTCATACTTTCCTAAGGCAAACCTTTATCTTTAATTAACATTGATTACAATTAATGTCATTTATGAAACTAGCGACCATAATTTTCCTAATATATTAATTACAATGGAATATCCTTATTTTATCAGTCTCGAATGCATTTAATTGTTGTACCACAACATACATTTGTAAATTTTATTTATTTATTTGTTGCCTGTTATAAATGTGTGTGTGTGTATATATATATATGTATATATATGCACCGGGCCTCTCATATTAAGTTGACTACTTGTGGATGTAGGATTTGCCGGTCGGTTCCGGGCAGGTTTCTAGCACAGGTTGAACTTAAACTCGTGCCTTAGTACATTTATATTAATGCATTAGACCACTCACATTAAGCTGACTACCTGTGGTTGCTGGATTTGCCGATCGGTTCCGGGCAGCGTTATACCACAAGTGAGCTTAACCTCATGTCCAAATGCGATTATAATTCAAACTTCCTAATTGGGGTGTACAACATTAATCCAAATTAATTTAGGAATTGTAACCATATTTACTTTCCCCATTCAACATTGGTTACAATTATTATTTATTGATTTGTGGTCCTATTTATAGTAATAGCAATTAATTATAATGATTGCCACAAATAGTCACCACAAATACATTCATTTAATATGGAACACAATTTACGTATATGATTCCATAAACGAATATTATCCACTCATTCAACAATCCATACAATGTATATTTTATGCTGATTTGGATAGAAAATATGTATATATTTATTTTTATGTTCTCGTGCGGTCAACGTAGTTTTTATTATTACTCTTATCATTAATTTTTATTTAAATGATTTGGTTTAATCAATACCAAACATTCTATTTTTTTTTTGCATTCAATCTTGTCAAAAGGTTTCCAATCTTCCAAATAGATTGTTAGCGGTAATTGTTGTAACGTATGCCAAATTTATGGAATAGACACAATTCAAATTCACAAGAAATATATATGTTTATATATATTTTTAGAATAGTCGATGCAAACTACGCACAAATATTTATTTTTATACGTATGTTTCCACCATTTTTCCTTTTTAGATTTTTTTTGTCATATCTCTTGTAGATTCAAAATGATATCTTTTTGTTCAAAAAGAAGAAAATGACATATTTACAATGATTAAGCCAAAACCCTACTCTATTGAATACAAAAAAGTATAATTATAAATCATAATTTAACAAATCGTATCTTTCCAAATTCACATAATTTACCAATTTCAACTTTTTATCCAAATTCACATATTTTATATTTTCAACACTGAACTAAAGATCTAGAATGTAACTGCAACTAGTTGGTGTTTAATGGGACTGATTTCCAGATCTACAGTGTTATGCAATGTCCACAATACATTCTATAACATAATTGCAATATATTTCTTGACATAACTGTAGGAATATGTGTAGACAAGTTTAAGAAATCCTACAATTCATTTTATGCATAGCCACAATTTACAATTCGTACGTTCTAATACTTTTTATAACCAAATATGATGGGTGTCTGTCTAATTACCACAATTTATTTACCGGATTTGATAGACATAGGCATAAAAATTGAGTTTATTACAAACGAGATAAATACATTATTATAAATGTGTATGTAAATTTCCCACTAACATTATAGCCTCCAAATTCAATTGTTTGAACTTTTTTAGGCCTATAATCCCTAAATTTTTATATGTCTATAATTTATCTAGAAAAGGGAAAATTCTAGATCTGTAGAAATGTAAGAAAAAAGGAAGAAAGCGAAGAATCTATCGTTGAGCGTCAAATTGCATTCTTTCCATTGAATCTATTAATCCTCTCAACTGATTATGAATTTGATTTGGTTTGATATGTATGAACATATTTTTATTTTATAAATTAGGTTAAAAGAAAGAGGAAAATGACAGAGCTCCGCTGTTGTTATAGATTTGAATAGAAAAAGAATGAGGCCTTACCATTTATTTGTAGGAGTGGAAATGGCCTTGCGTCATTGGATTCATTTTTAATAACATCCGTCCATCCGTTTTATAAATAATATAAGCAAAACCCTAAAAAATTAGCCGTCACTGGGTAGAATGACGCCCAGTAGGTCGACTTGGGCGGTCGTCTGCTGTGGTCGACCTCCTGGGTCTCAGTTGCCCAAGTTGGCTTGGTCAAATAAGGTATAATATATATTAATTATTCTATTTATTTATTTCTATCCGATTTTCGTATTTCATCCGTAATTTTTACATACGGACACTCCGTTCGCGAAACTACAAACATGAAAGTTGACCAGAATTTCGAGATGAACACAACGGTTAAAGTTTCATGGTGAAATTCCATTGTTTGCAGAAATTCCTATTTTTGAGCTTTTAATTAAATAACTATTTATTATCAAAATTATGGGTTGTTACAATGATCGTCACCAAGATATACCTTTTCTAGAAAATAGTATTTATTATAAATGTAATGATCTCTTCGAACAACAAATATCTTTATGAAATTATGTGTAACATAAAATTTGAATACAAGCCTTTTGTTTTTCATTGAAACTTTTCTTTTCATCGACTTTTCAAATCCTTTCCTTTTATAGGTCATTTGCTATAAGAAAATATTAAATGCAATGATATGCTTTGAGGCTTTATTTCATGTTTTTGATTTACATATGGACTCTAGGTTCTCACTTACATATGAACTTCAGGTTCCCCATTTGAAAGAATTTGCATATGAACTTCAAGTCATCTGCATATGAACTTTCAGGTTCATTATTTGAAAAAATATGTTTACATCGTGAGTTTTCTATTTCACTTCCAATGATAAATCTCCCTATAATTATGTTGGGTATACGTAAAAAAAAATTATTTTTTTAAGAGATTCTGTCATCAGTCTGTCCAAAAGAATCACATACGCAAAGTACTAGTAGATCGGGGATGAAAATAGCGAGATCTACCTCTTTATCATCAATAATGTAAATAATACATATATAATCAAATCTCCATCAAATAGAATTTGGAATACTCAAAATTAGATCCGCAAAGAATTGAAAGAATAGATCTAGACACATATTTAGGATCAACAAAAATAATTAGATCTAAAAAAAATTAGATCCATTAGAATCCAATCTAGATCTACAAATTAATATAGAAAAAGAAATCTAGAAGTTTGAAACAAATATAAAAGAACAGAAGATATAACAAATCTATTAATCAAAGATTCTCAAACAAATAGTTGTAGAACAAATATAGAAATCCATGAATTGACAACCCTCAAATAAAAATTACTTACATGGCAAATTCATATATGTAGATCTAGAAGATTTCAACAAATAACTATAATATAATTTCGTGCTGATAACGTGTTATAAAATAAAATAGAACAGATATTAAACAGAAGCCATTAGAGAGAACAGAAGAGATAAGGAGAGACCTTTTATTTCTATTGATTCAAATCTACAGACAATGTAAACAATCCCTCTATTATAGAGTCTACATGTCATGTAAATTGAAATAATGTCCCTTAGCATATTAGCATATTCACTTTTACATATTACAACACTCCCCTTAAATATACTTATGCAAAGATGGTAAAATTAATTTTCCTCATTAAAAATCTTTTTATGAAAAACCCTATGGGAAAAATCATAAACAAGGTTCGTTAGTGCAATTTCATCTTTAGGTAACGTGTTTTACAATGTTAAAATGAGGGTTGATACGTCAGGATCAAGATAATTCCTCATTAAAAACCTTACTAATAAAAATCCATTGGGAAAAATATTAGTGAAGGACAAGAGTACATTATATCATAATTTTATATGCTCCCCCTGATTTATAATGCATTATTCAACCAGTCTATTGATGTAGTCGACGCATCCTAATTTTGTACACCATCTTCTGGAATGTTGATATGGAAATTGCCTTTGAGAACAAATCTACCCGCTTTTCTTGAAACTGAATTTATTTCTCCTCTTTCCTATTGTCCTTTATGTTGCATGTATGAAGAGAAACATAGAAGAAATGTGCTCCATCCAATCACCCTTGATATAGTTCACTTGAATCTGAGCAACGCAAGTTGTCTTGTCTACATAAATAATAGCCTGCTGCATCTAAAAATGTTTGATACTTCTGGATCAAAATGTTGCCTCGTCAAAACTTTACAAAGAAAAACCCAATGGGAAAAATATTTGTGAAGGAAAAGGAGTACAATATAAAATGTCATATTTACTACATCAAAAGGAGTATGATACTTCTGGATCATTGCAATGCCTCGTTAAAACCTTAATAAGGAAAACCTCATAGGAAAAAAAATCATAAATAATGAAAAAGAGTACATTATAACCTATCTTCTTTTGGACGGTAAAGGTTCTTTTTTAATATCTAGTGATTTGACAACCATAGGCATACTTTAGTGGATACGCTTTTTCCATTTGAAAACGCTTTAGGGTTTTCTCAATATAATTTGATTGATGGGTTGTATGCCATTTGTACTGTGCTTGATCTGTAGATCAAGACATTATTTAATTTTGCCAAAATCTTTCTATTCAAATTTTTGTTTCAAGTAATCTATTGTTACATCAATCTCTTCTAGAGTCCCAATCAAATATATCATCAACATATACCGAAAAAATAGCAAATCACTTTACCGATTACTTTATAAAGACGCATCAATAAATGAGATTGTCTTTATACTCATCTTTTACCAGATATCCACTAAGATGGTTATATCACATTCTTTCGGATCTTTCCAAATCGTATAGTGATCTTCTTAATTTTAATGAGTACATCGACTTTGACTTTGCTTTAGACAACTTATATCCATCTGGGATTCTCATGTAAATATCAACATCCAATTTATCGTGTAGGCAAGCTGTTATAATATCAGTTAATCTTATATTAATCTTCTCAAGAACTACATGGCTTATAAAATATCGAAATTATACGACATTCATAATAGAAGAGTATGTTTCATTAAAGTCAAAACCTGGTCTCTGCAGGAAACCTTGTGCAGCAAGTCATGTCTTATATCTCATAACTTCATTTATCATTTTGATTTCTTATTTAAAAGTGCCATCTTTTTACGATTTGTATCCAACTAATATTCATTTATGAATACACTTCATGTGGTTACAATTTTGTTTTTTTATCAGATTTGCATTTCGTAATACACATTTGATGAATAAGACAAGTTTCATTACAATAACACTAAGCAGGAAGTAATGTACTCATTTTGAAGTATTTCAAGATTTCCATTACAATAATACTTCGCAAAATATTATAATCTATGTTTCATGTCTTTGACATTCTTTGTAACCACAAATGTTATTTATATTCTTCAGAAACTTGTATATTTAATAAGTTTTGCATATAGCAACTACCACTTCAATGGATATTAAGAGTTTCATTACAATGATTCTTGAAAGCAGGAAGTGATCTACTCATCATGAATTATATATCAAGATTATCATCACAACAATACTTAAAAGAATGTTGTAATCTACATTTCTTGCTCTTTGCATTATTTAGCATTACCAAAGTTATTTAAATTCTTCTGGAATTTGTATACTTTCATCGTTTATTATTTCAGGGTATTGTAAACGTTTTAAACAATTTCACTATTTTAATCAATTTAATTATCTTTGAAAGTACAATGCGCATGGCACATAACATGTTGTTCACACTGTATGGTGCTTCGGTAGGGCTGTAAATTTTGTTCGAATGTCCAACGTCCTTTCGTGTCTGTGACCGAAATACGTCCGTCCGATTTTCATTTAGGACATGAGTTAGGACAACAAAATTTGTACGAGAAAAAAATCATGTCCGGTCCGAGCTTGTCCGAATTCGTCCGAATTACTTGTAATTCGACATATAGTTGAGAGAAAATCTAGTAAAATGTACAAAATGTGATATAAATAGCCATGTCCGACCGAGTCCGATCGGTCCGAACATGTCCGTGTCCGACCGATTTTATTTTGGACACGAATTAGGACAACGAAATTTGTCTGAGAAATTTTTTGGTCTGGTCCGTGTTTGGTCCGATTTTTTTTAGGACAGAAACTGAACACACCTCCGTCCGGTCCGGTCCGACCGATTTACACCCCTATGCTTCGGTAACTTTAGTGTGCTTTTGTCATTTTATACATTTCTAATTTTATCTTATGGACTACAGGTCCATATCTTGTGTAGGAGAATTTCATGATGACCAATCATCTTTCTCTCTAATATGAGATTTTTAATCCATTTATAAATATAAGCGCTTTATTATTTACTAATTTATCGTGATGATTATTTTTTGTCAGTTCTATACATGATTTATTGAGATCTCAAAACTTATCATGTTTTAGGTACCTAAACCACTTCTGGGGTTATTTTGACAATCATGTCTGGATTTCATTCAAAGCACCCTTAAATGTTTCTTTCGGAACACTCACCTCCTTTATTTTGCATCTTTACGAGTTACTCCAAAGATATTTTGAACTGACTTTTATACCACATTTTCTGTCATGATTTACACTTCTGATCCTTCAGGGATTTAAATATATATTCGGGAAAGTCTATTACGGACATAATTGATAATTTATTCAAGTTACTTAATACTTTGCATAATTCTATATGTTAGCAAATATTTAACAAAAATGATCCCTTTATCCTCCCCCTTAATGTTGACGAACATTGCCACATTACATAATAAATTTTCATTGGATTCTCATTTTTGATCCAATATCGCATTATAGCTAACAAATACATTAGATGTATTTCAATTGTAGAAGGATAATGCTCTTATTAGTTGATAAGATGCATTCATATTGTATTGCTTATTCCATTTCATTGATCTGATAACTTGGAGGAATATTCTATCATTTGAATATGAACATGACTTTAGGTCATTCAATATTGATATCAATCGACTTTTTGAATTACTAAATAATATATGCATAATTTATAATATGAGCTCATAACAACTTCATGTTGTTAATTAAATATTCACATATATGTGTATATGCATGCGTCCACGTATTACATATGTAATTGATTTGCATATTCTTTTTCATTCGAGTTATCGATTTTAGAACAAATTGTTTATAAGTTTCCAATCATTAATTTTTGCTTATCAAGCAATGTCAATGTGAATCTTAAATATTGTATCATAATGTCCTAGACATCTAGTTTGAAATGGCAGTGTACTTGTGGTTCAAATAAAATATATAAACAACTCTAATTTGTTAAACTATATTGAACTTCTGATTCAAATTAAATATATAAACAACTTCAAGTTGTTAAAATTTCTTTGCACAACTTCAAGTTGTGGCTCTAACCGTTTTATTTCTTCTATTACATTAGATATTACTAGCTAAATGCATCGAATAATAATATACATGTTTATTCTTATTCCAAACACAAACATACATCATTTAACTTACAATACTAATGCATTTAATACATGTATGGTGCTACTATTCACACCCCTATTTACACTTCTGGCCACCAAAACTAAAAGCACCCCAAATATTTTAGATTTCCTCTTCTGGCCACCATCTGAATTAATAACCAAAAAATGCAGAGGCCACCAGCTCTTTCCTCTACACGAACGCTTCCTTCCTCTACATGTCGTCAAGTTTATATAATGTCCTCCAAACTTTAAATTTCCAACGGAGCGGAAAAAATATCCTAAAACGCAGTGGAAAACCTTACCATTAAAAAAACCCTAACAACACATTCTTTAACATAATAGAAAACAATAAAAGTCAAGCAATTCTAAACTCTTTTTTATGTTCATCTTCCATCTTTATTAGGCACAAAAGAATATATGGTTTTGTTAGGGTTAGGGTTTGAAATTGTAGGGAAGCACATGTTTTTCTTAAGAGAAGTACGGTGGTGAATAACTAAGTGAAGGAATAATATATGGTATCCAGATGGACATAAAAAATAATCACTTATATTAAATTTAGGAAGGTGGCCGGAAGTGTAAACAGGGGTATGAATAGTAGCACCCTACATTTATTTTAATATGATAATATAATATATTATTATAACAATGCATCTGATGCATCCATCTATCTATCTATCTATCTTCTATGTATATAATAATTCCCACTAATCTTACCTTTGGCCCGACCTTGAAATACCGAAATTGCCCCTCACTTTTTAAATATCACCTAATACTCACTAATTTTGGCCATTTATAATTATTTCTCGAAAACTTTGCATGCAACCTTTCATAAATAATTTGACCGTATAAACATTTAATTATCTGATCCTTTCCACATTCCATATTCTCTTATTATTGTGTTCTACTAACAGGTTTTAACCTATGATATTGACACACCTTATCAAATATTAAATGTTATATTTAACATCCTCAATTTGCTTATTGATTACCATGACATTCTGCATTTCATTTTATGACATTCTTCATTTCATTTTATCTCTTAACAAAAACCTGCCCTTTTATTATTTTGACCTTCTATCTTCCTTTTAGGTGACATTTATACAAATAGCGTATTAGAGAATTAGATCATGTAGTTGATTTCGAATTGCTAAAGCTGTGTATTATCAAAATCAATTGATCAATATGCAAAGTTATTTGGGTAATTTGGATGGAAAATAATTCTAAGCATATTTCTTGGTCCACTGCTTTTCTACCATTGAATTTTTTATTGTAGATTTGTACTTTACTGGATTAGATAATCTAGATTTCTATTCCATCACACATGCATCAAAAAAATAAACTTCCTTTTTATTAACGAACTAAGTATGGATGATTTCTTTTTTATCCATAATAATCTATTTATTTACCATATTAGGTGAATATTTTAATTCTTATTATAGCTACAAAGATTCAAATGGAATTGTCTAAGGCATGGTATATGATTTGAATAATATAATGTATTACTACCATAGTTGAAAATTTTCGAAATTCATGATCGAAAATTATATTAAAAACATATCTATTAGTTTGCATGGTTGAAATCTGTTTTTGTTATTTACTTTTCAATTTTTCAATTGTAGAATAGACAAGCAAGTTTTTGACCATATATTGGAATGAATCTTACTTTTTGCAATGCTATTTTTTTTTAATTTATAGATGTATGTGTGTCATGATGAGATTTTACAAAGAAATCAATTGATTTTGTCTAGGTTACCTTATGATTAACTTTTTCCATAAAGGAAATACTATTTGCAAAATTGACGCACCTTATTAAATATTAAATGCTATAATTAACATCCTCAATTTGCTTATTGATTACCATGACATTCTTCATTTCATTTTATCTCTTAACAAAAACCTGCCCTTTTATTAGCTTGACCTTCGATCTTCCTTTTTAGGCGACATTTATACAAATAGCATGTTAGGAAATTAAATCATGTAGTTGATTTCGAATTGCTAAAGATGCGTATTATCAAAATCAATTGACCAATATGCAAATTTATTTGGGTAATTTGGATGGAAAATAATTCTAACCATATTGCTTAGTCCACTGTTTTTTACCATTGAATTTTTTCATAGCAGATTTGTACTTTACTGGATAAGATAATCTAGATTTCTATTCCATCACATATGCACCAGAAAAATAAACTTCCTTTTTATAAACGAACTAAGTATGGATGATTTCTTTTCTATCTATAATAGTTTATTTAAATTCTTGTTATAGCTACAAAGATTCAAATGGAATTGTCTAAGGCATAGTATATGATTTGAATAATATATTGTATTACTACCATAGATAAAAAATATTCCAAATTCATTACCGAAAATTATATTAAAAACATATATATTAGTTTGCACGGTTGAAATCTATTTTTTGTTATTTTCTTTTTAATTTTTCAATTGTAGAATAAACAAGTAAGCTTTTAACCATATATTCCATAAGGGAATGTATCTTACTTTTTGCAATGCTATTTTTTTAATTTATATATGTATGTGTGTCATGATGAGATTTTAGAAAGAAATCAATTGATTTTGTCTAGGTTACCTTACGATTAATTTTTTCCATAAAGGAAATACTATTTGCAATAAGATTTTTCTAATTGCCTTAGATGTTGCAATGGATTTTTATTAGCTATATCTTAACATATATGTGGATTCAATTTATTCGTAATGTACGTTGATGATTTACTTATTACTGTTGTTTTCTTGCGCTTTCTATTTCCGTTTAGTGGTTTTATTTTATGTGTTTCTGTAACACCCCACCTCCGCTAGGGTCACTCACAAAGGGAATGCACTTGGTTTGGTGAAGCATTATCGAGGTAAACATGCACAGAAATATTACAAGACAGAACATATATAAAACAGCGGAAGTAAAACAAATTTCATTACCTTATAAAATAAGGTCTAAAGCCTTTAACATCAGAATACATCAAAACCTGTCTTGCAATAGTAAAGTAGCATAAAACCTTTTCATAAATGATTCCCCAAAATAAAGCGGTGAAGCAGCCATAGCCAAAAGAAGACCAAGCTATACATGATGACCTTCAAGCATAAGAGGTCCGAACTAAACAACAGCATTTCCTCCCTGAAAACCTGGGGGGGGGGGGTGAAACGGAAGACAAAGAGGCAAAAGAAAACGGGGTCAGTCATAAAGACTGGTAAGTCCTATCTACTTCCAGCATAAAAACAGGTAAAGGTAACATGACATGCATAAACTGAAAGTAAACATAAGGATGATGACAAGATAGATAAGCTAGACCAAGATAACCGGATGAACCACCGTATCAAGATAAACTAAGGTATCACATTGTCAGGTTTCTATCAAGTATAAAATCCCGAGGTATCTACCATGTATATTTGCTCTGCACCTCCCGTACTAGTATCCCAACCCGTGTTATGTGTTAACTATAAAATG
Source organism: Allium sativum (assembly GCA_030737875.1). Classification (NCBI taxonomy): domain Eukaryota; kingdom Viridiplantae; phylum Streptophyta; class Magnoliopsida; order Asparagales; family Amaryllidaceae; genus Allium; species Allium sativum. The sequence goes on from JASFAX010000025.1 coordinate 20,975,774, forward strand.
TCCCTTGCCCAATGTCATGAAATGGTCCATGTCGACCTAATACATCGCACATATAGGTTTTCTCAACTCGTGTGTTTCTTTCCATGTATAAGTTCAGTCCTTTGCCGTACCTCGTGCGGGCTTTCTCACTACTTCAACGTAGTACCATTGGATCCTTGAAATCATTTGGACTGTCATCTTTTATCTAAATATGTTTTCTTATCAAGAACTATCGCGTGTTCAACTAAGGTTTTTGCCACCCAGGACCACTGGGGATTATGCTACCTAATGAACGTTTTCGTATCTCGGTTTGGGTTCAAACCACCTAGGGCCACTAGGGATTATGCTACCCATCAACCACGCCCTTTTTCCCACGTTTGTATCGTGAATAGTTTTTCCATGTCTAGGTGCACATGTATCTCAATGTGCCATCCGAGTTCCGTGACAAAATACAGGACTCGGTCGGGAGCTTTAGGTTATCTGCCGATGCAGATATTAAGGTCTATTTTTCTACCGGTAGTTATGGTCCCACGTGACCCCTCCCTCAACTACTGAAAGGCAAAACAAGAAAAATCATGTATGAGAACTACACTACGGCCATCAATGCCCCACTCCCAAATGGCCTACCTCACCCATAATTAGATAGCAAGTATGGTCTGTTGGGTGTTCTCTGCCTTTCCGTACGTACACGATTGACTAAAGATGGTAGGTGGCCGATGATGTGCTATCTAGGGCTACCGTAAAAATATTGCCGACCCCACGCTAATCCACCCCAGTCTTTAGGTTGCTCGCACAGCAACCAAGGCATACCCTTGGCTCTTCTACCGCAGACCTTAACCTCTGTGAGCCCAGGAGGATCATCTTCCACCTCACAGAGGGATACCAAGAGTATCCTCACGTTTCCCCGAAGCTACCGCTTCGTCACCCAGCTCGTTGGAGCCTTTATCTAAATCAGATATTGCTCCACCTCGTGTATATGCTGAAACAACGACCTACCGAATCGGGTTACTCATCTAATATGAACTGGTCCAATTTCCTTGACTAAGAATTATTACTTAGTTATCCTTAACTAAGGTTTATCACTTAGCTTCCTTTACCGTCATCCTTGTTAACTACTGTTTTCCGCTTAGTCCCCCTGAACTAGGGTTTTATCTAATGGGTTAAGCGTTGTCATTCAAGCTCATGACTTAACCCGTCTAGGAGCATGCCAAAATAGGATAAGTGTTCAAGTTCAAGACTTAGCCCTACAAACCATATGTCAAGTTGGTTAAGTATATCAAGAAGTTCACGACTTAACCTTATCGCGTTATCGTGGTTGGTTAAGTATAGATTATCCTTATCGAATTACCGAGTCGAGTTGGTTAAGTATATTCAAACGGTTCGTGTCTTAACCCTATCCAATTACTATGTTAGATTAGTTAAGTGTAGGTTAACTTAACCCTATCAAGTTACCAAGTCAAATTGGTTAAGTATTGGTTAACTTAACCTCATCAAAATTATCGAGTCAAATTGGTTAACCTAACCCCATTAAATCATCATGTATAATTGGTTAAGTATAAGTTACTTAACCCAATTAAATAATCGTGTTTGGTAATGACCCGCATTTTTCGACGATATAATAATTAATTTATTTAATTATTTAAATAGAGTTTAGAGGATATAATGGTCGTTAATTAAATTATAAGGAATATTTAATTAAATAATATATATAATTCTGAAATAATCAGAATTAGCTGAATTGACAATATAATGTGAAGTGGGCAATTCAAAATATATATTTCAGGTTAGAGTTGAATTATATTGACGGATATATTCAATCGACAACAGTTTGAACGTATAATTATATTATAATTAAAATCGAGCTTGAAATGGCGCTGCAGTTCGTAAATTGGCGATTCGAACTTCAACTGAATGTACAGGATTCGTTTTAAGCCGGATTTCTGTGGAACAAGAAACGTGTGGAGCTGGTGGAGTATATCTTTCTAGTGGAAGAGAAAAATCGGGATTTCGTCGTGTAGATTTTGATGTACATCCAAATCAAATTTCAGAAAAGTCGCTGTGGAGTTCCTTTATAATTCGTAACGCTTTATTTACGTTATAAAAGGGTTTTCGATATAAATTGAATATCGAGATAATCTGGAATCTGAAATATCAAGCTGTAAATTCTGATATGATATTATGGAGCTTTACGATATCATATGTGAAGATATACGATAATATAAATTTATTTATATTTAATTCAATAATATTTAAATATATTTATATATTTAAATGGGTCATCCAGAGCTTTAAAAATAGCCACTTTTGCAAACGAAGTCGGAATTCGACGAAACTAATTTTGTTGGATCCGCAATGTCAAATTATTGTTAGATTTCTAGTTTCGTGATTTTTAGAGTCACTGTGTGGCCGTACGGATTTTTAGAGTGAAAAACAGTCAGTAAATTGACCATTAAAAATACGTTGTGTGAGCAAACGGAGTCGGAATTCGACGAAACAAGTTTCGTTGGGACCATAATGCCGAACTGAAGCTGCATGTCAGTTTTCGTGATTTTTGGGTATCGTATGTGATCGTATGAATTTTTAGAAGGCAAAAATAAAATAAAATAATCAAAAAGAAATATCTAAAAATATCCTAACATAAATATCTAGATATTTATGAGCCTATATATACCCCTACCCTTCTATAAAACCTTAAAAAAATCACTTCTGCTCAAAGAAAAATGCAGCCGCCACATTTTCCCTCTTTTGTAAACCATTTCTAACTTTGCAAAATCGAAATCAATTCGAATAAAGTTTATAAAATCATTTTATGTGTATGTATTGAATCCTTGAATGATTCCCTTCCTTCGTATGTATGATTTGAGGGGTTCGATGAAGTTCTTGTTCGCACTTATCCTTCCAACGGGTTGCTTTCAGTCTAGGGTTCGAATACATTTGGTTTGTGGTGATCGATTGTGGAGTTGGACTTTTCAGTAGTGATTAACGCGAGAAGTAGCATCAAATGAGGGAGTTTTGGTGACTCCCATGAGTAAAAATGTCGCACGCCCTGGGTGATGCTCGCGAGATAGCCCTGCGTCGGAAATGGCCAGGAGGGGCGTCGAGTGTAGCTGAGGGTATGGGGAGGAAGGAGGTCGCGAAGAGAAGAATATTGGTGGTTGTTTCGGGATGAACGATGGTGAAAACAAGGTGGAAGAAGGCGGTGGAAGATCTTCAAATGGGCTAATGAAGAATAGGAGGTCACGACAGTTTTTATTTGGGGAAGAAGGAGGTTGGGCTGAACGGGTTGGGCCAAGGGAAGGGTAAGGTGTGAGGCCCATTTACGATTTAAAATAGTTTATTTTTAATTTAAATGGTGATTAAACTTCGTAATGCGATATCTATTTCATACGAGGTCGGATTCGCGAACCGTAAGTTGCGTTGGGATCGTATGGATGGTGGCTACGCCATGGAACCGACTGGAAGTCCATCTGAGCTCGTTACAATTTATGGCGAAATAAACTGTTTGATTCAGATCAAATACAGTTTATCGTTCTTTAACGATGAACTGCAAATGTGAGTAAAACTCACCAACTCTGAACAGTTATATTTTTTAACGTATTTTTAGAACTGTTAAATATTGACTGATTAATGGTGTGTTGACTGTTTGATTGAACTACTAGTCAGTTATTTGAATTTCTATATTGATTCTGTTTAACAGAATATATCATATGGAACTGAAAGCGATGTTGATTTTATTGTGTAACATCTGTGGATGCAGGGAAACAGGTTGGAGGAATCCGACTGGATTCCTCAACAGATATTTTATTATTTTCATATATTGTGATATATGACGTGATTTATAATCTGTTGTTGATTATATGTGTATGGACGATATTGGACACCGTAACTTGATTTGTTAAACACCATGACATACCGGAATATTGAAAAGAGAATATTTATAAAATCAAGAGGATTTTATAAAGGAGGATATTTATAAATAGAAATATTTATAACATGGAATATTTATAAATAGAAAATACGTTAAGTGGAATTATAAATGTAGGGAAACCTTTATAAATGGAATATTTATAAAGTGAATTATTTATTTAGAATAAATAGATAAGATATTATAACATGGATTATTTATTTGTTAAATAAATAAAATATTAAATAGGGATTATTTACTTAGAAATAAATAGGAGATATTCAAAAAGGAAATAACTGCAAATCATTTTCTTTTTGAATGGAAAGGCTTGTGTAGCGGTTTGGGGATTTTCCCGATGCTCCCGATACAAAGGAGGTTATGGCGAATTTTTCCGGGAATTTAAGGAGTTAGAATATTTTTAAGAATAAATTTGAAAAGGAAATATTTAGAAAATAAATAGAGTTATAAAAAAGGAAATTTGTTTATAACTGAATAGGATGTTATAAAAAGGAAAACGTTATAAAAAGGAAATCATTTGTAAAGTGAAGAACCGTTACTAAAAGTAAATCTTTATAAATGAAAAGTCTATTCAATTAGAGTTAATCGAATAGAGTTAACCAGTTAGAGTTAACCAGTTAGAGTTAAACAGTTAGAGTTAAACAGTTAGAGTTAACCAGTTAGAGTAAACCAGTTAGATATAAACAGTTAGAGTTAAACAGTTAGAGTTAAAACAAACATAGTTATTCAGGATGAGTTGCCATTTAGTACGACTGCTAGCGTAATTCGCAGGGATGTAAATAGCCTACGGCGGTCGGATGTTTCCTGAGGGAATTAGGCATAACCATTGTGATCGTTGCGATCTAGAGTTGAGCGAATGGAGTTAAAGAATATAGAGTTAAGCAAAATTAGAAACTGACTAGAGATTAATAAGTTGAATGGTTTCCTGAGTATCGATCTGATGTTGGTTTCGGCCTTCGGGGTTTATACTTAGGAAGTTGTTCTCTTGTTAGTTTATAGTTAGAGTCTGATAGTTGTGGAAGGATAGCGATACGTAAATAAATAATGGAAATGTTTTCCAACGTTGATAACGAATATTTTCTAAATATAGAAAATAAGGAAATATAAATATATATAAATATATATATGTTTGATGATTGGGTCGATAATTCCATTTGGAATTTAGACGTTGTTTGTACACAGACATGTTTTCATTTGATAGTTAAATCACAGACTATCAAAGTTTTGACCATTTTACGTTGTAAATATGGAGAGACCGGTTGGATTATTATCCGAAGAACCACTCCGTATTGACATAAGCGTTGTGATCAAATACGATGAAGAAAATTGAAGACGAAGTAAAGTGCAAGGGCTATTGTATAAGTCTTAGATAACAGTGCCTAAGATGGATGTACTGAATAATGCCTTCGGTTTGTCTAGTCCCCGGACAACTTGCATGGACGAATGTCTGACAGAGTATTCCCAATGAATCATATATGTTGATCTCTTCAACGTATCACGTTTGGTGGCGGAGGAATTCATTTCTCTTAGCTTCATACCCGTGATACCGTAAGAGAAATCGATAATGATTTGGCGGGTATGACGATTTGGTATTCCAAGTAAATGAAGATATGATATGAAAAGATATGCGTAGCTTCTAGCCTCACATCTGGTAAATGACAGAAATCGGGCAGGCAGCATGGCTAAGTCGGTCGCACCGAAGTAGGGTGTATAATCACCTATCTAGAGAATATTCATTTGCTTCTTTAATCTATCAATGTTGTCCCATATTTATACGGTAACGGTTGCTGATCCCAACCGTTGGTGATATACATTCGATACACTCAAGCAAAATGAGTGGTCGGTCATGTGTGGCTGAGTTACAAGATGTTCTTGTTGAACTCTAGTGTATCGTTCCTAGAGTACACTGATCGGAAGGTGGTTCCATACCATGTCATAGTTGGAAATCCATTATCCAATACGTGCTTGCGATTTTGATTGTATACTATATATGTAGAACGTGAGATGAAAGCGTTTTTGCTAGTTGATATCTATTTGTACATAGACATTATTATAATATCAAAAGGTTTTTGATATAAAGATATTTTGGATTCTCATAAGGGAAAAACCCGTTCCGTTCTGCGGCGTGGTCTTATGAGATATCATTTACTTGTTCATATACCTGTTTAAACTGTTTTACTCACACCAGTCCCATGACTGACCCGGAGTTTACTTTGTTGTTTTCCCTAAACTCTTGGGTGCCTAAATTTGTACGGGCAGTCAAGTAGTCGGGATTTTACAAATACACTTGAAAAGCTGGAGCAGGAGGCTTCTGGATCATATAGCTATAGTTTATTTCTGCTGTGTTGTAAGTGTTGTACTCTGATAAATGCTATTGTATACATAACTATTATATTTCAAAGTTATGTTATATATTATATGTTATTCGTTCCGCTGTGAGGTTCGTGTTACTCTGATGTTGTGTTCTTCTTCTTCTTCTATTCTAAGTTTCTATCTTATCTATTCTCACCTTCTAATTTCTTTCATTAATTACCGGTATTTTTCGATGTTTAGGTTATCGACATCGAGCTTATGTCGATACCAAAGCCGCTCAAAAGCTGGGTCGTTACAGTTGGTATCAGAGCTTAAGTTTAGTGAATTACCTTGGCTCTGTGGCGTGACTCGGTAGAGATAGGGTTAGTAATACCCTAGATTGAGTTTGAGTGTATATATATACGAGTGCGTATTTGTAATTTGATATAAAATGGTTTTATATTGTGGAGATTCATTGGTTGAGTAGTTTATGAATTCTGGTCGATCAGTTTGATCCACTGTATCGGTAGGGGTTTATAAACACTTGAATACGATGGACCGACACAGTATGGATATGTGATATATTATCATATATATATAGTAATTATAATCGAATGAGATTATAAAGTGAAATGGTTAAATATAAACAATTAGAATTATATAAGTAAAGTATATGAAATAAGATGAATTAAATATGAATTTAAATTAGATTTGGAATTAAAATAAGGAAATTTTAAGTTCCTGGGAGATTTTGAGATGTTTTCAAAATGGATGTATTTAGTAAGTGTTTTGAAATGATATAGTATTGAAATCACTTGGGTCGCTGGAAAATAATTCCGATGATGACTGCGCAGTATCATCGGTGTGATTTTCGAGTTCTAAGTGGTGGATTACTACCAAAGATTTTGATTTGAATTGTTTTAAGAAAACAAGTTGTTTAGAAATTCAAAGGTTTTGAATTGGTATTATGATTTCAAATTTGATTTGAAATAAAACCGGGAATTTAAGTTCTAGAAATTAAAATTTAACTTGTGAAGTTAATTCGAATGGGATGGTAAAAGTAAATAATAAACCAGAATTTAACTTGAGATGATAGGTTAAGAAAAACTGAAGTGATTAGAGAATAATCTGGATTTGAATTGATAAGTTGAGAGTTTGGAATTTGAAACTCGAATTGGAAATTAAATTCGGCTTGAATAAGCGAATGGTTGTGTTAAGAATAACTTGGTTGGAGTTGATTGGGATGGCATTTGTATATGCCGAGTTGATAACAGATGGTAGGGATATAATGATATGCCCAACAAAAAGATACAAGTTTATATTTTATATGAGTTTGGAATTTATGAGATGAATTGGCAAGCCTTTTGGCGTTTTGATTTTCTTTTGGGTTGAAGAAGGCCCAGAGAGGCGAGTTGGAGTTTGAGCTATTGACCAGTACAAAGGAGTTGCTGGCGAAATTTTTCGAAAGTTTAAAGTGTCAGAAAATTTTCAGAATTTTTGAAAATTTTAGTTAGTTGGAATGAATAAATATTTTAGTCGATATTAATTGGTTCAGTTAAAATCAGAAATAAGGGGTAAACAAATATTAGGAATTCCAATTGGTAGGGTCGTCCTCTAACTTAGCAATTTCGAGGACGAATTTATTTTATGTGGGGAAGAATGTAATGACCCGCATTTTTCAACGATATAATAATTAATTTATTTAATTATTTAAATAGAGTTTAGAGGATATAATGGTCGTTAATTAATTTATAAGGAATATTTAATTAAATATAATAATTAAATAATATATATAATTCTGAAATAATCAGAATTAGCTGAATTGACAATATAATGTGAAGTGGGCAATTCAAAATATATATTTCAGGTTAGAGTTGAATTATATTGACGGATATATTCAATCGACGACAGTTTGAATGTATAATTATATTATAATTAAAATCGAGCTTGAAATGGCGCTGCAGTTCGTAAATTGGCGATTCGAACTTCAACTGAATGTACAGGATTCGTTTTAAGCCGGATTTCTGTGGAACAAGAAACGTGTGGAGTTGGTGGAGTATATCTTTCTAGTGGAAGAGAAAAATTGGGATTTCGTCGTGTAGATTTTGATGTACGTCCAAATCAAATTTCAGAAAAGTCGCTGTGGAATTCCTTTATAATTCGTAACGCTTTATTTACGTTATAAAAGGGTTTTCGATATAAATTGAATATCGAGATAATCTAGAATCTGAAATATCAAGCTGTAAATTCTGATATGATGTTATGGAGCTGTACGATATCATATGTGAAGATATACGATAATATAAATTTATTTATATTTAATTTAATAATATTTAAATATATTTATATATTTAAATGGGTCATCCAGAGCTTTAAAAATAGCCACTTTTGCAAACGAAGTTGGAATTAGACGAAACTAATTTTGTTGGATCCGCAATGTCAAATAATTATTAGATTTCCAGTTTCGTGATTTTTAGAGTCACTGTGTGGTCGTACGGATTTTTAGAGTGAAAAAACAGTCAGTAAATTGACCTTTAAAAATACGCTGTGTGAGCAATCGGAGTCGGAATTCGACGAAACCAGTTTCGTTGGGACCGTAATGCCGAACTTAAGCTGCATGTCAGTTTTCGTGATTTTTGGGAATTATATGTGATCGTATGAATTTTTAGAAGGAAAAAATAAAATAAAATAATCAAAAAGAAATATCTAAAAATATCCTAACATAAATATCTAGATATTTATGAGCCTATATATACCCCTACCCTTCTATAAAACCTTAAAAAAAATCACTTCTGCTCAAAGAAAAACGCAGCCGCCACATTTTCCCTCTTCTGTAAACCATTTCTAACTTTGCAAAATCGAAATCAATTCGAATAAAGTTTATAAAATCATTTTATGTGTATGTATTGAATCCTTGAATGATTCCCTTCCTTCGTATGTATGATTTGAGGGGTTCGATGAAGTTCTTGTTCGCACTTATCCTTCCAGCGGGTTGCTTTCAGTCTAGGGTTCGAATACATTTGGTTTGTGGTGATCAATTGTGGAGTTGGACTTTTCAGTAGCGATTAACGCGAGAAGTAGCATCAAATGAGGGAGTTTTGGTGACTCTCATGAGTAAAAATGTCGCACGCCCTGGGTGAAGCTCGCGAGATAGCCCTGCGTCGGAAATGGCCAGGAGGGGCGTCGAGTGTAGCTGAGGGTATGGGGAGGAAGGAGGTCACGAAGAGAAGGATATTGGTGGTTGATTCGGGATGAACGATGGTGAAAACAAGGTGGAAGAAGGCGGTGGAAGATTTTCAAATGGGCTGATGAAGAACAGGAGGTCACAGCAGTTTTAATTTGGGGAAGAAGGAGGTTGGGCTGAACGGGTTGGGCCAAGGGAAGGGTAAGGAGTGACGCCCATTTACGATTTAAAATAGTTTATTTTTAATTTAAATGGTGATTAAACTTCGTAATGCGATATCTATTTCATACGAGGTCGGATTCGCGAACCGTAAGTTGCGTTGGGATCGTATGAATGGTGGCTACGCCTTGGAACCGACTGGAAGTCCATCTGAGCTCGTTACAATTTATGGCGAAATAAACTGTTTGATTCAGATCAAATACAGTTTATCGTTCTTTAACGATGAACTGCAAATGTGAGTAAAACTCACCAACTCTGAACAGTTATATTTTTTTAACGTATTTTTAGAACTGTTAAATATTGACTGATTAATGGTGTGTTGACTATTTGATTGAACTACTAGCCAGTTAGTTGAATTTCTATATTGATTCTGTTTAACAGAATATATCATATGGAACTGAAAGCGATGTTGATTTTATTGTGCAACATCTGTTGATGCAGGGAAACAGGTTGGAGGAATCCAACTGGATTCCTCAACGGATATTTTATTGTTTTCATATATTGTGATATATGACGTGATTTATAATCTGTTGTTGATTATATGTGTACGAACGATATTGGACACCGTAACTTGATATGTTAAACACCATGACATACCGGAATATTGAAAAGAGAATATTTATAAAATCAAGAGGATTTTATAAAGGAGAATATTTATAAATAGAAATATTTATAACATGGAATATTTATAAATAGAAAATACGTTAAGTGGAATTATAAATGAAGGGAAACCTTTATAAATGGAATATTTATAAAGTGAATTATTTATTTAGAATAAATAGATAAGATATTATAACATGGATTATTTATTTGTTAAATAAATAAAATATTAAATAGGGATTATTTACTTAGAAATAAATAGGAGATATTCAAAAAGGAAATAACTGCAAATAATTTTCTTTTTGAATGGAAATGCTTGTGTAGCGGTTTGGGGATTTTCCCGATGCTCCCGTTACAAAGGAGGTTATGGCGAATTTTTCCGGTAATTTAAGGAGTTAGAATATTTTTAAGAATAATTTTGAAAAGGAAATATTTAGAAAATAAATAGAGTTATAAAAAAAGAAATTTGTTTATAACTGAATAGGATGTTATAAAAAGGAAATCGTTATAAAAAGGAAATCATTTGTAAAGTGAAGAACCGTTACTAAAAGTAAATCTTTATAAATGAATAGTCTATTCGATTAGAGTTAATCGAATAGAGTTAAACAGTTAGAGTTAACTAGTTAGAGTTAAACAGTTAGAGTTAAACAGTTAGTGTTAACCAGTTAGAGTAAACCAGTTAGAGTTAAACAGTTAGAGTTAAAACAAACATAGTTATTCAGGATGAGTTGCCATTTAGTACGACCGCTAGCGTAATTCGCAGGGCTGTAAATAGCCTACGGCGGTCGGATGTTTCCTGAGGGAATCAGGTGTAACCATTGTGAACGCTGCGATCTAGAGTTGAGCGAATGGAGTTAAAGAATATAGAGTTAAGAAAAATTAGAAACTGACTAGAGATTAATAAGTTGAATGGTTTCCTGAGTATCGATCTGATGTTGGTTTCGGCCTTCGGGGTTTATACTTAGGAAGTTGTTCTCTTGTTAGTTTATAGTTAGAGTCTGATAGTTGGGGAAGGATAGTGATACGTAAATAAACAATGGAAATGTTTTCCAACGTTGATAACGAAAATTTTCTAAATATAGAAAATAAGGAAATATATATATATATACATATATATATATATATATATGTTTGATGATTGGGTCGATAATTCCATTTGGAATTTAGATCGTTGTTTGTACACGGACATGTTTTCATTTGATAGTTAAATCACAGACTATCAAAGTTTTGACCATTTTACGTTGTAAATATGGAGAGACCGGTTGGATTATTATCCGAAGAACCACTCCGTATTGACATAAGCGTTGTGATCAAATACGATAAAGAAAATTGAAGACGAAGTAAAGTGCAAGGGCTATTGTATAAGTCTTAGATAACAGTGCCTAAGATGGATGTACTGAATAGTGCCTTCGGTTTGTCCAGTCCCAGGACAACTTGTATGGACGAATGTCTGATAGTGTAACAACCCGTATTTCTGATAACCTGTTATAACGTAAATCGAGGCAGAATTTAATTTATAAATCTGAACCAAGGGAAACGGGCTATGCCATTGCGTTCGTCTCGGAAAAATACGCGAAATAGAGTCCGAGTTTTCGAAAATCGGAGTCCGTATGACCCGATTAAGGCCCAATTAAGTTTTCAGAAAATTTCAAGTTCAAAACAGATTTCAAATTCAAGTTTGAATTTGGAAATTAGGTCAGATTGGGCCAAGCGGGAAAATTCCCGCCAGAGCACCCAAGTCGACAGCCCTGTCGACTTGGGAGTCGACTTGGTTGGACCCAAGTCGACAGCCCTGTCGACTTGGCTGTCGACTTGGTTCAGCCGGGCAGTTTTGCCTGGTGCACCATTTTGGGGTCTTGGTTAGGTTTTGGGGCCAGATTCGGTTTTAAGGGCTGAGATTGGAATTAGGGTTTAATCCTAAGGTTGAAACTAATCCTAATCTCTATAAATAAGCCACTAACCTAACCCTAAATCATCATTATTCAACCCTACAACTAAACTATGGCAAAAAATTTCCTCTCATGGCCTCCACTCTCTTCATAAAATTCCTAAATAAATTTCTATGAGAGATTTTCCATGCATACAAGTGTTTTCAATCTTGTATGAGTGTCATTAGCTTGCATTCAAGTCAAGTTTCCATATTTGCATCATAAAGCAAGGGTTTTGATCATTTTTGCTCAAGGGTTTTTCTATTGGAGCTTGCTTTTTGGGTTTATTTGATTTCATAAGGGCTTAGTCTCAATCTAAATATATATTTGAGTCTTCATAAGCATTGTAAGCCCTTTTCTACTTTCATATTTAAACTCTAAAGTTAATGAATGATGCAAGTGGTGTTTGGTCATTATGATATGCAAGTTTATCATGTTATGTTATGCAAGTATGCCATGTTATGATATGCAAGTTTATCATGTTATGTTATGCAAGTATGCCATGTTAGGATATGCAAGTTTACCATGTTATGCTATGCAAGTTTGCCATGTTATGATATGCAAGTTTATCATGTTATGTTATGCAAGTTTGCCACGTTATGATATGCAAGTTTATCATGTTATGTTATGCAAGTTTGATATGCAAGTTTGTCATATGATATGCAAGTTATGTTATGCAAGTTTAGGTTGATCATTTGGTTCATGTTATCATGTTATGCAAGCTTATCTTGGGTTTATGAGCTTAAAGCTTCAAGCTTTATGCTAAAGGTTGCATTTTGGAAACATGTAAGTTATCATATCTCTTATGATAACTTGCATGTGAGGCTAAATGCGAACTTATGGCCATTTCTACATGTCATTTATCACCATGTATCACCAATATGCTAAGTTTGGTTTTATGCATGCTTTTGAGGCCTAAAAATGTAATATGCAAGTATATGAACATATGTACATTTCATATGCCACCATGTTAAACTTGTGGCTTCAATACCTTTATGTCATGATTATGCCAAGTTCCCTCTTTCTATCCTTTATGCGCTATTGCGATATGTAAGCGATGGGATTGCGTTTGGGGTTGGGTAAACTTAAAAGACATGAAAACATAAGATTGGGAATTTACCTATTAAGTTAGGTCTACCCATTGGGAATTTACCTATTAAGTTAGGTCTACCCAAATTCTTGAAAACTTGTAATATGTTTTGGATACATGATGGACATGACACTTAGAAAATATAAGTGTGACCAACTCGAGGTTGGGTTGAGTTTGTAGCGTAAAACTACCCGGAACCGACAGACTTAACTAGTTGCTACAAACAATAGGACCCAATGTGAGAAGTTGGTCATGTTGTACCTTGAACCCGAGGTTAGACCAAGTTGTGGTGTAAAGCTACCCGGAACCGACCGGCTTAACTAGTAACCGCAACAAAGTCTAATGTGAGAGGTTAAGGCACATTAATTAATTAATGCCTCATGATTAGGGTTAAGTCATGGTCCACTTAATACTTAACCAATTTGGACTTGGTGGATTAATCGGGGTTAAGTCGTGAACCCATCGTTACACTTAACCTAGTTAATCCATGATTAGTAAAAGGGTTAAGTTAACCTACACTTAGCCAATCTGAACTCGGTAATTTAACGGGGTTAAGTTGAACTATACTTAACCAATCCAACTCAGTAATTTGATAAGGCTGAGAACCGATTTGATACCTGGTCTGGATAAACTAACTTGATTGATAAATTAAACGAACCTGTTTTGCGGATCTGTAGGACCCACACCAAGTTAGGCAAGTTTGTAAATCTGTTATCTGATCCGTTAGTCTGAAAACTGATCGTCTGAACTCTGTATGTCTGAACTCTGTTAATAAGTTAATCTGAATCTGATAGTCTGGGGACACGAGGGGGAATACTTGTGTCATTTGTTGTTTGGGACCCATATTAGTCAGTAACCCTTTGTGGTATCAAAACTTTGACCCAACTGTAGGTAGGGTCCGGGCACGCTTACTGAACTAATTATAAGTGGTTCATTCTGATAATGGCGATGGGTGTTGATGGTGCGTTCCAACCGGGTCATGTGCTTGCATGGATCCCGGTCTGCCTCTGAGGATGTAAGACGCTGTGACATCTGTAAATATGCCTGTGCCAATTGGTTGCCACTTTAGGGAGTGATACACCCTATCGTAGGACCGACATAGGGTATTTATGTATTAGGGAGCCGATCGCTTGGGTAGGACTTAGGGTACACTTAGCTCTGTCTGATTCTGTTGGTACCGTCTGTTTTGTTGGGTGATAACACCCGTCTGTTTCTGCGTGGTACCGTCTGTTAGGGTGGTAAAGGCCGATTATTGTTAGCATTCCGTTTCTGTACTTTACCTGTTAGGGTGGTAAAGGCCCATTATTGTTAGCATTCCGTTTCTGTACTTTATCTGTTAGGGTGGTAAAAGCCCATTTTTCCCAAACTCTATCTCTGTATGGACCATTCTGTTCCGTCCTGTTTCGATGTAAACTTTGGGGTAACACCTAATCCTGTTATACTAGAATTGGTACCAAGAAGTTGGATCTTGATTTAGGTCAAACACCTGATACTGGGCCAAGTTTAGGCCAAGGGATAAATTCTTGTTTATACATGACATGATAGAATGCTGGTACACCTGTGGTGAAAAACTTCACCTTGATTATGTGATGCCTCCTCTGAACTAGCTGTTAGATATTCACCATGCTAGTATGTAATTATCCTTATGTTCATCCCTGCTTCTCATGTCAGTTAACTTTATCAGTTTACATTGATTGTAGTAGGGCTTACTCAGTCTTTTTGACTGACCTGTTTTCCTTTCGCCTCTTTTCTTCCGTTTCCCCCCCAGGTTCTCAGGGAGGGAATATTGGAGCATAGCTTGGATTTCTGATTGCTTGCTTGTGGGATTTTAGCTCATGTACGGTCTTGACATGAAGCTAGCTATGGTTATCACTTATTTTGGGGATAGTACTTATGTATTTCAGTTTTTCAGTAATGTTGTTTTTATCTAGACTTGTGTATTTGGAAAGTTGACATTATGTTGTACCAGACTTGTTTTGAAATAGTTTGAAATCTTCCGCTGTTTTACTTATCTTATTTACTCTGTTTACATATATACATATGTTCTTGTTCTGCCTTGATATATCATTATGCATGTTTACCTGATTCAAACGCCCCTCCAAAGTCAGAGTGCTTGCAAGAGCCACCCTGGCGGAGGTGGGGTGTTACATTTGGTATCAGAGCATATGGTTTACGAGAAGGAACAAAAAGGTTTTTAAAACTTTTTGGAAAACTATTTTCAAAACCAAGTATAAAGTATTTTCCATAGAAAAGTCTAGTTTATTTTAAAGGCTATTCCCCAAAAAGCCATTAGCAAAATTCCTTCGTTTTTCTCCATTCTGAATCTGTCTTTTTCTTCGTTTTCAGTATGGCCGATAACTTTGCTATTCCGGAGGGAGTACACGTACCTGTTTGGTATAGGAGACTTTTGGAGGCTAGGGCGACCGAAGCCGGCCCCGCAGATGTTCCTCCTCCTCCGGTAGTTAATGTTCCTCCTCCTCCTGTCGCTGAGGTTCCTCTTCCTCCTCCCCCTCAGCATCCTCAAGCTGACTTCGCAAAGACTTGCAAAGATTTCAAAGCAATGGGTGGCAAGAACTTTCAAGGCACTGAGACTTTTGTAGAGGCCAGAAATTGGTTGAAAGAGACCGAGGATTTATTTGCTATCTTTGGGTTAGACGATCAGAGGAAGATCTTGTTGGTAGTTTGGCTTATGAAGGATGAAGCCGCTTATTGGTGGGAAGTCACCAATGGTACTAGGCCTGTTGAGACTTGGGCCGATTTCAGGACAAGATTCGGGCTTAAGTTTCTGTCTTCTGCTGAAGAGAATTTGCAAATGGAGAGGTTTATTGCTTTGAAGCAAGGAGACATGTCTGTCAAAGAATATGTGAACAAGTTCAATCAGTTAGCTCGTTTTGGCTTGGATATGGTGAGTACTACTCAGAAGAAGGCTCTTCGTTTTGCTAGAGGATTGAATGAGCCGTTACAGGAGTTAGCTATGTCTCATGTGCCCATGGGGGCCACGTTTGAGAGTTTGGTAGATATGGCCCTACTCAATGAAGAGAACAAGAGTGCAAAGAAGGAGGTCAAGGTGAATGGGTCTCAAAACAAGAAAACGGGGCCCAAAAAGGAAATGCAAAAGAAGGAGGAGAAGTCTGAAGATAAGAAGGAAAATAAGTGCTTTACTTGTGGAAGCTCAACTCATCTAAACAAGGATTGCAGAAAGAGGAAGGGCACTTGCTTCAACTGTGGAGAGATGGGACACTTCACTAGGGACTACATCGGAAGGAACGCATGGCGAGTGAATAGATTAGGGCTAGAATAATTTGTCTGTAGGATGTTTAATTTTCCTTGTCTGATTTTCAGTTTGAAACTCTTTTTCTGGTATTTTGATTCTGTAATGGAAACTCGGCACTTTAATGCTAGTCTTGCTTCTGATCTGGTAATAGTCTCAAACTCCCTGAGAGTTATAACTCATTTGTTTGTGATAAATTGGGGTTTGAGAGTATCTGTGTTGGGCATGAGGGTGACTATGACGAATACATTCTGGGTTTCTACCATGCTTAGTTTCCTAAGAATCATTTGGGGAAATCTGATCTGTACTAGTAGTCTGTAAGTATATGTACCAAGTTTTTGTTTTATCTGTACTCGCTTCCATCACTCGACTGTATCTTGTTGAGATAGGAATCCTATGGATGTAAACATGTGTTTGAGACATGTTATGTTTGATGGTTGCAAGTGGATGCAAGTGGTTGCTCGTGGATGCATAAACACACACTAGGCACTAGATCAGCTTGAAATACACTCTCATATTGCATATGGACGTGTGTACATTATCAATTCTTATGGTTGCAAGATGGTTAATTCAGCACATGGATGTTGCATATGGACGAATGTTTGTGCACACATATAGTATTATATGATTAGGACTATTTGCATACATAATGGATTCATTTCACTAACATACTTTGCATTGATGATCTTTGCATTAGATAAGAACATATACACACACCTTTTGCATATGTTCATACCGCATTAGAATCTTTAAGGACAATGATTGCTCGTGAATGATGATTTGAGTAGATGGATGATGGATGGTAGGATGCGTTCTTCCTAACTTGAAGATTTCGAGGACGAAATCCTTTAAGGAGGGGAGAATGTAACAACCCGTATTTCTGATAACCTGTTATAACGTAAATCGAGGCAGAATTTAATTTATAAATCTGAATCAAGGGAAACGGGCTATGCCATTGCGTTCGTCTCAGAAAAATACGCGAAATAGAGTCTGAGTTTTCGAAAATCGGAGTCCGTATGACCCGATTAAGGCCCAATGAAGTTTTCAGAAAATTTCAAGTTCAAAACAGATTTCAAATTCAAGTTTGAATTTGGAAATTAGGTCAGATTGGGCTAGGCGGGAAAATTCCCGCCAGAGCACCCAAGTCGACAGCCCTGTCGACTTGGGAGTCGACTTGGTTGGACCCAAGTCGACAGCCCTGTCGACTTGGCTGTCGACTTGGTTCAGCCGGGCAATTTTGCTTGGTGCACCATTTTGGGGTCTTGGTTAGGTTTTGGGGCCAGATTCGGTTTTAAGGGCTGAGATTGGAATTAGGGTTTAATCCTAAGGTTGAAACTAATCCTAATCTCTATAAATAAGCCCCTAACCTAACCCTAAATCATCATTATTCAACCCTACAACTAAACTATGGCAAAAATTTTCCTCTCATGGCCTCCACTCTCTTCATAAAATTCCTAAATAAATTTCTATGAGAGATTTTCCATGCATACAAGTGTTTTCAAGCTTGTATGAGTGTCATTAGCTTGCATTCAAGTCAAGTTTCCATATTTGCATCATAAAGCAAGGGTTTTGATCATTTTTGCTCAAGGGTTTTTCTATTGGAGCTTGCATTTTGGGTTTATTTGATTTCATACGGGCTTAGTCTCAATCTAAATATATATTCGAGTCTTCATAAGCATTGTAAGCCCTTTTCTACTTTCATATTTAAACTCTAAAGTTAATGAATGATGCAAGTGGTGTTTGATCATTATGATATGCAAGTTTATCATGTTATGTTATGCAAGTATGCCATGTAATGATATGCATGTTTATCATGTTATGTTATGCAAGTATGCCATGTTAGGATATGCAAGTTTACCATGTTATGCTATGCAAGTTTGCCATGTTATGATATGCAAGTTTATCATGTTATGTTATGCAAGTTTGCCATGTTATGATATGCAAGTTTATCATGTTATGTTATGCAAGTTTGATATGCAAGTTTGTCATATGATATGCAAGTTATGTTATGCAAGTTTAGGTTGATCATTTGGTTCATGTTATCATGTTATGCAAGCTTATCTTGGGTTTATGAGCTTAAAGCTTCAAGCTTTATGCTAAAGGTTGCATTTTGGCAATATGTAAGTTATCATATCTCTTATGATAACTTGCATGTGAGGCTAAATGCGAACTTATGGCCATTTCTACATGTCATTTATCACCATGTATCACCAATATGCTAAGTTTGGTTTTATGCATGCTTTTGAGGCCTAAAAATGTAATATGCAAGTATATGAACATATGTACATTTCATATGCCACCATGTTAAACTTGTGGCTTCAATACCTTTATGTCATGATTATGCCAAGTTCCCTCTTTCTATCCTTTATGCGCTATTGCGATATGTAAGCGATGGGATTGCGTTTGGGGTTGGGTAAACTTAAAAGACATGAAAACATAAGATTGGGAATTTACCTATTAAGTTAGGTCTACCCATTGGGAATTTACCTATTAAGTTAGGTCTACCCAAATTCTTGAAAACTTGTAATATGTTTTGGAAACATGATGAACATGACACTTAGAAAATATAAGTGTGACCAACTCGAGGTTGGGTTGAGTTTGTAGCGTAAAACTACCCGGAACCGACCGGCTTAACT
Source organism: Allium sativum (assembly GCA_030737875.1). NCBI lineage: Eukaryota > Viridiplantae > Streptophyta > Magnoliopsida > Asparagales > Amaryllidaceae > Allium > Allium sativum. Next base: position 20,994,895 of record JASFAX010000025.1, read on the forward strand.
AGTTGCTACAAACAATAGGACCCAATGTGAGAAGTTGGTCATGTTGTACCTTGAACCCGAGGTTAGACCAAGTTGTGGTGTAAAGCTACCCGGAACCGACCGACTTAACTAGTAACCGCAACAAAGTCTAATGTGAGAGGTTAAGGCACATTAATTAATTAATGCCTCATGATTAGGGTTAAGTCATGGTCCACTTAATACTTAACCAATTTGGACTTGGTGGATTAATCGGGGTTAAGTCGTGAACCCATCGTTACACTTAACCAAGTTAATCCATGATTAGTAAAAGGGTTAAGTTAACCTACACTTAGCCAATCTGAACTCGGTAATTTAACGGGGTTAAGTTGAACTATACTTAAACAATCCAACTCAGTAATTTGATAAGGCTGAGAACCGATTTGATACCTGGTCTGGATAAACTAACTTGATTGATAAATTAAACGAACCTGTTTTGCGGATCTGTAGGACCCACACCAAGTTAGGCAAGTTTGTAAATCTGTTATCTGATCCGTTAGTCTGAAAACTGATCGTCTGAACTCTGTATGTCTGAACTCTGTTAATAAGTTAATCTGAATTTGATAGTCTGGGGACACAAGGGGGAATACTTGTGTCATTTGTTGTTTGGGACCCATATTAGTCAGTAACCCTTTGTGGTATCAAAACTTTGACCCAACTGTAGGTAGGGTCCGGGCACGCTTACTGAACTAATTATAAGTGGTTCATTCTGATAATGGCGATGGGTGTTGATGGTGCGTTCCAACCGGGTCATGTGCGTGCATGGATCCCGGTCTGCCTCTGAGGATGTAAGACGCCGTGACATCTGTAAATATGCCTGTGCCAATTGTTGCCACTTTAGGGAGTGATACACCCTATCGTGGGACCGACATAGGGTATTTATGTATTAGGGAGCCGATCGCTTGGGTAGGACTTAGGGTACACTTAGCTCTGTCTGATTCTGTTGGTACCGTCTGTTTTGTTGGGTGATAACACCCGTCTGTTTCTGCGTGGTACCGTCTGTTAGGGTGGTAAAGGCCGATTATTGTTAGCATTCCGTTTCTGTACTTTATTCATTAGGGTGGTAAAGGCCCATTATTGTTAGCATTCCGTTTCTGTACTTTATCTGTTAGGGTGGTAAAAGCCCATTTTTTCCAAACTCTATCTCTGTATGGACCATTCTGTTCCGTCCTGTTTCGATGTAAACTTTAGGGTAACACCTAATCCTGTTATACTAGAATTGGTACCAAGAAGTTGGATCTTGATTTAGGTCAAACACCTGATACTGGGCCAAGTTTAGGCCAAGGGATAAATTCTTGTTTATACATGACATGTTAGAATGCTGGTACACCTGTGGTGAAAAACTTCACCTTGATTATGTGATGACTCCTTTGAACTAGCTGTTAGATATTCACCATGCTAGTATGTAATTATCCTTATGTTCATCCCTGCTTCTCATGCCAGTTAACTTTATCAGTTTACATTGATTGTAGTAGGGCTTACTCAGTCTTTTTGACTGACCTGTTTTCCTTTCGCCTCTTTTCTTCCGTTTCCCCCCCAGGTTCTCAGGGAGGGAATATTGGAGCATAGCTTGGATTTCTGATTGCTTGCTTGTGGGATTTTAGCTCATGTACGGTCTTGACATGAAGCTAGCTATGGTTATCACTTATTTTGGGGATAGTACTTATGTATTTCAGTTTTTCAGTAATGTTGTTTTTATCTAGACTTGTGTATTTGGAAAGTTGACATTATGTTGTACCAGACTTGTTTTGAAATAGTTTGAAATCTTCCGCTGTTTTACTTATCTTATTTACTCTGTTTACATATATACATATGTTCTTGTTCTGCCTTGATATATCATTATGCATGTTTACCTGATTCAAACGCCCCTCCAAAGTCAGAGTGCTTGCAAGAGCCACCCTGGCGAAGGTGGGGTGTTACAGATAGAGTATTCCTAACGAATCATATACGTTGATCTCTTCAACGTATTACGTTTGGTGGCGGAGGAATTCGTTTCTCTTAGCTTCATACCCGTGATACCGTTAGAGAAATCGATAAAGATTTGGCGGGTATGACGATGTGGTATTCCAAGTAAATGAAGATATGATATGGAAAGATATGCGTAGCTTCTAGCCTCACATCCGGTAAATGACAAAAATCGGTCAGGCAGCATGGCTAAGTCGGTCGCACCGAAGTAGGGTGTATAATCACCTATCTAAAGAATATTCATTTGCTTCTTTAATCTATCAATGTTGTCCCATATATATATATATACGGGAACGGTTGCTGATCCCAACCGTTGGTGATATACATTCGATACACTCAAACAAAATGAGTGGTCGGTCATGTGTGGCTGAGTTACAAGATGTTCTTGTTGAACTCCAGTGTATCGTTCCTAGAGTACACTGATCGGAAGATGGTTCCATACCTTGTCATAGTTGGAAATCCATTATCCAATACGTGCTTGCGATTTTGATTGTATACTATATATGTAGAACGTGAGATGAAAGCGTTTCTGCTAGTTGATATTTATTTGTACATAGACATTATTATAATATCAAAAGGTTTTTGATATAAAGATATTTTGGATTCTCATAAGGGAAAAACCCGTTCCGTTCTGCGGCGTGGTCTTATGAGATATCGTTTACTTGTTCATATACCTGTTTAAACTGTTTTACTCACACCAGTCCCATGACTGACCCGGAGTTTACTTTGTTGTTTTCCCTAAACTCTTGGGTGCCTAAATTTGTACGGGTAGTTAAGTAGTCGGGATTTTACAGATACACTTGAAAAGCTGGAGAAGGAGGCTTCTGGATCATATAGCTATAGTTTATTTCCGCTGTGTTGTAAGTATTGTACTCTGATAAGTGCTATTGTATACATAATTATTATATTTCAAAGTTATGTTATATATTATATGTTATTCGTTCCACTGTGAGGTTCGTGTTACTCTGATGTTGTCTTCTTCTTCTTCTTCTATTCTAAGTTTCTATCTTATCTATTCTCACCTTCTAATTTCTTTCATTAATTACCGGGATTTTTCGATGTTTTGGTTATCGACATCGAGCTTATGTCGATAACCAAAGCCGCTAAAAATCCGGGTCGTTACAGTTGGTATCAGAGCTTAAGTTTAGTGAATTACCTTGGCTCTGTGGCGTGACTCGGTAGAGATAGGGTTAGTAATATCCTAGATTGAGTTTGAGTGTATATATATACGAGTGCGTATTTGTAATTTGATATAAAATGGTTTTATATTGTGGAGATTCATTGGTTGAGTAGTTTATGAATTCTGGTCGATCAGTTTGATCCACTGTATCGGTAGGGGTTTATAAACACTTGAATACGATGGACCGACACAGTATGGATATGTGATATATTATCATATATATATATATATATATATAGTAATTATAATCGAATGAGATTATAAAGTGAAATGGTTAAATATAAACAATCAGAATCATATAAGTAAAGTATATGAAATAAGATGAATTAAATATGAATTTAAATTAGATTTGGAATTAAAATAAGGAAATTTAAGTTCCTGGGAGATTTTGAGATGTTTTCAAAATGGATGTATTTAGTAAGGGTTTTGAAATGATATAGTATTGAAATCACTTGGGTCGCTGGAAAATAATTCCGATTTTGACTGCGCAGTATCATCGGTGTGATTTTCGAGTTCTAAGTTGTGGATTACCACCAAAGATTTTGATTTGAATTGTTTTAAGAAAACATTTAGAAATTCAAAGGTTTTGAATTGGTATTATGATTTCAAATTTGATTTGAAATAAAACCGGGAATTTAAGTTCTAGAAATTAAAATTTAACTTGTGAAGTTAATTCGAATGGGATGGTAAAAGTAAATAATAAACCAGAATTTAACTTGAGATGATAGGTTAAGAAAAACTGAAGTGATTAGAGAATAATCTGGATTCGAAATGATAAGTTGAGAGTTTGGAATTTGAAACTCGAATTTGAAATTAAATTCGGCTTGAATAAGCGAATGGTTGTGTTAAGAATAACTTGGTTGGAAATGATTGGGATGGCATTTGTACATGCCGAGTTGATAACAAATGGTAGGGATATAATGATATGCCCAACAAAAAGGTACAAGTTTGTATTTTATATGAGTTTGGAATTTATGAGCCGAATTGGCAAGCCGTTTGGCATTTTGATTTTCTTTTGGGTTGAAGAAGGCCCAGAGAGGCGAGTTGGAGTTTGAGCTATTGACCAGTACAAAGGAGGTGCTGGCGAAATTTTTCGAAAGTTTAAAGTGTTAGAAAATTTTCAGAATTTTTGAAAATTTTAGTTAGTCGGAATGAATAAATATTTTAGTCGATATTAATTGGTTCAGTTAAAATCAGAAATAAGGGGTAAACAAATATTAGGAATTCCAATAGGTAGGGTCGTCCTCTAACTTAGCAATTTCGAGGACGAAATTATTTTAAGTGGGGAAGAATGTAATGACCCGCATTTTTCGTCGATATAATAATTTATTTATTTAATTATTTAAATAGAGTTTAGAGGATATAATGGTCGCTAATTAAATTATAAGGAATATTTAATTAAATATAATAATTAAATAATATATAATTCTGAAATAATCAGAATTAGCTGAATTGACAATATAATGTGAAGTGCGCAATTCAAAATATATATTTCAGGTTAGAGTTGAATTATATTGACGGATATATTCAATCGACGACAGTTTGAACGTACAATTATATTATAATTAAAATCGAGCTTGAAATGGCGCTGCAGTTCGTAAATTGGCGATTCGAACTTTAACTGAATGTACAGGATTCGTTTTAAGCCGGATTTCTGTGAAACAAGAAACATGTGGAGCTGGCGGAGTATATCTTTCTAGTGGAAGAGAAAAATCGGGATTTCGTCGTGTAGATTTTGATGTACGTCCAAATCAAATTTCAGAAAAGTCGCTGTGGAATTCCTTTATAATTCGTAACGCTTTATTTACGTTATAAAAGGGTTTACGATATAAATTGAATATCGAGATAATCTGGAATCTGAAATATCAAGCTGTAAATTCTGATATGATATTATGGAGCTGTACGATATCATATGTGAAGATATACGATAATATAAATTTATTAATATTTAATTTAATAATATTTAAATATATTTATATATTTAAATGAGTCATCCAGAGCTTTAAAAATAGCCACTTTTGCAAACGAAGTCGGAATTCGACGAAACTAATTTTGTTGTATCCGCAATGTCAAATAATTGTTAGATTTCTAGTTTCGTCATTTTTAGAGTCACTGTGTGGCTGTACGGAATTTTAGAGTGAAAAACAGTCAGTAAATTGACCTTTAAAAATACGTTGTGTGAGCAAACAGAGTCGGAATTCGACGAAACCAGTTTCGTTGGGACCGTAATGCCGAACTGAAGTTGCATGTCAGTTTTCGTGATTTTTGGGTATCGTATGTGATCATATGAATTTTTAGAAGGCAAAAATAAAATAAAATAATCAAAAAGAAATATCTAAAAATATCCTAACATAAATATCTAGATATTTATGAGCCTATATATCCCTACCCTTCTATAAAACCTAAAAAAAAAAACCACTTCTACTCAAAGAAAAACGTAGCCGCCACATTTTCCCTCTTCTGTAAACCATTTCTAACTTTGCAAAATCGAAATCAATTCGAATAAAGTTTATAAAATCATTTTATGTGTATGTATTGAATCCTTGAATGATTCCCTTCCTTCGTATGTATGATTTGAGGGGTTCGATGAAGTTCTTGTTCGCACTTATCCTTCCAGCGGGTTGCTTTTAGTCTAGGGTTCGAATACATTTGGTTTGTGGTGATCGATTGTGGAGTTGGACTTTTCAGTAGCGATTAACGCGAGAAGTAGCATCAAATGAGGGAGTTTTGGTGACTCTCGTGAGTAAAAATGTCGCATGCCCTGGGTAAAGCTCCCGAGATAGCCCTGCGTCGGAAATGGCCAGGAGGGGCGTCGAGTGTAGCTGAGGGTATGGGGAGGAAGGAGGTCGCGAAGAGAAGAATATTGGTGGTTGTTTCGGGATGAACGATGGTGAAAACAAGGTGGAAGAAGGCGGTGGAAGATCTTCAAATGGGCTGATGAAGAACAGGAGGTCACGACAGTTTTTATTTGGGGAAGAAGGAGGTTGGGATGAACGGGTTGGGCCAAGGGAAGGGTAAGGAGTGAGTCCTATTTACGATTTAAAATAGTTTATTTTTAATTTAAATGGTGATTAAACTTCGTAACGCGATATCTATTTCATACGAGGTCGGATTCGCGAACCGTAAGTTGCGTTGGGATCGTATGGATGGTGGCTACTCCATGGAACCGACTGGAAGTCCATCTGAGCTCGTTACAATTTATGGCGAAATAAACTGTTTGATTCAGATCAAATACAGTTTATCGTTCTTTAACGATGAACTGCAAATGTGAGTAAAACTCACCAACTCTGAACAGTTATATTTTTTAACGTATTTTTAGAACTGTTAAATATTGACTGATTAATGGTGTGTTGACTGTTTGATTGAACTGCTAGTCAGTTATTTGAATTTCTATATTGATTCTGTTTAACAGAATATATCATATGGAACTGAAAGTGATGTTGATTTTATTATGTAACATCTGTGGATGCAGGGAAACAGGTTGGAGGAATCCGACTGGATTCCTCAACATATATTTTATTGTTTTCATATATTGTGATATATGACGTGATTTATAATCTGTTGTTGATTATATGTGTATGGACGATATTGGACACCGTAACTTGATATGTTAAACACCATGACATACTGGAATATTGAAAACAGAATATTTATAAAATCAAGAGGATTTTATAAAGGAGAATATTTATAAATAGAATATTTATAAATAGAAATATTTATAACATGGAATATTTATAAATAGAAAATACGTTAAGTGGAATTATAAATGAAGGGAAACCTTTATAAATGGAATATTTATAAAGTGAATTATTTATTTAGAATAAATAGATAAGATATTATAACATGGATTATTTATTTGTTAAATAAATAAAATATTAAATAGGGATTATTTACTTAGAAATAAATAGGAGATATTCAAAAAGGAAATAACTGCAAATCATTTTCTTTTTGAATGGAAAGGCTTGTGTAGCAGTTTGGGGATTTTCCCGATGCTCCCGATACAAAGGAGGTTATGGCGAATTTTTCCGGGAATTTAAGGAGTTAGAATATTTTTAAGAATAAATTTGAAAAGGAAATATTTAGAAAATAAATAGAGTTATAAAAAAGGAAATTTGTTTATAACTGAATAGGATGTTATAAAAAGGAAAACGTTATAAAAAGGAAATCATTTGTAAAGTGAAGAACCGTTACTAAAAGTAAATCTTTATTAATGAATAGTCTATTCTATTAGAGTTAATCGAATAGAGTTAACCAATTAGAGTTAACCAGTTAGAGTTAAACAGTTAGAGTTAAACAGTTAGAGTTAAACAGTTAGAGTTAACCAGTTAGAGTTAACCAGTTAGAGTTAAACAGTTAGAGTTAAACAGTTAGAGTTAAAACAAACATAGTTATTCTAGATGAGTTGCCATTTAGTACGACTGCTAGCGTAATTCGCAGGGCTGTAAATAGCCTACGGCGGTCGGATGTTTCCTGAGGGAATTCGGCGTAACCATTGTGATCGCTGCGATCTAGAGTTGAGCGAATGGAGTTAAAGAATATAGAGTTAAGCAAAATTAGAAACTGACTAGAGATTAATAAGTTGAATGGTTTCCCGAGTATCGATCTGATGTTGGTTTCGGCCTTCGGGGTTTATACTTAGGAAGTTGTTCTCTTGTTAGTTTATAGTTAGAGTCTGATAGTTGTGGAAGGATAGTGATACGTAAATAAACAATGGAAATGTTTTCCAACGTTGATAACGAATATTTTCTAAATATAGAAAATAAGGAAGTATAAATATATATAAATATATATATATATATATGTTTGATGATTGGGTCGATAATTCCATTTGGAATTTAGATCGTTGTTTGTACACGGACATGTTTTCATTTGATAGTTAAATCACAGACTATCAAAGTTTTGACCATTTTACTTTGTAAATATGGAGAGACCGGTTGGATTATTATCCGAAGAACCACTCCGTATTGACATAAGCGTTGTGATCAAATACGATGAAGGAAATTGAAGACGAAGTAAAGTGCAAGGGCTATTGTATAAGTCTTAGATAACAGTGCCTAAGATGGATGTACTGAATAGTACCTTCGGTTTGTCCAGTCCCAGGACAACTTGTATGGACGAATGTCTGACAGAGTATTCCCAACGAATCATATATGTTGATCTCTTCAACGTATTACGTTTGGTGGCGGAGGAATTCGTTTCTCTTAGCTTCATACCCGTGATACCGTTAGAGAAATCGATAATGATTTGGAGGGTATGACGATGTGGTATTCCAAGTAAATGAAGATATGATATGAAAAGATATGCGTAGCTTCTAGCCTCACATCCGGTAAATGACAGAAATCAGGCCGGCAGCATGGCTAAGTCGATCGCACTGAAGTAGTGTGTATAATCATCTATCTAGAGAATATTCATTTGCTTCTTTAATCTATCAATGCTGTCCCATATATATATATATATATATATATATATATATATATATATATATATATATATACGGGAACGTTTGCTGATCCCAACCGTTGGTGATATACATTCGATACACTCAAGCAAAATGAGTGGTCGGTCAAGCGTGGCTGAGTTACAAGATATTCTTGTTGAACTCCAGTGTATCGTTCCTAGAGTACACTGATCGGAAGGTGGTTCCATACCTTGTCATAGTTGGAAATCCATTATCCAATACGTGCTTGCGATTTTGATTGTATACTATATATGTAAAACGTGAGATGAAAGCGTTTCTGCTAGTTGATATCTATTTGTACATAGACATTATTATAATATCAAAAGGTTTTTGATATAAAGATATTTTGGATTCTCATAAGGGAAAAACCCATTCCGTTCTGCGGCGTGGTCTTATGAGATATCGTTTACTTGTTCATATACCTATTTAAACTGTTTTACTCACACCAGTCCCATGACTGACCCGGAGTTTACTTTGTTGTTTTCCCTAAACTCTTGTGTGCCTAAATTTGTATAGGCAGTCAAGTAGTCGGGATTTTACAGATACACTTGAAAAGCTGGAGCAGGAGGCTTCTGGATCATATAGCTATAGTTTATTTCTGCTGTGTTGTAAGTGTTGTACTCTGATAAGTGCTATTGTATACATAACTATTATATTTCAAAGTTATGTTATATATTATATGTTATTCGTTCCGCTGTGAGGTTCGTGTTACTCTGATGTTGTGTTCTTCTTCTTCTTCTATTCTAAGTTTCTATCTTATCTATTCACACCTTCTAATTTCTTTCATTAATTACTGAGATTTTTTGATGTTTTGGTTATCGACATCGAGCTTATGTCGATAACCAAAGCCGCTCAAAATCCGGGTCGTTACATGTTTAAATTAGTTAAGTGTAATTTATCTTAACCTCATCAAGTTATCATGTTAGATTGGTTAAGTGTTGGTTAACTTAACCTCATCAAATCATCACGTTATATTGGTTAAGTTTAAGTTAACTTAACCCTCATCCACTAGTCATATTTATAATGGTTAAGTATTTTCCCCTCGTGTGTTTACTTAACCCTACCGTGCCCCGCGTTATCCCGGTCGGGTGTTATCAACCCATTTAGGTTAAACTAACCCATTCACTAATCGTGTTACATGGTTAAGTGTCTTTAGGTAATCAAGTCCGGTCTCACTTAACCTACCCATTCGTGTCATATCGGTTAAGTTTCATTAGTCAAATTAACTTAACCTTATAATGTGGCATTAAGTAAATTAACGCAATCTCAACCTCTCACATTAGACGTTGTTGTGATTACTGGTTACGCCGGGCGGGTCCGGGAAGATTTACACCACAACCTCGTCTAACCTCGGGTTTTCAAGCACGGTATGACCAACTACTCACATTGGGTCTTATTGTTTGTAGTTACTGGATTTGCCAGGCGGTTTCGGGCAGATTTATGCTACAAACTCAACCCAACCTCGAGTTGGCCACTTTCATGTTTTACTACGTATCATGTTCATGTCAAGTTTAGGCCTTGATTAAGTCCATGTTTTTCACTTATTCCTATTGTCCTATTTCTTGGTATGAATCATGTCAAGTTCACATGTTCCATATTTTTCTAAGTGTCATCCCCACGTTATCACCATTACATGTTACATGTAATTTCATGTCAAGTTCATAGCAAATTTCAAGCTTTGCCTAGACTACCCAAAACGTATTCCCAACGCACATGAAAGCGAATCAACATAGTAGGAAAAATATGACAAAAGAGGGTATAAGATGGCAAAGGTGAATCACAAGTTAAACATGGTGACGTTTGAGGTAAAAGGCGTTCACATAACTAGCATATTGCATATCGGCCTCAAAACATGTATGATAGCATAAAGGGATTGGCCTCTAACATGCATGATATCATAAGAGGATTGGTCTCAAGCATGCATGATATCATATCCTCGGTCTATCATCTTATGCATGTGAGCGTCATGAGGGGTTTTGGGTTCCTTTACATGCATAAACCCAAAATGTTTCACAAGTCAAAATGATTCTAAGGGTTCATGCCATCATTCCACAAGTAAAGATCCAAACTTGCATGATAAACTAGGTCAAACACAACATGAATGACATGATTTAATCACTAAAACATAGCCCAAAGTCATGGGTTCAAGAAAGGGGCAAAACTAGGTTCACATAGGCTAGCATACTTATGCTTCATCTCATTTTATTCCATGTCAACATTAGAAATACCGTTTAGATCTACAAGTAGTTAGAACTTACCTAGCGAGGCTTAGAGACTTAGGAGCGTGAATCGTCATAGGATTTGCGTAGCAATGTTGATCTACTTCCATGATTTGATGTAGAAAGCTTGCACCTTTTGATTTGAATCCGATTTGAATGCATAAGCTCTTGGAGTTGGAGATGGAGGCCATGATCAAGAGAGAATTGGGCAGCACTTCGTTGTTAGATTGATTTTGAGTGATTTAGGTTAGGTCCTAGGGTGTTTTTATAGAGATTAGGAGTAGTTTAGGCCCTTAGATTAACCCTAGGATAGATCTGAACCCTCAAAATCCGTCACAGGCCAATAGACCAGACCCTAATGAGTATCCAGGTGCACCAGGCCAAAGTGGCCGGACCACCCAGGTCGACACCCGTGTCGACTAGGAAGTCGACCTGCCCCTGGGCGTGTCGACTCCCCAGTCGACCTGGGGCTTGGACGGGAATTTTTCCCGCCCAGTCTGTTTGGCTCTAGATTTGAATTTCGAACTGTTTTTTTTTGAACTCCGGATTTTCTGAAAACTTCGACGGGCCATAACTGGGTCATACGGACTCCGATTTTCGAAAACTCGGACTCTATTTCGCGTATTTTTCCGAGACGAACGCAATGGCACAGCCCATTCCCCTTGATTCAGATTTTAACATTTAATTTTGCCTTGATTTACGTTATAACATGTTATTCAAATTACGGGTTGTTACATTCTCCCCACCTTAAAGGATTTCGTCCCCGAAATCTTCAAGTTAGGAAGAACGTATCCTACCATCCATCATCCATCTACTCAAAACATCATCCACGAGCAGTCACTGTCCTTAAAAGATTCTAAATGCTATATGATCATATGCGAAAGGTGTGTGTATATGTACTTATCTAATGTAAATGGTCAGACCTGAGTGATCTTCTAAATGCAAAATATGTTTAGTGCCATGAATCCAACATGTATGCAAATAGTCCTAATCATATAAACACTATATGTGTGCACAACCATTCATCCACATGCAACATCCACATGATAATATTTCATCTATAAACAAGTACAAATACTCGTGCATATGCAATATGAAATGTGACTGAATCGAACTAGTGTCTAATGTGTACTCAATCATCCATGAGCAACCACTTGCAACCACTGGCAACCATATCAATCATAACATGTTTCAAATACATGTTTACATCCATAGGGTTCTACCTAAGGTCCTCAAGATAGGATCGAGAAGATAAACAAGATAAACTCCTTATGGGGTTTGCAACTGAACTAAGATCGAAAACAGAACCGAGAGGATATTCATAAAAGATAGCCTACAAGTAAGTTCTACAGAAAATAGGGATCAAGGATATACTCTTAAAAAGAGATATCATGAGCGTATCTAGTCTTCATCCTTCTGAGTCGCATTCCCTTGAGCTTAGTTCCATTGTGCTTTGACCATCTTTTAACTTCATGATTTCGTAGCTTCTTATTTCCTGTTTCCATAATATGAGTTGGAACTCATTTTATTGTCGCCTCTCGTTCCACTTTCACTTATTCTTCTTCTAGTATACTTGATTCAAACATGACTGCGTACTCATGATTCCATGCGAGCTCTCCAAAATTCACTAGTAAATATTGGATATCGTTTACATACTATACGGTATTCCACGCAGAAGAACTTTCTCTTGAAAGTAAACAGATGCCAACCAGGTTACCATGTGTACTTACTAGGGTGATTTTTATAACTTATGCATAAGTGAAATGAACCATCCGTCTTATTGGCAAACACCACTCGATCGGGTTTCAAATTTCCAATAAAGGCATCAAGGGATTCTAGGTAACTAATCATGACAGAACCCAAAAGGTTACACGAGACTTCGAGGGTATTACCAAGGCTAGTCAAGAATCTAACTACCCTCCTATCAAAACCGAGGTGGCACCCCTTACTGGATAACCACTTCATCCCTAGAATCCATCCATGGCCCAAAACATAAGCATTACTTCCAAACTCAACTCTTGGCATAGACATTCTCAAATCCAAACAAGTCGTGAATAAATGGACTGATTCTCCAACAAGATTTGAGACAAAATGGGATCCTCTACTATGCTAGTACTAAGGTGCAGAGACTCAATTATCGAAGCGGACTTAAATGATGTGGTGATCAAAACAAAGTCTTGGCGGGATGATAGAAAAGAATAACTAAACCTTCAACAAGAATGTTACCATCCTTCTCCGGTACGCTAGTGAGGTTATGCAATTGCCTTCTCGATGATCTTGTCCTTGTTCCATGTGACGGCCCGCCCCGCACCAGCCTGCATTTCCTCCGAAAGTGCGCTGTACACATGCCCAACTAGCACGGGACGGTCGTCAGGAGAAAGGAAAGAAGAGGATGAACTAATCAAGGAACCTGTAGAATGTCTCACAGCGCATGGGATAAAATATAATAATAACATACTTGACATAAAACAGGCGAGACAGTGCATAAGCTGATAACTAAAATCAACATCAATCATCAAAGCAGCGGAAATCCAAATACAGCTTATTACAATTTTCCAAATTTACTGTCTCTAAACAAAAGAAAGCTAAAGTGGAAGATACACCAACAATGCCCAAGCAGTGATCTTCAACAACACAGGGAGAATATTATGTATATAGTACGTGGAAGCCTCCTGCTCGTCTTCGGATCATCTACCCGTGCATCACCAGCTAACCTGTCTCTAGTCTGCTCGTGTGAGCACCCTGAGTAATAAGAGGAGACATAAAACTCTGGGTCAGACATAAAGCCTGGTATGAGCGATAAGCATCTAAACAGAATAATAACAGGTATACTAAACCATACCTGAACCTGCAACCAAAGAGTTAGTACCACATACCGTACAATGCTCTAAGGTGCCATAATGAATAGTGTAAGAATACGGGGGTGGGGTGTGTATGTCAAACAATCAAGCATAGTAACCATCCTCACGTCTCTCACTCAGTGCGTAAAGTATACGATATCTACCACTTTGGAACACTAGACAAAATGAGGTAACGACGAACCCCGACTTGTAGAAACCCCGCTGTGACCAAGCCAAACACTTGGAGTCATGACCAAACATTTCAATGACCCACTTCATTGGTCGTAGCCCTTGGTTCTACCGATGCCATAATGGCCCTGAATCCGCCTTCGTACCTCCTACCATAGTGGTCCAAAGCTATAGACGTCGATAACTCCTTGGCACACGTCCCGCAGCAAAGCCCAACCATGAAGCGAACTCGTTGATTCCCATCTGAATCCTGAGCTCTAACTTCTCATTTGGACTTCATTTGCATCTCGGGTTTTGATCGAATTGGAGTGGGTCTTCAGAAAAGTTGACGTGCAGTAACAGTCCTAGAACTTGGTTCGGTTCGGTAGCGTCGGTTCGGGTCGGTCCTCCATCCTTGTCATCTTCCATTCGATTCGGGTCGGGTGCTTCACTCCGGGTCGGGTCGGTGTCCTCCTCCGGGTCGGGTCGGGGTGCCGTCCTCCTCCAGCTCATGCTCCTTCTCCAATCAGCTCCCTCGTTTCCATTTACTCCGATCCGATCCGATCACTTCGCCTTACTCTAGTCGTAGCCTTCCATTCTTGAGCCGATCCGATCTGGCTTCCATTACCCTTCCGATCTGATCCCCTTGTCCACTCCAACTCTAAGGAAACGGCCTTCCTTTTTGCCAAGTCTTCTATGTGACAAGTCCCAATCCAGTTCGGGTTCCCTTGGTCAGTTCACTAGCCCGATCCGACCCCTGCTCCGATCCGAACCGGTTCGGGACCTGCACATTTCTGCAACCTTCTAGCGAGCTTTCTACGCCATTCGACGACGTTTTCGACCAATTTAACTATTCTAATCAATCATAAAACATGCCATAGAGTCATAGCAACATGTAATAGCAACCACAAACAGCAAACAACAATTCAAATGAATCAAAAGGGATCAAAAGTGACTAAAACTTCATATTTTCTCATAGTCCCTCTTAATCATGTTTAAGTACATACTTAGTAAAACTTAACCAAATCGTCTAAATTTTATAACAGAGGCATGAAATATTATTTAAGAATTTCTAAACATTTTTCCAGAATTTATTAGTGTATAAATTCGCTAATCTTCGCTAATTACCCTTAATTAACTGTAATTAGTGTCAAAACGATGCTATCACTCACCTTGGCCACAACTAAAACCCCAAAACTGAAATATTCTCTGATTTGGTGCTGTTCCCAATCTTACACAGCAGCTCTACCTCGGTTCTCGTGCCAATACTCCTTGATTTGATGTTTGCTAAGCCTAATCTTCAATTAGAAAGTGATTTTTGGGTGTTTTAGAGAGATTTAGAGAGTGGAGGCCATGGCTAGGTCAAGAGGAATGAAAGTGGCGGCTGGAAAATGTCTAAAGAAATGTTTTCTAACCCTAATCAGCCCCTATATACCCCTAAATCCGAAATTCCCCTTGGGCCTAGCTGCTAATCACCCGCTTAAGCCCAATTAAGCTGTTTTTCACCAACTGAAAATTGTTTCAGCCATATCTCCCAAACGGTGAGTCCGTTTGGCTATTGTGACCACTCTACGGAAAGAGAAACCATCATCCGGAGCCAATGGAAGTGGTTTCAGGTCAAAATTCCTTTCCAGTCAAAAGTTATGGCCAAAACAGTGCCAACTAGGGGTAAAATGGTCATTTAAAAATCGGGAAAAATCATGAACATGGGAAATGACCCCAATAGTCGTCCCCCAAAGTTACATGACCATACGACTTCGTATGTGAAAGAAATAAATATCCTACGATCCTATGATGCGTAAAATGCGGGTCGTTACACTCTTCCCCCCTTAAGAAATTTCGTCCCCGAAATTCCTTAACCCAAAACATACAAAGGATCCCGCATGCCTAACAACCACATACAACAATCAATCATGCAAAACAAGCGAACAAGCCTATCCTAGCATGCGGAAAACTAAATCGAGGTCAAAATCTTACCAGGCAAAGAGTTCTGGGTGTGTCTTCCTAATGTTCTCCTCTGTCTCCCAAGTACAATCATTCTCGTCCTCGCCCCACTGAACCTTGACTAGCTTCACCGCCTTCCTTCGAAGTTGCTTCATGTCGTGCTCGACAATACGGACCGGCTTGCAGTTCCCAACCGCCTCGGGTTCTACTTCGAAGTCTTCCAACTGATCAGGTGAAATAGTCATATCTGAGTCGTGAACGAACTTCCTTAGTTGGGAAACATGAAATACGTTATGAACTCCCGCCATCTTCTCCGGTAAGTCAATTCTATATGCCAAATTCCCGACTAGTTCAAGAACAGGGAATGGGCCAACAAATCTTGGTGCCAACTTGCCTTTCCTGCCAAATCGTACTACGCTCTTCAACGGAGAAATCTTGACAAACACCAAGTCGCCAACGGAGAATTTTAAGTCTCTTCTCCTTTTATCGGCATAACTCTTCTGCCTATCTTGGGCAGCCTTCATTCGTTGTTGAATGGTCTTGATTTTATCTGAAGTTTCCCTCACCACATCTGGTCCAAGCATAAACTTCTCGCCAGTCTCTATCCAACATGATGGTGAGTTGCACGGTCTTCCGTACAAAGCTTCAAACGGAGCCATACCGATACTGGATTGGTAGCTATTATTATATGCAAACTCTACTAGATGCAAATGGTCATCCCATAATCCACCAAAATCCAATATACATGCTCTCAAGAGGTCTTCCAAGATACGGTTCACCCTCTCCGTCTGACCGTCGGTCTGAGGATGATATGTGGTACTGAGATGTAACTCTGACCCTAGAGCCTCTTGTAAGCTCTTCCAAAACCCACTTGTGAACAACGGGTCTCGGTCGCTCACAATGCTTTTAGGTACTCCATGAAATCTCACTACCCACTTCATATACAATTCTGCTAACTTAACTGCCGTTCTGGTCGATTTGACTGGTATAAACCTTGCACTTTTAGTCAGTCGATCTACAATTACCCAAATGCTGTCATATCCCGATCTAGTCCTTGGTAAACCATCGATGAAATCCATCGAGACTTGCTCCCATTTCCATTCGGGAATTTCTAAGGGTTGTAACAAACCACTAGGCTTCTTTTGCTCGGCTTTAACTAGCTGGCAATTCATGCACTTGGATATAAACTTCCCAACGTCTCTTTTCATCCCTTCCCAGTAATAAGTCTGCTTCATATCTCGATACATCTTGTTACCACCGGGGTGTATAGTCAGCTTTGAGTGATGACATTCTCTAAGCACTTCATCCCTCAATCCATTGACATTGGGTACAACAAGCTTTCCATTTTTTCTAAGCCATCTATCTCGATCAAGCCCATACTTGTTTATCTCCTCATCGATACCCATCTCTAACTTGGAGATGATTTCCAATAGGTTAGGATCGTCCCTCTGACTAGAGCCGATCCGCTCAATCAAAGTGGGTCTGATCGTCAAACTTGCTAACATTTCTGGATCCAATTCGCACTTTGGTCTGAAATCAAACCCCGCGATAAACTCCAGTTGCTTCCATTCAAGGAACATAGCCCCTAAGCTGGCATGTCTTCGACTCAACGCATCGGCCACCGCATTGCCCTTTCCTGGTGTGTATGCGATGTCAAAATCATAGGAAGCTAAGAACTCTAACCATCTCTGCTGACGGAGATTCAGATCTTTCTGAGAGAAGAGATACTTTAACGACTTATGATCTGTAAACAGCTCAAATCTTTCTCCCAAGAGATAGTGTCTCCACATTTTTAACGCGAACACGATCGCTGCCAATTCTAAATCATGGGTAGGGTATCTTCTCTCGTGCGGTTTCAATTGCCGACTTGCGTAAGCCACCACCCTACCACCTTGCATCAATACAGCACCCAGTCCGATACCACAGGCATCCGTGTATACCGTCATCTCTTCATCCCCCTTAGGAATGACTAACACTGGTGCGCTTGTCAACTTGTCCTTTAGACTTTTGAATGCATTCTCGCACCTTTCATCCCAGACAAAAGCTTGATTCTTCTTGGTCAACTGGGTCAATGGTGCTGCTATCTTGGAGAAACCTTGGATAAACTTACGATAATATCCCGCTAACCCCAAGAAACTTCTTACATCTGTTGCATTATTGGGCGTAGGCCAATCTTGTACCGTAGCCACCTTCGCTGGGTCCACGGCAATACCATTCTCTGATACAACATGGCCCAAGAACCTCACTTCCCTCTTCCAGAAGTGACACTTAGAAAACTTTGCTTTCAATTGGTGTTTTCTCAACACCTCCATCACTACTCTTAAATGCCCCTTGTGTTCTTCCTCCGTCCTTGAGTAGACCAAAATATCATCAACGAACACAAGGACAGACTTATTCAACTGATCTCTGAATACCCTATTCATAAGATCCACAAAATATGCTGGGGCATTGGTCAGCCCGAATGGCATGACCAACCACTCATAAAACCCAGACGGCGTCCGAAATGCCGTTTTAGCTATACTCTCAGCTTCCACCCTAAGCTGATGAAAACCTGTCGCGAGATCCAACTGAGAAAATACTCTCGCGCCACTCAACTGATCAAACAAATCATCTATCCGCGGTAGAGGATACTTATTCTTCCTCGTCACTTTATTCAACTCGCGGTAGTCTACACACAAACGAAGGGAACCATCCGCCTTTGTAGCAAACACAACTGGTGCTCCCCATTCAGAAACACTCCTTTTGATAAATCCCTTCTTTAAAAGATCGCTGACTTGCACCTCGAGCTCTCGCTGCTCTCTTGGTGCCATACGACGAAGTGGCATCACTATAGGCCTGGCATCCTTTACCAAATCAATACGGAACTCAATCTCTCGGTGTGGTGGAAGTCCGGTCACTTCTTCGAAAACATCCGGATACTGGCCAACCACGGGCAAACCTGACAACTCACTATGCGGAATGTCGAGGGAGTTTAGAAAACTAGCCAATACCCCCTTACTGGGTAGACCACCAAACACTATCCTCCGCCCATCATCCGCTCTAGCTGTCACCAACAAGCCCTCACAGTCTACCACCACCCCGTATCTTTGGAGCCAATCTACTCCCAAAATAATGCCAAACCCAGTAAAGCCCAAAACAAAGCAATCACAAACAAACATGCATCCATGACTCGATAAGACCACATTACGACAAATCATGCTAAGGCTAGTCGAACCACCAATCAGGTTCGTCACTACTAAAGGTCTATCGACAATCTCGGGCTCCAATCCCAACCTATCTACCAGGTCACTAGATATGAAAGAACTGGAAGCTCCGGTATCAAACAAAACTCTAACAGGAACATCGTAAACAGAAAGCATACCTTGAATGACGACATTCTTTCCCTTCTCCGCCGCAGTTGGGGCATTCGACGAAGAAGGAATAGCATTAAGAGCGTAGGCTTTCACCATTTGCTTTTCCTTAGGGGGCTGTGGACACTTGTCTTTGTGATGTCCCATTTGGCCACAGTTGAAGCACTTCCTATCCGCTGGCTTGGCCCGACAATTACTAGCATAATGGCCCTTCTTACCACAGCTGAAGCACTCCACATCCTGCTTACTCTTTTTCTTCTGGCCATCCTTAGCCTGATTCTGCTTTCTCTTATTCTGGGAACCACCTTTGCCTCCACCACTAGCTTGTGGCTTTGGCTCATCTGCGGATGCAACCTCAGTCTTCGACTTAGGGTAGAGACTTTCTGATCTTAATGCTTTCCCCACAATCGACTCAAACGTCTCATCGATGTGGTTAATAAGCTTTTCCCCTAAGTACTGATCCAAACCGGTTATGAATTTCTCATTCTTTTTCTCGGCAGTATCAATAAGAGATAACCCATATTTTGACAAAGTGTCAAATTCAGCAATATATTCCGAGATAGCTCTGCCATCCTGCTTGAGCTCCAAGAATTTCTTAAACAGCATTGACTTCTGAGCAGCTGGAATGAACTTCTCACTGAAGCGAGCTTTAAACTGCTCCCAAGTAATCTGATCTTCGGGAGTAGCTGCCTTTATAGCATTCCACCAATTCATTGCCCGCCCTTGCAGCTGACGGGACGCTAGCTTTCTCCTCATCGCATCCTCGATACCCAAATCCTCGAAGATACGTTCGCAACTATCCACCCAATCCTGAACATCCGTAGCCGACTCCGTTCCGTGGAACGGCTTCCCACCAAGGCTAGTATAATCCTTATTCAGCTTGGCGAAGTCGACCCTCGACGCCTGCACTATTGGACCACCACCATTTCCACCATTAGGAGCTTCCCTCTGCACATCTCTAAGCGTCTCTCTCATGAGGTCAGTAAACATTGTCCTCATGTCAGCAACATTCCCATTATTGGCTCCCCTACCGACACCTCTAGCATATCGGCTCATCGTCAATCTAAAAAAGGAAATGATTAACGACTCCATAGTGGTGCTAGTGCAGTACGAATTCATCCTTATACTAGTAATAGTATATATATATATATATTTTTAAAAACCAAAGTAATCACAAATACGCTCTCTCGTATACGTATCTTATCTCTCCCTGATAACTTCCCTAGGTTAACTACGCAACCGAGCTCTGATACCAAGTGTGACGGCCCGCCCCGCACCAGCCTGCATTTCCTCCGAAAGTGCGCTGTACACATGCCCAACTAGCACGGGACGGTCGTCAGGAGAAAGGAAAGAAGAGGATGAACTAATCAAGGAACCTGTAGAATGTCTCACAGTGCATGGGATAAAATATAATAATAACACACTTGACATAAAACAGGCGAGACAGTGCATAAGCTGATAACTAAAATCAACATCAATCATCAAAGCAGCGGAAATCCAAATACAGCTTATTACAATTTTCCAAATTTACTGTCTCTAAACAAAAGAAAGCTAAAGTGGAAGATACACCAACAATGCCCAAGCAGTGATCTTCAACAACACAGGGAGAATATTATGTATATAGTACGTGGAAGCCTCTTGTTCGTCTTCGGATCATCTACCCGTGCATCACCAGCTAACCTGTCTCTAGTCTGCTCGTGTGAGCACCCAGAGTAATAAGAGGAGACATAAAAGTCTGGGTCAGACATAAAGCCTGGTATGAGCGATAAGCATCTAAACAGAATAATAACAGGTATACTAAACCATACCTGAACCTGGACCTGCAACCAAAGAGTTAGTACCACATACCGTACAATGCTCTAAGGTGCCATAATGAATAGTGTAAGAATACTGGGGTGGGGTGTGTATGTCAAACAATCAAGCATAGCAACCATCCTCACGTCTCTCACTCAGTGCGTAAAGTATACGATATCTACCACTTTGGAACACTAGACAAAATGAGGTAACGACGAAACCCGACTTGTAGAAACCCCGCTGTGACCAAGCCAAACACTTGGAGTCATGACCAAACATTTCAATGACCCACTTCATTGGTCATAGCCCTTGGTTCTACCGATGCCATAATGGCCCTGAATCCGCCTTCGTACCTCCTACCATAGTGGTCCAAAGCTATAGACGTCGATAACTCCTTGGCACACGTCCCGCAGCAAAGCCCAACCATGAAGCGAACTCGTTGATTCCCATCTGAATCCTGAGCTCTAACTTCTCATTTGGACTTCCTTTGCATCTCGGGTTTTGATCGAATTGGAGTGGGTCTTCAGAAAAGTTGACGTGCAGTAACAGTCCTAGAACTCGGTTCGGTTCGGTAGCGTCGGTTCGGGTCGGTCCTCCATCCTTTTCATCTTCCATTCGATTCGGGTCGGGTGCTTCACTCCGGGTCGGGTCGGTGTCCTCCTCCGGGTCGGGTCGGGGTGCTGTCCTCCTCCAGCTCATGCTCCTTCTCCAATCAGCTCCCTCGTTTCCATTTACTCCGATCCGATCCGATCACTTCGCCTTACTCTAGTCGTAGCCTTCCATTCTTGAGCCGATCCGATCTGGCTTCCATTACCCTTTCGATCCGATCCCCTTGTCCACTCCAACTCTAAGGAAACGGCCTTCCTTTTTGCCAAGTCTTCTATGTGACAAGTCCCAATCCAGTTCGGGTTCCCTTGGTCAGTTCACTAGCCCGATCCGACCCCTGCTCCGATCCGAACCGGTTCGGGACCTGCACATTTCTGCAACCTTCCAGCGAGCTTTCTACGCCATTCGACGACGTTTTCGACCAATTTAACTATTCTAATCAATCATAAAACATGCCACAGAGTCATAGCAACATGTAATAGCAACCACAAACAGCAAACAACAATTCAAATGAATCAAAAGGGATCAAAAGTGACTAAAATTTCATATTTTCTCATAGTCCCTCTTAATCATGTTTAAGTACATACTTAGTAAAACTTAACCAAATCGTCTAAATTTTATAACAGAGGCATGAAATATTATTTAAGAATTTCTAAACATTTTTCCAGAATTTATTAGTGTATAAATTCGCTAATCTTCGCTAATTACCCTTAATTAACTGTAATTAGTGTCAAAACGATGCTATCACTCACCTTGGTCACAACTAAAACCCCAAAACTGAAATATTCTCTGATTTGGTGCTGTTCCCAATCTTACACAGCAGCTCTACCTCGGTTCTCGTGCCAATACTCCTTGATTTGATGTTTGCTAAGCCTAATCTTCAATTAGAAAGTGATTTTTTGGTGTTTTAGAGAGATTTAGAGAGTGGAGGCCATGGCTAGGTCAAGAGGAATGAAAGTGGCGGCTGGAAAATGTCTAAAGAAATGTTTTCTAACCCTAATCAGCCCCTATATACCCCTAAACCCGAAATTCCCCTTGGGCCTAGCTGCTAATCACCCGCTTAAGCCCAATTAAGCTGTTTTTCACCAACTGAAACTTGTTTCAGCCATATCTCCCAAACGGTGAGTCCGTTTGGCTATTGTGACCACTCTACGGAAAGAGAAACCATCATCCGGAGCCAATGGAAGTGGTTTAAGGTCAAAATTCCTTTCTAGTCAAAAGTTATGGCCAAAACAGTGCCAACTAGGGGTAAAATGGTCATTTAAAAATCGGGAAAAATCATGAACATGGGAAATGACCCCAATAGTCGTCCCCCAAAGTTACATGACCATATGACTTCGTATGTGAAAGAAATAAATATCCTACGATCCTATGATGCGTAAAATGCGGGTCGTTACATTCCATAATACTTAACTATCTGTCCCGTTTTACAATACCAAAAATACTCTCTCGTCATGGGTTGAGCCCTACCAACAAGTTGCTTATCCTTAAGCCCATATCCTTTATCCTTGTTCTTACTATCCTTTCTTATAACGCGGCAACAGGTCTCTCGAGAACTACCTCCATCGCACGGAAAACACTTAGGTAGCTAAGGAAGGATTAATCGCAGTTCAAACTACTGTGACTACAGATGGAGGAAAGAGAGGAAAAGAGATTCAATCAAGGAAACAAAGGATAGTGCTAATGGCCTTTGGGGAATAGCCTTTAAAAATAAAACCTTTCTTGAAAAATGCTTCTTTGTAAACAGTTTGGAAAATAGTTCCAGAAGGTTTTAAAACTTTTGCCCAGTCTGGTAACCTTCTGCTCTGATACCAAATGTAACACCCCACCGCCGCTAGGGTCACTCACAAAGGGAATGCACTAGGTTTGGTGAAGCACTATCGAGGTAAACATGCACAGAAATATTACAAGAATGAACATATATAAAACAGCGGAAATAAAACAAATTTCATTACCTTATAAAATAAGGTCTAAAGCCTTTTACACCAGAATACATCAAAACCTGTCTTGCAATAGTAAAGAAGCATAAAACCTTTTCATAAATTATTCCCCAAAATAAAGCGGTGAAGCAGCCATAGCCAAAAGAAGACCAAGCTATACATGATGACCTTCATGCATAAGAGGTCCGAACTAAACAACAACATTTCCTCCCTGAAAACCTGGGGGGGAGGGGGGAACGGAAGACAAAGAGGCAAAAGAAAACGGGGTCAGTCATAAAGACTTGTAAGTCCTATCTACTTCAAGCATAAAAACAGGTAAAGGTAACATGACATGCATAAACTGAAAGTAAACATAAGGATGATGACAAGATAGATAAGCTAGACCAAGATAATAGGATGAACCACTATATCAAGATAAACTAAGGTATCACATTGTCAGGTTTCTATCAAGTATAAAATCCCGAGGTATCTACCATGTATATTTGCTCTGCACCTCCCGTACTAGTATCCCAACCCGTGTTATGTGTAAACTATAAAATGTCCCTTGCCCAATATCATGAAATGGTCCATGTTGACCTAATATATCGCACATATAGGTTTTCTCAACTCGTGTGTTTCTTTCCATGTATAAGTTCAGTCCTTTTCCGTACCTCATGCGGGCTTTCTCACTACTTCAATGTAGTACCATTTGATCCTTGAAATCATTTGGACTGTCATCTTTTATCTAACTATGTTTTCTTATCAAGAACTATCGCGTGTTCAACTAAGGTTTTTGCCACCCAGGACCACTGGGGATTATGCTACCTAATGAACGTTTTCGTATCTCGGTTTGGATTCAAACCACCTAAGGCCACTAGGGATTATGCTACCCCTCAACCACGCCCTTTTTCCCACGTTTGTATCGTGAATCGTTTTTCCATGTTTAGGTGCACATGTATCTCAATGTGCCATCCGAGTTCCGTGACATAATACAGGACTCGGTCGGGAGCTTCAGGTTATCTGCCGATGCAGATATTAAGGTCTGTTTTTCTACCGGTGGTTATGGTCCCACGTGACCCCTCCCTCAACTACTGAAAGGCAAAACAAGAAAAATCATGTATGAGAACTACATTACGGCCATCAATGCCCCACTCCCAAATGGCCTACCTCACCCATAACTAGATAGCAAGTATGGTCTGTTGGGTGTTCTCTGCCTTTCCGTATGTACACGATTGACTAAAGATGGTAGGTGGCCGACGATGTGCTATCTAGGGCTACCGTAAAAATATCGCCGACCCCACGCTAATCCACCCCAGTCTTTAGGTTGCTCGCACAGCAACCAAGGCATACCCTTGGCTCTTCTACCGCAGACCTTAACCTCGGTAAGCCCAGGAGGATCATCTGCTACCTCACAGAGGGATACCAAGAGTATCCTCACGTTTACCCGAAGCTACCGCTTCGTCACCCAGTTCGTTGGAGCCTTTATCTAAATCAGATATTGCTCCACCTCGTGTATTTGCTGAAACGACGACCTACTAAATCGGGTTACTCATCTAATATGAACTGGTCCAATTTCCTTGACTAAGAATTATTACTTAGTTATCCTTAACTAAGGTTTATCACTTAGCTTCCTTTCCCGTCATCCTTGTTAACTACTGTTTTCCACTTAGTCCCCCTGAACTAGGGTTTTATCTAATGGGTTAAGCGTTGTCATTCAAGCTCATGACTTAACCCGTCTAGGAGCATGTCAAAATTGGCTAAGTGTTCAAGTTCAAGACTTAGCCCTACAAACCATATGTCAAGTTGGTTAAGTATATCAAGAAGTTCACGGCTTAACCTTATCGCGTTATCGTGGTTGGTTAAGTATAGATTATCCTTATCGAATTACCGAGTCGAGTTGGTTAAGTATATTCAAACGGTTTGTGTCTTAACCCTATCCAATTACTATGTTAGATTGGTTAAGTGTAGGTTAACTTAACCCCATCAAGTTACCGAGTCAAATTGGTTAAGTATTGGTTAACTTAACCTCATCAAAATTATCAAGTCAAATTGCTTAACCTAACCCCATTAAATCAACGTGTATAATTGGTTAAGTATAGGTTACTTAACCCCATTAAATCATCGTGTTTAAATTAGTTAAGTGTAATTTATCTTAACCTCATCAAGTTATCATGTTAGATTGGTTAAGTGTTGGTTAACTTAACCTCATCAAATCATCACGTTAGATTGGTTAAGTGTAAGTTAACTTAACCCTCATCCATTAGTCATATTTATAATGGTTAAGTATTTTCCCCTCGTGTGTTTACTTAACCCTACCGTGCCCCGCGTTATCCCAGTCGGGTGTTATCAACCCATTTAGGTTAAACTAACCCATTCACTAATCGTGTTACATGGTTAAGTGTCTTTAGGTAATCAAGTCCGGTCTCACTTAACCTACCCATTCGTGTCATATCGGTTAAGTGTCATTAGTCAAATTAACTTAACCTTATCATGTGGCATTAAGTAAATTAATGCACTCTCAACCTCTCACATTAGACGTTGTTGTGGTTACTGGTTACGCCGGGCGGGTCCGGGCAGATTTACACCACAACCCCGTCCAACCTCGGGTTTTCAAGCACGGTATGACCAACTACTCACATTGGGTCTTATTGTTTGTAGCTACTGGATTTGCCGGGCGGGTCCGGGCAGATTTATGCTACAAACTCAACCCAACCTCGAGTTGGCCACTTTCATGATTTACTACGTATCATGTTCATGTCAAGTTTAGGCCTTGATTAAGTCCATGTTTTTCACTTATTCCTATTGTCCTATTTCTTGGTATGATTCATGTCAAGTTCACATGTTCCATATTTTTCTAAGTGTTATCCCCACGTTATCACCATTACATGTTACATGTAATTTCATGTCAAGTTCATAGCAAATTTCAAGCTTTGCCTAGACTACCCAAAACGTATTCCCAACGCACATGAAAGCAAATCAACATAGTAGGAAAAATATGACAAAAGAGGGTATAAGATGGCAAAGGTGAATCACAAGTTAAACATGGTGACGTTTGAGGTAAAAGGTGTTCACATAACTAGCATATTGCATATCGGCATCAAAACATGTATGATAGCATAAAGGGATTGGCCTCTAACATGCATGATATCATAAGAGGATTGGTCTCAAGCATGCATGATATCATATCCTAGGTCTATCATCTTATGCATGTGAGCGTCATGAGGGGTTTTGGGTTCCTTTACATGCATAAACTCAAAATGTTTCACAAGTCAAAATGGTTCTAAGGGTTCATGCCATCATTCCACAAGTAAAGATCCAAACTTGCATGATAAACTAGGGCAAACACAACATGAATGGCATGATTTAATCACTAAAACATAGCCCAAAGTCATGGGTTCAAGAAAGGGGCAAAACTAGGTTCACATAGGCTAACATACTTATGCTTCATCTCTTTTTATTCCATGTTAACATTAGAAATACCGTTTAGATCTACAAGTAGCTAGAACTTACCTAGCGAGGATTAGAGACTTAGGAGCATGAATCGTCATAGGATTTGCGTAGCAATGTTGATCTACTTCCATGATTTGATGTAGAAAGCTTGCACCTTTTGATTTGAATCTGATTTGAATGCATAAGCTCTTGGAGTTGGAGATGGAGGCCATGATCAAGAGAGAATTAGGCAGCACTTCGTTGTTAGATTGATTTTGAGTGATTTAGGTTAGGTCCTAGGGTGTTTTTATAGAGATTAGGAGTAGTTTAGGCCCTTAGATTAACCCTAGGATAGATCTGAACCCTCAAAATCCGTCACAGGCCAATAGACCAGACCCTAATGAGTAACCAGGTGCACCAGGCCAAAGTGGCCGGACCACCCAGGTCGACACCCGTGTCGACTGGGCAGTCGACCTGCCCCTGGGCGTGTCGACTCCCCAGTCAACACCCCAGTCGACCTGGGGCTTGGGCGGGAATTTTTCCCGCCCAGTCTGTTTGGCTCCAGATTTGAATTTCGAACTGTTTTTTTTTTTGAACTCTGGATTTTCTGAAAACTTCAACGGGCCATAACTGGGTCATACGGACTCCGATTTTCGAAAACTCGGACTCTATTTCGCGTATTTTTCCGAGACGAACGCAATGGCACAGCCCGTTCCCCTTGATTCAGATTTTAACATTTAATTCTGCCTTGATTTACGTTATAACATGTTATTCAAAATACGGGTTGTTACAGTTTCGCTTATATGGTATGTATGTTATTTTTTTAATTTTTTTGTATAATATGAAATTGCCTTTTAAATTTCTATAATAGTAACATTTTTTTTTATAGATATTCATACATATGGCAAGATTGAATTTCATATAAAAGTTAATTAACTATATATAATTTACATAATGCTTGATTTATTCATAAGAAAATTAAATATGTATTTCTTAGGCAATGATATGGAATTATTTTGCAATTTTGTCTTATTTTGTTTATGTGTAATTTTTAATTTTAATTTCTTGTGTTGATATGGTAGGTGATAAATTTTTGGATTGCAAATAGCAAGAGTTCCAAATTTAGAAGTCAATGACCCAAATATAACTAGTGATAAAAAATATATTTATATGAAATTAGCACAAATAAGAGAAAATTATAGGTGACATAATCGATTTGCACTGATATGTCCATAGTTAACTGCCATGAAATGACCATTACAGGTGATGTATCTTACATTGGAACAGCTGTCAAAATTAACTGCCATAATTTTGCACTGGCTTATTGAGATGACCCGGACTTCCCCGTGAAGGAAAGCACGGATTGAGTTAAGAACAAGACGGATCAGAACACAAACAGAAGAACATTTCATTGCTTATTACAACAATTCCATCAGAATACAAGAACATACAGAGTATGAATAAATATTATACATTAGAGAAATATCATAGATTTAAATTACATTACATAGCAGCGGAAAATAATACAAAACACAACTGAAAGTGTGATAACCCCAAACTTCCACGGAATGAAAGTAAGGAATAATCATTTGGAATACAACATACATATAACAATATAGATCACAGATACAACATAGCAAAGGAAAACCATAGAATAACAACATCATAGCAGCGGAATATGAATGTCATCAATCACAGAATCCCACAGTCACAGTGTATTAACTTATTACATCAAGTTTTCAGCAAAAAGGAAATAAGTTCCAACTTCCAAATTAGAACAACTGGAAACAAAATAAGTCTGGATGCCTCAGATTCTAAGAAAAATGTAAACAAAAAGATAAATAATAGATAGTCTTCGTGGTCCAACATAAGCACCTCCAAATGAGCAACACCAAGAAAGCTCCAAAGACATCAACTCCAAAGAAAGCCAAATCTGTTACTTGGCTGCCCGTGTGGAAAAGAGGGCACCCGAGTTTGCAAAGGTGAAAACAAACTACAGGTCAGTCATGGGACTGGTGTGAGAATTCTTAACTAATTTAACTACTAGTAATAAGGCAAATCCAAGGACCACGCCGCTAACGCGGAACGAGTTTACCCCAATGGATTGCCGTGCATAATTTAAAGTGACAGAACAAACAATAAGTGAATTGTAAAACAACGCTATGCTTTTGAGAAAAATGGAATCACCATAAGACCCAAGTCCCATCACACAATGCAACACAAACCAGAGGATAGGGTTTTACCTTATGGTGATTAAATATGCGAAATACAATAAATACGAATCTAATATTATTATTAGTGTATATAAAAACATTTCAAAATAAATGTATCAATCCTAGGAAGCATAGCTACCATATACTATGCCTCCATACTAGTAATACAATCAAGTCCTTAATGTCGTATTTGGAATTTGGTTTCCATCATGAGTCATGGCTAGGGAGGAGCTCCTTACCGATTCGAGACACTCTAGCTAATGTCTCAAGATTCCCCGCAGAGAACCCTGGGATCCTGCAGGGCCGGTCCACACATACAACTTCATGGATTGACAATTCCTGAACACACGTTTCTCGATCGTATAGGATCTATCATCCGAGGCGCCTCATTCCATCATCCACATAAGTAAAATATCGGCCAGTTTAAGCACCAACACTACTTCTAGCTAGAAAGAAACGTGCTTCTCTCCCTGCGTTCCCTTCTCCCGTTTTAGACTCAACCGGTTTGTGGGGCTCGTGAAGCTACGTAATACACAAAGCTATGCTTATTCAAGCTGTGCTTTGATCGTCACCACAAGGTTCTGCTTTTCAACAAGAAACCTTGATCATTGCATCTTAGTATGCCACATTGTCACTCCATATTGCACTACCAATCCTTTGCCGAAATATATGAAAGGGTGTTAAGCAAGAGAATAAATTCTCCGCCACCAAACATTCATACATTCGACGGAAAATCAATAAATACAATATAAAGGAGTACAATGTCAGACACACATTCCATTTATAAGCTTATGCTCTGGGTCTGAGCGAAAACCAAATCCGTGCAATCAACATGTTCGTTTGGACAATGACCATGACCCTTGAATTGGGAGCAAGTCAAATCAGGGCCTCGATCGTTGTCCTCTTGATGGAAGATTTACGGTCTTCATACTTCGATTCTTAAAGTCGTTTGATTATTTGGAATGAGAGAAACTCAGACATTCCAAATAATTCTCGTATATATATACATATTGAAAATCCTTCCTATTCGTTAATATTATTTTATAACGATTAATTCCTATTTTAATTATTTAAAATAATTAAATTTTTATATAACGACGCTTCGGGTCAATGGGCGACCCTAGCACTACTTTCAACAAATTTTGATTTTCACATTTCTCAAAATCTAACCGTTGGATCTCAACGTAGTTTATATCGTTGGAAAGATCATCCCAAGACGGTCCTAACGGTTTCAGTTTTGGGAAATTCCGACGGTCGGATCTTTTGGTATAATCGTTTAAAGGTACGATTTCAAAACGCGAAACTACCGCGCTCGATTCGATTAATTTTAATTATATATATATATATATATATAAATCTTTTAGCTTTTATTTTACATAAGAATGTAAATTCTATTACAACGTCCACTTTCATTTTTTTTATTCTTCCATTCCTTTGTTTACATGAAAAATGTAAATTATAATTCTACATTTCCTCCTACCTTTTATTCTTTTATTAAAAAGGTAAATTCTATTCCAATGTAAAATTTTATTTTTCCTTCCTAATCCTTAAATTACACTGTAAAATCTCCTCTTTAATTACATCAAAAATATAATTAACATTATAATGTAAAATTCCTATCTTTCAATTGCATTATAAAATTTCCCTTTTTAATTACATTGTAAATGTAATTAACATTACAGTGAAAAATTCTAACTTATTACATTAAAAATGTAATTTCGATTCTAATGTCCAATTCTTTTTCTTAATTATATTAAAATGTAAATTTCAATATAATGTAAGCTTTTCTTTTTAAATTATATTAAAAATGTAATTTTCCTAACAGTGTAACTTCTATCTTTTAATTTGCCCTTTTATTTTCACTATAAAGTCCTACCCTTTAATTACATTACAAATGTAATTTTATTTTACAGGTCAAATTTTGTCTTTTAATTTACAAGGTAAAATCCTACCCTTAATTACATTTAAAAATGAAATTTTATTTTCCATACAAATTCTCATTCTTAGTTTACAAATAAAAGTGTACATTTAATCTACCATGTAAATTCTTCTCTTTAATTTCATAATAAAAATGTAATTTATATTTGCAGTGTAAATCGTGTTCTAAATTTACATATAAAAATGTGTTTTTAATTTCAATGTAAATTCTCATCTTAATTACATAATAAAAACGTAACTTATATTTGCAGTGTAAATCCTATTCTAAGTTTACATATAAAAATGTGTTTTTAATTTCAATGTAAATTCTCATCTTAATTACATAATAAAAATGTAACTTATATTTGCAGTGTAAATCCTAGTCTAAGTTTTTATATAAAAATGTAAAATTAATTACAATGCAAATTCCTACTTTTTATTTACATATAAAAATGTAAATTTAATTGCGATGCAAATTCCTACTTTTTAATTTACATTGCAAAAATGTAAATCTGACTACAATGCACATTCTACTTTTAATTTACATTGCAAAAATCTCATCTTTTAATTTCAATGCAAAAAATATATCATCTTTTTATATACAATGTAAAAATATCATCTTTTCATTTACAATGTAAAAATATCTTCTTTTTCTTTACAATGTAAAAATATCATCTTTTCATTTACAATGTAAAAATATCTTCTTTTTCTTTACAATGTAAAAATATCATCTTTTCATTTACAATGTAAAAATATCTTCTTTTTCTTTACAATGTAAAAATATCATCTTTTCATTTACAATGTAAAAATATCATCTTTTTATTTACAATGTAAATTTTATTTCAATGTTCATTTGCATTTATGAATGCAAATAAAATAGCAAACTTTATTTCAATGTTTTATTTGTGTTTGAGAACACAAATAAAAAGACCGTTCATTTTTATACGATATATTTGTGTTGGAGAACACAAATAAAAAGGCCTATTTATTTTTCTATATACTATTTATGGGTGAGAACACAAATAAAAGTACATTCATTTTCCTATGTCATGTTTGTGTTTGAGAACACAAATGAAAAGCATATTTATCTTCCTATATACTATTTGTGTTTGAGAACACAAATAAAAGTGATCATTCATTTTTCTATGATGTATTTGTGGTTTGAGAAAAATACGGCCTAACATTTAAATTGACAATTTAAATCATCTCAACACAAATGAGTCCAAATAGCGTTTTTATACTGAATTGACAAATAGATCCCATTCAACAAAAAGCTGACAATTTTTAATCTTTATATTTTATATTGAATCGATAAACTAAATCAACTCAAATAAAGTGACAAAATATGAATTGATGAACTAAATCAATCCAATAAGAGTGACAAACTACATATTTTGATATTGAATCGATGATCTAAATCAACTCAATAAATTAAAAGGATGAATAATAATATTTGTCTAAGGCATATAGATCTATAACTATCCATTATATTTTGATCTTGAATTGATAATCTAAATCAATTCAATAAAATAAAGGGATGAAATAATCATATTTGTTTAACACACATGAATCTTATAATTATCCATCACAATCATCATACAATATCAGCACAAAACAGATCTAAAAAATATAACTATAAATAAATAAATAAAATGAATTGATTTATTATTTTAAAACAAAAGAAATCTCACCTTGATTTAAGCAGAATTAAAAATCCAAATAAATTTAGAAATCGTTCCAATCAATTTCAGCTACCTCTATACATCTTCACGGTTCCGTCGGATCTGAAATTTTCTAGTTTGGAGTTCGTATGAATTAATTATCAATTTTTGAATAACAATGACTTTTTACAACTGCTGCTGTGACAGAATTAAGCGTGACAAATCTGAAATGTTCATACCTTTGTATTTTGTTCAAAACTTTAATTTCAGAAATCAGAAGATGTAGTTGATGGTTTTCAGAACGGTTTGTTGGAGATTGAAGAGCTTAGAGAGGGGAGTCGGCGCCAGGAAGGGGGTGGGGTGCGTTGGCCTTTGGTGGGCCCGGTTGGGTGCGGCGGCGGCGATCTTTGTGGGGTCGGGGGCGGCGGCCACATGCGACGAGGGGTGGTGATTTCGGTATGGAATCGAAGAGCTCGAAAATCTCTTCGAAAGTTGGGCTACGGCGAAGAATTTCGTTGAGAAACGAGGGAGGAATCGGAGTTTGAAAATTTGATGTGTTATGGGTTAGGCGGCTGAAAGAAACGAGAGGAAGAAGGAGTACTGTAGCGTAGTATTAATACGTGTATTCTAGGGTATTTTCTTTTTATTTTTAATTTAATTAATCCCAGAAATTAGAGTATTTCGTCCGATCTCCAAACGGAGCCCAACGACTGTCGAGCAATAGGTTTTGACGTCTTCTGAACGCAATGGCGCTAGTGTCAAAGTCTAATTCTGAAGTTTACAGCATGTTTTCTTTTATTTTAAAAATAAATCTTTTCAATACTAATTCGAACGTACTCTTTAATCTACCGGGGTTACATACGAACTCAGAAAAATTCAGAAAAAATATTTCTG
The DNA here is from genome assembly GCA_030737875.1 of Allium sativum. NCBI lineage: Eukaryota > Viridiplantae > Streptophyta > Magnoliopsida > Asparagales > Amaryllidaceae > Allium > Allium sativum. The sequence goes on from JASFAX010000025.1 coordinate 21,028,467, forward strand.
GCTTTGTTTTGACAATACGGTCCTAACAAAATTAATTTCGTTCAATTCTGAGCCTATTTGAAAAATGGCCTTTTCCAAGGCGTATATATTTAATATTAAAATACATTTTTAAACAAATAATTTTCGAAACACGAAATATATAAGTGTTTATACTTTTTAAATGCAGAAACATCATTCTAAACTCAATGGAAGTGGTTTTGAGTCCAAATTCCTTCATATGCAAAAAGTAGCATTTTTGACCTTTATATATATAAATATAAATTTCATAGCGACCTTTCTAAATTTTGATTTTGACATAACTTATAACTTACAAACTGAAATCTAAATTTCTCAAATTCACTATAAAGATATCATCGATACGGTTTTAGCATTTCTTGTTTTGTCTAATTTTGACTTATAATGAATTTTATATATTTTCCCAAAGTTGAAAAACGAATTTTGAAATTACCGCGCCATTTCGGGCTCGGAATGGAATTAATAAAAAATTTAAAGTGTTACTTCAAATAAAAAAAAATTAATCGTGATTATTTTTAATAAATTCTTTTAAATATCAAAAACTCGTTAAAATTACTCCCAATAAAATTTTAAATTTACCCCAAAATTCAGGGTCGTTACAGTCTCCCCCACTTAAGAACTTTTCGTCCCCGAAAATTAAAAGAAAAATAGAAGGGTAGGAACCAACACCGAGAATGTCTTTAACAGAAATAGTACTACCTAAAACATCAGGCTTACCTGTTCCTTCAGAAGAAGTAGGTGCGGATGAAGGTGGTGCACTCGCTCCCTTGTATAGATGGGCAACTTGGGCACCCCTCAATAGTGGACAATTAGGTTTGATGTGACCCTTTTTATGGCAATTATAGCATTCTCTAGTGTCCTTTCTTCTGGCCTTCTTTGGATTCCTGCGGTCCTTGCTATAGTGTCCAAACTTCTGGCAGTCATAGCATTGTACCTTAGTCTTAGCAGCTCCAGAACTGCTTCTCTCAGTCTTCTTCTCGGGTTGCTTCCCTTTATTATTATTGTTGGCCAAGCTCCTTCCTCTATCTTGCTGTGAACTTTTCTTGTCCTTCTCCTCATAGCGACGGGCAAACTCATCCTGAAGCCTTTCCACCTCTTGCCTTGCAATATACTCTTCATTAAACAGCTCTTTAAACTTGGTCCAAGTCATATTTTCTTCATCTCCTCCTATATTGACCTCTTCCCACCAAAGCTGTGCTTCGCCTTGGAGCATCCATGAAGCCACAAATCTCTTCTTTTGATCTTCCAGTTCTAACGCTCTAAATATCTTTTCACAATTCTTAGGCCATGCCCGAGCCTGTGTCACGGTCTCCGTACCTATGAACGGAACTCCATCTAAATTCTTAAAATCCTTCACTACCCTCACCAAGTCAAAGGGCTGCGGTGGTGGTGGTGGTGGCTGTTGAACTGCGGGCTCCTCAGTTCCAATAACATTTTGCCCCATTGCTCTAACTCTAGCGGTCCTAGCGGCACGAGTACTCATTTTTAGTTGGTTCTGTACGATCAAGGAAACAGTCAGAACAACTGTCATGGTGATTTTTAAGAAATGATAGAGATAGAAGGACGGATAGAAAGATGATGATGAAGTGACTGACTATTATGTATTCTCATGAAATGTTCGCCATAGAATATGGTGATTCTACATAAACGAATTATTATAAATATGTTATATTCCAAAGCTAAGTTTAACCAAAGCTCTGATACCAACTGTGATAACCCCAAGGTTCCACGGAATGAAAGTAAGGAATAATCATTTGGAATACAACATACATATAACAATACAGATCACAGATATAACATAGCAAAGGAAAACCATAGAATAACAACATCATAGCAGCGGAATATGAATGTCATCAAACACAGAATCCCACAGTCACAGAGTACTTACTTATTACATCAAGTTTTCAGCAAAAAGGAAATAAGTTCCAACTTCCAAATTATAACAACTGGAAACAAAATAAGTCTGGATGCCTCAGAGTCTAAGAAAAATGTAAACAAAAAGATAAATAATATATAGTCTTTGTGGTCCAACATAAGCACCTCCAAGTGAGCAACACCAAGAAAGCTCCAAAGACAGCAACTCCAAAGAAAGCCAAATCAGTTACTTGGCTGCCCGTGTGGAAAAGAGGGCACCCGAGTTTGCAAAGGTGAAAACAAACTACAGGTCAGTCATGGGACTGGTGTGAGAATTCTTAACTAATTTAACTACTAGTAATAAGGCAAATCCAAGGACCACGCCGCTAACGCGGAACGAGTTTACCCCAATGGATTGCCGTGCATAATTTAAAGTGACAGAACAAACAATAAGTGAATTGTAAAACAACGCTATGCTTTTGAGAAAAATGGAATCACCATAAGACCCAAGTCCCATCACACAATGCAACACAAACCAGAGGATAGGGTTTTACCTTATGGTGATTAAACATGCGAAATACGATAAATACGAATCTAATATTATTATTAGTGTATATAAAAACATTTCAAAATAAATGTATCAATCCTAGGAAGCATAGCTACCATATACTATGCCTCCATACTAGTAATACAATCAAGTCCGTAGTGTCGTATTTGGAATTTGGTTTCCATCATGAGTTAAGGCTAGGGAGGAGCTCCTTACCGATTCGAGACACTCTAGCTAATGTCTCAAGATTCCCCGCAGAGAACACTTGGACCTTGCAGGGCCGGTCCACACATACAGCTTCGTGGATTGGCAATTCCTGAACACACGTTTCCCGATCATAATGGAGCTATCATCCGAGGTGCCTCATTCCATCATCCACATTAGTAAAATATCAGCCGGTTTAAGCACCGACACTACTTCTAGCTAGAAAGAAATGTGCTGCTCTCCCTGCGTTCCCTTCTCCCGTTTTAGACTCAACCGGTTTGTGAGGCTCGTGAAGCTACGTAATACACAAAGCTATGCTTATTCAAGTTGTGCTTTGATCGTCACCACAAGGTTCTGCTTTTCAACAAGAAACCTTGATCATTGCATCTTAGTATGCCACATTGTCACTCCATATCACACTACCAATCCTTTGCCGAAATATATGAAAGGGTGTTAATCAAGAGAATAAATTCTCCGCCACCAAACATTCATACATTCGACAGAAAATCAATAAATACAATATAAAGGAGTACAATGTCAGACACACATTCCATTTATAAGCTTATGCTATGGGTCTGAGCGAAAACCAAACCCGTGCAATCAACATGTTCGTTTGGACAATGACCATGACCCTTGAATTGGGAGCAAGTCAAATCGGGGCCTCGATCGTTGTCCTCTCGATGGAAGATTTACGGTCTTCATACGCCATCTTCATACTTCGATTCTTAACGTCGTTTGATTATTTGGAATGAGAGAAACTCGGAGTTTCCAAATAATTCTCATATATATACACATATTGAAAATCCTTCCTATTCGTTAATATTATTTTATAACGATTAATTCCTATTCTAATTATTTAAAATAATTAAATTTTTATATAACGACGCTTCGGGTCAATGGGCGACCCTGGCACTGCTTTCAACAAATTTTGATTTTCACATTTCTCAAAATCTAACCATTGGATCTTAATGTAGTTTATATCGTTGGAAAGATCTTCCCAAGACGGTCCTAACGGTTTCAGTTTTGGGAAATTCCGACGGTCGGATCTTTTGGTATAATCGTTTAAAGGCACGATTTCAAAACGCGAAACTACCGCACTCAATTCGATTAATTTTAATTATATTTATATAAATATATATATATATATATATAAATCTTTTAACTTTTATTTTACAAAAGAATGTAAATTCTATTACAACGTCCACTTTCATTTTTTTTATTCTTCCATTCCTTTGTTTACATGAAAAATGTAAATTATAATTCAACATTTCCTCCTACCTTTTATTCTTTTATTAAAAAGTTAAATTCTATTCCAATGTAAAATTTTATTTTTCCTTCCTAATCCTTAAATTACACTGTAAAATCTCCTCTTTAATTACATCAAAAATATAATTAACATTATAATGTAAAATTCCTATCTTTCAATTGCATTGTAAAATTTCCCTTTTTAATTACACTGTAAATGTAATTAACATTACAGTGAAAAATTCTAACTTATGACATTAAAAATGTAATTTCAATTCTAATGTCCAATTCTTTTTCTTAATTACATTGAAATGTAATTTTCAATATAATGTAAGCCTTTCTTTTTAAATTACATTAAAAACGTAATTTTCCTAACAGTGTAACTTCTATCTTTTAATTTGCCCTTTTATTTTCACTATAAAGTCCTACCCCTTAATTACATTACAAATGTAATTTTATTTTACATGTCAAATTTTGTCTTTTAATTTACAAGGTAAAATCCTACCCTTAATTGCATTTAAAAATGAAATTTTATTTTCCATACAAATTCTCATTCTTAGTTTACAAATAAAAGTGTACATTTAATCTACCATGTAAATTCTTCTCTTTAATTTCATAATAAAAATGTAATTTATATTTGCAGTGTAAATCCTTGTAATAACCCGAAAATCTGGGCCAGTTTAAAATTTTTATTTTGGCAATTTTAGTGAATTTTGAATATTTAAAATGAATTATTTTAAATAAAATCGACGAGAAATTTATTTTGAATATAGATTCGACGTAAATACTATATACGTCGTCGATAGAATATAATAATTATATATAATTATAAATAGAATTGAAAATGGCGCGGTAGTTCGATAATTCGATTTCAAACTTCAATTGAATGTACCGGGTGCAAAACAATCCGGATTTTAGTGAAACCAAAAATAATAGGATCTAATTGATAATATCTTTCTATTGAATCCGACAAATCAAGATTTCATATCGAGAATCAAAAGATATGTCCAGTTGAAAATTCTGAATAGTCGCTATGGAATTCAAGCCCTTAAAAATGGACATTTTGCAAATGACCTCGGATTTCGACGAAACCACTTTTGTTGGGTCCGTGATGTCAAGTTATTGCTAGCTTTCAAATTTCATAATTTTTCGAATCAATATGTGAGCGTGGCAAAGGAAAACGTGTTTGACCATTTCAGTTGATTTTAATCGACTGGAAATTGGCCATTTTTCTAACGGTCTCAGAATTCGACGAAACTAGTTCTGTTAGGACCGTATCGTCAATACGAAGCTAGAAAATATTTTTATGGAATTTATAGAGTTAGTATGTGACCCCGGTAATTTGAAATGTACGTTTAAAATTCAATATAGCGATTTAAATGTAAATTAAACGGAAAAGGATTCAAACGATCAAATCAGCTTACGATACATATCCCATTGTGTTCGGAATGGGGGTGAAACGCTATGGGCGACAGTCGGTGGACCTCGTTTCGAGGTCGTATGTGAAAGTCAACTATTTGCAAATAAAATAATTAAAATAATATCAGTTTTTCAAACTTTTCAAAAATCAGTTTTTAAAAATCCTAAAAATCAGTTTTTAAAAATCCTAAAAATCAGTTTTTGCTCTATAAAAAAAATCAGTTTTTAAACGAAAATAAATAAAATAAATCAGAATTGAAAACGAAAATAAAATAAAATTAAAAAAAAACCACTTACAGTAAAAATCGAAGGCGACGGGGGGGGGGGGGGGGGGGGTTTCGCTGTCTCGAGGGTGAGGCGAGAGGGGGTCTGGGGTTGGCGGAGGGCGTTCGTCGGAGGCGGGTCCTCAGGTGGGTGGCGGGTTTTCTCGAGGTAGGGAGGAGCGGAAGTGGCTGCAGGCGGAGGAGATGGCGCGCGGGGTGTGGGTCCTTTTCGATTTGGGGGGGGGCTAGGGCTTAACGGAGAGGGAGGGAAGCGAGAGCGGGGCGAGGGTGGAGGGCGCCTGGCCTGCGGCGGCGCCAGGAGGCTGGGCGGCGGCCTCCTCCGTCTTCCGTCGCCTTCGTTTTTTTTTTTTTTTTTTTTTTTTCTGAGGGTTCGATTCGAATGAAAGAAAGGGGGGGTCTGATATGAATAAGGAGAAGTTTAATTTTTTTTATTAATTTATTTTAATTATTTTATTTGCAAATAGTTGACTTTCACATACGACCTCGAAACGAGGTCCACCGACTGTCGCCCATAGCGTTTCACCCCCATTCCGAACACAATGGGATATGTATCGTAAGCTGATTTGATCGTTTGAATCCTTTTCCGTTTAATTTACATTTAAATCGCTATATTGAATTTTAAACGTACATTTCAAATTACCGGGGTCACATACTAACTCTATAAATTCCATAAAAATATTTTCTAGCTTCGTATTGACGATACGGTCCTAACAGAACTAGTTTCGTCGAATTCTGAGACCGTTAGAAAAATGGTCAATTTCCAGTCGATTAAAATCAACTGAAATGGTCAAACACGTTTTCCTTTGCCACGCTCACATATTGATTCGAAAAATTATGAAATTTGAAAGCTAGCAATAACTTGACATCACGGACCCAACAAAAGTGGTTTCGTCGAAATCCGAGGTCATTTGCAAAATGTCCATTTTTAAGGGCCTGAATTCCATAGCGACTATTCAGAATTTTCAACTGGACATATCTTTTGATTTTTCGATATGAAATCTTGATTTGTCGGATTCAATAGAAAGATATTATCAATTAGATCCTATTATTTTTGGTTTCACTAAAATCCGGATTGTTTTGCACCCGGTACATTCAATTGAAGTTTGAAATCGAATTATCGAACTACCGCGCCATTTTCAATTCTATTTATAATTATATATAATTATTATATTCTATCGACGACGTATATAGTATTTACGTCGAATCTATATTCAAAATAAATTTCTCGTCGATTTTATTTAAAATAATTCATTTTAAATATTCAAAATTCACTAAAATTGCCAAAATAAAAATTTTAAACTGGCCCAGATTTTCGGGTTATTACAATCTCCCCCACTTAAAACTTTTCGTCCCCGAAAAGGAACAAAGTCGAAAGTCGTTTGATCATTCAACTCTACGATCGATCAGGCTTCCATTCTCCAACTCTTTAGTTTCTGAGAATTTTCAATTCTTCAAAAATTTGGCTAACACCCAAAATTTTCGAAAAATTTCGCCATAACCTCCCCTGCACCGGGAGCATCGGGGAATTTCAAATAGCTTCCGCGGTCCTTCAGATCTCAAAAAGAAAAAGAAAAAGCCAAGCGGCTAGCCAATAGGCTCACAAAATCATCATCACCCAAACAAAACAGGAAATTATGTAGTAAACATGTACCTATTTGTCGGGCAAACAAATTTTATTCTCTGCTCTAGCCTCCTTGCTATGACCTGTTCAAAAAAATATACATGTATGCAAGCAAATGCGACCAATTTTCAATACCATTCAATATTTGGTTCAACTAGGCATAAATGGTTCAAAATTAGCAAACAATTAAATAAACAACACAAACATCAATCAATTAGTGAATTAGAGTTTCAAATTCATAAATTTGATATATATACAAAAAATCATGTTTTTGATGCCAATTCACAACAATGTGTTCTAGCTATATAAGTTTTGGTTCTCACACCAGTCTAATGGAGATATATAGAAATCACACCTTCGAAACACGAACATAAATACTGATAATGCGGCCGCATTACCAGAATTATCTCCGGGCAACTAGAATGTGATTCTATATCTATCTAATATATTAAAACTTCGAATATACGTTCATGACGCGTATATGCAAAATCTTTATATATTGGATTGTCCATATTCAAAATAAATAAATATTCAAATACGTTTAAAATGGTTTAAATTTCAAAACAAAATGGTTTTCATTTGAAAAATATACTCTTCACACTCGTTCTAGGATACTACTGATCCTATCTCTAACGAGTCATTCTAATTGGATATTACTAATCCAATATCTGATGAATTCTTTCGTATGGTTCTAATGTGTCTTGTTCTCGAGCTCTGTAAACCAAAGCTCTGATACCAAACTGACACGACCCGAACTTCCCCGTGAAGGAAAGCACGGATAGCGTTGAGAACAGGACAAAATAGAACGCATACGGAAGAACATTTCATTGTTATTACAACAATTCCATCAGATACAAGAATATACAGAGTATAAATGAATAAATTACATTCGACAAATATCAGAGATTACAATAAGTTACATAGCAGCGGAAAAATAATATAAAACACAACTAGAAGTGATACACGGATACAGAGCTTTCCGAGCATCGTTCCAGCTGTAAATCAGGACCCTGTGAATATAAATCTGCAAAACCAAAACTACTAGCTGCCCGTGCGGAAAATAGGGGCACCCAGAGTTTAGGTTAAAACAATAAACTCCAGGTCAGTCATGGGACTGGTGTGAGAACTAAAACAGTTATAATTCTTTATTTTTAAAGTTAGGTAAATCAAGGGACCACGCCGTATAACACGGAACGGGTTTCCTCCCAAGAATACCAGTGCATAGAACAAACAGCGCAATGCTAAATAAAGAAAAATGAAGCTGTTATAAGACCCAGGTCCCATCACACAATGCAACGCAAGCCGGAGGATAGGGTTTTCCCTTATAACAGCCAAAGCATGCTTGATACGTTTAAAACACATTATTTGATACTATTATAAGTGTATAGTGTCAAAACAATTTCAATCATAAATATCAATCATAGGCGGCATGGGTACCATCTATCATGTCGCCATACTAGTTCTACAATTAAAACCGCAATATCACGTATTGGAAATTGGATTCCATCATGAGCCGAGGCAAGGGGCAAGCTCCTCTCCGATTCGAGACACTCTAGCAAATGCCTCAGGACCCCACTATGATCCTTGGATCTTCAGGGCCGGTCCTCTCTTACTTTTGAGGATTGGCAATTCCTGAACACACGTTTCCCGGTCCTTACAGACCTATATCCGAGGCGCCTCATATCCAACAACCACACAGGTGAAAAGTATATAAATGTCAGGGCTGGTAGGTCACTGACACCACCCTAGCTAGAAAGAAACGTCGTGCTCTCCCTGCAGTCCGTCTCCCGTTTTTGACTCATACCGAGGTGTGAGGCTCGCGAATTCACGTTATACACAAAGCTATGCCACACAGGCCGTGCTTTGATCATCAACCACAAGACTTTGCTTTTCAACAGAAGCCCTGATCAATTGCCACTTACGCATGCCACATTAGCAATTCACTCCATGCGACTGATGTCCATCGATATACAACCTCTGAGCTCGTACGTCTCAGAGAAGGGCGTTAAGCAAGAGAATAAATTCTCCGCCGCCAAACAGATGTATATTTAATAGAGATCAATCAACACAGAATAAAATCCAATGTCAGACACACAATCCATTTACAAGTTCGTTCTGGGTCTGAACGAAACCGGAGGCACTTTCCTCGCATATCCATCCATCTCCAGGTACGTCTGGACGATCACCAACTGATTCCCTCATCCTGGGTGTACAGCCCAATCAAGATCATCAGTAATCACCCAAACGATGTGAAGACTTCCGGTCTTCAACCACCGTCTTCATCTTCGACATCTCGTCGAATCGGTTATTCAAAATGGGTATAAACCTGGCCTTTCTGAATAACCCACGTATATAATAAACGAATGTTACACAAACACAACGAACGCCTCATTCCAATTCAGAATATTCTTTTATTCACAAAATCAAATTCTTAGGGAAATGTTCCCATTAATTTTATCCAAGATAAATTCTTCTAAATTTATTCTTTAATCCTCCTATGGATATCAATTCAAACTAGTCGGGATTAACGAACCACACCGAAGTAATTATTTGTTTTATTTCCCAATCCCAACTTATATATCCCATGGAGCAAAACTGGTGATACTCCATATCTAACACCACGGTGTTATCGGTAAAATTAATTACCATTTCACGTTCAAATCTAATTAAAGATTTAACTATCGCTTTGTAGCAAAACTGGTGATACTCCACTCTCGATCACTTTTCTGATTTGATAATTTAAATTATCAATTCACATTTTTTTTAATCTAATTAAAGATTCATTAAAACTCCACTTAGTTTTAATCTTCTCAAAAATCAACATCTTGCCTTTAACTGGGTTAAAGAACCAATGTCATCTAAAACACGATTCACGATAAACCCAAATCACATTTGATATTAAATACAAGGCTTTGAATAGAAAATATATCGGCTTATATTCAATATCAAATTCTGAAACCAACATATATCGTATTGGAAAAAAAACGATATAAAATATATCTTTCAAATTCCCATAACAATATCTGTATAGTCACGAAATCCAACATCGAAATATCCCGAAGATAATTTCGATTCAACTCCAGTCCAATCCACGTATTGGGAATATTGATTATTTTTAAAATCACTTTCAAATTCAAATTATTTGTTTCAAAAATAAATTGAATTTAATTCCAGTTCAAAACTAGTTCATTTCGATAAAAATCTATTTTTATCTTTTCAAATGTGGAATTCTTCAGCTCAATTTTTCCCAAATCATATATTATGATTTTACACAAATTATAGATATTTTTAATAATTTTATCAAGGCCCGTACAGTCGATTTCCATCAACGGCTATCGAACTGCACTTACAGCGACCTTTTTCGAATTTGATTTGGACATAATTCCAAATCCAACCGTTAGATTTCAAATTTCTAATATTCATTGGAAAGCTCTTTTCGATACGAACCCAACGGTTCCGGTTTTAGGAGAATCCCACGGTCGGATCTCCCGCAATGTCCGTTTGAAATAAATGGTCGAAATTCACGAACTGTCGCGGCGCGGCGCGTTCCATTCAGGCCATTATATTATATATATAATATATATAATATATATTTCGTCGATTTCTACTTAAAACGAATTATATAAATAGTTTTAAATCCGTTTCAAAAGCAATTTCAACTTCTCTTTCAATTCAAATTAAAATTGAATTCTTCTTTATAAATTCGTTTTAAAATTCATTTCAACTCAATTCGAATTTCAATTCAATTTGAATTCATTTCAATTCGCTTTCAATTCGATTTGAATTCGTTTTCAATTCAATTCATTTCGAAATCGTTTTCAATTCAATTCATTTTAAATTTCAATTTCAAAATATTTAATTTCGAAATCACTTTTCAATTCAAATCATTTCGAAATCGTTTTCAATTCAATTCATTTTAAATTTCAATTTCAAAATATTTAATTTCGAAATCACTTTTCAATTCAAATCATTTCGAAATCGTTTTCAATTCAAATTCACTTTCTATTCAATTCGAATCGAATTCATTTTCTATTCAATTCGAATTTATTTCAAATTGATTCAATAAAATTTCCATTTGAATTTTTAATCTAATTCAATTTGAATTTCCTTTCAAAATATTAAATTTTGAAATCACTTTTCAATATTCATTATAAAACGAATAAAATCGATATAAACATCGTTCGCGTCAAAATAACGCATCTCTAATCAACACGGCTTTATATTTCAATAATTCGTTATTCTATTCAACAAATGAATATTTGTTCTATTCAACACATGAATCTATATTTCTTTCAACCCATGACTAATCTCAACACATGAGTACTGTCGACACATCACTATTTTTGTTATGTAAAATATTTTATAAAACTATGGTATCTATCGTTTGATTTTTAATTAGACTTCTACTGAGAAGTAGTTCTAATTTTAAATATGATAAAGATGTAAATTTTATTATATAAAATATTTCACTCAACACCTGAACATCGTCAACACATGACTATTTTTATATTCAACACATGAATTTTCTTTTCTAATACTCATTATTTTCCCGATTGGAATGAGGCCCAATCAATCACCATATAACGTTAATTATATGGATTCCATACAACACATGTATATAATAGCATTGAAAAATAATCAATCATCAACCAAAGTGCACTACACTGTATAAGCATCAAATATAGATATCTGACGCTTATAACAGCCTGTCAATCGACCGATCGACATATTTAATAAATCAGGATGAGTGAACTTCAAATTTCATCCCAACACCCGTGTGGGGTTTCAAACAATCAAACACAGATTTTATTTGTGCAGTTGGGCGACGTGTAAAATTTATCGACCCAATCGATATCAGTCAAATCAGTGTATACAAACAAATCGGCCGATTTGTTTATAAATATTTATTTATTCACTTTCACGTTAAAAATTATATTTTTAACGATCAAACTATTTTATTCAACACATGAATTTCTATTAGTTCATTTACACAATAAAAATGATATTTTTATTTTTCTAACATTTTTTTGAAAATTTCGGCGGCATAACGGCACGATACTAGAAACGGGACGAGACCTAGCCTTATCCCCGGTCTAGTGAAGGCCCACGCCATTCACACATCAATCAAATCACTTTCGTTATGCAAACCACAAAATTTGGAGTAAGAGTCTAACCTAGCCTTACTCCTTCGCCTTATAACGGCGCACGTCTAATCCTAACCCATTTATCGATTCGATTTTCCACACCACAAACCACATTCAAACCAATATCGCAATCAATCACCAAACAGCCAAACAAACAAGTCCATGGTCTGTGGACGATTGTGTCGGGTGCTACTAAACACCGTCTGCATCCTAGTATATATATATAACTAGAAAAAGAAGTTTAGAGTGAGAAGTTCTCACCAAAAGCTATCCAACTTCACGACACTCCTATTGTAGAGATCTTCGTCGTTCTCGCCCTTTTTGTCAGCTTCGTTGTCGTAGCCACTACATATGTAAAAATCGAATTTTTACTTCGCTATTCAATATATAAAAATCGAAGTTTTACTTTGCTATTCAATATATAAAAATCGAAGTTTTACTTTGCTATTCAATATATAAAAATCGAAGTTTTTCTTTGCTATTCAATATATAAAAATCGAAGTTTTTTCTACTATGTTATATAGATAAAAATTATATTTTTATCACGCTATTTTCTATATAAAGATTTCGCCTTTTTAAATTTAAAGATTTCGCCTTTTTAAATTTAAAGATTTCACCCTTTTTAAATTTAAAGATTTCACCTTTTTAAATTTAAAGATTTCACCTTTTTAAATTTAAAGATTTCACCTTTTTAAATTTAAAGATTTCACCTTTTTAAATTTAAAATTCAAATCTTTTTCTATTTAAAATCTTTAAATTTAAAGATGACACCTCGGTATGAGTCAAAAACGGGAGACGGACTGCAGGGAGAGCACGACGTTTCTTTCTAGCTAGGGTGGTGTCAGTGACCTACCAGCCCTGACATTTATATACTTTTCACCTGTGTGGTTGTTGGATATGAGGCGCCTCGGATATAGGTCTGTAAGGACCGGGAAACGTGTGTTCAGGAATTGCCAATCCTCAAAAGTAAGAGAGGACCGGCCCTGAAGATCCAAGGATCATAGTGGGGTCCTGAGGCATTTGCTAGAGTGTCTCGAATCGGAGAGGAGCTTGCCCCTTGCCTCGGCTCATGATGGAATCCAATTTCCAATACGTGATATTGCGGTTTTAATTGTAGAACTAGTATGGCGACATGATAGATGGTACCCATGCCGCCTATGATTGATATTTATGATTGAAATTGTTTTGACACTATACACTTATAATAGTATCAAATAATGTGTTTTAAACGTATCAAGCATGCTTTGGCTGTTATAAGGGAAAACCCTATCCTCCGGCTTGCGTTGCATTGTGTGATGGGACCTGGGTCTTATAACAGCTTCATTTTTCTTTATTTAGCATTGCGCTGTTTGTTCTATGCACTGGTATTCTTGGGAGGAAACCCGTTCCGTGTTATACGGCGTTGTGACGGCAAGGAATTTCGCTCGGTCCGAACCAGTCGCTAAACCGATCCAGGCCGTTCGAAACGCCCTATCGTTTGAGAACACGACAAAACAGAACGCATACAGAAGAACATTTCATTGTATATAACAACAATGCATCAGATTACAAGAATATACAGAGTATAAATGAATATTACACAGAAATATCAGAGATTTAAATTACATTTAAATACATAGCAGCGGAAAATAATACAATACACAACTAGAAGAGATATACGGATACAAAGCTTTCCGGATATCATTCCAGCTGTAAACCAGGATCCTGTGAATATAAATCTGCAAAACCAAAACTACTAGCTGCCCGTGTCAAAATAGGGGCACCCAGAGTTTAGGTTAAAACAATAAACTCCAGGTCAGTCATGGGACTGGTGTGAGAACTAAAACAGTTATAAATCTTTATTTTCAAAGTTAGGTAAATCAAGGGACCACGCCGTATAACACGGAACGGGTTTCCTCCCAAGAATACCAGTGCATAAAACAAACAGCGCAATGTTAAATAAAGAAAAATGAAGCTGTTATAAGACCCAGGTCCCATCACACAATGCAACGCAGTCGAGGATAGGGTTTTCCCTTATAACAGCCAAAGAATGCTTGATACGTTTAAAACAAATCGTTTGATACTATTATAAGTGCATAGTGTATAAAACAACTTCAAATCATAAGTATCAATCATAGGCGGCATAAGCGCCCCATCCCACTATGTCGCCATATATAGGATTACAATTAAAACCGCAAATGTCACGTATTTGGAAATTGGATTTCCGTCTATGAACCGAGGCAAAAGATAGTCCTCAACCGATTCGTGACTCTCTAGCCCGAGCCACAGGACCCAGACTCAGGTGAGCCCTTGGAGCGACAGGGCCGGTCCACCGATGTGGATTAAAATGCCTGAACACTACGTTTCCCCACCCTATGGGGTGTAAGTCTGGTCCGTCAGCCGACCAGAATGCATCGGCCGAAACCGATATAACCGAGGCGCCTCGCAACAGCAACAACCACATAAGTCAAACTCGTCAGGGCGTGTAAAACCACTGACGCCACTTCTAACTAGAAAGAAACGCAAGTCCTCCCTGAGGTCCGTCTCCCGTTTTTGGTTCATACCTGGTGTGAAACACGCGAGGTAAACGTTACACAAAGCTACGCCACAAAGGCCGTGCTTTGATCATCACCACAAGACTTTGCTTTTCAACAGAAGCCTTGATCATTTGCATCTTAGCATGCCACACAGGCAAACCATCCTATGCAACCGATATCAGTCACACAGAATGAAATCCGATGTCAGACACACAGTCCATTTACAAGTCCGTTCTGGGTCTGAACGAAACCGGAGGCACCTAGTACCCCGCATATCCATCGATCTCCAAGTACGTCTGGACGATCACTAACTGTTTCCATCTTCTTGGGTGTACAGCCCAATCAAGATCATCAGTAATTACCCAAACGACGTGAAGACCTCCGGTCTTCGACCATCGTCTTCATCTTCGACTTATCGTCGTATCAGTTACTCAGAATGGGATAAACCCGGTCTTTCCGAATAACTCGCGTATATTTTAAATAAGTGTTACACAAACACAACATACGCCTCATTCCAATTCATTAGTCACTAACCGTAAATTAATCAAGAGAATAATTCCCCAAATATTAACCCCGAAGGCCGAAACCAACATCAGATCAATATCCAGAAAACCATTCTGCTTGGCTAACCGCCAGTTAGTTTCTAAATTTCACATTCAAATCTAATTAAAGATTCATTAAAACTCCACTTAGTTTTAATCTGTGACTGGGTTAAAGAATCAGTGTCATTTAAAACACGGTTCACGATAAACCCAAAGTCACATCCCATTAATTATCGGGTTAAAGAACAAGTGTTATTTAAAACACTGTTCACGATAAACCCAAAAATCAATATCCATTCAATTCCAATTAAATATTATTTAATTGGTACACTTCATTAAATCTAAATAAAAAGATTTAATCTTTTCTCAACTGGGTTCAAGAACAGTGTTAGTGAAGACACCATTCACGACAAACCCAAATCACATTCATTAATTATCGGGTTAAAGAACAAGTGTTATTTAAAACACTGTTCACGATAAACCCAAAAATCAATATCAATTCAATTCCAATTAAATATTATTTAATTGGTACACTTCATTAAATCTAAATAAAAAGATTTAATCATTTCTCAACTGGGTTCAAGAACAGTGTTAGTGAAGACACCATTCACGACAAACCCAAATCACATTCGATATTCAATACAAGGCTCTGAATAGAAAATATATCGGCTTATATTCAATATCAAATTCTACGACTAACAAATGTCGTATTGGAAATAACGATATAAATATATATCTTTCAAATTTCCATATCAACATCTATATAATCACGAATCCCAACATCGAAATATTCCGAAGACAATTTCGATTTAAATCCATTCCAATGCAATCATTGGAAATTTTGGTTATTTTTAAAAACCCTTTTCGAATTCAATTTATTTATTTAAAAATAAATAGAATTATAATTCTAGTTCAAAACTAGTTCATTTCGATAAAAATCCATTTTTATCTTTTCAAATATGGAGTTTTTCATCCCAATCCTTTCTAAATCATTTCTTATGATTTTACACAAATTATTGCTATTTTTAATAATTTTATCAAGGCCCGTACAGTCGATTTCCATCAATGGCCATCGAACTGCACTTACAGCGACCTTTTTCGAATTTGATTTGGACGTATCTCCAAATCCAACCGTTAGATTTCAAATTTCTAACATTCGTTAGAAAGCTCTTTTCGATACGAACCCAACGGTTCCGGTTTTAGGAGAATCCGACGGTCGGATCTCCCGTAATATCCGTTTGAAATAAATGGTCGAAATTCGCGAACTGCCGCGGCGCGGCGCGTTCTATTCGGGCCATTATATTATATATATAATATATATAATATATATTTCGTCGATTTCTATTTAAAACGAATTTTATAAATCGTTTTAATTTCATTTCAAAAGCAATTTCAACTTCCATTTCAATTCAAATCAAAATTGAATTCTTCTTTATAAATTCGTTTCAAAATTCTTTTCTATTCAATTCAATTTGAATTCGTTTTCAATTCATTTCGAAATCATTTTCAATTCATTTTGAATTCGTTTTCAATTCATCTCGAAATCGTTTTCAATTCATTTCATTTCGAAATCGTTTTCAATTCATTTCGAAATCGTTTTCAATTCATTTCGAAATCGTTTTCAATTCATTTTGAATTCGTTTTCAATTCATTTCGAAATCGTTTTCAATTCATTTCATTTCGAAATCGTTTTCAATTCATTTTGAATTCGTTTTCAATTCATTTTGAATTCGTTTTCAATTCATTTCATTTCGAAATCGTTTTCAATTCATTTCGAAATCGTTTTCAATTCATTTTGAATTCGTTTTCAATTCATTTCGAAATCGTTTTCAATTCATTTCGAAATCGTTTTCAATTCATTTCATTTCGAAATCGTTTTCAATTCATTTTGAATTCGTTTTCAATTCATTTTGAATTCGTTTTCAATTCAATTCATTTCGAAATCGATAAAATCGATATAAATATCGTTCACGTCAAAATGGCGTCAATCTAATCAACACGGCTTCATAAATTTCTATTTTCAAAATAGTGGTTATTATCAAAATATTTCGTTCAACACATGACCAATCTCAATGAATGAGTACTGTCAACACATGAACTTTTATTTTATAATATTCTTTATTTTTCAAATTGGAATGAGGCCCAATCAATTACCATATAAAGTTAATTATATGGATTTTCATACAACACATGTATATCATAGCATTGAAAAATAATCAACCATCAACCAAAGTGCACTACACTGTATAAGCATCAAATATAGACATTTAACGCTTATAGCAGCTTGTCAATCAATCGATCGACATATTTAATCAATCAGGATGAGTGAACTTCAAATTTCATCCTAACACCCATGTGGGGTTTCAAACAATTAAACACATATTTTATTTGTGCAGTTAGGCGATGTGTAAAATTTATCGACCCAATCAACGTCATTCAAATAGGTGTACATAAACAAACCGTCTGGTTTGTAAATGAATATTTATTTATTCACATTCACGTTAAAAATTATATTTTTAACGATAACACATTTTATTTTAACATATGAATTTCTATTCAGTTCATTCGTTAAATAAAATGCTATTTTTATTTTTCTAACTTATTTTAGAAAATTTCGGCGGCATAACGGCACGATACTAGAAACGGGACAAGGCCTAGCCTTATCCCCGGTCTAGTGAAGGCCCACGCCATTCACACATCAATTTTAATCAATTTCCAATTCAACCAATCAATCAAATCCAAATCAAATAATCTAACCAACTACACAACCAAACAAACAAGTCCATGGTATGTGGACGGGTGTCGGGTGCTTCTAATAAGCACCGTCTGCATCCTAGTATATATATATAACTAGAAAATAAATTTGAAAGGTGAGAAATTCTCACCTTTAGCTATCCAACCATCTCGACTCTTCTTTTGCAGGAGTCTTCGTCGTTTCGCCTTTTTGTCACCTTCGTTGCCCAAGGCCACTATATATATAAAAATTGAATTTTTATTTCAAAGTTCAATATATAAAAATCGAATTTTTATTTCAAAGTTCAATATATAAAAATCGAATTTTTATTTCAAAGTTCAATATATAAAAATTGAATTTTTATTTCAAAGTTCAATATATAAAAATCGAATCTTTATTTCAAAGTTCAATATATAAAAATCGAATTTTTATTTCAAAGTTCAATATATAAAAATCGAATCTTTATTTCAAAGTTCAATATATAAAAATCGAATTTTTATTTCAAAGTTCAATATATAAAAATCGAATCTTTATTTCTTCTACCCAATAAAAATTTCGCCTTTTCTATTTTAAAAATATGATCTTTCCTATTCAAAAAACCCGATCTTTTCAATTTTAAAGTTCAAACCTTTTTCTAAAAAAAAATCAGTTTTTAAAATCATATAAAATCAGTTTTTACTTTCATTTTAAAATCAGTTTTAAAACTTAATAAAAAAAATCAGTTTTTGAACACTTATAAAAATCAGTTTTAAACACTTATTAAAAACAGTTTTAAACACTTATTAAAAACAGTTTTAAACACTTATTAAAAACAGTTTTAAACACTTATTAAAAACAGTTTTAAACACTTATTAAAAACAGTTTTAAACACTTATTAAAAACAGTCAGATCAGTTTTATACCTTAAAACGAAATCAGTTTTTATTTATATAAAAAAAAATAGTTTTCTATTTATTAAAAATCACAGAAATAATAAAATAAATAAGCTAAAAAGACTTACATGGTGGTTCTCATCGATCGCGGGTTCGTCGGAGGAAGGGGGATGCAAAAGGGGGGGGTCGGACGGTGCGGTGGTCTGCTGCGGTCGGAGGAGCTCGCCTGGTCGGAGGAGCTCGCGTCGGGCGGTTTCGATGGGAGAGGAAGGGGAGAGAGAGGCGGAGCTCGGGGAGGTGGGGCGGCGCTCCAGTTGGGCGACGGCGGCTCCCTGGGCGCGGCGGCGCTGCTGCGCTCCCCCTTCTTCTTTTTTTTTTTTTTTTTTTTTTTTTATTTCTGAAAAATCAATTTGATCGGGGGGGGGGGGGCAGAGTTAAAAAGGGGGAAAGGAGTTTTTTTTTTTTTTTTTTATTATTAAATTCAAAATAAAGTTGACTTTCACATACAACCTCTAAACGAGGTCCACCGCCTGTCGCCCATAGCGTTTCACCCCCATTCCGAACACAATGGGATATGTATCGCAAGCTGATTCGACTGTTTGAATCAGTTTCCGTTTAATTTACATTTAAATTGCTATATTGAATTTTAAACGTACATTTCAAATTACCGGGGTCACATACTAACTAGAAAAATTCCATAAAAATATTTTCTAGCTTCGTATTGACGATACGGTCCTAACAAAACTAGTTTCGTCGAATTCTGAGACCGTTAGAAAAATGGCCAATTTCCAGTCGATTAAAATCAACTGAAATGGTCAAAACACGTTTTCCTTTGCCACGCTCACATATTGATTCGAAAAATTATGAAATTTGAAACCTAGCAATAACTTTACATCACGGACCCAACAAAACTGGTTTCGTCGAAATCCGAGGTCATTTGCAAAATGTCCATTTTTAAGGGCCTTATATATATAAAAATATATATAAATTCCACAGCGACTATTTCTAATTTTAAACTGGACATATCTTATCATTCCTAAGATGAAATCTCAATTTGTTAACTTCGTTACAAAGATATAGTTATACAGATTCAAATATTTCTTGTTTCGTTCAATTCTGACTTATATTGAATTCTGTATATTCATTTGAAATTAGAAATCGAATTTTCGAACTACCGCGCCATTTTCAATTCCTTTTATAATTATATATATATTCTAACGACGACGCGTATAATATATACGTCGAATTATATTCAAAATAAATTTCTCGTCGATACTATTTAAAAATAATTCATTTTAAATATTCAAACTTCGCTAAAATTGCCAAAATAAAAATTTTAAACTGGCCCAGATTTTACGGGTTGTTACAGGCGTGGTCCCTTGATTTACCTAACTTTAAAAATAAAGAATTATAACTGTTTTAGTTCTCACACCAGTCCCATGACTGACCTGGAGTTTATTGTTTTAACCTAAACTCTGGGTGCCCCTATTTTCCGCACGGGCAGCTAGTAGTTTTGGTTTTGCAGATTTATATTCACAGGGTCCTGATTTACAGCTGGAACGATGCTCGGAAAGCTCTGTATCCGTGTATCACTTCTAGTTGTGTTTTATATTATTTTTCCGCTGCTATGTAACTTATTGTAATCTCTGATATTTGTCGAATGTAATTTATTCATTTATACTCTGTATATTCTTGTATCTGATGGAATTGTTGTAATAACAATGAAATGTTCTTCCGTATGCGTTCTATTTTGTCCTGTTCTCAACGCTATCCGTGCTTTCCTTCACGGGGAAGTTCGGGTCGTGTCAATCCTATTCTAAATTTACATATAAAAATTTGTTTTTAATTTCAATGTAAATTCTCATCTTAATTACATAATAAAAATGTAACTTATATTTGCAGTGTAAATCCTATTCTAAGTTTACATATAAAAATGTGTTTTTAATTTCAATGTAAATTCTCATCTTAATTACATAATAAAAATGTAACTTATATTTGCAGTGTAAATCCTATTCTAAGTTTACATATAAAAATGTGTTTTTAATTTCAATGTAAATTCTCATCTTAATTACATAATAAAAATGTAACTTATATTTGCAGTGTAAATCCTAGTCTAAGTTTATATATAAAAATGTAAATTTAATTACGATGCAAATTCCTACTTTTTATTTACATATAAAAATGTAAATTTAATTGCGATGCAAATTCCTACTTTTTAATTTACATTGCAAAAATGTAAATCTGACTACAATGCACATTCTACTTTTAATTTACATTGCAAAAATCTCATCTTTTAATTTCAATGCAAAAAAATATCATCTTTTTATTTACAATGTAAAAATATCATCTTTTCATTTACAATGTAAAAATATCTTCTTTTCTTTACAATGTAAAATTATCATCTTTTTATTTACAATGTAAAAATATCTTCTTTTTCTTTACAATGTAACAATATCATCTTTTCATTTACAATGTAAAAATATCAGCTTTTTATTTACAATGTAAAAATATCATCTTTTTATTTACAATGTAAATTTTATTTCAATGTTCATTTGCATTTATGAATGCAAATAAAATAGCAAACTTTATTTCAATGTTTTATTTGTGTTTGAGAACACAAATAAAAAGGCTGTTCATTTTTCTACGATATATTTGTGTTGGAGAACACAAATAAAAAGGCCTATTTATTTTTCTATATACTATTTGTGGGTGAGAACGCAAATAAAAGTACATTCATTTTCCTATGTCATGTTTGTGTTTGAGAACACAAATGAAAAGCATATTTATCTTCCTATATACTATTTGTGTTTGAGAACACAATTAAAAGTGATCATTCATTTTTCTATGATGTATTTGTGTTTTGAGAAAAATAAGGCCTAACATTTAAATTGACAATTTAAATCATCTCAACACAAATGAATCCAAACAGCGTTTTTATACTGAATTGACAAAAAGATCCCATTCAACAAAAAGGTGACAATTTTTAATCTTTATATTTTATATTGAATCGATAAACTAAATCAACTCAAATAAAGTGACAAAATATGAATTGATGAACTAAGTCAGTCCAATAAGAGTGACAAACTACATATTTTGATATTGAATCGATGATCTAAATCAACTCAATAAATTAAAAGGATGAATAATAATATTTGTCTAAGGCATATAGATCTATAACTATCCATTATATTTTGATCATGAATTGATAATCTAAATCAATTCAATAAAATAAAGGGATGAAATAATCATATTTGTTTAACACACATGAATCTTATAATTATCCTTCATAGCCAACAGAACAATCATCATACAATATCAGCACAAAACAGATCTGAAAAATATAACTATAAATAAATAAAATGAATTGATTTATTATTTTAAAACAAAAGAAATCTCACCTTGATTTAAGCAGAATTAAAAATCCAAATAAATTCAGAAATTGTTCCAATCAATTTCAGCAACCTCTATACTTCTTCACGGTTCCGTCGGATCTGAAATTTTCCAGTTTGGAGTTCATATGAATTATTTATCAATTTTTGAATAACAATGACTTTTTACAACTGCTGCTATGACAGAATTAAGCGTGGCAAATCTGAAATGTTCATACCTTTGTATTTTGTTCAAACCTTTAATTTCAAAAATCAAAAGATGTAGTTGATGGTTTTCAGAACGGTTTGTTGGAGATTGAAGAGCTTGGAGAGGGGAGTCGGCGCCGGGAAGGGGGTGGGGTGCATTCGGCTGTGGTGGGCCCGGTTGGGTGCGGCAGCGGCGGTCTTTGTGGGGTCGGGGCGGCGACTACAGGCGACGAGGTGTGGTGATTGCGGTATGGAATCGAAGAGCTCGAAAATCTCTTTGAAAGTTGAGCTACCGCGAAGAATTTCGTTGAGAAACGAGGGAGGAATCGGAGTTTGAAAATTTGATGTGTTATGGGTTAGGCGGCTGAAAGAAATAGGAGGAAGGAGGAGTACTGTAGCGTAGTTTTTTATACATGTATTCTAGGGTATTTTCTTTTTATTTTTAATTTAATTAATCCCATAAATTAGAGTTTTTCGTCCGATCTCCAAACGGAGCCCAATGACTGTCGAGCAGTAGGTTTTGACGTCTTCTGAACGCAATGGAGCTAGTGTCGAAATTTAATTCTGAAGTTTACGGCATGTTTTCTTTTATTTTAAAAATAAATCTTTTCAATACTAATTCGAACGTACTCTTTAATCTACCGGGGTTACATATGAACTCAGAAAAATCCAGAAAAATTATTTCTCGCTTTGTTTTAACAATACGGTCCTAACAAAATTAATTTCGTTCAATTCTAAGCCTATTTGAAAAATGGCCTTTTCCAAGGCGTATATATTTAATATTAAAAATACATTTTTAAACAAATATTTTCCGAAACTCGAAATATATAAGTGTTTATACTTTTTAAATGCAGAAACATCATTCTGAATTCAATGGAAGTGGTTTTGAGTCTAAATTCCTTCATATGCAAAAAGTAGCAATTTTGACCTTTATATATATAAATATAAATTTCATAGCGACCTTTCTAAATTTTGATTTTGACCTAACTTATAACTTACAAACTGAAATCTAAATTTCTCAAATTAACTATAAAGATATCATCGATACGGTTTTAGCGTTTCTTGTTTTGTCTAATTTTGACTTATAATGAATTTTATATATTTTCCCAAAGTTGAAAAACGTATTTTGAAATTACCGCGCCATTTCGGGCTCGGAATGGAATTAATAAAAAAAAATAAAGTCTTACTTCAAATATTTTTTTAATCGTGATTATTTAAAATAAATTCTTTTAAATATCAAAAACTCGTTAAAATTACTCCCAATAAAATTTTAAATTTACCCCAAAATTCAGGGTCATTACAGAAAGAGATAAACGAATACAGAGCTTTCCGGATATCATTCCAGTTGTAAATCAGGATCATGTGAATATAAATCTGCAAAACCAAAACTACTAGTTGCCCGTGTGGAAAATAGGGGCACCCAGAGTTTAGGTTAAAACAATAAACTCCAGGTCAGTCATGTGACTGGTATGAGAACTAAAACAGTTATTTAAAACTTTCTTCAAAAGAGAGTAAATCAAGGGGCCACGCCGTATAACACGGAATGGGTTTCCTCCCAAGAATAATAGTGCATAGAATAAACAACGCAATGCTTTTGGGAAAAATGAAGCTATTATAAGACCCAGGTCCCATCACATAATGCAACGCAAGCCGGAGGATAGGGTTTTCCCTTATAATAGCCAAATAATGTTTCATACATTTAAAATAAATCATTTTGATACTATTGTAACAACCCGTATTTTAATAACATGTTAAAACGAGAATCAAGGCAGAATTTAATTTTAAATTCTGAATTAAGTGAAACGGGCTATGCCATTGCGTTCGTCTCGGAAAAATACGCGAAATAGAGTCCGAGTTTTCGAGAATTGGAGTCCGTATGACCCGTTAAAGGCCCAAAGAAGATTTCTGGGAATTTGAATTTCGGAAAAAACAGTTTTGGAAATCAGATCTGGGGCTAGGCGGGAAGTTTCCCCGCCTAGGCCATGTCGACAGGGCTGTCGACAGGCCTGTCGACTTGGGCCCAGACCAAGTCGACAGCCCTGTCGACTTGCCTGTCGACAGGGGGTGGCCGGGGCAAATAGCCTGGCGCGCCTGTTTGTCTCACCTGGTCTTGTTCTTGGGTTGGATCTGGAAGCTTCCGAGATCTGATGGTCATAATCTATCCTAGGGTTAATCTAAGGGCCTAAAACTATCCTAATCTCTATAAAAAGACCCTAAACCTAACCTAAATCCCTAAAAATCAAACCTAGCAACTAAGTGCTGCCAAAATTAATTTTGATCATGGCCTCCATCTCAAATCCCTAGAGCCTATGCATTCAAATCAAGTTCAAATCAAAAGGTGCAAGCTTATCAAGGCCAAATCAACATTCCTATGCGAGTTTCATGACGGATCTTCATCAAAGGAGCCACCTTTCTTCGCCAAGACGATTCATGCTCCTAGTCCTCTTGCCATACTATGTAAGTTCTAGCTACTTTTGGATCAAAACGGTATTTTTAATGTTGACATGGGATAAAATGAGGCTAAACATGATTATGCGAACCTATATGAACCTTACCATGCCTCTTGTGTTCATATTTATGATCTTAGGCCATGTGAGTGACTTAATCATGCCTCTCATGCTATGCATAACCTAGTTTAACTTGCAAGTTTGGATCTTTATGCATGAAATGCTAGCATGAACCTTTAGGAACCACTTTATGTGTGAAACATTGGCTAAGACAAGATTTTGGGGCTTATGCATGTTTATGAACCCAAACCCCTTATGGTAACATGCAAGTTTGTGGCCAAATCCTTTTTGATAATATGCATGTTTGTGGCCAAATTACCTTATGACACTATGCATGTTTATGGCCAATCCCTTTATGATGTTATGCATGTGGAAGCCAAGCCCTTTTTGGCATCATGCATGTTTTGAGACCAATATGTGACATAGTATCCTTACTATGTTGACTCGCTTTGCTTGCGTTGGGAAAACACGATTTTGGGTAGTTAGATAAACATGAACATGTCGCAAAATCTTAACTTGAATATGACATGTGTTTATACTTGAAAATATGACTTGAAAGATAACATGGAAGATGACATGTAAGTATGCATAAAAACATGAGCTTGGGAATTTACCTATTAAGTTAGGTCTACCCTTTGGGAATTTACCTATTAAGTTAGGTCTACCCAAATGCTTGAAAACTTGTAACATGTTTTGGAAACATGATGAACTTAGATAATATAAGTATGGCCAACTCGAGGTTGGGTTGAGTTTGCAACGTAAAACTACCCGGAACCGACCGGCCTAACTAGTAGTTGCAAACAATAGGACCCAATGTGAGAAGTTGGTCATGTCGCGCTTAAGACCCGAGGTTAGACTAGGTTGTGGTGTAAATCTACCCGGACCCGCCCGGCTTAACTAGTAACCACAACCAGGTCTAATGTGAGAGGTTGAGGGTGCATTAATTTAGTTAATGCCACATAATAGGGTTAAGTTAATTTGATTAATGAGGCTTAACCAAATATGATATGGACAAATGGGTTAAGTAATTTGATTAGGCTAATGATACTTAACAAAACATGATAAGCTTGGGTAGGTTAAGTAACTTGATTTGCCTAATGACACTTGACCATTTTTATACGACTAGTGGACGGGATTAAGTTAACCAACACTTAATCAATCCAACACGATAACGCGATAAGGTTAAGTAAATTTTCTTAATGACACTTAACCGTATAATACAGTTAATGGATGGGGTTAAGATTAGGCTTAACTAATCTAAACATGGTAACCGGATGTGGTTAAGTTAGCCTAGACTTAATTAATCCAACTTGGTAATTTAATGGGGTTAAGTTAAACACTTAACTAATTTAACACGATGATTTGATGAGGTTAAGTGACCTATACTTAACCAATCTAACTCGTTAATTTGATGAGGTTAAGTTAATCCATACTTAACCAATCTAACGTGAAAACATGATAAGGCTAAGTCACGAATCACTTGAATACGCTTGACCGATTTGATGACAAGGTCAAGTTAAATTATATAATTAACCAATCTAAAATGACAATTAGACGAGGTTAAGTCATGGATTCCTTGATATACTTAACCAACTTGACACATGGTTTGTAGGGTTAAGTCTTGGACTTGTATACTTAGCCAATTTGGACATGGTTTGTAGACGGGCTAAGTTATGAACTTAAGTGACACTTAACCCATTACATAAACCCTAATTCGGAGGATTAGGTAAATAACCATAGTTAACAAGGATTATGGAAATAAGGCTAAGTGGTAAACCTTAGTTAAGGGAAACTAAGTAATAATTCTTAGTCAAGGAAATTTGGACCATTTCTTAGATAAATTAGTAACCCGATACGTTAGGTCAACGTTTAAGAATGCGAGTAGGAGCAGGCTATCTGATTTAGATAAAGGCTCCAACGAACTGGGTAACGAAGCAGCGGCTTCGGGGAACGTGAGGATATTCTTGGGATCCCTCTGCGAGCTGCCAGGTCATTATACTAGGCTCACGAGAGGTTGAGGTCTGCGGTAGAAGAACCAAGAATATGCCTTGGTTGCTATGCGAGCGACCTAAAGACTGGGGTGGATAGCAGTGAGTCGACGAATACATAAGGTGCCCGAGATAGCAAGTTCGTCGATCATCTACCATCTTGAGTCAAGCGTGTACGTACGGAAAGGCAGGGAACACCCAACAGACCATGATTTGCTATCAAATTATGGGTGAGGTAGGCCGTAGGATGTGGGCTGGCCGGAATGTAGTTCTCATGCAAGATTTTCTCTTGTGTTGCCTTTCACTAGTTGAGGGAGGGGTCTCGTGGGACCATAGCCACGTGTAGAAAAGCAGACCTTAGTATCTGCATCGGCAGATAAATCTAAAGCTCCCGACCGAGTCCTGTATTTCTTGTTTTGCCCTGTGACAGGACTCGGATGGCACGATGTGATACATGTGCATACAGTTATAGAAAAACGATTCACGATGAATGCGTGGGAAAAAGGCGCGGTTGAGGGTTAGCGTAATCCCTAGTGGCCTAGGTGGTTTAACCCAACCCGAAACACGAAAGCGTGCAATAGGTAAGCGTAATCCCTAGTGGTGCTAGGTGGCGTAAGTCCTAGTAGTTCAAACGATGATTCATATGGAAGAGCCTAGCTAGAACAAGGGTGATAGTCCAAACGATTTCAAGGAAAATACGACATGAGGAAGCCCGTACGAGGTACGACAAAGGACTGAACTTATATACATGGAAAGAAACATATGATTTTGAGTAACCTATATATGCGGTATATTAGGTTGACATGGACCATTACACGACTTTGGGCAAGGGACATTCATGGTTAACACATGACGCGGGTAGGGATACTAGTACGAGAGGTGCAGAGCAAATATACATATTAGAACTAGGAAGAATATACATAATAGATACCGTGGGATGTTGGACGGGGTAGATACCTCGGGATAATGTACTCGATAGAAATCTGACAATGTGATGCCTTGACTTATCATAACACCGTAGTTTATCATGATACCTTAGTTTACCTTGCCACAGTAGTTCAACCGGCTACCCTGGTTTATCTATCTTGTAGTTATCCTTATGTTTACTTTCAGTTTATGCATGTCATGTTACCTTTACCTGTTTTTATACTGGAAGTAGATAGGACTTACTCAGTCTTTTTGACTGACCCGTTTTGTTTCGCCTCTTTTCTTCCGTTTCCCCCCAGGTTTCAGGGAGGAAACAATGTTGTTTAGTTCGGACTTCTTCTGCTTGGAGGTCATCATGGATGGCTTGGACTTCTCTTGGCTATGGCTACTTTACTGTTTTTACTTGGGGAATAATGTATGAAAATGTCTTTATGCTTCTTTACTATTGCAAGACAGGTTTTGATGTACTCTGATGTAAAAGGCTTTAGACCTTATTTATTCATGTTATGAAAGTTTGATTTTACTTCCGCTATTTTATATGTTCTGTCTTGTGATATTTCTGTGCATGTTACCAATAATGCCCCTCTAAAGCTAGTGCATTCCTTTGCGAGTGACCCTAGCGGAGGCGGGGTGTTACATTTGGTATCAGAGCAGAAGGTTACTAGACTGGGCAAAAGTTTTTAAAAAGACCTTCTGAAAATTATTTGAAAAACCATTTACAAAGAAGCATTTTTCAAGAAAATTTTCTTTTAAAAAGAAAAAGGCTATTCCCCAAAGGCCATTAGCATTATCCTTGTTTCCTTGATTGAATCTCTTTTCCTTTCTTTCCTCCATCTGTAGTCACAGCGGTTTTGACTGCGACTAGTCTTTCTAGCTGCTTAAGTGTTTCCCGTACGATGGAGGTGGTTCTCGAGAGACCGTTGCAGAGTTATGCATGAAAGGATAGTAAGAACAAGGATAAAGGATACGAGCTCAGGGATAAGCCACATGTTGGTATGGCTGAGTCCTAGAAGGAGGGAAAAAGATGGACAATGAAATCCATGACGAGAGAGTACCTTTGGCATGGTGAAACGGGACGGATAGTTAAATATCATGGAACAGGGACAAGATCATTCGGAGGGCAATAATATGCTCTCATTTCTAGGGTACCTTAGAAGGAGGGTAACGATCTTGTTAAAGGTTTAGCTTTTCTTCTCTATCATCCCGTCAGGACTTTGTTTTGATCACCACATTTTTTAAGTCCGCTTCGATAGTTGAGTCTCTGCACCTTAGTACTAGCATAGTAGAGGATCCCGTTTTTGTCTCAAGTCCTATTGGAAGATCGGCCCATTTACTCATGGCTTGTTTGGATTTGAGAATGTCTATATCAAGTGTTGAGCTTGGAAATAATGCTTATGTTTATAAGTTGTGGATGGATTCTAGGGATGAAGTGGTTATCCAGTAAGGGGTGCCACTCTCGGTTTTAGAAGGAGGGTAGTTAGACTCTTGGCTTGTTTTGGTAATACCCTTGAAGTATCGCATGACCTTTTGGGTTCTGTCATGATTAGTTACTTAGAATCCCTAGATGCCTTTGTTGGGAATTAGAAACCCGATCGAGTGGTGTTCGCTAATAAAACGGATGGTTTACTTCGCTTATGTATGGGTTATGGGAATTACCCTAGTAAGTGCGCATGGTAACCTGTTTACTTGCAAGGGAAAGTTTTTCTACATGGAATACCTTATGGTACGAGGTCCAGGATTCACTAGTGAATTTTGAGGGCTCGCATGGAATACTGTGTACGCAGTCCTGTTTGCGCCAAGTATTCTAGAAGGAGAATAAGTGCAAGTGGAACGAGAGGCGACGAGGAAATGAGTTCCAACTCATGTTATGGAAACAGGAAGTAAGAAGCTGCGAAATCGTGAAGAAAAAGGGGCGGTCAAGGCACGATGGAACTATGCTCAAGGTAATGCGACGCAGGAGACTGAAGACTAAATACGTGCATGATATCTCTATTGGGAATATATCCTCGACCCCTGTTTTCTGTTGAGCTTGCTTGTAGGCTATCTTTCATGGATATCCTCTCGGTCCTGTTTCTGTTACAAACCCCGTAAGGAGTTTGTTTTGTTTATCTTCTCGAGCTTATTTTAGGGAATCTTAGGTAGAACCCTATGGATGTAAACATGTATTTGAAACATGTTATGGTTGATATGGTTGCAAATGATTGCAAGTGGTTGCTCGTGGATGCGCGAATACACGTTAGATACTAGATTGACGCGATCACATTTCATGTTGCATATACACGAGTATTTATACTTGTTTATGGATGAAATTGAATGTGTTACCATGTGGACGTTGCATATGGATGAATGTTTGTGCACGCATATAGTGTATATATATGACTAGGACTATTTGCATACATGTTGGATTCATGGCACTATACATATTTGTGCATTAGGAAGATTATCTAGGCCTGATCATTAGCATTAGCTAAGGAACATGTACACACACGTTTTGCATATATTCATACAGCATTAGAAATCATCTAAGGACAATGGTTGCTTGTGGATGAGGTTTTGAGTAGATGGATGATGGATGGTAGGATATGTTCTTCCTAACTTGGAGATTTCGGGGACGAAATCCTAAAAGGTGGGGAGAATGTAACAACCCGTATTTTAATAACATGTTAAAACGAGAATCAAGGCAGAATTTAATTTTAAATTCTGAATCAAGTGAAACGGGCTATGCCATTGCGTTCGTCTTGGAAAAATACGCGAAATAGAGTCCGAGTTTTCGAGAATTGGAGTCCGTATGACCCGTTAAAGGCCCAAAGAAGATTTCTGGGAATTTGAATTTCGGAAAAAACAGTTTTGGAAATCAGATCTGGGGCTAGGCGGGAAGTTTCCCCGCCTAGGCCATGTCGACAGGGCTGTCGACAGGCCTGTCGACTTGGGCCCAGACCAAGTCGACAGCCCTGTCGACTTGCCTGTCGACAGGGGGTGGCCGGGGCAAATAGCCTGGCGCGCTTGTTTGTCTCACCTGGTCTTGTTCTTGGGTTGGATCTGGAAGCTTCCGAGATCTGATGGTCATAATCTATCCTAGGGTTAATCTAAGGGCCTAAAACTATCCTAATCTCTATAAAAAGACCCTAAACCTAACCTAAATCCCTAAAAATCAAACCTAGCAACTAAGTGCTGCCAAAATTAATTTTGATCATGGCCTCCATCTCAAATCCCTAGAGCCTATGCATTCAAATCAAGTTCAAATCAAAAGGTGCAAGCTTATCAAGGCCAAATCAACATTCCTATGCGAGTTTCATGACGGATCTTCATCAAAGGAGCCACCTTTCTTCGCCAAGACGATTCATGCTCCTAGTCCTCTTGCCATACTATGTAAGTTCTAGCTACTTTTGGATCAAAACGGTATTTTTAATGTTGACATGGGATAAAATGAGGCTAAACATGATTATGCGAACCTATATGAACCTTACCATGCCTCTTGTGTTCATATTTATGATCTTAGGCCATGTGAGTGACTTAATCATGCCTCTCATGCTATGCATAACCTAGTTTAACTTGCAAGTTTGGATCTTTATGCATGAAATGCTAGCATGAACCTTTAGGAACCACTTTATGTGTGAAACATTGGCTAAGACAAGATTTTGGGGCTTATGCATGTTTATGAACCCAAACCCCTTATGGTAACATGCAAGTTTGTGGCCAAATCCTTTTTGATAATATGCATGTTTGTGGCCAAATTACCTTATGACACTATGCATGTTTATGGCCAATCCCTTTATGATGTTATGCATGTGGAAGCCAAGCCCTTTTTGGCATCATGCATGTTTTGAGACCAATATGTGACATAGTATCCTTACTATGTTGACTCGCTTTGCTTGCGTTGGGAAAACACGATTTTGGGTAGTTAGATAAACATGAACATGTCGCAAAATCTTAACTTGAATATGACATGTGTTTATACTTGAAAATATGACTTGAAAGATAACATGGAAGATGACATGTAAGTATGCATAAAAACATGAGCTTGGGAATTTACCTATTAAGTTAGGTCTACCCTTTGGGAATTTACCTATTAAGTTAGGTCTACCCAAATGCTTGAAAACTTGTAACATGTTTTGGAAACATGATGAACTTAGATAATATAAGTATGGCCAACTCGAGGTTGGGTTGAGTTTGCAACGTAAAACTACCCGGAACCGACCGGCCTAACTAGTAGTTGCAAACAATAGGACCCAATGTGAGAAGTTGGTCATGTCGCTCTTAAGACCCGAGGTTAGACTAGGTTGTGGTGTAAATCTACCCGGACCCGCCCGGCTTAACTAGTAACCACAACCAGGTCTAATGTGAGAGGTTGAGGGTGCATTAATTTAGTTAATGCCACATAATAGGGTTAAGTTAATTTGATTAATGAGGCTTAACCAAATATGATATGGACAAATGGGTTAAGTAATTTGATTAGGCTAATGATACTTAACAAAACATGATAAGCTTGGGTAGGTTAAGTAACTTGATTTGCCTAATGACACTTGACCATTTTTATACGACTAGTGGACGGGATTAAGTTAACCAACACTTAATCAATCCAACACGATAACGCGATAAGGTTAAGTAAATTTTCTTAATGACACTTAACCGTATAATACAGTTAATGGATGGGGTTAAGATTAGGCTTAACTAATCTAAACATGGTAACCGGATGGGGTTAAGTTAGCCTAGACTTAATTAATCCAACTTGGTAATTTAATGGGGTTAAGTTAAACACTTAACTAATTTAACACGATGATTTGATGAGGTTAAGTGACCTATACTTAACCAATCTAACTCATTAATTTGATGAGGTTAAGTTAATCCATACTTAACCAATCTAACGTGAAAACATGATAAGGCTAAGTCACGAATCACTTGAATACGCTTGACCGATTTGATGACAAGGTCAAGTTAAATTATATAATTAACCAATCTAAAATGATAATTAGACGAGGTTAAGTCATGGATTCCTTGATATACTTAACCAACTTGACACATGGTTTGTAGGGTTAAGTCTTGGACTTGTATACTTAGCCAATTTGGACATGGTTTGTAGACGGGCTAAGTTATGAACTTAAGTGACACTTAACCCATTACATAAACCCTAATTCGGAGGATTAGGTAAATAACCATAGTTAACAAGGATTATGGAAATAAGGCTAAGTGGTAAACCTTAGTTAAGGGAAACTAAGTAATAATTCTTAGTCAAGGAAATTTGGACCATTTCTTAGACAAATTAGTAACCCGATACGTTAGGTCAACGTTTAAGAATGCGAGTAGGAGCAGGCTATCTGATTTAGATAAAGGCTCCAACGAACTGGGTAACGAAGCAGCGACTTCGGGGAACGTGAGGATATTCTTGGAATCCCTCTGCGAGCTGCCAGGTCATTATACTAGGCTCACGAGAGGTTGAGGTCTGCGGTAGAAGAACCAAGAATATGCCTTGGTTGCTATGCGAGCGACCTAAAGACTGGGGTGGATAGCAGTGAGTCGACGAATACATAAGGTGCCCGAGATAGCAAGTTCGTCGATCATCTACCATCTTGAGTCAAGCGTGTACGTACGGAAAGGCAGGGAACACCCAACAGACCATGATTTGCTATCTAATTATGGGTGAGGTAGGCCGTAGGATGTGGGCTGGCCGGAGTGTAGTTCTCATGCAAGATTTTCTCTTGTGTTGCCTTTCACTAGTTGAGGGAGGGGTCTCGTGGGACCATAGCCACGTGTAGAAAAGCAGACCTTAGTATCTGCATCGGCAGATAAATCTAAAGCTCCCGACCGAGTCCTGTATTTCTTGTTTTGCCCTGTGACAGGACTCGGATGGCACGATGTGATACATGTGCATACAGTTATAGAAAAACGATTCACGATGAATGCGTGGGAAAAAGGGCGCGGTTGAGGGTTAGCGTAATCCCTAGTGGCCTAGGTGGTTTAACCCAACCCGAAACACGAAAGCGTGCAATAGGTAAGCGTAATCCCTAGTGGTGCTAGGTGGCGTAAGTCCTAGTAGTTCAAAGGATGATTCATATGGAAGAGCCTAGCTAGAACAAGGGTGACAGTCCAAACGATTTCAAGGAAAATACGACATGAGGAAGCCCGTACGAGGTACGGCAAAGGACTGAACTTATATACATGGAAAGAAACATATGATTTTGAGTAACCTATATATGCGGTATATTAGGTTGACATGGACCATTACACGACTTTGGGCAAGGGACATTCATGGTTAACACATGACGCGGGTAGGGATACTAGTACGAGAGGTGCAGAGCAAATATACATATTAGAACTAGGAAGAATATACATAATAGATACCGTGGGATGTTGGACGGGGTAGATACCTCGGGATAATGTACTCGATAGAAATCTGACAATGTGATGCCTTGACTTATCATAACACCGTAGTTTATCATGATACCTTAGTTTACCTTGCCACAGTAGTTCAACCGGCTACCCTGGTTTATCTATCTTGTAGTTATCCTTATGTTTACTTTCAGTTTATGCATGTCATGTTACGTTTACCTGTTTTTATACTGGAAGTAGATAGGACTTACTCAGTCTTTTTGACTGACCCGTTTTGTTTCGCCTCTTTTCTTCCGTTCCCCCCCCCAGGTTTCAGGGAGGAAACAATGCTGTTTAGTTCGGACTTCTTCTGCTTGGAGGTCATCATGGATGGCTTGGACTTCTCTTGGCTATGGCTACTTTACTGTTTTTACTTGGGGAATAATGTATGAAAATGTCTTTATGCTTCTTTACTATTGCAAGACAGGTTTTGATGTACTCTGATGTAAAAGGCTTTAGACCTTATTTATTCATGTTATGAAAGTTTGATTTTACTTCCGCTATTTTATATGTTCTGTCTTGTGATATTTCTGTGCATGTTACCAATAATGCCCCTCTAAAGCTAGTGCATTCCTTTGCGAGTGACCCTAGCGGAGGCGGGGTGTTACAACTATTATAGTGTAAAGTTTATAAAACAACTTCAAATATAAATGTATCAATCATAGGTGGCATGGGTACCATCTATCATGTCGCCAATACTAGGCTCTATAAATAAAACCGAAATATCACGTACTGGAAATGGGATTTCTGTCATGAGTCGAGGCCAGGGATGGCTCCTCACCGGTTCGAGACACTCTAGCACATGTCTCAGGACTACACACTCAGGGTAACCCTTGGATCTTTAGGGCTGGTCCTCCGTTACGTTTGAGGATTAGTTATTCCTAAACAAACGTTTCCCGGTCCTATCGGACCTATCAACCGGCTCCGTAGAGACCGATATAACTGAGGCGCCTCGCAATCCAACATCCACAAAGGTAAAAATATAAAATGTCAGGCCTTTATAAAACACTGACACCACCTATAGCTAGAAAGAAACGTCGTGCACTCCCTGCAGTCACGATCCCGTTTTTCACTCATACCGAGGTATGAGGCTCGCGAATTAACGCCATACACAAAGCTACGCTTTCTCAAAGTCGTTCTTTGATCATCAACCACAAGACTCTGCTTTTCAACAAAATCCTTGATCATTTGCATTTTAGCATGCCACACAGGAAATTCATGCCATGCGACTGATATCTATCGATATATTACCTCTGAGCTCATACGTCTCAGAGAAGGGCGTTAAGCAAGGGAATAAATTCTCCGCCGCCAAATAGATATATATTTAATAGAAATCAATCAACACAGAATATAATCCAAAGTCAGACACACAATCCATTTATAAGTCCGTTCTGGGTCTGAACGAAACTTGAGGCAACTTATTCCTCCCCCATATGTCCAATACAGGGGAGAGGTCCTCGCATATCCGTCGATCTCCAAGTACGCCTGGATGATCACCACTTATTAACTCGGCTTGGGTGTACAGCCCAATCAAGACATCAGTAATCATCCAAACAATGGGAAGACCTCCAGTTTTCGACCACCGTCTTCATCGTCGACATATCGTCGAATCAGTTATTCAAAATGGGTATAAACCCGGCCTTTCCGAATAACTCGCGTATATAATAAACAAGTGTTATAAAAACACAACATACGCCTCATTCCAATTCTGAGTATTCTTTTATTCAAATATTCACATTCTTTGGGAAAGGTTCCCATTAATTTTATCAAAGATAAATTCTTTAAAATTTATTCTTTAATCTTCCTTTGGATTTCAATTCAAACCGTATTCTGTCTTTAACTGGGTTAAAGAACCAATGTCATTTAAAACATAGTTCACGATAAACCCAAATCATATTCCATTCCATCAGCCTCTAACCGTAAGTTAGCAAGTGAACAATCCCCTGAGTATTAACCCCGAAGGCCGAAACCAACATCAGACCAATACTCAGGAAACCATTCAACTTAACTAATCTCCAGTTAGTTTACGATTCTCTTATCTCCTTTGTTAATCGGGTTAAAGAACCAGTGTTATTTAAAACACCGTTCACGATAAACCCAAAGACCAATTTCAATTCAATTCCAATTAAATATATTAAATTGGAAAATTTTACTTTGGAAAATTCCCGTTAAATCTTAATAAAAAGATTTATAAATTCCAAATCTCATTTCACTGTAAATCGGGTTAAAGAACGAATGTCATTGAAAACACAGTTCACAACAAACCCAAAATCCAATCAGACTCTAACCGTAAATTAGTAAGAGAACAATTCCCTAAGTATTAACCCCAAAGGCCGAAACCAACATCAGATCAACACCCAAGAAGCCATTCAACCTAACTAACCTCAGTCAGTTTCTAATTTTCTTAACTACATTCGGTTCAAGAACAGTATTATTAAAGATACCATTCACGACAAACCCAAAATACAATTTGATATTAAATACAATACTCTGAATAGAAAATATATCGGCTTATATTCAATATCAAATTCTAAAACCAGCAAATATTGTATAGGAATAACGATATATATATATCTTCCAAATTCCTCCACAATACTCGTATAATCACGAAATCCAATATCGAAATATTCTGAAGATAATTTCGATTCAAATCCATTCCAATTCATATATTGGAAATCCTGGTTATTTTTAAAACCATTTCAAATCCAATTTATTTATTTAAAAATATTGGAATATAATTCTAGTTCAAAACTAGTTCATTTTGATAAAAATATATTTTTATCTTTTCACATATGGAATTTTTCATCCCAATTCTTTCCAAATCATTTATTTTGATTTTACACAAATTATTGATATTTTTGATAATTTTATCCAGGCCCGTACAGTCGATTTATATAAACGGACATCGAACTGCACTTACATCGACCTTTTCCAAATTTGATTTGGACATAATTCCGAATCCAACCATTAGATTTCAAAATTCTCATATTCGTTAGAAAGCTCTTTTCGATACGAACCCAACGGTTCCGGTTTTAGGAGAATATGACTGTCGGATCTCCCGTAATGTCCATTCGAAGTCAATGGTCGAAATTCGAAAACTACCACGGCGCGACGCGTTCTGTTCAGGCCATTATATATATATATATATCATTGATTTCCTTTTAAAACGTATTTTATAAATCGTTTTAAATTCATTTTCAAAACGATTTCAACTTCATATTCAATTCCAAATCAAAATTGAATTTTCCATTATAAATTCGTTTTAAATTCATTTCAAATTGATTTCAATTCAATTTCAATTCATTTTGAATTCACTTTAAATCGATTTCAATTCAATTTCAATTCGTTTTGAATTCACTTTAAATCGATTTCAATTTCAGTTCAATTTCAATTCATTTTGAATTAACTTTAAATTGATTTCAATTCAATTTCAATTCAATTTCAGTTCAAATCAAAATTGAATATTCTATATCTTTTCAATATTTTCAAAACATCAGATTTTGAAATCATTTTTCGATATTCATTATAAAATGAATAAAATCGACCAAATTCCCGTTCGTTTTAAAATGGCATTTAACTACTTAACATGGTTTCACGTTTCAATATTCACTTTATATTATTTTAAAATATTCGTTAATTCTGAACTGGAATTAGACTCAATCAATTACCATATAATTTCAGTTATATGGATTTCAACATCACCTGTATACAACAAAGACGATAAACAATCATTAAAAATTCAAACAACATTCAGAGTGCATTCTACAACCGTATAAGCATTAAAATAAATAAATAAATAACGCTTATACAGTCTGTCAACCCATCGATTGACATATCACTAATTATTGGGATCAGTGTATGTCAAATATTATCCCAATACCCATGTGGGGTTTTCAAACGACAAATACTGTTTATTATTTGTGCAGTTGGGCGATGTGTAAAATTTATCGTCCCAATCAATATCAAATAAATTGGTGTACATAAACAAACCGTCCGGTTTGTAAATGAATATTTATCTCAACTCATGAATATTTTATTCAGTCCATATATACAATAAAAATGATATTTTAATTATTTAAATATTTTATTCAACTTGAATATTTTATTTACGTCATATACACAATAAAAATGTGATTTTTATTGTTCAAACTATTTATTCACATATGAATATTTTTAACACTTCATTCCACACCACAAAATCAATTTTCACAACACATCAATCAAACAAATAAGTCATCCATGGTCTGTGGACGACGGGTGTCGGGTGCTGCTAAGCACCGTCTGCATCCTAGTATATATTTTAACTAGAAAATAAAATAAAAGTGAAAAGTTCTCACCTTTGGGATCCCACTCCGTCATTATCTATTTCTGAACGGTTCGAATATGCCCAAAATTCCAATGCGACATTTTCCAGCTGTTCACATTAAAAATCACATTTTTATCGCTTCATTCCAATAAATAAAAATCATATTTTTATTTCTACTTCACATAATTTTACAACGCTTCTTTTTATATAAAAATTATATTTTTATATTTCTACCTCTTATATAAAGATCGAATTTTTATTTCGCTACAACATATATAAAAATCGCATTTTTATATAATTAAAAATCAAATCTTTTTCATATTAAATATCAAATCTTTATATTATTTTTAAACTAATCTTTTCTATTGCAAAAGTCAAATCTTTTTGTTTTCAAAAATCAAATCTTTCTTTTATTAAAAATCGAATCTTTTTTTATTTATAATTAAAGAATCCTAACTTTTATAATTAAAATATTTCGTATAAAAATCACTCCTTTATTCCAATGTGTTATAAATCTGATTTAAAACCCTTTTTAAAATTAATTACTTTAAATAAATAAACAAAAATGGACAAAAACAAAAATAAAAAAGCTTACAGTCGATGAAGGGGGTGAGAATGGGCGGCGCTGGGTTGGTGGAAGGTTGGGGGAAGCGGACTTGACTGGCGGCGGGCCATCTGAGGCGGCGACGGGCCCACAGGCATGGTGGCGACCGACTTTCCCTTGATTTAGGGGTCTTCGTGGGGGGTTTCGAAGGGAGAAGGGTGGCTGGGCTAGAGGAGGCTGGTGGCGTCGTTGGGAGGAGCAATGGCTGAGGAGGCGTCGACGGAGGGAGGCGCGACGACGATAGGAAGGAGCGGCGGTGGGAATATTTAGGGTTACGGGGTTTTGAAAATTGAGGGGGCTCGATTTTTTGTTCTGAGGGAAATTAGGTTAAGGATTTATATATATATTATTTTGTATTATTTTCCTTTTTACTTCCATAAAGGTTGACTTTCCATTCGAACTCTAAACAACACCCAACAACTGTTGTCCCTAGCTAATTACCCCCATTTCGAACACAATGGGACATGTTTCGTAACACAATTCGACCGTTTCGATCAGTTTCCATCAAAATTAAAATATTAACAAATAGAACGGTCAATATTGATTTCCACGTACATTTTAATTTACAGGGGCCACATACTAACTCTAAAATTTCCAGAAAAATTATTTCTAGCTTTGTTTTGATGATACAGTCCTAATAAAACTAATTTCATCAAATTTGAAGACCGTTTGAAAAATGGCAATTTTCTGGTCGATCCAAATTGACTGAAACTGTCAAAACACGTTTTCCTGCGCCACGCTCACATATTGATTCAGAAAATTATGAATTTTGGAATCTAGCAATAACTTGACATCCTGGATCCAAAAAAAGTGGTTTCATCGAAAATGGAGGTCGTTTGCAAAATTTCCATTTTAAGGGCTATATTTCCATAGTGACTATTCTGAAATTTCAACTTGCATAACTTTTTATTCCAGCTATGAAATTTCAATTTTTCGGATTCGTAGGAAAGATATTTTCAAATAGATTCTAATATTTTTTGTTTCGCTAAAATCCGGTTTATTTTGAATCTTGTACATTCATTTGAAATTTGAAATCGAATTTTCGAACTACCGCGCCATTTTCAATTCCTTTTATAATTAAAAATAAATATTTATATTCTAACGACGATTAAAATAAATATATACATTCTAATTCTATTCAAAATAAATTTCTCGTTGTTATTATTTAAAATAAATCATTTTAAATATTCAAAATTCATTAAAATTGCCAAAATAAAAAAATTTAAATTGGTTCGAATTTTCCAGGTTGTTACAATCTCCCCAACTTAAAGTCTTTTCGTCCTCAAAAAGGAATGGAGCTAAATGTTGTTTTACAAACCAACTGAACTTTCATTATTTTCATTATGGCTTAAGTTCTTCAACTTTTCAGTTTCTAAGAACTTTTCAATTTTTCAAAAATTTGGCTAACACCCTAAATTTTTGAAAAATTTCGCCATAACCTCCCCTGTACGGGAGCACCGAGAAAATCCCGAAATTGCCATACAGGCCTCTCCAATCCAAAAAGAAGAAGAAACAGCCAAGCTGCTAGCCAATCGGCTCATAAAATCATCCAAACCCAATAAATTGGTAAACATGTACCTATTTGTCGGGCAAACAATTTTATTCTTCTGCTCAAGCCTCTTTGCAATGACCTGTTCAATGGATACATATGTACATGCATGCAATTTCAAACAATTTTCAATACAGTTCAATATTTGATTCAAACTGGCTAAATTTACCTTACATTCACATAATGGTTTTATTAGATAACAAATAATCATACAACACAACCATCAATCAATTAGTTGATTAGCTTTTCAAATTCATAACTTTGATACATATACAGAAAACCATGTTTTTGATGCCAATTCACAACAATGTATTCTACCTAGTTTTGGTTCTCACACCAGTCAATTGGAAAAATATAGACATCCCACCTTCGTTACTCGAACACAAGTGCTGATGATGACATGCCATTATCAGAACCATCTCCGGGCGACTAGAGTGTGATTCTATATCTATCCAGTATATTAAAACTTCGAATATATGTTTGCAAGGCGTATATGCAAAATCTTTATATACTCGATTGTCCAAATTCAATACATATAAATATTCAAATACGTTGAATAAGGTTTAAATTTTCAAAACAAAGATTTGTTTTTCATTTTTATTTTAAAAAAACACTACTCTTCACACTTGTTCCAGGATACTACTGATCCTATCTCTAACGAGTCATTCTTATTGGATATTACTAATCCAATCTCTGATGAATTCTTTCGTATGGTTCTAATGTGTCTTGTTCTCGAGCTCTGTAAACCAAAGCTCTGATACCAAAATGAGACGACCCGAACTTCCCTGTGAAGGAAAGCACGGATTGAGTTGAGAACAAGATGGATCAGAACACAAACAGAAGAACATTTCATTGCTTATTACAACAATTCCATCAGAATACAAGAACATACAGAGTATGAATAAATATTATACATCAGAGAAATATCAGAGATTTAAATTACACTACATAGCAGCGGAAAATAATACAAAACACAACTGAAAGAGATAAACGGATATAGAGATTTCCGGATATCGGTTCCAGTTGTAAATCAGGATCCCGTGAATATATTCTGGAAAACCAAAATTACTAGCTGCCCATGTGGAAAATAGGGACACCCAGAGTTTAGGTTAAAACAATAAACTCCAGGTCAGTCATGTGACTGGTGTGAGAACTAAAACAGTTATTTAAAACTTTACTTTAAAAGGGAGTAAATCAAGGGACCACGCCGTATAACACGGAACGGGTTTCCTCCCAAGAATACTAGTGCATAGAATAAACAACACAATGCTTTTTGGAAAAATGAAGCTATTA
Source organism: Allium sativum (assembly GCA_030737875.1). Lineage (NCBI taxonomy): Eukaryota > Viridiplantae > Streptophyta > Magnoliopsida > Asparagales > Amaryllidaceae > Allium > Allium sativum. The sequence goes on from JASFAX010000025.1 coordinate 21,070,578, forward strand.
TAAGACCTAGGTCCCATCACACAATGCAACGCAAGCCGGAGGATAGGGTTTTCCCTTATAATAGCCAAATAATGCTTGATACGTTTAAAACAAATCATTTTGATACTATTATAGTGTAAAGTTTATAAAACAACTTCAAATATAAATGTATCAATCATACGCGGCATGGGTACCATCTATCATGTCGCCAATACTAGGCTCCACAAATAAAACCGAAATATCACGCATTGGAAATGGGATTTCTGTCATGAGTCGAGGCCAGGGACGGCTCCTCACCGGTTCGAGACACTTTAGCACATGTCTCAGGACTACACACTCTGGGTAACCCTTGGATCTTCAGGGCCGGTCCTCCGTTACGTTTGAGGATTGGTTATTCTTGAACACACGTTTCCCGGTCCTATCGGAGCTATCCATCAGCTCCGTAGAGACCGATATAACTGAAGCGGCTCGCAACCCAACATCCATAAAGGTAAAAATATAAAATGTCAGGCCTTGATAAAACATTGACACCACCTATAGCTAGAAAGAAACGTCGTGCACTCCCTGCAGTCACGATCCCGTTTTTGACTCATACCGAGGTGTGAGGCTCGCGAATTAACGCCATACACAAAGCTATGCTATCTCAAAGCCGTGCTTTGATCATCAACCACAAGACTCTGCTTTTCAACAAAAGCCATGATGATTTGCATCTTAGCATGCCACACAGGCAATTCATGCTATGCGACTGATATCTATCGATATAAAACCTCTAAGCTCGCACGTCTCAGAGAAGGGCATTAAGCAAGAGAATAAATTCTCCGCCGCCAAATAGATATATATTTAATAGAAATCAATCAGCACAGAATATAATCCAATGTCAGACACACAATCCATTTACAAGTCCGTTCTGGGTCTGAACGAAACTAGAGGCACCTTATTCCTCCCCCATATGTCCAATATAGGGGAAAGGTCCTCGCATATCTGTCGATCTCCAAGTACGCCTGGACGATCACCACTTATTACCTCGGCTTGGGTGTACAGCCCAATCAAGACATCGGTAATCATCCAAACAGTGTGAGGACCTCCGGTCTTCGACCACCGTCTTTATCGTCGAAATATCGTCGAATCAGTTATTCAGAATAGGTATAAACCCGGCCTTTCCGAATAACTCGCATATATAATAAACAAGTGTTATAAAAACACAACATACGCCTCATTCCAATTTTGAGTATTCTTTTATTCAAATATTCACATTCTTTGGGAAAGGTTCCCATTAATTTTATCAAAGGTAAATTCTTTAAAATTTATTCTTTAATCTTCCTTTGGATTTCAATTCAAACCGTATTCTGTCTTTAACTGGGTTAAAGAACCAATGTCATATTAAACATAGTTCACGATAAACCCAAATCATATTCCATTCCATCAACCTCTAACCGTAAATTAGCAAATGAACAATCCCCTAAGTATTAACCCCGAAGGCCGAAACCAACATCAGACCAATACCCAGGAAACCATTCAGCTTAACTAATCTCCAGTTAGTTTCTGATTCTCTTAACTCTTTTGTTAATCGGGTTAAAGAACCAGTGTTATTTTAAACACCGTTCACGATAAACCCAAAGACCAATTTCAATTCAATTCCAATTAAATATATTAAATTGGAAAACTTTACTTTGGAAAATTCCCGTTAAATATTAATAAAAAGATTTATAAATTTCAAATCTCATTTCATTGTAAATCGGGTTAAAGAACGAATGTCGTTGAAAACATAGTTCACAACAGACCCAAAATCCAATCAGACTCTAACCGTAAATTAGTAAGAGAACAATTCCCCAAGTATTAACCCCGAAGGCCGAAACCAACATCAGATCAATACCCAGGAAGCCATTCAACCTAACTAACCTCCGATCAGTTTCTAATTTTCTTAACTACATTCGGCTCAAGAACAGTATTATTAAAGATACCATTCACGACAAACCCAAAATCCAATTTGATATTAAATACAAGACTCTAAATAGAAAATATATCGGCTTATATTCAATATCAAATTCTGAAACCAACAAATATTGTATTGGAATAACGATATATATATCTTCCAAATTCCTCCACAATACCCTTATAATCTCGAAATCCAATATCGAAATATTATGAAGATAATTTTGATTCAAATCCATTCCAATTCATATATTGGAAATCTTGGTTATTTTTAAAACCATTTCAAATCCAATTTATTTATTTAAAAATATTGGAATATAATTCTAGTTCAAAACTAGTTCATTTCGATAAAAATATATTTTTATCTTTTCAAATACGGAATTTTTCATCCCAATTCTTTCCAAATCATTTATTTTGATTTTACACAAATAATTGATATTTTTGATAATTTTATCAAGTCCCGTACAGTCGATTTCCATAAACGGCCATCGAACTGCACTTACAACGACGTTTTCCAAATTTGATTTGGACATAATTCCAAATCCAACCGTTAGATTTAAAAAAATTCATATTCGTTAGAACGCACTTTTCGATACGAACCCAACGGTTCCAGTTTTAGGAGAACCCGACGGTCGGATCTCCTGTAATGTCCGTTCCAAGTCAATGGTCGAAATTCGCGAACTACCGCGGCGCGGCGCTATATAATACATATATATATATATATTATATATATTTCATCGATTTCCTTTTAAAATGTATTTTATAAATCGTTTTAATTCATTTTCAAAATGATTTCAACTTCATATTCAATTCCAAATCAAACTTGAATTTTCCATTATAAATTCATTTTAAATTCATTTTAAATTGATTTCAATTCTATTTCAATTTCAATTCAATTTGAATTCATTTTTAATTCACTTTAAATCGATTTCAATTCAATTTCAATTCGTTTTGAATTCACTTTAAATCAATTTCAATTCATTTTGAATTCACTTTAAGTCGATTTCAATTCAATTTCAATTTTAGTTCAATTTCAAATCAAAATTGAATATTCTATATCATTTCAATATTTTCAAAACATTAGATTTTGAAATCACTTTTCGATGTTCATTATAAAATGAATAAAATCAACCAAATTCCCGTTCGTTTTAAAATGGCGTTTAACTACTTAACACGGCTTCACGTTTCAATATTCGCTTTATATTATTTTAAAATATTCGTTAATTCTGAACTGGAATCAGACTCAATCAATACCATATAATTTCAGTTATATGGATTTCAACATCACCTGTATACAACAATGACGATAAACAATCATTAAAAATTCAAACAACATCCAGAGTGCATTCTACAACCGTATAAGCATTAAAATAAATAAATAACGCTTATACAGTCTGTCAACCCATCGATTGACATATCACTAATTATTGGGATCAGTGTATGTCAAATATTATCCCAATACCCATGTGGGGTTTTCAAACGACAAATACTGTTTATTATTTGTGTAGTTGAGCGATGTGTAAAATTTATCGTCCTAATCAATATCAAATAAATTGGAGTACATAAACAAACCATCCGGCTTGTAAATGAATATTTATCTCAACTCATAAATATTTTATTCAGTCCATATATACAATAAAAATGATATTTTTATTATTTAAATATTTTATTCAACTTGAATATTTTATTTACTTCATAGACACAATAAAAAAATGATTTTTATTGTTCAAACTATTTATTCACATATGAATATTTTTAACACTTCATTCCACATCACAAAATCAATTTTCACAATACATCAATCAAACAAACAAGTCATCCATGGTCTGTGGACGACGGGTGTCGGGTGCTGCTAAGCACCGTCTACATCCTAGTATATATTTTAACTAGAAAATAAAATAAAAGTGAGAAGTTCTCACCTTTGGGACCCCACTCCGTCATTATCTATTTCTGAACGGTTCGGATATACCCAAAATTTCAATGCGACATTTTCCCGCTGTTCACATTAAAAATCGCATTTTTATCGCTTCATTCCAATAAATAAAAATCATATTTTTATTTCTACTTCATAAATTTGTACAAAGCTTCATTTTATATAAAAATTATATTTTTATATTTCTACCTCTTATATAAAGATCGAATTTTTATTTCGCTACAACATATATAAAAATCGCATTTTTATATAATTAAAAATCAAATCTTTATACTATTTTTAATCTAATATTTTCTATTTCAAAAACCAAATCTTTTTGTTTTCAAAAATCAAATCTTTCTTTTATTAAAAATCGAATCTTTTTTTTATTTATAATTAGAGAATCCTAACTTTTATAATTAAAATATTTCGTATAAAAATCACTCCTTCATTCCAATGTATTATAAATCTGATTTAAAACCCTTTTTAAAATTAATTACTTTAAATAAATGAACAAAAACAAAAATAAAAAAGCTTACAGCCAATGAAGGAGGTGAGAATGGGTGGCGCTGGGTTGGTGGAAGGTTGGGCGAGCGGACTTGATTGGCGGCGGGCCCACAGGCACGGTGGCGACCAACTTTCCCTCGATTTAGGGGCCTTCGTGGGGGGGGGGGGGGGAGGGGTTGTTTCGGAGGGAGGAGGGTGGCTGGGCTAGAGGAGGCTAGTGGTGTCGCTGGGAGGGGCGGTGGCTCAGGCGGCATCGACGGAGGGAGGCGCGACGACGATAGGAAGGAGTGGTGGCGAGAATATTTAGGGTTACGGGGTTTTGAAAATTGGGGGGCTCGATTTTTTTGTTCTGAGGGAAATTTGTTTAAGGATTTATATATAATATTTTATATTATTTTCCTTTTTACTTCCATAAATGTTGAGTTTCCATTCAAACTCTAAACGACACCCAACGTCTGTCATTCCTAGCTAGTTACCCCCATTCCAAACACAATGGGACATGTTTCATAACCCAATTCGACTGTTTCGATCAGTTTCCATCAAAATTAAAATATAAATAAATAGAACGGTCAATATTGATTTCCACGTACATTTTAATTTACAGGGGCCACATATTAACTCTAAAATTTCCAGAAAAATTATTTCTAGATTTGTTTTGATGATACGGTCCTAACAAAACTAATTTCATCAAATTTGAAGACCGTTTGAAAAATGGAAATTTTCTGGTCGATCCAAATTGACTGAAACTGCCAAAACACGTTTTCCTGCGCCACGCTCACATATTGACTCAGAAAATTATGAATTTTGGAATCTAGCAATAACTTGACATCCTGGATCCAACAAAAGTGGTTTCGTCGAAAACGAAGGTCATTTGCAAAATTTCCATTTTTAAGGGCTATATTTCCATAGCGACTATTCTGAAATTTCAACTGGGCATAACTTTTTATTCCCACTATGAAATTTCAATTTTTCGGATTCGTAGGAAAGATATTTTCATATAAATTCTAATATTTTGGTTTCGCTAAAATCCTGTTTATTTTGAATCCTGTACATTCATTTTAAATTTGAAATCGAATTTTCGAACTACCGCTCCATTTTCAATTCCTTTTATAATTAAAAATAAATATTCATATTCTAACGTTGATTCATATAAATATATACGTTCTAATTCTATTCAAAATAAATTTCTCGTCGTTATTATTTAAAATAAATCATTTTAAATATTCAAAATTCATTAAAATTGCCAAAAAAAAAAAAAAAAAAATTGGTTTGGATTTTCTGGGTTGTTACACTTATCCAGTGTAATTAATTACCTTCCACAATTTTGCATTAATGTGGTAGATAATTTACAGCAGATTAATTTCTATGTAAAATGGATATTTTCCATGTTTAATTTTCACTGAAGAATGTGTACCATAAATAATCAGTGTAACATTTATTTCGTGCATAGTTATAATTTTTAAGTCATGTATATTTTTAATTTTTATTTCTTAGACCTGCTCATAATATCCGTGCATAATTTTATTTCCCCTTTTTCTTTTCTTTCACTAATGCAAAATTATAATTATAAGAATATCCATTTATTTTCGTTTCTAAGTATCCTAAAATTATTTTTCATACTAAAAGCATTTCTTTTTACAAGTTTTGTTCATGAAACAGAGAAAATTAGGGTGGGTTTTCAAATGTTTTAGTTCAACCTTGTCATACAATAGCCAATCCACTGAATTTCTATTATCATCATTGTCATGTTCCTTCATCCATTTAGAAGCATTAAAAAACTTAGTTGCTAATTCCAATTTTTTAAGCAATATGTTATATAGTTGTGCTTTAGATTGATTCCTACAAGCTTCCCAACAAACTATTGGCATTTTTTTACATGTAATATGATGATTTCTTTTTGTTCAGGAAAATGGCTACTGTAATATTATTAACTTGGAGTGGTTGGAAGAATTATGACTAAAGAAAAATGACACAACGTAAACAACACAAAATGGAATGGTTGAATGAACATAAAGTTAACATTTCTTTTATACATTAGCTGTTAAAATGATAGATATTATATTGCTTCATATTCCATACTTCATGTTAGAATTCAGATCCAGAAAGAAGAGAGAGATATAACGAAAAATAATTAGAAGGCTACATCTTGAATAGACAAACGAGATACAGAAAAATGGAGGCTGATAATACAAGCCTCAAAACCTAAAATAACCAAAGAGTCTTTCATACTCTAATCAAACTATAAATCACCCACAGCAACAACACCTATGCATCCATGCTACCAACCGCGTCTTCGACCAGACTACAAACATTGCATCATCACTCAAAGTAAGCACCAGAACGTGTCTAAATCGCAAACTCAATATCCCAATCACCAAAGCTACATCCTTTCCCCTTTCCCCATGCAATAAACAACCCATCTTCACCAAATCACTTCAATAACTACCCGAACTGCTACCTCAAAAGACTGCCTATTATTCATCCAACAAGCTGCTAATAATTCAAAACCAAAACCGGAAAATTCTGCACGGCATCACTCCGATCATTATCACAACCCGACGTCACCTTTCCACCTGCCTAATTCAACACAGAATCACTCCCCCCAAATCAACCTTCATCTTCATTAACGTCACCTGATTACACCATCCTCTCAGCAACACATCAATCTTTGACCTTCAGCACTCCAAACTACACCATTCAACAAAGCACTACTACCTTTTAGCAACACACCATGCAACTCCACTTCCTGACACCAAGTTAACCAAAACCAAGCTTCAATCACCCAATTCGCCTTCTTCAAACTTCAACGAGTTCCACCTTTTCAAAACCATCAATACAGCTCGTCCTTAACCATAACAACATCTACCTTCACAACCGCACAGTCATTCCCTACTGCTCACCCTACTGCTCACCGCTCCATCATCCCCACGTCCAACGACATCCCAGACCATTGCCATTAGCATAAATCGCCAGATCTGCAATCCTCCAATAACCACAATACCACAAATAACGCAAATCGCAATCTCAGCAAACTATCAGCAATCTTCAGATCCAACCCGCCTGAACGCTGCCTCCCTCCATCGCCTGCAATGACACAAAACCGCACCAGTCACCAATCGTCGGCTGCTGCTCCACTACCCAACAAGCACGGCCAAGCGCACCGGCAAAATAGCGATGCCCAAAAACCCTTCCTCAAATTCATGAATCAACAATCGCACGCTTCCACGTCCATCACAATGTTCTCTCACACCAGACTAATGAAGAAACTGTCGACTCTTCTGATAAGTCAAAGCCCAAAAAAGCAATTGGATTCACCGTACACCGTACCGCCACAGACCCAAACCAATCATCAGTACCACCTGCTACACCCACCTCTGCAACTCAACTCCAATCTCAGCTCAATCGCCATAACTGCTGCCGCTTATCAGTACCCTATCATCATCCCCATACATCTCGACAAGCCTAAAATTTCAACTCAACACACAAACATCCGCTCTGATATAATGGCACCACAAAACACCAACCGACCCGAACAATCACCAACGCCATTTCAGTCCATCACAACTTCAACCACTTCAAGCAAAAAACTACCAGCTCCATCACCATACATCATACAAACAACTCCCACATATCACCATGGTTTATCCACTGCCACAACTTACAGACCTCCATACTAGTTCCCAAAACTCAGGCCAGAGCTGTCAGTTCTAGTCATAGCCTCAGATCCAAACTCCCCTCCGACCGAACACTTCCTAAATGACGTGAAAACCAGCCCTAATTCCCGCTGCTCCTCGTCGAGTAGCTCCAGATTCAATCAATCACGCATCGCAAAAGTGGAGAGGGATTAAAGCTCTCGTTCTCTCGTTTCAATGATCAATTATTTCTCCGATTTATTGTTGAATAAGTGGTTTGAAAATGGATCTATTTTGTCGGCAATTTTTTTTTTTTTTCGTTTCCTGGAAGGTGAAGTAGAAAGGAAAAGGGGATTGCAATCTAACTCAACTCGAAGACGGAAAAGGGCGATTAGATGGGAGAACGAAATAAAAGAAAGCTCCGATAACAACAAACTAATGCCAGTCACCAGTAATTTCCAATCCTCTCTCTTCTCTCTGACCTAGCTCTGATACCATGTTAGAATTCAGATCCAGAAAGAAGAGAGAGATATAACGAAAAATAATTAGAAGGCTACATCTTGAATAGACAAACGAGATACAGAAAAATGGAGGCTGATAATACAAGCCTCAAAACCTAAAATAACCAAAGAGGCCTTTATATATAGGCAAACAATAAAACACATAAAAAGACTATATTACCCTACAACTGCATATTCAATACGCTAACACTTCATTCTTTCATAATTTAATTTATCACAAAAATTAAGATCATGATTCATAACAATTTGTTTCGGTTTCAGAAATTCATCATCATGGAAAATTTGAGTGGTGCTTACTTTTATAAAGAATAACTGTTTTATAGACATTTATTTGGATGATTCATTTGGGTCTTCTTTAGATGTTATGTACTATGTTACTATTGTTGTATGTCAGTAGGTTTTCCAACAAGGCAAATAGAATTTCAGGAGGGATTTTTTTTAATTTATGTATTTCGGCGGTGATCTTAGATTCATAATAAATTAGTATTCAGGTTGCAAATATAAGAAAATTATTTGATTAGCTGGATATAATTTATTTTATTATTAGAAGACAAGCTGTTAAGTTTGTTTTAGATGATGAATCAGCAGACTATTTAAGTTATTTTATTTACCTTTTGCATATAGCTCTGGAATGTGTCATTGTTATTTTCTCAGTATCACTACATGTCTCATTATTCATGTTCTTTCTTTTGTAAGTATTTAATTTATTTTTCGATATTTAGGTAATTAAGGTTGGATTAAATTGGGACATGACAATTTATGAGATATGATGGAACCGGTATATTTCATAGAACATATAAAAGGTATGCCACCATCAATACTCACTATAATTTTAGTCTAATTTTGTAGGTATTATTTTCTATTTTTATCGAATACGTAGGATAAACATGTACCTTGCTTATATTTTGCATCACACACTCATTTTGAAATTGTCAACAAATATAATGGAAAGTAATTATATTATGTTTCAGGCTGGTGCAAGTTAATACCTATAGTTGACGAAGTTGATAAAGTCGGCCAAAAGGGAAGCTTATAGTGCGAGACAGTTGTAGAAACAATAACTGAGATATAAATTATGGAACAATCATTGCCTTGAGATGCAAGAATAAAAAATAATAGAGGACTGCTATTTGTTCAAAAGACCACACAATTGCCTCAAGAAGTAGAAGCAAGTACACAGTAGAAGATGTTAAATTCTTTCGTGAGGTAATATATGTGATAGCATGATTTGTACCTAAACTGTACAATGTTCCAAATTGTGGTACCTGTTTCCTTCGAATTAAGAGAGAGATAACATTATTATAGGGCTACATGAAATTATAGAATCAGACATATCTTCATTGTCTGATTGCTATACTTGAAAATTATGATGCATTTTTTTTTGAATTAATGAAAATTCTTATCTTAAAGTTCATTCATATCCTGCATTATTACTATAATCTTTTTCTTCATTACCTACATTTTTTGATACACTTTCTATTCATTATGTTGCAGAAATCTCTAAAGTTCATAATGATTATAGCGGTTGAATGATTCCTGATGGTTCTTCTAGAATATGATGTTATATTTGAAATGTAATTAAGAATATTTCATAGGGCAAGGAGGCGGTACTGACTTTCTTATGTAAGCATAAAATAAGGAATGTGGGACTATTGAGATTTTCATATAATAAATGAAAAGATAAGAAATGCAAAGTAATATGGGTGCACAATGTCTGAATTGTGGCATGGTTCGAACATGCAACTAGAACAAAATTCTCTTCTAAAAATATGTGAACAATAGAACATTAGGTCTATTTCTACGTGCTTCCACATTTAAAGATTGATCATGAAAGAGCAATGTTGTGGAAGAATGTAGAAAAGACCCAAGATAACAACATATTAGGATTAAGTTTAGGAATGACTTGAATAAATGCTTTTTTTCTACAACCTATAATGTCACAATTAATGATCTCAGTTCTGCGATACTTAATATGGTTTTTTTCTTAAGTTATCACTTTCTATTATAACCAATGTATTACTTATTTATTCTATATTCATGTAGTGAATACTGACTATAAAATGAGAAAACTACACGTTAATTCAATTTTTATAGAATTTCAAAATTGTATGTATGAGTTACCGTAAGAATATATACCACTCGCCATTGAAAATAAGTTTTTGCGATTGTAAGTCCAAAATAGAAGAGCTATCAAAGTTAGTTCATAAAATATTAACACTTTTATGTGCAATAGTACAAAAATATACTAATGACGTACCTAAGTACCAGTTGATCGAGCAACAAGGGTCCAATTTAACACTCATTTGCAATGCACATATATCAATGATAAAATTATTTTTGGATGAACAATAGAACAATTTATTATTGTTGTCGCATAAATTATAATATATATATATATATATATATAACTATTTAATATTAATTACAATACCCTATTTTTCTTTTATTTTTGATATTTAATCATTACAATAATTTTTTTAATAACATAAATTCTAATGCCCAGCAAAGCGAGCAAAAAATACTTTTATTATAATATCTAAAAAGTTAAGTAGAAGAGTATAATTAAATAATTAACATATTACATTCTCTAACATGAATGGTTCAAAAATTTATATATATGTACATAAAATTCACAACTATAAAAAAAATAACTACTGTCTTAAATTCAATTTTTTATTCTTATTAAGAAATTGAATCAAAAAATTATTATTGTTATTATATCGAAGAAAAAATATGTTTCTTTTTAAACAACAAAAAATTGTTTTATTTAAACAAATAATTTTTTTCCATTCACTTCAACCGTGGTAAATCAAGATCAGCGTTGGATCTAGGTTTTATACGATCTTCGGGATGCGTATTTTCTTTACAAAAGTTTTTTCTAGAAAAATAAAACATTTCTTCTCGAAATACGAATTATATCTCAAAACACCATCCAAAACAAAACAAAAATCAAAATGAAAACTATATTTACAAAACACGTGCAGATCTGGAAAGTTAAGATCAATATAATGATATCTGAAAAATATATCTGTTAAAATATAAGTCCAAATCTGAAAAGTTAAGGAATAGATCCAGAATTTTGAATCAAGGATACATAAAACCAAATGTAAATTAAATGCAAAAACAAATCTATAAAAGAAAAATTAGAGAATTTCAGATATGATATCGTTTAGGAAGAGATATATCTGATTTTAGTAATCGGTTAAGAAAAGTTTATGCTTTGGACCACATAAACTTCATACAAAAAAATGACATCATTATTACATGTTCTAAAATTACTATAATAAAACGTCAGATCTTATTATAATTTACGTATCAATATTGCATATTTTAAATCGAAAAAACTTCTCTAGCAAGTGCTTTTATTCATGTACAAGAGTCATTTTACTATTTTTCTTCAAGAAAATAGTATTTATTATAAATTTAACAATCTCTTGAATAATAAATATCTTTATGAAATTATGTCTAATCTAAAATTTGAATACAAGCCTTTTGTTTTTCGTTGAAACTTTTCTTTCCATTGACTTTTCAAATCCTTTCCTATTATAGGTCATTTGCTAGAAGAAAATATTAAATGCAATGATATGCTTTGAGGCTTTATTTCATGTTTTTGATTTACATATGGACTCCAGGTTCTCATTTGCAAATGAACTTTAGGTTCCTCATTTGAAAGAATTGGCATATTAACTTCAAGTCATTTGCATATGAACTTCAGGTTCATCATTTGAAAAAATATGTTTACATCATGAGTTTTCAGTTTCACTTCCACTGATAAATCTACTTATAATTATGTTGGGTACACATAAAAAATCATTTTTTTTCAAGAGATTCTGTCATCAATCTTTCCAATAGAATCACATACGAAAAGTACTAGTAGAACGGGAAAGATAATAGCTAGATCTACCTCTTCATCATCAATAATGTAAACAATACATACATAATCAAATATCCATCAAATAGAATTAGGAAAACTCAAAATTAGATCCGCAAAGAATTGAAAGAATAGATCTAGACACATATTTAGTGTCAATAAAAACAATTAGATCTAAAAAAATTAGATCCATTAGAAGCCAATCTAGATCTAAAAAATAATATAGAAAAAGAGATCTAGAAGTTTGAAATAGATATAAAAGAACTGTGACAATCCGCCCCACACCAGTCGACATTTCCAATGAAAGTGCGTTGGGCCAATGCCCGACCAGCATGGGACGGTCGCCAAAGAAAGAAAAAGAAAGGAATTTGAACTAACAAGGAACCGATAGAATGTCTCACAACGCATGGAATAAAATATAATAATAACATACATTGACATAAACATGCGAGACAGTGCATAAGCTGAAAACTAAATATCATAGCAGCGGAAAATCCAAATACAGCTTATGTTCCACATCATTATTATTACAACTTTTGAAAACTGTCTCTAAAGGAAAGTAAAGGAAAGGTACACTACTAATGCCCAAAGTAGTGACCAACAGCGACACAGGGAGAATATCTATATATGTCATACGTGGGAGCCTCCTGCTCGTCTCCGGTACAGCTACCCGTGCATACCACCTAACCTGTCTCTAGTCTTCCCGTTTAATAGCACCCAGAGTAATAAGAAGAGACATAAAACTCTGGGTCAGACAAAAGTCTGGTATGAGCGATAAGCAGCAAAACAGAACAATAACAGGTATACTATGTTGATACTAATATTTTTTGTTTGATGATAACAAATAGATTTTTGTTACTGGAGTGTTTGATTGTGGAATATCTAGTATTATTGGAAAATAAAATAACACAGAATTTACACAGAATATAGAAAAATCAAATAAATTTTATTTGCAATAATATTATTTATTTTACAATTCATTTACACACAAGACTTTACAAATCACTTTACAAATAATTTCAGTACATACAATTTTTTTTTACAAGCACTTCATTTTTTTCTTCTCATTTCTTGCTGGATTATTCTTGTTAAGAACACCTTAGCTGTCCAAAGCATCATCCTGAAACCTGTCACAAAAGAAAGAAAAATACACAGTATACTGGAACTAAAACAAATACTTTTGACAAAAATGATTCTCTGTGTGATTGATTCATTTTTTTTTGTCTCAGCTTTCTGTGTGTTTTTCTCATCATATTTCAGACTTGAACAGCCACATCAAAACCATACTGGTTTGCTGATCAGAACCAACTGATTCTGACCAGCCTCAACACAGTACAGTTTGACTGCTATTTTTTTTGTTAATGTTTCAGGCTCACAAGACAAAATCAAAGTCAAAAGAAAATGAGCAAGAAATTGAAATCATGGTTCAAGTACAAAGTCAAAGTACAAGCCAAAACAGCAAAAACAAGGGTGATAAAGGCTAAATGGTCAAACCGTGTACATGAACAAGTTTAGCACACATATGCAACAAAAACAAGTGAAGACAACCATCACAAGTATGACAGAAACCAATTATGGTGTATACAAGAACATGGCAACAAAGTTTGGCAAGGATTCATTATACAAACATGAGCAAGCCAAATTCAAAAGACTGCTTTAAAGTGGTGAAGAATACAGGTTTTGGGTGCAACAAGTTCATGAGCAAGAGCAATGAAAGAATGATCAGTCAATATATCAAGTACAAACAAGAATTGGCAGCTTGGCACAACTGCATGCATATTGTTAACTAAAGCAGTTTGGACCAGCAACAAATTCATGTCCATAAGTTCAAGTTCAGGGGGACAAAATTCAAAAATGCATAACTCAACAGTTGCAACAAGCTCAATGGGCCGAGCAGCATGGTGAATGAATGCAACATGGTTAAACAGCAAGGAGTACATGTGTGCATTTCAGTGTACATGGCATCTGGGAGATCAAAGTGTTCACAAGCAGAAATGGTGAATGAACAGCCTACATGGTGTCACATTTACTAGTATGGAAGAACACATAAGCATGCACAAGCATGAATGTAATGACACACACAGAAATGGTCATGATGCAAATTCATATATACATATGGACACAGCAGCAAAATGGTGATGGAGTGTAAGTCAATGCCAAGCCACAAGTGGACAAGTAAATGAAACACAGCAACAAATTTTAAAGCAGTAAAGTGACAAGTCAAAATAGGTGCACAAGCTTGGTACAGCAGTCAAGCACAAACAGGTGAAATTAATGTCATGAATTAAAGCATTTAAGCCATCAATCTCATATAGTCTATAAGGCAAGAATTCAAATGCAAATGGACCAAAATCAGTGAACAAATCAGCAGTATGTATGCGGTTTTGTTTAAGCATTTATGGATTGCTGGTTTCAATGAAAGAAATCAAGTTTTTGTGGCAAGAAACAATTCCAGGCAAGTAAATAAAAAAAAAAACAAATTTGGCAAGATTCTAAAAGGCATTCAAGAAGCAACCATACAAGGAAAGGTTTCATTTTTATTTCAAGAAATGAAACAAAAACTTTTTGGCAAAGGTTTAAAAAAGGGACAGTGAAATATAATTTCCTGTTTTGAAGAAATCAGAGTTTTATATTTGGCAAGGTGTTCATAGCCTTCATTCACGCAAGGATTCATCCATGGCAACAAATACAGCAATTCAAAAGGGGACCATGAATATATATTTTTTCCCAAAATTTCCTAAATCAATCTCGGCAAGAATTAAATTTCTCAGAATCTGTTTTGAAGGCCAAAATATATGCCCAGGTTCATTTGAAGATTTAAATCACAAGGATCACGCAAGTACAGTAAAAACCGAGAATTCAAAAAAGGGGAAGACAACGCAAATCGAGCAAGTCATCAACGAAATCAGAGCACCAGGGTGTAGAAACCCTTATAAAAGCACACAATTCATCATCGACTTGAATATCAATACACACAAAAGAAATCCGAAACCCTAAATTGCAAGAGTTGATAAAACTTACTCAGATTGATCGCAAGGACGAAGGAGATACACTGGAGAAGCAAAACAAGCTTCCAGAGATCCATTACACACATCACCGAGATTGATTTAGGAAAAAATCACTGAAACCCTAAACGCAGCCGCCATTTTTTTGTTTCAGAGAAAAAGGAAGGATCGGGCTAAAGAAAACACAAGGGAGCACCGCAAAATAAAAGTGGCCCGACCACTTTGGACTAGTGCAAAGAAAAGGGGATAACCCACTTTTAACTCCTCCCCTTATTTCCTTTAAGTTTTTTTTTTTTTGTCATCGAATTTTTTTTTAAATTTCTTTTCTAGTTTTATTGTAAAACTAGGGAGCACAGAATATTGAAGTGTAATCGGAGAAAATCTAGTCTAGGGTATACAGACTAGTCTAGGATTTTGAGCTTAGGGATAAACAGGAGCAGGAGTTGCGAGTTTACATAGGATTGTAAGCGGGATCTGTTTGTATCTCCTAGTAAAAATCTTAGAAAGGCAGCAGTAGGCACAGTTTGCCGAAGCTGGGTATATCTGCGTGTGATTTTATTGTTACTGCATTTCTTTATTACCGTGTTTTGTGTTAAAACCCTATTCACCCCCCCTCTAGGGTTATTATCGATCCTACAATTGGTATCAGAGCCGGTGTTTGAACCCTAGAATCATGACTTCAATGAACAATGCTTTTTCTGAAGGTCAATCTATTGCTAGACCACCCATGTTCAATGGTAGTGATTACGCGTATTGGAAAGCTAGGATGAAAATTTATCTAGTATCTGTTGATTATGATGTCTGGGATATCATTGAAACTGGATATACACCTCCGACTGAAACTGTTAATGGTATTGTAACACCTAAACCAAAAAGTAGGTGGGATGCAAATGATAAGAAATTATACTCTATAGATTCTAAAGCTATGAATGCTCTGATTTGTGCTCTTGATAAAACAGAATATAACAGAATTTCTCATTGTAATACAGCCCAGGAAATTTGGCATACTCTGGAAGTCACACACGAAGGAACTTCTCAGGTTAAAGAATCCCGTCTTGCCATGTTCAGTAATGAATATGAAAACTTCAACATGCAGAAGGACGAGAGCATCAAGGACATGTATGGTCGCTTCTCCGTACTAGTTTACAATGCCAGAGCCCTTGGAAAGGTCTATACAGAAGTGGAGCTTGTGAGGAAGATTCTGCGTGTTCTGCCCATGAACTTTGAAGCAAAAGTCACAGCCATTCAAGAATCCAAAGATCTGAGCAAGCTGAGCATGGAAGAGCTTATCGGGAATCTGATGACATATGAAATGGAGCTGAAAGTAAGAGAAGATCGCAACAACTCAGATCTGAAAAAGAAGTCAATAGCTTTGTCCAACACTGTCACTAGCGATAGTGAAGATCCTATTGAACAGCTTGCCATGGCAGTCAGACAACTCACGAAGTGGAGAAAATTCAAACCTCGAAGAAATAAACCAAAACCAACAATTCAGAAGACGAACCACTCTGCTACAACTGTCAAAAGCCTGGACACATAAAACCAAATTGTCCACTTCTCCAAAGAAACAAGAAGAAAAAGAAAGCTTTTGCCGTAACTTGGGATGACGAGGAAGGAGAAGAAGATTCAGATAGCAGTGAGGAGGAAAGCAATTTGTGCTTCATGGCAAAATCAGACCTAGAAGATACTGACGAGGAAACCATTGAGGTATACAGTTATGACGATCTAGTTTTAATGTGTAAACATCTTTCTGAAATTATTGACACGTTAGAATCAGACGCAGAGAAACTGAAAGCGGAAAACTTCAACCTTGTTCACAATAATAAGAAGTTGGAATCTGAGATTAAAAATGCTTCAAAAACCAATAATCTAGATTGTGAAATGTGTAAAGATGTGAATCTAGAAATTTTAACACTCAAGAGCACCATTAAGAATCTTGAAAAAGAAAACTTGACTCTAAAAGTTGAAGATGACACGAAAAGAAAGAACTACATTAAGCGATGCACTTCACTTGTGAATGAGAACACAATCTTAAAAACAAGAGTCCAAGATCTAGAAGTCACATTGAACAAATTCTCAATCGGTCAAACATCTTTTAAAATGTTACTTGGAAACCAATTGGTTGGGAATAATAGAAAAGGACTGGGTTTTGGGAAGATACAAGAAATAACTGGAAGTGACAATGCCAAAGGTAAAAGTATTTTTCCCAAATGTGTAAAATGTGGGGTGATTGGTCACAGCCATGAAAATTGCAAGTTTAGCAGTAAAATTCAGAAGTTCAAAAAGGTATGGGTCCCTAAACACTTGGCACACAATTATCACAAAGATTGGAACACAAATAAGAAGAAAAATCAAATTTGGATTCCAAAAGAATCTTATGACTATCATTCTTCTACTACTGATATGATTAGACCTAGAAGTTTCTCTAGGTCATCTCCTTCTCTGTTTGTGTAGGTATGTTGGCGGGCTAAGGAGCAACAAAAATGGTACTTGGATTCAGGTTGCTCCAGACATATGACATGTGATAAAAGACTGTTCCTTAGCCTGGAAAAACATAAAGGTGGGAATGTGACGTTAGGTGACAACAGCAAATGTAAAATTATTGGTAAAGGAAAAGTAGGTAACAGTATCTTTGCCTTAACTGATGTTTTATATGTTGATAATCTCTTTCACAATCTTATCTCCATCAGTCAGCTTTGTGATAAAGGAATGAATGTTGTGTTTGATAGTAATAGTTGCAAAATCATTGAGATCTCCTCTGGAAAGGTTGTGTTTACAGGGAAAAGAAAAGGAAATGTCTATACTCTCTCTTTCGATGATGTAACAGTATCTAGGTGCTTGGTAGCAACAGAAGAGGAGGCAATCTTATGGCACAGAAGGTTGGCACATGCAAGTATGGGTCTTCTTGAAAGACTGAAAGCAAATGAACTTGTCAGGGGTTTACCACATCAGAATTTCAAAAATAACAAAGTATGTAAAGCTTGTACCATGGGAAAACTTAGTCGTTCATCTTTCCGTCCAAAAAATGTTGTTAGCACTTCACGAGTGCTTGAATTGATTCATATGGACTTGTTTGGACCTACTGATACTGCTAGTTTAAATGGTAAACGTTATTGTTATGTATTGGTTGATGATTACTCTAGGTTTACATGGGTTTACTTTCTAGCCAAAAAGTCTGAAGCTTTTGATTATTTTTTAAAGTTTTCAAAACTTGTCCAAAATGAAAAAGAGGTTTCAATTAAAACTTTAAGAAGTGATCATGGAGGTGAATTTGAAAACTTAGACTTTGAAAATCTTTGTGAAGAAAATGGTTTCAAACATGAATTTTCCGCTCCTCGAACACCTCAACAGAATGGGGTGGTTGAAAGGAAAAATCGTACATTACAAGAAATGGCTAGATCTATGTTATGTGAATATCAATTGCCTCAAACTTTCTGGGCTGAGGCAGTCAATACTTCATGCTATGTAATGAACAGAGTTATGATTAGACCAATACTTAATAAAACGTCATATGAACTGTGGTCTAACAAAAAGCCTAACATCTCATATTTTAGAGTGTTTGGATGTCCTTGTTACATTTTGAACACAGGTGAACAGCTTGGGAAATTTGAGTCAAAAACGGTTGATGGAATCTTCATGGGTTATTCCTCAAGAAGTAAGGCTTATAGAATCTTCAATAAACAGTCAAGAACAATCGTGGAAACCGTCAACGTCAAGTTCAATGAATCAGATATGGATACGATACCTGAAGATGATAAAGATGATGCTGGTGCACAAGAAATTGAACAAGAAAACAATGATGTTGAGACAAACAATGAAAAAGCCACTGAAGCAGCAACAGATATCGAAAGACTAAAATTCAAGCCAAGTCATCCTCCAGATTTGGTAATTGGAAGTCCAACTGCTGGTGTTCGTACACGATCCTCTCTCAATAGGGAAGTTTGTACTCTTTGTATTCATAATGCCTTTGTATCTGAAATAGAACCAAGTTCTTATGATGTTGCTCTTAATGATGAATTTTGGTTGTTAGCTATGCAGGAGGAACTTAACCAGTTTGAGAGAAACAGAGTCTGGAACTTGGTACCCAGACCAAAAGACTACCCAGTTGTTGGAACAAAATGGGTATTCAAAAATAAGCTTGACGAATCTGGAAACGTAACAAGAAACAAAGCTAGGTTGGTCGCTAAGGGATACAATCAAATCGAAGGTGTTGACTTTGATGAAACTTTTGCCCCAGTTGCTAGGCTTGAAGCAATCAGAATTTTGTTAAGTTTTGCGTGCTTTAAGGGGTTCAAATTAAAGCAAATGGATGTGAAGAGTGCTTTTCTGAATGGAGAACTAAAAGAAGAAGTGTATGTTGAACAACCCCCTGGTTTTGAGAGTCACGATTATCCAAATCATGTATACAAACTGGAAAAAGCATTGTATGGCCTTAAGCAAGCTCCTCGAGCTTGGTATGACTGTCTGTGTACATATCTCTTGGAAAACGGTTTTAAAAAGGGAAGTGCTGACACAACCTTGTTTTTATCTCATGATGGTGATGATTTTTTAATCGTCCAAATTTATGTTGATGATATCATATACGGTGCTACTAATGATGTCTTGTGTGAAAAATTTGAAAAAGTTATGCAGGGAAAATTTGAGATGAGTTTGGTTGGAGAGCTGAAATTCTTCCTTGGCTTCCAAATCAAACAAAGTAGCAAAGGGATCTTTATCTCCCAAACGAAGTACGTGATGGAGTTGTTAAAGAGATTTGGAGTTCAAGATGCAAAGCCAATGAAAACACCGATGAGTCCAACAACCAAACTTGACAAAGATGAAAAAGGTGTTGCTGTGGATCAAAAGAAATATCGCGGTATTATCGGTTCACTTCTTTATCTTTCTGCTTCTAGACCCGATATTATGTTTTCTGTTTGTTTGTGTGCTCGTTTTCAATCAAATCCTCAAGAATCTCATCTAAAAGCCACAAAACGGATTCTAAGATATTTGTTACACACACCAAATTTGGGCTTATGGTATCCTTCTTGTGATAACTTTAATTTAGTTGGGTTTACTGATGCTGATTATGCTGGTTCACTCACTGATAGAAAAAGTACTAGTGGAACGTGTTTCATGCTAGGTCATTCACTTGTGTCGTGGTCAAGTAGAAAACAAAACTGTGTTGCTTTATCCACCACTGAGGCTGAATATATTGCTTTAGGAAGTTGTTGTGCACAGATTTTATGGATGATGCAGACTTTATCTGATTTTGGACTTTGTTATAAACGAGTTCCTTTAAAATGTGACAGTAAGAGTGCAATTGACTTATCAAATAATCCAGTACATCACTCACGCACGAAACACATTGATGTAAGACACCACTTTCTTAGAGATCATATTGCTTGTGAAGATATTTGTATAGAATTTATTCCAACCGAATCTCAACTTGCTGATATTTTTACAAAACCCCTTCCTGAAGACAGATTTTGCAGATTACGTTTGGATTTGGGAATTATAGAAATAAATTAATCTTTTAGCATTTTTGGATAAATTTTCTCTTAAGATGTTCTGTTGGCAATTATCTTTCTGACAAATAATCCATGCTTCAAATCATCAAGAAAAGACCAGTTTGTTTTTTGGACATTTATGATAAATTTGTGACTGTGTAAGTTTTCAGAATATGAGATGTTTGAAAATTTGTAGCTCTGATACGATCAAATATGCTTTATAATATGAGTAATTAAGGAACTTTTGTTCACTTTCATCTTCTGTCTCTATCACCCTTCTATCAATCATTATTATTTTATATATATCAAAGGGATTTAAGTATACACAAATAAAAAAATATAATAATAAGTATTTCTCTAATCTCATTTAAAAATCCAAGCTCTGGTCATGCATGGTTATGAGAATACTTATTCTTCATGCTATCACTGGTTCCATTTAAAAATCCAAGATCTGGTTATGCGTGGTCAGTATAGTTTTAAAAATTTTTTTGTTGCAGCTAATTCTATTTAAAAATCCAAGCTCTGGTCATGCGTGGTTAGTCTGCTATTGAAATATATTTAAAAAAAAAAAAAATCCCTGATATATATTAAATATTCCATCGTTCCATTTTCTGTCATGTGAAATGTGTTCTTCTTTTACAGATTATTCTAATCTTTTTTGTTTGATTATTCGGAGTGTTTGAATCTGATACTGTCAAATGACTTGATTACTAATTACAGTCCATACTCTTTACAAATGTCCAGAATTGTTATTCTTTTGATGATTACAAAGGGGGAGAAGAAGTTAAGATTTTGTGTTGTTTACAGACGTCTATAGATTTTATTTTGCCATTAATGCTAAGTGTTTAATTTTTTTTGTTATTTTCAAATTCTTTACTCATGTCTGTTTACAACTGATAGGGGGAGCTCAAATGTAGGGGGAGCCCTTGTTCAAACACATCTCGCTATTCACAAAAATCTTAAGTCTGTTTGTCATCATCAAAAGGGGGAGTTTGTTGATACTAATATTTTTTGTTTGATGATAACAAATAGATTTTTGTTACTGGAGTGTTTGATTGTGGAATATCTAGTATTATTGGAAAATAAAATAACACAGAATTTACACAGAATATAGAAAAATCAAATAAATTTTATTTGCAATAATATTATTTATTTTACAATTCATTTACACACAAGACTTTACAAATCACTTTACAAATAATTTCAGCACATACAATTTTTTTTACAAGCACTTCATTTTTTTCTTCTCATTTCTTGCTGGATTATTCTTGTTAAGAACACCTTAGCTGTCCAAAGCATCATCCTGAAACCTGTCACAAAAGAAAGAAAAATACACAGTATACTGGAACTAAAACAAATACTTTTGACAAAAATGATTCTCTGTGTGATTGATTCATTTTTTTTTGTCTCAGCTTTCTGTGTGTTTTTCTCATCATATTTCAGACTTGAACAGCCACATCAAAACCATACTGGTTTGCTGATCAGAACCAACTGATTCTGACCAGCCTCAACACAGTACAGTTTGACTGCTATTTTTTTTGTTAATGTTTCAAGGTCACAAGACAAAATCAAAGTCAAAAGAAAATGAGCAAGAAATTGAAATCATGGTTCAAGTACAAAGTCAAAGTACAAGCCAAAACAGCAAAAACAAGGGTGATAAAGGCTAAATGGTCAAACCGTGTACATGAACAAGTTTAGCACACATATGCAACAAAAACAAGTGAAGACAACCATCACAAGTATGACAGAAACCAATTATGGTGTATACAAGAACATGGCAACAAAGTTCGGCAAGGATTCATTATACAAACATGAGCAAGCCAAATTCAAAAGACTGCTTTAAAGTGGTGAAGAATACAGGTTTTGGGTGCAACAAGTTCATGAGCAAGAGCAATGAAAGAATGATCAGTCAATATATCAAGTACAAACAAGAATTGGCAGCTTGGCACAACTGCATGCATATTGTTAACTAAAGCAGTTTGGACCAGCAACAAATTCATGTCCATAAGTTCAAGTTCAGGGGGACAAAATTCAAAAATGCATAACTCAACAGTTGCAACAAGCTCAATGGGCCGAGCAGCATGGTGAATGAATGCAACATGGTTAAACAGCAAGGAGTACATGTGTGCATTTCAGTGTACATGGCATCTGGGAGATCAAAGTGTTCACAAGCAGAAATGGTGAATGAACAGCCTACATGGTGTCACATTTACTAGTATGGAAGAACACATAAGCATGCACAAGCATGAATGTAATGACACACACAGAAATGGTCATGATGCAAATTCATATATACATATGGACACAACAGCAAAATGGTGATGGAGTGTAAGTCAATGCCAAGCCACAAGTGGACAAGTAAATGAAACACAACAACAAATTTTAAAGTAGTAAAGTGACAAGTCAAAATAGGTGCACAAGCTTGGTACAGCAGTCAAGCACAAACAGGTGAAATTAATGTCATGAATTAAAGCATTTAAGCCATCAATCTCATATAGTCTGTAAGGCAAGAATTCAAATGCAAATGGACCAAAATCAGTGAACAAATCAGCAGTATGTATGCGGTTTTGTTTAAGCATTTATGGATTGCTGGTTTCAATGAAAGAAATCAAGTTTTTGTGGCAAGAAACAATTCCAGGCAAGTAAATAAAAAAAAAAAAAACAAATTTGGCAAGATTCTAAAAGGCATTCAAGAAGCAACCATACAAGGAAAGGTTTCATTTTTATTTCAAGAAATGAAACAAAAACTTTTTGGCAAAGGTTTAAAAAAGGGACAGTGAAATATAATTTCCTGTTTTGAAGAAATCAGAGTTTTATATTTGGCAAGGTGTTCATAGCCTTCATTCACGCAAGGATTCATCCATGGCAACAAATACAGCAATTCAAAAGGGGACCATGAATATATATTTTTTCCCAAAATTTCCTAAATCAATTTCGGCAAGAATTAAATTTCTCAGAATCTGTTTTGAAGGCCAAAATATATGCCCAGGTTCATTTGAAGATTTAAATCACAAGGATCACGCAAGTACAGTAAAAACCGAGAATTCAAAAAAGGGGAAGACAACGCAAATCGAGCAAGTCATCAACGAAATCAGAGCACCAGGGTGTAGAAACCCTTATAAAAGCACACAATTCATCATCGACTTGAATATCAATACACACAAAAGAAATCCGAAACCCTAAATTGCAAGAGTTGATAAAACTTACTCAGATTGATCGCAAGGACGAAGGAGATACACTGGAGAAGCAAAACAAGCTTCCAGAGATCCATTACACACATCACCGAGATTGATTTAGGGAAAAATCACTGAAACCCTAAACGCAGCCGCCATTTTTTTGTTTCAGAGAAAAAGGAAGGATCGGGCTAAAGAAAACACAAGGGAGCACCGCAAAATAAAAGTGGCCCGACCACTTTGGACTAGTGCAAAGAAAAGGGGATAACCCACTTTTAACTCCTCCCCTTATTTCCTTTAAGTTTTTTTTTTTTTGTCATCGATTTTTTTTTTAAATTTCTTTCTAGTTTTATTGTAAAACTAGGGAGCACAGAATATTGAAGTGTAATCGGAGAAAATCTAGTCTAGGGTATACAGACTAGTCTAGGATTTTGAGCTTAGGGATAAACAGGAGCAGGAGTTGCGAGTTTACATAGGATTGTAAGCGGGATCTGTTTGTATCTCCTAGTAAAAATCTTAGAAAGGCAGCAGTAGGCACAGTTTGCCGAAGCTGGGTATATCTGCGTGTGATTTTATTGTTACTGCATTTCTTTATTACCGTGTTTTGTGTTAAAACCCTATTCACCCCCGCTCTAGGGTTATTATCGATCCTACATACTAAACCATACCTAAACCTGGACCTGCAACCAAAGAGTTAGCACTACATACTGTACAATACTCTAAGGTGACACTAACAAATGGTGTAAAGATACGGGGGTGGGTGTGTGCATGTCATAGTGATGGCAAACAATCAAGCATAGCAACCATCCTCGCATCTCTCACTCAGTGCATAAAGCAACGATATCTACAACTTTGACCACCCCATGCCTTGCTATGATCACTCTGCCCCATGGAGTCGTAATTACACCACTTAATCCTTTGCTATGTCCACTCTGCCCCATGGAGTCATGATGGCTCCACTGCACTGGCTCATAGCCTTGCTACGATCACTCTGCCCCATCATGACAACTTCATTGCACTGATCCGTAACCCATATCTGTCTTTCCGTGGTGAGTCAAAGCTATAGACGTCGATAACCCCTTTGCACGCGTCCCGCATTAAATCCTAACTCATGAAGTAAACTCGTTGGTTCCCAACTGGATCCTGAGTTCTACTTCCCATTTGGACTACCTTTGCATCTCGGGTTTTGGTCTCCTCCGGATCGGTTCGGGTCTCCTCCTCCTATTCGGTTCGGTTCGGGTCTCCTCCTCCTATCCGGATTGGTTCGGGACTCTTCCTCCTATCTGGTTTGGTTCGGGTCTCCTCCTCCTATCCGGTTTGGTTCGGGTCTCCTTCTCCTAACCGGTTCGGTTCGGGTCTCCTTCTATCCCTCTCCTATCCGGTTCGGTTCGGGTCTCCTCCTCCTATGCGGTTCGATTCGGGTGCTTCCTCCTATCTGGATCGGTTCATGTGTCTTTCTCCTATCCGGATCGGTTCGGGTGTCTTTCTCCTATCCGGACCGGTTTAGGTGTCTTGCTCCTATCCGGATCGGATCGGGTGTTCTTCCTAACCGATTCTGAAAATCTGCAACTTTTTCCAGCAAGCTATTTTCGTGAAACGACGGCGTTTTCAACCATTCTAACATTTCTATGGCATCACAAAACATTCCAAGTAGCGGTAACAACATATAGAATCAATCAAAAATATTAAAACATCATTCACATGAAATATTTTAGATCAAATATACCCAAACAACATGATTTTCCCCTTAATCCCCTTAATCATGACTTAACCATACAATTAGTAAAACATGTCCAAATTAACCCAAATTTTTATCGGGGCCCTGAAATAATATTTAAGAATTTTACAAATTTTTCCAGATTTTTCTGAGCCATAATTTCGCTAATTATCACTAATCACCCCTAATTAGCCGTAATTAGTGAAAAACAATGCAAATCACTCACCTTTGCCACAATTAATTTTTTCAAAACTGAAACTTCGCTGATTTGGGCGAATACTGATGTCTAACAGTGGCTCTAACACTGATTTGGTGAAGATCTTCCTTGATTTGGCGTTGCTATGCTAAATCCTTGATTAGAGAGCGATTTGGGATGAAATTAGAAGGTGGAGGCCATTGTTAGGGTTCCTAGGAGGTAAATGGCGGCTAGAAAACTGAAATGGAATGAATACCTAACTCATTTCAGCCTCCCCATAACTCTAATCCCGAAATGGGTTATGGGCTCATTCACTACTCACCCCCATCTAGCCCGGTTAAGTAGTTTTTCACCTTCTAAACCTTATTTCAGCCATATCTCCCAAACGGTAAGTCCGTTTTTCACATATGACCACTCTACGGAAAGGTAAACCGTCATTCGGATCTAATGGAAGTGGTTTTAGGTCAACACTCCTTTCCAACCAAAAGTTATGGCCGAAACAAGATCACCTAGGGGCAAAACGGTCATTTAAAAATCGGCAAAAATCATGAACATGGGAAATGACACCAGTAGTCCTTCCCCAAAAGTACACGACCATACAGCTTCGTATGTGAAAGAAAGAAATATTCTATGATCCTTTGATGCGTAGAATGCGGGTCGTTACATTCTCCCCCCTTAAGAAATTTCGCCCTCGAAATTCCTTAACTAAGAAATAAACAAAGGATCCCTCATGTTTACCAACCATTCATGATTGACATAGAAATGTGTTTATTTTATGTTCTTATATCTTATCTTTTGTATATAAATAAATATTACTTGGGTATTGTTTTGTTACTTTTACAGATATTCCAACCCAGGCCGCATGCAACCAGACATGTAGAAAAATAGAGTTCAATTTGCTGTGTATTTGCATTTTGAAGAATTGTAGATGAAGATATCACATCTGGTTGCTGTTGGACAAGAAAAGGATTGATAACAAGGCTTTGCACATCACAAATCAATGAAGAAGTGTCAAGGAAGCAAGAGGAAAAGAGAAAAGGCCCAAATTTGCTTTATTTATCTAAGGCCCATTTATGTTTCTCATTGTAAACTAATTAGTGATGTAATGACAAGGCCCAGTTATCATTAGGATTAGGGTTAGGGTTAGGGTTTGGCTATCTACCCTATATATACCCTTGTAATGGCATTGTAGCCACCATCTCATCTCTTATTCCATTGTTCTAATAAAAGTTCTTCTTTCTCTTTTATTTTCTGCATTTTTTTGTTTTCTTAGCAACTAGTGTTGTCTATACGATTAGATTCGGTAGAACACTATTTGTATTTTGCACTTGTTTGCATTAGTGATTTACCGTCTGATTAGATTCAGCGGAAATCCTAATTTTAATTCTTGTTTGTTATTTCAATTTCTGCAATTTCAATTTCTGATTTTTATTATTTTCTTAGGTCAAATTGGGTTTGATTAGATTCAAATCTAATTCATAGTTTCATTTGCTTTCCATTGAAATTGTGATTTGATCGTCGGTTCAGTTAGATCTGTTCTGAATCAAATTACAGTTTTAATTTTGTTTTGTTTTGCAAAATCAACCTCCAAAGTTCGTCTAACACGCCCACGAAACATATAAATAATAAAATTTAACTTTCCTCCCTGTGTTCGACCTGTATGCTACACACCTGTATGCTTGCAGAATTTATTACAAATGTCGCGCTTTTCTAATTCATAGACTAGCGTCGATCATGTTTTTGGCGCCGTTGCCGGGGAGGTAACGATTAAATTTTATTATTTATTTAATTTCTTATTCGTGTTAGTTTTTAGTTTTTCTTGTTTTTGCGTATTCAAAAAAAAAAAAAACCTTTTTGTTTTCGTTTATACATAAAAAAAATCTCATTTTGTTGATTTGGTATTAGTTGTTGCCACAATCTTCTAAATAAAAAAAAAAATCTTGATTGGATTGATTTGGTAGTGGTCAATGATGCTATAATCTTCTATACAAGAGAAAAAAAAAATTCTTGCCATTTTTTTCTTTCAATTTCTTTCTTCTTTTCCCTCATATTTCTTTCCTTTTTTTTACAATCTTATTTCTTTCCAAAAAAAAAAACTTGCTTTTTTTTTATTTATTTCCTTGTAAACTTCTTTTCTGTCATCTATACAACTTCTCTTTTTTATTTCTTTCCTTCTACAATCTTTTTCTCCTTTTGTACAAATTTCTGAAGAAAAAAAAATCCACAAATTTCCTTCTGTTCCTTTCCTTTTGTTCTTCTGCCGCTTGTTCACATTTCTCTACCAGACCAACGTCCCTCAAACTCCTCTTTCCTAGTCACTGCAAAAACCGTTCACGAAACATCCCCAAGCCACAACCGTACAACCATTCATCAAACCATCAGCACAGCACCCATCTTCACAATTACAATTCCCTCTTCATCACGTAATCACCCTGAAAACGCAACAACGTCCCATGCGCGTCCACTGCGGATCACCTTCCACGAATACTACCATATCACGTTCACCTTGTTCTGAAAAGATTGACATCTCCAATCCCATAGCAACTCAGCAATTCCGTGTTGCTAGAACACCATCACCAACTTAGTTCATCTCATCAAACACGTTACATACACCCAGATCAAGAATACCCAGTCACAATTCCCCCATCGCAAAACAATTTGCCTTCCAGAACTACTCTCACAAAACTCCAGCAACCAAAATACTCATATCGGAAGACCAATTAGCCTCTTCAAACATCAAAAGTCAACCTCCATACTTCCAAGACTTCAGCGTCTTTCAACTCACGTCCGAAAGCCAAACCCAATTCGAACCAAAAACCGATTTGAACTCTAAATTTTTAATTTTAATCGGATCGAAAAAAAAAGCAAGGGGCGCATTGAAGTATTGGGAAATTGGAGATCGACCTCTTATATTGGCTATTTTGACGTGGCTGTTGAAGTTCTTGAACCCTTTATTTTTATTTTTGGCTTCTGAGAATAAAGGAGCGTACTTGTTTCTTCTGGAAGGCTAAATCTCTTTGTTCTGTTTTAGTTTTCGCCCTGATTCTCTGGAAAATTCGGCTGCGTATATATTTGGGAAAGAATGGTGCTGAGCAATTTAGTCCCTCAATTTGAGCGCTTGATATAATTTGTTTCCTTGTATTGGGGTATATAGTTTCCTTTTGTTTTGATGTCGTATTTGGGAAAAGAGCGAATCAGTCTATACTTCCTAGTGCGTTGGTTTTCATTTGGTGAAGTGTGTTTTTATTTTTTTTATTTCTTTTAGCTTTGATTTAATCGAGCCCTTTTCTTTGTTATTTTGTCTTCCATAAAACTCATTTTTCTTTTTTACTAAAAAAAAAACGGAGAATTTTTCAAAAACAGGTACAGCTGAAATTTAAAAAAAAAAGGTCTTAAAAAAAAAATTCGGGCTCCTAGCCCGAACCCGTGCCGCAGCGCAGTCGAGCAATTAATAGAAGGGGACAACAACAGAAAGCAGCGGACGATTCAGGTGGGTTGGAGCGGTTGCACACCAAGTGGGGTGTGAACCCGCTAGCGCTTCTCAAATTCATTGGAGGACTGCCGATCAAGGTGAAAACTTTTAAAACTCTACAGGTGCTCTGCTGCAAAAGGAAAAAGAAAAAAAATATATAGACAATTGTTGTAAAAATTTTCTGCAGGGGCAGCGGCTTGAATGTAAATTTTAATTCTGCAATTTATATTTCTGTATCTGTTCTGTGACTGATATTTCTGAATTTGTGGTGAGGAACGGTTTTCCATAACTAATCACTCTCATCGATTTTCAATTTTAACACGTGATTTTGATTTTCAAAATAATATAACTGAAAAGTGGTGCTTTGTGAAGTTGACTGTCTCGTACAATTGGATCGCGGATATATATTAGTTCAATTTATTGAACTTTTAGCAAAAGAGGTTGCATACTACCCGTAAAACATTGGTCGTATCCCTTAGTATTCATACTATACGTGAACGGCCATAAGACCCTCTTCCCCCTTCTAATTGAGTCAGTTAATTAATAGAGCACAACTCGTTCTTTTATACTATTTTGAAGTAAGAATAATTTCTGTTTTGTCGTGATTTCTTTAAAATGTCTGATTCAAAAAAATCATTGAGAGAAATGTGGGATAATAATCGGAGTAGACGTTCGCTTGAAGAGTATGAGTATGAAATACAACACATGAAGCAAGATTTTCCAAAATTTGGTGAAGCCAATGTCAACAATTTTCAATATTTTCAAAATGACCAACATTTTCAAAACCATGATTATAATTGAAATGGCGATTTCAATTCAAATTTCAACAATTTCGATTATGGGCCACATCCACACGAAAATAGTTTTGAATCCCAATATAACTTTGATCCACATCAATATGGGGTTGTAAACCAAAATTTTCAAAATTATAGCCCATATCAACATTTTGAAAATGACCAAAATTGCAATTTTCACTCGAATTTTAACAGTTTTGGTTATGAACAAAATTTCTATGATCAAAATGATTTCCAATATCATTGTCAGTTTTCTAAAAATTCAAACAACTACCACATTGGAAATAATATTGATTGTGAAATTGATGTGGATTATAATTTTGAAAATCAGGAAATTCCAAACGAGAGCTCTCAAATCAACGATCGTCTTAACATTTTTAGAGAGAGGGTAGAAAGGCTAGATAGACAGCTTAATGAAAAAGATAGAAAGATGGATGAACTTCTATGTTTATTGACATCTTTGAAAGAGCAACAAGAACAACAAAATCAAATTCCAATAAGCGAAGAATCAGAAAACAATCCAATCTCTACTGACATTGAAAATTTTCAAATAACGACTTTTGAAATTGAGAATAATCATCTTGATGAAGTTGTTCAAAATTCAACAAATGTTTTGGACTTCAACTCGTTTCAGAAAAAAGATTTAAGCTTGGATTTTGATCTTCCTCTTTCAGACTGTGAGAAACTTGAAATTCTAGAAATTGAACAAAACGAAAATGTGGAATTTTTCAACTCAAATTTGGAAAAGAACTTTAATGAACATGAATTCTTTGGTTTATGTGAGGATGAAAACCTTAATTCTGACTCCAATCCCGACAATCATTTGATTCTGACCCCAATCGAAAATCTTGACGCTCTTCCAATGGCAACCGAGGCCAATTCGTCTGAACCTTCCAAATCCCCACCTTCTTTTAATGTTGGCAATCCCAACATCTCTTTTTCTGATGTCGGCAACCCCGACACTATCTCTTCTTTGACTGTTGGCAATCCCAACAAACCTTCTTCTATAACTTTACTTCTTCCACTTCCTGTGTCGACACCTTCTCCTCCGAAGGACCAAGAACCCGGAATAGGACAGATCGACAAGGTAGAAACCATTGTTGATGACACGCCACATTTACCATTTCAGGAAGTTTCTCATACTTCAATTGACGTGTCCACGTTAGCTTTCGAAGAACTTTTCGTAGATGAACTAAAACTTTTAATTAACAAGGATGAAACAGAATCAAGCCACCAATCCAAGTTTGAAAATTTTGATTTTGAATACTCAAATGAACGTAAAATTGTCGGTGTCGATAATACGTTGCCAATCAAGAACGGCGATCACATAGTCTTGAACAACAGTCAGATTTCAACTTTCACTGAATTTATATACGATCACAAATTTTTGAGAAATTACACTGACAAATTTGTTGAATACATGAATTACTTTTGGAATGCTGGCTTGGTTGAAAAATTTCAGGTTAGGACGACCCTAGATATTTATCTCCTGGACTACAAATCGAGGTATAAAGATGAGATGATTTTCAAAAACCTGCACTTATTAGAAAATATGCCTAGACATAGTGGGAATGGTATTCATCGGGCTAGAACCAAGTGTGGGGGGAAAAGTTGGTGGAACTCTTTGCATCGCATACATCGCAAACACATATATCATTGTACATATGATCCATTTCTCCATATAGTTAAACTGCATTTCATTTTACAAATAATTTTGCATTTAATCCATCTCTGGGTACGATCTTTCAAATTTAGAAAAAAATTACAGTGTGGACACTGTTTAGTTCTAGTGTGGGGGGGAGTCTGCATTTCACTTATTTTTCATTTTTTTTCTTTATTTTCATTTTCATCATTTAAATTGGACCTTCATGCATTTTAGACTGTAATAACATACCATAATTTTTTTTGAAATACGACTCATTTTTAATTGATACAGCAAAATAAGTTTACAATTTTTAGCCAGTTGATAGTATTTTTCTCTCTCAACTTAGATCGAATAGGAAATATAATGAAAAGTTTAATTTTGAGGGATAATAGTGTAACCGGTACATAGGGAGATTCTTAGGTGATGGCCATGAAATCTATTCTATATTGTAGACTTTGTTTAAATAAGTGGAGGACTTAAAATACTTATAATAGTTTGTCAAATCTTTAAAACTAAGTTGTGTTAAGTTGAATTCGCGTAACTCTCTTTTGTGCTTATATTGTCGATAATAATAATAATAGTATTCCAAGGGTATCCAACATTGCTTGTATATCGAGCGTTGGTGTGCAAACCCGCCAAGCTCTATCCGACACGTTGTTGACAAAGTCAAAGTTGGAATATCTTGGTCTCATTTTATGAGATTGGACACCTAAGGATTACCGACACGTTGTTGACAAAGTCAAAGTCGGCCTGCACAATCCGCCAAGCTCTTTACCTACTCTCCGTTAGTCCGCGAGGCAGTGCATGGGTGGTAAACCTTGGTCTTTTTAGTTAGGTGTATGTACTTAATCATAAATCTTAAAATTTTATAGAATAAAGAATAAGCGATGATACCCAAACACTTCTTGACCTTATTGATTTGACTAGCCATACATGAGAAAATTAGAATACCACTTTGCAAACTGTGCCAAGCAAACTAAGAATTTATTTCATGGCTGCACTATGTTATCGACCGAACTAACTGGCCAAACTGGAATTTAACATTTGAAAACTTGATTTATATTGAAAATTTGTGACAAGTCGAGGTATCTAAAATAAAATCAACAGGTTAGAAATTATTAACTTAATTTGTTGTACCACTTTCCTGAAATAAGTCGTGTTGTCATTTTTCGTTCTTTTTTTTTTTTTGCATATGTCCATTGCATTCATGTAGTTCATTCGAATCATAGCATACTGCATTGGGATTTTGTGGGTAGTATCCGCTGAAAACCCTCACGAGACACCACTCGTCCTACTAGGGACACCTAGAGGTTTAACGGCTTGTTGCATACGCTCAATGCAATCGTGTTTCCTACGAAAGTGTGACCTATCTAGTTAGTTTTTCATTTTCTTTTTACTCGAGGACGAGTAAAAGATAAGTGTGGGGGTATTTGATTGACATAGAAATGTGTTTATTTTATGTTCTTATATCTTATCTTTTGTATATAAATAAATATTACTTGTGTATTGTTTTGTTACTTTTACAGATATTCCAACCCAGGCCGCATGCAACCAGACATGTAGAAAAATAGAGTTCAATTTGCTGTGTATTTGCATTTTGAAGAATTGTAGATGAAGATATCACATCTGGTTGCTGTTGGACAAGAAAAGGATTGATAACAAGGCTTTGCACATCACAAATCAATGAAGAAGTGTCAAGGAAGCAAGAGGAAAAGAGAAAAGGCCCAAATTTGCTTTATTTATCTAAGGCCCATTTATGTTTCTCATTGTAAACTAATTAGTGATGTAATGACAAGGCCCAGTTATCATTAGGATTAGGGTTAGGGTTAGGGTTTGGCTATCTACCCTATATATACCCTTGTAATGGCATTGTAGCCACCATCTCATCTCTTATTCCATTGTTCTAATAAAAGTTCTTCTTTCTCTTTTATTTTCTGCATTTTTTTGTTTTCTTAGCAACTAGTGTTGTCTATACGATTAGATTCGGTAGAACACTATTTGTATTTTGCACTTGTTTGCATTAGTGATTTACCGTCTGATTAGATTCAGCGGAAATCCTAATTTTAATTCTTGTTTGTTATTTCAATTTCTGCAATTTCAATTTCTGATTTTTATTATTTTCTTAGGTCAAATTGGGTTTGATTAGATTCAAATCTAATTCATAGTTTCATTTGATTTCCATTGAAATTGTGATTTGATCGTCGGTTCAGTTAGATCTGTTCTGAATCAAATTACAGTTTTAATTTTGTTTTGTTTTGCAAAATCAACCTCCAAAGTTCGTCTAACACGCCCACGAAACATATAAATAATAAAATTTAACTTTCCTCCCTGTGTTCGACCTGTATGCTACACACCTGTATGCTTGCAGAATTTATTACAAATGTCGCGCTTTTCTAATTCATAGACTAGCGTCGATCAATTCACAACAATCAAACATACAAAATAACAAACAAGTCTATCCTAACATGCGGAAAACTAAATCGCATTTAGAATCTTACCAGGCAAAGAGTTCTGGATACTCTTTCTAATGCTCTCCTCTGTCTCCTAGGTACAGTCATCCTCATTCTCGCCCCACTGAACTTTGACTAGATTCACCGCTTTCCTTCGAAGTTGCTTCGTATCGTGCTCGACAATACGAATCGGCTTGCAGTTCCCAACTGCCTCGGGTTCTACTTCGATATCATCCAACTGATCAGGTGAAATAGCTACATTGGGGTCGTGCACGAATTTCCTTAACTGGGAAACATGAAATACGTTATGAACTCCTGCCATCTTCTCTGGTAATTCAACTTTATATACCAAATTCCCAGTTTGCTCAAGAACTGGGAATGGACTAACAAATCTTGGTGTTAACTTGCCTCTCTTGCCAAATCGAATCACGCTCTTTAACGGAGAAATCTTGACAAACACCAAGTCGCCAATGGAGAACTTTAATTCCCTTCTCCTCTTATCAGCATAACTCTTTTGCCTATCTTGGGCAGCCTTCATTCGTTGTCGGATAATCTTGATCTTGTTTGAGGTTTCTCTTATTACATCTGGCCCAAGCACAAACTTCTCACCGGTTTCCAACCAACATGATGGTGAGTTACATGGTCTTCCATACAAAGCTTCAAATGGAGCCATTCCAATACTGGATTGATTACTGTTATTATAGGCAAACTCCACTAGATGTAAATGGTCATTCCATGATCCACCAAAATCTAATACGCAAGATCTCAAGAAATCCTCTAATACTCGATTCACCCTCTCTATCTGACCGTCGGTTTGAGGATGATACGCGGTATTGAGATGTAATTCTGATCCTAACGCCTCTTGTAAGCTCTTCCAAAATCCACTAGTGAACAACGGATCTCGGTCACTCACAATGCCTTTGGGTATTCCACGAAATCTCACTACCCACTTCATATATAGTTCCGCTAACTTAGTTGTCGTTCTATTCGACTTGACGGGTATAAACCTTGCACTCTTAGTCAATCGGTCCACAATCACCCAAATGCTATCATGGCCTGATCCGGTCCTTGGTAACCCATCAATGAAATCCATTGAGACTTGTTCCCATTTCCATTCTGGAATTTCTAATGGTTGTAACAAGCCACTAGGCTTCTTTTTCTCAGCTTTAACTAGTTGGAAATTCATGCATTTAGATATAAACTTCCCAACGTCTCTTTTCATCCCTTCCCAGTAGTAGGTCTGCTTCATGTCTCAATACATCTTATTACCACCGGGGTGTATATTCAGTTTTGAGTGATGACATTCTCTAAGCACTTCATCTCTCAATCCCTTGACATTGGGCACAACTAGTCTTCCATTCTTTCTAAGCCATCCATCTCGATTAAGCCCATAGTTGTTCATCTCTTCGTC
The DNA here is from genome assembly GCA_030737875.1 of Allium sativum. Taxonomy (NCBI): domain Eukaryota; kingdom Viridiplantae; phylum Streptophyta; class Magnoliopsida; order Asparagales; family Amaryllidaceae; genus Allium; species Allium sativum. Next base: position 21,106,281 of record JASFAX010000025.1, read on the forward strand.
GATTCTCATCTCTAACTTTGAGATGATTTGCATTAGGTTAGGATCGTCCCTCTGACCGGAACCAATCCGCTCAATCAAAGTGGGTCTGATCGTCAAACTTGCTAACATTTCTGGATACAATTCACACTTTGGTCTGAAATCATACCCAGCGATGTACTCCAGTTGCTTCCATTCTAGAAACATAGCCCCTAAACTGGCATGTCTTCTACTTAATGCATCAGCTACCGCATTGCCCTTTCCTGGTGTATATGCGATATCAAAATCATAGGAAGCCAAGAACTTTAACCATCTTTGCTGTCGGAGATTTAGATCCTTCTGAGAGAAGAGATACTTTAACGATTTATGATTGGTAAAAAGCTCAAATCTTTCTCCCAAGAGATAATGTCTCCACATCTTCAGCACAAACACGATCGCTGCTAATTCCAAATCATGGGTAGGATATCTTTGCTCATGCGGTTTCAGTTGCCGACTTGCATAAGCTACAACCCTACCTCCTTGCATATATACAACACCTAGTCCGGTACCACATGCATCTGTGTGTACCGTCATCTCTTCATTCCCTTTAGGAATGACTAACACTGGTGCACACGTCAACTTTTCCTTTAGACTCTTGAATGCATTTACACACCTTTCGTCCCAGACGAAAGCTTGATTCTTCTTGGTCAACTGAGTCAACGGTGCTGCTATCTTAGAGAAGTCTTGGATAAACTTACGATAATACCCAGCTAATCCTAAGAAACTTCTTATGTCCGTTGCATTCTTGGGCGTAGACCAATCTTGTACCGTAGCCACCTTCGCAGGGTCCACGACAATACCATTCTCTGAAACAACATGGCCCAAGAATCTCACTTTCCTCCTCGAGAAGTGACACTTAGAAAACTTTGCTTTCAATTGGTGTTTTCTCAACACCTCCATCACTACCCTCAAATGCTCCTTGTGTTCTTCCTTTGCCCTAGAATAAACCAAGATATCATCCACGATCAAAAGAACAAACTTATTCAATTGATCCCTGAATACCCTATTCATAAGATCCTCAAAATATGCTAGTGCATTGGTCAACCCGAATGGCATGGCCAACCACTCATAAAATCCAGATGGCGTCCGAAATGCCGTTTTAGATATACTCTCAGCTTCCACCTTAAGCTGATGAAAACCTGTCGTGAGATCCAACTAGGAGAACACTCTCGCGCCACTCAACTGATCAAACAAATCATCTATCCACGGTAGAGGATACTTATTTTTCCTCGTCACCTTATTCAGCTCGCGGTAGTCCACACATAATCGAAGGGAACCATCGGCCTTGGTAGCAAACACAACTAGTGCTCCCCACTCAGAAACACTTCTTTTGATAAATCCCTTCTTCAAAAGATCGCTCACTTGCACCTCGAGCTCTCGCTGCTCCCTTGGTGCCATACAATGAAGTGACATCACTATAGGTCAGGCATCTTTCACCAAATCAATACGGAACTCAATCTCTCGGTGTGGTGGAAGTCTGGTCACTTCCTCGAAGATGTCCGGATACTGGCCAGCTACAGGCACATCTGACAACTCATCATGCAGGATGTCGAGGGAATTTAGAAAACAAGCCATTACCCCCATCACTGGGTAGACCACCAAACACTACCCTCTGCCCATCATCCACTCTAACTGTCACCAAAAAGCCCTCACAGTCTACCATCACCCCGTATCTTTGGAGCCAATCGACTCCCAAAATAATGCCAAACCCAGTAAAGCCCAAAACAAAGCAATCACAAACAAACATACATCCATGACTCGATAAGACCACATTACGGCAAATCATACTAAGGCTAGTCGAACCACCAATTGGGTTCGTTACTGTTAATGGCCTATCGACTATCTCGGGTTCCAATCCCATCCTATCTACCAGGTCACTAGATATGAAGGAGCTGGAAGCTCCGGTATCAAACAATACTCTAACTGGAACATCATAAATGGAAAGCATACCTTGGATAATGACATTCTTTCCTTTCTCCGCCACAGTTGGGGCATTCGACAAAGAAGGAACAGCATTGATAGCATATGCTTTCACAATCTGCTTTTCTTTAGGGGGTTGCGGACACTTGTCCTTGTGATGTCCCACTTGGCCGCAGTTAAAGCACTTCCTATCTGCTGGCTTGGCCCGACACTCTTTGGCATAGTGGCCCTTCTTACCACAGCTGAAGCACTCAACATCTTTCTTACTCTTTTTCTGGCCATCCTTAGCTTGCTTGTGTTTTCTCTTATTCTGCGAGTTATTCTTTCCTCCACCGCCTACTTGCAGTTTTGGCTCCCCTGCAGGTACAACAGCAACCTCAGTCTTTGGCTTATCAATGCTTTCCCCACAATCGATTCAAATGTCTCATCGATGTGGTTAATAAGCCTTTCCCCCAAGTATCCATCCAAACCAGTTATGAACTTCTTGCTCTTCTTCTCGGCAGTATCAATAAGAGATAGTCCATAATTCGATAAAGTATCAAACTCAGCAATATATTCCGAGACTGCCCTACCATTCTTCTTAAGCTCCAAGAACTTCCTAAATAATTCTGACTTCTCGGCAGCTGGGATAAACTTATCACTGAATCGGGACTTAAACTGATCCTAAGTAACTTGATCATATGGAGTGGCTGCCTTAATAGCGTTCCACCAATTCATAGCCCGTCCTTGCAGCTGATGGGATGCTAGTCTTCTCTTCATCGCATCCTCGATACCCAACTCTTCGAAGATATGCTCACAGCTATCCAACCAATCCTGAACATCCGTAGCCGACTCCATTCCGTGGAACGGCTTCCCACCAAGGCTAGTGTAATCCTTACAGTGCTTGGCGAAATCGGCCCTAGGCACCTGCACCTCTGCATCACCACCATTAGCAGCATTGGGAACTGTCCTCTGAACATCCCTAAGCATCTCCCTCATGAAGTCAATGAACATCGTCCTCATGTCAGCAACATTCCCATTATTGGCTCCTCTACCAGTACCCCTTGTATGTCGGCTCATTGTTCAATATCTGTAAGGAGAAAACGATTAACCATCTCTTTAGTGGTGCCAATGCAGTGCAACTTCATCCTTAGATATACTAATAGTATATATATATATATATAGCTTTTTGAAAACCAAAATATAACAAATACGCGCTCTCATATACGTACTATCTCTCCCTGGTGTCTTTCCCTAGGTTAACTACACAACCTAGAGCCTTGATACCAAATGTGACGGCCCGCCCCGCACCAGTCGACATTTCTAATGAGTGCGCTGTGCCAATGCCCGAAGCACAGGACAATCGCCAAAGAAAGAAAAAGAAAGGAATTTGAACTAACAAGGTACCTGTAGAATGTCACACAGCGCATGGAATAAAATATAATAATAACATACTTTGACATAAACAGGCGAGAAAGTGCATAAGCTGAAAACTAAACATCATAGCAGCGGAAAATCCAAATACAGCTTATGGTCCACATCATCATTATTACAACTTTTGAAAAGTGTCTCTAAAGGAAAGTAAAGGAACGGTACACTACTAATGCACAAAGTAGTGACCAACAGCGACACAGGGAGAATATCTATATATGTCATACATGGGAGCCTCATGCTCGTCTCCGGTATAGCTACTCGTGCATCCCACCTAACCTGTCTCTAGTCTGCCCATTTAAAAGCACCCAGAGTAATAAGAAGAGACATAAAACTCTGGGTCAGACAAAAGTCTGTTATGAGCGATAAGCAGCAAAACAGAACAATAACATGTATACTAAACCATACCTGAACCTGGACTTGCAACCAAAGAGTTAACACCACATACTGTACAATACTCTAAGGTGCCACTAACATATGGTGTAAAGATATGGGGGTAGGTGTGGGGGTGTGCATGTCATAGTGATGGCAAACAATCAAGCATAGCAACCATCCTCACATCTCTCACTCAGTGCGTAAAGCATACGATATCTACCACTTTGACCACCCCATGCCTTGCTATGATCACTCTGCCCCATGGAGTTGTAATGACACCACTACACTGATCCATAGCCACTAATCCTTTGCTATGTCCACTCTGCCCCATGGAGTCATGATGGTTCCACTACACTGGCTCATAGCCTTGCTACGATCACTCTGCCCCATGAAGTCATGACAACTTCACTGCACTGATCCGTAACCAATATCCGTCTTTCCGTGGTGAGTCAAAGCTATAGACGTCGATAACCCCTTTGCACGCGTCCCGCAGCAAAGCCCACCTCATGAAGTTAACTCGTTGGTTCCTAACTGGATCCCGAGTTCTACTTCCCGTTTGGACTACCTTTGCATCTCGGGTTTTGGTCTCCTCCGGATCGGTTCGGGTCTCCTCCTCCTATCCGGTTCGGTTCGGGTCTCCTCCTCCTATCCGGTTCGGGTCTTCCTCATATCCGGTTCAGTTCGGGTCTCTTCCTCCTATCCAGTTCAGTTCGGGTCTCCTCCTCCTATCCGGTTCGGTTCGGGTCTCCTTCTCCTATCCGGTTCGGTTCGGGTCTCCTCCTCCTATGCGGTTCGGTTCGGGTGTCTTCCTCCTATCCGGATCGGTTCGGGTGTCTTTCTCCTATCCGAATCGGTTCGGGTGTCTTTCTCCTATCCGGATCGATTCAGGCGTCTTTCTCCTATCCGGATCGGATCGGGTGTCTTGCTCCTATCCGGATCGGATCGGGTGTTCCTCCTAACCGGTTCTGAAAATCTGCAACTTTTTCCAACAAGCTATTTTCGCTAAACGACGGCGTTTTCTACCATTCTAACCTTTCTATGACATCACAAAACATTCCAAGCAGCGGTAACAACATATAGAATCAATCAAAAACATTAAAACATCATCCACATGAAATATTTTAGATCAAATATACCCAAAATGCATGATTTTCCCCTTAATCCCCTTAATCATGACTTAACCATACAATTAGTAAAACATGTCCAAATTAACCCAAATTTTTATTAGAGCCCTGAAATAATATTTAAGAAATTTACAAATTTTTCAAGATTTTTCTGAGCCATAATTGCGCTAATTATCACTAATCACCCCTAATTAGCCGTAATTAGTGAAAAAATGTGCAAATCACTCATCTTTGCCGCAATTAAAATTTTCAGAACTGAAACTTCGCTGATTTGGGCGAATACTGATGTCTAACAGCGGCACTAACACTGATTTGGTGAAGATCTTCCTTGATTTGGCATTGCTAAGCTTAATCCTTGATTAGAGAGCGATTTGGGATGAAATTAGAAGGTGGAGGCCATTGTTAGGGTTCCTAGGAGGTAAATGGTGGCTAGAAAACTGAAAGGGAATGAATATTCAACCCATTTTAGCCTCCCCATAACCCTAATCTCGAAATGGGTTTTGGGCCCATTCACTAATCACCTCATCTGGCCTGGTTAAGAAGTTTTTCACCTTCTAAACCTTATTTCAGCCATATCTCCCAAACGGTAAGTCTGTTTTCACATATGACCAATCTATGGAAAGTTAAACCATCATCCAGATCTAATGAAAGTGGTTTCAAGTCAAAACTCCTTTCCAATCAAAAGTTATGGCCGAAACAAGATCAGCTAGGGGCAAAACGGTCATTTAAAAATCAGCAAAAATCATGAACATGGGAAATGACCCCAGTAGTCGTTCCCCAAAAGTACACGACCATACGACTTCGTATGTGAAAGAAAGAAATATTCTACGATCCTTCGATGCGTAGAATGCAGGTCGTTACAAGAACCGAAGATATAACAAATCCATTAATCAAAGATTCTCAAACAGAAAATAATTATAGAACAAATATAGAAATCCATGAATTCACAACCCTCAAATAAAAATTACTTACATGGCAAATTCATATATGTGGATCTACAAGATTTCAACAAATAGCTATAATATAATTTCGTGCTGATAACGTGTTATAAAATAAAATAGAATAGATAATAAACAGAAGCCATTAGAGAAAACAGAAGAGATAAGGAGAGACCTTTTATTTCTATTGATTCAAGTGTACAAACAATGAAAACAATCCCTCCGTTTATAGAGTCCACATGCCATGCAAATTACAATAATGTCCCTTAGCATATTAGCATATTCACCCTTATTACTTTACATATTACAACACAATTTGCATTTTCCAAAAGCCAAAGTCTGCTTCATCAAACTTCTCGATTTTTACTTTTCCTTCATCTACCGCCATCGCTCCCACTCGAGTTTGATTTCCTTTCTAACGAATTATGGCTCTGATACTAGTTGTTGGGAAATTACGTAAATTTCCTTTAATTTAATTTGTGGATAAAAGAAATAAAATGTAGAATGGTAAGACACACAAACTTTGATAACGGAGTTCGGCCAATTATGTCTACGTCTCTGTGTTGCTGCAGATCTTTTATTCAAGATAATATAACAAAGAAGAAGGGCGTATTTATAGGGAGAAGATGGTTGGTAAGTGGTTGGTGACTTGGTTGGTGGCTCGGTTGGTGGTGGTTGGTGGCAGCCCCATGTTGGGCTGCTTGGCTTCAGCAACAACATTTCTAATAGAAACCTAGTTTTCTCTTTTATAAGCTGACAAAACCATGTAATTAAGGATAAAATTTCCTGTTGTGGCTCACGTAGGGACTAACATCAAGTGGAGTGGCATGTTTTTAGTAAAACATATATCAAATGGATTAGAAAAAGATGCAACTTGAGATAATTAAATACAGGAAACGTTAAAATCCTATTAATTTAATTGTCTAACAGTTGGTTTTCTAATAGACCGAGAATGAAAAATTACGTTAGCTATTATTAAAAGCTATTTTGTGAAGGTCCAAGTTATAATATGATTTAAAAATAATAAATAATGTGACTTGAGAGAAGAAAATTACATTCTAAAATAAAAAATAAACATATCACATCTCTTTTCAATATCATTATCTATACTAATAATGAACATGACTTAGAGCAAGTAATATGCACCAATAATGATACATTTCAAATAGATATTCAAACATGTGTATAACGAAGAGAACGTATCAAGTTAAGGAATTTTTCTAAAGGTACGTATAAAAGATTAAATATATTCATCAAGAACAATACTTGATTCATGTTATTCAAGTAGTATAAAAACGCTGATGATACGTGTTTTGTATCTGTATATTATATTTATTATTTTATGTCTGTATATTATTACATTTAATCATTGTTATGTGAAATATATAACATGCCATGTAATTTTCTGGTATTTTTACCACTTGATAGTCAACAGCTCTAGTGCACTATGCAGCAATGTTAAGCTGATGAAGGCGTAAAGCGATAAAAAGCCGATCTCCGCTTGAATCACTGGCTAACTCATTTTAATGGAATGTATGTTGATCTTTTTAATGGTTTCCATTTGCCGATGTTAGGTGGATTTTATTTGTTTATTCTACACTTTAGAACTTAGTTTGTGTATTTGTTTTATCTTTGTTGTTCCAATGTTATCCATGTTTTCAATTTATTAATACTGCTACAGAATCAGTTACACAACCTTATTTGTTATTGCCAAAAAAAAACATTCTGATGTTGCAGAAGTAAGAAATTAGTAAGATGCATTTAGAGCTTGCCATTTTGTGTGTTAAAGCATATGATATGGTGACAACAAAAAATATCACTAAAATGATATGCATCCTATAAAAGTTACTACACGTGTAATGCCAACTTGTCCGATAGGCACAATTCGTAGTAAACAAATAACATGTTACCATTGCGACGACGTCCGATGCGTATGACGCGTCTACGCAAGCAACGTTCATTAACGGCCACAAGGGACGATGACGAACCTACAATTTGGACCGTTGGCGTCCGACATGTCGGATGCCAAGGGTCCAAATTGTAACCTTCGTCTGCATCACCAATATTATACCCCTTCTTCATCTATTACTATACACTTTCAAATTACAAACTTGCTCCACTTCTTTAACTTTCTACCGACCAAATCCGAGCATCAAAACATGTTTCTTTAATAATGGTGTTTTTTTTATTTTCCAGTTCTTCAACATACTGTTTTTATGTGTTGTTTTGGTATTTCTTTGATTAAATTTGCATCTTGTTATTCCAGCATGGCCAACCGAAAATATGCACATCATTGGTCGTTCAACCAAGCACAGATGATGATGCAATGTGCTATTGAAGTTTACGGTGCTTGTGCTAGCAATAAAATAAGTGTGCACAAAGGAATCGCAAAAAAGTTCAACAACGCTGTACAAAACAACCTGGGCATCACACCGATAGACGAAAAAAATCCAAAATAAATATGATAATCTTCGACGAGAGTGACTCAAATAGGATGCCTAATGAACAAAACCGGCGTTGGTTGAGATCCTTGTAATGGATCTATTTTTGGAAGCGACGAATGGTGGAAAGATCGTGGAAAGGTTTATGAATTGTAATTTTTACGGTTTATTAACATATAGGTACCTAAAATTTATTGTTTATTTTTAGGAATTCAGACCCGTTGTTATAAATATAAGAAACGTCTGATTGATCATTTGGAGATGATGCAACAATTATTTCGTGGGACGAATGCTACTGGGCAATCATCGTATACGCTTGTTGCTGCCAGACAACCGCAACAAACTGGTACACCACTTTCTACACAAAGCACGTTTAATAGAATGTGGGCTTTTGATTGGTTTTTTTATCCATTGGATGAAAAGCAAAATGAACTTATTCCAAATTTGAATTCGCCATCAAATCCACCATGGCAACAATAAACTCGATGGGACGACCCAAACTCACCCTTACGGGAAAGCCCAGATTGAATTGAGAACATGACAAATCAGAACACGAACAATAGAACATTTCATTGCGATTACAACAATTTACATCGGAGTACAAGAATATATCAGAGTATGAATAAATATTACACAAAAAATATTAGAGATTTAAAATACATAGCAGCGGAAATAAAATGTATAAATACAACGCGTAGCGGAAAATAACAACTGACACAACTGAAAGAAATATGCGGATACAAAGCTTTCCGAATATAGCTCCAGCTGTAATCCAAGTTCCTGGGAAAAGAAATATCTGCGAAAACCAAAATTACTAGCTGCCCGTGTGGAAAATATGGGCACCCAGAGTTTAGGTTAAAACAATAAACTCCAGGTCATTCATGGGACTGGTGTGAGAACTAAAATAGTTATTAATTTGATTTTAAAGTTAGGTAAATCAAGGGGCCATGCCGTATAACACGGAACGGGTTTACCCCCAAGAATACCAGTGCCTAAAACAAACAGCGTAATGCTAAATAAAGAAAAATGAAGCTATTATAAGACTCAGGTCCTGTCACACAATGGACGCAGTCGAGGATAGAGATTACCTTATAATAGCTAAATATGTTTGGTACGTTTTAAAACAAATCTTTAATTATTACTATAAGTGAAGAAATCAACTTCAAATATAAATGTATCAATCATAGACGGCATGAGCGCCCCATCCCAACATGTCGCCATATATAGTATACAATGAAAACCGCAAAATGTTGTATTGGAAGTTTGGATTTACATCATGGTGGCTCCTGATCCGAAAGATCTATCGCGTAGTACAATTCCCAACGGTTTACGTCGCAGGCATGTGAAAACACCGTAATGCACATCCGCACTATCCAGGAAACAAGTTACCGCGGCTTACGTCCAAGCATTGGAAAACACCGCTAACTCTATCCATATGGGAATCGGGGGGTGTGCTTAATCCCTACTGGTGTGGGGTGACCACACCCAGTATCACCTTGGTCGACCGAATCCATGACAACCTGTAGGATGTCTATCCTCATCTCTAAAGTATACCGATCTAACTATCAGTTTACCACCATACCGGTGTGTGAGGCTCGCGAACTAACACTACACAAAGCTGTGCTATTTAAAGTTGTGCTTTGATCATCATCCACCAAGCTCTGCTTTTCAACAAAAGCTTGGATCACTGCAACTCAGCACGTCACACTGTCAATCCATACCGTACCAATGATTTCTACCAATATATAACCTCTGAGCTCGTGCGCCTCAGAGAAGGGTGTTAAGCAAGAGAATAAATTCTCCACCACCAAACAGATATATATTTAGCAGAGATCAACGAATAAAGTATAAATGAATACAATGTCAGACATGCCATCCATTTACAAGTCCGTTCTAGGTCTGAACGAAACCAGAGGCACCTTATTCCTTGTCCCGTATGTCTAATACAGGAGAGAGGCCCTCGCATATCCGAACAATCAATAAGTAATCCGGACGGCTACCACTGTAGCCCCTTCAAGGTAGCTACTCCAATCATGGGCATCAGTAGCAACCCATCCATTCTATATGAAGATCGTCGGTCTTGTACCATCTTCAATCTCTTCGACTTTTGGTCATATCAGTTATTCAAAATGGGTTAAACTTGGTCTTTCTGAATAACTCACGTATTTTATAATCAAGTGCTATAACAAGACATCATATGACTCATTCCAATCCAGAATATTCTTTTATTCAAATATTCTTTTCACAGTTTAAACCAAATTAAGGTTTTCCAAACTAGTCGGGATTAGAGAACCTTACTGAAGTAATCATTTGTTTTATTTCCTAATCCCATCCTATTCATCCCATGGAGAAAAACTGGTAATACTCCATATCTAACACCTAGGTGTTATCAGTAAAAATTAATTACCATTTCATGTTCAAATCTAATTAAAGATTTAACCATCACTTGGAGCAAAACTGGTGATACTCCATTCTCGGTCATTTTCCCAAATTTGATAATTTAAATTATCACATTCACATTTCAATCTAATTAAAGATTCATTAAAACTCCACTTAGTTTTAATCTTCCCAAAAATCATTATTAACGATTATTTAATTTTGGGAAATCAAACATGTCACATCGACCATCCACATCGTACCACTGATTTCTACCAATATATAACCTCTGAGCTCGTACGTCTCAAAGAAGCGTGTTAAGCAAGAGAATAAATTCTCCGCCACCAAACAGATATATATTTAGCAGAGATGAACAAATACAGTTCAAAATACAATGTTGGACATGTAATCCTGTCTTTAACTGGGTTAAAGAACCAATGTCGTTTAAAACACGATTCACAATAAACCCAAAATCACATTCCATTAACCATGGAATCTTCACGGAAAACAGATCAATATATAATCGATATCAGTTTCCGTATCCGACTAGTAATATAAATGGAATAACGACAAAGCCTTTTAAATTCCATATGTATTAACAGTCTTCCTCCACAGAAGCTCATTTCGATTATTACCTAATCGAATTCCATTCAACTCCAATTTATTATATTAAATTGGAAATCTTTACTTTGGAAAATTCCATAAATCTTAATTAAAAGATTATAAATTCCAAATCATATTCTTCACTGTTAATTGGGTTAAAGAACAAGTGTTATTTAAAACACCGTTCACGATAAACCCAAAAATCCAATTCTTTTATTCAATTCCAATTAAATATTAATTAATTGGAAAACCTCACTAAATCTTGGTTTGAAGATTTATTCTTTTCTCAACTGGGTTTAAGAACAGTGTTAATGAAGACACCGTTCAGGACAAACCCAAAATTCAATTTCAATCCAATTAAATATTAATTAATTGGCAAATTTTCACTAAATCTTAATTAAAAGATTTATCCTTTTCTCAACTGGGTTTAAGAACAGTGTTAATTAAGACACCATTCACGACAAACCCAAAATCCAATTTGATATCAAATACAAGGCACTGAATAGAAATTATATCGGCTATATTCAATATCAAATTCTGAAACCAACAAATATCGTATTGGGAATAACGATATATATATATATATATATATCTTCCAAATTCCTCAACAATATCCATATAATCATGAATCCAATATCAAAATATTCCGAAGATAATTTCCATTCCGAACCCATTCCAATTTATTTATTGGAAAAAATCTAGTTATTTTAAAACCGTTTCTCAATCCAATTTATTTAAAAATAGTTCGCTGAGACGACCCAAACCCACCTTCACGGGGAAGCCCGAATTGAATTGAGAACACGACAAATCGGAACACGAACAATAGAATATTTCATTGCTATTACAACAATTTGCATCAGAGTACAAGAATATATCAGAGTATGAATAAATATTACATAGAAAAATATCATAGATTTAAAATACATTGCAGCGGAAATAAAATCTATAAATACAATGCGTAGTGAAAAATAACAACTGACACAACTGAAAGAAATATGCGGATACAAAGCTTTCCGAATATAGCACCAGCTTTAATCCAGGATCCTGGGAAAAGAAATATCTACGAAGACCAAAACTACACGCTGCCCGTGTGGAAAATATGGGCACCCAGAGTTTAGGTTAAAACAATAAACTCCAAGTCAGTCATGGGACTGGTGTGAGAACTAAAACATTTATTAATTTGATTTTAAAGTTAGGTAAATCAAGGGGCCACGCCGTACAACATGGAATGGGTTTACCCCCAAGAATACCAGTGCCTAAAACAAACAGCGCAATGCTAAATAAAGAAAAATGAAGCTATTATAAGACTCATGTCCCATCACACAATGAACGCAGTCGAGGATAGAGTTTTACCTTATAATAGCCAAATATGCTTGGTACGTTTTAAATCAAATCTTTTGTTATTACTATAAGTGAAGAAATCAACTTCAAATATAAATGTATCAATCATAGACGGCATGAGCAACCCATCCCACTATGTCGCCATATATAGTATACAATGAAAACCGCAAAATATCGTATTGGAAGTTTGGATTTCCATTATGGTGGCTCTTGATCCGAAAGATCTATTGCGTAGTGCAATTCCCAATGGTTTACGTCCCAGGCATGCAAAAACACTGTAATGCACATCCGCACTATCCAGGAAACAAGTTACCATAGCTTACGTCCAAGCATTGGAAAACACCGTTAACTCTATCCATCTGGAAATCGGGGGTGTGCCCTATCCCTACTGGTGTGGGGTGGCCACGCCCAGTATCACCTCGGCGGACCGAATCCATGACAATCCGCAGGATGTCTATCCTCATCTCTAAAGTATACTGATCTAACCATCAGTTTACCATCATACCTACGTGTGAGGCTCGCGAATTAACGCTACACAAAGCTGTGCTTTGATCATCATCCACCAAGCTCTGCTTTTCAACAAAATCTTGGATCATTGCAACTCAGCATGTCACATTGTCAATCCATACTGTACCACAGATTTCTACCAATATATAACCTCTGAGCTCGTAAGTCTTAGAGAAGGGTTTTAAGCAAGAGAATAAATTCTCCGCCACCAAACAGATATATATTTAGCAGAGATCAACGAATATAGTATAAAGGAGTACAAGTCAGGCATACCATCCATTTACAAGTCCGTTCTAGATCTGAACGAAACCGGAGTGAAACACCCCACCTCCGTTAGGGTCACTCTCAAAGGGAATGCCCTAATTTTGGTGGAGGTTTATAAGTATAAGTCACAGATACACAAGACAGATATAAATACACATATTTTTTAGCAGCGGAAAACAACAACAACTTTTATTTCATCAAAATACGTGTTACACAAACCATGCCATAATTGTCTTACAATACTTCCAAAAACATTACACTTTCATAACTGTCTTGATTTCATAACTTAAAGAAGCATAAAAAATATATAAGTAAACTGCATAAGTCCCCATAGTCGCTATCCATAACCATAGTCCAAAACGAAAAAGATCCAAGCAATACATTCTTTCTCTTCAAGCTGGATGTAAAAACTGGTCAAGCTGCTGTATTCCCTTCCTGTGGACCTGGGGGGGGGGGGGGAAACGGAAGAAAAGAAGACGAAATAAAAGTAGAGTCAGACATAAAGCCTGAGTAAGTCTAGGACTATTCAGTCTATGAATAAAGAAATGAGCATGATAAGTATAAACTAGAAATGGGAAAGCACTATAAGCTAAGTTAAGTTGTCTAGAGTCGAATGTACTATCGTACCCCATATTAATCTCTGCACCCCTATAAACTAGTTTCCAACAGGCACCCCATACACAGGGTGAAGTGATCCATTTCTAATGATCGGCTCCTACTCGCATAGTTACATGTGTCTTACGGCCCCCGATGTTGTAGTTACCTATGCTGGTCCTACCATGGGGTGTATCAAGTCCCATGGTGGCGGCCCGACACAATTCTAGAATGCACAGGTATACTACTGGTGCCCAGTGCCTAATTTTTCTGCGCCGGAGTGTGTGCACGCCCGCACCCCGTTAGAACCTACACTGCTGCACCACCGTCGTCGATTTGACCTCCTACAGTCAGCCCAATAATCGTGCCCCACCCTGCCTAGCTCAGGGTATCCTGATACACCTTATAGGGTTACTGCTGAAAAGGGTCCCCCGCTACTAGGTTTTCTATTTCTAGCCAACATGCTAAGTTGGTCAAGTGTTCTGAATAAACCTAACCCCCAATCGGTCTGTATAGTTTTAGCATGTTCAATTTGATTAATTATTAATTCAATTTACTTAATCCTATCAATCCTGACTCAGCCTTAATTGTCTTATTAAAGCCTCGACCTCTCACATTAGACAGGTATTGTTGTGACTACCTGTTGCCGGTTGGTTCCGGGCAGTCTTACGTCACAACTCAGTCTAACCTCGGGTCTTTATTGGGCTCAATGTTTAACCACCCACATTGGATAGGTATTGTTGTGACTACTGGACAGCCGGGCGGTTCCGGGCAGGTTTACATCACAACTCAATCCAACCTCAGGTTAAACACATCGTATTTTCTAAGTTTACATATTTTGTCTCTTTTCTTTTTATATGTAAATATTTGCAGCCCATTATTCAAATTCATCTTTATTGGGTAAAATTAATTTATACCCCTTAAATGTTTTCAAGGTCATTGGCATGCGTCAGACATGCCAACACATATGTTTTATATTTTCAACCCAACGTCATTACCCCGGTTTTATACGTTCGCTATATTATAACATATGTTGGATTTAACCTTTAAACCCAACTTAGCCACATGAAAAAGGGGAGGCTTAGAACATGGTGTTTATATATTCTAAGTAACATCAAAAGGGGAGTGTGAACGCATGAACTTGCAACATAACGATCTAATTAACATAAATTAGGCACTTGTGAACTTGCATTGTAATAGCATATAATCATGACATAAAAACATACCTAAACATGAATCATGGTTTTTAATCTATTCATGTAAACTTGCAATTGAAATGTAAATCTAACTTAATTATGTGTCGCATATATTATCATATGATTTTGATAACAGCATAGGCCTAAAACATATTTTGTTTGGGCATAAAGTCAAACATAAACTAGCCATGTTCATAAAGTCAACACAAGTTCACAAGGGTGCTTACTTTTGTCACTAACACAAAAGTATGGTTTTACACTTGAATCACGATGCCAATTCCAACATAACTTCATATGAATCATAATACTCAAATGGATCCAATTACACTAAAGATGACCATAAAAATATACATCATGTTGGCCTAATAGTGGATTACATACTTGCATGAATCTCAACTTTGTTGAAATAAACTACCACAAACGTATAGTCGTAAACTTTCAACATGAAACATATACTTGCAATTATCCAATAGGTGTTGTAATAAACTACCACAAACATATAGTCGTTAACTTTCAACATGAATCATATATTTGCAAATATCCAATAGGTCTAACATCATTATACCACAACATCCCAAATCTATTCACAATTAGAGTCATAGCAACATACGATTATGAATTATCATCACCACAAATTAAGTACAATTCCATTTCTCATTTTACACAAACCAAAACACAATTATTCATTCACATCAGAATAGCACTCTACTTACAACGTGTGACGAATCTTCAATTCAGGATTCTGAATTCTGAATTTGGAGATGCTATCCTTTGTTGTAGGCGTTGTTTTGATTTAGTAGTCGTTGCTTTAAGCTTTTGAATTGTCTCCTAATCGTCTCTCAATTTTGACGGCTACTCCTAGTCTCTCCTCAGCGGCATGACGGTCTCATTCTCATTTTTATTTGTATGAATTAGGTGGAGTCTTAGGTCCTTTTTATAGAGTTTGTGAATTGATTAGAACCGTCGATGGAGCTTGGATTAATATTAGTCGTTCGTTTGAAGGAGATACCAATCAGGAGCTGACACCTAGCCCTAGTGACAAGGCATGGCTCAGAATTTCGGCCAAGCATAGACCAGGCCAGCCAGGTGGGGCTGGGTTCGACCTGGCTCAGGGGCCAGGTCGACTCCCCAATCGACCCCCAGGTCGACTACCCAGTCGACCTGGGTGGCGTAGGTCGACTACCCAGTCGACTTGGGTGCCTTGGGCGGGAAAATTCCCGCCCAGCCCAATCTGGTCCAATTTTTGAAATTTGAATTGGTTTTCTGAGCTGTTTCTGTCTGTTTGAATTTTAATCTGAATTCCGAAACTTCCGGAGGCCATATCTCCCTCATACGGAGTCCGTTTTATGCAAACTCCGACTCTGTCTCAAGCAGAATTCCGAGACGAACGCCATGGTGTATCCCGTTTCCCTTAATTCTTTGATTTGAAATTAATTATACTTTAATTTGTGAATTTCACTGTTATAGAATACACGGGGTGTTACATTCTCCCCCACTTAAAAGGATTTCGTCCCCAAAATCTTCAAGTTTACGAAGAATGTATATCCTAACATCCAAACATCCAATTACTCATCCATCAAACACGAGCATCCATTGTCCTTAAAAGACTTATAATGCTTCATGATCATATGCGAATTGTGTGTACATGTCCTTATCTAATGCAAAATCAGTCGGTCTAATGATTCAGTTGACCTTCTTAATGCAAATTATGTAAGTGTCATGAATCCATTATGTATGCAAATTTTCCTATTCATGATTCTACATGAGTGCACAATCATTCATATAAATGCAACATCCATATGACAACACATTAGACTTCAACCATATACGAATGCAAACACATATATGCATATGCAATGTGAAGTGACTGAGCCGATCTAAAACCTAGATTGTGTGTGTATATGCAACCACGATCAACCACTAGCAATCACTTGCAACCACTTGCAACCATCATCCATATCATGTTTCAATTACATGGTTTCATCCAAAGGGTTCCTTCCTAAAAGATAAGGTCGAGGAGATATACCTAAAAAGATAGATAAAAGCGCAACTTAAGGAAAAAGAAAGATCAAAGATGTACCCTCGAAAAGAAAAGGGTAGGCTGCACGTATTCTAGCTTCAGTTTCCCAAGTTGCGTCTCCCTCGGCGTCGCTCCACTGAACTTTGACGAGCTTGACTTCGCGGTTGCGTAGCTTTTTCACTTCCGTTCCTAATATGTGGGTTGGAACTTTCCTCACGGTTGCTTTGCGTTCCACTTCAGCTTCCTCAAGGATGTTTGGCTCCAACACTTCAGCAGATTCATGTAGACATTTTCAGAGGTGCGAAACATGAAAAACATTGTGAACTCCAGCTAGTTTTTCAAGTAGGTCTAGTCTATAGGCTATTTTCCCAATTTTCTCGATAATAGGAAACGACTCTACAAATCTCAGTGCCAGCTTTCCAGTGGATCCAAAACGAACAACGTTCCTTAGAGGAGATACCTAAAGAAAAACTCTGTCCCCAACCTCAAACTCAAGGTCGGTCCTTCTCTTGTCGGCGTAGGATTTTTGTCTGTCTTGGGCTGTCTTCATTCTTCTGTGTATTAAGTCTACTTTTTCTGAAGTCTCTCGGATCATATCTGGTCCAAGTATGAGCTTGTCAGTAGACTCCCACCAACAAGTGGCCGATCGGCACGGTCTTCCATATAAAGTTTCGAAGGGCGCCATTCCGATGGTGGCTTGGTAGCTGTTGTTGTAGGCAAATTCCACCGAAGGAAGATGGTCTTCCCACGTCCCTCCGAAGTCAAGGACGCACAGTGTAACACCCCACCTCCGTTAAGGTCACTCACAAGGGAATGCCTTAACTTTGGTGGAGCATTTTAGTAAATAGAATAGAAACTTACAAGACAGATAAAACAGTACTTGAAAAATTTATAACTTTATTTCAACAGAAGTTTGGTTACATCCTTTCAAATCACAATATCAGAATTCAAGTACAAAATATCAGTCTTGTACAAAAGCCTTCAGAATGCATAGTTTAAAATCATAATCCCCACAGAAGAAGACAAGCCATACTTTAAGCACTGCAAGCGGAAGAAATCTGGATCAAGCTAGAGTATTCCCTTCTACAAAACCTGGGGGGAGAAACGGAAGAAAGGAGGCGAAACAACAAGGGTCAGACAAAAGTCTGGCAAGTCCAGTGATTTTCAGTTATGAACAGATAATAATAACATGACATGAAAATAAAACTGGATGAGAGATAACTGTAATAGATGTAGTAGATATGACAGAAGAACAGAATGATATAAGCTATTGCTTTACACTTCTCTGCACTAATACTAGTATAACAGAATTAGGTGTCACCCTAATGTCTAAACTGAAACAGAAACAGGTACAGAATAATTTCCACGCTAGTAATGGGCCTTTACCACCCGATCAGAAACAGATAGAAGCAGAATGTAGCATAAGGTGTACACTAGTAATTGGGCCTTTACCACCCGAACAGACGGTACCACGCAGAAACAGATAGGTGTTGCCACCCAACAGAAACAGACGGTACCAACAGAAACAAACAGAACTAAGTGTACCCTAAAACCCTACCCCAAGCGATCGGCTCCTTAATACATAAATACCCTATGCCAGCCCCACCGAAGGGTGTATCATTCCCTAAAGTGGCAACCTTTGAATGACACAGACCTATTTACAGATGTCACGGCGTCTTACATCCTCAGAGGCAGACCGGGATCCATGCACGCACATGCCCCGGTTGGAACGCACAATCAACACCCCTCGCCATTATCAGAATGAACCGCTTATAATTAGTTCAGTAAGCGTGCCCGGACCCTACCTACTGTTGGGTCAAAGTTTTGATACCAGAAAGGGTTACTGACTAATATGGGTCCCAAACAACAGATGAAACAAGTAATTCCCCTCCTATCCTTGTGTCCCCAGACTAACAGATTTCAGATTAACAAGTTCAGACATACAGAATTCAGATCAACTAGTTCACAAGTCAGACAAGTTTTAGACTAACGGATCAGATATACGGATTTAACAGATTTACATATTTGTCTAACTTTGTAATTGAGCCTACCGATTCACGGAACAGATTTATTAAACTCATCAGTCTAGTGGGTTTAACCCTATCCGCCCAACACATTTTAGACATTATATTTATCTTAGATTTTCATTAATTAAATATTAATGCCCAGACCTCTCACATTAGACTGACAGTTTGCGGCTACTGGTTAGGCCGGTTGGTTCCGGGCAGATTTCTGCCGCAAACTGAGTCTAACCTCGGGTTTCAAGCACATTATGACTAACTTCTCACATTAGAACCTATTGTTTGCGGCCACTGGATGTGCCGGGCGGTTCCGGCCAGGATTACGTCGCAAACTCATTCTAACCTCGAGTCAGCCATGTTTATCTTTGCGGCCAATTAATTATTAATTTACCATTTATGCCCACGCCTAATATACATGTCAATTTTCATAATTATAGCCAATTCAGATTATGTCAATAACAGACTAAATATATCAACTCAACAGATATGGCAGATAACAGATTTAGCAGATTAGGTGACTTAACGGATTCAGCAGATTAAGCAGTTTAGCAGATTTAGCATATAACAGTTTAGACATCTTCAGCAGACTTAGCAGATGACAAATTTGGTATATGAACAGATATAGCAGATTATAGCAGAACTAGCAGATTAGGCAGTATAACAGAACTAGCAAATTAGGCAATATAACAGAACTAGCAGATTAGGCCATATAACAGATTTAATCATTCCTTAAAGTTTCATAAACATATCTTGCCTAATTATAAATTTGGCCTAAGTTTACATGCCTAAATAGTTGTCATGATTCACATTATGATCATATACCCAACGTTTGCATTGAATTTACATGGCATAGATTATGGTCATAATTTACCATATAACACACGTCTCAAATTTAGTTAAACTTGCCTAGTACAAAAGATTCATATATAAATTATACCAAATATAGCCACCGATTTCAACGCATGTCATATATTCAAAAATCTCCCACTTAGGTGTTATTCACATTTAATAGTTATCAAATCTTAACATAAATCTTCACACCTAAGTCATATTCCCTTTTTATCCCAAATCATGAATCTCTATATAAACAATATGCCCAACAATCTAGAACTTTAAATTATAACAGGTCTTTAATTCAAAAATATGCGTTATGTCCAATTTCTCAAGTCACATGTTAATATACAATGGTTCCTCTTCTTCCAATTCACAGAATATGCACTGATCTAAATCTAGTTTACAAGCTATGTCCTTTTAGTCATAGATTAGCCATGTCCAATTATGCCATCATTCATTATTTGTCCCAAAGTTTAACGTTCGTGCGTTAATCTCTTATGAGATTTGGCGCAGGCTCGGGGTAGCCTGGCTATAGAACAGAAAGAAGAAAGAGATATAGAATAAAATAGATCAGAACAGAACATACGTAATCTCAAATTCAGATTTACAATCATGTCACAATTATAATTAAAGTTTATATCGGAAAATAACTGCACTTGCCTTGGTTGGATTCTAAAAGAAAAAGGTGTTGTAGCTGTTCTCTTTTAATCCTAATCAGAATTGGAGGAAGAAGAAGCACAAGTCCTAGCTTAGGTTTCAACAGAGTAGAGACGCCATTGATTTATTTATTTTTAGAGAGGAAGAGAGCAATGGAGGCTAGAGAATTGTATATGAGATTTAGGTTTAGGTTAGGGATGTATATATAGGTGTAGGAAGTTATTTAGGACCATTAGATTAACCCTGAATCATGAGAACCATTCAAATGCAAAATCTGCATTTGAGCGAATCGGCCCACGGGATGACAGCCAAACACCCTGGATTAACCCCTAGTCGACCCAGCGCGGCTCGGGTCGACCTCAAAAATGGGCCGGTTCGGTTATTCCCCCTCCCAATTCGCTTTTTTGAACCTTTTTTTGCATGTTTATTTATTTAATTTTTATATATATCTATATATTTTTCTCTCATATGCATACAAACTTCAAGGCTTAATAACTTCTTCATAATTAACCATTTTTTTTAATATTCTCAGAAAATACGGGGTGTTACATTCTCCCCTCCTTAAAGGATTTCGCCCCCGAAATCTTCAAGTTAAGAAGAATGTATCCTAACATCCAACATCCATCTACTCAACCATTCAATCACAGGCATCCATTGTCCTTAAAAGGTTTCTAATGCCGTATGAACATATGCAAAGTGTGTGTATATGTTTCTTATCTAATGCAAAATCAGGCGGTCTACTGATCCAGTTGACCTCCTTAATGCGAATCATGTTGGTGTCATGAGTCCAAATATGTATGCAAGAAATCCTATTTGATACACGTCATTTCTATATGAGTGCATAACCATTCATCCAAATGCAACATCCATGTGAGGAGTCAATCATTCTGCATCCACAAAAATTAAAAAATGCACACACATCCATATGCAGTATGAGAGTGTTTTTGAGCCGATCTAGTGCCTAGTGTGTGTATATGCATCCACGAGCAACCACTAGCAACCACTTGCATCCACCCGCAACCATCAAACATAACATGTTTCAAACACATGTTTACACCCATTAGTTTCTACCTAAAGTTCGAAGATTCGATCGATAGGATACAGTTGAATGATGGAAGCGAGTACAGATAAGACAAAGACTTGGTTCCCATTAGACACTGGTTGAGAAAATAATTCCCCTAAGTATCAACCCCGAAGACCAAAATCAACATCAGATTGACACCCAGAGGATTACCTCCTTTAGACAATGTCAAAACTGGAAAGCATAATTATTCAAATATTTATAGACTACTGGTACAGATCAGGTTCCCTAATGATTCTTAGGAAGCTAAGCATGATAAAATCATATCCCACAAAAACTCAGAATGTATGCGTCATACTTGACGTCTAACACAGATATCCCTCAAACCCCAATCTATCATAAACAGATGGGTCATAACCCTTATAGGTTTGAGTCTACAACGGAATCAGAAACAATACTAGTATTAAAGTGCAGAGTATCAATTACAAAATCAAAATACCAGAATCAGAAAGAGTCTTAACTCCATAATCAGATAAAGAAATTAAACCTACTATAGGAATTTTCCTACTTCTATCCTAGCCACTAGCCTCAAGAGTGTTCGCCTGCCCTCCTTGTCCTCGTCTCTTCGGGCAGTCCCTAGTGAAGTGTCCCATCTCCCCACAGTTGAAGCAAGCGCCCTTCCTTTTTCTGCAATCCTTGTTCAGATGAGTCGAGCTTCCACAAGTGTAACACCCTACCTCCGCTAGGGTCACTCACAAAGGGAATGCACTAGGTTTGGTGAAGCATTATCGAGGTAAACATGCACAGAAATATTACAAGACAGAACATATATAAAACAGCGGAAGTAAAACAAATTTCATTACCTTATAAAATAAGGTCTAAAGCCTTTTACATCAAAATACATCAAAACCTGTCTTGCAATAGTAAAGAAGCATAAAACCTTTTCATAAATTATTCCCCAAAATAAAGCGGTGAAGCAGCCATAACTAATAGAAGACCGAGCTATACATGATGACCTTCAAGCATAAGAGGTCCGAACTAAACAACATCATTTCCTCCCTGAAAACCTGGTGGGGGGGGGGGGGGGGACGGAAGACAAAGAGGCGAAACAAAACGGGGTCAGTCATAAAGACTGGTAAGTCCTATCTACTTCCAGTATAAAAACAGGTAAAGGTAACATGACATGCATAAACTGAAAGTAAACATAAGGATGCCGACAAGATAGATAAACTAAACCAAGATAACTGGATGAACTACTGTAACAAGACAAACTAAGGTATCATGATAAACTTACGGCATCAAGATGAATCAAGGTATCACATTGTTAGGTTTCTATCAAGTATACTATCCGAAGGTATCTATCATGTATAACATCCCACGGTATTTATCATGTATATTTGCTCTGCACCTCTCGTACTAGTATCCCAACCCGCGTCATGTGTTAACTATGAATGTCCCTTGCCCAATGTCATGTAATGGTCCATGTCAACCTAATATATAGCATATGTAGGTTTTCCCAACTCGTATGTTTCTTTCCATGTATAAGTTCAGTCCTTTGCCGTAGGCCGTACGGGCTTTCCCATGTAAATCTATACCACCTCAACGTAGTACCATTTTATCCTTGAAGTTGTTTAAGACTGCTACCCTTAATCTAGTTATGTTTTCTTACCATGAACTATCGCGTGTTCACTTAGGATTTATGCCACCTAGGACCACTAGGGATTATGCTACCTAATGAACGTTTCCGTGTCTCGGTTTGGGTTTAAGCCACCTAGGGCCACTAGGGATTATGCCACCCGTCAACCACGCCCTTTATCCCTCGTATGTTTCGTGAATCGTTTTCCATGTCTAGACGCACATGTACCTCAATGTGCCATCCGAGTTCCGTGCCAGGGAAAATCGAGAAATACGGAACTCGGTCGGGAGCTTTAAGTCCTCTGCTGATGCAGATATCAAGGTCTATTTTTGTATCCGTGGCTATGGTCCCACGTGACCCCTCCCTCAACTACTGAAAGGCAACCCAAGAAAAATCATGTATGAGAACTACATCCCGGCCCCACTATGCCCCACTTTCCTATTGGCCAACCTCACCCATGACTCGATAGCAAGAACATGGTCTGTTGGGAGTTCTCTGCCTTTCCGTTCGTACACGATTGACTAAAGATGGTAGGTAGTCGACGACACGCTATCCAGGGCAAAAACAAGAATCGACGACTCCACGCTAATCCATCCCAGTCTTTAGGTCGCTCGCATAGCAACCAAGGCATACTCTTGGTTCTTCTACCGCAGACCTTAACCTATGTGAGGCCAGGTTTCATGGACCATCTGCCACCTCACAGAGGGATACCAAGAGTACCCTCACGTTCCCCGAAGCTATCGCTTCGTCACCCAGTTCGCTGGAGCTTTTTATCTAAGTCAGATAAGTTGCTCCTCCTCGTATACTAAGCGATGACCTACCGTATCAGGTTACTCATCTATTTATGAACTAGTCTCATGTCCTTGGCTAAGAATTATTACTTAGTTATTCTTAACTAAGGTTTACCACTTAGCTTCTTTTCCCGTTATCCTTGATTAACTACGATTTTCTACCTAGTTCCTCTAACTAGGGTTTTGTCTATTGGGTTAAGTGTTGTTATTCAGGTTCATGACTTAACCCGCCTATGAATCATGTCAAGATTGGCTAAGTATTTAAGTTCAAGGCTTAGCCCTACAAGTTGGTTAAGTATACCTAGAAGCGCATGACTTAACCCAATCAAGTCAAATTGGTTAAGTATTTGTTTGTCTTAACCTTATCAGATTATCGTGTTAGATTGATTAAGCATAGATTATCTTAATCCCATCAGGTCATCGAGTCGGATTGGTTAAGTATGGGTTAGCTTAACCTCATCCACTAATCGTATTACAATGGTTATGTAGCAACCCGGGGAAAAGAACGACAATCGGGTTCTCGACAACAATACATAAACCCGTATCACTTGCCAAAAACCCAAGTATCGAACCCCCAGATTTGTCATGAGAAAGAATTTAGAGGGTGAGGATAGAAAGAAAGAAGTATTAGAATAGAAGAAAGAAGAAGAACACCACATCAGAAACTCACAGCGGAACAGATAAAATATAATATCAAATATCTTTATATAAAGAACTGTATAAAACATACCAATCATCAGAGTACAACATGAAACTGCACAGCGGAAATAATAACTATATAACTAGCGGTGAAGCCACCTGCTTCCAGCTCCTGAAACTCCAAGCGAACCTAACCTGTACATATGCTTGGTCTGACCCGAGCACATTTGATTTAAAACAAAAATACACCGGGTCAGTCTGGAATACTATCAGTGATAAATTCACATAACACACAACTTGTTTAACTTTGCAAAATCCTTTATGAAACCAAAGAATAATAGTAAGACCAGTCCACACATAAACACGGACGGTTTTTACCTTACTATAACCCAAAACATTTTTGAAATCAATATATTTCTCTGATATTATCATAATGTCTAAATACAAGTAAATAATAATCTAGAGGAACGCTTGCATCTCACGCTCCCCATATATAGTATACAATCGAAAACCGTGGGCGCTTATTGGATATTGGATTCCAACTTAACAAGGTATGGGTCCACCTTCCGCACGTGTATCTCTAGAGGCGAATACACTGGGTTCAACAAGAACATCTTGCAACCCGGCCCACACATGACCGACCACTCATTTCGCTTGAGTGTATCGAATGTATATCACCGACGGTTGGGATCAGCAACCGCCACCCGAATAGGGTCAGCATCGAATAGACAAAGAAGCAATAGGAATTTCTCTAGATAGGTGATCATACACCCTAATGGGAGCGACCCACATAGCCATGCTGCCTGCCCGATTTTTGTCATTTCCCGGTTGATGAGGCTTGAGGCTAGAACTTTATCTCTAGAACATCTGGTCATCATTCACTTTGAATGCCACATCATCAGATCCGCCAGATCACACTTGATTGACGTCCACAAACATACTCTAGCTATCTGGCTAGAGAATAACCATTTCTCCGCCGTCAACTATCGTACGTTTGGAGAAATCAACGCATGTAATTCCTTTGGAAATACTCTGTCAGACATCCGTCCATACAAGTCATCCAGGAACAGGATGAACCGAAGGTACTCTCCTACTGCATCTCATATAGGAATCACCCCATGGATCAGTAGCGAGAAGTCCTTGCAACCCGTGGATTTCAACCACGACAGAATCACAAATCAAAATAACTCTGGCTGCAGGCCAGCGAAATTCAACAAGTAGTCCTTCCGTTTATGAAGATCCACGGTCTTCACTTGCTCCGTCTTCAATCGACGTCTTCACGTATTTGATGGTCGGAATGGTTTTCGAATATAATTCGATCCCGGACTTTCCGAACCAACAATCGTATTAGTCTGGTTTGATAGTCGGTGTTTTAACTATCAAATAACAATAGTGTGAAAACAACAAGTTTTCTGATTCAGTACTTGGCACAACTCGACCTCTTTTAAAATATAATTAACCAAATTCCCTTTTGACTAACTTTAACTGATTTACTTTGATTGATTAACTCTAACTTGGCTAACTTGACTTATTTAACTCGACAAACTTGACTTGATTACTTCTATTAACTAATACTCGATTTAACTCCATTCGCTCGACTCTAGATCGCAGCGATCACAATGGTTACGCCTGATTCCCTCAGGAAACATCCGACCGCCGTAGGCTATTTGCAGCCCTGCGAATTACGCTAGCAGTCGTACGAAATGGAAACTTTTTCCTAGATAACTTTGTTTGACTAACTTTAACTATATTCGATCAACTCTGATTGACCAACCAATGTTTACTATAATTTGGAAACACATTCTTATTTCTTTTGAAACTAATATCGTAATATTATTAAATTTCCAAAAGCCTTGTATCAGGGTTTGATATTCCTCATATAGGATAAAACTCATCTCAACCATTCACTCGTTCCCAACAAATACTATTCTTTGGTAATAGGGAAGCCAACCAAGTTGGGGTATTTTAGTTACCTCTCAGACCTTAGTCGACAACCTTCTCACCTCAGAATAATATTAGTTTAACCACTAACGTCACAAACACATTTCCCTTTTGATTTCCATTTTTGGATTTCAATCCGGTTTAAACCCACGCTTTTATTTGAAATCCTCGTTTAAGGTCTTTACTTAATTTACTTTATTTAAGTACACATTCCTTGCAATGCAACTTAATCTTCAAGTATTCTTCCATTTTAAACCCTTTGATTTACATGTTTAACCCCTCGTCAAATAGTTTAATCCCATTTATTTGAACCTTCTTATGATAAACTTTTATCGCCATTTTGGCCAAACCTCATCGTCAATTTAATACTTGTTAATTAAATTCCCAATTATAAAACCTTATTGACTTGGATTTACGCTTCTCTTTAATAAAATGCTTACTTAGCATTCAATTGAATTCACTATTTTAAATCATTTAAATTAAAGAGTAATTTGCTTTAATCCCTACTATATTAAAAATATAGTTAACTTTAATCAAAATAGCATTATTATCGTGTTTACCCGCTTACTCAAAAATAATCCAGGTTATTAAAATAACCAATTCAATTAACCCTTTTTATTTGTTGAAACATTCATTTTCCCCTTTTACTAATCTATGGAAAATTCTTGACTTTCCATTTCTCAACTGATCTAGTCCATTTATCTAAATATTCTTAATAGCTTGCTTTAATATATTTAATTTTAAATTTCCAATTTAAATACACGTATACCATAATTAAATAACTTTAATTCGGTTATAAATAAATTATAACCTTGAAACCCGTTAATTTCTCTGACGGTAGAATAACGTTAAAACCCTACGACTGGACCATTACTGCCCATCTACTCAGTCAACATAAACAATTGACTTTAACCACAACAACGATGGTTGTATATTCAACTATCAACATTCAATAGTTTTGGTGTCAGATGATGTGAACAATCCATATATATGCACCAAAAACAAATACAGTAAATTTTGAGGAATCCGGTCGGATCCTCCAACCTGTCCTTCTCTGCATTACAGATGTCAGTTGATAACAATATGCGAATTAAACAATTTGCAGAATATGAATAACTGCAACCATCAACCAACAACAAGCAACTTGCATCCATCGCATCCAATCAGCCAATTTAAACTGTTAACCGCAAAATATAATTTACCGTGACTTTACCACATCACAGTACTCCAGAAGGTGTGAGAATTAACTCACCAGAGTTGGTTCTGGTCGACGGTTGACGCGTTTGTCGCTTTTAATTTGAACCGTTCGTCCAAAAATAGCTGAATTTCCAACGGTGTCGGATTGACTCCTAGTCAGTGCCATCGCGTAGAGCTCTTCCCTGCGATCCCAACGGATCCAGTTTCGTCAGATTTCGTTAACGTATGTGAAAGTTATGTGAGTTTAAAGATTGCTATATTATACGATTTATTCATTTTTTATATTTAATAAATTAATTAAATAAAATAAACATTACCTTTAACCACCTTGGACACGTCATCCTCGAAAAATTCAAAAACGCGTTATTTCTTCTTGCCCAGGCCAAAGCCGATGTCCTCCTTCACGAAACATGAACTGCCTCCCGCCACCTGTTAGCACCACCGGAGTCCGACCTAGAGCCTTCGCCGACACCCCACATCTCAGGCGATCCTTCGCCAGCAGCCTCGACCACCAACTCGAGCCCCATTCGCCAGAAACTCAGGTTGAACGAATTCCGTTCATCTGTACATTGCAGCCGCCACACCCCGAGCTGAGCCACCGGACCTCTTCCATTGGGTGTGCCTCGCCACCCAGCACCGCCACCTTCCTGTCCGCGACGCCAACCAACACCCACGGCGCCGGAAAACCCACAACTCCGGTCTCAACTTCGAAAACGAACTCAGAAATCAACCCTCACGTTCATCACTACCTTACGACCACCACGGTCGATGTTAGACCCCGAGACCACCACCGTTTGAGAGCCTGATCTTCCCTCTACAAAAGCCCTAAGGTTCCCTCACCTCAAATCGAACATAGCTCTCGAATTTTGGCCACAACCGAAGACTGTCCTTCGCTGTTCTTCGCGAATTCCGGCCACCTCGGACCTCCGATCAACCCAAGTTTTTGTCAGCATGTAGATCTCGACTGGATCTACAACATTGCCTTTGGTTGCCATAGCAAAATCATCATGGATTGAAAGATATAAACAGATTTGCGATGGAGGGTCTTTTTGCAAAATGACATGAAGAATTCTGAAATGGAGGCTAGGGTTTGATGGAAAGGGGTTTATATAGTTGTAATTTATATTATTTTAAGTCGATGTGATGTCTGACAATGACTGACGATTTTTATTTCGTGCCTATCGCGTTTTCGAACATCGTTTATTCGCTGCTGCGCTCACATACGAACCCCGTTCGAGTTGCGACTGGACGGCATAGTATATTTTGATGATACGGTCCTAACGAATCTTGTTTCGTCGAATTCCGTGCTCGTATGCTCAAATAGCGTTTGTACACGTCCAAATTGATTGATTTATTTTACATTTTATTTTGCCACGCTCACAGAATAACCCCGATTGACGTGCCGTCTGAAAATCTAGCAATAATTTACTGTTACGGTCACAACAAAATTTGTTTCGTTGAAAACAGAGGTCGTTTGAAAAATGTCCCTTTTGAACTGGCCAATTTTGAATAAAATAACCCAATTTTAAAGTACTTCAATATAATAATATCAAAATATTGAAATTGGCCATACCCGACCAGAATTTGATGTATTATCAAGGAAAAATAACCCGGGTTGAATTCCAAGCCAATTCGATGTTTAAAATATTTAAAAACCATTATTTTATATAACTGCAGCGCTATATATATAAAAGGAATTCTGGCGCTGTTTTTCCCAAAATTTGATTTGGACATAAAACAAAATCTACACGACGAAAACTGGATTTTTCTCTGCCGTTGGGAAGATATTGTCAAACTGGTCCCAACGTTTCTTGTTTCGATGAAATCCGACTTATTTTGAACCCGGTACGACCAATTGAAGTTCAAAACGCCAAAACACGAACTACCGCGCCGCTGCAGCTCGTTATTTAATTAAATTATAAACTATATATATTCGTCGTCGTTTTCAAAACGAATTGTCGCTGATATTCCACCATAAACAATATTTGACCACTTTAAACTGTCGGATCACAGTATATTTCAATTTCGACAATTTCCCATATTTTGGAAATTAAAATAATATTTATTATTTATTTTATATAATATATTCACCATATAATCGTTAAATTCGATTATCCAACCTCAAACCAATATTTTAAATTATTAAAATATTTAAAATAATCCAATTAAATTGGCAGAAAAATACGGGTCGTTACATTCCTTCCCCCTTAAAATAATTTCGTCCTCGAAATTGCTAAGGTAGAAGAAATATCGTCTATTATTGTCTTTCCAAAATAATAAAATTTAAAACTCGAATTTATTTTCAAACTGACCCTATTGGTTTTAAAACCAATTCAATTCAAATAAAAGGATTTCTCTAAAATTTCCAAAAATTTTCTAACTCCTTAAATTTTAGAAAAATTTCGGCAGAGTCTCCCCTGTACGGAGGACCATCTGCAATATCGCAGGATCAAGAAATATGTATACATCGACTCTCATGGTCGGAAAAATTCAAAATCAAATCCCAAATTCCAAACAAAATCCAAAATTTCATATTTTCGTAAGCGTACCTTTTGGCGAGCGTTATTATGCAATAAGCGATATATTTATATTCGAGCTTGCTTTATTATTTTGCAGCTCTATTCTCAAACTGGATTCAATTAACTCCAGAGTTTTCTCTTGAATGGATTTTACAGCTGAATGATCACTTCAGCACCTGTTTCTCAACTCAAATAAATTCATCAGTCATCAAACAACATCAATTATATTCAAGACATCCATATCACCCAATTCGACACACAGTTTAATCCACACGGGATGATAATTATGTATAATCAATCCATTTATTTTCTTTTTCTCTTTAATTATCCATTCAAATTATTTCATCTGGATTGATTTGTTCAACTTCTTTATTTCATATTGGTTTCAACCACATTGATTCAGGTTCTGGTTTTTATCTCAACACCCAACAGCATAATCCAAACATACAAACAAATCAACCAATTGCCCATATTATAATAATCTTTACTTTTAATTTATTATAAAATAAATTGGGCAAAAATAATCATTAAAAATAATTTTATATCAAATCACAAATACGCTCTCTCGTATATCTACTCAAACTCAATCTAGGGTACTGCTAACCCCATCTCTATTGAGTCACACCACAGAGCCAAGGTTAATCATTAAACCAATAGCTCTGATACCACTGTAGCAACCCGGGGAAAAGATCGACAATCGGGTTCTCGACAACAATACATAAACCCATATCACTTGCCAAAAACCCAAGTATCGAACCCCCAGATTTGTCATGAGAAAGAATTTAGAGGGTGAGGATAGAAAGAAAGAAGTATTAGAATAGAAGAAAGAAGAAGAACACCACATCAGAAACTCACAGCGGAACAGATAAAATATAATATCAAATATCTTTATATAAAGAACTGTATAAAACATACCAATCATCAGAGTACAACATGAAACTGCACAGCGGAAATAATAACTATATAACTAGCGGTGAAGCCACCTGCTTCTAGCTCCTGAAACTCCAAGCGAACCTAACCTGTACATATGCTTGGTCTGACCCGAGCACATTTGATTTAAAACAAAAATACACCGGGTCAGTCTGGAATACTATCAGTGATAAATTCACATAACACACAACTTGTTTAACTTTGCAAAATCCTTTATGAAACCAAAGAATAATAGTAAGACCAGTCCACACATAAACACGGACGGTTTTTACCTTACTATAACCCAAAACATTTTTGAAATCAATATATTTCTCTGATATTATCATAATGTCTAAATACAAGTAAATAATAATCTAGAGGAACGCTTGCATCTCACGCTCCCCATATATAGTATACAATCGAAAACCGTGGGCGCTTATTGGATATTGGATTCCAACTTAACAAGGTATGGGTCCACCTTCCGCACGTGTATCTCTAGAGGCGAATACACTGGGTTCAACAAGAACATCTTGCAACCCGGCCCACACATGACCGACCACTCATTTCGCTTGAGTGTATCGAATGTATATCACCGACGGTTGGGATCAGCAACCGCCACCCGAATAGGGTCAGCATCGAATAAACAAAGAAGCAATAGGAATTTCTCTAGATAGGTGATCATACACCCTAATGGGAGCGACCCACATAGCCATGCTGCCTGCCCGATTTTTGTCATTTCCCGGTTGATGAGGCTTGAGGCTAGAACTTTATCTCTAGAACATCTGGTCATCATTCACTTTGAATGCCACATCATCAGATCCGCCAGATCACACTTGATTGACGTCCACAAACATACTCTAGCTATCTGGCTAGAGAATAACCATTTCTCCGCCGTCAACTATCGTACGTTTGGAGAAATCAACGCATGTAATTCCTTTGGAAATACTCTGTCAGACATCCGTCCATACAAGTCATCCAGGAACAGGATGAACTGAAGGTACTCTCCTACTGCATCTCATATAGGAATCACCCCATGGATCAGTAGCGAGAAGTCCTTGCAACCCGTGGATTTCAACCACGACAGAATCACAAATCAAAATAACTCTGGCTGCAGGCCAGCGAAATTCAACAAGTAGTCCTTCCGTTTATGAAGATCCACGGTCTTCACTTGCTCCGTCTTCAATCGACGTCTTCACGTATTTGATGGTCGGAATGGTTTTCGAATATAATTCGATCCCGGACATTCCGAACCAACAATCGTATTAGTCTGGTTTGATAGTCGGTGTTTTAACTATCAAATAACAATAGTGTGAACACAACAAGTTTTCTGATTCAGTACTTGGCACAACTCGACCTCTTTTAAAATATAATTAACCAAATTCCCTTTTGACTAACTTTAACTGATTTACTTTGATTGATTAACTCTAACTTGGCTAACTTGACTTATTTAACTCGACAAACTTGACTTGATTACTTCTATTAACTAATACTCGATTTAACTCCATTCGCTCGACTCTAGATCGCAGCGATCACAATGGTTACGCCTGATTCCCTCAGGAAACATCCGACCGCCGTAGGCTATTTGCAGCCCTGCGAATTACGCTAGTAGTCGTACGAAATGGAAACTTTTTCCTAGATAACTTTGTTTGACTAACTTTAACTATATTCGATCAACTCTGATTGACCAACCAATGTTTACTATAATGTGGAAACACATTCTTATTTCTTTTGAAACTAATATCGTAATATTATTAAATTTCCAAAAGCCTTGTATCAGGGTTTGATATTCCTCATATAGGATAAAACTCATCTCAACCATTCACTCGTTCCCAACAAATACTATTCTTTGGTAATAGGGAAGCCAACCAAGTTGGGGTATTTTAGTTACCTCTCAGACCTTAGTCGACAACCTTCTCACCTCAGAATAATATTAGTTTAACCACTAACGTCACAAACACATTTCCCTTTTGATTTCCATTTTTGGATTTCAATCCGGTTTAAACCCACGCTTTTATTTGAAATCCTCGTTTAAGGTCTTTACTTAATTTACTTTATTTAAGTACACATTCCTTGCAATGCAACTTAATCTTCAAGTATTCTTCCATTTTAAACCCTTTGATTTACATGTTTAACCCCTCGTCAAATAGTTTAATCCCATTTATTTGAACCTTCTTATGATAAACTTTTATCGCCATTTTGGCCAAACCTCATCGTCAATTTAATACTTGTTAATTAAATTCCCAATTATAAAACCTTATTGACTTGGATTTACGCTTCTCTTTAATAAAATGCTTACTTAGCATTCAATTGAATTCACTATTTTAAATCATTTAAATTAAAGAGTAATTTGCTTTAATCCCTACTATATTAAAAATATAGTTAACTTTAATCAAAATAGCATTATTATCGTGTTTACCCGCTTACTCAAAAATAATCCAGGTTATTAAAATAACCAATTCAATTAACCCTTTTTATTTGTTGAAACATTCATTTTCCCCTTTTACTAATCTATGGAAAATTCTTGACTTTCCATTTCTCAACTGATCTAGTCCATTTATCTAAATATTCTTAATAGCTTGCTTTAATATATTTAATTTTAAATTTCCAATTTAAATACACGTATACCATAATTAAATAACTTTAATTCGGTTATAAATAAATTATAACCTTGAAACCCGTTAATTTCTCTGACGGTAGAATAACGTTAAAACCCTACGACTGGACCATTACTGCCCATCTACTCAGTCAACATAAACAATTGACTTTAACCACAACAACGATGGTTGTATATTCAACTATCAACATTCAATAGTTTTGGTGTCAGATGATGTGAACAATCCATATATATGCACCAAAAACAAATACAGTAAATTTTGAGGAATCCGGTCGGATCCTCCAACCTGTCCTTCTCTGCATTACAGATGTCAGTTGATAACAATATGCGAATTAAACAATTTGCAGAATATGAATAACTGCAACCATCAACCAACAACAAGCAACTTGCATCCATCGCATCCAATCAGCCAATTTAAACTGTTAACCGCAAAATATAATTTACCGTGACTTTACCACATCACAGTACTCCAGAAGGTGTGAGAATTAACTCACTAGAGTTGGTTCTGGTCGACGGTTGACGCGTTTGTCGCTTTTAATTTGAACCGTTCATCCAAAAATAGCTGAATTTCCAACGGTGTCGGATTGACTCCTAGTCAGTGCCATCGCGTAGAGCTCTTCCCTGCGATCCCAACGGATCCAGTTTCGTCAGATTTCGTTAACGTATGTGAAAGTTATGTGAGTTTAAAGATTGCTATATTATACGATTTATTCATTTTTTATATTTAATAAATTAATTAAATAAAATAAACATTACCTTTAACCACCTTGGACACGTCATCCTCGAAAAATTCAAAAACGCGTTATTTCTTCTTGCCCAGGCCAAAGCCGATGTCCTCCTTCACGAAACATGAACTGCCTCCCGCCACCTGTTAGCACCACCGGAGTCCGACCTAGAGCCTTCGCCGACACCCCACATCTCAGGCGATCCTTCGCCAGCAGCCTCGACCACCAACTCGAGCCCCATTCGCCAGAAACTCAGGTTGAACGAATTCCGTTCATCTGTACATTGCAGCCGCCACACCCCGAGCTAAGCCACCGGACCTCTTCCATTGGGTGCGCCTCGCCACCCAGCACCGCCACCTTCCTGTCCGCGACGCCAACCAACACCCACGGCGCTGGAAAACCCACAACTCTGGTCTCAACTTCGAAAACGAACTCAGAAATCAACCCTCACGTTCATCACTACCTTACGACCACCACGGTCGATGTTAGACCCCGAGACCACCACCGTTTGAGAGCCTGATCTTCCCTCTACAAAAGCCCTAAGGTTCCCTCACCTCAAATCGAACATAGCTCTCGAATTTTGGCCACAACCGAAGACTGTCCTTCGCTGTTCTTCGCGAATTCCGGCCACCTCGGACCTCCGATCAACCCAAGTTTTTGTCAGCATGTAGATCTCGACTGGATCTACAACATTGCCTTTGGTTGCCATAGCAAAATCATCATGGATTGAAAGATATAAACAGATTTGCGATGGAGGGTCTTTTTGCAAAATGACATGAAGAATTCTGAAATGGAGGCTAGGGTTTGATGGAAAGGGGTTTATATAGTTGTAATTTATATTATTTTAAGTCGATGTGATGTCTGACAATGACTGACGATTTTTATTTCGTGCCTATCGCGTTTTCGAACATCGTTTATTCGCTGCTGCGCTCACATACGAACCCCGTTCGAGTTGCGACTGGACGGCATAGTATATTTTGATGATACGGTCCTAACGAATCTTGTTTCGTCGAATTCCGTGCTCGTATGCTCAAATAGCGTTTGTACACGTCCAAATTGATTGATTTATTTTACATTTTATTTTGCCACGCTCACAGAATAACCCCGATTGACGTGCCGTCTGAAAATCTAGCAATAATTTACTGTTACGGTCACAACAAAATTTGTTTCGTTGAAAACAGAGGTCGTTTGAAAAATGTCCCTTTTGAACTGGCCAATTTTGAATAAAATAACCCAATTTTAAAGTACTTCAATATAATAATATCAAAATATTGAAATTGGCCATACCCGACCAGAATTTGATGT
This sequence comes from Allium sativum, assembly GCA_030737875.1. Lineage (NCBI taxonomy): Eukaryota > Viridiplantae > Streptophyta > Magnoliopsida > Asparagales > Amaryllidaceae > Allium > Allium sativum. Next base: position 21,142,214 of record JASFAX010000025.1, read on the forward strand.
ATTATCAAGGAAAAATAACCCGGGTTGAATTCCAAGCCAATTCGATGTTTAAAATATTTAAAAACCATTATTTTATATAACTGCAGCGCTATATATATAAAAGGAATTCTGGCGCTGTTTTTCCCAAAATTTGATTTGGACATAAAACAAAATCTACACGACGAAAACTGGATTTTTCTCTGCCGTTGGGAAGATATTGTCAAACTGGTCCCAACGTTTCTTGTTTCGATGAAATCCGACTTATTTTGAACCCGGTACGACCAATTGAAGTTCAAAACGCCAAAACGCGAACTACCGCGCCGCTGCAGCTCGTTATTTAATTAAATTATAAACTATATATATTCGTCGTCGTTTTCAAAACGAATTGTCGCTGATATTCCACCATAAACAATATTTGACCACTTTAAACTGTCGGATCACAGTATATTTCAATTTCGACAATTTCCCATATTTTGGAAATTAAAATAATATTTATTATTTATTTTATATAATATATTCACCATATAATCGTTAAATTCGATTATCCAACCTCAAACCAATATTTTAAATTATTAAAATATTTAAAATAATCCAATTAAATTGGCAGAAAAATACGGGTCGTTACAGGTTAAGTATATTCAAAAGGTCTTGTGACTTAACCCTATCAGGTCCACATGTTAGATTGGTTAAGTATAGGTTACTTAACCTCATCAAATCATCATGTATAATTGGTTAATTATAAGTTACTTAACCCCATTAAACTATCATGTTGAGTTGGTTAAGTATTGGTTACTTAACCTCATTGGATTACCAAGTTTAGATTGGTTAAGTATTTAACTTAACCCCATCGAATTACCGTGTTTAGATTAGTTAAGTGTAGGTTACTTAACCTCATCTAATTACCGTGTTTAGATTAGTTAAGTGTAGGTTACTTAACCCCATCTAATTACCGTGTTTAGATTAGTTAAGTGTAGGTTACTTAACCCCATCTAATTACCAAGTCGGATTAGTTAAGTGTAAATTACTTAACCCCATCCCCTAATTGTCTAATATGGTTAAGTGTCATTAAGAAATCAAGTCCGGTTTAACTTAACCTACCCATTCGTGTCATATCGGTTAAGTGTCATTAGTCAGAATTACTTAACCTTTTCATGTGGCATTAATTAGATTAATGCACCCCAACCTCTCACATTAGACTTTGTTGTGGTTACTAGTTAAGCCGGGCGGGTACGGGTAGTTTTACACCACAACCTAGTCTAACCTCGGGTTTTAAGTGCTATATGACCAACTACCCACATTGGGTCCTATTGTTTGTAGCCACTAGTTAAGCCGGGCGGGTCCGGGTAGATTTATGCTACAAACTCAACCCAACCTCGTGTTGGCCACTTTCATGTTTGGTCTAGTGTCATATTACACCTACAACCCATACGTGTCTAGTTTCAAGTCCCATGTTTACCCCACATGTCATGTCCACATTTAGGTGTATCATGAGTGTCATATTTTCATGAAATCCCATGTCAAACCATCATGTCATAATCACGCTCGTCTAACCTACCCCAAATCGTGTTTCCAACCCAAGTAAAAGCGAGTCAACATAGTAAGGATACTATGCTACATATTGGCCCCAAAACGTGCACGATGTCAAAAAGGGATTGGCCACAAACATGCATAGTATCATAAGGAAATTTGGCCACAAACATGAATAGTATCATAAGGGAATTTGGCCACAAACATGCATGATAACATAAGGGAATTTGGCCACAAACATGCATAGTATCATAAGGGAATTTGGCCACAAACATGCATGATAACATAAGGGGTTTGGGTTCATTTACATGCATAAGCCCCAAAGTCAAGTCTTTGCCAATGTTTCACAAGTCAAATGGTTCCCAAAGGTTCATGCTAGCATTCCATAGATAAAGATTCAAACTTGCAAGATAAACTAGGTGAAACATAACATGAGTGGCATGATTAAGTCGCTAAACTTAGCCCAAAGTCATAGATCATAGAAAAGGGGAAAAATTAGGTTCACATAGGCTAGCATACTTATGTTTCATCGCATTTTATTCCATGTCACATTAGAACCACCGTTAGAATCTACAAGTAGCTAGAACTTATATAGCGAGGCTTAGGGAAGGATCATGCATCATTTTGACGAAGAAAGGTGGCTCCTTTGTTGAAGAATCATCATGAAACTTGTGTAGCAACGTTGATCCCTCCTCGATTTGGTGTAGAAAGCTTGCACCTTTTGATTTGAATCCGATTTGAATGCATAGTCTCTAGGAATTGGAGATGGAGGCCATGATCACTTGGCATTTGGGCAGCACTTCGTGTCATGAGTGATTTGTGAGGGTTTAGGGTAAGCTTAGGGGTCTTTTTATAGAGATTAGGAGTAGTTTAGGCCCTTAGATTAACCCTATGATAGATCTGAGCCTTTAAAATCCGTCACAAGCCTCCAAACATGTCTTGAGGAACAAGTCAGGTGCACCCAGGCCAAACTGGCCGACCACCCAAGTCGACAGGGGTGTCGACTGGGCAGTCGACACCACCTGGGGTGTGTCGACTCCCAATTCGACTCCCCAATCGACTACGGGGTGGCGGGAATTTTTCCCGCCTGTTCTGCTTGGCTGAATTTGAATTCTGAATTCAAATTTGATCTGTTTTTGAACTTGAAATTTTCTGAAAACTTTGACGGGCCATAACTTGGTCATACGGACTCCGATTTTCGAAAACTCGGACTCTATTTCGCGTATTTTTCCGAGACGAACGCAATGGCATAGCCCGTTTCCCTTGATTCAAATTTATCATTTAAATTCTGTCTTGATTCTTGTCTTAGCATGTTGTAAAAATCCGGGTTGTTGCAACAAGTAAAGCACTTTTTCCCCTTCTTATCTTCAGACTTCTCATCCTTCCTTTGCGTTTCCTTTTTGGGCCCTGCTTTCTTATTCTGTGGTTCTTCCTTCTTTGTCTCTTTCGGCCTTTGTCTTCCTCGTGCAGTAGTGCCATGTCCACCAATCTCTCGTAAGTCGCTCCCATGGGTACATGAGTCATGGCTAGGCTGTGCAGTGGCTCGTTCAATCCTTTAACAAAGCAGAGAGCCTTTTTATGCTGAGTGTTGACTAAATCCAATCCGAACCTAGCTAGTTGGTTGAACTAGTTGACGTATTCCTTGACCATTATACTTCCTTGCTTAAGAGATAAGAACTTTTCCAGTTGTAAATTTCGTTCAGCTTGCGAGAGGAATTTTGTCTCAAACCTTGTTCTGAAATCCATCCATGTCTCAACCGGCCTCTCGGCGTTAGTGACTTCCCACCAGTAGGAAGCTTCGTCTTTGAGCAGCCATACCGCCAACTGTACCTTCTGCCTATCGTCCACCTCGAAGATAACGAATAGATCCTCAGTTTCTTTGAGCCAGTTCCTCGCTTCTACGAATGATTCAGTTCCTTTGAAATCCTTCCCACCCATGGCCCTAAAATCTCTACAGATCTTTGAAAAAGTAATTGCACGAGGAGGGGGTGGAGGAGGAGGATCATTTGCTGGACCTGCAACGGCGGTCCTAGCCTCAAGATATTGACGAAACCAACCGGGTACGTGAACACCCTCTGGTATCTCAGATGCTTCATACATGCTGAAAAGAAAAAAAAGGAAAGATTCAATACAAAAAAAGGACTGAAGGAAAGATATATGGCTCTTGGGGATCCTGTTTTTCAAAATAAGCTTTATTTTTAAAAATACTTCCTTTCAAAAAATTTTTGAAAATAGTTTTCAAAAACTTTACCCAATCTGGTAACCTTCAACTCTGATACCAAGTGTAACACCCCACCTCCGTTAAGGTCACTCACAAGGGAATGCCTTAACTTTGGTGGAGCATTTTAGTAAACAGAACAGAAACTTACAAGACAGATAAAACAGTACTTGAAAATTTTATAACTTTATTTCAACAGAAGCTTGGTTACATCCTTTCAAATCACAATATCAGAATTCAAGTACAAAATATCAGTCTTGTACAAAAGCCTTCAGAATGCATAGTTTAAAATCATAATCCCCACAAAAGAAGACAAGCCATACTTTAAGCACTGCAAGCGGAAGAAATCTGGATCAAGCTAGAGTATTCCCTTCTACAAAACCTGGGGGGAGGGGGGAAACGGAAGAAAGGAGGCAAAACAATAAGGGTCAGACAAAAGTCTGGCAAGTCCAGTGATTTTCAGTTATGAATAGATAATAATAACATGACATGAAAATAAAACTGGATGAGAGATAACTGTAACAGATGTAGCAGATATGACAGAAGAACAGAATGATATAAGCTATTTCTTTACACTTCTCTGCACTAATACTAGTACAACAGAATTAGGTGTCACCCTAATGTCTAAACTGAAACAGAAACAGGTACAGAATAATTTCCACGCTAGTAATGGGCCTTTACCACCCGATCAGAAACAGACAGAAGCAGAATGTAGCATAAGGTGTGCACTAGTAATTGGGCCTTTACCACCCGAATCGACGGTACCACGCAGAAACAGACAGGTGTTGCCACCTAACAGAAACAGACGGTACCAACAGAAACAGACAGAACTAAGTGTACCCTAAAACCCTACCCCAAGCGATCGGCTCCCTAATACATAAATACCCTGTGCCAGCCCCACCGAAGGGTGTATCATTCCCTAAAGTGGCAACCTTTGAATGACAAAGACCTATTTACAGATGTCACGACATCTTACATCCTCAGAGGCAGACCCGGATCCATGCACGCACATGACCCGGTTGGAACGCACCATCAATACCCCTCGCCATTATCAGAATGAACCGCTTATAATTAGTTCAGTAAGCGTGCCCGGACCCTACCTACTGTTGGGTCAAAGTTTTGATACCAGAAAGGGTTACTGACTAATATGGGTCCCAAACAACAGATGACCCAAGTAATTCCCCTCCTATCCTTGTGTCCCCAGACTAACAGATTTCAGATTAACAAGTTCAAACATACAGAATTCAGATCAACTAGTTCACAGGTCAGACAAGTTTTAGACTAACCGATCAGATATACGGATTTAACAGATTTACAGATTTGTCTAACTTTGTAATTGGGCCTACCGATTCATGGAACAGATTTATTAAACTCATCAGTCTAGTGGGTTTAACCCTATCCGCCCAACACGTTTTAGACATTATATTTATCTCAGATTTTCATTAATTAAATATTAATGCCCAGACCTCTCACATTAGACTGACAGTTTGCGGCTACTGGTTAGGCTGGTTCGTTCCGGGCAGATTTCTACCGCAAACTGAATCTAACCTCGGGTTTCAAGCACGTTATGACTAACTTCTCACATTAGAACCTATTGTTTACGGCCACTGGATGTGCCGGGCGGTTTCGGGCATGATTACGCCGCAAACTCATTCTAACCTCGAGTCAGCCATGTTTATCTTTGCGGCCAATTAATTATTAATTTACCATTTATGCCCATGCCTAATATACATGTCAATTTTCATAATTATAGTCAATTCAGATTATGTCAATAACAGACTAAATATATCAACTCAACAGATATGGCAGATAACAGATTTAGCAGATTAGGCGACTTAACGGATTCAGCAGATTAAGCAGTTTAGCAGATTTAGCATATAACAGTTTAGGCATCTTCAGCAGACTTAGCAGATGACAGATTTGGTATACGAACAGATATAGCAGATTATAGCAGAACTAGCAGATTAGCAATATAACAGAACTAGCAAATTAGGGAATATAACAGAACTAGCAGATTAGGCCATATAACAGATTTAATCATTCCTTAAAGTTTCATAAACATATCTTGCCTAATTATAAATTTGGCCTAAGTTTGCATGCCTAAATAGTTGTCATGATTCACATTATGATCATATACCCCACGTTTGCATTGAATTTACATGGCACAGATTATGGTCATAATTTACCATATAACACAGTCTCAAATTTAGTTAAACTTGCCTAGTACAAAAGATTCACATATAAATTATACCAAATATAGCCATCGATATCAATGCATGTCATATATTCAAAAATTTCCCACTTAGGTGTTATTCACATTTAATAGTTATCAAATCTTAACATAAATCTTCACACCTAAGTCATATTCCCTTTTATCCCAAATCATGAATCTCTATATAAACAATATGCCCAACAATCTAGAACTTTAAATTATAACAGATCTTTAATTCAAAAATATGCGTTATGTCCAATTTCTCAAGTCACATGTTAATATACAATGGTTCCTCTTCTTCCAATTCACATAATATGCACAGATCTAAATCTAGTTTACAAGCTATGTCCTTTTAGTCACAGATTAGCCATGTCCAATTATGCCATCATTCATTATTTGTCCCAAAGTTTAACGTTCGTGCGTTAATCTCTTATGAGATTTGGCGCAGGCTCGGGGTAGCCTGCCTATATAACAGAAAGAAGAAAGAGATATAGAATAAAATAGATCAGAACAGAACATACGCAATCTCAAATTCAGATTTACAATTATCTCACAATTATAATTAAATTTTATATCGGAAAATAACTGCACTTGCCTTGGTTGGATTCTAAAAGAAAAAGGTGTTGTAGCTGTTCTCTTTTAATCCTAATCAGAATTGGAGGAAGAAGAAGCACAAGTCCTAGCTTAGGTTTCAGCAGAGTAGAAACGTCATTGATTTATTTATTTTTAGAGAGGAAGAGAGCAATGGAGGCTAGAGAATTGTATATGAGATTTAGGTTTAGGTTAGGGATGTATATATAGGTGTAGGAAGTTATTCAGGACCATTAGATTAACCCTGAATCATGAGAACCATTCAAATGCAAAATCTGCATTTGAGCGAATCGGCCCACGGGATGACAGCCAAACACCCTGGATTAACCCCTAGTCGACCCATCCCCTAGACCTCAAAATGGGCCGGTTCGGTTATTCCCCCTCCCAATTCGCTGTTTTGAACCTTTTTTGCATGTTTATTTATTTAATTTATATATATATTTATATATATTTCTATCATATACATACAAACTTCAAGGCTTAATAACTTCTTCATAATTAACCATTTTTTTTAATATTCTCAGAAAATACGGGGTGTTACACACAGTTTTAAAAGGTCCTCCAAAACTCTGTTCACTCTTTCTGTCTGGCCGTCGGTTTGGGGATGATAGGCTGTGCTCAAGCATAACTGTGTGCCTACCGCTTCTTGCAGACTCCGCCAAAACTCACTTGTGAAGATAGGGTCTCGGTCACTATCAATGTTGGAGGGTATTCCATGGAGTCGAACAATTTCCTTGAGATAAAGTGATGCTAGGGATGAGGCAGTTCATTTACTCTTGACAGGTAAAAAGTGGACGCTTTTAGTAAGCCTATCCACTATTACCCAAATGCTAGTGTTGCCTCTTCTAGACCTAGGCAGCCCATCAATGAAGTCCATTGAGATGCTATCCCACTTCCACTGTGGGACCTCTAGAGGATGGAGCAGACCGCCAGGCTTCTTCTGCTCCGCCTTAACCTGTTGGCAAATCACACACTTAGAAACGAAATCTGCCACGTCCTTCTTTATGCCGCTCCAAAAGAAAGTTCTCTTTATGTCCTTGTACATTTTATCTCCGCCTGGATGTATCGTCATCTTGGAGTGATGAGCTTCCTCGAGAACCGTCTTTACTAAATCCCTTGTCTGTGGGACGCATAGTCTTCCATCTCGCCTTAGCCAACCCTTATCGTCGATGGAGTATCTGTTGAGGTGACTTGAAGTCTCACCCCTAATTAGCCTATCAATCGTTTCCACAAGCTGAGGGTCTTCGCGTTGTGTTGTCCCTATTGAGTCTACTAAAGTCGGGCGTACTTTGAGAGATGCTAGCAAGCCCGATACAAAATCGGAGGAGGGCCTAAAGTCAAACTGGCTATAAATTCTAGGCTTTGCCTTTCAACAAACAACCGGCTTAGGGTCAGTTTCTTTCGGCTCAACGCGTCTGCCACTATGTTGCCTTTTCCCGGAGTGTAGGAGATCTCGAAATCGTACGAGGCAAGAAACTCCATCCATCTCTGTTGCCTCAAGTTAAGATCTTTCTACGAAAAAAGATATTTCAATGATTTATGGTTAGTGTAAAGTTCGAACTTCTCACCTAGGAGATAGTGTCGCCAAGACTTGAGTGCAAAGATGATGGCGGCTAACTCAAGATCGTGGGTCGGGTAGTTCTTTTCATGAACTTTCAATTGTCTCCCGCCATAAGCTACTACCCTTCCTTCTTGCATTAAGACAGCGCCTAGCCCTGTCCCACATGCATCTGTATAAACTGTGAACATCTTGCTTCCATCTGGCAACGTCAAAACTGGGGCTGTTGTAAGAGCCCTTTTTAGTCGTTGGAAAGCAAACTCGCAATCCAAGTCCCAATTGAACACTAGATTCTTCTTTGTCAGCCTTGTGAGTGGAGCTGATATTTTTGCAAAGTCTCTGATGAATTTCCGATAGAAGCCTGCTAGCCCGAGAAAGCTTCGGACTTCTGTTGCATTCCTTGGTGTCTTCCAGTCCTGCACCGCTACTACCTTAGCAGGGTCCACAGCTAACCCTTCTTTGGATACTATATGCCCAAGAAACCTTACTTCATCTCTCCAAAAGTGGCACTTGGAGAATTTGGCTTCTAGCTAATGGACTCGCAGAGTTTCCATGATTGCCCTTAGGTGCTGAGCATGCTCTTCTTCATTCTTTGAGAAGATCAAGATATCGTCTACGAAGACCACTACGAACTTGTTGAGGAATTCTCTGAACACCCTACTCATCAGGTCCACGAAGTAAGCGGGTGCATTTGTCAAGCCGAAAGGCATGACAAGCCATTCAAAGAAGTCGTCCGGGGTTCTGAATGCCGTCTTATCGATGCTATCTTCAGCCACCCTTAGCTGATGAAAACCGGTCGCCAAATCGAGTTGGGAGAAAACAGATGCTCCTACAAGCTGATCAAACAGATCGTCAATTCTAGGGAGAGGGTGCCTATTCTTTTTCGTTAGCTTGTTGAGCTCCCTATAGTCAACACATAGACGGAGTGAACCATCCTCCTTTGTGGCGAACACCACTGGAGCGCCCCATTCTGAGATGCTCCTTCTAATGAACCCCTTCTCTAGAAGCTCTTTAATCTATTTACTGAGCTCTTTCCTTTCCCGTGGAGCCATGTGTCTAACGGGCAATGCAACGGGCTTTGCATTATCTACAAGATATATGCGGAAGTCTATCTCCCGCTTCGGAGGTAAGCTCTTCACCTCTTCGAAGACATCCGGATATTCCCGGACCACCCTAACTGATTGCAAACTCTCAACAGAAGCATCTAGCGATTCAAGATAACTAAGCATAACCGCATACGAGGGATTACAAGTAATTTCCAGAGTGTTACCGAGTTGGGTTAGAAGCCTAACCACCGTTTTCTCACAATCAAGGATGGCACCATTACGGGATAGCCAATCCATGCCCAAAATCAAACCATATCCAAACAAGCCCAAAACAAAGGCACTACATCTAAATTCTACGCTTAGAATAGAAATTTTCAATCCCACACAGATCATGGACAGATGAGCCGGGCCCCCAATTGGATTTGAAACAATTAAGGGGTCCTCTACCATACTAGTTTCTAGGTGCAGAGATTCTACTAAAGCAGATGAAATAAAGGAGTGTGATGCGCCAGAATCAAATAAAGTGCAAACTGGGTGATCATAAAGATAAACTACACTTTCTACAGAAGTATTTATACCTCGTTGTTGCAGAGGTGGCGCTTCTAGCACATGAACCTGTGCCCCTGAGGTGGATCCAGCCCACTGCCCCTGCCCTCGCTTCTTTGGGCAATCCTTAGCCATGTGGCCTGTTTCACCGCAAGAAAAACACCCACCATTCAACTTGGCCTTCTTTTTCCAGCAATCTTTCACTAAGTGCCCCACTTTGCCACAGAAATTACACTTCCTCTTCTCTTTGTTGTCTTTCCCGCCCTTCTTAAAGTCTGTCTTCTTAGGCTGTAAACCCTCTTCGTTCAGCAATGCCATCTGCACCAACCTTTCATACGTAGCTCCCATGGGTATATGGGTCATGGCCAAACTGTGTAATGGCTCATTCAATCCCTTGACAAAGCAGAGAGCCTTCTTGTGCGGAGTGTTGACTAGGTCCAGTCCGAACCTAACCAGCTGATCGAACTGATTAACATACTCTTTGACTGTCATATTCCCTTGCTTAAGAAATAAGAATTTTTCCAACTTAAGACTCCTTTCAGCTTCTGAGAGAACTTTAGCTTCAAACCTTGCCCTAAAGTCTTCCCATGTTTCCACTGGTCTTTCTGCATTGGTGACTTCCCACCAGTAGGAAGCCTCGCCTTTAAGTAGCCATACTGCCAGTTGTACCTTCTGCCTATCTTCTACCTCAAAGATGACGAATAAGTCCTCGGTTTCATTCACCCAATTCCTGGCTGCCACGAAGGACTCGGTTCCATGAAAGTCCTATCCTCCCATAGCTTTAAAATCTTTACATATCTTAGCAAAAGTATTACTCCGCGGAGGAGGTGGAGGAAGAGGTGCTGCTGCAGCTGGATGATTTCCTACAGCTGGGGGAGGAGGAACGGTAGGACCTGGCTGATTGGCCCTTGCTTCTAAGAATCTTCTAAACCAACCAGGTATTGGCATACCCTCTGGCAAGTTAAGTTCTTCGGACATGCTGAAACAAAAAGGATATATTCAAAACGAAGGATAAAAGATAGTACCTATGGCTTTGGGGGACTATGCCTTTTTTTTAAAATAAAATAACATTTTATCTTTGAAAATGCTTCTTAAAATTTTCTTTTTGGAAATGAATTTTCAAAACTTTATATCTTATCTGGTAAACCAATGCTCTGATACCAAGTGAAACAACCCACCTCCGTTAGGGTCACTCTCAAAGGGAATGCCCTAATTTTGGTGGAGGTTTATAAGTATAAGTCACAGATACACAAGACAGATATAAATACACATATTTTTGAGCAGCGGAAAACAACAACAACTTTTATTTCATCAAAATACGTGTTACACAAACCATGCCATAATTGTCTTACAATACTTCCAAAAACATTACACTTTCATAACTGTCTTGATTTCATAACTTAAAGAATCATAAAAAAACATAAGTAAACTGCATAAGTCCCCATAGTCGCTATGCAAAACCATAGTCCAAAACGAAAAAGATCCAAGCAATACATTCTTTCTCTTCAAGCTGGATGTGAAAACTGGTCAAGCTGCGGTATTACCTTCCTATGGACCGGGGGGGGACGGAAGAAAAGAAGACAAAAGAAAAGTAGAGTCGGACATAAAGCCTGAGTAAGTCTAGGACTATTCAGTCTATGAATAAAGAAATGAGCATGATAAGTATAAACTGGAAATGGGAAAGCACTATAAGCTAAGTTAAGTTGTCTAGAGTCGAATGTACTATCGTACCCCATATTAATCTCTGCACCCCTATAAACTAGTTCCCAACAGGCACCCCATACTCAGGGTGAAGTGATCCATTTCTAATGATCGGCTCCTACTCGCATAGTTACATGTGTCTTACGGCCCCCGATGTTGTAGTTACCTATGCTGGTCCCACCATGGAGTGTATCAAGTCCCATGGTGGCGGCCCGACACAATTCTAGAATGCACAGGTATACTATTGGTGCCCAGTGTCTAATTTTTCTGCGTCGGAGTGTGTGAACGCCCGCACCCCATTAGAACCTACACTGCTGCACCACCACCGTTGATTTGACCTCTTACAGTCAGCCCAGTAATCGTGCCCCACCCTGCCTAGCTCAGGGTATCCTGATACACCTTGTAGGGAACTGTTGAAAAGGGTCCCCCGCTACTAGGTTTTCTATTTCTAGCCAACATGCTAAGTTGGTTAAGTGTTCTGGATAAACCTAACCCCCAATCAGTCTGTATAGTTTTAGCATGTTCAATTTGATTAAGTATTAATTCAATTTACTTAATCCTATCAGTCCTGACTCAGCCTTAATTGTCTTATTAAAGCCTCGACCTCTCACATTAGACAGGTATTGTTGTGACTGCCTATTGCCGGTTGGTTCCGGGCAGTCTTATGTCACAACTCAGTCTAACCTCGGGTCTTTATTGGGCTCAATGTTTAACCACCAACATTGGATAGGTATTGTTGTGACTACTGGACAACCGGGCGGTTCCGGGCAGGTTTACATCACAACTCAATCCAACCTCGGGTTAAACACATCGTATTTTCTAAGTTTACATATTTTGTCTCTTTTCTTTTTATATGTAAATATTTTCATCCCATTATTCAAATTCATCTTTATCGGGTAAAATTAATTTATACCCCTTAAATGTTTTCAAGGTCATTGGCATGCGTCAGACATGCCAACACATATGTTTTATATTTTCAACCCAACGTCATTACCCCCGTTTTATACGTTCGCTATATTATAACATATGTTGGATTTAACCTTTAAACCCAACTTAGCCACATGAAAAAGGGGAGGCCTAGAATATGGTGTTTATATATTCTAAGTATGAGACGACCCGATTTCCCGTTCTCACGGAAACAAGGTTATCTTTGGAATATAACACAGAAACAGATAATAGCAGAACAGAATTAAATAAATACACCAGAATGAACAACAAAATATACTGGATAAAAGTAATCATCAGAGTTACACAGTATACAGGATCTTACTTAGTACAAATACAGTTCAGCTATACATAAATGTCTACAGCGGAAATAAACAAAATATGTACAATAGGAGCTGAACAGCATAAAAAGAAATAAATGATAGAATCCATCTTCAGCTCCAGCTATCCAGAAAGAACCAGCTAAACCTGAATACAAGGCTGCCCGTGTAGAAAAAGGGGCACCCGAGTTTGAGAGTGAAACAAACTACGAGTCAGTCATGGGACTGGTATGAGAAATCTACTCAACACATATATAATTTGGCTAATCACAGGACCACGCCACTTTCGTGGAACGGGTTTACTCCATTGGATTGCCAGTGCTTTAAAACAAATCTTTCTTTTAAACATCGCTATGCTTTTTATAAAAATGAAGCCGTTATAAGACTCAGTTCCCATCACACAATGCAACGCAAACCGGAGGATAGAGTTTTTACCTTATAACGGCCAAGATATGCTTGATACGAATAAAACAAAGGCATTTGATATTATTGCTAGTGTCTATATGTTTTGAAAACAATTTCAAATCATAACTATCAATCATAGACGACATGAGCGTCCCATGCCACTATGTCGCCAAATGTATATATAAAATCGAAACCGCATCGTCACGTATTTGGAAATTGGATTTCCGTCATGAACCAAGGCAAAAGATAGTCCTTACCGAATTCGAGACAATCTAGCCTACCATGTCTCAGGAACAGCCGCAACTGCCCCCTGGATCGTCAGGGCCGGTCCACCGATGTGGATTATTATACCTGAACAATACGTCTCCCCGCCCTTTGGGGCGCAAACGAGCCAACGAATGACTCCATCGGACCCGGATCGTCTGATCAAACCGAGGCGCCTCGCAACAGCAACAACCACATAGGTGAAAAGTATATAAATGTCAGGGCTGGTAGGTCACTGACACCACCCTAGCTAGAAAGAAACGCATGCCCTCCCTGATGTCCTTCTCCCGTTTTAGGTTCATACCGGGGTGTGAGGCTCGCGAATTTACGTTATACACAAAGCTACGCCACACAGGCGGTGCTTTGATCATCACCATAAGACTTTGCTTTTCAACAGAAGTCCTGATCACTGCATCTTAGCATGCCACACAGGCAATTCACACCGTGCAACTGATGGCTATCAATCACACAGAACAAATTCCAATGTCGGACACACAGTCCATTTACAAGTCCGTTCTGGGTCTGAACGAAACCGGAGGCACTAAATACCTCGCAAACCCTTCGATCAACACGTACGTCTGAACGATCACCACTCATTATCCATATTTCGGGATGCCTCCCAATCAGGACCTCGGTTACCATCCAAACGAGGTGAAGATCTCCGGTCTTCGACCATCGTCTTCATCTTCGAATTTCAATCGTCGGTCGATTATTCGAAATGACAATTAACTCGGCCTTTTCAAATAATTCACGTATATTTAGAATTTCAAATCGATTTATTTCAATGGTTAAATTATTCGACAACACCAATTGTGCTCTTTATATAGTTTTCACACCAAACACATTCAACCATCAAACATCACATAAATCAAGCAAATTCAGTTTATTTCCATTCCATATCGCTTACGATATTTTATAACTATTTATCGCTATTTTTATTTATTTTAAAATAGCCATTTTATTCAAAACGACGCTTCGGGCCATAAGGCGGCCGTGGCGCTGTTTTTCTTCAGATTTGATTTACACATATCTGAAAATCTAACCGTTGGATCTTCACAAAATTTACATCATTAGAAAGGTCTTTTCAAAACGAATCCAACGGTTCCAGTTTCGGGAAAATCCGACGGTCGGATCTCCCGGTACAATCGTTTGAATTTTCGATTTCAAAATACGAACTGCAGCGTCGTTATTCGATTAAATATAATTATATTTATATATATAAATAAATATAATCGTTTCTGGCGCTGTTTTTCTTCAGATTTGAATTAAACATTCCAGACAATCCAACCGTTGGATTTTTACAAGGTTGGTGCCGTTGGAAAGATTATTCCAAGGCGAACCCGACGGTTGAGGTTTCGGGAAAATCCAATGGTCGGATTTCCCGCACTAGTCGTTTGAAATCACGATTTCAAAATACGAACTGCACGGCTTTGTTTCGTTTTAATTTTATTTATATTTATATATTTATATAAATATAGTTCATTCAACAATTTCAATATCGTTTTTACTTCAAAAAATTTTCTAACACCTTAAATTTTGGAAAAATTTCGCCATAACCTCCCCTGCACTGGGAGCGTCGGGAAATCGCAAATAGCGTCCCGGTCCTTCTAATCTCAAAAAGAAAAAGAAAAAGCCAAGCGGCTAGCCAACAGGCTCAAAATCATCACCCAAACAAATCAGTAAATGTGTACCTATTTGTCGGGCACAAAATTTTATTCCTCTTCTCTAGCCCCTTTGCCATAACCTGTTCAATGAATATGCATGTACATATATATACAGTTCTTATCATTTATCATTTTCTATTCGACTTCATATTTGATTTCAATTTGGTTTAAAAACACCATTCATTCTAATGTTACATAAATAGGTGCAAATCATTTCATTAGCTAATTAATGAATATTTCATCTCATATATGTTTATTTCGAACAAGTGGCTATTTTTAACACTTCACATTTCAACGATTTATGCATACAATTAAAATGCGATTTTTATTGTAAAACGATTCATTTCAAAACACTATTTTTCTATATAGTTCATATAGTCGATAAAAGGTGATTTTTATTATCAAACAATTTATTTCAAAATATGAATACCATTCAACACATGAATTTCTAAACAACGAATGAATATCAATTCAACACATGAATGTTTTCAATAGTTTTTATATATAGATAAAAATGTGATTTTTATTATCGAACAATTTATTTCAAAATATGAATACCATTCAACACATGAATTTCTAAACAACGAATGAATATCAATTCAACACATGAATGTTTTCAATAGTTTTTATATATAGATAAAAATGTGATTTTTATTATCGAACAATTTATTTCAAAATATGAATACCATTCAACACATGAATTTCTAAACAACGAATGAATATCAATTCAACACATGAATGTTTTCTATACAATGAATAAATATAGTTTAAGCATATGAAAATAATTCAAACACACAAATATTATTCAAAATTTCGGCAGCATAACGGCAGGGTAGTTAAACCGGCACCGTCCCTAGTACGGCTCCTCGCTCTACCTTAAAACCTCGCGGTTTTTGACAATGGGGTTCATGCATCTAGTTCGCACGCAGGCGGCATGTATATATTTATTTCATTTCCACAAACTAATCCTAAGTGGTTTCAACCAAATATTTCACAACCACAAATGGGTATTTTTCAACCACCATCAACCAATATCAATCACAAACAATCCCAAACAATCATTCGCTATCAATCAAATTTTCACAACAATTTCAACCAATAAATATCGTCCATGGTTTGTGGACGAGGGGCGTATATATATATATATATATATATATATATATATATATAGCAATTTATATATAGCTATTCACTTTCATTTCACACATATATAATATTTTTAAATCAGAAATCTCACCAATAGCTATCCAACTGCACGATACTTCCTTTATAGAAATCTTCGCCTTTTGTCGCTTTCGCCCGTATTCTCTGCATATGTAAAAATCGAATTTTTACGATGCTATTCAATATATAAAAATATGATTTTTACTTCGACTTTCTCTAAAAAAAAATATGATTTTTACTTCGACTTTCACTAAATAAAAATATGATTTTTACTTCGACTTTCACTAAATAAAAATATGATTTTTACTTTTGCTTTCAACATATAAAAATATGATTTTTACTTTTGCTTTCACATATAAAAAAAAATATGATTTTTACTTTTGCTTTCAACATATAAAAATATGATTTTTTCTTTTGCTTTCAACATATAAAAATATGACAATTCTATTTTTACTTTCTTTAAAGAAACCAGTTTTAAAATATTTTTTAAAAAAAATCAGTTTCAGTTTTTATCTTTATTAATAAATCAGTTTTTACTTTATTTTTAAAACAGTTTTTTTTTTTTACTTTATTTTTAAAACAGTTTTTATTTTATTTTTAAAACAGTTTTTATTTTATTTTTATAAAATCAAAACAGTTTTACAGATTAAAATAAAATAAAAAAAAAGAAAATAAAATAATAAAAAAAAAGGGAAACGCTCACCGAACTGCGAAGAAGGGGAGGGAGAAGATGTCGTCGGCGGCAGGCTGCGGTGGTCGGAGGCGTCGGCGTCTAGGCTTCAGCTTCACGAGCGAGGGGGGGTTTCAGCAGAGCTCGAGCGATTGGGGGGGGGCTTCAGCGGAGCTCGAGCGATGGAGGGGGGGGGGTCTTCGTCGGCGTCAAGACGAGGGGGGGGCGGCGGCTCGATAGTTTTTAGGGTTTTGTTTTTTTTTTTTTTCTGTTACGAATTATAACTAACGGGGGCGGCCAAGAAGAAGATAAAGGGGAGGGAGGGAATCAAAATTATTTAATTATTTTATTATTTAATTTCGCAAAAGGTTGACTTTTACATATGCCCTCGAAACGAGGCCCACCGCCTGTCGTCCATAGCGTTTTACCCCCATTCCGAACACAATGGGATATGTATCGCAAGCTGATTTGATCGTTACAATCAGTTTCCTTTTGAATTTTCCTTTAAATCACTATATTGAATTTTAAACGTACATTTCAATTTACCGGGGTCACATACTAACTAGAAAAATTCCAGAAAAATAATTTCTAGCTTCGTATTGACGATACGGTCCTAACAAAACTAGTTTCGTCGAATTCTGAGACCGTTTGAAAAATGGCCAATTTCCAGTCGATTAAATTCAACAGAAACTGGTCAAACGCGTTTTCTTTTGCCACGCTCACATATTGATTCGAAAAATTATGAAATTTGAAACCTAGCAATAACTTGACACTGCGGACCCAACAAAAGTGGTTTCGTCGAAATCCGAGGTCATCTGCAAAATGTCCATTTTTAAGGGCCTGAATTCCATAGCGACTATTCAGAATTTTCAACTGGACATATCTTTTGATCCCCGCTATCAAATTTCGATTGGTCAGATTCGTTAGAAAAATATCATCAATTAGATACTAATGTTTTTGGTTTCACTAAAATCTAGATTGTTTTGCACCCGGTATATTCAATTGAAGTTTGAAATCGAATTATCGAACTACCGCGCCATTTTCAATTCTATATATAATTATAATTAATTATATTCGTTTTCAAATGTCGATTTCAACTCAGTTTTCATCGCCATTAATTAAAATATTATTTTAAATATTTAAAATCCATTATTTTAGCCAATTTAAAAATTTTAAATTGGTTCAGATTTTCTGGGTCGTTACAATCTCCCCCACTTAAAACTTTTCGTCCCCGAAAAGGAATAAAGTCGAAAGTGGTTTGATAAATCTACGATCACACAACACAACAACCAATCCAATCGTTTTTAACCTTTTTAACTTTCAAATATATATCTTTTATATATTCAAAAATTATATTTCTAAAACCAGACTATATATATATATATATATAATCACAAATACGTTATTTAAAAACATATTACTCTCGACTCGTTCTGAGGCACTTCTGACCCCATCTCTAACGAGTTGTTCTGATTCTGCTACTCATACTAGGATATTGCTGATCCTATCTGTATAGAGTCACCCGTCCTAGAACACTACTGGTTCTATTTCTGACGAGTTCGTTCAAATGTTATATTCCAGAACTAAGCTTAACCAAAGCTCTGATACCACGTTGAGACGACCCGATTTCCCGTTCTCACGGAAACAAGGTTATCTTTGGAATATAACACAGAAACAGATAATAGCAGAACAGAATTAAATAAATACACCAGAATGAACAACAAAATATACTGGATAAAAGTAATCATCAGAGTTACACAGTATACAGGATCTTACTTAGTACAAATACAGTTCAGCTATACATAAATGTCTACAGCGGAAATAAACAAAATATGTACAATAGGAGCTGAACAGCATAAAAAGAAATAAATGATAGAATCCATCTTCAGCTCCAGCTATCCAGAAAGAACCAGCTAAACCTGAATACAAGGCTGCCCGTGTAGAAAAAGGGGCACCCGAGTTTGAGAGTGAAACAAACTACGAGTCAGTCATGGGACTGGTATGAGAAATCTACTCAACACATATATAATTTGGCTAATCACAGGACCACGCCACTTTCGTGGAACGGGTTTACTCCATTGGATTGCCAGTGCTTTAAAACAAATCTTTCTTTTAAACATCGCTATGCTTTTTATAAAAATGAAGCCGTTATAAGACTCAGTTCCCATCACACAATGCAACGCAAACCGGAGGATAGAGTTTTTACCTTATAACGGTCAAGATATGCTTGATACGAATAAAACAAAGGCATTTGATATTATTGCTAGTGTCTATATGTTTTGAAAACAATTTCAAATCATAACTATCAATCATAGACGACATGAGCGTCCCATGCCACTATGTCGCCAAATGTATATATACAATCGAAACTGCATCGTCACGTATTTGGAAATTGGATTTCCGTGATGAACCAAGGCAAAAGATAGTCCTTACCGAATTCGAGACAATCTAGCCTACCATGTCTCAGGAACAGCCGCAACTGCCCCCTGGATCGTCAGGGCCGGTCCACCGATGTGGATTATTATACCTGAACAATACGTCTCCCCGCCCTTTGGGGCGCAAACGAGCCAACGAATGACTCCATCGGACCCGGATCGTCCGATCAAACCGAGGCGCCTCGCAACAGCAACAACCACATAGGTGAAAAGTATATAAATGTCAGGGCTGGTAGGTCACTGACACCACCCTAGCTAGAAAGAAACGCATGCCCTCCCTGATGTCCTTCTCCCGTTTTAGGTTCATACCGGGGTGTGAGGCTCGCGAATTTACGTTATACACAAAGCTACGCCACACAGGCGGTGCTTTGATCATCACCACAAGACTTTGCTTTTCAACAGAAGTCCTGATCACTGCATCTTAGCATGCCACACAGGCAATTCACACCGTGCAACTGATGGCTATCAATCACACAGAACAAATTCCAATGTCGGACACACAGTCCATTTACAAGTCCGTTCTGGGTTTGAACGAAACCGGAGGCACTAAATACCTCGCAAACCCTTCGATCAACACGTACGTCTGAACGATCACCACTCATTATCCATATTTCGGGATGCCTCCCAATCAGGACCTCGGTTACCATCCAAACGAGGTGAAGATCTCCGGTCTTCGACCATCGTCTTCATCTTCGAATTTCAATCGTCGGTCGATTATTCGAAATGAGAATTAACTCGGCCTTTTCAAATAATTCACGTATATTTAGAATTTCAAATCGATTTATTTCAATGGTTAAATTATTCGACAACACCAATTGTGCTCTTTATATAGTTTTCACACCAAACACATTCAACCATCAAACATCACATAAATCAAGCAAATTCAGTTTATTTCCATTCCATATCGCTTACGATATTTTATAACTATTTATCGCTATTTTTATTTATTTTAAAATAGCCATTTTATTCAAAACGACGCTTCGGGCCATAAGGCGGCCGTGGCGCTGTTTTTCTTCAGATTTGATTTACACATCTGAAAATCTAACCGTTGGATCTTCACAAAATTTACATCATTAGAAAGGTCTTTTCAAAACGAATCCAACGGTTCCAGTTTCGGGAAAATCCGACGGTCGGATCTCCCGGTACAATCGTTTGAATTTTCGATTTCAAAATACGAACTGCAGCGTCGTTATTCGATTAAATATAATTATATTTATATATATAAATAAATATAATCGTTTCTGGCGCTGTTTTTCTTCAGATTTGAATTAAACATTCCAGACAATCCAACCGTTGGATTTTTACAAGGTTGGTGCCGTTGGAAAGATTATTCCAAGGCGAACCCGACGGTTGAGGTTTCGGGAAAATCCAATGGTCGGATTTCCCGCACTAGTCGTTTGAAATCACGATTTCAAAATACGAACTGCACGGCTTTGTTTCGTTTTAATTTTATTTATATTTATATATTTATATAAATATAGTTCATTCAACAATTTCAATATCGTTTTTACTTCAAAAAAATTTCTAACACCTTAAATTTTGGAAAAATTTCGCCATAACCTCCCCTGCACCGGGAGCGTCGGGAAATCGCAAATAGCGTCCCGGTCCTTCTAATCTCAAAAAGAAAAAGAAAAAGCCAAGCGGCTAGCCAACAGGCTCAAAATCATCACCCAAACAAATCAGTAAATGTGTACCTATTTGTCGGGCACAAAATTTTATTCCTCTTCTCTAGCCCCTTTGCCATAACCTGTTCAATGAATATGCATGTACATATATATACAGTTCTTATCATTTATCATTTTCTATTCGACTTCATATTTGATTTCAATTTGGTTTAAAAACACCATTCATTCTAATGTTACATAAATAGGTGCAAATCATTTCATTAGCTAATTAATGAATATTTCATCTCATATATGTTTATTTCGAACAAGTGGCTATTTTTAACACTTCACATTTCAACGATTTATGCATACAATAAAAATGCGATTTTTATTGTAAAACGATTCATTTCAAAACACTATTTTTCTATATAGTTCATATAGTCGATAAAAGGTGATTTTTATTATCAAACAATTTATTTCAAAATATGAATACCATTCAACACATGAATTTCTAAACAACGAATGAATATCAATTCAACACATGAATGTTTTCAATAGTTTTTATATATAGATAAAAATGTGATTTTTATTATCGAACAATTTATTTCAAAATATGAATACCATTCAACACATGAATTTCTAAACAACGAATGAATATCAATTCAACACATGAATGTTTTCAATAGTTTTTATATATAGATAAAAATGTGATTTTTATTATCGAACAATTTATTTCAAAATATGAATACCATTCAACACATGAATTTCTAAACAACGAATGAATATCAATTCAACACATGAATGTTTTCTATACAATGAATAAATATAGTTTAAGCATATGAAAATAATTCAAACACACAAATATTATTCAAAATTTCGGCAGCATAACGGCAGGGTAGTTAAACCGGCACCGTCCCTAGTACGGCTCCTCGCTCTACCTTAAAACCTCGCGGTTTTTGACAATGGGGTTCATGCATCTAGTTCGCACGCAGGCGGCATGTATATATTTATTTCATTTCCACAAACTAATCCTAAGTGGTTTCAACCAAATATTTCACAACCACAAATGGGTATTTTTCAACCACCATCAACCAATATCAATCACAAACAATCCCAAACAATCATTCGCTATCAATCAAATTTTCACAACAATTTCAACCAATAAATATCGTCCATGGTTTGTGGACGAGGGGCGTATATATATATATATAAATATATAGCAATTTATATATAGCTATTCACTTTCATTTCACACATATATAATATTTTTAAATCAGAAATCTCACCAATAGCTATCCAACTGCACGATACTTCCTTTATAGAAATCTTCGCCTTTTGTCGCTTTCGCCCGTATTCTCTGCATATGTAAAAATCGAATTTTTACGATGCTATTCAATATATAAAAATATGATTTTTACTTCGACTTTCTCTAAATAAAAATATGATTTTTACTTCGACTTTCACTAAATAAAAATATGATTTTTACTTCGACTTTCACTAAATAAAAATATGATTTTTACTTTTGCTTTCAACATATAAAAATATGATTTTTACTTTTGCTTTCACATATAAAAAAAAATATGATTTTTACTTTTGCTTTCAACATATAAAAATATGATTTTTTCTTTTGCTTTCAACATATAAAAATATGACAATTCTATTTTTACTTTCTTTAAAGAAACCAGTTTTAAAATATTTTTTTAAAAAAATCAGTTTCAGTTTTTATCTTTATTAATAAATCAGTTTTTACTTTATTTTTAAAACAGTTTTTTTTTTACTTTATTTTTAAAACAGTTTTTATTTTATTTTTAAAACAGTTTTTATTTTATTTTTATAAAATCAAATCAGTTTTACAGATTAAAAAAAAATAAAAAAAAATAAAATAAAATAAAAAAAAAAGGGAAACGCTCACCGAACTGCGAAGAAGGGGAGGGAGAAGATGTCGTCGGCGGCAGGCTGCGGTGGTCGGAGGCGTCGGCGTCTAGGCTTCAGCTTCACGAGCGAGGGGGGGTTTCAGCAGAGCTCGAGCGATTGGGGGGGGGGCTTCAGCGGAGCTCGAGCGATGGAGGAGGGGGTCTTCGTCGGCGTCAAGACGAGGGGGGGGGGGGGGGCGGCGGCTCGATAGTTTTTAGGGTTTTGTTTTTTTTTCTTTCTGTTACGAATTATAACTAACGGGGGCGGCCAAGAAGAAGATAAAGGGGAGGGAGGGAATCAAAATTATTTAATTATTTTATTATTTAATTTCGCAAAAGGTTGACTTTTACATATGCCCTCGAAACGAGGCCCACCGCCTGTCGTCCATAGCGTTTTACCCCCATTCCGAACACAATGGGATATGTATCGCAAGCTGATTTGATTGTTACAATCAGTTTCCTTTTGAATTTTCCTTTAAATCACTATATTGAATTTTAAACGTACATTTCAATTTACCGGGGTCACATACTAACTAGAAAAATTCCAGAAAAATAATTTCTAGCTTCGTATTGACGATACGGTCCTAACAAAACTAGTTTCGTCGAATTCTGAGACCGTTTGAAAAATGGCCAATTTCCAGTCGATTAAATTCAACAGAAACTGGTCAAACGCGTTTTCTTTTGCCACGCTCACATATTGATTCGAAAAATTATGAAATTTGAAACCTAGCAATAACTTGACACTGCGGACCCAACAAAAGTGGTTTCGTCGAAATCCGAGGTCATCTGCAAAATGTCCATTTTTAAGGGCCTGAATTCCATAGCGACTATTCAGAATTTTCAACTGGACATATCTTTTGATCCCCGCTATCAAATTTCGATTGGTCAGATTCGTTAGAAAAATATCATCAATTAGATACTAATGTTTTTGGTTTCACTAAAATCCAGATTGTTTTGCACCCGGTATATTCAATTGAAGTTTGAAATCGAATTATCGAACTACCGCGCCATTTTCAATTCTATATATAATTATAATTAAATATATTCGTTTTCAAATGTCGATTTCAACTCAGTTTTCATCGCCATTAATTAAAATATTTATTTTAAATATTTAAAATCCATTATTTTAGCCAATTTAAAATTTTTAAATTGGTTCAGATTTTCTGGGTCGTTACAAAGTAACATCAAAAGGGGAGTGTGAACGCATGAACTTGCAACATGACGATCTAATTAACATAAATTAGGCACTTGTGAACTTGCATTGTAATAGCATATAATCATGACGTAAAAACATACCTAAACATGAATCATGGTTTTTAATCTATTCATGTAAACTTGCAATTGAAATGTAAATCTAACTTAATTATGTGTCGCATATATTATCATATGATTTTGATAACAGCATAGGCCTAAAACATATTTTGTTTGGGCATAAAGACAAACATAAACTAGCCATGTTCATAAAGTCAACACAAGTTCACAAGGATGCTTACTTTTGTCACTAACACAAAAGTATGGTTTTACACTTGAATCATGATGCCAATTCCAACATAACTTCATATGAATCATAATACTCAAATGGATCCAATTACACTAAAGATGACCATAAAAATATACATCATGTTGGCCTAATAGTGGATTACATATTTGCATGAATCTCAACTTTGTTGGAATAAACTACCACAAACGTATAGTCGTAAACTTTAAACATGAAACATATACTTGCAATTATCCAATAGGTGTTGTAATAAACTACCACAAACATATAGTCGTTAACTTTCAACATGAATCGTATATTTGCAAATATCCAATAGGTCTAACATCATTATACCACAACATCCCAAATCTATTCACAATTAGAGTCATAGCAACATACGATTATGAATTATCATCACCACAAATTAAGTACAATTCCATTTCTCATTTTACACAAACCAAAACACAATTATTCATTCACATCGGAATAGCACTCTACTTACAACGTGTGACGAATCTTCAATTCAGGATTCTGAATTCTGAATTTGGAGATGCTATCCTTTATTGTAGGCGTTGTTTTGATTTAGTTGTCGTTGCTTTAAGCTTTTGAATTGTCTCCTAATCGTCTCTCAATTTTGACGGCTACTCCTAGTCTCTCCTCAGCAGCATGACGGTCTCATTCTCATTTTTATTTGTATGAATTAGGTGGAGTCTTAGGTCCTTTTTATAGAGTTTGTGAATTGATTAGAACCGTCGATGGAGCTTGGATTAATATTAGCCGTTCGTTTGAAGGAGAGACCAATCAGGAGCTGACACTTAGCCATAGTGACAAGGCAAGGCTCAGAAATTCGGCCAAGCACAGAACAGGCCAGCCAGGAGGGGCTGGGTTCGACCTGGCTCAGGGGCCAGGTCGACTCCCCAGTCGACCCCCAGGTCGACTACCCAGTCGACCAAGGTGCCTTGGGCGGGAAAATTCCCGCCCAGCCCAATCTGGTCCGATTTTTGAAATTTGAATTGGTTTTCTGAGCTGTTTTTGTCTGTTTGAATTTTAAACTGAATTCCGAAACTTCCGAAGGCCATATCTCCCTCGTACGGAGTCCATTTTACGCAAACTCGGACTCTATCTCAAGCAGAATTCCGAGACGAACGCCATGGAGTATCCCGTTTCCCTTAATTCTTTGATTTGAAATTAATTATACTTTAATTTGTGAATTTCACTGTTATAGAATACATGGGGTATTACACGGAGGCACCTTATTCCTCGTCTAGTATGTCTAATACAGGAGAGAGACCCTCGCATATCCGAACAATCAAAAAGTACGTCTGGGCGGCTACCACTGTAGCCCCTTCAAGGTAGCTACTCCAATCATGGGCATCAGTAGCAACCCATCCATTCGATGTGAAGATCGTCTATCTTGTACCTTCTTCAATCTCTTCGACTTTTCGTCGTATCAGTTAATTATAATGGGTTAAACCCGGTCTTTCCGAATAACTCGTGTATCTTATAATCAAGTGATATAACAACACATCATACGCCTCATTCCAGTCCAGAATATTTTTTTATTCAAATATTCTTTTCACAATTTAAACCAAATTAAGGTTTTCCAAACTAGTAGGATTAGCGAACCTTACCGAAGTAATCATTTGTTTTATTTCTCAATCCCAACCTATTCATCCCATGAAGCAAAATTGGTAATACTACATATCTAACACCATGGTATTATCAGTAAAAATTAATTACCATTTCATGTTCAAATCTAATTAAAGATTTAACTATCGCTTGGAGCAAAACTAGTGATACTCCATTCTCGATCATTTTCCCAAATTTGATAATTTAAATTATCACATTCACGTTTCAATCTAATTAAATATTCATTAAAACTCCACTTAGTTTTAATCTTCCCAAAAATCATTATTAATGATTATTTAACTTTGGGAAATCAAACATGTCACATCGACCATCCACACCGTACCACTGGTTTCTGCCAATATATAACCTCTAAGCTCGTACATCTCAGAGAAGGGTGTTAAGCAAGAGAATAAATTCTCCGTCACCAAACAGATATATATATATATATATATATAGCAGAGATCAACAAATACAATTCGAAATACAATGTTGGACATGTAATCCTGTCTTTAACTGGGTTAAAGAACCAATGTCGTTTAAAACATGGTTCACGTTAAACCCAAAATCACGTTCCATTAACCATGGAATTTTCACGGAAAACAAATCAATATATAATCGATATCAATTTCCGTATCCGTCTAATAATATAAATGGAATTACGACAAAGCCTTTTAAATTCCGTACGTATTAACAGTCTTCCTCCACAGAAGCTCATCTCGATTATTACCAAATTGAATTCCATTGAATTCCAATTTAATATATTAAATTGGAAATCTTTACTTTGGAAAATTCCGTAAATCTTAATTAAAAGATTATGAATTCCAAATCATATTCGTAAATGTTAATTGGGTTAAAGAGAAAGTGTTATTTAAAACATCGTTTACAATAAACCCAAAAATCCAATTATTTTATTCAATTCCTATTAATTATTAATTAATTGGAAAACTTCACTAAATCTTTGTTTAAAGATTTATTCTTTTATCAACTGGGTTTAAAAATAGTGTTGATGAAGACACGGTTCACGACAAACCCAAAATCCAATTTCAATCCAATTAAATATTAATTAATTGGTAAAATTTCACCAAATCTTAATTAAAAGATTTATCCTTTTCTCAAATGGGTTTAACAACAGTGTTAATTAAGACACCGTTCACGACAAACCCAAAATCCAATTTGATATCAAATACAAGGCTCTGAATAGAAATTATGTCGACTTATATTCAATACCAAATTCCGAAACAAACAAATATCGTATTGCGAATAACGATATATATATATATATATATCTACCAAATTCCTCAACAATATCCGTATAATCACGGAATCCAATATTGAAATATTCCGAAGATCATTTCCATTCCGAATCCATTCCAATTTATTTATTGGAAAAATTCTGGTTATTTTAAAACCATTTCTCAATCCAATTTATTTATTTAAAAATAATTGGATTATTATTCTAGTTAATATCTAGTTCATTTTGTTAAAAATATTTTTATCTTTTCTAAACTGGAATTTTTCAACAAAAATCTTTCCAAATCATTTATTATGATTTTTCACAAATTTTCCATATTTTTAATAATTTTATTATCGCCCGTACAGTCGATTTTCAATAACGGCCACCGAACTGCAACTATAGCGACCATTTCTGAAATTGATTTGGATATATCTCCAAATCTAACTGTTACATTTCAAATCTATTGTATTCATTGGAAAGCTCTTTTTGATACAACCCCAACGGTTCCGTTTTTAGGAGAATCCGACGGTCAGATCCCCCGTAACATCAATTTGAAGTTAATGGTTGAAATTCGCGAACGGTCGTTGCGCGGCGCGTTCTATTCGGGCCATTATAATTTATATATATAATCGTTGATTTCCATTTAAAACAAATTTTATAAATCGTTTTAAAAAACGATTTCCACTTCCATTTCAATTTCAAATCAAAATTGAACATTCCTTTTAAATTCGTTTCAAATTCATTTTTAAAACGATTTCCATTTGATTTTCAAATTTAAATCAAAATTGAATATTCCGTTATAAATTCGTTTTAAATTCATTTAAAAAGAATTCAATTTGATTTTCAAATTTAAATCAAAATTGAATATTCCATTATAAATTCGATTTAAATTCATTTTAAAATGATTTCCATTTGATTTTCAAATTTAAATCAAAATTGAATATTCCATATCAATTTAATATTAAAATGATAATATTTTCAAAATATCAGATTTTGAAATAACTTTCCGATATTCATTATAAAATGAATAAAATTGACAAAATTCCCGTTTGTGTTATAATGGCGTTTAACTACTTAACACGGCTTCACATTTCAATGTTTTCTGAATTTTATTTTAACATATTCGCTAATTCTGAACTGAAATCAGACTCAATCAATTAACATATAATTTCAGTTATATGGATTTCATACATCGCATGTATACAATAATAATGATAAATGCTCATTAAAAATTCATACAACATCCAGAGTGCATTTTACAACTGTATAAGCATTAAAATAAATAAACAACGCCTATACAGTCTGTCAACCCATCGATTGACATACCACTAATTATTGGGATCAGTGTATGCAAAATATTATCTCAATACTCCCGTGGGGTTTTCAAACAACAAATACTGTTTATTCTTTGTGTGGTTGGGCGATGTGTAAAATTTATCGCCCCAATCAATATCAAATAAATAAGTGTACATAAACAAACTGTCCAGTTTGTAAATGAATATTTATTTTATTTCATGATAATTTATATATATATATATATATTATAAATAATTTTGATATACAACAATATCAATAAATGACAATCCAAACACAATCCAAACAAACAATCAACTGGTCTGTACAATAAATAGTGTCGGGGGCTTTTAAGCCCCATCTGCAACATAGTATATAATAACTGTAAATAAAATTGAGTGTGAGAGAGTTCTCACCGTCGGTTTCCACTCCATCATTCTTTAATTCTAATTTCTGTAATGTTTGTTTTTAAAATCGCTATAAATTCAAATTTGCTCCGTTTCTGCCCTGGTTTGTTCCATTGCGAAGAGTTTGATTTTACGGTTCCAACGCACTTTGAATCATCAAATTCTGTTTCTATTTGAATGAAATATCACAATTTGAATTTAAATAAGCTAATTAGTTCATTAACTAATAATTAATTAAAATAATTCAACCCTAATTACCATCTAATTAATCCTGGCTACCCCTTTTCCTTTTCTCCCCGATTACACTCAGACAGCTTGAACCCATCCTCCATCTAATCAAACTGTCGCCGCCACCCACAGGAGCCACTAGTCGACCACCAAAAACATCCACGACGAAGCCCTCTGCACCACCATCTTCCTCTCCCAACATCAGCGAACTCGCACCTCCTTCGAATCCAGTAATCCCTGGCGAACGAACCCACTTCTAGGTCGAAATTCAAACCCTCCAAGCCATGAAATATAATCACCACCGTACCATTTTGAAGAGCACTGAAATCTCCACCATTTTCCCTTTATAACCATGGTCTAATTCGTTGTATTTTATGAGAGATTAAAGGATTTAAAAACGAACGATTTTAGCCCTTCGTATTGCTGTTGGCGGCTTTCGCTAGAGTTGACCACGATGGAAAATTGAATAGGGTTTTGACTGGAAATTGATGTATATATTTATATTTATTAATATTTTAATTCGTAAATTACTTGTGTAACGCCACGAACTCCAATTCAAACCCAACGACTATTGCCCCTAGCTAAATACCCCCTTCGGACATAGTGGGATATGTTCCGTAAGCCAATTCTTATGTTTTGATCAGTTTTTTTATATTAAAATATAAATCAGTATATATTGAGTTTAACTATACATTTTAATTTACCAGGGTATAAACTGACTCCAAAAATTCCCGAAAAATAAATCTAGCTATGTTTTGATGATACGGTCCTAACAAAACTAATTTCATGGAATTTGGAGACTGTTTGAAAAATGGACTTTTTCTGGTCGATCCAATTCAAATTTAAATTACCAAACACATTTAAATTTACTACGCTCATATATTAAATCCAAAAATTACGAAATTTGAAACCTAGCAATAATTTGACATTTCGGATCCAACAAAAGTGGTCTCGTTGAAAACAGAGGTCGTTTGTGAAATGGCTATATATTATATTAAAAAAAATAAAAATTCCATAGCGACTCTTTTAAATTTTCAACTGGACATAACTTTTTATTCCCGTTATGAAATCTGGATTTTTCACATTCGTTGGAAAGATATTTTTAAATAGATTCAAATATTTCCGATTTTACTGAAATCCGATTTATTTTGAATCCTGTAAATTCAATTGAAGTTTGAAATCAAATTTTCAAACTACCGCGCCATTTCTAACTCCTTTTATTATTAAAATAAATTTATTCATTCTAACTTCGATTTAAATAAATTTTTAGTCATTATTATTTAAAATAAATCATTTCAAATATTCAAAATCCATTAAAATAGCCAAAATAAAAAATTTAAATTCGTTCTGATTTTCCGGGTTGTTACAATCTCCCCCACTTAAAATCTTTTCGTCCTCGAAAAGGAACGAGCTGATAGTTTTTTTACTAACCAACTCAACTTTCATTCTGGCGTTCATTCTTTAACTTTTCAGTTTCTAAGAATTTCTAGTTTTTCAAAAATTTGGCTAACACCCTAAATTTTCGAAAAATTTCTCCATAACCTCCTTTGTGCAGGTTGATATTTAAAACTGCAACTAGCCTCGCAGGGCCCTCACCAATCCAAATGAAAAAGAAAATGCCAAGCGGCTAACCAGTCGGCTCTTAAAATCATCAAAACCCAATAAAATGGTAAACATGTACCTATTTGTCGGGCACACAATTTTATTCCTTTTCTTAGCTTCCTTGCTATGACCTGTTCAATATATATGCATGTATATGTATGCAATTCTAATCAATTTTCAATTCAGTTCCATATTCGATTCAATTTGGCTAAATTTTACCTTTTTTTCTTATTGGTTTTAATTTGGTTCAATTCAACTTTTCATTTTCATATTGGATTTATTATTCCGATATTTTTATTAGTTGAACAAATAATCACACAACACAACCAGCAATCAATTTGTGAATTAAATTTCCAAAACATACGACTTTTGTATATATATATATATATATATATATATATACACAAAAATCATATTTTAGTGTCAAATTCCAAACAATAAATTCAAAATAAGGTTTTGGTTCTCACACCAGTCGATTGGAAATATATAGATATTCCACTTTCAAAACTCGAATATAAACACTGATGATGATATATATATCATCAGAATCATCTCCGGGCGACTAGATTGTGATTATATATCTATCCAGTATATTTGAGACTTCGAATACACGCTTGCAAGGTGTATATTCAAACTTTTCATATACTAGATTGTCCAAATTCAAAATAAAATAAAATACTCAGATACATATGTCAAGATATAAATTTTCAAATCTAATTTGATTTTTTTTAAAATAACACTCTTCAAACTCATTCTAGGATACTATTGATCCTATCTCTAACTAGTTACTCTCATAGGATATAACTAATCCTATCTCTGATGAATTCTTTCATTTGGTTCTAATATGTCTTGTTCTCGAGCTCTGTAAACCAAAGCTCTGATACCACACTGAGACGACCCAAACTCACCCTTACGGGAAAGCCCGGATTGAACTGAGAACACAACAAATCAGAACACAAACAATAGAACATTTCGTTGCTATTACAACTATCTACATTAGAGTACAAGAATATATCAGAGTTTGAATAAATATTTCACAGAAAAATATCAGAGATTTAAAATACATAGCAGCGGAAAATAACAATTGACACAACTGAAATAAATATGCAGATACAAAGCATTCCGAATATAGCTCTAGCTGTAATCCAAGATCCTGGGAAAAGAAATATCTGCGAAAACCAAAACTACTAGCTGTCCATGGGGAAAATATGGGCACCCAGAGTTTAGGTTAAAAAAATAAACTCCATGTCAGTCATGGGACTGATGTGAGAACTAAAACAGTTATTAATTTGATTTTAAACATAGGTAAATCAAGGAAATATGCCGTATAACACAGAACGGGTTTACCACAAGAATACCAGTGCCTAAAACAAACAATGCAATGCTAAATAAAGAAAAATGAAGCTATTATAAGATTCAGGTCCCATCATACAATGAACGCAGTCGAGAATAGAGTTTTACCTTACAATAGCCAAATATGCATGGTACGTTTTAAAACAAATCTGTTATTATCACTATAAGTGAAGAAATCAACTTCAAATATAAATGTATCAATCATAGACGGCATAAGCGCCCCAACCCACTATGTCGCCATATATAGTATACAATGAAAACCGTAAAATGTCATATTGGAAGTTTGGATTTCTATCATGGTGGCTCCTGATCCGAAAGATCTATCGTGTAGTGCAATTCCCAACGGTTTACGTCGCAGGCATGCGAAAACAACGTAATGCACATCCGCACCATCCAGGAAACAAGTTACCGCAACTTACGTCCAAGCATTGGAAAACACTGCTAACTCCATCCATCTGGGAATCAGGAATTGTGCCTAATCCCTACTGGTGTGGGGTGACCACACCCAGTATCACCTCGGTCGACCGAATCCATGACAACCCGTAGGATGTCTATCCTCATCTCTAAAGTATACTGATCTAACCATCAGTTTACCACCATACCGTTGTGTGAGGCTCATGAATTAATGCTACACAATGCTATGCTATTTAAAGTTGTGCTTTGATCATCATCCACCAAGCTATTCTTTTCAACAAAAGCTTGGATCACTGCAACTCAGCATGTCACACTGTCAATCCATACCATACCACTGATTTCTACCAGTATATAACCTCTGAGCTCGTACGTCTCAGAGAACGGTGTTAAGAAAGAGAATAAATTCTCCACCACCAAAAAAATATTCAGCAGAGATCAATGAGTACAGTATAAAGGAATACAACGTCAGACATACCATCCATTTACAAGTCCGTTCTAGGTCTGAGCGAAAAAGGAGGCACCTTATTCCTCGTTCCGTATGTCTAATACAGGAGAGAGGCCCTCGCATATCCGAATAATCAACAAGTATGTCCGGAAGACCACCATATTCCCTTAAAGGTAGCTACTCCAATCATGGGTATCAGTAGCAACCCATCCATTCGATGTGAAGATCGTTGGTCTTGCACCGTCTTCAATCTTTTCGACTTTTCGTCGTATCAGTTATTCAGAATGGGTTAAACCCGGTCTTCTCGAATAACTCGCGTATCTTATAATCAAGTGCTATAGCAACACATCATATGCCTCATTCCAATCCAAAATATTATTTTATTCCAATATTCTTTTCACAATTTAAAACAAATTAAGGTTTTCCAAACTAGTCGGGATTAGCGAACCTTACTGAAGTAATCATTTGTTTTATTTCCCAATCCCAACCTATTCATCCCATGGAGAAAAATTAGCAATACTCCATATTAACACCACGTTTTTATCAGTAAAAATTAATTACCATTTCATGTTCAAATCTAATTAAAGATTTAATTATCTCTTGGAGCAAAACTGGTGATACACCATTCCCGATCAATTTTCCAAATTTGATAATTTAAATTGTCACATTCACGTTTCAATCTAATTAAGGATTCATTAAAACTCCACTTAGTTTTAATCTTCCCAAAAATCATTATTAATGATTATTTAACTTTGGAAAATCAAACATTTCACATCGACCATCCACACCGTACCACTGATTTCTGCCAATATATAACCTCTGAGCTCGTACGTCTCAGAGAAGGGTGTTAAGCAAGAGAATAAATTCTCCGCTACCAAACAGATATAAATTTAGCAGAGATTAACATATACAGTTCCAAATGCAATGTTGGACTTGTAATCTTGTCTTTAACTAGGTTAAAGAACCAATGTCGTTCAAAACACGGTTCACGATAAACCCAAAATCACATTCCATTAACCATGGAATCTTCACAGAAAACAGATCAATATATAATCGATATCAATTTCCGTATCCGACTAATAATATAAATGGAATAATGACAAAGCCTTTTAAATTCCATATGTATTAACAGTCTTCCTCCACAGAAGCTCATCTCAATTATAACCAAATCGAATTCCATTCAATTCCAATTTAATATATTAAGTTGGAAATCTTTACTTTGGAAAATTCCATAAATCTTAACTAAAAGCTTATAAATTCCAAATCATATTCTTCACTATTAATTGGGTTAAAGAACAAGTATTATTTAAAACACAGTTCACGATAAACCCAAAAATCCAATTCTTTTATTCAATTCCAATCAAATATTAATTAATTGGAAAACTTCACTAAATCTTAGTTTAAAGATTTATTCTTTTCTCAACTGGGTTTAAGAATAGTGTTAATGAAGACACCATTCACGACAAACCCAAAATCCAATTTCAATCCAATTAAATATTAATTAATTGGTAAAATTTCACTAAACATTAATTAAAAGATTTATCCTTTTCCTAACTGGGTTTAAGAACAGTGTTAATTAGGACACCATTCACGACAAACCCAAAATCCAATTTGATATCAAATAGAAGGCTCTGAATAGATATTATATCGGCTTATATTCAATATCAAATTCTAAAATCAACAAATATCGTATTGGGAATAACGATTTATATATATATTCCAAATTCCTCAACAATATCCGAATAATCACGAAATCCAATATCGAAATATTTCGAAGATCATTTCCATTTTGAATCCATTCCAATTTATTTATTGAAAAAAATCTGGTTATTTTAAAACCATTTCTCAATCCAATTTATTTATTTAAAAATAATTGGATTATTATTCTAGTTAATAACTAGTTCATTTCGATAAAAGTATATTTTTATCTTTTCAAAACTGGATTTTTTCATTCAAAATCTTTCCAAATCAATTATTATGATTTTACATAATTTTTCTATATTTTTAATAATTTTATTATCGCCCATACAGTCAGTTTTCAATAACGACCACTGAACTGCATCCATAGTGACCTTTTCTGAAATTGGTTTGGACATATCTCCAAATCTAACCATTAGATTTCAAATCTCTTGTATTCATTGGAAATCTCTTTTCGGTACGAACCCAACGGTTCTGGTTTTAGGAGAATCCGACGGTCGGATCTCCCGTAACATCAATTTGAAGTTAATGGTCGAAATTCGTGAACGGTCGTTGCGCAGTGCGTTCTATTCAGGCCATTATAATATATATATATAATCATCGATTTCCATTTAAAACAAATTATATAAATCGTTTTAAAAAACGATTACCACTTCCATTTCAATTTCAAATCAAAATTGAATATTCCTTTTAAATTCGTTTCAAATTCATTCTTAAAACGATTTCCATTTGATTTTCAAATTTAAATCATAATTGAATATTCCATTATAAATTCGTTTTAAATTCATTTTACAACGATTTCAATTTGATTTTCAAATTTAAATCAAAATTGAATATTCCATTATAAATTCGTTTTAAATTCATTTTAAAATGATTTCCATTTGATTTTCAAATTTAAATCAAAATTGAAAATTCCATAT
Source organism: Allium sativum (assembly GCA_030737875.1). Lineage (NCBI taxonomy): Eukaryota > Viridiplantae > Streptophyta > Magnoliopsida > Asparagales > Amaryllidaceae > Allium > Allium sativum. The sequence goes on from JASFAX010000025.1 coordinate 21,177,676, forward strand.
CATTTTAATATTAAAATGACAATATTTTCAAAATATCAGATTTTGAAATCACTTTTCGATACTCATTATAAAATGAATAAAATCGACAAAATTTCCGTTCGTGTTAAAATGGCGTTTAACTACTTAACACGGCTTCACATTTCAATATTTTCTGAATTTTATTTAAAAATATTCGTTAATTTTGAACTGGAATCAGACTCAATCAATTACCATATATTTCAGTTATATGGATTTCATACATCGCATATATACAATAATAATGATAAACAATCATTAAAAATTCATACAACATCCAGAGTGCATTTTACAACTGTATAAGCATTAAAATAAATAAATAACGCTTATACAGTCTGTCAACCCATCGATTGACATTTTGGGACCAGTGTATGTCAAATATTACCCCAATACCCGTGTGGGGTTTTCAAACAACAAATACTGTTTATTATTTGTGCAGTTGGGCAATGTGTAAAATTTATCGTCCCAATCAATATCAGATAAATAAATGTACATAAACAAGCCGTCTGGTTTGTAAATGAATATTTATTTTAGTTCATGATAATATATATATATATATATATATATTATATAAATAATTTTGATATACAACAATATCAGTACATGACAATCCAAACACAATCCAAACAAACAATCAACGAGTTTGTACAATAAATAGTGTCGGGGGTTTCTAAGCCCCGTCTGCAACCAAGTATATAATAACTGTAAATTAAATTGAGTGTGATAGAGTACTCACCGTCGGTTTCCACTCCGTCATTCTTTAATTCCGATTTCTATAATGTTTATTTTTAAAATCGCCACGAATTCTAATTTGCTCAGTTTATGCTCCGGTTTGTTCCATCGCGAAGAGTTTGATTTTACGGTTCCAACGCACTTTGAATCATCAAATTCCGTTTCTGTTTGAATGAAATATCACCATTTGAATTTAAATAAGCTAATTAGTTCATTAACTAATAATTAATTACAATAATTCAACCCTAATTACCATATAATTAATCCTGCCCTCCTCTTTTCCTTTTCTTCCCCGATTACACTCAGACAGTTCGAACCCATCCTCTATCTAATCAAACTGTCGCCGCCACCCACAGGAGCCACTAGTCGGCCATCAAAAACCGCCACGACGAAGCCCTCCGTGCCACCATCTTCCTCCCCCAACGTCAACAAACTCGCACCCCCTCCGAATTCTATAATCGCTGGCGAACGAACCCACTTCCAGGTCGGAATTCAAGCCCTCCAAGCCACGAAATATAATCACCAACATGCCATTTTGAAGAGCACTGAAATCTCCACCATTTTCCCTTCATAACCAGGGTCTAATTCGTTGTATTTTATGAGAGACTAAAGGGTTTAAAAACGAACGATTTTGGCCTTTCGTGTCACTGTTGGTGGCTTCCGCTAGAGTTGACCACGATGGAAAATTGAATAGGGTTTTGACCGGAAATTGATGTATATATTTATATTTATTAATATATTAATTGGTAAATTACTTGTATAATGCCACGAACACCAATTCAAACCCAACGACTGTAACCCTAGCTAAACACCCTCATTCCGGACACAATGGGATATGTTTCATAAGACAATTCTAATGCTTTGATCAATTTTTCTTTGAATTAAAATATAAATCAATGTATATTGAGTTTAAATGTACATTTTAATTTACCGGGGCCACATACTGACTCCAAAAATTCCTGAAAAATAAATCTAGCTATGTTTTGACGATACGGTCCTAACAAAACTAATTTCGTCGAACTTGGAGACCGTTTGAAAAGTGGACTTTTTCTGGTCGATCCAATTCAAATTTAAATTACCAAACACATTTAAATTTACTGCACTCACATATTAAATCCAAAAATTATGAAATTTGAAACTTAGCAATAATTTGACATTCCAGATCCAACAAAAGTGGTCTCGTCGAAAACGGAGGCCATTTGTAAAATGGCTATATATTAAAATATATATAAATTCCATAGTGACTGTTTTAAATTTTCAACTGGAGATAACTTTTTATTCCCGTTATGAAATCTGGATTTTTCACATTCATTGGAAAGATATTTTTAAACAGATTCAAATATTTCCGGTTTTACTGAAATCCGATTTATTTTGAATCCTGTATATTCAATTGAAATTTGAAATCGAATTTTTAAACTACCGCGCCATTTCTAACTCCTTTTGTAATTAAAATAAATTTATTCATTCTAACTTCGATTTAAATAAGTATTTAGTCATTATTATTTAAAATAAATCATTTTAAATATTCAAAATCCATTAGATAGCCAAAATAAAAAAATTAAATCGGTTTTGATTTTTCGGGTTGTTACACTCGAATGAATCCTCCATTTCATGAAACTCAAATGTAACACCCCACCTCCGTTAAGTTCACTCACAAAGGGAATGCCTTAACTTTGGTGGAGCATTTTAGTAAACAGAACAGAAACTTACAAGACAGATAAAACAGTACTTGAAAATTTTTAACTTTATTACAGCGGAAACAGAAATTAATATGGTTACATCCTTTCAATTTCAGAATTCAAGTACAAAATATCAGTCTTGTACAAAAGCCTTCAAAATGCATAGTTTAAAATCATAATCCCCATGGAACGGAAGCTATACAGAGCCAAGCCATACTTTAAGCACTTCAAGCAAAGAGAAATCCGGATCAAGCTAAAGTATTTCCCTCCTTGGATAACCTGGGGGGGAACGGAAGAAAGGAGGCGAAACAACAAGGGTCAGACAAAAAGTCTGGCAAGTCCAGTGACTTTCAGCATATGAACAGATAATAATAATATGATATGAACATAAAACTGGATGTGAGATAACTATAACAGGTGTAGCAGATATAACAGAAAAACAGAATGATATAAACTATTGTTTTACACTTCTCTGCACTAATACTAGTATAGCAGAATTAGGTGTCACCCTAATGTCTAAATTGAAGCAGGAACGGGTACAGAATACTTTAACAGAAACAGAATGCTAATAATGGGCCTTTACTACCCGATCAGAAACAGACAGAAGAAGAAACAGATTTATCCCTATGGAGACAGAATGTGGAATTAGGTGTACACTAGTAATGGGCCTTTACCACCCGAACAGACGGTACCACACAGAAACAGACAGGTGTTACCACCCAACAGAAACAGACGGTACCAACAGAAACAGACAGAACTAAGCGTACCCTAAAACCCTACCCCAAGCGATCGGCTCCCTAATACATAAATATCCTGTGTCGGCCCCACAGTAGGGTGTATCACTCCCTAAAGTGACAACCAATTGGCACAGACCTATTTACAGATGTCACGGCGTCTTACATCCTCAGAGGCAGACCGGGATCCATGCACGCACATGACCCGGTTGGAACACACCATCAACACCCCTCGCCATTATCAGAATGAACCACTTATAATTAGTTCAGTAAGCGTGCCCAGACCCTACCTACTGTTGGGTCAAAGTTTTGATACCAGAAAGGGTTACTGACTAATATGGGTCCCAAACAACAGATGACACAAGTAATTCCCCTCCTAACCTTGTGTCCCCAGACTAACAGATTTCAGATTTACAAGTTCAGACATACAGAATTTAGATTTACTAATTCACAAATTAAGTTAACAAGTTTTCAGACTAACAGGTCAGATGTACAGATTTTTCGGATTTGTCTAACTTTGTATTGGCCCTACAGATTCATGGACGGGTTTTACTACATCTATTAATCCCTTTGGTTTAACCCTATTTTCCCCAATACGTTTTAGATGTCATTCTTATCTTAGATTTTGCATTAATTAATTATTAATGCACAGACCTCTCACATTAGGTCGGTAGCTTGTGGCCGCTGGATATGCCGGGCGGTTCCGGGCAGACTTCTGCCACAAGCCAGACCTAACCTCGTGTCTTACGCATGTTATGACTAACTTCTCACATTAGAACCTATTGTTTGCGGCCACTGGATGTGCCGGGCGGTTCCGGGCAGATTTACGCCGCAAACTCATTCTAACCTCGAGTTAGCCATGTTTATCTTTGCGGCCAATTAATTAATAATTTACCGTTTATGCGCACGCCCAATATATATGCCAATTCAGATTATATCAATAATAGGATGATTATATCAACATAGCAGATAACAGATTTTATATGACTTAACGGATTTAACAGATTTAGCAACTTAGCAGATTTTGGCATATAACAGGTTAGGCATTTCAACCGACAAATTTAACAGATTTGGCATTTCAATCTAATTAGCAGTCTAGGCAATATAACAAAACTAGCAGTTTAGGCAACTTGGCAAATTAGCGGATTTAGCAAATTTAATATTTCTAAAGGTTCTATTTACATGCCTTGCCCAATCATAAATTGGCCTAAATTCATATGCCTACATAATTGTCATGATTCACAAAATATACTCCATGTTTGCATAAGCGCAGAATATGGACATAATTTTCCATATAACATATGTTCCAATTTTTGTTAAACTAGCATCTTACAGCAGATTCACATATAAATTATACCAAATATAACCATTAATTTCAATGCATGCCATATATCCAAAAATCCCTATTTAGGTGTAATCACAATAATAGATATCCTAATTAATGTAAATCTTTACACCTAAGTTTCCATATCTTCTTCCTTTTTGAGTCATGAATCATTATGCAAACTATACCCAACAATATAAGTCTTTAAATCATATCTTCTAAAAATCAGATCTTGACTTTTATATGCATTTTGTCCAAAGTCTCAAATCATATGTAATCTTACAATGGTTCCTCTTTTCTTCTATCATAGAATATGCATAGATCCAAATCTAGTTTACAACATATGCTCATTAATTACAGTTCTAAATTACAACATAACTATGCATACAACATGCATAAATTATATGTTCATAGTCAAATTTATGCATATGTCCAATATATTTTATGCCTCAGACCTAAAGTCATACATTCAATGCATCATTCATTATTTATCCCAAAATTTGCGTTCATACGTTCATCTCTTATGAGATTAGGCACAGGATCGTGGTAGCCTGGCTATAAAAATAGAAAAGAAGAAAAGGGATACAGAACAGTCACAGAAAAACAGATCTGACAGAAGAGAATATATATACCATCTCAGATTCAGAATTAAAAACATATCAAAATTATAATTAACGTTTATAGCGGAAAATAACTGTACTTGCCTTGATTGGATTAAAGAAAGAACTTTAACTTGTTGTAGAATCTTTGCAGAAACTCTAATCTCTAGTTTGAATTGAGTTGATTAGGCTGATGTTGATTATCTTCTAGTTTTAATTCCAGCAGAGCAGCGACGCCATTTTTATTTTTTTATTAGCAGAAGAGAGCAATGGAGGCTAGAGAATTGTGTAAGAAACCTAGGTAGAGTCTAGGGTCATTTTATAGAGTTTATGAATTGATTAGGACCATCGATGTTGCTTGGATTGATCGTAGCCATTCATTCGAAAGAGAGACCAATTAGAGCCTGCCACCTAGCCCTAATGACAAAGCAGACTACAGAAAATCGACTAACAGAGAATAGGCCAGCCAGGTTGGGCTGGGTTCGACCTAGCTCTGGACCAGGTCGACAGCCCTGTCGACCTGGTTAGACCAGGTCGACAGCCCAGTCGACCTGGGTGCTTCAGGCGAGATTTTTCCCGCCCTGGCCAATTGGGCCCGGTTTTTAATTTTAAACTGTTTTATTCTGTTCGAATTTTAAACTTAATTCAGAAACTTCCGGAGGCTATATCTTCTTCATACGGACTCCGTTTTTCGAAAACTCGGACTCTATTTCGCGTATTTTTCCGAGACGAACGCAATGGCGTATCCCGTTTCCCTCAGTTCTTTGATTTCAAATTAATTATACTTTAATTTGTTAATTCCACAGTTATAGAATACACGGGGTGTTACATTCTCCCCCACTTAAAAGGATTTCGTCCCCGAAATCTTCAAGTTAAGAAGAATGTGTCCTACCATCCAATCACCCATCTACTCAACCATCATCCACAAGCATCCATTGTCCTTAGAAAACTTCTAATGTTGTATGAACATATGCAAAAGTGTGTGTATATGTTCCTTATCTAATGCAAAGATCAGGCGGTCTACTGATTCAGTTGACCTCCTTAATGCGAATTATGTCAGTGCCATGAGTCCAACATGTATGCAATAGAATTCTGATGATATATATTATTTCTATATGAGTGCACAACCATTCACTCAAATGCAACATCCATGTGCTGAATCAACCAATTTGCATCCACAAGAATTGAAAAATGCTCACCCATCCATATGCAGTATGAGAGTGTTTTCGAGCCGATCTAGTGCCTAGTGTGTGTATATGCATCCACGGGCAACCACTAGCAACCACTTGCATCCACTTGCAACCATCAAACATAACATGTCTCAAACACATGTTTACACCCATTAGTTTCTACCTAAAGTTCAAATATTCGATCGATAGGATACAGTCGAATGATGGAAGCGAGTACAGATAGAACGAAAATTTGGTTCCCATTAGACATGGGTCCTAAGTATCGGCCCCAAAGACCGAAACCAACATTAAATTGACACCCAGAGGATTACCTTCTTTAGACAATGTCAAAACTGGAAATCCTATAAAAAGTATTTAGATATTTACAGACTACTGGTACAGATCAGGTTCCCTAATGATTCTTAGGAAGTTAAGCATGATAAAATCATACCCCACGAAAACTCAGAATGTATGCGTCATACTTGACGCCTAACACAGATATCCCTCAAACCCCAATCTCAAACCGATGATCCATAACCATTATGGGTCTGAGTCCATAGCGGAATTCAGAAATAATACTAGTATTAAAGTGCAGAGTATCGATTACAAAATCAAAATACCAGAATCAGAAAAAGTCTTAACTCCATAATCAGATAAAGAAATTAAACCTACTATAGAAATTTTCCTATTTCTATCCTAGCCACTAGCCTCAAGAGTGTTCGCCTTCCCTCCTTGTCCTCGTCTCTTCGGGCAGTCCCTAGTGAAGTGTCCCATCTCCCCACAGTTGAAGCAAGCGCCCTTCCTTTTTCTGCAATCCTTGTTCAGATGAGTTGAGCTCCAACAAGTAAAGCACTTTTTCCCCTTCTTATCTTCAGATTTCTCATCCTTCTTTTGTGTTTCCTTTTTGGGCCCCGCTTTCTTATTCTGTGGTTCTTCCTTCTTTGTCTCTTTCGGGCCCTTGTCTTCCTCGTGCAGTAGTGCCATATCCACCAATTTCTCGTAAGTTGCTCCCATGGGTACATGGGTCATGGCTAGGCTGTGCAGTGGCTCATTCAATCCTTTAACAAAGCGGAGAGCCTTTTTATGCTGAGTGTTGACTAAATCCAATCCGAATCTTGCTAGTTGGTTGAACTGGTTGACGTATTCCTTGACCGTCATACTTCCTTGCTTAAGAGACAAGAACTTTTCCAATTGTAAACTTCGTTCAGCTTGCGAGAGAAATTTTGTCTCAAACCTTGTTCTGAAATCCATCCATGTCTCAACCGGCCTCTCGGCGTTAGTGACTTCCCACCAGTAGGAAGCTTCGTCTTTGAGCAGCCATACTGCCAACTGTACCTTCTGCCTATCGTCCACCTCGAAGATAACGAATAGATCCTCAGTTTCTTTGAGCCAATTCCTTGCTTCTACGAATGATTCAGTTCCTTTGAAATCCTTCCCACCCATGGCCCTAAAATCTCTACAGATCTTTGAGAAAGCAATTGCACGAGGAGGGGGTGGAGGAGGGGGATCATTTGCTGGACCTGCAGCGGCGGTCCTAGCCTCAAGATATTGACGAAACCAACCGGGTACATGAACACCCTCTGGTATCTCAGATGCTTCAGACATGCTGGAACGAAAAAGGAAAGGTTCAATACAAAAAGGACTGAAAGAAAGATATATGGCTCTTGGGGATCATGTTTTTCAAAATAAGCTTTATTTTTTAAAATACTTCCTTTCAAAACCTTTTTTTTTTTTGAAAATAATTTTTCAAAACTTTTTTATAAAATCTGGTAACCTTCAGCTCTGATACCAAGTGTAACACCCCACCTCCGTTAAGGTCACTCACAAAGGGAATGCCTTAACTTTGGTGGAGCATTTTAGTAAACAGAACAGAAACTTACAAGACAGATAAAACAGTACTTGAAAATTTTATAACTTTATTACAGCGGAAACAGAAATTAATATGGTTACATCCTTTCAATTTCAGAATTCAAGTACAAAATATCAGTCTTGTACAAAAGCCTTCAAAATGCATAGTTTAAAATCATAATCCCCATGGAACGGAAGTTATACAGAGCCAAGCCATACTTTAAGCACTTCTAGCAAAGAGAAATCCGGATCAAGCTAAAGTATTTCCCTCCTTGGATAACCTAGGGGGGAAACGGAAGAAAGGAGGCGAAACAACAAGGGTCAGACAAAAAGTCTGGCAAGTCCAGTGACTTTCAGCATATGAACAGATAATAATAATATGATATGAACATAAAAATGGATGTGAGATAACTATAACAGGTGTAGCAGATATAACAGAAAAACAGAATGATATAAACTATTGTTTTACACTTCTCTGCACTAATACTAGTATAGCAGAATTAGGTGTCACCCTAATGTCTAAATTGAAGCAGGAACGGGTACAGAATACTTTAACAGAAACAGAATGCTAATAATGGGCCTTTACTACCCGATCAGAAACAGACAGAAGAAGAAACAGATTTATCCCTATGGAGACAGAATGTGGAATTAGGTGTACACTAGTAATGGGCCTTTACCACCCGAACAGACGGTACCACACAGAAACAGACAGGTGTTACCACCCAACAGAAACAGACGGTACCAACAGAAACAGACAAAACTAAGCGTACCCTAAAACCCTACCCCAAGCGATCGGCTCCCTAATACATAAATATCCTGTGTCGGCCCCACAGTAGGGTGTATCACTCCCTAAAGTGACAACCAATTGGCACAGACCTATTTACAGATGTCACGGCGTCTTACATCCTCAGAGGCAGACCGGGATCCATGCACGCACATGACCCGGTTGGAACGCACCATCAACACCCCTCGCCATTATCAGAATGAACCACTTATAATTAGTTCAGTAAGCGTGCCCGGACCCTACCTACTGTTGGGTCAAAGTTTTGATACCAGAAAGGGTTACTGACTAATATGGGTCCCAAACAACAGATGACACAAGTAATTCCCCTCCTAACCTTGTGTCCCCAGACTAACAGATTTCAGATTTACAAGTTCAGACATACAGAATTCAGATTTACTAATTCACAAATTAAGTTAACAAGTTTTCAGACTAACAGGTCAGATGTACAGATTTTTCGGATTTGTCTAACTTTGTATTGGGCCTACAGATTCATGGACGGGTTTTACTACATCTATTAATCCCTTTGGTTTAACCCTATTTTCCCCAATACGTTTTAGATGTCATTCTTATCTTAGATTTTGCATTAATTAATTATTAATGCACAGACCTCTCACATTAGGTCGGTAGCTTGTGGCCGCTGGATATGCCGGGCGGTTCCGGGCAGACTTCTGCCACAAGCCATACCTAACCTCGTGTCTTACGCATGTTATGACTAACTTCTCACATTAGAACCTATTGTTTGCGGCCACTGGATGTGCCGGGCGGTTCCGGGCAGATTTACGCCGCAAACTCATTCTAACCTCGAGTTAGCCATGTTTATCTTTGCGGCCAATTAATTAATAATTTACCGTTTATGCGCATGCCCAATATATATGCCAATTCAGATTATATCAATAATAGGATGATTATATCAACATAGCAGATAACATATTTTATATGACTTAACGGATTTAACAGATTTAGCAACTTAGCAGATTTTGGCATATAACAGGTTAGGCATTTCAACCGACAAATTTAACAGATTTGGCATTTCAATCTAATTAGCAGTCTAGGCAATATAACAAAACTAGCAGTTTAGGCAACTTGGCAAATTAGCGGATTTAGCAAATTTAATATTTCTAAAGGTTCTATTTACATGCCTTGCCCAATCATAAATTGGCCTAAATTCATATGCCTACATAATTGTCATGATTCACAACATATACTCCATGTTTGCATAAGCGCAGAATATGGACATAATTTGCCATATAACATATGTTCCAATTTTTGTTAAACTAGCATCTTACAGCAGATTCACATATAAATTATACCAAATATAACCATTAATTTCAATGCATGCCATATATCCAAAAATCCCTATTTAGGTGTAATCACAATAATAGATATCCTAATTAATGTAAATCTTTACACCTAAGTTTCCATATCTTCTTCCTTTTTGAGTCATGAATCATTATGCAAACTATACCCAACAATATAAATCTTTAAATCATATCTTCTAAAAATCAGATCTTGACTTTTATATGCATTTTGTCCAAAGTCTCAAATCATATGTAATCTTACAATGGTTCCTCTTTTCTTCTATCATAGAATATGCATAGATCCAAATGTAGTTTACAACATATGCTCATTAATTACAGTTCTAAATTACAACATAACTATGCATACAACATGCATAAATTATATGTTCATAGTCAAATTTATGCATATGTCCAATATATTTTATGCCTCAGACCTAAAGTCATACATTCAATGCATCATTCATTATTTATCCCAAAATTTGCGTTCATACGTTCATCTCTTATGAGATTAGGCACAGGATCGTGGTAGCCTGGCTATAAAAACAGAAAAGAAGAAAAGGGATACAGAACAGTCACAGAAAAACAGATCTGACAGAAGAGAATATATATACCATCTCAGATTCAGAATTAAAAACATATCAAAATTATAATTAACGTTTATAGCGGAAAATAACTGTACTTGCCTTGATTGGATTAAAGAAAGAACTTTAACTTGTTGTAGAATCTTTGCAGAAACTCTAATCTCTAGTTTGAATTGAGTTGCTTAGGCTGATGTTGATTATCTTCTAGTTTTAATTCCAGCAGAGCAGCGACGCCATTTTTATTTTTTTTATTAGCAGAAGAGAGCAATGGAGGCTAGAGAATTGTGTAAGAAACCTAGGTAGATTCTAGGGTCATTTTATAGAGTTTATGAACTGATTAGGACCATCGATGTTGCTTGGATTGATCGTAGCCATTCATTCGAAAGAGAGACCAATTACAGCCTGCCACCTAGCCCTAATGACAAAGCAGACTACAGAAAATCGACTAACAGAGAATAGGCCAGCCAGGTTGGGTTGGGTTCGACCTAGCTCTGGACCAGGTCGACAGCCCTGTCGACAGCCCTGTCGACAGCCCTGTCGACCTGGTGCACCCAGGTCGACAGCCCAGTCGACCTGGGTGCATCAGGCGGGATTTTTCCCGCCCTGGCCAATTGGGCCCGGTTTTTAATTTTAAACTGTTTTATTCTGTTCGAATTTTAAACTTAATTTAGAAACTTCCGGAGGCTATATCTTCTTCATACGGACTCCGTTTTTCGAAAACTCGGACTCTATTTCGCGTATTTTCCGAGACGAACGCAATGGCGTATCCCGTTTCCCTCAGTTCTTTGATTTCAAATTAATTATACTTTAATTTGTTAATTCCACAGTTATAGAATACACGGGGTGTTACATCAAATGAATCCTACTTCGCACCACACTCAAATGAATCTTCCTTCACACCAAATTCCAATGATTCCTGCTTCACAACCAACATCACATCAAGGTTCAAAAAGAAGACGTGGTGAAAGTGAAGACAAGGCGGTTGAGCTAACTGGAATGAAACACAAGAGATAGATGAAAAAATCACGCATGCATTCTGATTGTCTGAACTTTGGTACCAGCGTAGAATCAACGAGAAATTCTACAAATTTTGCAAATATGGTATTCATTGTTCTTCTCGATGATATAGTGAAAAGAAAGAGGTATTCACTGTTCTTCCCTTTGATATAGCGAAAAGTTGGTTGATATCAGGACTTGCAGAAAAACGCCACACAAAAGAATACCAACTTATCTGATAAAACAAGGGGGTGCCAACAAGTAGGATGTTCATGTCATTTTGTTATTGTATTTTTGTTGTATTTTCTTAGTATTTGAAATGTAGTATTTTTTATGCAATTAGTATTTAATTTTCAAACCAAACACAAAAATTAAAAAGCACATTATACAATACCATGCTCAAATACCCCGTTCGCAGCAAAAAAACAAATTTCTCGTTCATAACAGTACCACGCACAAATACCCCATTCAAATGGCACACTCAAATGCCCTGTTATCGTTTGCTGAGAACACACCCTTAGTAACATCTGACAGGTACCGCAGATGGTGATTAAACATGCAGATAGGCTTCGGTACCATTCACAGCCAATTTCAGGACCATTTACCTAGCATTCGCATCAAACGCCTGAACGTGGAAATCCATGCTTACCCACAACAACGACTAACGCTGTAAAATGAACCGTTGGTGCCTGACGCGTCAGAAGCCAACATGTCATTTTCCAACATTAGCCCTCAACGGCTACTCCTCCATCAATCTTTATAGCTATCACACTTCCTCCACTTCTAACCATCACCATCATCTTCTTCTTCCTCAAAATAAATGTCTAACTCTGATTCATCCTCTGATCTGGTTGATTTATTTGATATATACGGATTATCATTGTGCCTGAATTCAAGGAGGAATCATATGACCCTGATTAATACATCAGAGTATACCGGTTTAACTTGGATCAATGATATTCTAAACATGCATCAACAACATTGTCAAAATAATTTTCGTATGAAAAGAGTTTGTTTCTACTAGTTATGCAACAAACTACAACAGCATCGTCTCTCTTCATCGACAGAAATTTGTGGAAATGGTTAGTATTTTAGTTTACACAATGGCTACCTGGATATCCAGTGGACAACTAAGCGAGAGATTTCAAAGATCACGTAGTACAATTTCCGTATTTTTTCATGCTATTTTAAAAGCTTTTCAATCACTTCCTACTGAGATAATAAAACCATACGATCTACAATTTAATATTGTTCCACATCACAATGATGTATTGGTGTTATATATGGTACGCACATTCCTGCACACTTACCTGCTTCTCAAGTTATCCCATATATTAAGAGGAAAGGATATGCCACGCAGAATATATTAGCGGTATGTTCTTTCGATTTGCAGTTTACTTATGTTATGACTGGTTGGGAAGGGACAGCACATGATAGTATAATTTTTAATTCGATTATAACTGATAAAGCTTCAACTTTCCTAAACCTCCAGCTGGACAGTATTATTTGGCTGATTGGGGATATCCACTTCAGACTGGATATTTACCACCTTATTGAAATATTAGGTATCATGTTCTACATTTCGTGAAACCGTGAATCAACCAAAATCTGCCAGTGAAGTGTTTAATTTCTACCATTATAGTTTACAGATGGTCGTGGAAAGAACTATTGGCATTTGGAAAAAAGAGTTTGTCATTTTGAAGAGTTTTCCAACATATTCATTTGAAACTCAAGTCAAAGTGGTCGTAGCTACAATAGCCTCGCACAACTACATACGAAAATATAATAGTGGCGACCCATATTTTATGGCTTTTTGTAAAGACCCGCAGGCCGTGGGTTAAACTCCCACCGTGACATACAGATGATCCCCCAGACACCTTGTTTTACGGCCAGTCTCTCGACTGCAATAGCCAACCCTAATAAATAAGGGACATGTAGGGGTGAGAGCCCACTGTTCGCCACCAAACAACATGGCGAGAACCCCCTATCATGCATAACCAGCTCTATAGCCAGCAACAAGATGTAAAGACCCGAAAATCCCCGCCCTTTGAATCGACCATAAACCACACAGGTCTGATCCAAAAGTTAGAAATCCACGAATACTTTAACTTTGGGCATACAAAACATTAGAACAAATAACAGCAGACTTTTATAAACATTACAATAATGTTACATCAGAGTACAGATTATCAGAGTACATTGAATATAATACAGCGGAAGATAAATTACAATAAATTTGATACAATAGAGGAACAATTTAACTAACACAACGGATGACTATCAATGCTCTGGACACAGCTTTAAGCTTCGATCCAGAATTTTGAATAATCCGAAAACTCAAGGTGAGATTTCTCGATTTAAAATTAAAACTAAATTATATAAAAATATATATATTTATATTGATGGTGATTGTTATGTGGCTATGAATTGTTATGTCATATAAAATAGTTATTTGGCTATGAATTGTTGTGTCGTATAAAATTGTTATTTGGCTATGAATTGTTGTGTCATATAAAATTGTTATTTGGCTATGAATTGTTATGTTAGAACAAAACTATCTTTTGTTTAGAATAACGACATGTTAAACAAAATTACCTTTTATTTATAATAATGACATGTTAACAATAATGACAGGTTATAGAATGTTAAGTTTAATAGAAATATTTTGTTGTTTATTTTGTTCGACTTGAATTTGTTTGTCAATTCAATTAAAATATCATTTTGGTCATATTGATTGAATTGAATTTGTTTGTCAATTCAATTAAAATATCATTTTGGTCATATCTATTGAATTGAATAGAATTGTCAATTCAATGAAAAATATAACATCTTTGTTTATATTACTGAATTGGAATAGAATTGTCAATTCAATAAAGAAATATCATTTTTGTTTATTTGAATTAGAATTTTTAATTCAATAAAACCTTGAATTAAAAGTTGCATTCTTTGATGCAAATAAACATTGAAATAAAAAGTTATATTTTATTTGCACTTTTTGATGCAAATAAAAAGGCAAATAAAAATGCAAATAAAACATTGCAATAAAAAGTGAATTTTTATTTGCATTCTTTGATGCAAATAAAAGGTGGAAATAAAGGTTGCATTTTTGTTTGCAATTTTAGATGCAAACAAAACATTAATTAAAGTTATATTTTTGTTTGCAATTTAGATGCAAATAAAAACATTAAAATGAAAGTTACATTTTCGTTTGCATTTTTGATGTGAATAAAATATTGATTTAAAAGTTGTATTTTTAGTTGCATTCTTTGATGCAAATAAAACATGAATTTAAAGGTTGCATTTTTGTTTGCATTCTTTGATGTAAATAAAACATGAAATCAAAATGTCATTATATTAGAAAAGTCAATAGAATAGAAACTTCATTTTTGTACAAAAAGGTTACATTAGAAAGGAAATAACATTTTTTAGTATAAAATGTTGCATTAGAAATAAAGTTACATTTTAGTTGGAAATGTTGCATTAGAATAACAATAGCATCTTTGCTAGAAAATGTCATTATTCAGAATAATGTTATGCTAGAATAAAAATATCATTTTTGATAGAAAGTGTCATTGTTTGGAAATGTTATGTTACATAAAATATGCCATTTACTTGGGAATGCTTATTAGATTAAAATAATATTTTTGTTAAGAAAAGTTGTGCTAGATTAAATTATCATTTTGGGTAGGAATGACATGTTGGATAAAATTATCATTTTAGAGAAAACATCATTTAATTAGAAATGTCATGTATTAGAAAACATCATCTTATTTGAAATGCCATGTTATTAGAAAATGTCATTTATTTAGAAATGTTATGTTATTATAAGAATGTCATTTATTTAAAAATAATACAATTTGGTCTAGAAGTGTACATTAGGTTAAAATAACATTTTTGATTAAGAAATGTATATTAGACAAAAATAACCTTTTTGTTAAAGAATGGACATTAGATTAAAATAACATATTTGTTAGTAAATATACACTAGATTAAAAATGACATTGTTAATTAAAAGTGTCTTTTAGATAAAAATGTCATGATAAAATAAAAGTGTCATTTTAGATTTAAATGTCATGATAGAATAAAAGTTATCATTTTAGAAATTTGTCATGTTACATTAAAATGCCATATATAATCAGGTTATGACATGTTACATTAAAATATATGTTGTGTTGAAATTAAATTATAAATATTTATTTATAATTTAATAGTGACAATTTGTCAAATAGGAAATAATTGAAATAGAATTATAATTGGTTAAATTTATTAACCAATAATATATTTAGATGAACTGCTGTTGTTTGAAAACCTCACACGGGTGTTGGGATGACAAACACTAGTCCCAATATTTAGCTGTACGTCAATCGATGGATCGACAGTTTGTGTTGAGCGTTATTTATTTATTTATTTTAACGCTCACATAATTATAAATTTCACTCTGGTTGTGAATGGATTGTTTAGTGATTATGTATCATTATTGTTATATATATATATATACATGCGATGTATGAAATCCATACAACTGAAATTGTATGGTAATTGATCGAGTTGCATTCCAATTCAGAATATCTTTTATATAGAGAATATTATAAAAATAAAGAACATTTTTATATAAAGAAATCTTTTAAATAAAGAATATTTTAAAATAATAAATATTTTAAATAATATTCAGTGAAGAATAAAATTAAGAAGCTGCGTTAAGTAGAAACGCCATTTTTAATCTGAACAGGTTTATCGACCAATTTTATTCATTTTAAATTGAATATCGAAAAGAAGTGATTTAAAATATAATAATTTGAAAATATTATTATTTTAATATAATAAAATATAGAATATTCAATTCAGCTTTAAAATTGAAATAAAGTCAAAACCGTTTTAAAATGAATTTATAAACGATTTATAAAATACATTTTAAATGGAAATCGATGATGTATATTATATATCAATATATAATGGCCTGAATAGAACGCGCCGCGTAGCGACCGTTCGAAAATTTCGACCATTAACTTTAAATTGACATTACGGGAGATCAAACTGTCGGATTCTCCTAAAACTGGAATGGTTGGGTTCGTATGGAAAAGAGCTTTCCAATGAATATAAGAGTTTTGAAATCTAACGGTTAGATTTGGAATTATGTCCAAATCAATTTTGAAAAAGGTCGTTATGGATGTAGTTCGGTGGCCGTTATTGGAAACCGACTACACGGGCCTTAGTAAAATTAATAAAAATATAGAAAATTTATGCAAAATCATAATAAATGGTTTGGAAAGATTTTGGATGAAAAATTGCATATTTGAAAAGATAAAAATATATTTTTATTGAAATGAACTAGTTATTAACTAGAATAAATCTTTAAATTAAGATTTAATAAAGTTTCCCAATTAATTGATATTTAAGTGGAATCAGATTTAATAAATTGGATTTTTGGGTTGTCGTGAATGGGGTCTTAAATAACACTGTTATACCCCGTATGAAAAGAATAAAACTTTTAGTTAAGATTTAGTTAAGTTTTTTAATTAATTAATATTTAATTAGAATTGAATAAAGGGATAAATCTTTTAATTAAGATTTTATAGTTTTTCAATTATATTTAATAATTGGAATAAATTGAAAGGTAAATTGGGTTTATTGTGAACTGTGTTTTTAAACGACATTTGTTCTTTAACTCAATTATCAGTGAAAGTATAATTTGGAAATTATAAATCTTTTATTAAGATTTAATTGGAAATTTTCCAAAAGTAAAGTTTTACAATTTAATATATTAAATTGGAATTGAATGAGATTCGATTTAATAATAATCGTGATATGCTTCTATAAAAGAAGATCGTTACTATATATGGAATTTAAAAGGCTTTATCGTTATTCCATTAATATTATTAGTCTTATACAGAAATTTATATCGATTATATATTGATTTGATTTCTGTGAAAATTCCATATTAAATGGAAGATGATTTTGGGGTTTATCATGAACAATATTTTTAAATGACATTGGTTCTTTCACCCAGTTCAAAGACAAGATTTATTTCTTGAAGTTGAATAATCATTAGAAATGATTTTTAATATTAAAACCAAATTGGAGTTTTAATGAATCTTTAAAAAGAGGATAAAAGAATAAATTAAAGATTTTATCTTTGATAAAATTAATGGGAACCTTTCCCTAATGTTGTGAATATTTATTTAAAAGAATATTCTTAATTGGAATGAGGCGTTTGATGTGCTTTTATAGTATTTTATTATTGATTATAAAATACGCGAATTATTCGGAAAGACCGGGTTCAACCCATTCTGAATAATTGATACGACGATAAAGAGTCGAAGATGAAGACGGTGGTTGAAGACCGGAGGTCTTCACATCATTTGGATGATTACTGATGTCTTGATTGGGCGACCACCCAATCCAAGGTAATAAGTGGTGATCGTCCAGACGTATTTGGAGATCGATGGATATGCGAGAACCTCTCTCCTATATTGGAATAGGGTGTCTCCGGTTTCGTTCAGACCCAGAACGGCTTGTAAATGGATGTATGTCTGACGTTGTATTCCTTTATGATGTATTCGTTGATCTCTGCTAAATATATATCTGTGGTGGCGGAGAATTTATTCTCTTGCTTAACACCCTTCTCTAAGACGTACGAGCTTAGAGGTTATATGTTGGTAGAAATCAATGGTATGGAATGATAATGTGGCTTGCTAAGATGCAAATGGTCAAGGCTTTTGTTGAAAAGCAGGGCCTTGTGGTTGATGATCAAAGCACAGCTTTAAATAGCATAGCTTTGTGTATAGCGTTACTTCGCGAGCTTCACATCTTGGTATGAACCAGAATGGGAGAAGGATCCCGGGAGGACATATGTTTCTTTCTAGCTAGAAGTGGTGTCATGGTTTTTACAAGTCCTGACATTTTTACTTATGTGGATGATGGAATGAGGAGCCTCGGTTATTTGAGTCCCTAGTGGCTCTATTTACGCCCCATAGGGCGGGGAAACATATTGTTCAGGAATTATATATAATCCACTAACATTAGTTGTGGACCGACCCTGTTGCTCCTAAGGATCACTCGAGCTCTGATTCTGAGACTCGGGCTAGAGAGTCTCGAATTAGGTAAGGACTATCTTTTGCCTTGGTTCATGATGGAAATCCAACTTCCAACATGACCCATGCAATTTTGATTGTATTACTAGTATGGCGACATAGTATATGGTAACTATGCCGTCTATGATTGATATTATGATTGAAATGTTTTAAAATACATATACACTAATAATAATATCAAATCCGTTTTATCGTATCAAGCATTTTTTACCATTATAAGGTAAAACTCTATCCTCTGGTTTGCGTTGCATTGTGTGATGGGACTTGAGTCTTATAATTGTTTCATTTTTCAAAAAAGCATTGCGTTGTTTAACGATTTACTTTATTTATGCACTGGAAATCCAATGGAGTAAACCCATTCTGCGTTAGCGGCATGGTCCTCTGATTAGCCTTATTATTAAATAGGTTAAGTAAGATTTCTCTTACCAGTCCCATGACTAACCTGTAGTTTGTTTCACTTGCAAATTCGGGTGCCCTCATTTCCACATGGGCAGTCGAGTAGCTTCTTTTGCAGATATTCATTTCTTAAGCAGGATTTTGGATCGAAGCTTAAAGCTATGTCCAGAGCATTGGTAGTTTTCCGCTGTATTAGTTTATGTATTCCGCTGCATTGTATTAAAATTATTGTAATTTAATCTTCCGCTGTAATATGATTCGATGTACTCTTATATTCTGTACTCTGATGTAACATTATTATGATGTTTATAAAAGTCTGTTGTTATTTGTTCTAATGTGTTGTATGCCCAAAGTTAAAGTATTCGTGAATTTTCAACTTTTGGATCAGACCTGTGTGGTATATGGTCGATTCAAAGGGCGGGGATTTATGGGTATTTACACTTTTGATGATGAAGCTGAACTTATTCCTGATGCATACTTAGATGAATATTATGTTTAGAGAAATTTGACGAATAGAGGCACTTAACGGGTAGAACGAAATGGATACTAAAAAATGTCCGCTATTTGAGATACCATAAGAGATCAGTTGGTTGCTGCAGGGCTGCGCTAAAGCATACTACTGTATCTGCATCAGTATCTGTATTTGTATCTATAATTGTATCTGTATCTGTATTATCTTTATTATTTAAAATTTACCCCGCTCAAATACCCTGTTTGTAGCAAAAAAACGCATTCCCCGTTCACAACAGTGCCATGCACAAATACCCCGCTGAAATTCCATGCTCAAACACCCAGTTACCATTTGCTGAGAACGCACCCTTACACTTGCTAGTTTTTATAAACAGATAGTAATAAGCCTAATTTTCCATGATAACTGTTCATTCTTAAATTAGCAATTGAAGTTAGTTTAAAAGTAGCAACATACCTAGTCCCAAATTTGAGTACAATATATGCATTTCGAGCTCATTATAGTTCTAACTTCGTGATGTTCCCTTAGGCATTCTTTTCTCTTAATTAACCTATTAACAGTAACAAAATAACATTAGGTCAGTGCGAAAACTCCGTGCTTACTTAAACCTATAGCAACAAAATATATAGAAGATTTATTAGTTGGGAATTTGACCAAGATCCAAAGATATTTGTTACGTCTTCTTAATATATAATATAAATACCAATACAAATTATTAATATAATTATAACAAAGCATGGTCTACAATATGTAATATCCAACTTAAAGCTTACCTAGGTAGGAGAACCTCACTACTCATTGCACAAAAAGTCTTGGAGAGAAGTCCGAATACATAAAGCTAGGCTAGAAACAGTTGACAACAATGTGATATCCATGTCATAATTTTCAACAAAATTATTCTAAATAGTAAACCGTACAAAAACATGTAATGAAAAGAAGTGAACAAATAAGTTATGAATATCAATCCTATAATGCAAACTAGACCACACAAATCATAATATCTAGGGGTTCCATGATATAATGTATATTTTTCTGAAGAAAAAAAAGGTCCAAACGAATTTTATATCTAATTTGCTAGCCGATTCCAATCAAAGTTGGACATCTAGCACCATTCAAAATCTACAGATCAATAAAAAAGGACCTTTGCCTAAAGAAACTATAACCCACATGTACAATTTTTTTGGCAAAGCCGATAGGTTTTTAGTGACCGCAAACACCTTTTATTATAACTAATAACAAAAATCAGTATAGTACGAGTGATTATTAGTAGACAATCAACAATTTGGTTTTTAAGGTGGAACCTCCACCAACTACGGGATTTATTGTGTTTCGTCCACTCTATTTATACATGAATACAAGACTGGAGCTAGTTTATTTACTAGACTATAAATAATTCTCCACGTAGAGAGTGAATTACATTTTATTTACATTTTACAAAGAGTAGAGCATTACATACGTTTACAACAACACTAGATAAATCAATACAAAGTACACAAGGTACAAGGTATAGTCGAAAGCACTCTAAAGAATAGTGTAGACGTGAGTTGAATTGATCGACAACACGCTGCTCCACGATTTGAGTTAGCAAGAACAAAATTTCATACCAATCACATCAAAGTAAACATGGTAGGGCATGGCAATAAGCTATCACAAGCTAGGAAGTCCAGTCGCTATAGCTATTGGAAGGAGATGATAACTTCAACCCAAACTAATAAAGGCTCGAGAAAAAGCTTCTTATAGACTGCCAAAATGGATCAAAGAGCAAAATGTAACCAGTTCACCAATACTAAAAGAATGAATAGCCCAAGCAATATACCATTACAACCCCCGGTAATCAACAAGCTCATGGACGGAGTTGCTCAATCAGGTAGTCCTGCACCAAAATAGTAAGACAAGGTTCAGAGCCGTGTCTTCTCGTGGTAGCCAAACTGCCATAGTGAAAAACCCAATCAACCATGACAATAAAACAGAGAATAAATTGAAAATCATTGACTAGGCAGCCTAAACTATATAACATGATATGGATCCAAGCTCATATATATATATATATATATATATATATAATTAAACCCAAAACAGAATAAAATGACATAAAAGGAAAAAAAATCAAAAGTGATCCTTAATAAGTCAGAACATATGAATTTCACGCATTTGTTAACTAACATTTAAGTGAACAAAGGCAAGAATAAAAAGTTTATTCACGATAAAATAGGTCAACTTAAGAGCGATTAGTCCTACAGATTTTGCGATATGGAAAACTATTTAATCCATAATTTAATCCAACCAGACCGAGTAAATACACAAATACAATTAATGGCTACATATAAATATGTAAACTTATCGATTCCTCCAGTTGTAAATGTTAACCCAGTTGAATTCTGTATGGTTTTTGAGTTATGATCATTAAATATCCATATAATTTACCACTTGTTATAACATTTTTCATTTATGGTTAGTCATAATATAGCGACAATTGGTTATTTGTTATGAATTTTAACAATATATGACAATAAAGTTTTAAAAAAATTAACTTTGATTATGGAGGCAAAGCATAGTTTATAACAGTGTTGTAAAAGGTTAAACCAAATTGATTGACAAACCCACTTATGATGTATTTAAGATATATTCGTGAATACTACAAAAATAAATGATGAAAAAAAAGAGAACAAATATGACATGAATATCAATCCTACAATGCAAATCATACAACAAAAATAGTTATGTTTTAGGATTTCATAATATAATGTGCATTGTTTTTAGAAAAGACTGGTCTAAACAAAGTTATTTTTGTAACCAATTCCAATCAATATTGGACATTTAACTCCATTCACAATGTACGAATCAATACAAAAAGAACCATTACCTAAAGAAACTATATGCTACACATAAAATTAAATACAGAACATGATTTGAAGTAAATATCAGAATGACATAGGTGGGGGTAAAAAATAATTCAAAATTCATCATAAAGAAGTCGGAACATATGAATTTCACACATTTGTCAACTGACATTTAAGTGAACAAAAGCAATAGTAAATGGCTTACTCAAGATAAAGATTTGTCAATTTAAAAGCAATTACTTATGCTGATGCAAAGATATGTCATAATACATAATGCATAGAATCCAATTGGATGACATTGTAAAAAAATTGCGCCATTGCGGAGGCGACCTAAGATCTTATTCACCCAATTACTTAAAGATGATTTCTATGGAAAAACAACACAGATATGAAATTACATGCGCAAACACAAGATATTCCACCCAACCACCTTCTTTACTGATTTACAAAAATAAATTTTGTTTACACTCAATGAATCAAAAACCAAAAGTAAACGAACCACAATTGAATCAATAACCTAATTGAGAAAGGGAAAGAATATCTAGATGACTAAACTATAGTTGGAGAAGGAGAACAATGAAGAAAGACGACAAACCCTTGGATAATCTGGAGGCACCAGTAGGAATAGCTTATCTTATCCCTAATTCCTAATCTTCCTCTCTAGGGCACTAGCCCTAGAGGCACACAACCTCTCAATCTCTCAACTTGATTCGGTCATACTATAATCCAAACAAAGATGCTACTTTTATAGGAGAATAGAAGGCCTAGGCAAAATATCCAATTTAACCCCAGAATATATTTTAGGAATATATTCCTAAAATAACTGATCAAAAACGGGAAACCTGCCTCTTCCTTAATATTCCTAAATTACTGCTCAAAAACAGGGAACATGCCTCTTCCTCCGAACTCCGGTTCACGCGCTGTCTTCTCCATTATAAATCACTCATCAAAACATGTCGTCTTCAACATCCATGTGATTTATTATCACAAATCACAACAGGCATAATATGTAATGCATAGTGTACAGTTGGCCTAAGTAAATCCATAACAAAAATTATTGGATATATATATATGTCAAACTATTAACTGCCTTGGCCAAAAAAGTTAATTCTGTTGGATTTTGAGTTTTTCATTTATGTTCAATCAGTATCCGTACAAATTTACTATGATTGATTACACTTTTCGTTTTTTATTCATAATATGACCACAATTGGTCATTTCTTTTAAAATTTGATCTATGTTACCGTTGTGTAATTTCTCAATCGAGAATGAGATTATGGATACAAATTATATTTCTAAACAGTGTTGTAAAAGGCAAACCGATGTATGATGCATTTAGTAAAATGTTACCTGACTCTGATATTATTGGGTTTAACATGTTGTAAAAAAGGGGAACAAATAAAAACTATAGGTAAACCATACATTAAAATCATATAATTTTATATTTCTATAAATTGGATTGAACCTATGTAACACCCCACATCCATTAGTGTCACTCACAAAGGGAATGCACTAAGTTCTGTGGAGCATTTAGGGTAAAAGATGCAGATAAATTACAAGACAGACAGAAATTAAAGAACGGAAAATAAAACTTTGCTTTATTGATAAAATAGTTTGTACAATGGTTTCTTTACAATATCAGAGTATCATCTGTCTTACAAAATAAAGACATAAAAAAAACATTTATATTCCCCGACTTTAGCAAGAGCCAGCCATAGAATCTGAAAAGAGAATCCAAGCAAACTTCGACAAATCTTCAAGCTGGGAAAGAGTGGCAGTCCAACTTAACCTGAGCTAAACTATTTCCTCCTTTACTACCTGGGGGGGGGGGGACGGAAGAAAAGAAGACGAAAGAAAACAGAGTCAGACATAAAGCCTGAGTAAGTTCAGTAACTTCTAGCATGTGAACATGGAAAAACAAAACGACATGAATTAACTGAATACAAGATTACACCATGACGATAGGGTCAACAAGATTAGACAAGGTAGTCACTAGATATGCTAAGATAAGATAAACTGGATATGCTTTAAAACTTTAGCCGCTTCGCTATTTCCTTGTTATATTGGTTTCTATATCTCTGCACCGCCTATCTAGTGTCCCAACTAGTAACGATAACGTGATCCCAATACCTGTATTTTCCATTGCCTTCCGGCATACATTCATTATTTATTACCTAGATCAAATCTAGGGTTTTCTATCAAGTGCTTTCTAGATTTAACTAGAGTTTACGCTATCTGCTGAATGCTTCTCGGATTCAGGATTTATGCCACCTAGTCCAACTACGGATTATGCTACCTGTCGAACGATGCCCCCAAGTCTAGGACACACTACCTAGAGTGGTATATGTTCCTATACTTCCCCACGCATGTACCGCAAATCGTTATCGCTTGTCTAGATGCACATGTCCTGTAACGTGCGGTCCGAGTCCTGTGACAGGGCAAATCAAGGAATACAGAACTCGGTCGGGAGCTTTCAGATATCTGCCGATGCAGATGCTAAGGTCTGTTTTTATTCCAGTGGCTATGGTCCCACTTGACCCCTCCCTCAACTAATGAAAGGCACACCTTGTAAAATGAGAACTATACGCCGTCCCCCGGTGCCCCTCTATCCTATGGCCATCCTCACCCATAACTAGATAGCAAGTACATGGTCTTTTGGAGTTCTCCGCCTTTCCGCTTCACGTATCTCGATTGACTCAAGATGGATGGTAGACGACGAGTTGCTATCACAGGGCTACCGTTTCCTCGCCGAATCACGCCGGTCCATCCTAGTCTTTAGGTTGCCATGTATTGCAACCAAGGCATACCCCTGGTTCTTCTACGCAGACCTTAACCTATGTGAGCCCAGGAGGATCATCTGCAGCCTCACAGAGAGATACCAAGAGTACCCTCACGTCCCCTCGAAGCCTCGGGCTTCGTAACCCAATTTGTTGGAGCCTTCTTTCTACTCAGACGGACATTCGCTCCTTCCCGTGTTATACTAAAAATTACTACTTAGTTTTACTGACTAAGATTTACCACTTAGTTTCCAGAATGGTTGTTTTCTTAACTAAGGTTTACTACTTAGTTCCCCTTCCCATCAATTTGGATTGGTTAAGTGTCATTAGTCAATTCAAGCCAACTTAATCCTCTTCATTCATCCTGTTATACTGGTTAAGTGTTATCAGTAATTCATGTTGACTTAACCCCACCACAAACCAAGTTATATTGGTTAAGTATTTCTTATTACTTAACCCTACCCATTCACCCTGTATTGGTTAAGTGTTCCTTTTTAACTTAACCTTGCCCGTCTGTCTTAACTAACATGTTATTAATGGTTAAGTATTATCCCTTCATGTTTAGACTTAACCCTATTCTTTTATCACAATCTGATGGTTAAGTGTTCAAGTTTACTTAACCCTACGGTCTAGCCCAGCTAACATATCAAATTGGCTAAGTGTATTAGATTTTACTTAACCCCAACCTCTGGTCTAGTTAACATGTTAATTTGGCTAAATGTATTAAACTTTACTTAACCCCAACCTCTAGTCTAGTTAACATGTGTATTAACTTTACTTAACCCCTACAAATCTTGTCTTGCTACCCTGAATTTGGTTAAGTGTCCCTATGGACTTAGTCCTCCCATTCTAGCTTAACTGTGTTAAGTTGGTTAAGTGTTCCTATGGACTTAACCCTCCCATTCTAGCTTAACTGTGTTAAGTTGGTTAAGTGTTCCTATGGACTTAACCCTCCCATTCTAGCTTAACTGTGTTAAGTGTCAGTCTGAACCTAACCCGACCCATCAGTTTAGTTATCACGTTGAACTGGTTAAGTGTCTTAGTTAACTTAACCCTACCTTTCTTGTTCTAGCTTTAACTATTAAAGCTGTGACCACTCACATTAGACAGATATTGTTGCGAATACTGGATGTGCCGGTTGGTTCCGGGCAGGTTTACATCGCAACTCAGTCTAACATCGGGTTAGGCATATTTGTGTTTTCTAAGTTCAAAGGGTTTTGATTAGTTTTCAAATCAGGTTTTGAAAGTAACCATCTCGTCCGTCGAATCAGTTAGGGATAGCCAGGGAGAGCAGGAAACTTGTATTTTCCAAACCCAAGCCTAGACACTATCCTCTCTGTCACCCTAGAACTTTCTGGTTTATTATTAAAAGAGATGTCATTAACAAACCTTTAATTTGTCTAAATTAACATTTCCTCATTTAGGACAAATTCTATAAGTAAATTAATCCTAATTTACTTATTTCCCAATTACTCTTTTAATGTAAATTGTCAACATTTATTCTTACGGCCCAATTTCCCCTCTATATCATGTTTATGCTTTTTAGTATGTAAACCATACCAAATGAAGTGTCACTAACCATGATTTTGCTAAACCTGACGGTTATTCCCAATTATGGCCAATCTCAAATTTATACCAATATACTTATTACGCCAAATTAGCTAATCCAATCCCGATTTAACATTCTAATTACAGTTCACGTCAAACTAATCTTATTATTCTAGTTCATAACTCATGTAAATGCTAGATTTACAAGTCAATACTAGACTCAAATTTCACATCCTATAATTCCTGTCAAATTTATCCCATTTGCATTTCTATGAACATGCCATAATACATGTTCCCAATTTATGCCAATTTCCAACTTTATAACTATGTTTTAGTAAATTTCATATTTTGCCCCAAATCGCATTCCCACCGTTCGTATAATCGTGTTTCAATCTAGATTATAGATAAATCTAGATTCGTAGCAAATAGGGAATGAACCAAAGATTGCTATGAAAAGGATGGATATAGCAACTGGCATAAAATGGTTTTGAATAACGACGTAGGTTCAAGAACATGGGTAGACCTAACTTAATAGGTAAATTCCCATGGTCTAAAACTAAGAATAGACAGAGTAGGTTCAAGAACATGGGTAGACCTAACTTAATAGGTAAATTCCCATGGTCTAAAACCAAAGAAAACCAAGGACAGGCAAAATAAATAATCGGGTTTAGACCCAATCTCATAATCACAAAACTTAAGCAACACTTTCCTAGTCATGAATCATAGGTGTTTAATCACAGATGTCCTTGTTATGTCATAGGCAATAGTTTGTGTTTTCTAATCAAAGGCATAGGTTTAGTCAAGGAAATAATCCTCATAGTCACAGTCACAGTCATAGGCAATAGTTTATGTTTTATAATCAAAGGCATAGGTTTAGTCAAGGAAATAATCCTCATAGTCACAGTCACAGTCATAGGCAATGTTCGTAGTCATAGGCAATGCCTAATTGGTCATCGAATCACAACAGTTCTTAATTAGGTCCAAAGATATAGGCACAGGTTCGAATGGAAAGATTTGGCATATTCTTTTATTCCTTTAATCTCATGTCACGAACAGAGAGAGAAACGTTCAAATCTAAAAATAACTGACTTACAGAGATTAGATTAGAACAGAAAGATGGCGTTGCTATGATTCGTAGAAAAACAGTCGTTGAAGTCGTTTGAACCTCCTCTTGAATCCTAGCTTGACTTGAACCTCTTCTTGAAATTCTTTTAGCAGCATTTCCTCGTCTTGATTTATTTTATATATATTATTTTACTCACTTATTTATTTATTTCTCAGAGGCAGCATAAGGATAGAAAATAATTGTGAATAGAGAAGAAGACCAGGGCTGTTTATATAGTGTAGAAGTCAACGAATCTGGTCAGAAGGGCGTCCGGATACAGAGAAACGAATCAGGTTCAGAAAGCTGGAAAAAGCGGTGGAGGGGGGGGGTCGACTCCCCAGTCGACCTGGGGGGGGTCGACTACCCAGTCGACTCCCCAGACGACCTTGGGGGGGGGGGGTCGACTACCCAGTCGACTCCCCAGTCGACCTGGGTTCTGCTTTGAAATTTGAACTTTGCAGAAACTTCCGGAGGCCATATCTTCCTCATATTGACTCCGATTTACGCAAACTCGGACTCGTTTTCATGCAGAATTCCGAGATGAACGCAATGGCGTAGCCTATTTACCTTGATTTTGATTTTAACTTTTAATTCTGCCTTGATTTGTGAATCTTAGCGTTACAGAAATACGGGGTGTTACATTCTCCCCCACTTAAAAGGATTTCGTCCACGAAATCTTCAAGTTAGGAAGAATGTGTCCTACCATCCAATCACCCATCTACTCAATCATTCACTCATAGGCATCCGTTATCCTTAAAAGATTTCTAATGCTTTCATGTTCATATGCATAGTGTGTGTATATGTCTTTATCTACTATAATATCAAGCGGTCTACTGATTCAGTCGACCTCCTTAATGCGAGTCATGTCAGTGCCATGCGTCCAACCATATTTGCAAGAATCCCTAGTTATGTAAATACTATATGCGTGCACGGCCATTCATCCATATGCAACACCCATATGATAACATATCAAGTTCAATTTACAAACAAATACATATCTGTAAATGCAATATGAAAGCGTCTGAACTGATCTAGTGCCTAATACGTATGCATATGCATTCACAAGCAACCATTAGCAACCACTTGCAACCATCTACCATAACATGTTTCAAATACATGTTTACATCTATTGACTTCTACCTAAAGATCGAGGATACGACCTAGAGGATATACTTTGGAAAGAGAGAAACAATTATGCGTAAAGCTCCTACAAAAATAGAAATCAAGGATGCACCCTTAAGGAAAAGGGTATGATGCTAGTATCTAGCCTTCTTGAGCTTTACTCCACTGTATCTTAACTAATTTAACTTCACGATTCTGAAGTTTCGGATCTCCATTTCCAAAATAAACAGATTTCAATCACGGTACCAGGTATATGTACTAAGATGATTAGAGGTTTCCCTCTTATCCGCCATGCCATAACTATAAGAGTCGAAAGGTCACTACGTGCTCTTTGGAGTGCCTGCCACAACTATTCATCTCTCACGCAAACCATCCAAACCGAACTCGACATTCCTCAATTACAAGCCCCAAAGGCCTAAACCAATATCAGACAAGCACCCAAGGAATGTCTCCCCAGAATTTAGACGATCTACGTGAGATGATATAAGCAAACTCGATAGTTATTCTCAAATACCTACTAACCAAAAATAAACTGGTCGGACCACCAATTGGATTTGAGACTCTAGTGGGATCTTTCTACTATACAAGTACTATGGTGCAGAGACCCAACTATGGAAGTGGATATGAACAAATGAGAAGCGTTAGTACGAACATAAAAGTAGACTCTTCCAACCGGACTACCTTTCTCCTAGGTACGCTTGGTGGTGAAAGCATGTACTTGTCCTTCTGAAAATCTCGTCCTCGTTCTTTCCCTTGTCCTTAAGTATATGCCCTATCATACCCTAGTAAAGATACTTCCTCTTGTCTTAGGTTTTATATTTTCTTCCTCCTTCGTGTGCTAAGTTTAGATCCATGAATTCCTCATCCTAGGGTTATGCTCCTTAGCCAAACTCCTCATCCCCTTCCGTGTGCAGTCATGTTGACAAATCTCTCGAAAGCTGCTTCCATCATACAGAGAACCCTACTAAGCTTGGAAGAAAATTAACCGCATGTGAAACTACTACGGTCATAGATGGAAGTCGGGCACTACTTCGCCCTCCGATGAGGTTACCTCCCAGAAAGCCAGGAGCCCCAGAGACTCAAGAAAGAAGGAGACAAGAATTCAAACAGAGGAAGAGAAGATAATGCGTATGGCTTTGGGGAATATGCCTTTAAAACAAATCTCTTCTCTTGAAAATGCTTCTTTAAAAACCGTTTTGAATTTTTTTTTTTTCAAATCCTTTATCTGATCTGGTAACCTTCAGCTCTGATACCACGTGTAATACCCTACATCCATTAGTGTCACTCACAAAGGGAATGCACTAAGTTATGTGGAGCATTTAGGGTAAAAGATGCAGATAAATTACAAGACAGACAGAAATTAAACAGCGGAAAATAAAACTTTGCTTTATTGATAAAATAGTTTGTACAATGGTTTCTTTACAATATCAGAGTATCATCTGTCTTACAAAATAAAGACATAAAAACAACATTTATATTCCCCGACTTTAGCAAGAGCCAGCCATAGCATCTGAAAAGAGAATCCAAGCAAACTTCGACAAATCTTCAAGCTGGGAAAGAGTGGCAGTCCAACTTAACCTGAGCTAAACTATTTCCTCCTTTACTACCTGGGGGGAACGGAAGAAAAGAAGACGAAAGAAAACAGAGTCAGACATAAAGCCTGAGTAAGTTCAGTAACTTCTAGCATGTGAACATGGAAAAACAAAACGACATGAATTAAATGAATACAATATTACACCATGACGATAGGGTCAACAAGATTAGACAAGGTAGTCACAAGATATGCTAAGATAAGATAAACTGGATACGCTCTAATACTTTCGCCGCTTCGCTATTTCCTTGTTATATTGGTTTCTATATCTCTGCACCGCCTATCTAGTGTCCCAACTAGTAACGATAACGTGATCCCAATCCCTGTATTTTCCATTGCCTTCCGGCATACATTCATTATTTATTACCTAGATCAAATCTAGGGTTTTCTATCAAGTGCTTTCTAGATTTAACTAGAGTTTACGCTATCTGCTGAATGCTTCTCGGATTCAGGATTTATGCCACCTAGTCCAACTAGGGATTATGCTACCTGTCGAACGATGCCCCCAAGTCTAGGAAACACTACCTAGAGTGGTATATGTTCCTATACTTCCCCAAGCATGTACCGCGAATCGTTATCGCTTGTCTAGATGCACATGTCCTGTAATGTGCGGTCCGAGTCCTGTGACAGGGCAAATCAAGGAATACAGAACTCGGTCGGGAGCTTTCAGATATCTGCCGATGCAGATGCTAAGGTCTGTTTTTATTCCAGTGGCTATGGTCCCACTTGACCCCTCCCTCAACTAATGAAAGGCACACCTTGTAAAATGAGAACTATACGCCGACCCCCGGTGCCCCTCTATCCTATGGCCATCCTCACCCATAACTCGATAGCAAGTATATGGTCTTTTGGAGTTCTCCGCCTTTCCGCTTCACGTATCTCGATTGACTCAAGATGGATGGTAGACGACGAGTTGCTATCACAGGGCTACCGTTTCCTCGCCGAATCACGCCGGTCCATCCTGGTCTTTAGGTTGCCATGTATTGCAACCAAGGCATACCCCTGGTTCTTCTACGCAGACCTTAACCTCTGTGAGCCCAGGAGGATCATCTGCAGCCTCACAGAGGGATACCAAGAGTACCCTCACGTCCCCTCGAAGCCTCGGGCTTCGTAACCCAATTCGTTGGAGCCTTCTTTCTACCCAGACGGACATTTGCTCCTTCCCATGTTATACTAAAAATTACTACTTAGTTTTACTGACTAAGATTTACCACTTAGTTTCCAGAATCGTTGTTTTCTTAACTAAGGTTTACTACTTAGTTCCCCTTCCCGTCAATTTGGATTGGTTAAGTGTCATTAGTCAATTCAAGCCAACTTAATCCTCTTCATTCATCCTGTTATACTGGTTAAGTGTTATCAGTAATTCATGTTGACTTAACCCCACCACAAACCAAGTTATATTGGTTAAGTATTTCTTATTACTTAACCCTACCCATTCACCCTGTATTGGTTAAGTGTTCCTTTTTAACTTAACCTTGCCCGTCTGTCTTAACTAACATGTTATTAATGGTTAAGTATTATCCCTTCATGTTTAGACTTAACCCTATTCTTTTATCACAATCTGATGGTTAAGTGTTCAAGTTTACTTAACCCTACGGTCTAGCCCAGCTAACATATCAAATTGGCTAAGTGTATTAGATTTTACTTAACCCCAACCTCTGGTCTAGTTAACGTGTTAATTTGGCTAAGTGTATTAAACTTTACTTAACCCCAACCTCTAGTCTAGTTAACATGTGTATTAACTTTACTTAACCCCTACAAATCTTGTCTTGCTACCCTGAATTTGGTTAAGTGTCCCTATGGACTTAGTCCTCCCATTCTAGCTTAATTGTGTTAAGTTGGTTAAGTGTTCCTATGGACTTAACCCTCCCATTCTAGCTTAACTGTGTTAAGTTGGTTAAGTGTTCCTATGGACTTAACCCTCCCAGTCTAGCTTAACTGTGTTAAGTGTCAGTCTGAACCTAACCCCACCCATCAGTTTAGTTATCACGTTGAACTGGTTAAGTGTCTTAGTTAACTTAACCCTACCTTTCTTGTTCTAGCTTTAACTATTAAAGCTGCGACTACTCACATTAGACATATATTGTTGCGAATACTGGATGTGCCGGTTGGTTCCGGGCAGGTTTACATCGCAACTCAGTCTAACCTCGGGTTAGGCATATTTGTGTTTTCTAAGTTCAAAGGGTTTTGATTAGTTTTCAAATCAGGTTTTGAAAGTAACCATCCCGTCCGTCAGATCAGTTAGGGATACCCAGGGAGAGCAGGAAACTTGTATTTTCCAAACCCAATCCTAGACACTATCCTCTCTGTCACCCTAGAACTTTCTGGTTTATTATTAAAAGAGATGTCATTAACAAACCTTTAATTTGTCTAAATTAACATTTCCTCATTTAGGACAAATTCTATAAGTAAATTAATCCTAATTTACGTATTTCCCAATTACTCTTTTAATGTAAATTGTCAACATTTATTCTTACGGCCCAATTTCCCCTCTATATCATGTTTATTCTTTTTGGTATGTAAACCATACCAAATGAAGTGTCACTAACCATGATTTTGCTAAATCTGACGGTTATTCCCAATTATGGCCAATCTTAAATTTATACCAATATACTTATTACGCCAAATTAGCTAATCCAATCCTGATTTAACATTCTAATTACAGTTCACGTCAAACTAGACTTATTATTCTAGTTCATAACTCATGTAAATGCTAGATTTACAAGTCAATACTAGAATCAAATTTCACATCCTATAATTCCTGTCAAATTTATCCCATTTGCATATCTATGAACATGCCATAATATATGTTCCCAATTTATGCCAATTTCCAAGTTTATAACTATGTTTTAGTAAATTTCATATTTTGCCCCAAATCGCATTCCCACCGTTCGTATAATCGTGTTTCAATCTAGATTATAGATAAATCTAGATTCGTAGCAAATAGGGAATGAACCAAAGATTGCTATGAAAAGGATAGATATAACAACTGGCATAAAATGGTTTTGAATAACGACGTAGGTTCAAGAACATGGGTAGACCTAACTTAATAGGTAAATTCCCATGGTCTAAAACTAAGAATAGACAGAGTAGGTTCAAGAACATGGGTAGACCTAACTTAATAGGTAAATTCCCATGGTCTAAAACCAAAGAAAACCAAGGACAGGCAAAATAAATAATCGGGTTTAGACCCAATCTCATAATCACAAAACTTAAGCAACACTTTCCAAGTCATGAATCATAGGTGTTTAATCACAGATGTCCTTATTATGTCATAGGCAATAGTTTATGTTTTCTAATCAAAGGCATAGGTTTAGTCAAGGAAATAATCCTCATAGTCACAGTCATAGGCAATAGTTTATGTTTTCTAATCAAAGGCATAGGTTTAGTCAAGGAAATAATCCTCATAGTCACAGTCACAGTCATAGGCAATGTTCGTAGTCATAGGCAATGTCCATAGGCATAGGCAATGTTCATAGTCATAGGCAATGCCTAATTGGTCATCGAATCACAACAGTTCTTAATTAGGTCCAAAGATATAGGCATAGGTTCGAATGGAAAGATTTGGCATATTCTTTTATTCCTTTAATCTCATGTCACGAACAGAGAGAGAAACGTTCAAATCTAAAAATAATTTACTTACAGAGATTAGATTAGAACAGAAAGATGACGTTGCTATGATTCGTAGAAAAACAGTCGTTGTAGTCGTTTGAACCTCCTCTTAAATCCTAGCTTGACTTGAACCTCTTCTTGAAAATCTTTTAGCAGCATTTCCTCATCTTGATTTATTTTATATATATTATTTTACTCACTTATTTATTTATTTCTCAGAGGCAGCATAAGGATAGAAAAGAATTGTGAATAGAGAAGAAGACCAGGGCTGTTTATATAGTGTAGAAGTCAACGAATCTGGTCAGAAGGGCGTCCGGATACAGAGAAACGAATCAGGTTCAGAAAGCTGGAAAAAGCGAGGGGGGGTCGACTACCCAGTCGACTCCCCAGTCGACCTGGGTTATGTTTTGAAATTTGAACTTTGCTGAAACTTCCGAAGGCTATATCTTCCTCATACGGACTCCGATTTACGCAAACTCGGACTCGTTTTCATGCAGAATTCCGAGACGAACGCAATGGCGCAGCCCGTTTCCCTTGATTTTGATTTTAACTTTTAATTCTGCCTTGATTTGTGAATCTTAGCATTACAGAATTACGGGGTGTTACAACCTGTATATGGTAAGAAGAGAAAAGTAAATTGCTCTTACATTTCTACAGAACACATGTAACAATAAACAAATTTTTGGATTTGCTTCAGTAAGCTTCAAAACAAAAATATAAATAATATGGTAGTAATTACTAAATTTTCATACGTGAAAGCAGAAACAAAATTCAGACTGAATTAGTAAACCTGTCCACCTGGTTTAAAGTAATTAATCAAATGAATCACATGATTGCTCCGTCTAGGCCTAATTTAGAAAGACGCAAATTACTTAACTATTCCACTTGGTCAGTCAAGATGGAACACTAGCATATCATAATATAAATAAAGGCATAACGTAGAAATAAAAAATGTCGGCACAAAATTTGATCAATATTATTTTTTACTATGTAAAGGTAACAAAAAAAATGCAGTCTTCAAGCAATCTTTATAACACTTCACACAATCTTCATAATCAACTTAGAAGCCATTCAAGAAGCAATGATTTTTAAGTGGTTTATTTCTGTACGTACATGTTGACAGTCAACAATCATGAACTGGAAAGCAATACTCATTAAATAATATAAAAGAGAATTAGATGATCGATTATTAAAAATAAATAAGCTTTGAATTTATAAAATGTCAGATGCGCATCAAAACTACTACTACTATGCATGTTTTCTTGAATATAGTGCAAATAAGTAAAAAGAAAAAGCAAAATGAAATATTTACATGTACCGAGAAATTATCTTAACCAAATATATCACTGGCCCATAGAGATTAAACAAAAGAAAAAGAAAAAAATAGATGGAAAATGCAGCACAAAACATACTTGAACAGCTTTGATGAACCTGGACATAATTTTAGGGTCAGTTTGTCTTAGGTCCTTAAAAGGTTTCGAAATTAGGCTCACATCCGTCCCTTAAATTTTTATAACTTAGGTTCCTATTTTTCGAAAATTCATCAAAAAAACACGAAAATCCATAATTAAATACAACAACTAAACATCATCAAATTCATGCATTAAAACCAATAAAAAAACATATCAAAAAAAAACACGAAACTACAGTATATTGCATCAAACAATGCATTTATTTGCAATTTATGCATACATTTCTATATAAATTGCAGTTATGCATCAAACTACAGTATTATTGCAGAGATGTATGTAGTAATACTGCAATGAATGCATCGTTTGATGCATTAATTTAATCATGGCATGTGTATTCAATCATGCGCCTTTTGTGCATATATTTCAGTATTTATAAGTAATAAATGCATACATGTCAGTACATATTCATTAGCCTTCATCCGTTTTAACTTTTATGCATACATTTCAACATATAATACAGAATCAATGCATACATTTTGGCAATAATTCATAGCCCATGCATAATAGTTCATCTTATATGCACACATCTCAACAAGTATAACCAATATATGCATACACGTATGCATATATTCACCCATATTTTTCAATATAAACTGTGGATGGATATATGCATATATTCAGTATTAATGTTGAGAAGTATACAAGTTTTTTGTTTTAGGTTACTTCTAGGAATATTTGCGATTTTTTTTACATAGCAGCGCCATATTTTCTTTGGAAAACACGTAAGGTCAAAAAACAGGGACCCGCTTTGAATGTAAAGTTACAAGGGGAGGTCGTTTTAATTTCCAAAAATTTTAGGGATTGTCCCTTATTTTCACCATAATTTTATCCTAACAACCTAACATCCATGAATATGGATATAACTGGCACAAATAAAAAGATTGGTTAAAGAATGCAGTTTTTGAGTGGATCTAGTTAAAATCAAAATAACAAAGATAAAGAAGAAATGTACATACATTCTTTTTTTAAAAAAATTGATAGCTATTTAAAAAACACTCCCATCATTATATATGTATAGAAGGTGTGACGCCCCATAAAATATACCTAAAAGTATAAATATTAATAATGAATGGAGATGAGCAATTAAATAATAAAATATAAACAAACTGAAAAGTGAAACTTTGCAACATTAAGAATTTGGCTATGAAAATCTTTTATTTGGATTCGTGGCTAAATTCTAATTCGTTTTCATATATGTTATGTTGAAAACGGTGCTCGTATGAAGAAATTACAATCAAATGAAATCAAACGGTAAACACACACACACACACACACACACATATATATATATATATATATATGTATGTGTGTGTGTGTGTGTGTGTGTGTGTGTGTGGTTTAATAAATAGTATATATCCAAGAGATAAAATAATATGATGAATATGAATTTCAAATGAAGAAGCTAAGGATAACGAGACAAGAATAATCCTTATAAGGTAAGAAATAAGCCAAATCAATTAATGTTATATATATTAAATATCTCAAGCCCCATATACGTTTAGGCGATTCAGAGACCAAGAAGTCGACCTCCCCCTAGAAGGAGTGTCGACCACCGGTTGATCACCCTTCTAGAGGGGAGGTCGACCGCTTGGTGCCTGGAATGCCCAATAAGGCTGGTCTGGGTTAGGTTTTTGGTTTAATTTATAAAGATGAACAACCAGGATTATATCTTATTAATCCGACGGTTCTTGTTTAAATAAAAAACTATAAATAACCCTCTAGACTCCATATCTAAACCCTAGTCACTCTCTCTATTTGTGCCTCCACTCTACCACCATTGATTCCAGAGAACTTAAAAATAAGTTTTCTTCTTCTACAAACCTATTCTTCTTTCTCTAATCTTTTCTTATAGAATAAAAATCTATAATTACATGATATACATATATAAGAATTTTAATTATTTGATTCTTATGTATATAGATCTCTAAGGATTGGAGCTCACATCGAATAGGCACAACAACGTCAGACCTACGACATTTTCAATCGCTGTGAGTGGAATTAGTATTTTCTTAGGCATATTCTGCATTTGTAGATTACTATATGGAATTGTATGCCTAAAGAGATCTAATATAACAACAATATCAAACTACAAAAACCCCAAATCTCCTGTTTTTATGTACTTTGCAAGAATTGTCAATTCATATTAGGATTGTGGGTTTTGTTTTAGTAGCGGATAAAGAACAATTTGGTGGTGTACTTTTATTTTATTTGATTTATCCCTTTTATCTAAATCTTTGATTGTAATGTAAAAAGGTTTAGATTTGATTAGATTTATTATTTGAATAGGTTTGGGTTTCTATTTGTAACGACCCTGTAGGAATTCAACGCCCGAATTCCAATAATAATGCATAAACTCGTATTACTTGCCAAAACTCAAGTATCAAAAACACCAGATAGTTAATAGAAAGAAATTAGAGGGTGAGAAAAGAAAGAAAGAATATTAGAATAGAAGAAGAAGAAGAACCAACACCACATAGAGTCTCACGTTGCAGTGGAATGAAATATAATATAGAAATAAAGCTTTTTTTTAAAACAAATATGTGTGATCTTCTGAAGAGAAGAGAGCACACACACACACACACACACATATATATATATAATACAAACAAAGGTATAGAGTCTGACTATAGAACATAAGAATACAAGATAAAAACCTAACAACGCTCTAGGGATGTAAGGATCGTAGATAGATGAGCTCCGGATAAACCACCGCCCATCTACTCAAATATCGAATTTCGGCTAGGCCACCACCCGATATTGAAGTATATCTACTCCAATACAATAACCCATACTCTCTATATAATAACAAAACATAATGAGATATAACATAAAAAAACTCTCTAACAATAGGCCTAAATGAAAAACGAATCATCAATCCAAACAGCAATCCTCAAAGATACATAACTGCTACCAATCCATCCAGCTATCAACTAAGCACCTCTTCTAAATCAACAACCTGAATCTGCAAAAAGCTCAACAAACTATTATAATTTGTTACACACACATATATATGGAAATATATGTGTTTAAATATATATGTATATTATATAAGCATATATATATTCATACATATTTTTACCATACATATATGTGTAGAAGAAAATACAAAGAAAAACTAATAAAAGAAATTAACAACCAATGCGATATCTATTACGAAAAAAACTGTTAATTCTAATAAATAGATACAAATTCAATCTAACCTTAATCAATAGATTCTCAAAACCCGATTTCCCAAATAGCTTGTAATGTGAATTAGACATCCAATTCAAGCAATAATAAACTATTTTAATGATTAAATTATCCGTAGAACAGAATTAGAATGGAAAGATCTCTGATTTCTCTCAGACCAAATGAACCAACATACGATAGTGACTAAAGAATCTAAAATGTATCTTTTACTAGCATTATAAACAAATCTATAAGAATCCCAATACTGGCACAACAATTGAAAGAATAATGATAATAAAAAACAAATAACCTTAATACCATACTAAATATATAGTTTGTGATATTGCATGAGAAAAATAAATGATCAACATCCTCATTCATAATATTACAAAAATAACACTTAACGTCAAAAATGATATTCTTTCTCGTAAGAAACTCTATAGTATTAAGTTTCTTATGAGCTATTAACCACATTAGAAATTTAGCTTTAGGAGGAGAATTAAATTTCCAAATAAATTTAAAAGACCGAAATGAGATTCCCGAAAAATTTATAAAGTTATATATAGAATTAACCGAAAACACTTGACTTTTATCCATACCCCAACTAATAAAGTCCTTACATTCATCGATGTGATATAATGATAACTTAGCATAAAGTAGAGCTAATTGTCTTAACATTTCCCCTTCTAATATATTATCAAAAGAAAACTCCCAAGGGGGATCCAAATCTCTTCTAAAGATATCTTTTATCAATGCATTTTTAAAACTACAATTATTAAAGAGCTCCCTAAATTCAATTTTCAGTGGTAAACGAGAAATCCACGTATCATGCCAAAAGTAAGTCGTATTACCAGAATGAACAATCACCTTATAACCTAAGTTAAAAAAATCAAAGCACTTTAATACTGACTTCCAAAAGTAAGATAATCTATTATACCAACTACCACTAGATCCAACAATGAACTCTCCTCCTGAATAGTAAAATTTAGATATAATAACTTTCCATGTTGCAGATACTTCCGAAGACCTAAATTTCCATAACCATTTGGCTAATAAGGAAGAATTAAAATTAGATAAATTAATTATCCCCAAACCCCCATCTTTCTTAGTCTTACAACACACCTCCCAATTTACTAAGCATTTGAATCCCCTACAAATAGGATCTCTACCTCCACCCCATAGATAATTACGTCTTATTCTATCAATCTTATCGATAACCCATTGAGGAAATCTATGTACTGACATCCAATACGTAGGGATAGCCGATAGGACTGAATTAACCAAAACTAATCTACCTGCTCTAGACAAGAATATATTATTCCATCTTGATAGTCTACTATTAATTTTATCAATTATGACTAACCAATCCTCCTTCTTTAATTTTGACGGCCTAATCTTAAAACCTAAATAATCAAAAGGAAATTTCATGACAGAACAGTTTAAGGTGTTGGCAACCATAGCATCAACATTATCAAAATCATTAATGACCATAGCAGAACTCTTGTAAAAATTAATTCTAAGACCTGATAACATCTCAAAACAATAAAGTATAAACTTAAGAGCAATAATGTGTTTAGGTAGATGAGAAGAAAATAATAAAGTATAATCCGCAAATTGGAGAACAGATAATTCATTGTTAAATTCATTAGTACCAACATAACACAAAACACCTATTCTCCCAGCTCGCTTAATGATTCTAGAAAAAACGTCAACTGCTAAATTAAATAGCAAGGGTGACAGGGGATCCCCTGTCTAAGACCCCTCTTAGATTGGATCTTCTTTCCCACAACCCCATTTACGACAATATTAGAACTACCAGACCTAAGTAAAAGCATTACCTAGTTAATCCACCTAACACTAAAGCCTCTAGCTAGACACACTTCACATATATAATCCCAGTCAATAGAATCAAATGCTTTCTCAAAATCTAATTTCAAAATAGCACATGAAAAATTATTTTTAGCCCACACATTAATGTACTCATGTACCGCTGCCACTCCATCTACTATTTGCCTACCTTTAATCAAGGCAGTTTGTGAATGATCTATAAGATCATTCATTTTCCCACTTAGCCTATTTGCAAGAACTTTAGAAACGATCTTAACAAACACATTTATCAAAGATATAGGTCTAAAATCCTTTAAAAGTTTTGCACCCTCTATCTTTTTAATAAGTATAACTTTAGAAAAATTAAAGTTACCTAGACACAAATCCCCTCTATAAAAATCACTAAATAAATTCACTACATCAGATTTCAAGACCTCCCAAAACTGTTTGTAAAATAGAACAAAAAAACCATCAGGCCCCGGAGCTTTGTCACTAGGCATGTCACAAATTGCCTTCCAAATCCCCTGCTCGGAAAAAGGATTATCTAAATCTAATAACTCTCTCCTAACATCATTAGGGTAAATGTCCTTCCAATTAACGTTAATTCTTCTCTTTATCCTAGTCCCAAAAATTTGTTTGTAATAATTGGTGAAAACTTCATTTAAATCACGCTGAACTGTCAATTCCTCATTATTTAAAAAAATAGAATGAATCAAATTGTCACGTCTCCTCTTATTAGCCATACTATGAAAAAAATTCGTGTTATTATCTCCTTCCTTAATCCATTGAACACGTGATCTTTGCTTCCACATTATTTCTTCCTTTTCCAATATCAGTTTGAAGTCATTTCTAAGATTACAAAGTCTATCCCTCTCGACTAGGTTAAGCGTTCTAGATTCACCCAACTTATCTAAATCTAATATCTCACATAAAATCTTATCTTTCTTAATTCGAACACTTCCAAAAATATATTTATTCCACCTCTTAAGAAAAAATCTTAATTTACCAAGTTTAGCTACAAAAATCTTTGTTGTATTTCCTTTGTACAAATTATTAAAATAAAATAACGAGTTCCATTTAACAGTGACTAGTTTAATGAAACTGGTATCCTAAAGCCACATCTTTTCAAATTTAAAATTATTACTTATTAAAATGTTCGAATCACATGAGAGAATTAAAGGACAATGATCCGAAAATAAAAAAGGTAAACCCTTTACTTTACAAATTGGAAATCTATCATCAACCTCAGTACTAATAAAAAACCTATCTAATAAGGCATAAGATGGACTACCCCTATCATTAGACCAGGTGAATGATCTATTGCTAAGCGGAATCTCAATCAAATTATTATTAAGAATGAAATCATTAAATTCCTCCATGTCAGAGAAATCACCTTCCCTAGGAGATCTCCCCCCTAAAAACCTAGTTACATTAAAATCCCCCCTACAATCCAAAGATTTGGGGCAAGATTCCTGAATTCGGAACATTCATCTCACAAACGTCTCCTATAAATCTTGGTGTGAGGGCCATATACATTCGTAATGCCCAGTAAAGAATTATCACTAAGTGAAGTTAATATAATGTGTAGTGAATGTAACTTAGAAAATTCCTACACCAGTCTATATTGGATTTCTTTCCAACCAATCATGAGCCCTCCTGCACTGCTAATTGACGGTAGACAGGCCCAATTACGAAAATGGGCCCCACCTAATCTAGCGTAAAAACTAACGTCAGGGCTTTCAATTTTAGTCTCTTGAAGCAAAGCGATGTCAATATGATAATCTACAAAGAAGGTCCTAACTTTAGCACATTTTTTAGGTTCATTTAGACCCCTAATATTCCAACTAACAATCCTCATCTACTCAAAGAAGAGATTCTCTCTAATTCCCTACTCCTAATCAAATCAACATCTAACTTAATATCAGAATAAATAAAGGCTGTATCATTGGCAAGCTGAATCAGCTGACTAGTCGAAAGGCTACTCAATGCATAAGGAGAATAATCACTACCATAAACAGAAGTCATACTTGAGCCCAGATCCGAAATACTACCACTAGTATTCGGACTCGGGGACCTACCTTGAAAAGAAGAGGAAATAGATTTGATCCTCGCACTGCGGCGAATCAATCCCGAACTTGGGACTACTCTCTTATGCCTCCTTCTCCTAGATGAAGAAGAAGATACCTGTCCACTGTGGAATACATCACCACTAGGCCCCATCAAATCATCACTACTCGAGAATCCAATATCACCTCCAGAAATAGTCACTGAACATGAAAGGTCTAAATCCCATCTAAAGATACTACAGCTCGGCCTCAAGTGTAAGAATATAAGCTTCACGGTCGAATCACTCATCACCACAGAACATAAATTCTTGTTCCATGAAAAAATAACATCTCTCGCTGAACAGTCCAGTCTGAAACCCGACCTCGCACATACACCACCCACTGTAACTAATCTACCAATGTCAAATGAACTGGTAACTAAAAAAGCCTCGCCACCCAAACGCTCTACCACCAACATGACCATATTTTGATGCTGTCCTATCCAACCATTCACGTCCAACATACCATTTCCGCCACCAGAAGGCCTTGATACCTGGTCCTTGTTTGACAAAACATCATGAGAGGTAAAGCTTGGCCCTTTGACCTTACTATTTTTCGAAGCCTTCGCTTGCACCAATCTACCACATTTTATTCTATTCACTCTAAATTCCTTCCTCGATAAGGAGACAGACTTCACAGTAGCTTCCTTTGATGAATCTTTTATCTCCTCTGATCTTAAAGCCAACTCAACATCACTTTCCTCCAATAGACTGAATCTATTAGATATATTTACATCCTCCGCCACGTACCAGTCAGTTTCCACCATCTCGCCACCAAC
The DNA here is from genome assembly GCA_030737875.1 of Allium sativum. NCBI lineage: Eukaryota > Viridiplantae > Streptophyta > Magnoliopsida > Asparagales > Amaryllidaceae > Allium > Allium sativum. Next base: position 21,221,336 of record JASFAX010000025.1, read on the forward strand.
AGCAGCATAACCACACATATCCTCGTCCACCCCAGTCATCTCATAACCATCAACATCATCCATATCATTGCCACCAACAGCATAACCACACATATCCTCCTCGTCCACCCCAGTCATCACTTCCAAGGCCCTCCCATTAATGAACAAACTCTCTTTTAACCCAAATTCTTCACCGAGATTCATACAAAACTGAACATATGGATCATATAGCAAAGGATCACTACACGGCCATAACCCACAAAGCCCAACCCCAACCATCATCTCCCTCTCAAAAGAACTCCCACCATCATCATCCAACTCTGACATTGCAAAACCATCCCTCTCCGACCGAGACTTCATACTCATACAAGCTTTAACAGTATTATCACTATATTGCTTATATTGTAAATCAGCATCTCTATGCTCAACCTTTATAAGAGTATTTATAAGGTCAAAGTGCTCAAGTATCTCATCCAGCAATTTAAGAACTAACAATTTATACCTAGCATTCGAGTCAAAATATAATCTTCTCAGCTTGGTGAGATTCAAACTAAATGAGAAGGCATGATCTTTTCTGGTCATCGGTCTAGATAGCGGAGGATAAACATCAACCATATCAACCCTCTTATTCCAGAGAATTCCATCCACAAGTCCTTCTAGATTCCACCCCATTACCAACATCAAATAAGCCCCATTGCACTCGTTATCATTGAAGTCCAGTAAGAACAAATCCAGAAAGTTGATCATTTTCAGACAAATCCTTGAACAGTTGAAGTTCTGCAGTTCCCAAACTGATTAACCTTTAAAATTTTCGGAACAACTATACTTTCGATGACCCACTCCACCACATTTAAAACAGCGCAATCCATTTCTACAATCCTTCGCTAGATGGAGAGTGTAACGACCCAGAAAATCTGAACCAATTTAAAAATTTTAAATTGGCTAAAATAATGGATTTTAAATATTTAAAATAAATATTTTAAATAATGGCGAAGAAAACTGAGTTTGAATCGACAATTGAAAATGAATATAATTAATTATAATTATAAATAAGGCCTGAAAGGGCGCTGTAGTTTCAAAAATCGAATTCAAACTTTGTCGGACTGTACCGGGTGCAAAACAATCCGGATTTTAGTGAAACCAAAAATATTTAAATCTGTTAGTGAATACCTTTCTAACGAATCTGAAAAATCGAAATTTGATAGCGGGAATCAAAAGATATGTCCAGTTGAAAATTCTGAATAGTCGCTATGAAATTCAGGCCCTTAAAAATGGACATTTTGCAAACGACTTCGGATTTCGATGAAACAACTTTTGTTGGATCCGTGATGTAAAATTATTGCTAGGTTTCAAATTTCATAATTTTTCGAATCAATATGTGAGCGTGGCAAAGGAAAACGTGTTTTGACCATTTCAGTTGAATTTAATCGACTGGAAAATGGCCATTTTTCAAACGGTCTCAGAATTCGACGAACCTAGTTTTGTTAGGACCGTATCGTCAATACGAAGCTAGAAAATATTTTTCGAGAATTTTTCTAGTTAGTATGTGACCCCGGCAAATTGAAATGCACGTTCAAATCAAATATTGAATGCTTTATATTTTAATTTGAAGGAAAACTGACTGAAACAGTCGAATGGGCCTACGAAACGTCTCCCATTGTATTCGGAATGAGGGTATTTAGCTAGAGGCGACAGTTGTTGGAGTTCGTTTGGAGCTCGGACGAAAAATCGAATGAACTTGGAATAAATTAATATTAAAATAATTTATATATAAATGGTCAAAACCCTAGAAAAGTCAAACTGCGGTCCAAGTTCTGGGAGCCGCCAGTGACGATTTAGAGGGCCAGGAATCTCCCGATTTCATCTTCCAATTTCTCGCAACACACTTAGAACCAAATCAAGACCCCAACATCAAATCAAAGAACTCCCCATCCTCTTCAAATCAATACCAAGTTCGAGATTTCTAGCTGTGTAATTCGTTCGATTTTATTCCTCAAAACTGGCGGGTTCGAGCGTCGTTTTAGGGCGGAGCGGTCAACCGAGTTAGGCCATCTTGGTGGCAGTGGGTGATGACGTCGGGGGCTTCGAAGAGGTGATGGGCGATCAGCTTCCGGCGCCTTGATCGGAGCACAGCGATGGGTGGAACCCTAATGGGTTCGGTTGTTCATTCATGGACTGTAAGTAGCTTTGTTTTAATAAATATAAACATAGTTTTTTTTAATAAATATAAATGCAGTTTTTTCTTTATAAATATAAATGCAGTTTTTAATAAATATAAAGGCAGCTTTTATTTTCATTTTTTTATAAATATATATAGCATTATGAAAATAAAACTAGAAAGGTTTTAAAATAAAGTTAGAAAGGTTTTAAAATAAAATTAGGATTGATTTTGAAAATATAAAATAGGATTGTTTTGGAAAAATAAAATACTTTCAAATAGAAAATATAAAATAGACTTTGACTTAAAAATAAAATTACCTTTGTCTATAAAATATAAACCATAGTTTAAAAATGTGATTTTGCTATGTTAACGAAATTCGATGAAACAGGAAACATCGTGACCGTGTGGACGCCTTCTACCTTTTAGAAGAGGCCGCATATTTTTCTGAGCCTTCTACAATTTTTGGCAAAGCTGAAAGCAAAGTGAGATTTCTAATTTATAAACTATATGGAAAACAACGATGTATAAATTATATAGTCGATGTATGAGTTATATTAGCGTTGTACACCTCTTGTATAAGCGTTGTATAAGTTGTACGTTCGATGTATAAGTTATATATGCGTTGTAAAAATTATATGTGTGTTGAAATGAAGTGAATTGCTATATATAAATATACATATACATATATATATATATATATATATATATATATATATATACACGCCCCTCGTCCACAAACCATGGACGATATTTATTGGTTGAAATTGTTGTAAAAATTGATTGATAGCGAATGATTGTTTGGGATGGTTTATGGTTGATATTGATTGATTGAGGTTGAAAAATACCCGTTTGTGGTTGAGAAATATTTGGTTGAAACCACATAGGATTAGTTTGTGGATATGAAATAAATATATATACATGCCGCCTGCGTGCGAACTAGATGCATGATCCCCATTGTCAAAAACCGCGAGGTTTTAAGGTAGAGCGAGGAGCCGTACTAGGGACGGTCCCGGTTTTAACTACCCTGCCGTTATGCTGCCGAAATTTTGAATAATATTCGTGTGTTTGAATTATTTTCATTTGCAGAAATTTTAGAAAACCTTCATGTGTTGAATTGATATTCATTCGTTGATTAGAAATTCATGTGTTGAATGGTATTCGCGTTTTAAATATAAAAATCACATTTCTATTTATATATATAAACTATAGAAAACCTTCATGTGTTGAATTGATATTCATTCGTTGATTAGAAATTCATGTGTTGAATGGTATTCGCGTTTTAAATATAAAAATCACATTTCTATTTATATATAGAAACTATAGAAAACCTTCATGTGTTGAATTGATATTCATTCGTTGATTAGAAATTCATGTGTTGAATGGTATTCATATTTTGAAATAAATTGTTTGACGATAAAAATCAACTTTTATCGACTATATGAACTGTGTAAAATAATCTCGTTTTTGAAAGAAATTGTTTTATAAGAAAAATCCTATTTACCAACATGAAATATATAAAATAATAGTGTTTTGAAATGAGTTGTTTTACAATAAAAATCACATTTTTATTATATGCATGAATCGTTGAAATGTGAAGTTGTAACAACCCGAAAATCTGGGCCAGTTTAAAATTTTTATTTTGGCGATTTTAGCGAATTTTAATTATTTAAAATGAATTATTTTAAATAATATCGACGAGAAATTTATTTAGAATATAATTCGACATATATATTATATACGTCGTGTTTAGAATATAAATAATTATATATAATCATAAAAGGAATTGAAAATGGCGCGGTAGTTCGATAATTCGATTTCAAACTTCAATTGGACGTACCGGGTGCGAAAAAATCCGGATTTTAGTGAAACCAAAAACATTAGGATCTAATTGATAATATCTTTCCAACGAGTCCGACAAATCAAGATTTCATAGCGGGAATCAAAAGATATGTCCAGTTGAAAATTCTGAATAGTCGCTATGGAATTCAGGCCCTTAAAAATGGGAATTTTGCAAACGACCTCGGATATCGACGAAACCAGTTTTGTTGGGTCCGTGATGTCAAGTTATTGCTAGATTCCAAATTTCATAATTTTTCGAATCAATATGTGAGCGTGGCAAAGGAAAACGCGTTTGACCAGTTTCAGTTGATTTTAATCGACTGGAAAATGGCCATTTTTCAAACGGTCTCAGAATTCGACGAAACTTGTTTTGTTAGGACCGTATCATCAATACGAAGCTAGAAAATATTTTTCGGGAATTTTTCGAGTTAGTATGTTGTCCCGGTAATTTGAAATGTACGTTCGAATTGGATATATAAAGATTTATGTTTTAAATTCAACAAAAACTGAACGAAACGATCGAATCAGCGTACGATACATATGCCATTGGGTTCGGAATGGGGGTAATTAGTTAGGGGCGATAGTCGGTGGGTTCGATTTTGAGTTCGTTGTAAAAAGTTACCATAAGAGAATTTAAAAATAAAATTAAATAATAAATAAATATATTCTTCTATATCACCCCCCTCCTTTTCTTCCTTCAGAGTCAACGGGGGGTTTTAAAAAAAAAAAAGGGAATCGACGATGCCCACACCCAGCCCTACCGCCGCCGCTGGAGGCGCGCCTCCACTGGCGCGTCCAACTCCCTTCTCCTCCCTCGTCTGGTCACCTCCGATCCCCTCAAGCCAAGCGCGATTTTCCCCAAATCGAATCCATCCCGAGCCCTAGCCACTGGAAGCCGCGCTGCCACATCCGCCCTCCAGTTCATCCCCTCCAGCGCCTCTTCTCCCTCCCCTCCTCTATCAAGAACCGCGCCGAAGCCCAGTTCCGCCCAAAACCGCCGCATCTGTCACCGTGGGGCCCAATCCTCCAGTGTCGCGCCCCGTTCGAGTCAGCATACCCCCTTCGACCCCTTCCTCCAAGCGACGGAACAACCGTGAGTTTTTACATTGTATTATACATAGAAAAAAAAACTGTAGTGATTTTGATTTCGTTTTGTATAGAAACAATTGTCTAAAATCAGTTTTATTTAAAACTGAAAATGTATGTTTTTAAAACTGAAAATGTATGTTTTTTTTTTGTGTAAATACGAATTCTTCGATGGTTCAAAAAATGAATTTGCTTTTGAAAACAAAAATGAATTTGCTTTGAAAACAAAAATGAATTTGCTTTGAAAACAAAAATGAATTTGCTTTGGAAACAAAAATGAATTTGCTTTTGAGAACAAAAACGAATTTGCTTTTGAAAACAAAAATGAATTTGCTTTTGAAAACAAAATCTGAATTAGCTTTGAAAACAAAGTTTGCATTCTTTTTGAAAATAAAATTAACATTGTTTTTAAAATAGAAGAGACGATTTTCGTTTATACAAAGATTAGATTTTCAATTGTATAAAGATACGATTTTTAGAATTGAAAAGATAGATATTCAATCTTTATATTAGAGGTAGGAATATAAAATATGATTTTTATATATTGAATAGCGAAGTAAAAATATGATTTTTATATATTGAATAGCGAAGTAAAAATTCGATTTTTATTTATGGAATATAGCAAAGTAAAATATGATTTTTATATATTGAACAGCAAAGTAAAATATGATTTTTATATATTGAATGGCGAAGTAAAAATTCGATTTTATATATTGAATAGCGAAGTAAAAATTCGATTTTTATATATGTAGTGGCTTCGGGCGAAGAAAGTGACAAGAGGCGAGAACAGTGAAGATTTCCTGCCTTAGAAGTGCCGTGGAGTTAGGATAGCTAAAGGTGAGAACTTCTCACTCTTCAATTTCATTTTCTAGTTATATATATATACTAGGATGCAGACGGTGCTTAGTAGCACCCGTCACAATCGTCCACAGACCATGGACTTGTTTGTTTGATTGCAAAAATTAGTTAGATTAATTGATTGGATTGAATTGTTTGGTGAAATGAAATTGATTTGATTGATGTGTGAATGGCGTGGGCCTTCACTAGACCGGGGATAAGGCTAGGCCTTGTCCCGTTTCTAGTATCGTGCCGTTAGGCCGCCGAAATTTTCTAAAATATGTTAGAAAAAAAAATATTAATTTTATTGAATAAATGAATTGAATAGAAATTCATATGTTAAAATAAAATAGTTTATCGTTAAAAATATAATTTTTAATGTGAAAGTGAATAAAAAGATATTTATAGACAAATCAGCCGATTTGTTTATATGCACTGATTTGACTGATATTGATTGGGTCGATAAATTTTACACATCGTCCAACTGCACGAATAAAAATCTGTGTTTGATTGTTTGAAACCCCACACGGGTGTTGGGATGAAATTTGAAGTTCACTCATCCTGAATGATTAAATATGTCAATCGATTGATTGATAGGCTGTTATGAGCGTTAGATATCTATATTTGATGCTTATACAGTGTAGTGCACTTTGGTTGATGGTTGATTATTTTTCAATACTATTATATACGTGTGATCTATGAAAATCCATATAATTAACATTATAGGGTGGTTGATTGGGCCTCATTCCAATTTAGAAAATAAAGAATAATATAAAATAAAGGTTCATGTGTTGACAGTACTCATCCGTTGAGATTAGTCATGTGTTGAACGAAATATTTTAATAATAAAATTTGCATCTTTATCAATATAAAATAAAGGTTCATGTGTTGACAGTACTCATTCGTTGAGATTAGTCATGTGTTGAACGAATTATATTTGAAATAGAAATATTTGAAATAGAATATTTGAAAATAGGAATATATGAAGCCGTGTTGATTAGAGTGACGCCATTTTGACGTGAACGATATTTATATCGATTTTATTCATTTTGAAATGAATAGAATATAAAAACGATTTCGAAATGAATAGAATATAAAAACGATTTCGAAATGAATAGAATATAAAACGATTTCGAAATGAATTGAATATAAAACCAATTCGAATTGAATTGAAAACGAATTCGAATTGAAAATGAATTGAAGTGAAATCAAATTGAATTGAAATTTGATTTGAATAGAAAACAAATTTGATTTCAATTGCATATATAACGAATTTGATTTGAATAGAAAACGAATTTGATTTCAATTGAAATATATAACGAATTTGAATCAAATAGAAAACCACTTTGAATTGAATCGAATTGAAAACGAATTCGAATTGAATTTAAAACGAAGTGAAATGAATTCAAATTGAATTGAAACTTGAGTCGAATAGAAATGAATTTTAAACCGAATTTATAAGGAAAGATTCAACTTTGATTTGAATTTGAAATGGAAGTTGAAATTTCTTTTGAAACGAATTCAAAACTATTTATAAAATTCGTTTTAAATAGAAATCGACGATATATATATTATATATATAATATAATGGCCTGAATGGAACGCGCCGCGCCGCGGCAGTTCGTGTATTTCGACCATTTATTTCAAACGGACATTACGGGAGATCCGACCGTCGGATTCTCCTAAAACCGGAACCGTTGGGTTCGTATCGAAAAGAGCTTTCTAACGAATATTAGAAATTTGAAATCTAACGGTTGGATTTGGAGATACGTCCAAATCAAATTTGAAAAAGGTCGCTGTAAGTGCAGTTCGATGGCCGTTGATGGAAATCGACTGTACGGGCCTTGATAAAATTATTAAAAATAGTAATAATTTGTGTAAAATCATAAGAAATGATTTGAGAAGAATTGGGATGAAAAACTCCATATTTGAAAAGATAAAAATAGATTTTTATCGAAGTAAACTAGTTTTGAACTAGAATTATAATTCTATTTATTTTTAAATAAATAAATTGAATTCGAAAGGGTTTTAAAAATAACCAGAATTTCCAATGACTGCATTGGAGTGGATTTGAATCGAAATTGTCTTTGGAATATTTCGATGTTGGAATTCATGATTATACGGATGTTGTTATGGAAATTTGAAAGATATATATTTATATCGTTATTTCCAATACGACATTTGTTAATCGTAGAATTTGATATTGAATATAAGCCGATATATTTTCTATTCAGAGCCTTGTATTGAATATCAAATGTGATTTGGGTTTGTCGTGAATGGTGTCTTCACTAACACTGTTCTTGAACCCAGTTGAGAAAAGATTAAATCTTTTTATTTAGATTTAATGAAGTGTACCAATTAAATAATATTTGATTGGAATTGAATTGATATTGATTTTTGGGTTTATCGTGGACAGTGTTTTAAATAACACTCTTCTTTAACCCGATAATTAATGAATGTGATTTTGGGTTTATCGTGAACCGTGTTTTAAATGACACTGATTCTTTAACCCAGTTGAAGATTAAAACTAAGTGGAGTTTTAATGAATCTTTAATTAGATTGAAAAGAGCGAGAATGGAGTATCACCAGTTTTACTCCAGGCGATAGTTAAATCTTTAATTAGATTTAAACGTGAAATGGTAATTGAATTTACCGATAACACCGTGGTGTTAGATATGAAGTATAACAAGTTTTACTTCATGGGATGAATAGGTTGGGATTGGGAAATTAAAACAAATGATTACTTCGGTAAGGTTCGCTAATCCCGACTAGTTTGAATTGATATTCAAAAATAGATTAAAGAATAAATTCAAGAAATTTATCTTGGATAAAATTAATGGGAACCTTTCCCTATGAATGTGAAATTTAGAAACTAACTGTCGGTTAGCTAAGCAGAATGGTTTTCTGGATATTGATCTGATGTTGGTTTCGGCCTTCGGGGTTAATATTTGGGGAATTATTCTCTTGATTAATTTACGGTTAGTGACTGATGAATTGGAATGAGGCGTATGTTGTGTTTGTGTAACACTTATTTAAAATATACGCGAGTTATTCGGAAAGACCGGGTTCATCCCATTCTGAATGACTGATACGACGATAAGTCAAAGATGAAGACGGTGGTCGAAGACCGGAAGTCTTCACGTCGTTTGGGTGATTACTGATGATCTTGATTGGGCTGTACACCCAAGAAGATGGAAACAGTTGGTGATCGTCCAGACGTACTAGGAGATCGATGGATATGCGGGGTACTAGGTGCCTCCGGTTTCGTTCAGACCCAGAACGGACTTGTAAATGGACTGTGTGTCTGACATCGGATTTCATTCTGTGTGACTGATATCAGTTGCATAGGATGGTTTGCCTGTGTGGCATGCCTAAGTGGCAAATGATCAAGGCTTCTGTTGAAAAGCAAAGTCTTGTGGTTGATGATCAAAGCACGGCCTTTGTGGCGTAGCTTTGTGTAACGTTGAATCGCGAGCCTCACACCCCGGTATGAACCAGAAACGGGAGAAAGGACCTCAGGGAGGGCCTACGTTTCCTCCTAGCTAAAAGTGGCGTCAGTGGTTTTACATGCCCTGACGAGTTTGACTTATGTGGTTGTTGCTGTTGCGAGGCGCCTCGGTTAGATCGGACGATCCGGGTCCGATGGAGTCACTAGTTGGCTCGCTTACGCCCCAAAGGGCGGCGAAACGTAGTGCTCAGGCATTTTTAATCCACTCCGTGTGGACCGGCCCTGTCGCTCCAAGGGTCGATGCGTTCTGATCCTGAGACTCGGGCTAGGCAGTCTCGAATTCGGTAAGGACTATCTTTTGCCTTGGTTCATGACGGAAATCCAATTTCCAAATACGTGATCTTGCGGTTGTAGTTGTAATCCTATATATGGCGACATAGTGGGATGGGGCGCTCATGCCGCCTATGATTGATACTTATGATTTGAAGTTGTTTTATACACTATGCACTTATAATAGTATTAAATGATTTCTTTTAAATGTATCAAGCATTCTTGGCTATTATAAGGTAAAAACCCTATCCCCCGGCTTGCGTTGCATTGTGTGATAGGACCTGGGTCTTATAATAGCTTCATTTTTTCCTTATTTAGCATTGCGCTGTTTGTTTTATGCACTGGTGTTCTTGGGAGGAAACCCGTTCCGTGTTATACAGCGTGGTCCCTTGATTTACCTAACTTTAAAATTAAGATTAATAACTGTTTTAGTTCTCAAACCAGTCACATGACTGACCTGGAGTTTATTTTTTTGACCTAAACTCTGGGTGCCCTTATTTTGACACGGGCAGCTAGTAGTTTTGGTTTTGCAGATTTATATTCATAGGATCCTGGTTTACAGCTGGAAGGATATCCGGAAAGCTTTGTATCCGTATATCTCCTTCAGTTGTGTATTGTGTTATTTTCCGCTGTGATGTATTTAAATGTAATTTAAATCTCTGATGTTTCTGTGTTTATTCATTTATACTCTGTATATTCTTGTAATCTGATGCATTGTTGTAATATACAATGAAATGTTCTTTTATATGCGTTCTGATTTGTCGTGTTCTCAAAACAATTCGTTCTTTCTCTTCTCTTCGGAGGCCGGGGAAGTTCGGGTCGTTTCAACGTGGTATCAGAGCTTTGGTTTACAAAGCTCAGAGAACAAGGCACATTAGAACCATACGAAAGAATTCATCAGAAACTGGATTAGTAATATCCAATGGGAATGACTCGTTAGAGATGGGATCAGTAGTATCCTAGAACGAGTGTGAAGAGTATATTTTTCAAATGAAAACAAATTTTGTTTTGAAAATTTAAATCAATTATTCGTATTTGATTATTTATTTGTATTTATTTGGACAGTCCAGTATATAAAGATTTTGCATATACGCCTTGCAAACGTGTATTTGAAATTTTAATATATTGGATAGATATAGCATCACACTCTAGTCGCCCGAAGATGATATTGATGATAGCTATCGCATCATCAACATTTATGTTCGAGTTTCGAAGGTGGGATTTCTATATATTTCCTATTGACTGGTGTGAGAACCAAAAACTATATAGGATCTATTGTTGTGATTTGGCATCAAAAATCTGATTTTTGACTATATATCAAAGTTATGAATTTGAAACTCTAATTCACTAATTGATTGATGTTTGTGTTGCTTGTTTAGTTGTTTGATAAATTTTGAACCATTACGCCTAATTGTATCAAATATTGAATTTTATTGAAAATTAGTCGCATTTGCTTGTATATACATCTACTTACATTGAACAGGTTATAGCAAGGAGGCTAGAGCAGAGAATAAAATTTGTTTGCCCGACAAATAGGTACATGTTTACTACATAACTTACCGGTTTGTTTGGGTGATGATGATTTTATGAGCCTATTGGCTAGCCGCTTGGCTTTTTCTTTTTCTTTTTGAGATTAGAAGGACCGGGGAAGCTATTTGAAATTCCCCGATGCTCCCGGTGCAGGGGAGGTTATGGCGAAATTTTTCGAAAATTTAGGGTGTTAGCCAAATTTTTGAAATTTTTGAAAATTCTCAGAAACTGAAAAGTTGGAGAATGGAAGGCAGATCGAACGTAGAGTTGATGGATCAAACCACTTTCGACTTTGTTCCTTTTCGGGGACGAAAAGTTTTAAGTGGGGGAGATTGTAACAACCCGAAAATCTGGGCCAGTTTAAAATTTTTATTTTAGCGAATTTTAATTATTTAAAATGAATTATTTTAAATAATATCGATGAGAAATTTATTTAGAATATAATTCGACATATATATTATATACGTCATCGTTAGAATATAAATAATTATATATAATCATAAAAGGAATTGAAAATGGCGCGGTAGTTCGATAATTCGATTTCAAACTTCAATTGGACGTACCGGGTGCGAAACAATCCGGATTTTAGTGAAACCAAAAACATTAGGATCTAATTGATAATATCTTTCCAACGAGTCCGACAAATCAAGATTTCATAGCGGGAACCAAAAGATATGTCCAGTTGAAAATTCTGAATAGTCGCTATGGAATTCAGGCCCTTAAAAATGGGAATTTTGCAACCGACCTCGGATATCGACGAAACCAGTTTTGCTGGGTCCGTGATGTCAAGTTATTGCTAGATTCCAAATTTCATAATTTTTCGAATCAATATGTGAGCGTGGCAAAGGAAAACGCGTTTGACCAGTTTCAGTTGATTTTAATCGACTGGAAAATGGCCATTTTTCAAACGGTCTCAGAATTCGACGAAACTTGTTTTGTTAGGACCGAATCATCAATACGAAGCTAGAAAATATTTTTCGGGAATTTTTCGAGTTAGTATGTGGCCCCGGTAATTTGAAATGTACGTTCGAATTGGATATATAAAGATTTATGTTTTAAATTCAACGAAAACTGAACGAAACGATCGAATCAGCGTACGATACATATGCCATTGGGTTCGGAATGGGGGTAATTAGTTATGGGCGACAGTCGGTGGGTTCGATTTTGAGTTTGTTGTAAAAAGTTACCATAAGAGAATTTAAAAATAAAATTAAATAATAAATAAATATATTCTTCTATATCACCCCCTCCTTTTCTTCCTTCAGAGTCAACGGGGGGTTTTAAAAAAAAAAGGGAATCGACGATGCCCGCACCCAGCCCTACCGCCGCCGCTGGAGGCGCGCCTCCACTGGCGCGTCCAACTCCCTTCTCCCCCCTCGTCTGGTCACCTCCGATCCCCTCAAGCCAAGCGCGATTTTCCCCAAATCGAATCCATCCCGAGCCCTAGCCACTAGAAGCCGCGCTGCCACATCCGCCCTCCAGTTCATCCCCTCCAGCGCCTCTTCTCCCTCCCCTCCTCTATCAAGAACCGCGCCGAAGCCCAGTTCCGCCCAAAACCGCCGCATCTGTCACCGTGGGGCCCAATCCTCCAGTGTCGCGCCCCGTTCGAGTCAGCATACCCCCTTCGACCCCTTCCTCCAAGCGACGGAACAGCCGTGAGTTTTTACATTGTATTATACATAGAAAAAAAAACTGTAGTGATTTTGATTTCGTTTTGTATAGAAACAATTGTCTAAAATCAGTTTTATTTAAAACTGAAAATATATGTTTTTAAAACTGAAAATGTATGTTTTTTTTTGTAAATACGAATTCTTCGATGGTTCAAAAAATGAATTTGCTTTTGAAAACAAAAATGAATTTGCTTTGAAAACAAAAATGAATTTGCTTTGAAAACAAAAATGAATTTGCTTTGGAAACAAAAATGAATTTGCTTTTGAGAACAAAAACGAATTTGCTTTTGAAAACAAAAATGAATTTGCTTTTGAAAACAAAATCTGAATTAGCTTTGAAAACAAAGTTTGCATTCTTTTTGAAAATAAAATTAACATTGTTTTTAAAATAGAAGAGACGATTTTCGTTTATACAAAGATTAGATTTTCAATTGTATAAAGATACGATTTTTAGAATTGAAAAGATAGAAATTCAATCTTTATATTAGAGGTAGGAATATAAAAATATGATTTTTATATATTGAATAGCGAAGTAAAAATATGATTTTTATATATTGAATAGCGAAGTAAAAATTCGATTTTTATATATGGAATATAGCAAAGTAAAATATGATTTTTATATATTGAATAGCAAAGTAAAATATGATTTTTATATATTGAATGGCGAAGTAAAAATTCGATTTTTATATATTGAATAGCGAAGTAAAAATTCGATTTTTATATATGTAGTGGCTTCGGGCGAAGAAAGTGACAAGAGGCGAGAACAGTGAAGATTTCCTGCCTTAGAAGTGCCGTGGAGTTAGGATAGCTAAAGGTGAGAACTTCTCACTCTTCAATTTCATTTTCTAGTTATATATATATACTAGGATGCAGACGGTGCTTAGTAGCACCCGACACAATCGTCCACAGACCATGGACTTGTTTGTTTGATTGCAAAAATTAGTTAGATTAATTGATTGGATTGAATTGTTTGGTGAAATGAAATTGATTTGATTGATGTGTGAATGGCGTGGGCCTTCACTAGACCGGGGATAAGGCTAGGCCTTGTCCCGTTTCTAGTATCGTGCCGTTATGCCGCCGAAATTTTCTAAAATATGTTAGAAAAATAAAAATATCAATTTTATTGAATAAATGAACTGAATAGAAATTCATATGTTAAAATAAAATAGTTTATCGTTAAAAATATAATTTTTAACGTGAAAGTGAATAAAAAGATATTTATAGACTAATCGGCCGATTTGTTTATATGCACTGATTTGACTGATATTGATTGGGTCGATAAATTTTACACATCGTCCAACTGCACGAATAAAAATCTGTGTTTGATTGTTTGAAACCCCACACGGGTGTTGGGATGAAATTTGAAGTTCACTCATCCTGATTGATTAAATATGTCAATCGATTGATTGACAGACTGTTATGAGCGTTAGATATCTATATTTGATGCTTATACAGTGTAGTGCACTTTGGTTGATGGTTGCTTATTTTTCAATACTATTATATACGTGCGATGTATGAAAATCCATATAATTAACATTATAGGTTGATTGATTGGGCCTCATTCCAATTTAGAAAATAAAGAATAATATAAAATAAAGGTTCATGTGTTGACAGTACTCATCCGTTGAGATTAGTCATGTGTTGAACGAAATATTTTAATAATAAAATTTGCATCTTTATCAATATAAAATAAAGGTTCATGTGTTGACAGTACTCATTCGTTGAGATTAGTCATGTGTTGAACGAATTATATTTGAAATAGAAATATTTGAAATAGAATATTTGAAAATAGGAATATATGAAGCCGTGTTGATTAGAGTGACGCCATTTTGACGTGAGCGATATTTATATCGATTTTATTCATTTTGAAATGAATAGAATATAAAAACGATTTCGAAATGAATAGAATATAAAAACGATTTCGAAATGAATAGAATATAAAACGATTTCGAAATGAATTGAATATAAAACCAATTCGAATTGAATTGAAAACGAATTCGAATTGAAAACGAATTGAAGTGAAATCAAATTGAATTGAAATTTGATTTGAATAGAAAACAAATTTGATTTCAATTGCATATATAACGAATTTGATTTGAATAGAAAACGAATTTGATTTCAATTGAAATATATAACGAATTTGAATCAAATAGAAAACCACTTTGAATTGAATCGAATTGAAAACGAATTCGAATTGAATTTAAAATGAATTCGAATTGAATTTAAAACGAAGTGAAATGAATTCAAATTGAATTGAAACTTGAGTCGAATAGAAATGAATTTTAAACCGAATTTATAAGGAAAGATTCAACTTTGATTTGAATTTGAAATGGAAGTTGAAATTACTTTTGAAACGAATTCAAAACTATTTATAAAATTCGTTTTAAATAGAAATCGACGATATATATATTATATATATTATATATATAATATAATGGCCTGAATAGAACGCGCCGCGGCAGTTCGTGAATTTCGACCATTTATTTCAAACGGACATTACGGGAGATCCGACCGTCGGATTCTCCTAAAACCAGAACCGTTGGGTTCGTATCGAAAAGAGCTTTCTAACGAATATTAGAAATTTGAAATCTAACGGTTGGATTTGGAGATATGTCCAAATCAAATTTGAAAAAGGTCGCTGTAAGTGCAGTTCGATGGCCGTTGATGGAAATCGACTGTACGGGCCTTGATAAAATTATTAAAAATAGTAATAATTTGTGTAAAATCATAAGAAATGATTTGAGAAGAATTAGGATGAAAAACTCCATATTTGAAAAGATAAAAATAGATTTTTATCGAAGTAAACTAGTTTTGAACTAGAATTATAATTCTATTTATTTTTAAATAAATAAATTGAATTCGAAAGGGTTTTAAAAATAACCAGAATTTCCAATGACTGCATTGGAGTGGATTTGAATCGAAATTGTCTTTGGAATATTTCGATGTTGGAATTCGTGATTATACGGATGTTGTTATGGAAATTTGAAAGATATATATTTATATCGTTATTTCCAATACGACATTTGTTAATCGTAGAATTTGATATTGAATATAAGCCGATATATTTTCTATTCAGAGCCTTGTATTGAATATCAAATGTGATTTGGGTTTGTCATGAATGGTGTCTTCACTAACACTGTTCTTGAACCCAGTTGAGAAAAGATTAAATCTTTTTATTTAGATTTAATGAAGTGTACCAATTAAATAATATTTGATTGGAATTGAATTGATATTGATTTTTGGGTTTATCGTGGACAGTGTTTTAAATAACACTCGTTCTTTAACCCGATAATTAATGAATGTGATTTTGGGTTTATCGTGAACCGTGTTTTAAATGACACTGATTCTTTAACCCAGTTGAAGATTAAAACTAAGTGGAGTTTTAATGAATCTTTAATTAGATTGAAAAGAGCGAGAATGGAGTATCACCAGTTTTATTCCAGGCGATAGTTAAATCTTTAATTAGATTTAAACGTGAAATGGTAATTGAATTTACCGATAACACCGTGGTGTTAGATATGAAGTATAACAAGTTTTACTTCATGGGATGAATAGGTTGGGATTGGGAAATTAAAACAAATGATTACTTCGGTAAGGTTCGCTAATCCCGACTAGTTTGAATTGATATTCAAAAATAGATTAAAGAATAAATTCAAGAAATTTATCTTGGATAAAATTAATGGGAACCTTTCCCTATGAATGTGAAATTTAGAAACTAACTGTTGGTTAGCTAAGCAGAATGGTTTTCTGGATATTGATCTGATGTTGGTTTCGGCCTTCGGGGTTAATATTTGGGGAATTATTCTCTTGATTAATTTACGGTTAGTGACTGATGAATTGGAATGAGGCGTATGTTGTGTTTGTGTAACACTTATTTAAAATATACGCGAGTTATTCGGAAAGACCGGGTTTATCCCATTCTGAATGACTGATACGACGATAAGTCAAAGATGAAGACGGTGGTCGAAGACCGGAAGTCTTCACGTCGTTTGGGTGATTACTGATGATCTTGATTGGGCTGTACACCCAAGAAGATGGAAACAGTTGGTGATCGTCTAGATGTACTTGGAGATCGATGGATATGCGGGGTACTAGGTGCCTCCGGTTTCGTTCAGACCCAGAACGGACTTGTAAATGGACTGTGTGTCTGACATCGGATTTCATTCTGTGTGACTGATATCAGTTGCATAGGATGGTTTGCCTGTGTGGCATGCCTAAGTGGCAAATGATCAAGGCTTCTGTTGAAAAGCAAAGTCTTGTGGTTGATGATCAAAGCACGGCCTTTGTGGCGTAGCTTTGTGTAACGTTGAATCGCGAGCCTCATACCCCGGTATGAACCAGAAACGGGAGAAAGGACCTCAGGGAGGGCCTACGTTTCCTCCTAGCTAAAAGTGGCGTCAGTGGTTTTACATGCCCTGACGAGTTTGACTTATGTGGTTGTTGCTGTTGCGAGGCGCCTCGGTTAGATTGGACGATCCTGGTCCGATGGAGTCACTAGTTGGCTCGCTTACGCCCCAAAGGGCGGCGAAACGTAGTGCTCAGGCATTTTTAATCCACTCCGTGTGGACCGGCCCTGTCGCTCCAAGGGTCGATGCGTTCTGATCCTGAGACTCGGGCTAGGCAGTCTCGAATTCGGTAAGGACTATCTTTTGCCTTGGTTCATGACGGAAATCCAATTTCCAAATACGTGATCTTGCGGTTGTAGTTGTAATCCTATATATGGCGACATAGTGGGATGGGGCGCTCATGCCGCCTATGATTGATACTTATGATTTGAAGTTGTTTTATACACTATGCACTTATAATAGTATTAAATGATTTCTTTTAAATGTATCAAGCATTCTTGGCTATTATAAGATAAAAACCCTATCCCCCGGCTTGCGTTGCATTGTGTGATAGGACCTGGGTCTTATAATAGCTTCATTTTTTCCTTATTTAGCATTGCGCTGTTTGTTTTATGCACTGGTGTTCTTGGGAGGAAACCCGTTCCGTGTTATACGGCGTGGTCCCTTGATTTACCTAACTTTAAAATTAAGATTAATAACTGTTTTAGTTCTCACACCAGTCACATGAATGACCTGGAGTTTATTGTTTTGACCTAAACTCTGGGTGCCCTTATTTTGACACGGGCAACTAGTAGTTTTGGTTTTGCAGATTTATATTCACAGGATCCTAGTTTACAGCTGGAAGGATATCCGGAAAGCTTTGTATCCGTATATCTCCTTCAGTTGTGTATTGTATTATTTTCCGCTGTGATGTATCTAAATGTAATTTAAATCTCTGATGTTTCTGTGTTTATTCATTTATACTCTGTATATTCTTGTAATCTGATGCATTGTTGTAATATACAATGAAATGTTCTTTTATATGCGTTCTGATTTGTCGTGTTCTCAAAACAATTCGTTCTTTCTCTTCTCTTCGGAGGCCGGGGAAGTTCGGGTCGTTTCAGAAGTGTTAAAAATAGCCACTTGTTCAAATAAATATATATGAGTTGAAATATTCATTAATTAGCTAATGAAACGATTTGTACCTATGTATGTAACATTAGAATGAATGGTGTTTTTAAACCAAATAGAAATCAAATATGAAGTTGAATAGAAAATGATAAATGATGAGAACTGTATATATGTACATGCATATTTATTGAACAGGTTATTGCAAAGGGGCTAGAAAAGAGGAATAAAATTTTGTGCCCGACAAATAGGTACACATTTACTGTTTTGTTTGGGTGATGATTTTATGAGCCTGTTGGCTAGCCGTTTGGCTTTTTCTTTTTCTTTTTGAGATTAGAAGGACCGGGAAAGCTATTTGCGATTTCCCGATGCTCCCAGTGCAGGGGAGGTTATGGCGAAATTTTCCAAAATTTTAAGGCGTTAGTGAAATATTTGAAGTGAAAACGATATTGAAATCATTGAATGAACTATATTTATATAAATATATAAATACAAATAAAATTAAAACGAAACGAGGCCGTGCAGTTCGTATTTTGAAACCGTGATTTCAAACAACTAGTGCGGGAAATCCGACCATTGGATTTTCCCGAAACCTCAACCGTTGGGTTCGTCTTGGAAATATCTTCCCAACGGCACCAACCTTGCAAAAATCCAATGGTTGGGTTGTCTGGAATGTTTAATTCAAATCGGAAGAAAAACAGCGCCAGAAACGATTATAGTTATTTATATATATCAATATAATTATATTTAATCGAATAACGACGCTGCAGTTCGTATTTTGAAATCGAAACTTCAAACGATTGTACCGGGAGATCCGACCGTCGGATTTTCCCGAAACTGGAACCGTTGGATTCGTTTTGAAAAGAACTTTCTAATGATGTAAATTTTGTGAAAATCCAACGGTTAGATTTTCAGATATGTGTAAATCAAATCTGAAGAAAAACAGCGCCACGGCCGCGCTATGGCCGAAGCGTCGTTTTGAGTAAATTGGCTATTTTAAAATAAATAAAAATAGCGATAAATCGTTATAAAATATCATAAACAATATGGAATGGAAATAAACTGAATTTGCTCGATTTATGTGGTATTTGAGGGATGTATGTGTTTGGTGTGAAAATTACATTAAAGAACAAAATTGGTGTTGTCGAATAATTTAACCATCGAAATAAATTGATTTGAAATTCTAAATATACGTGAATTATTTGAAAAGGCCGAGTTGATTCTCATTTCAAATAATTGACCGACGATTGAAATTCGAAGATGAAGACGATGGTCGAAGACCGGAGATCTTCACCTCGTTTGGATGGTAACCGAGGTCCTGATTGGGAGGCATCCCGAAATATGGATAATGAGTGGTGATCGTCTAGACGTACGTGGTGATCGAAGGGTTTGCGAGGTATTTAGTGCCTCCAGTTTCGTTCAGACCCAGAACGGACTTGTAAATGGACTGTGTGTCTGACATTGGAGTTTATTCTGTGTTGATTGATTTCTGTTAAATATACATCTGTTTGGCGGCGGAGAATTTATTCTTTTGCTTAACGCCCTTCTCTGAGACGCACGAGCTCAGAGGTTGTATATCGATGGACATCAGTCGCATGGCATGAATTGCCTGTGTGGCATGCTAAGATGCAGTGATCAGGGCTTCTGTTGAAAAGCAAAGTCTTGTGGTGATGATCAAAGCACCGCCTGTGTGGCGTAGCTTTGTGTATAACGTGAATTCGTGAGCCTCACACCCCGGTATGAACCCGAAACGGGAGAGGACATCAGGGAGGGCCTGCGTTTCTTCCTAGCTAGGGTGGTGTCAGTGACCTACCAGCCCTGACATTTATATACTTTTCACCTATGTGGTTGTTGCTGTTGCGAGGCGCCTCGGTTTGATCGGACGATCCGGGTCCGATGGAGTCATTCGTTGGCTCGTTTACGCCCCAAAGGGCGGGGAGACGTAGTGTTCAGGCATAATAATCCACATCGGTGGACCGGCCCTAACGATCCAAGGGGCAGTTGCGGTTGTTCCTGAGGCTCGGGCTAGGCAGTCTCGAATTCGGTAAGGACTATCTTTTGCCTTGGTTCATGACGGAAATCCAACTTCCAAATACGGCACTGTGCGGTTTTGATTGTGTATATATATGGCGACATGATATATGGTACCCATGCCGTCTATGATTGATAGTTATGATTTGAAATTGTTTCAAAACATATAAACACTAGCAATAATATCAAATGCCTTTGTTTTATTCGTATTAAGCATATTTTGGCCGTTATAAGGTAAAACTCTATCCTCCGGTTTGCGTTGCATTGTGTGATGGGAACTGAGTCTTATAACAGCTTCATTTTTATAAAAAGCATAGCGATGTTTAAAAGAATGATTTGTTTTAAAGCACTGGCAATCCAATGGAGTAAACCCGTTCCACGAAAGTGGCGTGGTCCTGTGATTAGCCATATTATATATGTGTTGAATGGATTTCTCATACCATTCCCATGACTGACTCGTAGTTTGTTTCAATTTCAAACTCGGGTGCCCCTTTTTCTACATGGGCAGCCTTGTATTCAGGTTTAGCTGGTTCTTTATGGATTGCTGGAGCTGAAGATGGATTCTATCATTTATTTCTTTTTATGCTGTTCAGCTCCTATTGTACATATTATGTTTGTTTTCCGCTGTAGACATTTATGTATAGCTGAACTGTCTTTGTACTAAGTATGATCCTGTATACTGTGTAACTCTGATGATTACTATTATCCAGTATATTCTATTGTTCATTATCTGGTGTATTTATTTAATTATGTTCTGCTATTATCTGTTTCTGTGTTATATTCCAAAGATAACCCTTGTCTCCGTCTGAACGGGATTTGGGGTCGTCTCAACGTGGTATCAGAGCTTTGGTTAAGCTTAGTTCTGGAATATAACATTTGAACGAACTCGTCAGAAATAGAACCAGTAGGGTTCTAGGACGGGTAACTCAATACAAATAGGATCAGTAACATCCTAGTATGAGTAAAGTAGAATGAAATTACACCTCGATAGACACATTTACATTTGAAGTATTTGTCTCTATATTTTGAAATATCTTTTCTGTGACCTGACACTTGTTCTGCTAATTGCAGAAGTACTAGAAAAATGAGTGTCAGAAGCAGGAGAAATGCAGAACCCGATCTAGAGGCTTTATTCAAGAGATATCGAAATCTGGGCGGAGCACAGTTCTCGGGCAATGAATCTATTATTCAAACTCAAGCTTGGGTGAGCTCTGCAGAAAGAATATTTGGGCGTTTCCAGCTAAGGGACGACCAGAAAAGATTAGTAGCATCTTGGGCGGTCAATGGAGAAGCTTTAATATGGTGGGAAACGATCATCAAAGATAATCCAGAAGGTGATATCACCAGGGATAGATTCAAAGAGATTTTCCTAGGAAGATTTACTCCTCCCGAAGCAACCAAGAGATTATGTGATGAATTTTCTTATCTAATACAAGGTGATATGACCATCCCAGAATATCATAAGAAATTCAACGAACTTGCTCACTTTGCTCCTCATCTGATTCAAGATCCAAAGAGGAAAAATCTGAGATTTATTCATGGCCTGCAAAGGAGATATCAGAATAGTGTAATGAGGAATGTGAAGCTTCCTTTCTCTGAAATGATATACATGGCTTATCAGTATGAAGATCTCCATAAGAAAGGAATGTTGCGCGACGAAGAAGAGGTCTGTTGTAGTGACAAAGAAGAGTCGGGAACTGATATTCCTGAAGCCAGTAAGAAGCCCAGTGCCAAGAGAAAAAGGGCTAAATCTAAGAAGGAACCCGTAACAACTGCTATTTGCTCTAATTGCAATAAGAAAGGACATTTGTCGATAAATTGCGGGCCCTTAAAGAAGCGGATAAAGAGTGGATCTAAGCCCACTAAGAAACAAAAGAACCCCCATGGAGACAGGAAATGCCATAAGTGCCACCAGGCAGGCCATATTGCACGGGAGTGTCCACCCTCAAAGATATCTGAAGCAGTACATGTAAATGAAGTAGCAGAAGTGCCTGCATCTTCGTCTGCTCAGGAAAGGCCCGATGTTTTAGAAGGCACACTTACTGTCAAAAACATTCCAGTCAAAGTACTGTTTGACACAGGCGCGTCACGAAGTTTCATTGCCAAAGGTGCAGCTAAGAAACTGGATTTGAATTTGAAAAAGCTCAAGGAACCCATGACTGTCCAGAATCCGGTTGGGGGTTCCATTGATCTCAGTTGGGTTTGAGGAGTGCCGGTTTCTTTCTCTCGTTATTGGTTCCCTACCATCGCAGCCGTCATGAATTTTAAAGAGTTTGATCTTATCTTGGGGTTAGACTGGTTGACCAAATATGAAGCTGAAGTTAAATGCGCCGACAGAGTCGTAAAGGCGAAGATTAAATCAGGTGATTATATAACCATTCCCTGTGAAGGTCAGAATGCTAATAGAAAAGACTTCTGGGCAGCTTTGAATGTTTCTCCAGCCCAAATTGAAAATGTTCCTGAAGTCACAGAGAATATTCCTGACCTCATCAAAGACATTCCTATCGTCAAAAACTATGCGGATGTGTTCGAGGAAGTTGTTCGCTTACCTCCGCAGAGAGAAATAGATTTCAAAATTGCTTTAATTCCGAATGCAAGGCCAGTAGTTCACGCTATTCGAAGAATGTCCTTGAAAGAGAAGGAGGAATTAGACAATCAAACACGACAGCTAGTATGGAAGTGTCTGATCAGGCCTAGTTTCTCTGATTGGGGAGCAGCAGTGGTGTTTGTCCCGAAATCTGACGGTACTCTACGGCTATGTGTGGACTATCGTGATCTGAACAAACAGACAATAAAGAACAAATATCCATTGCCACAGATTGATGATTTGTTAGACCGATTAAATGGCGCACAAGTATTCTCAAGGATGGACCTAGCTACAGGCTTCCATCAACTTCGAATTGCCGAAGAGTGTGTTCCAATGACAGCATTCAGAGGCCCCGATTTATTCTATGAGTGGTTAGTAATGCCGTTCGGCTTATGTAACGCTCCAGCTTACTTCGTCGATCTAATGAACAGAGTATTCAGAGGAGTATTGAATAAATTTGTTCTGGTTTTTATTGATGATATTCTAATCTTCTCTAAATCAAAGGCCGAACATGAAAAGCATCTGGAACAGGTTCTAGAAATTCTGAGACGGAATGTATTAAAAGCCAAATTTTCCAAATGTATCTTCTGGCAAGATGAAGTAAAATTTCTAGGCAATGTCGTATCGAAAGAAGGAATCGCTGTGGATCCAAGTAAAATCACAGCTATTCAGAACTGGAAACAGCCTAGTACTCCCACTGAAGTCCGCAGTTTTCTCGGATTGGCTAGCTATTACCGGAAGTTCGTTAAAAACTTTTCGAAGATATCTGGTCACTTAACGAAGCTTACAAAGAAGCATTCTAAATTCAAATGGACTCTAGAAAGTGAGGAGGCTTTCGAAGAGCTAAAGTTAAGACTAACGACCGCTCCAGTGTTAACCATCATAGATGGCAACCAGGATTTAAAGGTCTGGACTGACGCTTCTAGAGAAGGCCTTGGCGCAGTGTTAATGCAGAGGGGCCAGGTGATTGCTTATGCTAGCCGTCAACTGAAGCCGCACGAGAAAAACTATGTCACTCATGATCTTGATTTATTGGCTATTGTATTCGCTTTGAAAATCTGGAGACACTATCTTCTGGGCGAGAGATTTGAACTGTTTACAGATCACCAGTCGTTAAAGTATCTGTTCACTCAGAAGGACTTGAACTTGAGGCAGCAACGTTGACTGGAGTTTCTTGCAGCATATGACTTTGAAATTATATATACTCCAGGAAAAGCCAATGTCGTGGCTGATGCGTTAAGCAGAAAGAATGTAATGATCGCCAGCTTTATTATCACGACATCCTTGATTGACAAAATATCTATTCTTCAGAAGGAGGATAACTTTATTAAGGATATGATTAAAAGGATTCAAAAAGGCGAACCCTCGTGTTTTTAAATAGATAACGACGAGACCCTGAGATTGAAAGGAAGGATTTGTGTTCCTGACATCCCCGAACTCAAAAGGGAAGTGTTAGACGAGTGTCACAAGTCCAAGTTAAGTATCCATCCTGGTGTAGCCAAAATGTATAACGATCTCAAACGTACATTCTGGTGGAAGGCTATGAAAAGAGACGTTTCAATATATGTTAGCCGATGCCCTACTTGCCAGCTAGTCAAGAGCGACCAACAGAAATTGGCTGGATTATTACAACCGCTGGAAGTTCCGGGCTGGAAGTGGGAACATATTTCTATGGATTTCATCGATGGTCTGCCCAGAACCAGAAAAGGAAATGACAGTATTTGGGTGATCGTAGATCGCTTCACGAAGACCGCCCATTTCATACCTGTCAGATCAAACAGAACTGCTCAGAGTCTGGCGCGGATATACTTCAGGGAAATAGTTAGACTACATAGAGTGCCGCTCAGCATAGTCAGTGATAGAGATACAATATTCACTAGCAAATTCTGGGAATCATTTCAAGTCGAGCTGGGAACGAAGTTAAACTTGAGCACCGCTTATCATCCTTAGACAGACGGTCAAACTGAGAGGGTGAATCGTATTTTAGAAGATCTATTGCGGGCTTGTGTTAAAGATTTCGGTGGATCATGGGAAGACCATCTGCATTTGGCTGAATTATCTTATAACAACAACCACCAGGCGAGTCTGACAATGTCTCCATTCGAAGCATTGTATGGTAGACCGTGCCGATCTCCCGCTTGTTGGGTCGAACATGGAAATAGACTTGTGTTAGGGCCTGATATGATTCGAGAAGCTGCCGACAAAGTCGATTTTATTAAGAAGCGATTACTCGCCGCTCAAAGCCGACAAAAGAGCTATGCCGATAGAAGAAGAAGAGATATATCCTTTGAAGTTGGCGACTATGTATATTTGAAAGTATCGCCGACGAGAGGAGTTATCCGGTTCGGTAAAACTGGAAAGTTAGCGCCCAAATTCATTGGTCCATTTCCTATTCTGGAACGGATCGGAACTCTCGTTTATAGGGTCAAACTGCCTAATTGGTTGCCTGAAATTCATGATGTATTTCACATATCTCAACTTCGAAAGCACGTTCATGATCCATACTTGATCGTGGAAGAAGCAGCTCAACATGACATTGAAATAACCCCAGAATTAGCTATGAGAAGAGAGCCGCTAAAGATAATAGGCAAAGAAACCAAAGAGCTGAGGAACAAGAAGGTTCGCTTAGTCAAAGTGCAATGGAGTGGAGATCCGCGAGATTGTACTTGGAAAATGGAGGAGAGCATTCAGAAGGCTTATCCTAGATGCCGAGTAGATATCTCTGATTGACTCTGGTGCAAGGTACATTTACCCTACTTTGCACTACCATTCAATTCTCTACTCTATTGTTATTTTCTTTTCATAGGTGTGCACTTTTAATTATATAGTCTGAAGGATTTTTAAAGGGTATAGGATTTGATTAGTGTATTTTTGAAGGTTAAAAACAATTGGATTGGTTGTTGTGTTGTGTGATTGTAGATTTATCAAACCACTTTCGACTTTGTTCCTTTTCGGGGACGAAAAGTTTTAAGTGGGGGAGATTGTAACGACCCAGAAAATTGAACCAATTTAAAATTTTTAAATTGGCTAAAATAATGGATTTTAAATATTTAAAATAAATATTTTAAATAATGGCGAAGAAAACTGAGTTTGAATCGACAATTGAAAACGAATATAATTAATTATAATTATAAATAAGGCCTGAAAGGGCGCTGTAGTTTCAAAAATCGAATTCAAACTTTATCGGACTGTACCGGGTGCAAAACAATCCGGATTTTAGTGAAACCAAAAATATTTAAATCTGTTAGTGAATACCTTTCTAACGAATCTGAAAAATCGAAATTTGATAGCGGGAATCAAAAGATATGTCCAGTTGAAAATTCTGAATAGTCGCTATGAAATTCAGGCCCTTAAAAATGGACATTTTGCAAACGACCTCGGATTTTGATGAAACCACTTTTGTTGGATCCATGATGTAAAATTATTGCTAGGTTTCAAATTTCATAATTTTTCGAATCAATATGTGAGCGTGGCAAAGGAAAATGTGTTTTGACCATTTCACTTGAATTTAATCGACTGGAAAATGGCCATTTTTCAAACGGTCTCAGAATTCGACGAAACTAGTTTTGTTAGGACATTTTAAGCATCGTTTTTCCTAGAGACGAAATTATCTGACTCGATCGAATTCCAGTGGTGCATTTTAAGCATAGGCAGCTTAACTACATCAGTAAAAGAACGGTTAAAATTTGAAGAAATCTGATGTGAAAAATACCCCTTGTTTGCTAGAAAAAGATTCTGTTCCTTCACAGTAAAGATTTCGCTTTGTCTGAATGTCAAATTTAGCCTGCCTATTTTCATATTAGTCCTTTCATTGAGCAATTTGGGGGCCGTATCCTTGTAGATACCATTAATCCCATGATAAATTCCTCTTGATTTACCCCCAAAAATAAGGACATCCCCTGATTCCAACACAACTCTCTTAACCAAACCTTTAGCACTCTCTTCCCTAAAAATGAATTCCTCCGAATCACCAATGGAGAAGGATACTACAGGAAGACCAGCCAAAAGACTCTCATTACTTTCGTCAATGTCTTGGTGCAAATCCAGTTTCCCATCAAGATCGTAATAATTGACAATGCATACATCAGGAGAAATAATAGCGAGATCATCTGCTTTACCACCATTCACCATGATTTCTTTATGAGCAATATCCATTGCGTCCCTAACCATCTTTTTGAATTCTAATGGTATAACAAGAGGTATAGCACCATCATTTTTCCGCCTATCTTCGTATTGCCTTGACTGCAGAATCAAGTTTTTACCCAAACACATCATATACAAATTGAACATTGCTCCATTTTCATAACCAGGTCTATAAAATCCTCCCTCACCAATACCTAATTCTTGACATTTGTTAACAATCTGAATCTGATCATTGATACTAACAAATTTCTTTAATAATAACATACCAGAATTGAGAACTTGATGCTGAGGTATCTTTCGCCCTTGCCAAGAATTGCTCGTTTTAATACCCCCAACATTTTCAGCAAATCTTTCATTAAAGTCACGATAAAATCCTCCCCACGAAAGATCTGGACATATGTCTCTGCGATGTCCCAATCTACCACAATTAAAGCATCTTAGTTGATTGCTACAGTTTCTCGCGTAATGATTTCCATCTCCACATCGATAACAACCCCCAAAACCCAATTGAGATCTTGGAGATTCCAATTCAGAACGATCAGAAGCTCTCGCCTTATTCACCTTTCCAAACGAACTCAATTTACCCGGAAAGAGTTGCGGAATTTGTGAATTTGGACGAGTAAAATTCGACGAGGAAGAAGGAAGAGTTACACCCGCCATCATTAATATAGAAATAAAGCTTTGTTGAGAGCTTTGAAAAAAAATACTTACAATCATGCGAGTACATATGGACAGTTGTAACAACCTATCCACATATACAGCATATAGGGGAATAATAACTATATGATATCATACATCTGAACTCTTTCAGCTCGTCTCTTTACGTCATCCGATAACCTGAACCTGTAAAACTCGGTCTGACCCGGGCATTGCAAACGCTAGGATCAATCTAGTGAACCAGCGTGAGAAAACTCACTAAGTTTAAGGGATCATCCAACTTGATTTTAAAGTCAAAATTCTTTTCAAAAGAAAAGGATAATCATGAGACCAATCCACAAAGAAATATGGATGGTATTTACCTTATGATAACCCAAATATTTCAAAAATCAATGCTTTTCTGATATTATAATAAGTCTAAATCAAATAAATAACAATCTAGCAGAATGCTTGCATCTCACGCTCTATATACATAGCATACAATCAAAACCGCGAGTACTTATTGGAGATTGGATTTTCAACTATGACAAGGTATGGAATCACCTCCTGATCAGTGTACTCTAGAGGGGATACACTGGAGCTCAACAAGAACATCTTGTAACTCAGACACATATGACCGACCATTTATTTCGCTTGAATGTTCAGAATATATTATCACCTACGATTGGTACCAACATAACCGTTCCCAAAAGATATAGTAGCGAAAAGAAGAACAAATAATGAATTTTCTCTAGATGGTGACAATACACCCTAATTGGGAGTGACCCACTTAATCATGCTGCCTGCCCGATTTTTGCCATTTCCGGGTTATGCGACTTGAGGTTATAATTTCTTTTAAGAACATCTGGTCAACATTCACTTTGAATGTCACATCGTCAGATCCATCAAATCACTAATTGATGCCTACAAAAATACTGGGTGTCTAAGCAGTAAGAACGAATTCCTTTGCCACCACAGGATATGTTTGTAGAAATCAATGTACGTGATCCTTTGTAAATACTCTGTTAGACATTCGTCCATACAAGTCATTCAGGAATAGGATGAACCGAAGGCACCCTCCTACCACATCCTAGGTATCACCCTATGGATCAGTAGCAAGTAGTCCTTGCAATCCGCAGATTCCAATCACAATAGAATCACAAGTCAAAATATCATCGGGGGCTTCCCTTAAAAATTCAACAAGCAGTTCTTTCACTCATGAAGATCAACATCCTCAATTTCTCCATCTTCAATCAGCATCTTCCATCTTCCACGTATTTGCTGGTCAGAATGGTATTCGAATATAAATTCGATTCCGGTCTTTCCGTACCAGCAATCGTATAGGCCAGATTTGAAAGTCGGTTATTTAACTATCAAATAAACAACCATTCATGCATAAAAATAAAATAAATTTACTAATCCAGTACCCAACATCATTTATCCTCTTTAATTTACTAGTCGTTAATTAAATATTAAAACTTATGATTTGGGAAACATTTCCCTTTCTTATTAGATATAAGAAAATTCAACTATCATTTCACTTTAACTCATTAGACCCTCATTGTAAATTGGTAAGTGTGTAAATCTCTAAGCACACAAACCAGAAGGCCAAAACCAACATCAGATTGACATCTCGAAAATTACTCAACTCGACCAACGTACAACAAGTTCCAACTTCATAAAAACCACATCATTTCCTTGTTTTTACCATTTTTAAAACCTATTACATTTCTTAATAATCTCACTGATCATTTCAAATTTTATTTAAAATATCATTTCATAAAATTAACTAAAATAATTCCATTTAGCTTCTATAAAAATATTATAAATTTCATTTCAAAACCCTTCCACTTTCATTTACAAAATCATTAACCTTTCATTTGTAAAATTCCTCGCTTATTCGCAAATATCAATTCCACTCTACCAGTATACTCAATTTATATAAATTTGCATTTATAACTCCTTTTGGAAAACTTGCCTCGAAATCTCATTTATTGGATACTCGTTTCAATTCCCATTTATATGTCAGTATTCATATTCCACTTTAAATTCCATTATTTTGCTACTCTCATTCACGAAATCCTATTTTATCACATTTCGCAAATTTAAAAATAACATTTGTAAAAATGTTCACTATTAACACAAAATTTACTTTTCCTCTTTTTAAACCAATTCTCGTACCCTTCCAATTCAATTAGTCCATTCCAACATTTTAAATTCTTTTAAAATTCCCTTTACGCCCTTATGCTTTTCCCCGCAATCATTTTAATTTTCCCATTTAGTTTATACTACTTAACCATTTATTTATTTATATCTTGGAATTCCCATTAATTTGTAATTTAATTAGTTATAAATACGTAAATAAAACTTTGACATTTATATTTTTCAAATAAACGTTGTATTCCAAATTCTTATATAAAAATAATTTTGAAAAACGTCCGAAATTGATTTAACATTGATTACAAAAATCTTTTCTTTTCTAATCGGTACTATATCTACTAAAGTACCAAACCGTGAAAGATAAACCAATTTCACATCCACATAAACACAACAAATCATATTGATAAACATTATCCATATTAGTGAGGAATCCTATTGGATTCCTCCAACCTGTCAATCCCTACATCATAATTTCATATTATTCAATATATATTATATGATAACAAAATTTAACAACTACTATGAGGAATCCAGTTGGATCCCCTCAACCTGTCATTCCCTGCATCCAAATAGGTTACCACAAATAAATTTATTCAATTAAATTTAACCAATAATTTCTATAAACATCCAACAACAATAATTTAACATCAACCGTTTAATTTAACATGTTTATATAAATATAAACTTGACCAATAAGGTAAGTTATCTCAATTGGTTTCAATAATTTCATCGATTTAATCACTATAAGAATATCTATTTAACATACAGTCAACCATTAGCAACCATAGCACACAATTATAAAACTTGACATATACAAAATATAAGTGGAAAGAACTGAGTGAGTTTTACTCACCTTGATCTGATTTGCTGTTTAAAACATCTTGTTTCAATTATATTAAACAAGTGTTTAATTTAGCTGAGAAATCCAGTTCATTCCAATCACGTCCGGTTCTGTTTCATGGCGTAGTATTGGTCAATGCGAGTTCAACGTTTCTTGTTGTGTTCCATTCTGATAAGATATGATCAAGTTATAAATATTTAAAGTTAATCACTATTTTAATAATATATTTAAACCTTAATTACTAATTATTAGTTAATTATTTTAAATTAAGAATCAGGGCCAATTATTTTTATAACTTCCCTGGGTCTTCCTTCGTTCCCAAAATGTTGACCATACCTTCTTTCACATGAAAACATCCCGATTTTTCTTTATTTAATTTTTTTTCTTCCCGCGTCTTTAGTTTTCAGTTCACAACCCCTGACGTTCTACCTAATTCATTTTGAAAACTTTGGCCAGATATAAACTTTTGCTCCCCAATTAAAGATGCCCAACCATTACCTGCTACCTTATTTGTTTTCGTTCCCACTGTCTTCTGCCCACATACGCACGACATTCTTCATTCGAAACTGCACCCAACTTCCATGATCTGATGTCGATCCAAACATGCCACCTGAACCGCCTCGCAGCAATCTTCCATCGCCTACAATACCTTATAACACAACACTCTCCATAGACTCTAATTCCAGTTCGAAAGGTGCGGCTTTCAATGAAGATTGCAGCCACCAGAGGTTGAGAATTTCAATCCCCTCCGGTTAGAATGTCGATCTCGATGAGTACTACATATTTCTTGTTGAGAGTTTCCGAAAATATTAAGTGGATTAAGAGATTAGAGGAAAGAAGTGTCAAATGATGTTGATCGTTCATTTTGGGATATGGCAGCTCGTTGTTTCCTTGACCACGCTGAAGAGAAGACCCAAATTTTAGGGTTTAGATGGATTATATATAGGTGGTTATTTAATATTTTATTATTAAATTAAACTTCATCACAAAGTAACAAGTAAAAACACCTACAAAAAACCTCCTATCAAGATGAAAATTACAATCCTAGCATAAAACAATATTCCGGACACGATGGAAAAGGTTTCGTTGAATTCCAAGATCGTTTGTGAAAATTTCTTTATAACTCATATATGTGAATCGACACATTTTTAAATTGCGTATGATCACAAAATAAATCCAAATAACTTGAAAATTAAAATACTACAAAAATAAATTATTATGGATTTAATAAAATTAATTTCGCTCAAAACGGAATTTGGTAGATAATAAGTTATTCTTAATTTCCAATCTAAATCAATAAAACGATCAAACAAAATCCTAGGCATTTTCATCTACTATTGTTACATACGACATCAGTTTGCCATGAAATTTTGTTTCATATGACAATTTAACGTTATGGTTCCAATGGAACTTGTTTCATCGAAAACTGAGCTTGTTTGCAAAATAGCTATTTTTGTAAAGGCCCGTAAATCCGTGCCGATTTAAGCTGACCAATATCCTACACATTCAACTCAAAGTGCACGAAAGTTCAGATCATTAATAGAAAGAAATTATAGGATGAGATAGGAAAGATAGAACTAATAGAATAGAAGAAGAAGAAGAAGAACACAACTGAACATAATCAGAGTAAACACGAATCTTACAGCGGAACAAATAAAATATATTATATACCACTTTGAAATACAAATCTGAATTTTTTATATACATACCATATCAAAATATAACTCATATACATCACAGCGGAAATAATCTCTAATAACTAGTGGTGAAGCTTCCTACTTTGAGCTCCTCCAAGTGAATCTGCAAAGCCTGAACACTTGACTGCCCGTACAAATTTGGGCACCTAAGAGTTTAGGGAAAAACACAAACAAAATAAACTCTGGGTTAGTCATGGGACTGGTGTGAGTAAATTCTAACCATATCGTTTAACTATGAAAATCCTTTTGAAACAAAAAGAAAATAGTAAGACCAGCCTACACATAAACATGGACGGTTTTTATCTTACTATAACTAAACCATTTTGATATCAAAATCCAGTGATATTATAATAATGTCTAATCAAATAAATAATCAAATACCAGAACGCTTGCATCTCACGCTCTACATACATAGTATAAAATCAAAAAAAAACCGCAAGGCGCTTATTGGAGATTGGATTCCAACTATGACAAGGTATGGGATCGCCTCCCGATCAATGTACTCTAGAGGGGATACACTGGGGTTCAACAAGAACATCTTACAACCCGGCCCACACATGACCGACCACTCATTTCTCTTGAGTGTCTCTCTTCTCAAGCTTTTCCTCTACACAGAAAACATGCCATTTCCGCATTTATTTCCATCCACCTCGTTTATGCATGCAATTCAACAAGTCCAGCTCCACACTTCTACATTTTTAATTTAAACCGCCTGCTCATTTAATTTGTTGTCAAAACATGAATGCCCTCTTCACATCAAAAACCCGCAACTGCTCATCATATTCTAAACTACCAACCTGTCAGCTAACTTCTCCATACTTAAACCCATGCTACAGCACTCCTTGCTTCACAACAAAATGCTCCGCTTGAGTACACTTCAACACCAAAACGTCCTTTATACTACTTTTACTGTTCACGCATAGAATGTCCACTTGACAGAACTAACTCCATCCAAACTCATCTCTCCACTCTCGCCTAAATTCTCCAGCTCGCTCCATCATAAACCGCAGCCTTCCCTTGTTATTATGGTGAACGCCCAACTACAAAACAGAACCCATGGACGATATTTTCTTCCACCACCGCAAAAACTAACTCCACAAACCTTCTTTTATCCGTGCACTCCCCCTTTGCCAAATGTTTTTCAACACCCTGTAATTGCTGATATTTATACAGTGTGGAGAAAACTTTCGATCCCACTGAGACTGAGGAACATCATACGAACTTATTTAGAGTGATTTCAGATTTTTTAGTGAAGAAATGAATTTGGGAAGAATTTACGAAGCTAGTAAATGTCACGAGCTTAATTTACTGAAGTGGAAACAAACAAAGGTTGGCATGTATATTTATATGATTTTAAACCTTGCGTGACACGGAATAGAGGCATGTTGTAGGAGGTAGGTTAGGTTTTCATACTTCATTAATATTGAGTTGCCAAGACGTTGTGACTGCGATGGAAGGGATGGTGATGGTATGGGGTACGAAGACTTAGAGACTAAGAAACACAGTATATAGATTTTAATATATGTTCCTTTAATTTACTAGTTCCTACTCATTTTTAATTCAACAGAGTTGGGATTAGTTGCGGTTTATTAATTTTATTTACTTCTTGCCTTTCAAAAGAGTGGATGACGGCAATACTTATAGCAGGAGGAAGTTTCCGGATGTAAACAAATTCTTCAGTAGCCTTTTGGGGTAGCTAAGTGTGATTTGATAATACGGCAGGGAAGGACCATTACTTAGCTTAAGGTAGGTTAAGCTGATTTGAAAACACAAATTTACTTTGGCGTGAAGTTTTCATTTTAGAGTTGCTGTACTGTGTACGTTGGCATGAATCGTCATT
This sequence comes from Allium sativum, assembly GCA_030737875.1. Taxonomy (NCBI): domain Eukaryota; kingdom Viridiplantae; phylum Streptophyta; class Magnoliopsida; order Asparagales; family Amaryllidaceae; genus Allium; species Allium sativum. The sequence continues at coordinate 21,255,604 of JASFAX010000025.1, forward strand.
TCATAGCTGGTTTCGTGAAAAGACGGGTGGAACTGTACACTTCCTTAGCAATGAAGTTAAACACTTATAAATTTTATATATCTCCTTGTTTATACAGTATTTAAATGTCCGGAAACTCTCGTATGAATTCTTGGTTTTAAAGTAACATATATTTTTACTATACTTTTCGAAATAAGTAACACACATTCTTTTGTATGAAATTGATTCATATATCAGTATACATCTATGGTGCTCCTTCACAAAATGTTAAACATTCGGATTTTGCTTATTTTTATAATAAGAAATAATTACGTCAATGCACAATGTACTTATGTCATTGCCTGGGTATGAGTAAATGATGTTGTGCCTTGTATCATGAAGCTAAAAATTGTTTAAAGTAAAATGGTCTGCTCTTGTGTCTTGCACCCACAAATGAATGTAGTATATAAGAAACTATACTTGGAAGTTTAGTAAACTAATTTACTTTTTAGGCTAAGGGACAAAGAAAACGTGGGGGCATCAATTGATCACAAGAATGAACATACCAATAAGATATCAAACAACATGCTATGCGCTGCCAAAGGTCTACGTGAATGAGTGTATATATATAATACAACCCCTTCTTCATTTATTTTACTTAATGTATAGTCAACACTTATAAATACCAAATGAAAGGATGGATGTAACACGTTGGATTGTACATAATGCATGTATATATTTGTTATGAAAAATTAAAGTTTATGTAGTACCATATAATTCTATTTATTTATAGACCGCTACGGACAGAAGTAAAGATATAGTTGTATCCAGCGAGGTGCCAAGGTTCCAAATATATAATAATATTGGTAGGTTAACTCATATTGTGAAACCCCAAAATATTGGTATAGGGTGCAAAATACTCCAAATAAAAAGTTTCTTATTTTACGAAATAAAAATTACAGTAAAGTTCTAAGAATTAAATTATCGCTACATCTCAAAAGAATCTTTTCCAAATTCGAATCTGATTTTTAAATATATTTAAATAACTGTTATGACCAAAAACAAATATGTTGCTGCTTTTTCTGAATATTTAATTTGGACATAACTTACAATATATAATCCGAAATCTCGAATTTTCACTTCCACTAGAAAAATATTGTTTAATAGATACCAACGTTTCTTATTTCGCAGAAATCTGACTAATAATGGATCCTATACACTCAGTTGAAGTTCAAAACGTTAAATTACGAACTGCCGCGATATTACGGGCTCGATTATATTTAATATATATTTTTATACGTTAAACTTCATTTAATTAATATATAAATCCACTTATATTACGAATTCAATATTAAACTGATTTAAATATTCAAATACAAACCGATAAAAATACGGGACGTTACATTCCTTCCCCCTTAAAAGAATTTCATCCCCGAAATTACTAAGGTAGGAAAAATGCTACAATCCATATTATAACCAGGTTAAAAATCTTTTATTTAATTTCTTAAATTCAGTTTCAATAGAACCGATTAATTCTAATAAAAATATTAGTTCCTTCTTATTAACAAATATTTTGAAAATTTCCTAACAACTTAAATTTTCGGAGAATTTCGCCAGCATCTCCTCTGCACGGCTCATTCGGTACTACTACAACTTGCCTCTCTGGGCATTTTCTAATCCAAAAGAAAATCAAACAACCAAACGACTTGACAAACATACTCATAAAAATCTCATACTCGGAGAAAGTATAAGCATGTACCCTTTTGTTGGGCATCCCACTCTATCGCTGCCATTTGCAATCCATTCAGCATACATAAAAGCATTTCCAACTGATCTCCAATTAGTTTATCCACAACCAATAGTTCTCTTACATCCAAGCAACTCCATTTCAAACTCCAATTTCAATCCGAAGTTCAAATTTTTACTAAATATTCAAATTCCACAACCATGTTCGGTTCCATTCCAAATCTCAATTCACAATTTCAACCATTTTGCCAAGTTGGATCCTATCCCATTACGGTTTTCCCCTTATTTGGCTTCAATTCAACTCCAATTTTATTCAATTTAGTTAAATTTCTATCTGTTTACTTCATTAATAAATTTTAAATTCCGGAATTCAAATTCTTGGGGTTTTTATTTCAAATCAGTTCGAAATCATATATATTTATATATAATGATGGCAATTTAATCGAGATTTGAAATATCAAGTTATAAATCCCAGTAGAGCTGTATGGTATTCCACTGTGAGTATATACGATAATATAAATTTATTTTTATTTAATTTAATTATATTTAAATATATTTATATATTTAAATGGGTCATTCAGAGCTTTAAAAATAACCAGTTTTGCAAATGACCTCAGAATTCGACGAAACTAATTTTGTTGGATCCGCAACATCAAATTATTGCTAGATTCCAAGTTCTGTGATTTTTAGAATCACTGTGTGGCCGTACGGATTTTTAGAGTGAAAAACAGTCGATACTTTGACGATTAAAAATACGCTATGTGAGAAAACGGAGTCGGAATTCGATGAAACCAGTTTCAGTGTGTCCGTAATGTCCAACTCTAGTGGGATATCCATTTTCATGATTTTTGGAGATCGTATGTAACTGTACGGATTTTTAGAAGGAAAAAAAAGATGGATTAAAAGCAATATTAAAATAAAATATCTCCTACCCCTTGCATATAAATAGGCGTTAGCTCCCTTCCTTAGAAACCTAATTCCCTCATTTACTCAGGTTTATCCGCCGTCATGTATTCTCCTGGAAACGAGTAAACCCATCTTCCATATTCAAAAACAAATCGGAGAAAATCCTTTAAATCTAAATAAATATAGATTTGGATTCCTCGAGCTATTCTCTGCGCGTCTACATCCATTATTCTTGGTTCGATCATCATTTTCTCTACTGGAAATAAGCTGCTCGAGCTAGGGTTCGGGAAATCTGGTATGAGAAGCATCGGATTGGGTTTCAGATATTGGATCTGAACTCCTGGGGAGACTGCGAGCTTGTCCATGTATTTTTTGAGGGATTCTGAAACAAAAAGGGTCGAACCCTTTTCCTGTAGCTGCTGTGAGCTCGTCGCGAGCTTGTTTGGAGGGAGTTGGCCTGAGATTGAGGAGGAGGCCGAGCTGAGTTCGGAGGTGGGTTCGAAAGCAGGAGGTTGGACGATGTTGAGTATCAGGGAACATTTTGTATTGAGTTGTTTTGCTGAGTTGAAGTGTTTTTGCGTTCTCATGTGTTGGAGTACAAGGGGTCGTGAGGCTTAAATCATGGCTGAGTTTGTTGTGTGATGAAGTGGGGAGGGGAAAAAGACTTCTAGAGTTAGACTGAGGTATTGGTGCTAGGTGTCGTTCAAAGTATGAAGAGGAGAAGTGACGTATGAAGGAGTAAAATGAGATGCAAGAAACTATGCTGAAGTGAAGGTCTGGGAGTTTGTGAAGACACGGCAGTAGGTCGGAAAGGGGAAGCATGGCTTCGAAAGTCTTTTCAGTTCAAAGAAAATGTTGTGGAGTTTTGTTGTGAGGACTAGAAGGAGATACGGCCATGGAACAGTGAACCGAGGGAGAAGAAGCTGAGCATACAGGTTGGGTATTTAACAGTGAGATGCTGATAGGAAGGGGATGTTTCAAGGGGAAATCGGGGATTGGGAATACTGCGTTCAACTAGGAAGAAGGAATTTGCGGATCATGGGTATTGAAGAAGTTGGGCTAAATGATAATTGTAAGGCCCAAGTAAATATTTATTTCAAGTTTAATTTAATTAATTAAACGTATTTATTGTAAAATGCATAACATCATCATACGTAATCAGAATTGCGCAAACTTGGATCCGTTATGATCGTATGGACGGTGGCTACACCATGGAACTAACGGGGAGCGAATCGAAGCTCGTTACAATTTATGGCAAAATAAATTGTCCGTCTAAAACAAATCGAGCGATGGTTATCGTTATCAACGATGATCGCCCAATGTGAGTAAATCTCACTAACTCTGAACAGCTTATAATTTCATGTTGTATTTTTAGAACTGTTAAATATTGGCTTATTAACTGTGTGTTGATTGTTTGATTGAACTGCTAGTCAGTTAGTTAAATTTCTATATTGATTCTGTTTAACAGAATATATCATATGGAACTGAAAGTGATATTGATTTTATTGTGTAACATCTGTGGATGCAGGGAAACAGGTTGGAGGAATCCGACTGGATTCCTCAACAGTTATTTTATTGTTTTTCATATATTTTGATATATGATGTGAATTATAACCTGTTGTTGATTGTGTGTATGGACGATATTGGACATCATAATTTGATATGTTAAACACCATAACATACCAGGATTTAGGGAAAAGGAATTTTCAAAGTGATATTGAAAATAATATTTATAAAATCAAAGGATTTTATAAGGGAAATTATTTATAAAATCAAAAGATTTTATAAAAGAGAATATTTATAAATGGAATATGTATAAAGTGGATTATTTATTTAGAAAATAAATAGGAGATTATAAAGGAGAATATTTATTTAGAAAATAAATAGGATAAAGGAATATTTATTTAGGAAATGAATAGAGTTAATCGATTTGAGTAAATCAAATAGAGTAAAACAGACATAGTTAAAACCATTAGAGTTAATCAAATGGAGTTAATCAAATAGAGGTAAAGAAATAAAGTTAAACAAGATTAGAAACTGACTAGAGATTAGTTTAGTTGAATAGTTTTCTGTGTATCGATCTGATGTTGGTTTCGGCCTTCGGGGTTTATACTTAGAGATTTGTTCTCCTACCAGTTTACAGTTAGGGACTGATAGTTGTGAAATGATAGTGATATGTAAATAACAATGGAAATGTTTTCCAGTGTTAATAACATATATTTTCTAAACATAGGAAATAAGGATATATATATATATATGATTGATGATTGATTGATAAAATTTCCATTTGGAAATAATATCGTTGTTTGCACACGTGTTTTTCTTTGATAGTTAAGTCACAGACTATCAAAGTTTTGACCATTTTAACGTTGTTAATATGGAGAGACCAGTTGGATTATTATCCAAAGAACCACGCCGTATTGGCAGTAGCATTGTGAATCATCACATACTGAAGATAATTGAAGACGGAGTTTATACAAGGGTTGTTGTATAAATCTTAGATAACAGTGCATAAGATGGATATACTGAATAGTACCTTCGGTTCATCCTATTCCTGGATGACTTGTATGGATGAATGTCTGACAGAGAATTTCTAGAAAGGTTATGTACATTGATCTCTTCAACCGTACCAAGAGTGGAAGCGGAGAAGGAAACTTCTTTAGCTAACACGTAATGTACTATTGTAGACGTCAATTAGTGATTTTCGATGGATCTGACAATGTGGCATTCGAAGTGAATCTGATGTGATGATAAAGCGTAACCTCAAGCCTCATCATCCGGTAAATGACAGAAATCAGGAAGGCAGCATGGCTATGTAGGTCGCACCTATTAGGTTGTATAATCACCTGATCTAGAGTTTCATTTACTTCTAAAAAACTATTGTTGATGTTGTCCCATTCGGGAAGCGGTTGCTGATCCCAACCGTTGGTGATATATGTTTGATACACTCAAGCGAAATGAGTGGTCAGTCATGTGTGGCCGGGTTGCAAGATGTTCTTGTTGAACCCAATGTATTCCTTTCTAGAGGTACACTAGCGAAAGGTGGTTCCATACCTTGTCATAGTTGGAAATCCATTACCCAATACGTGCTTGTGGTTTTGATTGTATACTATATGTGTAGAACGTGAGATGAAAGCGTTTCTGCTAGATGATTATTATATTGTGGTTGATAGACAATATTATAATATCAAAAGGTTTTTGATATAAAGATATTTTGGATTCTCATAAGGGAGAAACCCGTTCCGTTATACGGCGTGGTCTTATGAGATATCGTTTAATGGCTCAAACTGTTTTACTCATACCAGTCCCATGACTGACCCGGAGTTTATTTTGTTTTGTTTTCCCTAAACTCTTGGGTGCCCAATTTTGTACGGGCAGTCAAGTAGTCAGGAATTTACAGATATACCTGAAGAGCTGGAGCAAGAGGCTTCAGGATCATATAGCTATAGTTTATTTCTGCTGTATTGTAAGTGTTGTACTTTGATAATGATGTATATTCAAGTACAGATGTATATTTCAAGTTATGTTACATATGTTACATGTTATTCGTTCCGCTGTGAGGTTCGTGTTACTCTGATGTTGTGTTCTTCTTCTTCTTCTATTCTAAGTTTCTATCTTATCTATTCTCACCCTCTAATTTCTTTCATTAATTATCCGGTATTTTCGACCCTTGGATGTTCGATATGTGTTGTATATCGGATAGCCAAGGTCGCCAAAAACCCAGGTCATTACAACCTATATTTGAAAATTATGTCAAAATATCTTTCACGACACTTGGGAAACAATTTCTAATTTCCCAGGATTTTAAAATCCCCATATATTTAATTATAAATTCATTTACAGTACCTTTCCTAGTTTCTAGAGTTTTATTTCAATTCTGGTTTTAAATTCAGATTTAGGTCATCTAATTTTGCATCTTATATAATATTTCGATTGGTTATCTATATAACCAACTCAATTATAAATCTTATTCGATCATAATTTCAACCAACATATTCAATATATATTAGATAATTCCAATATATATGCTTTCTTTATATCAAAATATATTTTGGGTAAGATTATTTCATTTACCCTCTCTTCAAAACATACCGTGTCGAATCAATCTGTTCAAGAGTTTAGAAACACCTATCGACGTAGTTCGCATTACTGTTTCGACCAGAATTCATAAACCATTCGACTGACCAGTCAACACAATATAAAACAGTTTTTATATAAATTTACAAATACGCGCTCATATATATACGCTCATACTCAATCTAGGATATTACTAACCCCATTTCTACTGAGTCACGCCACAGAGCCAAGGTAATCACTTAACCTTCAGCTCTGATACCAACTGTAAAGGCCTGTAAATCTGTGCCAATTTGAGCTGACTAATATCCTACCCATTCAACTCAAAGTGCACGAAAGTTCAGACCATTAATAGTAAGAAATTAGAGCATAAGATAGAAAAGATAGAACTAATAGAATAGAAGAAGAAGAACACAGTTGAACATAATCAGAGTAAACACGAATCTCACAGCGGAACGAATAAAATATATTATATACCACTTTGAAATACAAATCTGATTTTTTTTATATACATACCATATCAGAATATAATTCATATACATCACAGCGGAAATAATCTCTAATAACTAGTGGTGAAGCTTCCTGCTTTGAGCTCCTCCAAGTGAATCTGCAAAGCCTGAACACTTTACTTCCCATACAAATTTGGGCACCTAAGAGTTCAGGGAAAACACAAACAAAATAAACTCTGGGTCAGTCATGGGACTGGTGTGAGTAAATTCCAACCATATCGTTTAACTTTGAAAATCCTTTTGAAACAAAAAGATAATAGTAAGACTAGCCTACACATAAAAATGGACGGTTTTTACCTTACTATAACCAAACCATTTTTGATATCAAAATCCAGTGATATTATAATAATGTCTAATCAAATAAATAATCAAATAGCAGAACACTTGCATCTCACGCTCCACATACATAGTATAAAATCAAAACAAAAACCGCAAGGCACTTATTGGAGATTGGATTCCAACCATGACAAGGTATGGGACCACCTCCTGATCAGTGTACTCTAGAGGGGATACACTGGGGTTCAACAAGAACATATTACAACCCGGCCCACACATGACCGACCACTCATTTCTCTTGAGTGTATCGAATATATTGCCACCTACGGTTGGGCCCACAGAACCGTTATCCGAAGATACAGAAATGATAGAAGAACAAATACGAATTTCCTCTAGATGGTGACAATACATCCTAATGGGAATGACCCACATAGCCATGCCGCCTGCCCGATTTTTGTCATTTCCTAGTTGTGAGGCTAGAGGCTACGTCTATCTTCTTAGAACATATGGCCACCATTCACTTTGAATGCCACATCGTCAAACCCGTCGAATCACTTGTAATAACCCGGAAATACGAGCCAATTAAAAATTTTTATTTTGGCAATTCTAGCGAATTTTGATTATTTAAAATGAATTATTTTAAATAATAACGACGATAAATTTATTTTGAATAGAATTCGAACGTATATATTTATTCGAATCGTCGTTAGAATATTTATTTATATATATAAAAGGAATTGAAAATGGCTCGGTAATTCGATAATTCGATTTCAAAGTTCAAATGAATGTACATGATTCAAAATAAACCGGATTTTAGCGAAACCAAAAATATTTGAATCTAATTGAAAATATCTTTCTAACGAATCTGAAAGATTGAAATTTCATAGCGGGAATCAAAAGTTATGCCCAATTGAAAATTCAAAATAGTCACTATGGAATTTCGGCCCTTAAAAATGGCCATTTTGCAAACGACCTCGGTTTTCGATGAAACCACTTTTGTTGGATCCGTGATATCAAATTATTGCTAGATTCCAAATTTCATAATTTTTCGAATCAGTATGTGAGCCTGGAAAAGGAAAACGCGTTTGACCAATTTCAGTTGATTTTAATCGACTGGAAAATGGCCATTTTTCATATGGTCTCGGAATTCGGCGAAACTAGTTTTGTTAGGACCGTATCGTCAATACGAAGCTAGAAAATATTTTTTCTGGAATTTTTCGAGTTAGCATGTGGCCCTGGTAAATTGAAATGCGCGTTCAAATTCAATATATAGAGTTATATGTTGATTTTGACGAGAACTGATCGAAACGATCGAATCAGCTTACGATACATATCCCATTGTGTTCGGAATGAGGGCAATTAGCTATGGACGACAGGCGGTGGGTTCGATTTCGAAGACGAAATAAAAAGTTGCTTTTTGGAATTTAAAATATAATTAAATATATATTATATTATATAATCTTCCAAGCCCTAACCCCCCCCCCCCATTCAAAACCGTTCAGCCCAAATTGAAAAAAAAAACCCGTCGCCTACCTCGAGACCCGCCTCCCACCGTCGCTACCCCCCCCCTTCCGCCACCGCTCTACCTCAGGCGAGACCCCCACTTCGTCGCTCCTCTATCCTTCTCTCCTCTCTCCCCGTAAGAACCTGAAACTGTAACGACCCAGATTTTTGAATAGCTTATTTTAAATATTTAGTATGGTTTTAAATATTGAATTTATAATATAAATGGTATTTTATTCGATTATCGATTAAATAATCGAAATACGATTTAATTTGATAATTATCGAAATACGAAAACTAAACAATTTAATTCAAAGGTAAAATTGAATCGAAACAGTTTAGATGATCAATGTATATATACGATTTAAATATGAACAATGATAATTGAAATTTATTTTTAAATTTATTTGTTTTGAATTTAAATTGATTTAATATGGCTATTTTAAATATACGTTCAAAATAAATGGTATAATCTATTTCGTTGAATTCAAATTAGCATTATAACCTTATAACGTCGGTCGTTGGGTTGAAAAAGCGGTTCAGAGTTTTGGATTTAAGGGACCGTGAAATATTTTATTATTTAATTAAACAAAATCAAATCAAGGAAGACAAGTTTTAAATGGCGCCACCCTATATTACATCAGCCAACCTCTATTTCATTCAGCAGACCTATTATCCTTCTCGAGCGCCAATTTTTGTCCCTAACCTTCAACGCAAAGCTAAACAAAGAAATTAATGTCCTCGTACCCATTGTCCCCTCTTCTATCTATAAATAAACACCGACCTTCAGTGCTTTTCCAGTTCTAAAACTCACGAAATAAATTGAAGCCTCCCCTTTTCATCCTTTATTTAGTAAGTTCAAAATCAAAGTCGGCCCCTTGTAAATCGAAACCAAAATCTCCTTCAAAATCGGAAGCTCCATCCTCCCTTACATCCGCAAACGATCACGTTTGAATCACCAGAGTCAGGCGCGATCACCTGGACGTCGACTGAGGGAACGAACTAGGGCTGTGATTTCGAGATTCAAAAGGGGATGTCTGCTCGAGTTCGGAGGCGAGGTCAGTGACGTCGGGGTTCAAATTCAAGGTCGCGACTTTCAGAAGAGGGTGCGATGGAGATTGGGTGTTCGGTAGGGTGGTTCTGGTCAACTGCGGTGGCTTTTGGGGGATGATGCTGAGTAGTTGATGGAGTCGGAACTTGTGGACTTCGAGGGTTGGATGTCGTGTTCTACTGTGAGGAGATCGGTTTTATTTTGGGATGACAGTCTTCGAACTTGAAGGGTGAGAAGGCCGACGCTGTGAAGTCAAACCAGTGGACGATGGCGCTGAGGTTGAATGGTGAAGTCGCGATGGGTTCTGCAGTACGTTGGTACTAGTAGCTTGGTGATGTCGAAGTGTCTTGGACAAGGATTTCAGTGGCGATTAGGTCGATGATGTTTGAAGATATAGTTCGATATAGGTAGTAACATCGAGGTATACATTTTTCTTTAATTTAATTATACAGGGGATAATTTATTTAATTATTTTAAAAATTATTTAAATTAATAACAACTTAATCGATTAATGAAAATAAATAAATCGTGATGTTAGGTATCATTTGAGACGATACAAGTAAATGGGTAGCTGAGATGATAAGGAGTAAAATTGGAGATTCAGCAAAAGAAAAACCAATGTGAGTAAATCTCACTCACCTTTAGAATTATTTTTATTTCATTAAAAATAATTGTTTGTTGCTTGTGTGCATGTTTTCTGGTTGCTTTATATATATTAGTTATTTAGGCTATATATATATATATATATTGGGTTGATTGATTGGTTGGATTCCCGCAGTCTCATTAGCGGATGCCCGCAGTTTCATAGCGGATGATTACCCTATATACGCCCCACGCTATGATTAGTGGATGACCTTCTATACCGCGATATTCTGCCACGAAGCAGAATGGGTATTATTTATGTGCTAACATCTGTGGATGCAGGAAAACAGGTTGGAGGAATCCAACAGGATTCCTCAAAAATATATTATCTGTTTGTTTATTTGTTTGCATATATATTGTTGTATATGATGTGTTAGAAAAATAAATAATTGGTTGCTTTGTGTGTTTTATCACTGGGCTTAAGTAATGATATTTAAAAATATCGTGGAAGGATATTTGAGAATTTAAAAGGGAAAATTCTATTTTTAAATAGAATTTGAATTTTAGATGGGAATAAAAACATAAACTTGTTTTGAAAAATAAAACAAGTAGTTCTTTATAAGTGAAGGTTATAAATAGTTCCTTTATAACGAAGTTATAAATAAAGTGAAAGAATTATCATTTGATAAATAGAAATACAAGAGTGAAATTGGAATTTTGAAATGAAATTTCAAAATAGGATTTGAAATGGAATTTTTAAATATATAACTCAAATGAAATTTGAGTATAACATTTGAATAATAGAATTAGAAAAGGAATTGAAATATTTGAATATTAAGGGGAGATGGAATATTAGAAATTCAAATAAAGAAAATTCAAATAGAGACTTTGATATAAAATTCGAATAGAGATGTGAACGTAGAATTTAAAAATAGAATTTGAAATGAACTTTGAAAAATAGGATTTTCAAAGTAGAATTGGAAATAGAATTTCAAATAGGATTTCAAAATAGGAAATTCAAATGGTTTTGAAAATGGGATTTGAATTCAGGGGAATTCAAATGGGTTTGAGTGAAGAAATTCAAATGGGTTTGAATATTAGAATTCAAAATGAGTTTGAATATTAGAATTTAAATGGGGCTGGAAATGAATTTGAATATTAGAATTCAAAGGGAAAGGAAAAATGAAATTTGAATGTAAGAAATTCAAATTGAATTCAAATCGGATTTGATCTATGGAATTTGAATATGAAATTCAAATGGAATTTTAAACTATGGAATTTTGAATATAGAATTTAAAAAGAAGTTTGAATATTTGAATTTCAATATAATTCAAATATAGAAATTGGAGTATAGAAGTTCAAATGGAATTTTAAATATAGAGTTTGAATAAGAGAATTTAAATGAATTCAAGTATTGAATTTGAATATCCAATAGAAAAGGAATTATGATTTGAAATATAGAATTCAAAAGTAAGATTGGAATTTGAATCAAGGAATTCAAATAGAGTTATATGGAATTGAATTCATTTTAAGAAGTTTAAAGTTTATATATATATAAATATAATTAAAACGAACTCGCCGCAGCGCTGCAGTTCGTAAAATAGCGATTCGAACTTCAATCGAGTATACAGGACTCAATTGAAGTCGGAATTCTTCGAAACAAGAAACGTCAGGACCAATTTGATAATAGTTTTCTAATGAAGGAGAAAAATCTGAATTTCGTCGTATAGATTTTGAGTTATGTCAAAATCAAAATTTCAAAAATGCAGCGCCAGAAACCATTATAAACCATAATGGATTTTATATATAAATATTGGGATTTTTAAGCAAATAAAAATCCGGATTTCCATTTAAAAATCTAGACTTGAGTTAGAAAATAAATATGGACTCAAGTGAAGTAAAGAAGATGATTTTTGAAACAATAATCATATTTTTGATTATTGAATAGAATTAACTAAAGAAGAATTAGTTAATCGAGTTTGAACTAAAATCGAACATTGAAAAGTGAAATTTGGGATTGTAAATATATATTCGAAATCGAATATAGAACTAAAATTGAAATTTGAATTCAATTGATTGATAAGTAAGTGGAAATATATTTAAAAGCGTGTTATATTCAAATATACAAGCGAGATAGGCAGAGAGTTAGTTAAAGAATTACTTTAACGAATTGAATCAAACGAGTGTATGAAGTTGAAATAAATTGGACAGGTATAGACATACAGGAGACAGGTATGGGACAAGGATAATGCAGGTATATAAATAATGTGCTCGACAAAAAGGTACATGTTTAATTCATATATGAGATTTATGCGCCGTATCGGCAAGCCGCTTGGCTTTTTCTTTTTCTTTTTGAGATTGGAAGATACCGGGATGCTATTTGAAATTTCCCGATGCTCCCGATACAGGGGAGGTTATGGCGAAATTTTCCGGAAATTTAAGGAGTTAGAATATTTTTAAAGAAATTTGACAATTAGAAATCTATATATCGATATATATAGAATTCGATAAGGAAACGAAATCAAAAATAGCGAAAAGGGCCAATATGGTTATTGAAAATATTTGGATAACAAATATTGATAGAGGAAATGGGAAAGTGATTTGATTAATGAAAAATTAATTAAAGGGCCCAGTGATTTGTTTGATAGGTTGATTGAACACTTGTTTTTATTCGATAGTTAAATCACAGACTTCGAAGTTTTTGACCATCGTTGTCAATATGGAGAGACCGGTTGGATTATTATCCAAAGAACCACTCCGTATCGGCATTAGCGTTGCGAACCAAGTATGCTGAATATATTGAAGACGGAGTAAAGTGCAAGGGCTTTTTCTATTAATAGGAATAGTGCCTTCGGTTTCGTTCAATCCCAGAACGAACGTAATATGGACGAATGTCTGACAGAGTATTTCCAATGATCAAATGGGTTGGTCTGTATGAATATATATGGTTGCAACGGATTTATCCCTTAGCATAACATCCAGAATATTTGTGCAAACTCAACTAGTGATTAACGGATCTGACGATGTGGCATTCAAAGTGATTGTGCTATCAAGGAATGGTAAGTATTCGTAGCCTCAGGCCTCAACAACCGGGAAAGGACAAAAATCGGGCAGGCAGCATGGCTATGTGGGTCGCACCCATTAGGGTGTATAATCACCTATCTAGAGAATTTCCTTTTGTTTCTAAATCTATCGATTCTGCCCATTCGGGAAACGGTGGTTTGAGTCCAACCGTTGGTGATATACATTCGATACACTCAAGCGAAATGAGTGGTCGGTCATGTGTGGGCCGGGTTACAAGATGTTCTTGTTGAACCCAGGTGTATTCGCCTCTAGAGATACATCATCGGAAGGTGGTCCCATACCTTGTCATGTTGGAAATCCAATCTCCAATAAGCGCCATGCGGTTTTTGATTTATACTATATATGTGGAGCGTGAGATGCAAGCGTTCTGCTATTTGGTTATTTACTTGATGTAGACATTATTATAATATCACTGGATTTGATATCAAAGTGTTTTGGGTTATAGTAAGGTAAAAACCGTCCATGTTTATGTGTGGGTTGGTCTTACTATTATCTTTTCTTTTGGAAAGGATTTTTAAAGTTAAACAAGTGGTTGGAGTTTACTCACACCAGTCCCATGACTGACCCAGAGTTTATTTTGTTTTGTTTTCCCTAAAACTCTTGGGTGCCCAAATTTGTACGGGCAGTCAAGTGTTTCAGGCGTTTACAGATACACTTGGAGGAGCTTGAAGCAGGAGGCTTCAACGTTAGTTATTTAGAGTTACTTCCGCTGGATCAAATGTTATGTGTACTCTGATGATGGTATGTATGTATGTACAAAACAGATTTGTATTTCGAAGCTTATGTTATATAATATATTTTATTCGTTTCGCTGTGAGTTTGTGATCTTCGTTTTCTTCTATTCTAATATTTCTTTCTTTCTATTTCTCATCCTCTAACTTCTTTCTAATAATGAGTCGTATTTCTGTGCAATTTGAGTTAGACGTGTGGTGTTTTTAGTCAACTCAGATAGCACGGATTTGCGGTTCGTTTCAGGTGGTATCAGAGCTTAGGTTGAGCGAATACCTAGGCTTTGGTGGGATGTGCTCATTAGAGATAGGGTCAGTAGTACCCTAGAATGAGTTGAGTGTATAGATACGAGAGAGCGTATTTGTTAGTTGATATAAAAGTTGTTTTATATTGTGTTGGCTAGTCTGTTGAGTGGTTTATGAATTCTGGTCGAATCGTGGGACGCCACGAAGTCGGTAGGGATTTCTAAACACTTGAACAGAAGATTGAACATGATATTGTTTTTAAGGTGGGTAGATGAAATTATTTTACCCAAAATTTCTATTTTGATGTAGAAAGAATAATTTTCTAGAATTATTATTATATGGATATGTTGGATGTTGGCTTTATAATCAAATGAGATTATAAAAATTAGGATGGTTATTTATAACCAAAATAGAATTTGTATAGGAATTAAATATACAAATGAAATGAATTAGAATTTAATTCAAACCAGATTTTGGAATTTTAATCCTGGGAAGTTGAAAAATATTTTTCAAAGTATATTAAAATGATATAGATTGTTTTAAAGGATTTGAAAGAAAATCATGGATTTTGAAAATAATAAAGCACTAAACTCACTTCGGTGGCTTGGAAATAATTCTGATGATGATTGCAACATCATCAGTGTTCATTTTCAAGTTTCTAAGTGATGGATTGCTACCTTAGAAAGTTTTGATGGAAATTTGTTTGAAAGAAACATGTGGTTTGAAAATTCAAATGTTTGAATTTGAAATGGAAATAAATATACATGTATATATTTAAGTGATTTCAAAAGGATTTGAAATGAAAATCCTGGGATTTGGATTCTGGAATTGGAATTTAACTTAAGCTAGTTAAATGGAATGAAGTGAATCAATTAACTAGAATCAATTTGAATAGGTTTAATAGAATATAGATTGGATATAAATGGATTGATCGTAGATCATTTGAATTAAATGTGTGAAAACCAAAAGTTTTGGTTGGAGTTAATTTGTTGAAATATGAGGAGTTGAGTTTCAACATAAGTGAATTTTTGAAAAGTAATAGATTTGTACCATTTTTCTTACCTTAGCAATTTCGAGGACGAAATTATTTTAAGGGGGGAAGAATGTAACGACCCAGATTTTTGAACAGCTTATTTTAAATATTTAGTATGGTTTTAAATATTGAATTTATAATATAAATGGTATTTTATTCGATTATCGATTAAATAATCGAAATACGATTTAATTTGATAATTATCGAAATACGAAAACTAAACAATTTAATTCAAAGGTAAAATTGAATCGAAACAGTTTAGATGATCAATGTATATATACGATTTAAATATGAACAATGATAATTGAAATTTATTTTTAAATTTATTTGTTTTGAATTTAAATTGATTTAATATGGCTATTTTAAATATACGTTCAAAATAAATGGTATAATCTATTTCGTTGAATTCAAATTAGCATTATAACCTTATAACGTCGGTCGTTGGGTTGAAAAAGCGGTTCAGAGTTTTGGATTTAAGGGACCGTGAAATATTTTATTATTTAATTAAACAAAATCAAATCAAGGAAGACAAGTTTTAAATGGCGCCACCCTATATTACATCAGCCAACCTCTATTTCATTCAGCAGACCTATTATCCTTCTCGAGCGCCAATTTTTGTCCCTAACCTTCAACGCAAAGCTAAACAAAGAAATTAATGTCCTCGTACCCATTGTCCCCTCTTCTATCTATAAATAAACACCGACCTTCAGTGCTTTTCCAGTTCTAAAACTCACGAAATAAATTGAAGCCTCCCCTTTTCATCCTTTATTTAGTAAGTTCAAAATCAAAGTCGGCCCCTTGTAAATCGAAACCAAAATCTCCTTCAAAATCGGAAGCTCCATCCTCCCTTACATCCGCAAACGATCACGTTTGAATCACCAGAGTCAGGCGCGATCACCTGGACGTCGACTGAGGGAACGAACTAGGGCTGTGATTTCGAGATTCAAAAGGGGATGTCTGCTCGAGTTCGGAGGCGAGGTCAGTGACGTCGGGGTTCAAATTCAAGGTCGCGACTTTCAGAAGAGGGTGCGATGGAGATTGGGTGTTCGGTAGGGTGGTTCTGGTCAACTGCGGTGGCTTTTGGGGGATGATGCTGAGTAGTTGATGGAGTCGGAACTTGTGGACTTCGAGGGTTGGATGTCGTGTTCTACTGTGAGGAGATCGGTTTTATTTTGGGATGACAGTCTTCGAACTTGAAGGGTGAGAAGGCCGACGCTGTGAAGTCAAACCAGTGGACGATGGCGCTGAGGTTGAATGGTGAAGTCGCGATGGGTTCTGCAGTACGTTGGTACTAGTAGCTTGGTGATGTCGAAGTGTCTTGGACAAGGATTTCAGTGGCGATTAGGTCGATGATGTTTGAAGATATAGTTCGATATAGGTAGTAACATCGAGGTATACATTTTTCTTTAATTTAATTATACAGGGGATAATTTATTTAATTATTTTAAAAATTATTTAAATTAATAACAACTTAATCGATTAATGAAAATAAATAAATCGTGATGTTAGGTATCATTTGAGACGATACAAGTAAATGGGTAGCTGAGATGATAAGGAGTAAAATTGGAGATTCAGCAAAAGAAAAACCAATGTGAGTAAATCTCACTCACCTTTAGAATTATTTTTATTTCATTAAAAATAATTGTTTGTTGCTTGTGTGCATGTTTTCTGGTTGCTTTATATATATATTAGTTATTTAGGCTATATATATATATATATTGGGTTGATTGATTGGTTGGATTCCCGCAGTCTCATTAGCGGATGCCCGCAGTTTCATAGCGGATGATTACCCTATATACGCCCCACGCTATGATTAGTGGATGACCTTCTATACCGCGATATTCTGCCACGAAGCAGAATGGGTATTATTTATGTGCTAACATCTGTGGATGCAGGAAAACAGGTTGGAGGAATCCAACAGGATTCCTCAAAAATATATTATCTGTTTGTTTATTTGTTTGCATATATATTGTTGTATATGATGTGTTAGAAAAATAAATAATTGGTTGCTTTGTGTGTTTTATCACTGGGCTTAAGTAATGATATTTAAAAATATCGTGGAAGGATATTTGAGAATTTAAAAGGGAAAATTCTATTTTTAAATAGAATTTGAATTTTAGATGGGAATAAAAACATAAACTTGTTTTGAAAAATAAAACAAGTAGTTCTTTATAAGCGAAGGTTATAAATAGTTCCTTTATAACGAAGTTATAAATAAAGTGAAAGAATTATCATTTGATAAATAGAAATACAAGAGTGAAATTGGAATTTTGAAATGAAATTTCAAAATAGGATTTGAAATGGAATTTTTAAATATATAACTCAAATGAAATTTGAGTATAACATTTGAATAATAGAATTAGAAAAGGAATTGAAATATTTGAATATTAAGGGGAGATGGAATATTAGAAATTCAAATAAAGAAAATTCAAATAGAGACTTTGATATAAAATTCGAATAGAGATGTGAACGTAGAATTTAAAAATAGAATTTGAAATGAACTTTGAAAAATAGGATTTTCAAAGTAGAATTGGAAATAGAATTTCAAATAGGATTTCAAAATAGGAAATTCAAATGGTTTTGAAAATGGGATTTGAATTCAGGGGAATTCAAATGGGTTTGAGTGAAGAAATTCAAATGGGTTTGAATATTAGAATTCAAAATGAGTTTGAATATTAGAATTTAAATGGGGCTGGAAATGAATTTGAATATTAGAATTCAAAGGGAAAGGAAAAATGAAATTTGAATGTAAGAAATTCAAATTGAATTCAAATCGGATTTGATCTATGGAATTTGAATATGAAATTCAAATGGAATTTTAAACTATGGAATTTTGAATATAGAATTTAAAAAGAAGTTTGAATATTTGAATTTCAATATAATTCAAATATAGAAATTGGAGTATAGAAGTTCAAATGGAATTTTAAATATAGAGTTTGAATAAGAGAATTTAAATGAATTCAAGTATTGAATTTGAATATCCAATAGAAAAGGAATTATGATTTGAAATATAGAATTCAAAAGTAAGATTGGAATTTGAATCAAGGAATTCAAATAGAGTTATATGGAATTGAATTCATTTTAAGAAGTTTAAAGTTTATATATATATAAATATAATTAAAACGAACTCGCCGCAGCGCTGCAGTTCGTAAAATAGCGATTCGAACTTCAATCGAGTATACAGGACTCAATTGAAGTCGGAATTCTTCGAAACAAGAAACGTCAGGACCAATTTGATAATAGTTTTCTAATGAAGGAGAAAAATCTGAATTTCGTCGTATAGATTTTGAGTTATGTCAAAATCAAAATTTCAAAAATGCAGCGCCAGAAACCATTATAAACCATAATGGATTTTATATATAAATATTGGGATTTTTAAGCAAATAAAAATCCGGATTTCCATTTAAAAATCTAGACTTGAGTTAGAAAATAAATATGGACTCAAGTGAAGTAAAGAAGATGATTTTTGAAACAATAATCATATTTTTGATTATTGAATAGAATTAACTAAAGAAGAATTAGTTAATCGAGTTTGAACTAAAATCGAACTTTGAAAAGTGAAATTTGGGATTGTAAATATATATTCGAAATCGAATATAGAACTAAAATTGAAATTTGAATTCAATTGATTGATAAGTAAGTGGAAATATATTTAAAAGCGTGTTATATTCAAATATACAAGCGAGATAGGCAGAGAGTTAGTTAAAGAATTACTTTAACGAATTGAATCAAACGAGTGTATGAAGTTGAAATAAATTGGACAGGTATAGACATACAGGAGACAGGTATGGGACAAGGATAATGCAGGTATATAAATAATGTGCTCGACAAAAAGGTACATGTTTAATTCATATATGAGATTTATGCGCCGTATCGGCAAGCCGCTTGGCTTTTTCTTTTTCTTTTTGAGATTGGAAGATACCGGGATGCTATTTGAAATTTCCCGATGCTCCCGATACAGGGGAGGTTATGGCGAAATTTTCCGGAAATTTAAGGAGTTAGAATATTTTTAAAGAAATTTGACAATTAGAAATCTATATATCGATATATATAGAATTCGATAAGGAAACGAAATCAAAAATAGCGAAAAGGGCCAATATGGTTATTGAAAATATTTGGATAACAAATATTGATAGAGGAAATGGGAAAGTGATTTGATTAATGAAAAATTAATTAAAGGGCCCAGTGATTTGTTTGATAGGTTGATTGAACACTTGTTTTTATTCGATAGTTAAATCACAGACTATCGAAGTTTTTGACCATCGTTGTCAATATGGAGAGACCGGTTGGATTATTATCCAAAGAACCACTCCGTATCGGCATTAGCGTTGCGAACCAAGTATGCTGAATATATTGAAGACGGAGTAAAGTGCAAGGGCTTTTTCTATTAATAGGAATAGTGCCTTCGGTTTCGTTCAATCCCAGAACGAACGTAATATGGACGAATGTCTGACAGAGTATTTCCAATGATCAAATGGGTTGGTCTGTATGAATATATATGGTTGCAACGGATTTATCCCTTAGCATAACATCCAGAATATTTGTGCAAACTCAACTAGTGATTAACGGATCTGACGATGTGGCATTCAAAGTGATTGTGCTATCAAGGAATGGTAAGTATTCGTAGCCTCAGGCCTCAACAACCGGGAAAGGACAAAAATCGGGTAGGCAGCATGGCTATGTGGGTCGCACCCATTAGGGTGTATAATCACCTATCTAGAGAATTTCCTTTTGTTTCTAAATCTATCGATTCTGCCCATTCGGGAAACGGTGGTTTGAGTCCAACCGTTGGTGATATACATTCGATACACTCAAGCGAAATGAGTGGTCGGTCATGTGTGGGCCGGGTTACAAGATGTTCTTGTTGAACCCAGGTGTATTCGCCTCTAGAGATACATCATCGGAAGGTGGTCCCATACCTTGTCATGTTGGAAATCCAATCTCCAATAAGCGCCATGCGGTTTTTGATTTATACTATATATGTGGAGCGTGAGATGCAAGCGTTCTGCTATTTGGTTATTTACTTGATGTAGACATTATTATAATATCACTGGATTTGATATCAAAGTGTTTTGGGTTATAGTAAGGTAAAAACCGTCCATGTTTATGTGTGGGTTGGTCTTACTATTATCTTTTCTTTTGGAAAGGATTTTTAAAGTTAAACAAGTGGTTGGAGTTTACTCACACCAGTCCCATGACTGACCCAGAGTTTATTTTGTTTTGTTTTCCCTAAAACTCTTGGGTGCCCAAATTTGTACGGGCAGTCAAGTGTTTCAGGCGTTTACAGATACACTTGGAGGAGCTTGAAGCAGGAGGCTTCAACGTTAGTTATTTAGAGTTACTTCCGCTGGATCAAATGTTATGTGTACTCTGATGATGGTATGTATGTATGTACAAAACAGATTTGTATTTCGAAGCTTATGTTATATAATATATTTTATTCGTTCCGCTGTGAGTTTGTGATCTTCGTTTTCTTCTATTCTAATATTTCTTTCTTTCTATTTCTCATCCTCTAACTTCTTTCTAATAATGAGTCGTATTTCTGTGCAATTTGAGTTAGACGTGTGGTGTTTTTAGTCAACTCAGATAGCACGGATTTGCGGGTCGTTTCAGAAACCCTCCTCAGATCAAACCCTAGCGTCGCTGTACAGGAACCCACCACCACCTGTCGTGATGCCTCTGACCTCGACTGGCTCCGGCACTCCATTTCCCACCTGAACGGACCCACCTCCGACGCCATCTCGACAGTAAACCCTCCCCCCTCAAAGAAAAGATAATCTTACTTAATTAAATCAATTTTTAGTTTGATTTTAGTTTAGTGAATCTAGGATTTGCAGCTTATGATTTTCAGTTTTATTTATATAAATAAATTAGTTATAAAAATGTATTTTTATATATTTAGCTTAGGAATAAAGATTTGATCTTTAATAGGAAAAGAATTTGATCTTTCTATGATAAAGTTTTGATTTTTATAGCGTGAATATCGTAGTGAAGTTGAGATTTTTATGTATAAAAAGATTTTATTTTTTTTATAAAAGTTATGATTTTTAATAAAGTAAAGTTTATTTTTTTAAAAGCAAAAAATCGTATTTTTAAAAGGCAAAAAGATCGTATTTTTAAAAGTGAAAATATTTGTTTATATAGAAAGAAGTGATTTTTATTTATACGAATAGCAAATAAAAATCTGATTTTTATTATATGAATATCGGTTCAAAAAACTGATCTTTTATATAAGAAGTGAAAATAAAAATTCGATTTTTATATATATGAAGTAACGATAAAAATTCGATTTTTATATATACGAAGTGCCATTATAAAAATGTGATTTTTAAAATAAACATCATATTAAAAATGTGATTTTTCATGTGGACAGCGGGAAAAAGGTCGCATTGGAATTTCGGACAAATTTGAACCATTCAGAAATGAAATGGCGGAGTGGAACCCCAATGTGAGAACTTCTCACTTTTAATTTAATTTTCTAGTTAAAATATATACTAGGATGCAGACGGTGTTTAGTAGCACCCGACACCCGTCGTCCACAGACCATGGACGACTTGTATGCTTGTTTGTTTGATTTTGATGTGTAGTTGATTGTGTGATGTGATGTGAAATGAAATAAAATATTTATATAGTTAAAAATATTTTATAGTTGAAAATATAATTTTTGACATGAATGTGAATAAATAAATATAAACAAATCGGACGATTTGTTTATATACACACATTTGACTGATATTGATTGGGACGATAAATTTTACACATCGCCCAACTGCACAAATAAAATCTGTGTTTGATGGTTTGAAAGCCCCACACGGGTATTGGGATGATATATGACATACACTAATCCCAATAATTAGTTGTATGTCGATCGATTGATTGACAGCCTGTTATAAGCGTTGAATATTTATATTTGATGCTTATACAGTGTAGAATGCACTTTGGATGATGGTTGATTATTTGTCATTGTTGATATATACATGCGTTGTATGGAAATCCATAGAAATAAAATCTATGGTAATTGATTGGGCCTCATTCCAGTTTTGAATAGAAATATTTGAATAGAAATATTTGAATAGAAATATTTGAAATAGAAATATTTGAATAGAAGTATTGGAAAAGAAATATTTGAAATAGAATATTTGAAAACAGAAATATATGAAGCCGTGTTGATTAGATTGACGCCATTTTGACGTGAATGATATTTATATCTATTTTATTCATTTTTCAATGAATATTGAAATAGATTTGAAATTCGAATTAAATTGAATAGAATTGAAATTCGAATTAAATTGAATAGAATTGAAATTCGAATTAAATTGAATAGAATTGAAACTCGAATTGAACTTGAATAGAAATGAATTCGAATTAAATTGAAATAGAATTGAATTCGAATTAAAATTGAATAGAATTGAATTCGAATTAAAATTGAATAGAATTGAATTCGAATTAAAATCGAATAGAATTGAATTCAAATTAAAATCGAATAGAATTGTATTCGAATTGAAATCAAATTGAAATGAATTCGAATTGAATTGAAATTGAATAGAAATCGAGTTGAAAAAAATTCAAAATCGAATAGAAATTGAATCGAATTGAAAACGAACTGAAATTGAATTAAAAATCGATTTGAATTAAAATCAATTTGAAATGAATTTAAAACGAATTTATGAGAAAAAAAATTTAATTTTGATTTGAATTTGAAATGAAGTTGAAATCGTTTCGAAAACGAATTTAAAACGATTTATAAAATACGTTTTAAAAGAAAATCGATGAAATATATATAATATATATTATATATATATATATATATAAATTGCTTGAATAGAACGCGCCGCGCCGCGGCAGTTCGCGAATTTCGACCATTGACTTCGAATGGATATTGCGGGAGATCCGACCGTTGGATTCTCCTAAAACCAGAAACGTTGGGTTCGTATCGAAAAGAGCTTTCTAACGAATATTAGAAATTTGAAATCTAATTGTTGGATTTGGAATTATGTCCAAATCAAATTTGGAAAAGGTCACTGTAAGTGCAGTTCGATGGCCGTTGATGGAAATCGACTGTACGGGCCATGATAAAATTATTAAAAATAGTAATAATTTGTGTAAAATCATAAGAAATGATTTGGGAAGAATTGGGATGAAAAACTCCATATTTGAAAAGATAAAAATAGATTTTTATCGAAATGAACTAGTTTTGAACTAGAATTATAATTCTATTTATTTTTAAATAAATAAATTGAATTTGAAAAGGGTTTTAAAAGTAACCATAATTTCCAATAATTGAATTCGAATGGATTTGAATCGAAATTGTCTTTGGAATATTTCGATGTTGGATTTCGTGATTATACAGATAACGTTATGTAAATTTGAAAGATATATAGATATCGTTATTTCCAATACGATATTTGTTGGTCATAGAATTTGATATTGAATATAAGTTGATATATTTTCTATTCAGAGCCTTGTATTTAATATCAAATGTGATTTGGGTTTGTCGTGAACGATGTCTTCATTAACACTGTTCTTAAACCCAGTTGTGAAAAATATTAAATCTTTTTATTTAGATTTAATTAAGTGTACCAATTAAATAATATCTAATTGGAATTGAATTGAAATTGATTTTTGGGTTTATCGTGAACGGTGTTTTAAATAACACTTGTTCTTTAACCCGATAATTAATGAAATGTGATTTTGGGTTGTCGTGAACGATATCTTCAATAATACTGTTCTTAGACCCAAAGAAATTAAGAAAATCAGAAACTAACCGGAGATTTGGTAAGTTGAATGGTTTTTGGGGTATTGATCTGATGTTGGTTTCGGCCTTCGGGGTTAATACTTAGAGAATTGCTCACTTGCTAATTTACGGTTAGGGACTGATTGAAAGGTGATGTGATTTTAGGTTTATCGTGAACCGTGTTTTAAATGACATTGGTTCTTTAACCCAGTTAAAGATTAAAACTAAGTGGAGTTTTAATGAATCTTTAATTAGATTGAAAAGATCGAGAATGGAGTATCACCAGTTTTGCTCCAGGCGATAGTTAAATCTTTAATTAGATTTGAACGTGGAATGGTTATTGAATTTACCGATAACAACGTGGTGTTAGATATGAAGTATTACCAGTTTTACTTCATGGGATGAAGAGGTTGGGGTTGGGAAATTAAAACAAATGATTACTTCGGTAAGGTTCGTTAATCCCGACTAGTTTGAAGTGATATTCATAGGAAGATTAAAGAATAAATTTAAAAGAATTTATCTTTGATAAAATTAATGGGAACCTTTCCCTAAGAATGTGAAATTTAGAAACTAACTATAGGTTAGCTAAGCAGAGTGGTTTCCTGGGTATTGATCTGATGTTGGTTTCGGCCTTCGGGGTTAATATTAGGGGAATTATTCTCTTGATTAATTTACGGTTAGTGACTGATGAATTGGAATGAGGCGTATGTTGTGTTTATGTAACACTTGTTGTAACAACCCGTATTTTCAATAACCTGTTATAACATAAATCGAGGCAGAATTTAATTCTAAAATCTGAACCAAGGGAAACGGGCTATGCCATTGCGTTCGTCTCGGAAAAATACGCGAAATAGAGTCCGAGTTTTCGAAAATCGGAGTCCGTATGACCCGATTAAGGCCCAACGAAGTTTTCAGAAATTTCCATGTCAAAAACAGATTTGAATTTCAAGATTCAAAGTTGGAAATTAGGGCAAACTGGCGCAGGCGGGAAAATTCCCGCCAGGACCCACATGTCGACAGGCATGTCGACAGGGTCCCCAGGGTGTCGACAGCCCTGTCGACACGGGGTGGCCGGGCAGTTTTGCCTGGTGCACCATTTCTGATCTGGGCTTGGTTGTGTGGCTTGGTTCTGGAGAATTCCGAAATCCGATGGACCTAATTCAACCTAGGGTTAATCCTAAGGCTAATATCACTCTAATCTTCTATAAATATGACCCTAATCCTACCGTAAAACCCCATTATTCATTCTAGCAACCAAACTTTGTCAAATTGATTTCTCAAATGGCCTCCACTTAAAAACCCTAGCCTCCATCCTCTTCAAAAATCATTCCTATGAAGATTTTGATGTTCATACAAGCATCTCTAAGTTGTATGAATGATCATTAGCTTGCATACATCATCAAGTTGCAAGCTTTATTGGTTAAGCTAGAGTTTTTGGGATTTTTGTTAAGAGTTTTCTTATAGGAGCTTGTTTTGGGTTTTTATATGCTTGCATAAAGGGCTTCTCAATCTTTACTTGTAGATTTGTATCTTCATAATATTTGTAAGCCCTCTTACCTTCATTTTAGAAACTCTAAAGTTAATATGTGATGAAAGTTGGGATTTATGCATGTTTAATAAGTTATGCATGCTTATGCGAGTTCACTATGCTATGTTACACATGTTTAATAAGTTATGCATGCTTATGCGAGTTCACTATGCCATGTTACACATGTTTGATAAGTTATGCATGTTTATGCAAGTTCACTATGCCATGTTACACATGTTTGATAAGTTATGCATGTTTATGCAAGTTCACTATGCCATGATTTGCAAGTTTAACAAGTTATGCATGTTTATGCAAGTTCACTATGCCATGATTTGCAAGTTTAACAAGTTATGCATGTTTATGCAAGTTCACTATGCCATGATTTGCAAGTTTAACAAGTTATGCATGTTTATGCAAGTTCACTATGCTAAGTTATGCAAGTCCAACATGTTATGCATGTTTATTATGATATGTAAGATTTATCATGTATGTTGTGCCAAGTTCCCTCTTTCTATCCTTTATGCGTTATGACGAATATGTAAGCGATAGAATGACGTTGGGGGGGTTTGGGGTAAAACTTAAAATACATGAAAGTATGAGATTGGGAATTTACCTATTAAGTTAGGTCTACCCCTTGGGAATTTACCTATTAAGTTAGGTCTACCCAAGTATTTGTTAAACTTGTAATTATGTTTTGAAAATAAAGTGGACATGACACTTAGAAAACATAAGTGTGGCCAACTCGAGGTTGGGTTGAGTTTGTAGCGTAAACCTACCCGGAACCGACCGGCTTAACTAGTTGCTACAAACAATAGGACCCAATGTGAGAAGTTGGTCATGTGTACCTTGGACCCGAGGTTAGACCAAGTTGTGGTGTAAAGCTACCCGGACCCGCCCGGCTTAACTAGTAATCGCAACAAAGTCTAATGTGAGAGGTTAAGGCACAATTAAATTAATTAATGCCTCATGATTAGGGTTAAGTCATGGCCCACTAATACTTAACCAATTTTGGGGATACGAGGGATTAAATGGGGTTAAGTGGTGAACTGTTGGTTACACTTAACTAATTTAATCCATGATTAGTGAGGGGTTAAACCACACTTAACCCTCTTAGAAAACCCTAGCAACGTGGTCTGTTCCAGTAGTAATCCCAGTTTGGTATCATTCACAACCCTAGAGGCTAGGCTAGGGCGGGGCACGATTACTGGACTGATGTAAGCGACCAAAGCGACGGCTGAGTGGTACAGCGGTGCGGGTCCAGGCGGGCTACGGACGTGCACGTAGTCCGGTGTTGGACAAACTCGAGGCACGGGTACCAGTAGGTTTAGACTGTGCATTATTGCTTAGGTGTCTGGGGTTGACACCCGAGGACTTGATACACCCGAAGGTGGACCCAGCACAGTCTGACTACAACCATATGTGGGCCGTATGGACACCAACACTTGACGTGTTAGGTTTATAGGGAGCCGATCGACTAGACCGTTGGGCTGGACCTTGTATTATGGTCACCTCATGCTATTGGGCCAAAGTTTGGGCTGAGGGATCAATACCTGTTATGTTAGTTTGCTAGTACACTGTGGTGCAAAGCTTAATCTTCTTTATGTGATGACACCTTTATCTATTGCCAGTATGTTCATCTCAGTTTCCATCATGATGTTAACTTTATTAGTTTATAGACTGATCGTAGTAGGGCTTACCAGTCTTTTTGACTGACCTGTTTTCTTTCGCTTCTTTTCTTTCGTTCCCCCCCCCCAGGTTCTCAGGGAGGGAATAGTGGTGCTTAGCTTGGATCGCTTGCTTGTTTGCTGGATAGCTCATGTATGTCTGGACATTGAGCTCGCTATGGTTTATCATCTTTATTTTGGGGATAGCACTATGTATTTCAGTATTTCTGTTTATGATGTACTAGACATGTTTATTTTGGCAGATGACTTTATGATGTACTGGACTTGTTTTGAGATGGTTTGAGATATTCCGCTGTTTTATTCTCACTTACTCTGTTTTACATATATACATTTATATTCTTGTTCTGCCTTGATATATCATTATGCATGCTTACCCAGTTCTAACGCCCCCCAGAAGCTAGTGCCCCCGAAAGAGTGACCCTAGCAGAGGTGGGGTGTTACAAATTTGGTATCAGAGCCAGGTTTACAAGAAAGAACAAAAAGTTTTTAAAAGACTTTTGAAGAACTATTTTCAAAACAAGTATAAAGTATTTTCCAAAGAAAAGTCTAGTATTTTAAAAGGCTATTCCCCAAAAAGCCATTAGCGTTATCCTTCGTTCCCTTGACCTAATCTTATCTTATCTTTCGTTTCAGTATGGCTGAGAATCTTGCCATCCCGGATGGAGTAAATGTACCACTCTGGTATAGGAGACTTCTAGAAGCTAGGGCGGCAGCCGGCCCCGCAAACCCTACTCCCACTCCTCCTCCTGTAGTTGAGAATCCTCCCCCTAATGTCCCTCCTCCGGTGGTTCCTGTTCCTCCTCCTCCAGTAGTTAATATTCCTCCTCCCGTTGCTAATGTTCCTCCTCCTCCTGTTGCTGAGGCTCCTCTTCCTCCTCCTCCCCCTCAGCATCCTCAGGTTGAGTTCACGAAGGTTTGTAAAGACTTCAAGGCGATGGGAGGCAAGAATTTCCTAGGCACGGAATCTTTTGTTGAAGCTAGGAATTGGCTGAAAGACACTGAGGACTTGTTTGCTATCTTTAGGATTGATGACGAGAGGAAGATCTTATTGACAGTATGGCTTTTGAAGGACGAAGCAGCCTATTGGTGGGAGGTCACCAATGGGACGAGGCCCGTCGAGACTTGGGCCGATTTGAGGGCTAGATTTGTGGCCAAGTTTCTATCTTCTGCTGAGGCGAATTTACAGATGGAGAAGTTCATTGCATTAAAGCAAGGTGATATGTCTGTCAAGGAGTACGTGAAAAAGTTTAATCAGCTGGCCCGTTTTGGTTTGGATATGGTGAACACTCCTGAGAAGAAGGCTCTTCGATTTGCTAGAGGATTGAATGAGCCGCTGCAGGGTTTGGCGATGTCACATATTCCGCATGGGGCTACTTTTGAGAGTTTGGTCGATATGGCTCTACTTCAGGGAGATTGAAAGAAAGAGGTCAAGTCGAGTGATACTCAAGCAAAGAAGACTGATTCTCAAGGTAAAGGCAATCAAGGTGGTCAAAGCAGTCAGGGGAATCAGAGCAAGAACAAGAAGGGGAACAACAACAAAGGCAAGGGAAAGTGCAATTACTGTGGTGTGCCTGGACACTTTGCTAAGGATTGTAGGAAGAAGAAAAGGAAGCTTAGTGGTGGATGTTTTTCCTGTGGTGAGACTGGACACTTCAGCAAGGAATGCCCGAAGAAGAAAGGGCAGGCTGGACCTTCAGGAGGGCAAGTTCTTGCTCTCAATACCGCTCCAGTTCCCGATCGAGGTAGTGTTTCTGTTGAGAACCTTGTTTATGTTTCTGATCTTCCAGTTCGTACCTTGTTTGATTCTGGTGCATCACATAGCTTTATTTCATCTGATCTTGTTGATAGTTTGCACCTTAGTACTAGCTTAGTGGATGATCCCGTTTGTGTTTCGAATCCCATTGGGGGTTCTGCTCATCTATCTATGATATGTGAGGATCTGAGGATCTCTATACTCAGTGTAGAGTTCTTGTGTAATGCGTATGTTCTTGGTTTCAGGGGATACGGATTGATTTTGGGCATGGATTGGCTATCTAGACATGGAGCCATCCTTGATTGTGAGCATAGGGTTGTGAGGCTTGTGACTCGCCTTGGCAACACCTTAGAGATTTCATGCAATCCGAAGGATCCCGTCATGTTGTGCTATCTTGAATCTCTCGACTCGTCAGAGGAAACCCTTCAGTCTGTAAGGGTGGTCCGAGATTATCCAGATGTTTTTGAAGAAGTTAAGGGGTTGCCCCCAAAACGAGAGATTGATTTTCGCATTTATCTGGTGGATAATGCTAAGCCTGTTTCTTTGCCCGTTCGGCACATGGCTCCGCGTGAAAGGCGGGAGCTGAGCAAGCAAGTGAAAGAGTTGCTTGAAAAGAACTTCATTAGACGAAGTATATCTGAGTGGGGAGCGCCTGTGGTATTTGCTACCAAGGCGGATGGTTCTCTTCGACTTTGTGTGGACTATAGAGAGTTGAATAAGCTGACTAAGAAGAACAGACACCCATTACCGAGGATTGATGATCTTTTTGACCAGCTTGTCGGTTCTTCTGTTTTCTCTCAGCTTGATCTTGCTACTGGATTTCATCAGCTCAGAGTGGCTGAAGATAGTATAGACAAGACTGCATTCAGAACTCCAGATGGATTCTTTGAATGGCTTGTTATGCCGTTCGGTTTGACGAATGCACCCGCGTATTTCGTGGACTTGATGAGTAGGGTGTTTCGAGAGTTCTTGAACAAGTTTGTCGTGGTCTTTGTGGATGATATTCTGATCTTCTCCAAGGATGAAGAAGAGCACGCGAGGCATCTTGTAGAGGTGATGGATACGCTTAGAGCGCATCAGTTAAAGGCCAAGTTCTCCAAGTGTCACTTTTGGAGAAGGGAAGTTAGATTCCTTGGGCATATCGTATCCAAGCAAGGCTTAGCGGTGGATCCCGCTAAGGTGGTTGCAGTTCAGGATTGGAAGACTCCAAGGAATGCAACCGAGGTGAGAAGTTTTCTAGGTCTTGCGGGTTTTTACCGGAAGTTCATCAAGGACTTCGCGAAGATTTCTGCTCCTCTCACTAAATTGACGAAGAAGAATTCAGTTTTTGCTTGGAGCTTAGAGTGCGAGCTTGCTTTTCAGAAGCTCAAGAGAGCTCTCACATCAGCACCCGTTCTAGCTTTGCCCGATGGAGGGAAATTATTTACAGTATACACCGATGCGTGTGGCACGGGGTTGGGAGATGTTCTGATGCAAGAGGGCAGAGTGATATGCTTTGGCGGTAGACAACTCAAAGTGCATGAGAAGAATTATCCCACTCATGACTTAGAGTTGGCAGCAATAGTATATGCACTCAAGGCATGGCGCCATTATCTTCTGGGAGAAAGATTTGAGCTTTATACCGATCACAAGTCTTTGAAGTATCTCTTTTCTCAGAAGGATCTGAATCTGAGGCAGCAAAGATGGATGGAATTCTTGGCGTCCTATGATTTTGAAATAGCTTATACCCCTGGCAAGGGGAATGTGGTGGCTGATGCATTGAGTAGAAGAAGGTTGACCCTAAGTCCTCTATTCGTTGAGATGAAGAATTTAGAGTTCTTTGCAACCTTTGATTTCTCTTTGGCGATGGAGTCGATGACCGGTTCTTTAGCATCTCTGGAACTCAGGCCTACCCTTCTTGATCAAGTTGGGGCTTCACAGAGAAAAGACCCTCACATAGTGGAGATTATGGATAAGCTGACTCGAGGAGAGACGTCTAGCCACCTCGCTCGATATTCTGTTGATGACAAGGGTTGGCTGAGGAGAGATGGAAGGTTATGTGTTCCCATGGTAGAAGATTTAGTAAGAAAAGTTCTGGAGGAAGCGCATCGCTCTAAGTTGACTATACATCCAGGCGGTGATAAGATGTATAAAGATATGAAGCGTATTTTCTTTTGGCCTGGGATGAAGAAGGATGTGGCAGAGTTTGTCTCTAGATGTATCATTTGCCAGCAAGTTAAGGCCGAGTCAAGGAAGCCCGATGGGCTATTGCATCCTCTAGATGTTCCACTTTGGAAGTGGGAGAGTATCTCCATGGACTTTATTGATGGGCTTCCAAGGTCAAGGAAAGGGAATACGAGCATTTGGGTTATTGTAGATAGACTTACGAAGAGTGCTCATTTTATTCCAGTAAAGAGCAAGAGGACCGCATCTTGGCTAGCGTCCGTATATCTTCGTGAGATTGTGAGACTTCATGGAGTCCCTTCTAGTATTGTCAGTGACCGTGACCCAATCTTTACAAGTCAATTCTGGAATAGCTTGCAAGAGGCTATGGGCACGAGGTTGAATCTGAGTACTGCTTATCACCCACAGACGGACGGCCAAACCGAAAGGGTGAATAGGGTACTCGAGGATCTATTGAGGCTTTGTATTCTGGACTTTGGTGGTACTTGGGAAGACCATCTTCCTCTTGTTGAGTTTGCATATAATAACAGTTATCAGGCAAGCATAGGGATGGCACCATTTGAAGCTTTATATGGGAGGTCGTGCAAGTCGCCTACATGTTGGTGGGAGACTACAGAGAAGCTCATGCTTGGGCCTGATATGATCAGAGATACGTCCGAGAAGATCGAGTTGATTCGGAGACGAATGAAAGCGGCCCAAGACCGACAGAAATCCTATGCTGATAAGCGAAGATCCGATTTGGAGTTTGATGATGGGGATATGGTTTTCGTAAAGGTTTCTCCTTTGCGGAATGTGGTCCGATTTGGAGCTGTTGGGAAGTTAGCACCGAGATTTGTTGGACCCTTCCCTATCATAGAGAGAATTGGGAAGATGGCTTATAAAGTGCAATTGCCCGAGAAGCTGTCCGGAGTGCATAATGTCTTTCATGTCTCGCATCTCCGAAAGTGCCTACATGAGTCCGCTGAGGTGGTTGAATCTACCATTCTTGAAGACGTGGAAGTAGAGAAAGAGGCAACTTTAAGGAGAGCTCCGATTCGTATCTTGGGGACGGAGACCAAGAAGCTAAGGAATCGAGAGGTCAAGTTGGTGAAGGTTCAATGGGGTGAAGCCGAAGAAGACGCAACTTGGGAAACCGAGGAGAAGATGCGTGGGCTTTATCCATTCCTTTTTGAGGGTACACTCTCAATCTCTTTCCTTTGTTAGCATATCTTTCTCTTTGCTATCCATGTTTATCTAGTTATCGTGCTAATCTTGTCATGAGAACCTTAGGTAGAAACCCTTTGGATGAAACATGTGTTTGAGACATGTTATGTTTGATGGTTGCAAGTGGTTCCAAGTGTTTGCAAGTGGTTACTCGTGGATGCATGATACACATTAGGCACTAGATCGGCTCACACACTCCTCATATTGCATGTGCATGAGTGTTTATGCTTATTCTTGGATGAAATTTGTATGCTATCACATGGATGTTGCATATGGATGTATGATTGAGCACGCATGTAGATATTATACATTATGTTAGGGATTTGCATACATATGGATACATTTCACTAACATATTTTGCATTGATCTTTGCATTAGATAAGTACATATACACACACTTTTGCATATGTTCATACAACATTTAGAATCTTTTAAGGACAATGATTGCTCGTGGATGATGCTTTGAGTAGATGGATGATTGGATGGTAGGATACGTTCTTCCTAACTTGAAGATTTCGGGGACGAAATCCTTTAAGGAGGGGAGAATGTAACAACCCGTATTTTCAATAACCTGTTATAACATAAATCGAGGCAGAATTTAATTCTAAAATCTGAATCAAGGGAAACGGGCTATGCCATTGCGTTCGTCTCGGAAAAATACGCGAAATAGAGTCCGAGTTTTCGAAAATCGGAGTCCGTATGACCCGATTAAGGCCCAACGAAGTTTTCAGAAATTTCCATGTCAAAAACAGATTTGAATTTCAAGATTCAAAGTTGGAAATTAGGGCAAACTGGCGCAGGCGGGAAAATTCCCGCCAGGACCCACATGTCGACAGGCATGTCGACAGGGTCCCCAGGGTGTCGACAGCCCTGTCGACAGCCCTGTCGACACGGGGTGGCCGGGCAGTTTTGCCTGGTGCACCATTTCTGATCTGGGCTTGGTTGTGTGGCTTGGTTCTGGAGAATTCCGAAATCTGATGGACCTAATTCAACCTAGGGTTAATCCTAAGGTTAATATCACTCTAATCTTCTATAAATATGACCCTAATCCTACCCTAAAACCCCATTATTCATTCTAGCAACCAAACTATGTCAAATTGATTTCTCAAATGGCCTCCACTTAAAAACCCTAGCCTCCATCCTCTTCAAAAATCATTCCTATGAAGATTTAGATGTTCATACAAGCATCTCTAAGTTGTATGAATGATCATTAGCTTGCATACATCATCAAGTTGCAAGCTTTATTGGTTAAGCTAGAGTTTTTGGGATTTTTGTTAAGAGTTTTCTTATTGGAGCTTGTTTTGGGTTTTTATATGCTTGCATAAAGGGCTTCTCAATCTTTACTTGTAGATTTGTATCTTCATAATATTTGTAAGCCCTCTTACCTTCATTTTAGAAACTCTAAAGTTAATATGTGATGAAAGTTGGGATTTATGCATGTTTAATAAGTTATGCATGCTTATGCGAGTTCACTATGCTATGTTATGCATGTTTAATAAGTTATGCATGCTTATGCGAGTTCACTATGCTATGTTACACATGTTTAATAAGTTATGCATGCTTATGCGAGTTCACTATGCCATGTTACACATGTTTGATAAGTTATGCATGTTTATGGAAGTTCACTATGCCATGTTACACATGTTTGATAAGTTATGCATGTTTATGCAAGTTCACTATGCCATGATTTGCAAGTTTAACAAGTTATGCATGTTTATGCAAGTTCACTATGCCATGATTTGCAAGTTTAACAAGTTATGCATGTTTATGCAAGTTCACTATGCTAAGTTATGCAAGTCCAACATGTTATGCATGTTTATTATGATATGTAAGATTTATCATGTATGTTGTGCCAAGTTTCCTCTTTCTATCCTTTATGCGTTATGACGAATATGTAAGCGATAGAATGACGTTGGGGGGGTTTGGGGTAAAACTTAAAATACATGAAAATATGAGATTGGGAATTTACCTATTAAGTTAGGTCTACCCCTTGGGAATTTACCTATTAAGTTAGGTCTACCCAAGTATTTGTTAAACTTGTAATTATGTTTTGAAAATAAAGTGGACATGACACTTAGAAAACATAAGTGTGGCCAACTCGAGGTTGGGTTGAGTTTGTAGCGTAAACCTACCCGGAACCGACCGGCTTAACTAGTTGCTACAAACAATAGGACCCAATGTGAGAAGTTGGTCATGTGTACCTTGGACCCGAGGTTAGACCAAGTTGTGGTGTAAAGCTACCCGGACCCGCCCGGCTTAACTAGTAACCGCAACAAAGTCTAATGTGAGAGGTTAAGGCACAATTAAATTAATTAATGCCTCATGATTAGGGTTAAGTCATGGCCCACTAATACTTAACCAATTTTGGGGATACGAGGGATTAAATGGGGTTAAGTGGTGAACTGTTGGTTACACTTAACTAATTTAATCCATGATTAGTGAGGGGTTAAACCACACTTAACCCTCTTAGAAAACCCTAGCAACGTGGTCTGTTCCAGCAGTAATCCCAGTTTGGTATCATTCACAACACTAGAGGCTAGGCTAGGGCGGGGCACGATTACTGGACTGATGTAAGCGACCAAAGCGACGGCTGAGTGGTACAGCGGTGCGGGTCCAGGCGGGCTACGGACGTGCACGTAGTCCGGTGTTGGACAAACTCGAGGCACGGGTACCAGTAGGTTTAGACTGTGCATTTTTGCTTAGGTGTCTGGGGTTGACACCCGAGGGCTTGATACACCCGAAGGTGGACCCAGCACAGTCTGACTACAACCATATGTGGGCCGTATGGACACCAACACTTGACGTGTTAGGTTTATAGGGAGCCGATCGACTAGACCGTTGGGCTGGACCTTGTATTAAGGTCACCTCATGCTATTGGGCCAAAGGTTGGGCTGAGGGATCAATACCTGTTATGTTAGTTTGCTAGTACACTGTGATGCAAAGCTTAATCTTCTTTATGTGATGACACCTTTATCTATTGCCAGTATGTTCATCTCAGTTTCCATCATGATGTTAACTTTATTAGTTTATAGACTGATCGTAGTAGGGCTTACCAGTCTTTTTGACTGACCTGTTTTCTTTCGCTTCTTTTCTTCCGTTCCCCCCCCCCCCAGGTTCTCAGGGAGGGAATAGTGGTGCTTAGCTTGGATCGCTTGCTTGTTTGCTGGATAGCTCATGTATGTCTGGACATTGAGCTCGCTATGGTTTATCATCTTTATTTTGGGGATAGCACTATGTATTTCAGTATTTCTGTTTATGATGTACTAGACATGTTTATTTTGGCAGATGACTTTATGATGTACTAGACTTGTTTTGAGATGGTTTGAGATATTCCGCTGTTTTATTCTCACTTACTCTGTTTTACATATATACATTTATGTTCTTGTTCTGCCTTGATATATCATTATGCATGCTTACCCAGTTCTAACGCCCCCCAGAAGCTAGTGCCCCCGAAAGAGTGACCCTAGCGGAGGTGGGGTGTTACACTTGTTTATTATATACGCGAGTTATTCAGAAAGGTCGGGTTTATCCCATTCTAAATAACTGTTACGACGATAAGTCGAAGAAGAAGACGATGGTCGAAGACCGGAGGCCTTCACGTCGTCTGGATAATTACTGATGATCTTGATTGGGTCGTACAACCAAGAGGAGGGAATCAATTAGTGATCATCCAGACGTACTTGGAGATCGATGGATATGCGGGGTACTGGGTGCCTCCAGTTTCGTTCTGACCTAGAACGAACTTGTAAATGGACTGTGTGTCTGACATTGGATTTTAGTCTGTGTGATTGATTTCTATTAAATATATATCTGTTTAGCGGCGGAGAATTTATTCTCTTGCTTAACGCCCTTCTCTGAAACGTACGAACTCAGAGGATATATATTGATGGATATCAAACGCATGGAGTGAATTGCCTGTGTGGCATGCCTAAGTGGCAATTGATCAAGGCTTCTGTTGAAAAGCAGAGTCTTGTGGTTGATGATCAATGCACGGCCTGTGTGGCATAGCTTTGTGTAGCATTGATTCGCGAGCCTCACACCCCGTTTGTGAACCAGAAACGGGAGAGGACATCAGGGAGGGCATGTGTTTCCTTCTAGATAGAAGTGGCGTCAGCGGTTTTACACGCCCTGACGAGTTTGACTTATGTGGTTGTTGCTGTTGCGAGGCGCCTCGGATATATCGGTGACTATGTGAAGCCGACGGAGTCATTCGTTGACTCATTTACGCCCCAAAGGGCGGGGAAATGTAATGTTCAGACATTTTAATCCACATCGGTGGACCGGCCCTGACGATCCAAGGCTTGTCTGCGCGCTTGCCTGAGACATGGGCTAGATTGTCTCGAATCGGTAGAGGACGATCCCTGGCCTCGGTTCATAGATGGAAATCCAATTTCCAAATACGTGACTTTGTGGTTTTAATTGTAGAACTAGTATGGCGGCTTGATATATGGTACCCATGTCGTCTATGATTGATATTTATGATTGTACATAAAATCAGAAACTAACTGGAAACGAGCTAAGATGGGTGGTTTCCTGGGTATTAGTCTGATGTTGGTTTCTGCCTTCGGGGTTAATACTTAGGGAATTGTTCTCTTACTAATTTACGGTTGGAGTCTGATTAAGAATCAAAAACATGAAATTTAACGTATCAAGCATGCTTTGGCTATTATAAGGTAAAACCCTATCCTCCGGCTTGCGTTGCATTGTGTGATGGGACCTGGGTCTTATAATAGCTTCATTTTTCTTTATTTAGCATTGCGCTGTTTGTTTTATGCACTAGTATCCTTGGGAGGAAATCCGTTCCGTGTTTTACGGCGTGGTCCCTTGATTTACCGAGCTTTAAAATAAAGATTAATAACTGTTTTAGTTCTCACACCAGTCACATGACTGTCCTGAAGTTTATTGTTTTAACCTAAACTCTAGGTGCCCTTATTTTGACATGGGCAGCTAGTAGTTTTGGTTTTGCAGATTTATATTCACAGGATCTTGATTTACAGCTGGAACGATACTCGGAAAGCTCTATATCCGTATATTACTTCTAGTTGTGTATTGTATTATTTTCCGTTGCTATGTAATGTAATTTAAATCTCTGATATTTTTCTGTGTAATATTTATTCATACTCTGTATATTCTTGTATTCTGATGGATTTGTTGTAATATACAATGAAATGTTCTTCTGTCTGCGTTCAAATTTGTCATGTTCTAAAAACAATCAGGGGTTTCGAACGGTCTGGATCGGTTTGGCGACTGATTCGGATTGAGCGAGATTCCCGATCGTTACATTTGGTATCAGAGCTTTGGTTTGCAAAGCTCAGAGAACAAGACACATTAGAACCGAACGAAAGAATTCATCAGAGATTGGATTAGTAATATCTAACGAGAATGACTTGTTAGAGATGGGATCAGTAGTATCCTAGAACGGTTGTGAAGAGTGTATTTTTGAAATATAAAAAGAAAAACAATTTTTTTTTCGACAATTTAAACTCTATTCAACGTATTTGAATATTTATTTGTGTTGAATTTGGACAATCTAGTATATGAAGATTTTGCATATACGCCTAGCTAGCGTGTATACGAAGTTTTAATATACTGGATAGATATAGAATCATACTCTAGTGGTCCGCAGATGATTCTGATGGTTGAGTACTCATCGTCAGAATTTATCTTCGAGTGACAAAAGCGTGATATTTATATATTTCCAATTGGCTGGTGTGAGAACCAAAGCTAGATAGGGCCTATTGTTGTGATTTGGCATCAAAAATGTGATTTTTGACTATATATCAAAGTTATGAATTTGAAATGATAACCAACTAATTGATTGATGGTTGTGTTATTTGATTATTGTTTGATTAATTAAATTTGAACCATATAGCCAATTTGAACCAAATAGTAAATTGTATTGAAAATTTATCGCATTTGCTTGCATATACATGTACTTACGTTGAACAGGTCATCGCAAGGAGGCTAGAGCAGAGAATAAAATTGTTTGCCCGACAAATAGGTACATGTTTACCATAATTTACTGTTTTGTTCGGGTGATGATGATTTTATGAGCCGATTGGCTAGCCGCTTGGCTTTTTCTTTTTCTTTTGGATTGAAGAAGGCCATGGGAGGCTATATGAAATATCCCGAAGTCCCCGGTGCAGGGGAGGTTATGGCAAAAAATTTCGAAAATTTAGGGTGTTAGCCAAATTTTTTGAAAATTTTGAAAAGTTCTTAGAAACTGAAAAGTTGAAGAACTTAAGCCGTAATGAAAATAGTGAAAGTTGAGTTGATTAGCTCAACAACTTTCGGCTTCGTTCCTTTTCGGGGACGAAAAGTTTTAAGTGGGGGAGATTGTAATAACCCGAAAATTCGAGCCAATTTAAAATTTT
The DNA here is from genome assembly GCA_030737875.1 of Allium sativum. Lineage (NCBI taxonomy): Eukaryota > Viridiplantae > Streptophyta > Magnoliopsida > Asparagales > Amaryllidaceae > Allium > Allium sativum. Next base: position 21,294,740 of record JASFAX010000025.1, read on the forward strand.
TATTTTGGCAATTTTAGCGAATTTTGATTATTTAAAATGAATTATTTTAAATAATAACGACGAGAAATTTATTTTGAATAGAATTCGAACGTATATATTTATTCGAATCGTCATTAGAATATAAATATTTATTTATATATATAAAAGGAATTGAAAATGGCGCGGTAGTTCGATAATTCGATTTCAAAGTTCAAATGAATGTACAAGATTCAAAATAAACCGAATTTTAGTGAAACCAAAAATATTTGATCTAATTGAGAATATCTTTCCAACGAATCCGAAAGATTGAAATTTCATAGCGGGAATCAAAAGTTATGCCCAGTTGAAAATTCAAAATGGTCGCTATGAAATTTTGGTTCCGTGATGTCAAATTATTGCTAGATTCCAAATTTCATAATTTTTCGAATCAGTATGTGAGCGTGGAAAAGGAAAACGCGTTTGACCAATTTCAGTTGATTTTAATCGACTGGAAAATGGCCATTTTTCATGTGGTCTCGGAATTCGGCGAAACTAGTTTTGTTAGGACCGTATCGTCAATACGAAGCTAGAAAATATTTTTTCTGGAATTTTTCGAGTTAGTATGTGGCCGCGGTAAATTGAAATGCACATTCAAATTTAATATATAGAGTTATATGTTGATTTTGACGAGAACTGATCGAAACGATCGAATCAGCTTACGATACATATCCCATTGTGTTCAGAATGGGGGCAATTAGCTATGGACGACAGGCGGTGGGTTCGATGTCGAAGACAAAATAAAAAGTTGCTTTTTGGAATTTAAAATATAATTAAATATATATTATATTATATAATCTTCCAAGCCCTAACCCCCCCCCCCCCCATTTAAAACCGTTCAGCCCAAATTAAAAAAAAACCGTCGCCTCTCTCGAGACCCGCCTCCCACCGCCGCTACCCCCCTTCCGCCGCCGCTCTACCTCGGCGAGACCCCCCCTTCGTCGCTCCTCTACCCTTCTCTCCTCTGTCCCCGTATGAACCTGAAACCCTCCTCAGATCAAACCCTAGCGCCGCTGTACAGGAACCCACCACCACCTGCCGTGATGCCTCTGACCTCGACTGGCTCCGGCGCTCCATTTCCCACCTGAACGGACCCGCCTCCGACGCCATCTCGATAGTAAACCCTCCCCCCTCAAAGAAAAGGTAATCTTATTTAATTAAATCAGTTTTTAGTTTGATTTCAGTTTAGTGAATCTAGGATTTGCAGTTTATGATTTTCAGTTTTATTTATATAAATAAATTAGTTATAAAAATGTATTTTTATATATTTAGCTTAGGAATAAAGATTTGATCTTTAATAGGAAAAGAATTTGATCTTTCTACGATAAAGTTTTGATTTTTATAGCGTGACATCGTAGAGAAGTTGAGATTTTTATGTATAAAAAGATTTGATTTTTTTTTTATAAATGTTATGATTTTTATTAAAGTAAAGTTTATATTTTTAAAAGCAAAAAGATCGTATTTTTAAAAGGCAAAAAGATCGTATTTTTAAAAGTGAAAATATTATAATTTTGTTTATATAGAAAGAAGTGATTTTTATTTATACGAATAGCAAATAAAAATCTGATTTTTATTATATGAATATCGGTTTAAAAATATGATCTTTTATATAAGAAGTGAAAATAAAAATTCGATTTTCATATATATGAAGTAACGATAAAAATTCAATTTTTATGTATACGAAGTGCCATTATAAAAATGTGATTTTTAAAATAAACATCATATTAAAAATGTGATTTTTCATGTGGACAGCGGAAAAAAGGTCGCATTGGAATTTCGGACAAATTTGAACCATTCAGAAATGAAATGGCGGAGTGGAACCCCAATGTGAGAACTTCTCACTTTTAATTTAATTTTCTAGTTAAAATATATATTAGGATGCAGACGGTGTTTAGTAGCACCCGACACCCGTCGTCCATAGACCATGGATGACTTGCATGCTTGTTTGTTTGATTTTGATGTGTAGTTGATTGTGTGATGTGATGTGAAATGAAATAAAATATTTATATAGTTAAAAATATTTTATAGTTGAAAATATAATTTTTGACATGAATGTGAATAAATAAATATAAACAAATCAGACGATTTGTTTATATACACACATTTGACTGATATTGATTGGGACGATAAATTTTACACATCGCCCAACTGCACAAATAAAATCTGTGTTTGATGGTTTGAAAACCCCACACGGGTATTGGGATGATATATGACATACACTAATCCCAATAATTAGTTGTATGTCGATCGATTGATTGACAACCTGTTATTAGCGTTGAATATTTATATTTGATGCTTATAAAGTGTAGAATGCACTTTGGATGATGGTTGATTATTTGTCATTGTTGATATATACATGCGTTGTATGGAAATCCATAGAAATAAAATCTATGGTAATTGATTGGGCCTCATTCCTGTTTTGAATTGAAATATTTGAATAGAAATATTTGAATAGAAATATTTGAAATAGAAATATTTGAATAGAAATATTGGAAAAGAAATATTTGAAATAGAATATTTGAAAATAGAAATATATGAAGCCGTGTTGATTAGATTGACGCCATTTTGACGTGAACGATATTTATATCGATTTTATTCATTTTTCAATGAATATTGAAATAGATTTGAAATTCTAATTAAATTGAATAGAATTGAAATTCGAATTAAATTGAATAGAATTTAAATTCGAATTAAATTGAATAGAATTGAAACTCGAATTGAACTTGAATAGAAATGAATTCGAATTAAATTGAAATAGAATTGAATTCGAATTAAAATTGAATAGAATTGAATTCGAATTAAAATTGAATAGAATTGACTTCGAATTAAAATCGAATAGAATTGAATTCGAATTAAAATCGAATAGAATTGAATTCGAATTGAAATCAAATTGAAATGAATTCGAATTGAATTGAAATTGAATAGAAATCGATTTGAAATAAATTCAAAATCGAATAGAAATTGAATCGAATTGAAAACGAACTGAAATTGAATTAAAAATCGATTTGAATTAAAATCAATTTGAAATGAATTTAAAACGAATTTATGAGAAAAAAATTTAATTTTGATTTGAATTTGAAATGAAGTTGAAATCGTTTCGAAAACGAATTTAAAACGATTTATAAAATACGTTTTAAAAGAAAATCGATGAAATATATATAATATATATATATATATATTATATATATATATATAAATGGCCTGAATAGAACGCGCCGCGGTAGTTCGCGAATTTCGACCATTAACTTCGAATGGATATTGCGGGAGATCCGACCGTCGGATTCTCCTAAAACTGGAACCGTTGGGTTCGTATCGAAAAGAGCTTTCTAACGAATATTAGAAATATTAAATCTAACAGTTGGATTTGGAATTATGTCCAAAACAAATTTGGAAAAGGTCGTTGTAAGTGCAGTTCGATGGTTGTTGATGAAAATCGACTGTACGGGCCTTGATAAAATTATTAAAAATAGTAATAATTTGTGTAAAATCATAAGAAATGATTTGGGAAGAATTGGGATGAAAAACTCCATATTTGAAAAGATAAAAATAGATTTTTATCTAAATGAACTAGTTTTGAACTAGAATTATAATTATATTTATTTTTAAATAAATAAATTGAATTTGAAAAGGGTTTTAAAAGTAACCAAAAGTTCCAATAATTGAAATGGAATGGATTTGAATCGAAATTGTCTTTGGAATATTTCGATGTTGGATTTCGTGATTATACAGATAACGTTATGGAAATTTGAAAGATATATAGATATCGTTATTTCCAATATGATATTTGTTGGTCATAGAATTTGATATTGAATATAAGCCGATATATTTTCTATTCAGAGCCTTGTATTTAATATCAAATGTGATTTGGGTTTGTCGTGAACGATGTCTACATTAACACTGTTCTTAAACCCAGTTGGGAAAAATATTAAATCTTTTTATTTAGATTTAATTAGGTGTACCAATTAAATAATATTTAATTGGAATTGAATTGAAATTGATTTTTGGGTTTATCGTGAACGGTGTTTTAAATAACACTTGTTCTTTAACCCGATAATTAATGAGTTGTCGTGAACGATATCTTCAATAATACTATTCTTAGACCCAAAGGAATTAAGAAAATCAGAAACTAACCAGAGATTTGGTAAGTTGAATGGTTTCTGGGGTATTGATCTGATGTTGGTTTCGGCCTTCGGGGTTAATACTTAGGGAATTGCTCACTTGCTAATTTACGGTTAGGGACTGATTGAAAGGTGATGTGATTTTGGGTTTATCGTGAACCGTGTTTTAAATGACATTGGTTCTTTAACCCAGGTAAAGATTAAAACTAAGTGGATTTTTAATGAATCTTTAATTAGATTGAAAAGATCGAGAATGGAGTATCACCAGTTTTGCTCTAGGCGATAGTTAAATCTTTAATTAGATTTGAACGTGAAATGGTAATTGAATTTACCAATAACACCATGGTGTTAGATATGAAGTATTACCAGTTTTGGTTCATGGGATGAATAGGTTGGCGTTGGCAAATTAAAACAAATGATTACTTCGGTAAGGTTCGTTAATCCCGACTAGTTTGAAGTGATATTCAAAGGAAGATTAAAGAATAAATTTAAAAGAATTTATCTTTGATTAAATTAATGGGAACCTTTCCCTAAGAATGTGAAATTTAGAAACTAACTGTAGGTTAACTAAGCAGAGTGGTTTCCTGGGTATTGATCTGATGTTGGTTTCGGCCTTCGAGGTTAATATTAGGGGAATTATTCTCTTGATTAATTTACGGTTAGTGACTGATGAATTGGAATTAGGCGTATGTTGTGTTTGTGTAACACTTGTTTATTATATAGGCGAGTTATTCAGAAAGGCCGGGTTTATCCCTGTAACGACCCGAAAATCCGGTAGAATTTGAGCTGACCAAAAACACAAGTCCGACCCCAAATAACACAGAAATTCGAACCATTAATAGAAATAAGTTAGAGGGTGAGGAAAGATAAGATAGAAAATTAGAATAGAAGAAGAAGAAGAACACAACATCAGAGTAACACGAATCTCACAGCGGAACGAATAAATATATTTCATAACATAACTTTGAAATACAAATTTGTACTTGAATATACATCAATATCAACGTACATCACTTACAACACAACGGAACCACTATAACTAGATAACGCTGAAGCCTCCTGCTCCAAGCTCCTTTGAATATATCTGAGAAATCCTGAACTACTTGACTGCCCGTACAAATTTAGGCACCCAAGAGTTTAGGTAGAACAAAACAAATAAACTCCGGGTCAGTCATGGGACTGGTATGAGTAAACAGTTTAAAACAGTTTCAGAAAACTAAATGATATCTCATAAGACCACGCCGTATAACACGGAACGGGTTTTTCCCTTATGAGAATCCAAACACTTGATTTATCTTTATATCAAAACTCTTTTGATATTATAATAATGTCTAAATAAAGTAAATAACAATCTAGTGGAACGTTTGCATCTCACGTTCCACATATATATACAAATCATAAACCGCAAGCACGTATTGGGTAATGGATTTCCAACTATGACAAGGTATGGGACCACCTTCCGCTGGTATATCTCTAGAGGAGAATACACCGAGTTCAACAAGAACATCTTGCAACTCAGCCACACATGACCGACCACTCATTTCGCTTGAGTGTATCGAATGTATATCACCAACGATTGGGATCAGCAACCGTTTCCCGAATGGGACAGCATCGACAATAGATTTTTAGAAGTAAATGAAACTCTAGATCAGGTGATTATACACCCTAATAGGTGCGACCTACATAGCCATGCTGCTTGCCCGATTTCTGTCATTTACCGGTTGATGAGGCTAGAAGCTACGCTTTATCATCACGCCATATTCACTTCGAATGTCACATCGTCAAATCCATCAAATCACCGATTGACGTCCTCAACAGTACATTACGTGTTAGCTAAAAGAAGTTTCCTTCTCCGCTTCCACTCTTGGTACGATTGGAGAAATCAATATACGTGATCGTCTGGAAATACTCTGTCAGACATTCATCCACACAAGTCACCCAGGAACAGGATGAACCGAAGGCACTATTTCTATTAATAGAAAAAGTCCTTGCACTCTACTCCGTCTTCGATTATCTTTATATAATCTGATTCGCACGCTACTGCCGATATGGAGTGGTTCTTCGGATAATAATCCAACCGGTCTCTCCATATTGACAACGATGGTCAAAACTTCGATAGTCTGTGATTTAACTATCGAATAAAAACAAGTGTTTCGATAGTCGATGATTTAACTATCGAATAAAACAAGTGTTCATCCAAACATCCAACAATCACTGAACCTTTAATTAATATTCCATTAATTAAATCTCTTCTCTATTTCTTATCAATATTTGTTAACCAAATATTTTCAATAACCATATTGGCCTTATACGTTCTTTGGAAAACATTTCCATATATCGCCTTCCTTTATTTTCTATACTAGGAAATATTCATTATTCTATTTCCAAGCTTTGCACATATTTGGGTTAAACAGATGTATTGTAAAACATCGTTACGACAACCCAAATACAGCATTTAACTAATTCTTATTCCACATTGATCTTCGAGCCTGAATCTTGCTACTTATCGGTATATCATGAAATCAACCAAGTTGGGGTATAATTACCTCTCAGACCTTGACTGAATAACATTTAACGTCAAAACAGACAAGACTACTTACTCGAATAATCAATACCATACAACTGATTATTCACCTTTAAACACATATACATTTTCTCTTTCTATTCCTACGAGATTTTATTCTTATACTTCCCTTTATAATTATACTATTCTATTTCTAAGTTCGTTTCCTTATCGACTTCTATATATTTTGATACGTTGATTTCTAACTATCAAATTATCTTAAAAATATTCTATCTCCTTAAATTCCCGGAAAAATTCGCCATAACCTCCTTTGTACCGGGAGCATCGGGAAATTTCAAATAGCTTTCCCGGTCCTTCTCATCTCAAAAAGAAAAAGAAAAAGCCAAGCGGCTTGCCGATACGGCGCATAAAATCTCATATATGAATTAAATATGTACCTTTTTGTCGGGCATTCTATTTATTTCACTTCTATACTTTATTCCAAACCTGTCTCCTGTATATTTATACCTGCCCAGTCTATTTAACTATACCAAATCGTTTTAACTCAATTTGTTAATTATCTCTTTAGTCCATTTCTCTTTTAATATTTGAATTCTATATTCAAACTCCAATTCGCTTCTATTATTCAAATTCCATAGTTTAAAGTCCGTTTGAATTTCTATATTCAAATCTATAGTTTAAAGTCCATTTGAATTTCTATATTCAAATCTATAGTTTAAAGTCCATTTGAATTTCTATATTCAAATCTATAGTTTAAAGTCCATTTGAATTTCTATATTCAAATCTATAGTTTAAAGTCCATTTGAATTTCTATATTCAAATCTATAGTTTAAAGTCCATTTGAATTTTCGGCATTATTTATAAACAACATTTATAACTTCAATTCAAATCCCACCTTTCCATTTATAAACAACGTTTATAAATTCAATTCAAATCCCATATTTTCATTTATAAACAAAGTTTATAAATTCGATTACTTGTTTTATATACCTTCAAAACAAGTTAATATTTTTATCCGAAATTTCAAATTCTATTCTATTTGAAACTTATATATTCAAATTTCAAATTCTATTTTAGAAAAATAGAATTTTCTTTCTAAATCTCAAATATCCTTTTCCATGATATTTTTAAATATCAACACTTAGCCCAGTGATATTTTAAACAATTCAAATCAACCAATTTTCAATCATTTGATTTTTAGCATATCATATATGAATATATATATATATGAAATCAAACAAACAACAAACAAACAGAATATATATATTTTTGAGGAATCCAGTTGGATTCCTCCAACCTGTTTTTCCTGCATCCACAGACGTTAGTCAACATAGTAATACCCATCCTGCTTCGAGGCAGGATATCGCGGTATAGAAGGTCATCCACTAATCATAGCGTGGGGCGTATAGGGTGATCATCCGCTAGGGTACCGCGGGCATCCGCTAATGAGACCGCGGGAATCCAACCAATCATCAACCCAATGTATATACATATATATGTCCTAAATAACTAATATATACTTAACAGCAATAAATAAATATTTAAAGCATCCAAAAATCAACAAAACAACCAACACTTTATTTTAATGCTAAAATAAATTAATTGAGTGAGAATTTACTCACCGTGAACTTTATTTGTGCTGAATATCTGATTTAGATGCCATGTCGTTGTAGATACGAATCAACTCGAAATTTATCGAATAACTTTATTTGCCCCTACAATTAATTAAATCTTTATTTATAAATTTGCACAATTTATTTAAACCACTTAAATAAATTTCCTTAGCCGATATACTATATATATATATATATATTGCTAATTTAGCGTTTCAAATTAATTAAATGAACTTAACATTTTACCTTAATCCTCCTTATAACCAAAATCTGCCAAAGAAATCAAAAATCTGGTTCCTCAATTCAAACTGTTGTTCGTCTTCAACATCGCAGCCTCCCAGATCTGCAGCTCGATTCCTCACAGGAAATCACGAAGGACTTTGAACCTTCTGCTGATCCTCAAACTCATTGTTCTCTCTAGCATCGTCACCTGTAGCTTTAAGGTTACAGTACACGGTCCTCCTTCCAGCAAGGTTTGAATCCCCTAATTTCCACATCATCGAACCAAAAATCATCCCAGTACAAGTAACAGTACATCGAACTCCACCTCGTTCGAATGTCAGTGAATTCGCATCCAAGCCAGCATCGCTTTACCACCCTTTCGCCTCTTCCTCCACTCGCTCGCATGCCTCAGTAATACCCAAACCCTAAAACACGGTGCCCTAACTCGATTTCTGCCCTATCGCGATCGCTTCTAGAAATCGCAATTGATTTTGAAACCGTCGACAGCCACGTACCCTTCCCAATGTGTTCGGCAACTTCGATTTTTATTTGAAAGAGGGGTGCGGTTTTTTGTTTCATTGCTTGAACGAGAGTAGCGGCCAGTTTTTCATTTCAATTTGAAGCTGTCGGGTTTGATTTTTGAAGAAGGAAAAACAAATGAAAGGTGGGAGTGTGATTATATAAGGAAGGATGGCCATTCGTTTGTGTGGAGTTAAAGTGGACGATGTGGTTGATTTCCTTCCATTTGAAATTTGAGGAGAAAGGAAAAGCCACGTTAATTTCAATTTAATGAAAGAGAAGGAGCCACGGTTCCTAATAGTTTTTGCCTTGTTGCTTAATTCCTGTCCACCAACATTGATATTTTATAATTATTATTATTCAAATTTAAAACCGGTGTCCTTAAATTAAAATACTCCTTGACTGCGAACTCCTTTCTGAACCTAACAACTGTCAATTCTAGGGTAAAACCACTATTCTGAACCCACTGGGATAGGTCACGAAGTCTAATTTGATCATCTGTGAAAGATATTAATTTAAACTGTTATAAATTAAATTTCAAACCATCTAAATTCTACGATAATAATTTAATAATATTATTCTAATTCAAACAGGAGTTTGAATTAATTATCTGAACTGTTTCAAATTCAGTTTTTTTTTTACTTTGAATTGAATTATTCGCTGATTTCTTATTTTGATAATTTAATATATACGATATCAAATCGAAATCGATATTTAAATTGATAACATAAATATAAAAATTCATTTATATTATCAACTAAATATTTAAATTAAATACTAAATATTCAAAATTAGCCCCTAAGAATCTGGGTCATTACATTCTTCCCCACTTAAAATAATTTCGTCCTCGAAATTGCTAAGGTAGGATAAGTGCTACAAACCCAGTAACTTTTTCAAAACTTATTTATGTTGATACTCAACATTTCAAACCTCCTTACGTAATTCTCTTTCGAATAAATCCCTATTCGATAACTCCTCCCTTCGAATAACTATATTCGATAATCTCTCTTCCGAATAACTAGATTCGAAAATCTTTCTTCGAATAAACTATATTCGATTTACTCTATTCAATTTACTCTTATCAATTAACTCTATTGGATTTAATTCTTTTCGATTAACTCCATCGAATAACTAAATTCGATAACTCCTTCGAATAACCAATATTCTATAACTCACTTCGATTAAACTAATCGATAACTCTTTTCGATTAAACTATATCGATAACTCCTTTGATTTACTAATAATCGATAACTCCTTTGATTTACTAATAATCGATAACTCCTTCGATTTACTAATAATCGATAACTCCTTCGATTTACTAATAATCGATAACTCCTTTCGAATAAACTATATTCGATAACTTCTTTCGAATAAACTATATTCGATAACTTCTTTCGAATAAACTATATCGATAACTCCTTCAGTTCTATTCGAATAAACTAATATTTGATTTAACTCCATTCGCTTGACTCTAGATCACAGCGATCACAATGGTTACGCCTGATTTCCCCCAGGAAACATCCGACCGCCCTAGGCTATCTGCAGCCCTGCGAATTACGCTAGCAGTCGTACGAAATGGCAACTTATCCTGAGTAACTATGTTTGACTAATTCTATCTCAATACTATATTCGATCAACTTTAATTGAATAACTAACATTCAATTAAATTCTAATTCGATTAATTATGTTCAATTAACTTTATCTAGTTAACTCTTTATTTGAATAACAAATATTCGATCAATTCTAATTGAATAACTAATATTCAATTAACTCTACGGATTAACCTTAACTGATTAACTCTAACTGGTTAATTCTTACTCTAATCGATTTATTCGAACTCTAATCGATTATTTCTAACTCTAATCGACTTTTCTTATTCGAATAACTCATATTGGATAACGTTTATTCATTTATAAAGATTTACTTTTTGCAACGGTTCTTCACTCTATAAATGTTCTCTTTAATAACGTTACTTCACTTATACAAGTGTTGTATACCCCCTTCTATCTAAAACTATCGGTGTTAAAAACCAATATCTCTTCTCTATATAAGCTCAGACTTATATATTCCATTTATCGAATGATAAATATGTAATTTAATTCATAAACTGTTATTTATAAATTAATCTTTTCTATTTATCTGCTAAAAACATATTTTCATTTTTTATTCACCTTCTAAATATTCCTTTGATTAAATTCTATTTATTTAATAAATATCTCATTTATAACATTCTATTATTTTCCTATAAATAAATATTTCCATTCAATCCATTTGTAAATGTTTTACAAATATTCCCTTCTAAATTCTATTTGTAAATGTTTTTACAAATATTTCTCCTTTTATTTGTTTGCACATAACTTCCTTTGTATTTGTGTTACAAATATATTTCCTTTTTAACTCTTTTGGTTTTTCCTTTATTCACACCCAATCCATATTTTATTCACATTGATTTTACTCAATTTATTCATTTCGATTCATTTAACTTACTTAAGTTAAATTTAATTTCAATCATTCAAATTCCCATTAACTAGTTGCTAATTAACCGTTTTGCCGATTTCACCCCTTTTTATTTGAATATAACTTGTTCAAATATATGTCAACTTAAATATAACTAATCTAATTATATTTTCAACTCGAGTTATATATTCGATTTCGAATATAAATCCTCAATCTCTTTTACTTATCCAAAAACCCAGTTTCGATTCAAATTTCCTTTAACTAATTATTCTCCAATTTAGTTAATTCTATTTAACCATTTAAAATACGATTTTTGTCTTAAAATTCATTTCACTTACTTCACTGGAGTTCATATTTATTTTATATCTCCAGTCTGGATTTTTCTAATGCCAATTCGGATTTTATTTCCTAAAAATCCTTTTATTGATTTAATTAAACCGTTATGGTTTTATAATGGTTCTGGCGCTGCTTTTCTAAAAATTTGATTTTGATATAACTCAAAATCTATACGACAAAATCCAGATTTTTCTCTTTCATTAGAAAACTATTGTTCAACCGGTCCCGACGATTCTTGTTTCAAAGAATTCTGACTTCAATTGAGTTCTGTATACTAAATTGAAGTTCGAATCGCCAATTTACGAACTACCGCGCTACGGCGAGCTCGTTTTAATTATATTTATAAATATAAACGTTTTAACTTCGTTTATAATAAATTCAACTCCATTCTGATATATTTTTAATATATATCCAATTCATTCCAACATAATATTCCCGATCTATTTCTCTTCAATTATTCAAGTCCTCTATCTTAATTTAAAATATTCAAATTCCATTTGAATTTCTTTATTCAAACTCTATATTTGAATTTCCTTCTATTCAATTTCTATTTGAATTTCTTCCATTCAAATTCTATTTGAATTTCTTATTTTCAATTCCTATTTGAAATCCTTTATTCAAAATCCATTTCAAATCCCTTATTCGATTTCTATTTAAATTCCTTATTCAAATTTCTATTTGAAATCCTTTGAATTCAAATTCTATTTTAACTCCTTTGAATTCAAATTCTATTTAATTTCACTTTGAATTCAAATACTATTTAAACTCCTTTTATTTTAAAATTCTATTTCAAACTTTAAATTTTCTTTGAATTCTAATATTCAACCTCCACTTTGTATTCTCTTTGAAATTCTATTTAACCAAATTCCATTTGAATTCTAACATTCAAATCCCTATTTGACTTTTCTTTATCCTAATCCATTTGAATTCCTTTGAATTCAAATTCCATTTCAATTTTTCTTATACAATTTCTATTTGAATTTTATATATATTCAAATTCCTTTATTTTACTTCTATTTGAAATCTATATTCCAATTTCTCATTTCAAAATTCCTTTGAAGTTATATAAATATATACATATATTTATATCTATCTCAAATTCAAAATATTTGAATTTTCAAACAACTTGTTTCTTTTCAAACAAATTTCCATCAAAACTTTTCTAAGGCAGCAATTCATCACTTAGAAACTCGAAAATGAACACTGATGATGTTTCGACCATCATCAGAATTATTTCCCAGCTACTGAATGAGTTCAGTGCTTTATTTCTTTCAAAATCCATTTAGAAAAATATTTTCCAAACTCCCAGGATTTTAAATTCTGAATTCTGGTTGGAATTCAATTTCAATTTCATCTCCTTTGTATATTTGATTTCATATACAAATTCCATTGGTTATATATATAACTATTTCTGTTTTATAATCTAATTCGATTATAATCCTAACAATCAACTTAACTATTTAAAACAATATCGTGTCCAATCTTCTGTTCAAGTGTTTATAAACTCCTATCGACATCGTGGCGTCCCACGATTCGACCAAAATTTATAACCCACTCAACAGACTAGTCAACACAATATAAAACAGTTTTTATATCAAATAACAAATACGCTCTCTCATATATATATACGCTCAAACTCAATCTAGGATACTACTGATCCTATCTCTAATGAGCACATTTCCACACAGCCTAGGTATTCGCTCAACCTAAGCTCTGATACCAACTGTAACGACCCGACGAATTCCGGTAGGCTTTGCAACCATCCCTTCATCCCCCAAGATAGCAGGGTAATACCCAACCGTGACTCACATTGGTACCCCAGCACCACATTTTACGGCCAGCCTTTCGACTTCACAACCAACCCTCATTTTCGGGACATGTAGATGTAAGAGTCTCCCGTTCGCCACCTAACGAAAAGCGAGAACCCCCTATCATGCGACACATGCCCCAAGCACGCAATATGGACTGGTATGAGTAAACAGTTTAAAACAGTTTCAGAAAACTAAATGATATCTCATAAGACCACGCCGTATAACACGGAATGGGTTTTTCCCTTATGAGAATCCAAACACTTGATTTATCTTTATATCAAAACTCTTTTGATATTATAATAATGTCTAAATCAAGTAAATAACAATCTAGTGGAACGTTTGCATCTCACGTTCCACATATATATACAAATCATAAACCGCAAGCACGTATTGGGTAATGGATTTCCAACTATGACAAGGTATGGGACCACCTTCCGCTGGTATATCTCTAGAGGAGAATACACCGAGTTCAACAAGAACATCTTGCAACTCAGCCACACATGACCGACCGCTCATTTCGCTTGAGTGTATCGAATGTATATCACCAACGATTGGGATCAGCAACCGTTTCCCGAATGGGACAGCATCGACAATAGATTTTTAGAAGTAAATGAAACTCTAGATCAGGTGATTATACACCCTAATAGGTGCGACCTACATAGCCATGCTGCTTGCTCGATTTCTGTCATTTACCGGTTGATGAGGCTAGAAGCTACGCTTTATCATCACGCCATATTCACTTCGAATGTCACATCGTCAAATCCATCAAATCACCGATTGACGTCCTCAACAGTACATTACGTGTTAGCTAAAAGAAGTTTCCTTCTCCGCTTCCACTCTTGGTACGATTGGAGAAATCAATATACGTGATCGTCTGGAAATACTCTGTCAGACATTCATCCATACAAGTCACCCAGGAACAGGATGAACTGAAGGCACTATTTCTATTAATAGAAAAAGTCCTTGCACTCTACTCCGTCTTCGATTATCTTTATATAATCTGATTCGCACGCTACTGCCGATATGGAGTGGTTCTTCGGATAATAATCCAACCGGTCTCTCCATATTGACAACGATGGTCAAAACTTCGATAGTCTGTGATTTAACTATCGAATAAAAACAAGTGTTTCGATAGTCGATGATTTAACTATCGAATAAAACAAGTGTTCATCCAAACATCCAACAATCACTGAACCTTTAATTAATATTCCATTAATTAAATCTCTTCTCTATTTCTTATCAATATTTGTTAACCAAATATTTTCAATAACCATATTGGCCTTATACGTTCTTTGGAAAACATTTCCATATATCGCCTTCCTTTATTTTCTATACTAGGAAATATTCATTATTCTATTTCCAAGCTTTGCACATATTTGGGTTAAACAGATGTTGTGTAAAACATCGTTACGACAACCCAAATACAGCATTTAACTAATTCTTATTCCACATTGATCTTCGAGCCTGAATCTTGCTACTTATCGGTATATCATGAAATCAACCAAGTTGGGGTATAATTACCTCTCAGACCTTGACTGAATAACATTTAACGTCAAAACAGACAAGACTACTTACTCGAATAATCAATACCATACAACTGATTATTCACCTTTAAACACATATACATTTTCTCTTTCTATTCCTACGAGATTTTATTCTTATACTTCCCTTTATAATTATACTATTCTATTTCTAAGTTCGTTTCCTTATCGACTTCTATATATTTTGATACGTTGATTTCTAACTATCAAATTATCTTAAAAATATTCTATCTCCTTAAATTCCCGGAAAAATTCGCCATAACATCCTTTGTACCGGGAGCATCGGGAAATTTCAAATAGCTTTCCCGGTCCTTCTCATCTCAAAAAGAAAAAGAAAAAGCCAAGCGGCTTGCCGATACGGCGCATAAAATCTCATATATGAATTAAATACGTACCTTTTTGTCGGGCATTCTATTTATTTCACTTCTATACTTTATTCCAAACCTGTCTCCTGTATATTTATACCTGCCCAGTCTATTTAACTATACCAAATCGTTTTAACTCAATTTGTTAATTATCTCTTTAGTCCATTTCTCTTTTAATATTTGAATTCTATATTCAAACTCCAATTCGCTTCTATTATTCAAATTCCATAGTTTAAAGTCCGTTTGAATTTCTATATTCAAATCTATAGTTTAAAGTCCATTTGAATTTCTATATTCAAATCTATAGTTTAAAGTCCATTTGAATTTCTATATTCAAATCTATAGTTTAAAGTCCATTTGAATTTCTATATTCAAATCTATAGTTTAAAGTCCATTTGAATTTCTATATTCAAATCTATAGTTTAAAGTCCATTTGAATTTTCGGCATTATTTATAAACAACATTTATAACTTCAATTCAAATCCCACCTTTCCATTTATAAACAACGTTTATAAATTCAATTCAAATCCCATATTTTCATTTATAAACAAAGTTTATAAATTCGATTACTTGTTTTATATACCTTCAAAACAAGTTAATATTTTTATCCGAAATTTCAAATTCTATTCTATTTGAAACTTATATATTCAAATTTCAAATTCTATTTTAGAAAAATAGAATTTTCTTTCTAAATCTCAAATATCCTTTTCCATGATATTTTTAAATATCAACACTTAGCCCAGTGATATTTTAAACAATTCAAATCAACCAATTTTCAATCATTTGATTTTTAGCATATCATATATGAATATATATATATATGAAATCAAACAAACAACAAACAAACAGAATATATATATTTTTGAGGAATCCAGTTGGATTCCTCCAACCTGTTTTTCCTGCATCCACAGACGTTAGTCAACATAGTAATACCCATCCTGGTTCGAGGCAGGATATCGCGGTATAGAAGGTCATCCACTAATCATAGCGTGGGGCGTATAGGGTAATCATCCGCTAGGGTACCGCGGGCATCCGCTAATGAGACTGCGGGAATCCAACCAATCATCAACCCAATGTATATACATATATATATATCCTAAATAACTAATATATACTTAACAGCAATAAATAAATATTTAAAGCATCCAAAAATCAACAAAACAACCAACACTTTATTTTAATGCTAAAATAAATTAATTGAGTGAGAATTTACTCACCGTGAACTTTATTTGTGCTGAATATCTGATTTAGATGCCATGTCGTTGTAGATACGAATCAACTCGAAATTTATCGAATAACTTTATTTGCCCCTACAATTAATTAAATCTTTATTTATAAATTTGCACAATTTATTTAAACCACTTAAATAAATTTCCTTAGCCGATATACTATATATATATATATTGCTAATTTAGCGTTTCAAATTAATTAAATGAACTTAACATTTTACCTTAATCCTCCTTATAACCAAAATCTGCCAAAGAAATCAAAAATATGGTTCCTCACTTCAAACTGTTGTTCGTCTTCAACATCGCAGCCTCCCAGATCTGCAGATCGATCCCTCACAGGAAATCACGAAGGACTTTGAACCATCTGCTGATCCTCAAACTCATTGTTCTCTCTAGCATCGTCACCTGTAGCATTAAGGCTACAGTACACGGTCCTCCTTCCAGCAAGGTTCGAATCCCCTAATTTCCACATCATCGAACCAAAAATCATCCCAGTACAAGTAACAGTACATCGAACTCCACCTCGTTCGAATGTCAGTGAATTCGCATCCAAGCCAGCATCGATTTACCACCCTTTCGCCTCTTCCTCCACTCGCTCGCATGCCACAGTAATACCCAAACCCCAAAACACGGTGCTCTAACTCGATTTCTGCCCTATCGCGATCGCTTCTAGAAATCGCAATTGATTTTGAAACCGTCGACAGCCACGTACCCTTCCCAACGTGTTCGGCAACTTCGATTTTTATTTGAAAGAGGGGTGCGGTTTTTTGTTTCATTGCTTGAACGAGAGTAGCGGCCAGTTTTTCATTTCAATTTGAAGCTGTCGGGTTTGATTTTTGAAGAAGGAAAAACAAATGAAAGGTGGGAGTGTGATTATATAAGGAAGGATGGCCATTCGTTTGTGTGGAGTTAAAGTGGACGATGTGGTTGATTTCCTTCCATTTGAAATTTGAGGAGAAAGGAAAAGCCACGTTAATTTCAATTTAATGAAAGAGAAGGAGCCACGGTTCCTAATAGTTTTTGCCTTGTTGCTTAATTCCTGTCCACCAACATTGATATTTTATAATTATTATTATTCAAATTTAAAACCGGTGTCCTTAAATTAAAATACTCCTTGACTGCGAACTCCTTTCTGAACCTAACAACTGTCAATTCTAGGGTAAAACCCCTATTCTGAACCCACTGGGATAGGTCACGAAGTCTAATTCGATCATCTGTGAAAGATATTAATTTAAACTGTTATAAATTAAATTTCAAACCATCTAAATTCTACGATAATAATTTAATAATATTATTCTAATTCAAACAGGAGTTTGAATTAATTATCTAAACTGTTTCAAATTCAGTTTTTTTTTTTTACTTTGAATTGAATTATTCGCTGATTTCTTATTTTGATAATTTAATATATACGATATCAAATCGAAATCGATATTTAAATTGATAACATAAATATAAAAATTCATTTATATTATCAACTAAATATTTAAATTAAATACTAAATATTCAAAATTAGCCCCTAAGAATCCGGGTCATTACAATCCCATTCTGAATAACTGTTACGACGATAAGTCGAAGATGAAGATGGTGGTCGAAGACCAGAGGTCTTCACGTCGTCTGAATAATTACTGATGATCTTGATTGGGCCGTACACCCAAGAGGAGGGAATCAGTTAGTGATCGTACAGACGTTCTTGGAGATCGATGGATATGCGGGGTACTAGGTGCCTCCGGTTTCGTTCAGACCCAGAACGAACTTGTAAATGGACTGTGTGTCTGACATTGGATTTTAGTCTGTGTGGTTGATTTCTATTAAATATATATCTGTTTGGCGACGGAGAATTAATTCTCTTGCTTAACGCCCTTCTCTGAAACGTACGAGCTCAGAGGTTATATATTGATGGATATCAAACGAATGGAGTGAATTGCCTGTGTGGCATGCCTAAGTGGCAATTGATCAAGGCTTCTGTTGAAAAGCAGAGTCTTGTGGTTGATGATCAAAGCACGGCCTGTGTGGCATAGCTTTGTGTAGCGTTGATTCGCGAGCCTCACACCCCGGTTGTGAACCAGAAACGGGAGAGGACATCAGGGAGGGCATGTGTTTCCTTCTAGATAGAAGTGGCATCAGCGGTTTTACACGCCCTGACGAGTTTGACTTATGTGGTTGTTGCTGTTGCGAGGCGCCTCGGATATATCAGTGACTATGTGAAGCCGACGGAGTCATTCGTTGACTCATTTACGCCCCAAAGGGCGGGGAAATGTAATGTTCAGACATTTTAATCCACATCGGTGGACCGGCCCTGACGATCCAAGGCTTGTCTGCGCGCTTGCCTGAGACATGGGCTAGATTGTCTCGAATCGGTAGAGGACGATCCCTGGCCTCGGTTCATAGATGGAAATCCAATTTCCAAATACGTGACTTTGTGGTTTTAATTGTAGAACTAGTATGGTGGCATGATATATGTTACCCATGCCGTTTATGATTGATATTTATGATTGTATATAAAATCAGAAACTAACTGGAAACGAGCTAAGATGAGTGGTTTCCTGGGTATTAGTCTGATGTTGGTTTCGGCCTTCAGGGTTAATTCTTAGGGAATTGTTCTCTTACTAATTTACGGTTGGAGTCTAATTAAGAATCAAAAACATGAAATTTAACGTATCAAGCATGCTTTGGCTATTATAAGGTAAAACCCTATCCTCCGGCTTGCGTTGCATTGTGTGATGGGACCTGGGTCTTATAATAGCTTCATTTTTCTTTATTTAGCATTGCGCTGTTTGTTTTATGCACTAGTATCCTTGGGAGGAAACCTGTTCCGTGTTATACGGCGTGGTCCCTTGATTTACCGAACGTTAAAATAAAGATTAATAACTGTTTTAGTTCTCACACCAGTCACATGACTGACCTGGAGTTTATTGTTTTAACCTAAACTCTGGGTGCCCTTATTTTGACACGGGCAGCTAGTAGTTTTGGTTTTGCAGATTTATATTCACAGGATCCTGATTTACAGTTGGAACGATACTCGGAAAGCTCTATATCCGTGTATTACTTCTAGTTGTGTATTGTATTGTTTTCTGCTGCTATGTAATGTAATTAAAATCTCTGATATTTTTCTATGTAATATTTATTCATACTCTGTATATTCTTGTATTCTGATGGATTTGTTGTAATATACAATGAAATGTTCTTCTGTCTGCGTTCTAATTTGTCGTGTTCTAAAAACAATCAGGGGTTTCGAACGGTCTGGATCAGTTTAGCGACTGATTCGGATCGAGCGAGATTCCCGATCGTTACATCAGTAGTTGATCTTTTCAAAAATATTATGGGTATAAAAGCTAAGAGAAACGAATTTCTCCGCCACCAGACGTAATATCTCAGAAAGATCGTCTTATGTGATCTGTTAGGAATACCCTATCAGACATTTGTCCATACAAGTTGTCCTGGGACTGGACAAGCAGAAAACACCATTCTAGAATAGAACGACCATTGCATTTCACTCCATCTTCAATTTTCTTCAACATAATATAATACGCAGCGCTTATGCCTATATGGAGTGGTTTTCGGATAATATATCCAACCAGTCTCTCCGTACTGACAACGATGGTCAAAACACTTCGATAGCCGGTTATTTAACTATCGAAGTAAAAACAAACATCCATTCAAATGTACAATGAATCATCACACAATCACTGGCCCCTTCTTATTTAATTTTCCAACTTCACATATCCCAGAAAATATACGTTATTAATGTTCGAAAACATTCCTATCATTTTCCCCATTTATTATTTTCTGTACTTTAGAAAATATGACTTATTAATCTTTGGAAAGCATTTCCAAACTCCATTTAATCATTTCAATCTGCAAATTATTTGTTTAACTCTTCATTCAAGAAATAAATATCCTTACAGGTTCATATCTTGTTTACTGAAATCTCTTTTATAACTTTATATTCCCATTCTACTTTATAAACTTTGTTTCTAAGTCAACTTCTTGTTAAATCAATATCAAGTTTATAACTAAATATTGATTACACAACTTATTATACTTTATTTGTTTAAAACTAAATATTAACTATCCTAACAGATTATAATTTCTAAAAATAACTTACCTTAATACATTCGACATCGTCGAATTATAGTTCCCATTTCTAATAGTGTTATTAAACTCTAATCATATTTCAAACAACGAAATGATGTCATCGTTTTCAGAAACGATTCTCCAATTCTCTTTCTAAACTCGGTCTTATACTTCTTTGGACAAACTTCGTTACTTATTACTTTAGAATAAGTGGATTTCAAAACAAAATGTTTTCATTTCCTAGGGAGTAGTGCTATATAAAAAACACGCTTAAGCTTGGTCAACAACGCTAATTTATCGTTATAGCTCAAAAACTTGTCATACGCTGTAATATTCCTCTTTATAACTAATCTCGACATAACAGTCACGCTTAAGCCTAGTCAACAGCGTTATTTTATCGTTATAGTTCAAAAACTTATCATATGCTGTAATATTTCCCCTTTTATAACTAATGCAATACGCTGTAATATTTCCCTTTTTATAACTAATGCCATACGCTGCCATATTCCTCTTTATAACTAATCTTGACATCTCTTTCCGTTACAAACTAATACCATCCCTCGATAATCGTGAAGTCGTTCAAGTTGGGGTATTTTAATTACCTCTCAGACCTTGATCAACAACATTCTTATCTTAGAACAGATATACGTCAGTAACTCTAATCCCTTATTACTTATAATATTTATCAGACCATATTTTCTAGTTTAATTTGAAATATGGTTTTATAACACCATATCCTTACTTTGAAACTTTGGTTGTTCATAACTATTTATATTAAATATTAATTCTTTGCTTCATCTTACTTATGCAATTCCATTTATAACTTCTTTTATCAAAAATCATTAGTGCTCTTTGTCTTCTGACATTTTACTTTCCATTCGAATCATTTCATCTAATTCAGGTAAACATCTCATACAAACTCAATATTATCTTAAATGAATTCCATTTAAGAACAATTACTTGAATTAAAATAATTACATCGAAATTAATTTCACTGTAACTGAAGTAAAACGATTTACTTCATTATTAATTTAACTAGATTGGTTGCTTACTTTATTAGACAATGACTGATTTTACTTGTTCAATAATCATTCAAACTTTATTAATTAAAAAGTTAATTAATACGAAATCTGATTAATTTTGATTAATTTATTTCTAAGCTATTATCATTAGATTAATTGAAGACCAATTAATCTAATAATCAATTTCCACTAGACAATTGATTTACTCAACTTCAAACTCTCAGTTAATTTGTTAACTAATTTTAATTACTTCTTACTATTAGATTAATATAATTAATCTAATAATATTTCTTAATTGTTGCTTTAAAATAATTATCCCAATTTATTTACTTACCAGATAATTACAGCTTCATAACCGTTTAACTAAATAATCTTTTATATTTACTTTATAAAAGCGAACCATAAAATACCAGTTTATAATAGAACTCCTATTATAATTTAAAACTTCGCTTTAATTATAAAAATATAATTTTTATAATTAACTTCGTTGGTTTGCCTGACCGCCAATCAACTTCTTAACAAAAAGATGGGTTTACAGTCGGTGCTGCCACTTTCTTAATCGATATCGTTTGTCTGATTTAAATCAACATAACGTCAAATTTCCATTCAACATGGTTCAAACAGTGCATATATAAAACAAACAGTACGTTAAATATTGAGGAATCCGGTTGGATTCCTCCAACCGCTTTCCCGCATCCACATATGTTAGTCAAACAATTTACACTGATTCCTACTAAGGAACAATATAATTGATGGAATCAGTATCCAACCGCTGATGTGTATATATGCAACGATACATATATATTTCAACCAATTTAATTGTAATCTATCTAAACGACTATCACACAACATTCAACAAATATTAAAATATAATTATAATATTTTAAAATAGATCAGAGTTAGTGAATTTACTCACTTTGCACGTTAACCGTTAAATAACGATTTGCGTCAATCGATTAAATAAGGCATTCAATTCTGCCATAAATCCAAATGATTCCCGAACAGTTCCAAACTACCTCCATCATACTGCCTGTGTCAATACGATCCTGACATTGCTGACGGTTCATCATTATTTTAATTACCGGTCCACTTCCATCCTCTAATACAACGTGCGCCCATTTCTTCAAAACCCAACCCGCCAGTGCCTTTACTTTATTTTATTTTCCCTTTAAAAGCTTGGGCCTCGTCACTTATAAAAGTTCAGCCCAATTCTATTTTAACTAACCCGACCCGCCTCAGCACTTCATCTTCCTTCTTACTTTGGAATCTCCATCGGCTTTCCTGTAGCTGCGCTTTCGAACCACCGCAGACAACCACCATTTGATCTCTCTTCTCAAGCTTTTCCTCTACGCAGAAAACATGCCATTTCCGCATTTATTTCAATCCACCTCGTTTATGCATGCAACGCAACAAGTCCATCTCCACACTTCTACATTTTTAATTTAAACCACCTGCTCATTTAATTTGTTGTCAAAACATGAATGACCTCTTCACATCAAAAACCCGCAACTGCTTATCATATTCAAAACTACCAACCTGTCAGCTAACTTCTCCATACTTAAACTCATGCTACAGCACTCCTTGCTTCACAACAAAATGCTCCGCTTGAGTACACTTCAACACCAAAATGTCCTTTATACTACCTTTACTGTTCACGCACAGAATGTTCACTTGACAGAACTAACTCCATCAAAACTTGTCTCTCCACTCTTGCCTAAATTCTCCAGCTCGCTCCATAATAAACCGCAGCCTCTCCTTGTTATTATGGTGAACGCCCAACTGCAAAACAGAATCCATGACCGATATTTTCTTCCACTACCGCAACAACTAACTCCACAAACCTTCTTCTATCCGCGCACTCCCCCTGTAACGACCCGCAAATCTGAGCTATCTGAGTTGACTAAATACACCACACGTCCAACCCAAATAACACAGAAATACGAACCATTAATAGAAAGAAGTTAGAGGATGAGAAATAGAAAGAAAGAAATATTAGAATAGAAGGAAAACGAAGACCACAACTCACAGCGGAACGAATAAAATATATTATATAACATAACTGTTGAAATACAAATCAGTAACTTTATATACATACCATCATCAGAGTACAACAGTCATTTCTGGAACAGTTATAAACACCTGTTTCTAGATACAAACAAGGTCCACAGCGGAATATATGATAGTCTATAGCTAACCGGTGAAGCCTCCTGCTCCCAGCTCCTTCAAATGAAAATGTGAAATCCCGACTACTTGACTGCCCGTACAAATTTGGGCACCCAAGAGTTTAGGGAGAAACAAAACAAAATAAACTCTGGGTCAGTCATGGGACTGGTGTGAGTAAACTCCAACCACTTGTTTAACTTTAAAAATCCTTTCAAAAGAAAAGATAATAGTGAGACCAGTCCACACATAAACACGGACGGTTTTTACCTTACTATAACCCAAAACACTTTGATACGAAAATCCAGTGATATTATAATAATGTCTACATCAAGTAAATAACCAAATAGCAGAACGCTTGCATCTCACGCCCCACATATATAGTATAAAATCAAAAACCGCATGGCGCTTATTGGAGATTGGATTTCCAACATGACAAGGTATGGAACCACCTTCCGACTGTGTATCTCTAGAGAGGAATACACTGGGTTCAACAAGAACATCTTGTAACCCGGCCCACACATGACCGACCACTCATTTCGCTTGAGTGTATCGAATGTATACCACCAACGGTTGGGATCAGCAACCGTCTCCCGACTGGGACAGCATCGAATAGAATAAGAAATTAAATGAACCTCTAGATAGGTGATTATACATCCTAATGGGTGCGACCCACATAGCCATGCTGCCTGCCCGATTTTTGTCCTTTCCCGGTTGTTGAGGCCTGAGGCTACGAATACTTACCATTCATTGATAGCCCAATCACTTTGAATGCCACATTGTCAGATCCGTTAATCACTAGTTGAGTTTGCACAAATATTCTGGATGTTATGCTAAGGGAATAAATCCGTTGCAACCATATATATATTTATACAGACCAACCCATTTGATCATTGGAAATACTCTGTCAGACATTCGTCCATTTACGTTCGTTCTGGGATTGAACGAACCCGAAGGCACTATTTCTATTAATAGAAAAAGCCCTTGCACTTTACTCCGTCTTCAATATGTTCAGCATACTTGGTTCGCAACGCTTATGCCAATACGGAGTGGTTCTTCGGATAATAATCCAACCGGTCTCTCCATATTGACAACGATGGTCAAAACTTCGATAGTCTGTGATTTAACTATCGAATAAAACAAGTGTTCATCCAAACATATCAAACAAATCACTGGGCTCTTTAATTAATATTTCATTAATTAAATCTCTTCTCCATTTTCTTATCAATATTTGTTAACCAAATATTTTCAATAACCATATTGGCCCTTTACGCTATTTGGAAAACATTTCCCAATATCAACTTCTTTTATTTTCTATATATTAGAAAAATCTCTATTTGCAATTGGAAACAATTCCAATCACTTATCTCTATCCCGACTATTTTAATTATACTCAGGAAATATTTACTTGTTATATTTCCAAAATTTCATCACTTGGGTTAAAACGAATGTTGTGTAAAACATCGTTACAATAACCCAAAATATTTTATTCAACTAACTCTTTTTCAAACACTTCTCTTCGAGACTGGATCTTGCTATTTATCCATTAAAAATGAAATCAATCAAGTTGGGGTAAAATTACCTCTCAGACCTTAACTGAAAACATCCTCAACTTCAAAACAGCAAAACCACTTACCTCGAATAAACACACTATACAATCCAATTATTCATTTTTTAAAACATGTATAAAGTTCGCTTTCTAATTCTAATTTATAGATTTCCCTTTTGTTTACAATATTCGATTTTTATATTCACTTACCTATCGAATTCTATACGTCGATACAATGATTTCTAACTATCAAAATATCTTAAAAATATTCTAACTCCTTAAATTTCCGGAAAATTTCGCCATAACCTCCCCTGTATCGGGAGCATCGGGAAATTTCAAATAGCTTCCCCGGTCCTTCTAATCTCAAAAAGATAAAGAAAAAACCAAGCGGCTTGCCGATACGGCGCATAAAACCCATATATGAATTTAAACATGTACCTTTTTGTCGGGCACATAAATAAAAATCTTCATATACTCCATCCCATATCTGTTTAACACCTGTTCACCTGTTTCCAATTCAATTCAACTCAATCCATTCGTTTGAATTCAATTTTGAATCGTTTGAATTCAGTTTCGCTCAATTATTCTTTAATTAGCCCTTTTGCCTATTTCACTTCTTTGTTTGAACATAACATGTTCAAACAAAATATTTAATTAGTTTATATCCAAATTGAATTTCAAGTTTCCAATTCTAGCTTCCCTTTCGATTTCGAATATAATTTTTCAAATCGAATTCACTTATTCAAAGCCCAATATCAATTCAAAATCCCATTTAACTAATTACTATTCAAATTAGTTAGTTCTATTCAAAGTCAAAAATCTGATTTCTATTTCAAAATCAAATTCATTACTTCACTTGAGTTCACATATAATTACAACTCAGAATCTGAAATTTTCTAAATAGAAATTCGAATTTTATTCGTTTAAAATCCTTTTATAAAATTAAATAAACCGTTATGGGTTTAAAACGATTTTGGCGCTGTTTTTCTGAAAATTTGATTTTGACTTATCTCAAAATCTATACGACGAAATCCAGATTTTGCTCCTTCATTAGAAAACTATTATCAAATCGGTCCTGACGTTCCTTGTTTCAAAGAATTCCGACTTCAATTGGGTTCTGTATACTCGATTGAAGTTCGAATCGCCAATTTTCGAACTACAGCGCTGCGGCGAGTTCGTTTTATTTATATTTATATATATGAACTTTTAAAACTTCGTTTATATAAATTCAACTCTATTCTGATATACTTTAAATATATATCAAACCATTTTTCCCAACTCAACAAATATTTCTGACCTTCTATTTCATTTATATTTGAAATCTATATTCAAATTCCAATTCGATTATAATTCAAATTCTATATTCAAATTCTATTTCAACTATTTGAATCCAAATTCCATTTTTAATCTATTTGAACTTCAAATATTTAAGCTCATTTTTTCTTTTTAATCTACTTGAACTTCAAATACCACATTTTAATTCCTTTGAATCCAAATACCATGTTTCAAATCTCTTTGAATTCCTCTTATTCAAATTCTTTCTATTTAAACTCCATTTGAGTTTTGTTTGAATTCTTATATTTAACACCATTTGAATTCTATTTAAATTCTTATATTTAAATCCTCTTTATTAAAACCCATTATTTAAATCCCATTTGAATTTTCCTTATTTCAAATCCATTTGAACTCCTTTGAATTCAAATTCCATTTCAAAACTATTTGGATTTCCTATTTTGAAATCCTATTTTCAAAGTTTATTTCAAATTCTATTTTGAAATCCAATATTCAAATCCCTATTTGAATTTCTTTATTCAAATTCTATTTCAGTTCTCTTATTCAAATTCCATTTTGAACTCTCTTATTCAAATGCTGTTTGAATCTCTTATTCAAACTCTATATTTAAAATTCCATTTGAACCTCCATATTCAAATTTCTATATTTGAATTTCATTCGAATTCTATATCCAAATCTCTATTTGAATTTTCTTTATTTCAATTCCTTCGAATTCAAATTCCTTTGAATTCAAATTCTATTTTTCATTCTAATTTCGTCTATTCAAATTCTATTTGAACTTCTATTTGAATTTCTAATATTCAATCTCCTTTTTCTTTTATTTAAAATTCAAATATTTAAACTCCTTTTCTAATTCTACTATTCAAATGTTATACTCAAATTTCATTTGAGTTATATATTTAAAAATTTCATTTCACATCCTATTTTGAAATTTCATTTCAAATTCCAATTTCACACTTGTATTTCTATTTCTGAATTATCAAATGATAATTCTTTTCACTTCATTTATAACTTCGTTATAAAAGAATTATTTCTAACCTTCGTTTGTGAAGAAACTACTTGTTTTATTTTTCAAAAACAAGTTTATATTTTTATTTCCATTTAAAATTCAAATTCTATTTAAAAATAGAATTTTTTCTTTTTAAATCTCAAATATCCTTACATGATATTTTTAATAAATTAACACTTGGCCCAGTGATATTTAAAAGAAATCAAATCACCCAATTTTCAATCATTTGATTTTTAACACGTCATATATGAAAATTATATATGTAATCAAACAAACAACAAACAACCAGATAATATATTTTTGAGGAATCCAGTTGGATTCCTCCAACCTGTTTTCCTGCATCCACAGATGTTAGCACATAAATAATACCAATTCTGCTTCGTGGCAGAATATCGCGGTATAGAAGGTCATCCACTAATCATAGCGTGGGGCGTACAGGGTAATCATCCGCTATGAAACTGCGGGCATCCGCTAATGAGACTGCGGGAATCCAACCAATCAATCAACCCAATATATATATATATATATATATATATATATATATAATAGCCTAAATAACTAATATATATAAAGCAAGCAGAAAAATCCAAACGAGCAACAACAATTATTTTTAATGAAATAAAAATAAATAAAAATAAAAGGTGAGTGAGATTTACTCACAAATGATTTTCCATTGTCGAATATCCATTTTATTTCCATATCCTGCTTTCCATGAATCGTCTTCAATCGTCTTAACTGAATTTATCAGGTTCCTACGATTTTATTTCTAATTATCGATTAAATGACTATTTATTTTAAACTAACTATTTAAAATAAATAATTTATTCTATGCAATTTAGATTATAGTAAAACGTATACCTTACTGCTATCATAATCCACTCGACCGGTCGACGAACTAAACCCAGAACAGTCCCATAAGAATAGCACCAGCTCAAACGATAATTTTTCACCTTGGCATTTTGTCGAACAACTCGCAGTCATCCTCTTTTCCCTTCACTGTATCACCTTATACTCATGGCCTTACTCCCTGCTACCCGCCGTAAACCCACCCAGACACCACGTCGAACTCAAATAAACCCATCTTCACCCCCAAATTCACGCCTGGAACAAGAATCGAACTCCGGTTCTGCATCGCACCCATGAAGCTTCACTGCGAATAAACCCATCGCGTTAGCACCTCCTCATCCCGCTGCTCCCTTTGTTGCCCTACGACATCAATCCATCCACTGCCATCGCGAAGTCCAAAATCGCCCAACTTCACCACGTCGGAATCGAACTTCGATCTCCCTTAACCAGCGTCGCACCTGTCGCAAATCCCCCTAAACGAACCCCTGCGCCTCTTCCAATCGCAGTCTCGTAACACCCATGACCTAACTTTGAATTCGAATTGGGCTCAGGAGTTTCAAAGCTTGCGGAGGGTTTAGAGATGGGTTTCGATTTGATTTAAGGCAGCGGCCATATTTGATTTTTGAAGCTCTCCGTTATCTACTGAGGAACGAAAAGTGGAAAAGAAGCCAGTGAGGTGATCGCGATATATAAAGGTGGAGAGGGAACCAATCGTACATTTGCCATTAAATTTCTGTCTTCCTTCGTATCGAAGGTAGGAGACATTAGCGTTGGCTCGAGAAAACACAGTAGGTCTGCGATGGGGATTAGAGGTCTGCGTGATTTAATACAGTAGGTCGGCCTTACAGTGTAACTTGAATTAAATACTGATTTGATTTTATTTAATTTTATAACCAAAATAACTCACGGTCTATAATTCGCAACCCAACACTCCTATCTAGTTGTAACGACCGATATTTCCAAGTTTATACTGTATTCTAAACTTAAGGGATTCGATTTTGAAACTGAATTCGATTAAAATATAAAACGACTTCAAATAATTAAATTCAAATAATTTTTTTATCGTTCTAATCCAGTATAGAATTTATATTAGTCGACTGAATTGTTTTTGGTTCAGTTTTATCTTCGAATTAAATTATTCAGTTCTTCGTATTTCGATTATTTAATCGATAACCCAATAAAATACCATTTGTATTATAAATTCAATATTTAAAACCATACTAAATATTTAAAATAAACTGTTCAAAATTCTGGGTCGTTACATTCTTCCCCCCTTAAAATAATTTCGTCCTCGAAATTGCTAAGGTAGGCAAAATGGTACAAACTCGTTACTTTTTCAAAAATTCACTTATGTTGAAACTCAACTCCTCATATTTCAACATATTTGCTCCAACCAAAACTTTTGGTCTAAATGATTTACACCCAATTCAAATTCCATTCAATCTTATTCAAATTGACTTTCACTAATTTATTTATCTCGATCCATTTAACTTGCTTCAGTTAAACTTTAAACTTCGGAATTCAAATTCCTGGGTTTTCCTTTCAAATCCTTCGGAAGTCACATAAAAATATTCATATATATTTCCATTTCAAATTCAAAACATTTGAATTTTCAAACCAATTGTTTTCTTTCAAACAACTTTCCAACAAAACTTTTCTAAGGTAAGCAATCCACCACTTAGAAACTCGAAAATGAACACTGATGATGTTGCAATCATCATCAGAATTATTTCCCAGCCACTGAAATGAGTTCAGTGCTTTATTATTTCTAAATCCATCTAAAATGATTTTCTTTCAAATCCTTCTAAAACAAATCTATATTATTTTAACATACTTTGAAAAATATTTGTCAAATTCCCAGGATTTTTGAATTCTTATTTCTGGTTTGAATTTAATTCTAATTTATCTCATTTGTATATTCAATTTCTATACAAATTCTATTTTGGTTATAATTAACCATTCTAAGTTTATAATCTCATTTGATTATAAAATCAACATCCAACACATCCATATAATAATAATTCTAGAAATTATTCTTTCTATATCAAAAATAGAAATTTGGGTAAAATTATTTCATCTACCCACCTTAAAACCTTATTATGTTGAATTTCTCTACTCAAGTGTTTAGAAATTCCTATCGACTTCGTGGCGTCCCACGATTCGATCAGAATTCATAAACCACTCAACAGACTAGCCAACACAATATAAAACAACTTTTATATCAATTAACAAATACGCTCTCTCGTATATTCACTCAACTCATTCTAGGGTACTACTGAACCTATCTCTAATGAGCACATGCCACACAAGCCTAGGTATTCGCTCAACCTAAGCTCTGATACCAACTGTAACGACCCGCAAATCTGAGCTATCTGAGTTGACTAAATACACCACACGTCCAACCCAAATAACACAGAAATACGAACCATTAATAGAAAGAAGTTAGAGGATGAGAAATAGAAAGAAAGAAATATTAGAATAGAAGGAAAACGAAGACCACAACTCACAGCGGAACGAATAAAATATATTATATAACATAACTGTTGAAATACAAATCAGTAACTTTATATACATACCATCATCAGAGTACAACAGTCATTTCTGGAACAGTTATAAACACCTGTTACTAGATACAAACAAGGTCCACAGCGGAATATATGATAGTCTATAGCTAACCGGTGAAGCCTCCTGCTCCCAGCTCCTTCAAATGAATCTGTGAAATCCCGACTACTTGACTGCCCGTACAAATTTGGGCACCCAAGAGTTTAGGGAGAAACAAAACAAAATAAACTCTGGGTCAGTCATGGGACTGGTGTGAGTAAACTCCAACCACTTGTTTAACTTTAAAAATCCTTTCAAAAGAAAAGATAATAGTGAGACCAGTCCACACATAAACACGGACGGATTTTACCTTACTATAACCCAAAACACTTTGATACGAAAATCCAGTGATATTATAATAATGTCTACATCAAGTAAATAACCAAATAGCAGAACGCTTGCATCTCACGCCCCACATATATAGTATAAAATCAAAAACCGCATGGCGCTTATTGGAGATTGGACCTTCCGACTGTGTATCTCTAGAGAGGAATACACTGGGTTCAACAAGAACATCTTGTAACCCGGCCCACACATGACCGACCACTCATTTCGCTTGAGTGTATCGAATGTATACCACCAACGGTTGGGATTAGCAACCGTCTCCCGACTGGGACAGCATCGAATAGAATAAGAAATTAAATGAACCTCTAGATAGGTGATTATACATCCTAATGGGTGCGACCAACATAGCCATGTTGCCTGCCCGATTTTTGTCCTTTCCCGGTTGTTGAGGCCTGAGGCTACGAATACTTACCATTCATTGATAGCCCAATCACTTTGAATGCCACATTGTCAGATCCGTTAATCACTAGTTGAGTTTGCACAAATATTCTGGATGTTATGCTAAGGGAATAAATCCGTTGCAACCATATATATTTATACAGACCAACCCATTTGATCATTGGAAATACTCTGTCAGACATTCGTCCATTTACGTTCATTCTGGGATTGAACGAACCCGAAGGCACTATTTCTATTAATAGAAAAAGCCCTTGCACTTTACTCCGTCTTCAATATGTTCAGCATACTTGGTTCGCAACGCTTATGCCAATACGGAGTGGTTCTTCGGATAATAATCCAACCTGTCTCTCCATATTGACAACGATGGTCAAAACTTCGATAGTCTGTGATTTAACTATCGAATAAAACAAGTGTTCATCCAAACATATCAAACAAATCACTGGGCTCTTTAATTAATATTTCATTAATTAAATCTCTTCTCCATTTTCTTATCAATATTTGTTAACCAAATATTTTCAATAACCATATTGGCCCTTTACGCTATTTGGAAAACATTTCCCAATATCAACTTCTTTTATTTTCTATATATTAGAAAAATCTCTATTTGCAATTGGAAACAATTCCAATCACTTATCTCTATCCCGACTATTTTAATTATACTCAGGAAATATTTACTTGTTATATTTCCAAAATTTCATCACTTGGGTTAAAACGAATGTTGTGTAAAACATCGTTACAACAACCCAAAATATTTTATTCAACTAACTCTTTTTCAAACACTTCTCTTCGAGACTGGATCTTGCTATTTATCCATTAAAAATGAAATCGATCAAGTTGGGGTAAAATTACCTCTCAGACCTTAACTGAAAACATCCTCAACTTCAAAACAGCAAAACCACTTACCTCGAATAGACACACTATACAATCCAATTATTCATTTTTTAAAACATGTATAAAGTTCGCTTTCTAATTCTAATTTATAGATTTCCCTTTTGTTTACAATATTCGATTTTTATATTCACTTACCTATCGAATTTTATACGTCGATACAATGATTTCTAACTATCAAAATATCTTAAAAATATTCTAACTCATTAAATTTCCGGAAAATTTCGCCATAACCTCCCCTGTATCGGGAGCATCGGGAAATTTCAAATAGCTTCCCCGGTCCTTCTAATCTCAAAAAGAAAAAGAAAAAACCAAGCGGCTTGCCGATACGGCGCATAAAACCCATATATGAATTTAAACATGTACCTTTTTGTCGGGCACATAAATAAAAATCTTCATATACTCCATCCCATATCTGTTTAACACCTGTTCACCTGTTTCCAATTCAATTCAACTCAATCCATTCGTTTGAATTCAATTTTGAATCGTTTGAATTCAGTTTCGCTCAATTATTCTTTAATTAGCCCTTTTGCCTATTTCACTTCTTTATTTGAACATAACATGTTCAAACAAAATATTTAATTAGTTTATATCCAAATTGAATTTCAAGTTTCCAATTCTAGCTTCCCTTTCGATTTCGAATATAATTTTTCAAATCGAATTCACTTATTCAAAGCCCAATATCAATTCAAAATCCCATTTAACTAATTACTATTCAAATTAGTTAGTTCTATTCAAAGTCAAAAATCTGATTTCTATTTCAAAATCAAATTCATTACTTCACTTGAGTTCACATATAATTACAACTCAGAATCTGAAATTTTCTAAATAGAAATTCGAATTTTATTCGTTTAAAATCCTTTTATAAAATTAAATAAACCGTTATGGGTTTAAAACGATTTTGGCGCTGTTTTTCTGAAAATTTGATTTTGACTTATCTCAAAATCTATACGACGAAATCCAGATTTTGCTCCTTCATTAGAAAACTATTATCAAATCGGTCCTGACGTTCCTTGTTTCAAAGAATTCCGACTTCAATTGGGTTCTGTATACTCGATTGAAGTTCGAATCGCCAATTTTCGAACTACAGCGCTGCGGCGAGTTCGTTTTATTTATATTTATATATATGAACTTTTAAAACTTCGTTTATATAAATTCAACTCTATTCTGATATACTTTAAATATATATCAAACCATTTTTCCCAACTCAACAAATATTTCTGACCTTCTATTTCATTTATATTTGAAATCTATATTCAAATTCCAATTCGATTATAATTCAAATTCTATATTCAAATTCTATTTCAACTATTTGAATCCAAATTCCATTTTTAATCTATTTGAACTTCAAATATTTAAGCTCATTTTTTCTTTTTAATCTACTTGAACTTCAAATACCACATTTTAATTCCTTTGAATCCAAATACCATGTTTCAAATCTCTTTGAATTCCTCTTATTCAAATTCTTTCTATTTAAACTCCATTTGAGTTTTGTTTGAATTCTTATATTTAACACCATTTGAATTCTATTTAAATTCTTATATTTAAATCCTCTTTATTAAAACCCATTATTTAAATCCCATTTGAATTTTCCTTATTTCAAATCCATTTGAACTCCTTTGAATTCAAATTCCATTTCAAAACTATTTGGATTTCCTATTTTGAAATCCTATTTTCAAAGTTTATTTCAAATTCTATTTTGAAATTCAATATTCAAATCCCTATTTGAATTTCTTTATTCAAATTCTATTTCAATTCTCTTATTCAAATTCCATTTTGAACTCTCTTATTCAAATGCTGTTTGAATCTCTTATTCAAACTCTATATTTAAAATTCCATTTGAACCTCCATATTCAAATTTCCATATTTGAATTTCATTCAAATTCTATATCCAAATCTCTATTTGAATTTTCTTTATTTGAATTCCTTCGAATTCAAATTCCTTTGAATTCAAATTCTATTTTTCATTCTAATTTCGTCTATTCAAATTCTATTTGAACTTCTATTTGAATTTCTAATATTCAATCTCCTTTTTCTTTTATTTAAAATTCAAATATTTAAACTCCTTTTCTAATTCTACTATTCAAATGTTATACTCAAATTTCATTTGAGTTATATATTTAAAAATTTCATTTCACATCCTATTTTGAAATTTCATTTCAAATTCCAATTTCACACTTGTATTTCTATTTCTGAATTATCAAATGATAATTCTTTTCACTTCATTTATAACTTCGTTATAAAAGAATTATTTCTAACCTTCGTTTGTGAATAAACTACTTGTTTTATTTTTCAAAAACAAGTTTATATTTTTATTTCCATTTAAAATTCAAATTCTATTTAAAAATAGAATTTTTTTCTTTTTAAATCTCAAATATCCTTACATGATATTTTTAATAAATTAACACTTGGCCCAGTGATATTTAAAAGAAATCAAATCACCCAATTTTCAATCATTTGATTTTTAACACGTCATATATGAAAATTATATATGTAATCAAACAAACAACAAACAACCAGATAATATATTTTTGAGGAATCCAGTTGGATTCCTCTAACCTGTTTTCCTGCATCCACAGATGTTAGCACATAAATAATACCAATTCTGCTTCGTGGCAGAATATCGCGGTATAGAAGGTCATCCACTAATCATAGCGTGGGGCGTATAGGGTAATCATCCGCTATGAAACTGCGGGCATCCGCTAATGAGACTGCGGGAATCCAACCAATCAATCAACCCAATATATATATATATATATATATATATAATAGCCTAAATAACTAATATATATAAAGCAAGCAGAAAAATCCAAACGAGCAACAACAATTATTTTTAACGAAATAAAAATAAATAAAAATAAAAGGTGAGTGAGATTTACTCACAAATGATTTTCCATTGTCGAATATCCATTTTATTTCCATATCCTGCTTTCCATGAATCGTCTTCAATCGTCTTAACTGAATTTATCAGGTTCCTACGATTTTATTTCCAATTATCGATTAAATGACTATTTATTTTAAACTAACTATTTAAAATAAATAAATAATTTATTCTATGCAATTTAGATTATAGTAAAACGTATACCTTACTGCTATCATAATCCACTCGACCGGTCGACGAACTAAACCCAGAACAGTCCCATAAGAATAGCACCAGCTCAAACGATAATTTTTCACCTTGGCATTTTATCGAACAACTCGTAGTCATCCTCTTTTCCCTTCACTGTATCACCTTATACTCATGGCCTTACTCCCTGCTACCCGCCGTAAACCCACCCAGACACCACGTCGAACTCAAATAAACCCATCTTCACCCCCAAATTCACGCCTGGAACAAGAATCGAACTCCGGTTCTGCATCGCACCCATGAAGCTTCACTGCGAATAAACCCATCGCGATAGCACCTCCTCATCCCGCTGCTCCCTTCGTTGCCCTACGACATCAATCCATCCACTGCCATCGCGAAGTCCAGAATCGCCCAACTTCACCACGTCGGAATCGAACTTCGATCTCCCTTAACCAGCGTCGCACCTGTCGCAAATCCCCCTAAACGAACCCCTGCGCCTCTTCCAATCGCAGTCTCGTAACACCCATGACCTAACTTTGAATTCGAATTGGGCTCAGGAGTTTCAAAGCTTGCGGAGGGTTTAGAGTTGGGTTTCGATTTGATTAAGGCAGCGGCCATATTTGATTTTTGAAGCTCTCCGTTATCTACTGAGGAACGAAAAGTGGAAAAGAAGCCAGTGAGATGATCGCGATATATAAAGGTGGAGAGGGAACCAATCGTACATTTGCCATTAAATTTCTGTCTTCCTTCGTATCGAAGGTAGGAGACATTAGCGTTGGCTCGAGAAAACACAGTAGGTCTGCGATGGGGATTAGAGGTCTGCGTGATTTAATACAGTAGGTCGGCCTTACAGTGTAACTTGAATTAAATACTGATTTGATTTTATTTAATTTTATAACCAAAATAACTCACGGTCTATAATTCGCAACCCAGCACTCCTATCTAGTTGTAACGACCGATATTTCCAAGTTTATACTGTATTATAAACTTAAGGGATTCGATTTTGAAACTGAATTCGATTAAAATATAAAACGACTTCAAATAATTAAATTCAAATAATTTTTTTTATCGTTCTAATCCAGTATAGAATTTATATTAGTCGACTGAATTGTTTTTGGTTCAGTTTTATCTTCGAATTAAATTATTTCAGTTCTTCGTATTTCGATTATTTAATCGATAACCCAATAAAATACCATTTGTATTATAAATTCAATATTTAAAACCATACTAAATATTTAAAATAAACTGTTCAAAAATCTGGGTCGTTACACCCCCTTTGCCAAATGTTTTTCAACACCATGTGCTTGCTGATATATATACAGTGCGGAGAAAACTTTCGATCCTACTGAGACTGAGGAACATCATACGAACTTATTTAGAGTGATTTCAGATTTTTCAGTGAAGAAATGAATTTGGGAAGAATTTACGAAGCTAGTAAATGTCACGGCTTAATTTACTGAAGTGGAAACAAGCAAAGGTTGGCATGTATATTTATATGATTTTAAACCTTGCGTGACACGGAATAGAGGCATGTTGTAGGAGGTAGGTTAGGTTTTCATACTTCATTAATATTGAGTTGCCAAGACGTTGTGACTGCGATGGAAGGGATGGTGATGGTATGGGGTATGAAGACTTAGAGACTAAGAAACACAATATATAAATTTTTATATATGTTCCTTTAATTTACTAGTTCCTGCTCATTTTTAATTCAACAAAGTTGGGATTAGTTGCGGTTTATTATTTTTATTTACTTCTTGCCATTCAAAAGAGTGGAGGACGGCTATACTTATAGCAGGAGGAAGTTTCCGGATGTAAACAAAATCTTCAGTAGCCTTTTGGAGTAGCTAAGTGTGATTTGATAATACGGGAGGGAAGGACCATTACTTAGCTTAGGGTAGGTTAAGTTGATTTGAAAACACAAATTTACTTTGGTGTGAAGTTTTCATTCTAGAGTTGTTGTATAGTGTACGTCGGCATGAATCGTCAGTTCGTAGCTGGTTTCGTGAAAAAAGGGGTGGAACTGTACACTTCCTTAGCAATGAAGTTAAACACTTATAAATGTTATATATTTCCTTGTTTATACAGTATTTAAATGTCCGGAAACTCTCGTATGAATTCTTGGTTTTAAAGTAACATATATTTTTTACTATACTTTTCGAAATAAGTAACACACATGCTTTTGTACGAAATTGATTCATATATCAGTATACATCTCTGGTGCTCCTTCACAAAATGTTAAGCATTCAGCTTTTTCTTGTTTTTATAATAAGAAATAATTACGTCAATGAACAATGTACTTATGTCATTGCCTGGGTATGAGTAAATGATGTTGCGCCTTGTATCATGAAGCTAAAAATTGTTTCCAGTAAAAATGGTATGCTCTTGTGTCATGCGCCCACAAATGAATGTAGTAAATGAGAAACTATACTTTGAAGTTTAATAAACTAATTTACTTTTTAGGCTAAGGGAAAAAGAAAACGTGGGGGCATCAATTGATCACAAGAATGAACATACCAATAAGATTATCAAACAACATGCTATGCGCTGCCAAAGGTCTACGTGAATGAGTGTATATATATAATCCAACCCCTTCTTCATTTATTTTACTTAATGTATAGTCAACACTTATAAATACCAAATGAAATGATGGATGTAACACGTTGGATTGTACATAATGCATGTATATATTTGTTATGAAAAATTAAAGTTTATGTGGTAACGTATAATTCTATTTATTTATAGACTGCTACGGACAGAAGTAAAGATACAGTTGTATCCAGCGAGGTGCCAAGGTTCCAAATATATAATAATATTGGTAGGTTAACTCATATTGTGAAACCCCAAAATATTGGTATAGGGTGCAAAATACTCCAAATAAAAAGATGCTTATTTTACGAAATAAAAATTATAGTAAAGTTCTAAGAATTAAATTATCGCTATGTCTTAAAAGAATCTTGTCCAAATTCGAATCCGATATTTAAATATATTTAAATAACCGTTATGACCAAAAACAAATATGTCGCTGCTTTTTCTGAATATTTAATTTGGACATAACTTACAATATATAATCCGTAATCTTGAATTTTCACTTCCACTAGAAAAATATTGTTTAATAGATTCCAGCGTTTCTTGTTTCGCAGAAATCTGACTAATAACGGATCCTATACACTCAGTTGAAGTTCAAAACGTTAAATTACGAACTGTCGCGATATTACGGGCCCGATTATATTTAATATATATTTTTATACGTTCAGCTTCGTTTAATTAATATATAAATCCACTTATATTACGAATTCAATATTAAACTGATTTAAATATTCAAATACAAACCGATAAAAATGCGGGACGTTACAATTTTTAAGGCTTATAATAATACCGATAAAATATTAATTAAATTCCAAACAAATCCAATTAAATAATAATAAATTATTATAATTATCATTAATATCCAAATGGAAATATCATATAGCTTCAAATATAAACCAATATGGATTATACAACTCAATATTAACATTTCCGGGTTAAACGATATCCAC
The DNA here is from genome assembly GCA_030737875.1 of Allium sativum. Lineage (NCBI taxonomy): Eukaryota > Viridiplantae > Streptophyta > Magnoliopsida > Asparagales > Amaryllidaceae > Allium > Allium sativum. The sequence continues at coordinate 21,334,279 of JASFAX010000025.1, forward strand.
ATTATATTAAAACCCGTTTAAATTTATTAAATAAATGTTATCATTTATTAATGATTTCTATAGCGACTATATGAAAATTTGATTTGGACATAACTATCAATATATGACACGAAATCTCGATTTTTCTCTTTTATTAGAAAATTATAATAGACTAGATTCAAATATTTCTTGTTTTACAAAATTCCGACTTATATCGGATCCTGTATACTCTATTGAAGTTCAAAACACAATATTACAAACTACCACGATGTTACGAGCTCGTTTATAATTAAATATAAATTAACGTTCAAACTTCATTTTTAATAAATGAATTAAATATTGAAATCCATTAATATTTCTATTATAGTAGATTTAAATATTCAAATTCGAATGATCGAAAAATCTGGGTTGTTACATTCTTCCCTCCTTAAATGAATTTCGTCCCAGAAATTACTAAGGTAAGAAAATGTTACAAACTCATTATTTTTTCAAAAATCCAATTTATTTTAAATTGAAAACCAATTCATTATTGTTAAATAAAATTTTCAAATATATCAAATAAATTTTAACACCTAAAATTCCCAGAAAAATTCAGCAGAGTCTCCCTTGTTCGGAGGTACGGCTGCGATATCGCAGGAACAAATAATATATATACATCGATCCACATGGTCAGAAAACAAAATTCAAAAACCAAAATTTATATTTTCGCATAGGCGTACCTTATAAGAGCGCTATTGAGTATACTTGCTCAACTTACGTGTACTCTACGCAACCAAACTTAATCCTCATGGCTTTCTGACACCTGTACTTAAATCAATTCACTATATAAATAACAATTACGTGAAATTTTAAATAATATTTCATTAATCAACAAGTATAACTGTTGGAGAAAGAAGTTTTAATGACAACAACTTTATTTCAATTATCAATGATTATAAAATATGTACTAACATCTCTATCTATAATACATACATATATATATATACATATATACACACACATATATATGCACGACTTGTATACAGGACTTAAATACTGAAGACTGTACAGTTTTAGAGTTTTAAGAGATCCAGAATTCATAAGAGATTCAAGACTCATGAGTAATCAAGTTATCAGGAGTTCAAGAAAAATATAGTAATAAAGTCTAGTTTATATGTAAGGCTCTGAATAGAACTCGAGGATCAATTCAAATTCTGTTTTTCAAATTCTGATTTTTCAATTTCAAATTCCATTTTCAAAAATCAAATTCTATTTTCAAATTATTCTATCTTACTTATGATTTCAAATAAATTTTAAGTTTTAAATATATATAAGTTATATATATATATATACAGCTTTATAATCTTATGGTTTTATATTTTTAAGCCTCATAATTTTATAAATATGTTTATATAATATATAATTATGTTTTCATATGATTTTACACTTTAGAATATTCATTTATATCATTAAGTTTTGATTCAAGAATTTCCAGAATAATATATATGTTTAAACACTTTGAAAAATAATTTTAACATACATAGGAGGCTATGTCGACATACAACTGTCGGAAATTCAAATTTCAAAGGATGTGCCTTTTCAATATTTTTAGCATTTCTGAAACATTGCAACCATTCAAATCTTATAAATAGGGGTTGATTTCAATTTTTTTACATAATTCTTCTTCTCCATCTTCACCCATCTTCATCCCACCATTATTCTTTATCATTTTATTGATTTCTACACTTCTACTTTGCTGATTTCTACTCCAATTATATAAAACTTCTTCTTTTCTCACTCTCTATCCACTACTCCCTGAATTGAATTGTTATTGAAGAGTTATAGGACTGTTGTAATCATTTAGGAGTTGTTTGGGAAAGGGTGTGTTCCTTGTAGCCCTGAAACAAGGAAAGGAAGCGATGTAAACCTTGTAGCCGTGAAATCAAGGGTGGTTGGAGCGCTGTTAACCTTGTAGCCATGAAATCAAGGGGATTATACTTGGATATTGATAACAATAAAACTCTATGCAATCCAGCGTTGCGTGGGACTGGACTTAGGAGTAATCCAAACTAGTATAAAATCTGGTGTGTTATTTCCTTTTCTGCATTTTGCTTTTGTATTTTATTCTGTGTTTGTGATCATCACTGGTGTGTTTGTTTCATATAGTAGGTCATTTAAGTTTAAGATTTTTGTAAATTCCTTATAAACACTATTCACCCCCTCTAGAGTTAGTCTTGCCTTAAGATCTGTATTCCATAACAATTGGTATTAGAGCATAGGTTTTCAAAAAGTTCATAATTTGATTTTTGGAAATATTAAATGGAAAATTTTGAAATTATTGTTAACATTAGTGTCAATTCATGCATTGCATCAATGTTGAAAGAGCATGCATTCAATTATGTTGAAAAAGTCAAGTGATCTATTGAATTGTTGTCCAATACAGGAAAAGATGTGTTATATGGCTATTGGAAGTTAAAAAGTTGAAAAGATGGGCGGCGTGGCTGTTGAAAATTCAAATTCCGAAATGTTGTGCTACATGGGTGTTGAGAATTCAAATTCTGATGAACATATGGTGGAAATCAAAAAGGACAAATGGATATTGGATAGTGGTTGTTTAAGACAAATGACGGGAAATCCAGGATTACCGAATAATTCAGTATATGAAGATTGTGGAATGGTCAACTTCGGAGACAACTCTAAAGGATATGTAGTTGGCATCGACAATTGAATTCATTAATAACATTGGGAGAAAGTTATTCAGAAGAAGACCAAGCCAGAAAAATATTGAGTTCATTGACTCCGGAATGGGATCAGAAAACATTGGCAATTGAGGAAGCCAATATTGTCCGTGAAATGAATATTGAGGAGTTAATCGGGAATTTGATTTCTTTTTAAGTTCAATTACAAAAAAGAAAGGAAAATAAGATAATTGAAAAGAAATATATAGCATTTAAAGCAACAACCAATGGTTCTGATTTAAGTAGTGAAGATGGTGAAGAAATTGCTTTAATGACTAGGAATTTCAGAAAATTTATGAGATATAAAAGAAGAAATAATTTTCAGAGAAATAATCAAGCAAGTTCGAAAAGAAATGATGATCGATGTTATAACTACAACAAACTAGGCCATATAAAGAGAATGTGCCCATATCCAAATAAATCAAATCAACAGACAGAAAATAGTAATTCGTCAAAGAAATGAAAGAAGGCTTATGCAGCAACTTTAGACGATTCAGATTCATCATCAAGTGATGAAGAGCTAGAAATCGGGAATTCAAATATGTGTTTCACCGCGATTTAGAATTCGAGAATACTGAAGAAATGGATCTAAAAACTAGGTACACCTTAATTAATTTTTAAATTTTTGGTTGATTTGGATGAATGGATGTTTTGTTTATTTCGATCGCTTTAATTGAATCTGAAATTTAAATTATAATTCAATCTTAAACTTTAAAATTCAAACTTAAAATTTGAAATAATAATAAAATAATAAATATAATAATAAATTTTAGATGTTTGTTAGGATTAATAGTATTTTAGGAAATAGTAAAATCCTGGAGTATAAACCGTTAATAAAACCAAAAGTCGAAACCATATGTCCTTTGAATTTCAACATGTATGTCGACATACATAAATACATATGTCAACATAAAGGTATGTAAATGAAATTCAAATTTTGAATTTCAAAAGTTTAAATTTTCAAACTTCCCTCCATTTTTCGCCAACTCCCAAGGTTTGAAAAGGTGTCATTGATTTCAGAAAAGTTGTGCCCATTCAATCTCTATTTATTTATTCATTCAATCTTATTCTCTCTACCTCTCATTCAAATTTCAAACAACTTTATTCATATCTATACTCTTAAAAAACTCTTTAATAACTTCCTTAAGCACTCCTCAAACAATGAGATTATCCAAAACGATCAAAGGATATCTCTACAATGATAAAGAAGCAAAAAATGCCTATGTTGATTACCTAGCAAATGGAAAAGTCAATACAAGAGCATTTGCTATCTTTGAAGATTTTCCATCTTACAATCTTTGTTCACTTTTCGAAGAAAATGGAGTTTTGAGTCTAATAGATTCACAGGATAATAATGAAGTATGTAATCCTAATCTAGTCAAAATGTTCTATGCAAATATAAATCGAGGCTTTTACGATGGAGATGAAAATCAAATATGGAGTAGCGTGTTTTAAATTGCGGAATTTTGGGAAATATCTTGAATTGGAAAAGTACTAGCTTAGATTTTTCGAATTTCGAAATTGAAAAGGATTTGGAAACCTTTATGTGATGATTATTTGGAATTCAAAAATCACTATTTCCGCTCAAAAGCAAGAATTATCAACCTCCTTCTTCAACATACCATCACCCCTTGTTCCGGAAACTTCGAAAACCCTACCATCAAAGTCCAAAAAGCACTCTGTGCTATTATTATTGTTTATGACATCAATTGGGACGATATGATTCTAAAAGAACTTATTCCCAAAGAAATGTCCACAACAGAAAACACTTTTTCTTATGGAGTTTACCTTACTCAAATTTTCAAATATTTTGTAGTGGTTCTCAAAGGAGAAGAATTTGTATCAAGAAAGGTGGTTGACTCCACAAATATACATCTTATGCAAATTCCACTCACTTTTAGGCCTTATGAGACATTCAAAGATAAACAAGCTCGAATGCAACAAGAACAAGATCCTATAGATATTGAAGAAGAAACTTCTTTGGAAAGTGTAGAGTGTCCATCTAATACTAGAAACATTTCCAAAGAAATACTTGTTCAAAATCAAGTAAAGCCAGCCAAGAACCAAAAGAAGATCAAGAAAACCCTTACCAAAATGTCTTAGTTCATTGGCAAAATAGGAAGAAAACTTGGATTATTATCTTCCTCCTCATCATCCCTGAAATCTAAGCTTATCTAGTTTAAGTTATCTTTCATATTTGCTTGTATTTGCTTTCGAATCTCGTATTTAATTTCTTGTATTAGTTAAATGTATTTGCATTCAAGTATTAATGAATCGTGTCTATTTCTGTCAAAACAATCTTTAACTTACTGTAAAAACATATAATAATTAAATATATTAATATAAGATAATAACAAGTAACTAAAAATTGAAAATTTCCAAAACAATTCCTAATGTATGTCGACATACATTTAGTACTATGTCGACATACAACTACCAGTTTTTCAAATTTGTTCAAAATTTAAATAACTAACTAATGTATGTACAATTCCAACGAATTCCAGACCCTATAAATACCTATTTCTTCCAGAAAAATTTATTTTATCATTTCTCCTTCTTCTCTAATCAATTCTTATCTAAAAATATCGAATTATGGCAAATCCAATTCATAATTTGAGTGAGAATCTTGAAGAAACTTTGAATTCATTCAAGAATATCCTATCCATAATACAACGTAATCAGTGCCATCTCGAATTGAGTCAAATAAAGATGGTAGAACAACAAGAGAAGAGTTTTGATGCTATCCATTGGCTAATATCTTCTCTTTTGACAGATGAAGACAACAATCTCGCTAAGGCACCACCCACAAAAGAAGATGAAGATTGGGAGTTCATCAAGAAGAATCCAATCTTTGGAGCAGACGGATGGGTTGAAGTTTCAAGAGATTCGATTTGGAATTGTTTGGTATGATTTGTTCGATTGGTTTGATTTAAATTTGTTTGAACATTGTTTGATTGGATTGCTTGGATTTAAAACTTGTATATATACATATCTGTAAATATTAACTATGATACTTGGATTGATTTATTTATACATTTAGTATAATATAGGCATGAATTTAGGGGGAATTATGTATATTAAAACTTTAGTATAAAATCAAATATTATAATCGTAATATATATAGATAGATATACGATTTAGGTGAAGTATATTTAGAATTTCTTTGTGTTGATGACAAAAGGGGAGAAACTATAAAATAAGGAATAGTTAGGCTTAGTTTAAGGGGAAGCATGTAGAATTCATGATAACAGGGGGAGTATTAGAAGGATCAGAATCAACAGATATGAACACGCATGAATATTTTATAAATCAAGGTTGTCATCATCAAAAAGGGGGGATTGATGAAGAATGGAGTTTTGATGAAAAAAACCTTATTTGAATTATCATTGATTATAAAATATATACTAACATCTCTATCTAGAATATATATACACACACACACATGCATATATATATATATATATATATATATATATATATATATGCAGGACTGTATACAGGACTTAAATACTGAAGGCTGTACACAGTTTTAGAGTTTCAAGAGATTCAGAATTTAAAAGAGATTCAAGACTCATGAGTAATCAAGTTATCAGGATATCAATAGTTCAAGAAAAGTATAGTAATAGAGTATATTTTATATGTAAGACTCTGAATAGCACTGTCGGTTCAAATTCAAATTCAATTTTCAAATTTTCATTTTTAAATTTCAAATTCTGTTTTCAAAATTCAAATTATGTTTTCAAATTATTCTATCTTACTTATGATTTCAAATAAATTTAAAGTTTTAAATATATATAAGTTTATATATATATAGCTTTATAATCTTATGGTTTTATAGTTTTAAACCTTATAATTTTATAAATATGTTTATATAATATATAATTATGTTTTCATATGATTTTACACTTTAGAATATTCATTTATATCATTAAGTTTTAATTCAAGAACTTACAGAATAATACATATGTTTAAACACTTGGAAAATAATTTTAAAATTAATTTTAACATACATATGTCGACATATATAGGAGGCTATGTTGACGTACAACTATCAGAAATTCAATTGTCAAAGGAACTATCTTTTTACTATTTGTAATGTTTCTGAAGCGTTGCAACCATTCAAATCTTACAAACAAGGGTTGATTTCGATTTTTTTTTAATAATTCTTCTTCTCCATATTCACCCCTCTTCACCCCACCATTATTCTTTATCATTTTATTGGTTTTTACACTTCTACTTTGTCGATTTCTACTCTAATTACATAAAACTTCTTCTTTTCTCACTCTTTATCCACTACTCTCTGAATTGAAGTGCTATTGAAGAGTTATAGGACTGTTGTAATTATTTGGGAATTATTTGGGAAAGGGTGTGTTACTTGTAGCCCTGAAATCAAGGAAAGGGAGCGGTGTAAACCTTGTAGCCGTGAAATCAAGGGTGGTTGGAGCGATGTTAACCTTCTAGCCATGAAATCAAGGGGATTGTACTTGGATATTGATAATAATAAAAATCTGCGCAATCCAGCGTTGCGTGGGATTGGAAGTAGGAGTAATCAGAACTAGTATAAAATCCAGTATGTTCTTTCCTTTTCTGCATTTTATTTTTGTTTATTTCTGTGTTTGTGATCATCTTTGGTGTGTTTGTTTCATGTAACGGCCCGCAAATCCGTACTATCTGAGTCGACTAATAACACCACACGTCCAACCCAAATTGCATAGAAATACGAATCATTATTAGAAAGAAGTTAGAGGATGAGAAATAGAAAGAAATGTTAGAGTAGAAGAAAAACGAAGAACACAAATCTCACAGCGGAACGAATAAAATATATTAAATAACATAACTTTTGAAATACAAATCAGTAACTATCTATACATACTATTAACAGAGAACAACAGTTATTCCTGGAACAGTTATAAACACTTGTTTCCAGATTCAACATAGTACACAGCGGAAATATGATAGTCTATAGCTAACTGGTGAAGCCTCCTGCTTCCAGCTCTTCCAAGTGAATCTGAAAAATCCCGACTACTTGATTGCCCGTACAAATTTGGGCACTCAAGAGTTTAGAAAAAAAACAAAAAAAACTCTGGGTCAGTCATGGGACTGGTGTGAGTAAACTCCAATCATTTGTTTAACTTTTAAAAATCCTTTCGAAAGAACGGATAATAGTAAGACCAGCCCACACATAAAAACGTACGGTTTTTACCTTACTATAACCCAAAACACTTTGATACGAAAATCCAGTGATATTATAATAGTGTCTAAATCAAATAAATAATAATCTAGCGGAACTCTTGCATCTCACGTTCCATATATAATATAAAATCAAAAACCGCAGGGCGCTTATTGGAGATTGGATTCTGACTATGACAAGGTATGGAACCACCTGCCGATAGTGTATCTCTAGAGGGGAATACACAGGGTTCAAAAAGAACATCTTACAACCCGGCCCACACATGATCAGCCACTCATTTCGCTTGAGTGTATCGAATGTATATCACTAACGGTTGGGATCAACAACCGTTTTCCCGAATGGGACAGCATCGAAAAGAATAAGGAATTTAAATGAATTTCTCTAGATAGGTAATTATACACCCTAATGGGAGCGACCCACATAGCCATGCTGCCTGGCCGATTTTTGTCATTTCCCGGTTGTTGAGGCCTGAGGCTACGATTTCTTATCATTCATTGATAGCACAATCACTTTGAATGCCACATTTTCAGATCCGTAAATCATTAATTGATTTGCACAAATATATTCTAGATTTTTTGCTAAGAGAATAAATTCTCCGCCACCATATATATCTATACAGACCAACATATTCGATCATTGGAAATACTTTGTCAGACATTCGTCCATATACTTCGTTCTGGGATTGAACGAAACCGAAGGCACCATTTCTATTAATAGAAAAAGTCCCTGCACTTTACTCTGTCTTCGATTATCTTCATTTAATCTGATTCGCAACGCTACTGCCAATACGGAGTGGTTCACGGATAATAATCCAACCGGTCTCTCCATATTGACAACGATATTGGCAAACACTTCGATAGTCGGTTATTTAACTATCGAAGAAAACAAACAAACATTCATCCATAACATCAAACCATCACTGGGCCCGTTAATTAATATTTCATTAATTAAATCACCCTTTCCATTTTCTTATCAATATTTGTTAAACAAATATCTTCCATTATCATCTTGGCCTTTTCGCTATTTGGAAAACATTTCCGTATATTGCCTTCTTTTATTTTTTGTACTTAGAAAATATCCATTACTTATAATTGGAAACATTCCAATTACTTACCTCTTCCACGACCATTCATTTCTACACTCAGGAAATATTATATTTCCGAAATTCCACTTGTTTGGATTAAAATGAATGTTGTGTAAAATATCGTTACAACAACCCAAAATACTGTATTTAACTAACTCTTATTCAAACATTTCTCTTCGAGACTGGATCCTGCTGTAACGTCCCGCATTTTTATCAATTTGTATTGGAATATTTAAATCAGTTTAAATATTGAATTCGTAATATAATTGGATTTATATATTAATTAAAACGAAGTTAAACGTATAAAAATATATATTAAATATAATCGAGCCCGTAATATCGCGGCAGTTCGTAATTTAACGTTCTGAACTTCAACTGAGTGTACATGACCCGTTATTAGTTGGATTTCTTCGAAACAAGAAACATTGGAATATGTTGAACTGTATTTTTCTAACAGAAGTAAAAAACCAAGATTTCGTGTTACAAATTGTGAGTTATGTCCAAATTAAGTATTCAGAAAAGCAGCGGTATATTCGTTTATGGACCATAAAAGTTTATTTGATATAACTAGATACTGGTTTCGATTTTGGACAAGCCCTTTGGGACGTAGTGATAATATAAATTTTAAAATTTTACTGTAATTTTTAAATAATTAAATACGCACCTTTTTATTTGGAGTATTTTGCACCTTATATCAATATTTTGGGGTTTCACAATATGAGTCAACCTACCGATATTATTATATTTTTGGGATCATGGCATCTCATTGGATAAGAATATATTTTTATTTCTGTCTGTAGCAGCACGGATATGAACGAAATCTTACAATATGGTACCATTATTAAATATCTAATCTTGGTAAAACAAATATATATACATATCAACTTCACTATAATGTATGGTCAGCCTACTTATTTTAGTCAGTCCTAGGAACATGTACACTACCATACTTTTATACTTAGTCACAAAGGAACCGCACCAACTGTACACTAAAAGCTAATTCACGCATATACCCTATAACCTCATACCTACCATGTAGACATGAAAACGTAGCACGTCTGCTACCTTATAATGAAAACATGCCAAAATCTTAGTTGATTAGAAATGAAATCGTCCTACCCTGACTTCTCTAGAAAAAGAATGTCTGCCGTGTAACCTATCTGCTCTGTTTTGGCTAATCAAACAAAAAGGAAAAAAGAAACCCTATGAAGAAAAAATCACCTGCTTCCCTAATCTAAAACTAGCTGCATGCCTAAGTCCTATACTTCCTTCGTAGTGAAGTCATCAGGAAATGGTTTTCACAAAAATCAAATCAACTTAATTTAAAAATACAAGCCATGCACCTACCCTAAGACTAATGGCCAACCTACTTGTACCCTTTTTCCTTGGCACGCAAGGACCTTATATCTATATATACCCGAGCTCTGAAGCATTCATGACCATTTCCGAAACATGAAAACACAAGTTTTAAAATCCATTCAAAAATAAAATAAAAATATATAACAAATACAAAGGGAGCAGCGTATGCGAGAGGAGCTATGACACTGGCAATCCATGATATGAGGTCTGGAGTCGCGATAGCGAAGAGGCTATGGAAGTCATTCATTGGAGGACAGCAACACTTGGTGGAAGGCAAAGCTACAGCAACTATTGGCGGTTTGCCAATGACACATGAGTTATGGGATCAAACAAAACAAAAGAAGAAAACTGGAAAGAGGACGCGGCAGTCCGAGACAGTTCGGATCTGGTGCAAGTATGGAAGGATGGAGAGCTGCGGTTAATGGTGACGGAGGGGTCGAACTTGCACAGTAGCTTGGCGGAATCAGTGGAGTCTTGGCGTGAATTCATGGATGTTAAGGAGATTGCAGCATGGGGTTTGGCGAGGTGTTGCCTTGTGATAGTGTGAAGTGATCGAGTGAAGATGGTGAGTATATTGGGTTAGCACGGTGCGGGTAATGGACGAGAAGAAAAAGCAGGGTGCAGTACTTTATATTGTATTACTAAAGCACTTGGAAACGAAATAAATAAATGGAAAAAAGAGAAGATATATAAGGTTATATAGATGGACGTGATGGCGCTTTAGAAGAGGCATTTGTAAAAGGGGAGTTTGGTAGAAATTTAGTTTGGTGATGTCTACTGCAGCTTGGTACTGGACTGGGAAGTGAAGTTGCTGTGAATTGTGTTCATTGATTGTAGTAGCGTTAAGAAATCAGGAACCGGAGTGGAGAGGGCGTCCAGGCGTGAAGCACGACAGTTATGGATGGAGTTCTGGTTGTCTTGAACACAAGGAAGAAAGGACTATGGTTGGGTTTTGAAATCACGGGTCTGGGTATTGTAATGAAGGGTATTGAGCCAACAAGGGGTTGTGGTAGTTTAAAGGTGGTGGAGAAGACTACTGTAGTAGTCAAGTGAGGATATCGGGCCTGTTGGGTACGTTGAATAAAGCCCATTTAAAAAGATAAAAAGAGAAAAAATGACGGCAAGGAATAAATCAGGTTATAGGAGCTCGTTATATTTTTGGGAAGGATTAAATATACAGGTCTGGAGTTTGTATTGGTAAGAATTTGCGGCTTGGTATGGGGGTGGAAGATCAGTACCGACTTTAGCAGGGGAGGAGATCGAGTAGCAGAAAGTTTCTGTGATGACGGTGGTTTTATTTTATTATTTTTGAAAATGGGGAAATGGACATAGGGTTTGCTAGACATCCCGAAGGTGGAACTTTGGGTTATACGTGATAAATGGAGGACGTGAATTAAATGAACAAAGGAGTAGACCATGTTTTGCATAGTTAGAAGAAGTGCGGTAATCAGGAGGTCAATTGGCGTATCCGGTTTCCAGTGGCGGAGCGTGGTGGTGATAAGTATGGGTTGCTAAAGTAAAATTGAGGAGTAAATGGAAGACGCTGAGAAATGGTATTGGCGAACAAAACGCGACCGGATCCGTTGGAATCGTAACGACCAGTTCTACAGTGTGGAACGTATATTTCGGGGAGAACAGAGCCACTGGAATTTCATGATAAAATCAACTGACGCAAATCGTTATTTAACAGTTAATGCGCAAAGGTGAGTAAATTCACAAACTCTGATCTATTTTAAAATATTATAATTATATTTTAATACTGGTTGAATGTTGTGTGATGGTCGTTTAGGTAGATTACAATAAAATTGGTTGAATAATATATATCGTTGCATATATACACATCATTGGCTGAATACCGATCAATTATAATATTCCGTAGTATGGAATTAGTGTTAATTGTGTTGACTAACTTCTATGGATACATGAAACCAGTTGGAGGAATCCAACCAGATTCCTCAAATATTTATATGTACTGTTTGTTTTATATTATTCATATATGCGATGTTTGAACCCAAATGACATTAAAATCCTGTGTGGATATTGATGATTGAATGGAAATTCAATGTTATTTGAATTAAATCAATAGACAATATCGATTAAGAAAGTGGCAGCACCGACCGTAAACCCGTCTCTTTGTAAAAACTTGTTTTGCAGGAAGGCGAATCAATGAAGTTAAAAGAATTATATTTTTATAATTAAAGCGAAGTTCTAAATTTTAATAGACATTCTATTATAAACTGGTATTTTATGGTTCGTTTTATAAAGCAAATATAAACGATTATTTGATAAGTTATAAAGCTGTAATTATCCTACGAGTAAATATTGGATAATTATTTTAAGGACAATCGGTTAAAGAATATTATTGGATTAATTATATCAATCAAATGAAGAGAAGTAATTAAAATCAGTTAACAAATTAACCGATGGTTTGAAGTTAATTAAATCAACTATTTATTTGAAATTAATTTTTAGATTAATTGGTCTTCAATTAATCTAATGAAAATAGTTTAGAAATAAATTAATCTAAGTTAATAAGATTTAATTACCTTTTTAATGAATGAAGTTTAAATAATTATTTGAACTAGTATAATTAGTATTGTTCATTAATAATGAAGTAAACTGTTTTACATCAGCAAATGATCAAGTTAATCACTATTTAATGAATTTCATGGTAGTGAGTTTATGTTGAGATGTTTACCGAAATTGGGTATAATAATTCGAATAAAAAGGAAATGGTCACAAGACAAAGAACGTTATTGATGCTTGATAAGAGAAGTTTTTAATGGATTTGTATAAGGAATATGAAGCGAAGAGTTAATGACTAATGTAAACAATTATAAACAACAGAGTTTTCAAAATAAGGATATGGCATCATAAAACCATATTTAAAATAAAAAAATACGGTTTAATTAATATATTAGTAATAAGGAGTTTAGAGTTACGGACTTATATCTGTTCTAAGGTAAGAACGTTGTCGATCAAGGTCTGAGAGGTAAATAAAATACCCCAACTTGAACGACTCCACTATTATCGAGGGATGGTATTAGTTTGTAATGGACAAAGACGTCGAGATTAGTTATAAAAAGGGGAATATGGCAGCGTATTGCATTAGCTATATTCGGGGGAATATTACAGCGTATTACATTAGTAAAAGAAAGGGGAATATTACAGCGTATTGCAAGTTAAAACTATAACGATAAATTTACGTGTTGACCAAGCTTAAGCATGACGTTTATATAGAGCACTATTCCCTAGGAAATGGAAACAGTCTGGTTTGAAATCCACTTATTCTAAAGTAATACGTAACGATGTTTGTCCAAAGAAATATAGGACTGTTATGTTGGGTTGGGAACAAAGGCGAATAATTGAGATTTAATATATTCCCCGTAGTAAATGGTAATATTCAAAGTTTGGAAATTGATAAAAACAACATTAATGATAAAGTACGTCGTTCGACATTGGTTTTAAGTCAAATAAGAAATGTGGGAAAGAGGGGAATGTTTTCGAACGTTAATAACATATATTTTGAAATAGGGGAAAACAAGAGTTAAAATAACTAGAAATGTTTTCGAAGAACTGTGAAGGGTTAAACGGGTTTTGGGAAAATATCTGGGAAGATATGGGAAACTGGAAACTTAATGTTAAATAAAAAGGGCCAGTGATTGTGTGATGTTTAGTTGTACATTTGAATGGTTGTTTTCTTTTTACTTCGATAGTCAAATAACCGACCATCGAAGTGTTTCGACCATCGTTGTCGATACGGAGAGACCGGTTGGATATGTTATCCAAAAACCACTCCATATAGGCATAAGCGCCGCGAATTAGATTATGCTGAAGATAATTGAAAATGGAGTGAAATGCAAGGGTCGTCCTGTTCCAGAATGGTGCTTTCTGTTTGTCCAATTCCAGGACAACTTGTATGAACGAGTGTCTAACAAAGTATACCTAACAATCACGTATGATTGATCTCTTAAAGGTGTTACGTCTGGTGGCGGAAGAATTCGTTCCTCTTAGCTTTTTATAAGCGTGATATTTTTGGAGATCGATCAGTGAATTGATGGGTTTGACGATGTGGCATTCAAAGTGAATGGTGATCAGATGTTCTAAAGATAGACGTAGCCTCTAGCCTCACAACCGGGAAATGACAGAAATCGGGCGAGCAACATTGCTAGTTGGGTCATACCCAAGTAGGGTGTATTGTCACCGATCTAGTGAAAATTCATATTTGTTCTTCTTTCGTTTCTGTATCTTCAGATTACGGTTGGATGGCCAACAACCGTGGGTGACAATATATTCGATACACTCAAGCTAAATGAGTGGTCGGTCATGTGTGGGTCGGGTTGCAAGATGTTCTTGTTGAACCCCTAGTGTATTTCCTCTAGAATACACTGTTCGGGAGGTGGACCCATAGCTTGTCATAGTTGGAATCCAATCTCCAATAAGCGCCCTGCGGTTTTTTATTTTATACTATGTATGTGGAGCGTGAGATGCAAGCGTTCTGCTATTTGGTTATTTATTTGATTATACATTAAAATAATATCACTAGATTTCAATATCAAAATATTTTGGGTTATAGTAAGGTAAAAACCGTCTTTGTTTATGTGTGGGCTGGTCTTACTATTATCCTTTCTCATAAAAGATTTTTTTTCAAAGTTAAACAATATGGTTGGAGTTTACTCACACCAGTCCCATGACTGACCAAGAGTTTATTTTGTTTGTTTTCCCTAAACTCTTGGGTGCCCAAATTTGTACGGGAAGTCAAGTGTTTCAGGCATTGCAGATTCACTTGGAGGAGCTCAAAGCAGGAGGCTTCACTACTAGTTATTTAGAAATTATTTCCGCTGCGATGTATATGAGTTATATTCTGATATGGTATGTATATACAAATTCAGATTTGTATTCAAAGTGTTATATAATATATTTTATTCGTTTCGTTGTGAGATTCGTGTTTACTCTGATACTGTTTAGATTCTGATGTTCTTCTTCTTCTATTCTATTAGTTCTATCTTATCCTTCTCATCCTCTTATTTCTTTCTATTAAAGATCTGTATTTTCGTGCACTTTGAGTTGAATGTGTAGGATATTAGTCAGCTTAAATTGATACGGATTTACGGGCCATTACAGTTGGTATCAGAGCTGAAGGTTAAGTGATTACCTTGACTCTGTGGTGTAACTTGATAGAGATGGAGTTAGTAATACTCTAGATTGAGTTTGAGTGTATATATATGAGCGTGTATTTGTAAATCAATATAAAAAAAAATGTTCTATATTGCGTTGACTGGTCAGTCCAGTGGTTTATAAATTCTGGTCGAAACAGTAATGCAAACTGTGTCGATAGGTGTTTCTACACTCTTGAATAGAGTAATTCGACACAGTATGTTTTGAAAAGAGGGTAAATGAAATAATCTTACCCAAAATATATTTTGATATAAAAGAAGTATATATCTTAAGATTATTATAGTATATTGAATGTGTTGATCGTTACTATAATCACATAAGAATATAATTAAGTCGGTTATATAAATAACCAATCGAAATATTATATAAGTAAAATATGCAAAATCAGATGAACTAAATCTGAATTTAAAACCAGAATTGAAATAAAAATCTAAAAACTTAGAAAGCTGTTTGAAATTGGATTTTGAATTATATAAGTAAATTTTAAGATCCTAGTGATTTGAAAATGTTTTTCAAATATTGTAAATGGAATTTGAAGTAATTTCAAAATAGATGTGTTTTAAAATAAGTTTTGAAAATAATGTAGTATTGAACTCACTTTGATAGCTGGAAAATAAATTCCGAGAATGATCTGGACATCATCGGTGTTCATTTTCGAGTTGCTAAGTGACGGATTATTACCAAAATATTTTGTTTTTGAATTATTGTGAGGAAACAAGTTGTCAGAAATTCAAATATTTTGAAAAATATATGATTTCAAACTAATTTGAAATAAATCCCAGGAATTTGAATTCTGAAATAAAGATTTAACTTATGGGGTTAAAATAGTAAAAGTGGAACTTAAACTAAGATAAACAAAATTGGACTGAATTTGGAACGATCCAGAATGGAAATTGTAAAAGAGAAATATTGGAGATTCTAGTTATTAAGATGAATTGATTCTTGGAGAGTAAGAATCGAATTTTGAATTTGGAGATGAAGATAACTGATTTGAGAAATAAATCAGTAAATGGAATTGGAGTTGAAATAGAAATTGGCTTAGAATAAGCGAAAAATTGGTTTGAGAATGGATTGATGGGAGATCAACCAGGGATGCTTGGATATATGTTAAAGTGATAGCAAATGGCAGAGATAGAGTTAAATGCCAACAAAAAGGTACAAGTTTACCTTATATTCAAGTATGAGATTTATGAACTATTTTTGGAAAGCCGCTTGGTTGTTTGTTTTCCTTTAGATTTTGGGAAGGCCCAGAGTGGCGAATTGCAGTAGTACCGATTGAGCCGTGCAGAGAAGATGTTGGTGAAATTCTCCGAAAATTTAAGCTATTAGGAAATTTTCAGAATTTCTAAAAGTATTCGTTAATAAGTAGGATTTAATATTTTTAACTAAAATTAATTAGTTCAGTTGAAACTGAATTTAAGAATTTAAAGATTTTTAACCTGGTTATAATATGGATTGTAGCATTTTCCCTACCTTAATAATTTCGGGGACGAAATTCTTTTAAGGGGGAAGGAATGTAACATCCCGCATTTTTATCGGTATGTATTGGAATATTTAAATCAGTTTAAATATTGAATTCGTAATATAATTGGATTTATATATTAATTAAAACGAAGTTGAACATATAAAAATATATTAAATAAAATCGAGCCCGTAATATCGCGGCAGTTCGTAATTTAACGTTCTGAACTTCAACTGAGTGTACATGACCCGTTATTAGTCGGATTTCTTCGAAACAAGAAACGTTGGAATATGTTGAACTGTATTTTTCTAACAGAAGTAAAAAACCAAGATTTCGTGTTACAGATTGTGAGTTATGTCCAAAATAAGTATTCTAAAAAACAGCAGTATGTTCGTTAATGGAACATAACGGTTTATTTGATATAACTAGATACTGGTTTCGATTTCGGACAAGCCCTTTGGGACGTAGTGATAATTTAAATTTTAAAATTTTACTGTAAGTTTTAAGTAATTAAATATGCACCTTTTTATTTGGAGTATTTTGCAACCTATATCAATATTTTGGGGTTTCACAATATGAGTCAACCTACCGATATTATTATATTTTTGGGATCATGGCACCTCATTGGATAAGAATATATTTTTATTTCTTTCTATAGCAGCACGGATATGAACGAAATCTTACAATAGGGTACCATTATTAAATATCTAATCTTGGTAAAACAAATATATATACATATCAACTTCACTATAATGTATGGTCACCCTACTTATTTTAGTCAGTCCTAGGAACATGTACACTACCATAATTTTATACTTAGTCACAAAGGAACCGCACCAGCTGTACACTAAAAGCTAATTCACGCCTATACCCTATAACCTCATACCTACCATGTAGACATGAAAACATAGCACGTCTGCTACCTTATAATGAAAACATGCCAAAATCTTAGTTTATTAGAAATGAAATCGTCCTACCCTATCTTCTCTAGAAAAAGAAAGTCTGTCGTGTAACCTATCTGCTCTGTCTTGGCTAATCAAACAAAAAGGAAAAAAGAAACCCTATGAAGAAAAAATCACCTGCTTCCCTAATCTAAAACTAGCCGCATGCCTAAGTCATATACTTCCTTCGCAGTGAAGTCATTAGGAAATGGTTTTCAAAAAAATCAAATCAACTTAATTTAAAAATACAAGCCATGCACCTACCCTAAGACTAAATGCCAACCTACTTGTACCATTTTTCCTTGGCACGCAAGGACATTATATCTATATATACCTAAGCTCTGAAGCATTCATGACCATTTCTGAAACATGAAAACATAAGTTTTAAAATCCATTCAAAAATCAAATAAAAATATATAACAAATACAAAGGGAGCAGCGTATGCGAGAGGAGCTATGACGCTGGTAATCCATGATATGAGGTCTGGAGTCGCGACAGCGAAGAGGTTACGGAAGTCATTCATTGGAGGACAGCAATAATTGGTGGAAGGCAAAGCTACAGCAGCTATTAGCGATTTGCCAGTGACACGTGAGTTATGGGATCAAACAAAACAAAAGAAGAAAACTGGAAAGAGGACACGACAGTCCGAGACAGTTCAGATCTGGTGCAAGTATGGGAGGATGGAGAGCTGCGGTTAATGGTGACGGAGGGTTCAAACTTGCACAGTAGCTTGGCGGAATCAGTGGAGTCTTGGCGTGAATTCATGGATGTAGAGGAGATTGCAGCGTGGAGTTTGGCGAGGTGTTGGCATGTGATAGCGTGAAGTGATCAAGTGAAGATGGTGAGTATATTGGGTTAGCACGGTGAGGGTAATGGACGAGAAGAAAAATCAGGGTGCGGTACTTTATATTGTATTACTAAAGCACTTGGAAATGAAATAAATAAATGGAAAAAAAGAGAAGATATATAAGGTTATATAGATGGACGTGATGGCACTTTAGAAGAGGCATTTGTAAAAGGGGAATTTGGTAGAAATTTAGTTTGGTGATGTCTACTGCAGCTTGGTACTGGACTGGGAAGTGAAGTTGCTGTAAATTATGTTCATTGATTGTAGTAGCGTTAAGGAGTCAGGAACCGGAGTGGAGAGGGCGTCCAGGCGTGAAGCACGATAGTTATGGATGGAATTCTGGATGTGGTGAACACAAGGAAGAAAGGACTATGGTCGGGTTTTGAAATCACGGGTCTGGGTAATGTAATGAAGGGTATTGAGCCAACAAGGAGTTGTGGTAGTTTAAAGGTGGTGGAGAAGACTACTGTAGTAGTCAAGTGAGGATATCGGGCCTGTTGGGTAAGTTGAATAAAGCCCATTTAAAAAGATAAAAAGAGAAAAAATGACGGCAAGGAATAAATCAGGTTATAGGTGCTAGTTATATTATTGGGAAGGATTAAATATACAGGTCTGAAGTTTGTATTGGCAAGAAGTTGCGGCTTGGTATGAGGGAGGAAGATCAGTACCGACTTTAGCAGGGAAGGAGATCGAGTAGCAGAAAGTTTCTGTGATGACGGTGGTTTTATTTTATTATTTTCGAAAATAGGGAAATGGACGTAGGGTCTGCTAGACATCCCGAAGGTGGAACTTTGGGTTATGCATGATAATGGAGGACGTGAATTAAATGAACAGAGGACTAGACCATGTTTTGCATAGTTATAGGAAGTGTAGTTATCAGGAGGTCAAGTGGCATAGTCCGGTTTCCAGTGGCGGAGCGTGGTGGTGATAAGTATGCGTTGCTAAAGTAAAATTGAGGAGGAGTAAATGGAAGACGCTGAGAAATGGGATTGGCGAACGTAACGCGACCGGATCCGCTGGAATCGTAACGACCGGTTCTACAGTGTGGAACATATATTTCGGGGAGAACAGAGCCATTGGAATTTCATGATAAAATCAACTGACGCAAATCGTTATTTAAAGGTTAACGCATAAAGGTGAGTAAATTCACTATCTCTGGTCTATTTTAAAATATTATAATTATATTTTAATACTGGTTGAATGCTGTGTGATGGTCGTTTAGGTAGATTACAATAAAATTGGTTGAATAATATATATCGTTTCATATATACACATCATTGACTGAATACTGATCGATTATAATATTCCGTAGTATGGAATTAGTGTTAATTGTGTTGACCAAAATCTGTGTATACATGAAACCGGTTGGAGGAATCCAACCGGATTCCTCAATTATTTATATGTATTGTTTGTTTTATATTATTCATATATGCACTGTTTGAACCCAAATGACATTAAAACCCTGTGTGGATATTGATGATTGAATGGAAATTCAACGTTATTTGAATTAAATCAATAGACAATATCGATTAAGAAAGTGGCAGCACCGACCGTAAACCCATCTCTTTGTAAAAACTTGATTTGTCGTTAGGCGAATCAACGAAGTTAAAAGAATTATATTTTTATAATTAAAGCGAAGTTATAAATTTTATTAGACGTTCTATTATAAATTGATATTTTATGGTTTGTTTTATAAAGTAAATATAAACGATTATTTGATAAGTTATAAAGCTGTAATTATCCTACAAGTAAATATTGGATAATTATTTTAAGGACAATCGGTTAAAGAATATTATTGGATTAATTATATCAATCAAATGAAGAGAAGTAATTAAAATCACTTAATGAATTAACTGATGGTTTGAAGTTGATTAAATCAACTTCAAACTTGAAATTGATTTTTAGATTAATTGGTCTTCAATTAATCTAATGAAAATAGTTTAGAAATAAATTAATCAAAGTTATTATGATTTAATGAATGAAGTTTAAATAATTATTTGAACTAGCATAATTAGTACTGTTCATTAATAATGAAGTAAACTGTTTTACTTCAGCAAATGATCAAGTTAACCACTATTTAATGAATTTCATGGTGGTGAGTTTATGATGAGATGTTTACCGGAATTGGGTATAATAATTCGAATAAAAAGGAAATGGTCACAAGACGAAGAACGTTATTGATGTTTGATAAGAGAAGTTTTAAATGGATTTGTATAAGGAAGATGAAGCGAAGAGTTAATGACTAATGTAAACAATTATAAACAACAGAGTTTTCAAAATAAGGATATGGCGTCATAAAACCATATTTAAAATAAAAAAATATGGTTTAATTGATATATTAGTAATAAGGAGTTTAGAGTTACGGACTTATATCTGTTCTAAGGTAAGAACGTTGTCGATCAAGGTCTAAGGGGTAAATAAAATACCCCAACTTGAACGACTCCACTATTATCGAGGGATGGTATTAGTTTGTAACGGACAGAGACGTCGAGATTAGTTATAAAAAGGGGAATATGGCAGCGTATTGCATTAGCTATACAAGGGGGAATATTACAGCGTATTGCAAGTTAAAACTATAACGATAAATTTACGTGTTGACCAAGCTTAAGCGTGACTTTTATATATAGCACTATTCCGTAGGAAATGGAAACAGTCTGGTTTGAAATCCACTTATTCTAAAGTAATATGTAACGATGTTTGTCCAAAGAAATATAGGACTGTTATGTTGGGTTGGGAACAAAGGCGAATAATTGAGATTTAATATATTCCCCGTAGTAAATGGAAATATTTAAAGTTTGGAAATTGATAAAAACAACATTAGTGATAAATTATATCGTTCGACATTGGTTTTAAGTCAAATAAGAAATGTGGGAAAGAGGGGAATGTTTTCGAACATTAATAACATATATTTTGAAATAGGGGAAAACTAGAGTTAAAATAACTAGAAATGTTTTCCAAGAAATGTGAAGGGTTAAACGGGTTTTGGGAAAATATCTGGGAAGATATGGGAAACTGGAAACTTAATGTTAAATAAAAAGGGCCAGTGATTGTGTGATGTGTAGTTGTACATTTGAATGGATGTTTTGTTTTTACTTCGATAGTTAAATAACTGACTATCGAAACGTTTTGAACATCGTTGTCGATATGGAGAGACCGGTTGGATATATTATCCGAAAACCACTCTGTACAGGCATAAGCGCTGCGAATTAGATTATGTTGAAGATAATTGAAAACGGAGTGAAATGCAAGGGTCGTCCTGTTCTAGAATGGTGCTTTCTGTTTGTCCAATCCCAGGATATGGACGAGTGTCTGACAAAGTATACCTAACAATCACGTATGATTGATCTCTTAAAGATATTACGTCTGGTGGCAGAAGAATTCGTTCCTCTTAGCTTTTTATACCCGTGATATTTTTGGAGATCGATATGTGAATTGATGGGTTTACCGATGTGGCATTCAAAGTGAATGGTGATCAAATGTTCTGAAGATAGACGTAGCCTCTAGCCTCACAACCGGGAAATGACAAAAATCGGGCGGGCAACATGGCTAGCTGGGTCATACCCAAGCAGGGTGTATTTTCACCGATCTAGAGAAAATTCATATTTGTTCTTCTTTCGTTTCTGTATCTCCAGATTACGGTTGGATGGCCAACAACCGTGGGTGACAATATATTTGATACACTCAAGCTAAATGAGTGATTGGTCATGTGTGGGCCGGGTTGCAAGATATTCATGTTGAACCCCAGTGTATTCCCTCTAGAGTACACAGATCGGGAGGTGGACCCATACCTTGTCATAGTTGGAATCCAATCTCCAATAAGCGCCCTTTGGTTTTTGATTTTATACTATGTATGTGGAGCGTGAGATGTAAGCGTTCTGCTATTTGGTTATTTATTTGATTAGACATTATTATAATATTACTGGATTTTGATATCAAAATATTTTGGGTTATAGTAAGGTAAAAACCGTCCATGTTTATGTGTGGGCTGGTCTTACTATTATCCTTTCTCGTAAAAGACTTTTTTTCCAAAGTTAAACAATATGGTTGGAGTTTACTCACACCAGTCCCATGACTGACCCAGAGTTAATTTTGTTTGTTTTCCCTAAACTCTTGGGTGCCCAAATTTGTACGGGCAGTCAAGTGTTTCAGGCATTGCAGATTCACTTGGAGGAGCTCGAAGCAGGAGGCTTCACTACTAGTTATTTAGAGATTATTTCCGCTGTGATGTATATGAGTTATATTCTGATATGGTATGTATATACAAATTCAGGTTTGTATTTCAAAGTGTTATATAATATATTTTATTCATTCCGCTGTGAGATTCGTGTTTACTCTGATACTGTTTAGATTCTGATGTTCTTCTTCTTCTATTCTATTAGTTCTATCTTCTCCTTCTCATCCTCTTATTTCTTTTTATTAAATATCTGTATTTTCATGCTCTTTGAGTTGAATGTGTAGGATATTAGTTAGCTCAAATTGATACGAATTTACGGGCCATTACGCCTACTATTTATTAGTTAAAAATGAAATCAAAACAAGTTGGGGTACAACTACCTCTCAGACCTTGACTGAAAACATCCTTAACTTCAAAACGGACAAGACCACTTACCTCGAATAATCAACATCATAAAACCAATTATTCATTTTTAAACCCGCATAAGTTTCTCTTTCTAATTCTATCAGATTTAATTATAGATTTCCCTTTTGTTTATAACATTCTATTTTAATTTTGTTTCCTTATCGAATTCTATATATATTAATATATAGATTTCTAATTATCAAATTATCTTAAAAATACTCTAACTCCTTAAATTTCCGGAAAATTTCGCCATAACCTCCTTTGTATCAGTCGATAGTTCAACCTCAACTCACCTCTCTAGGCCCTTTCCATTCAAAAAGAAAATCAAAAAACCAAGTGGCTTGCCAATTCGGTGCATAAAATCTCATATGGAATTTAAACGTGTACCTTTTGTCGGGCACACAAATTATAATCTTCATATACTTCATTCCATACCTGTCCAACCCATATACGTCCATTTACATTTTATTCCAACTCAGTCTGGTCATTTTAATTCAATTCGCTAATTCATTCTCTAATTAGCTCTTTTGCCTATTCCACTTTCTGTTTGAACATATCAGTTCAAATACAATATTTACTTGCTTATAAACCCATTTGAATTCCATTTTCAATTCAATTTCCATAATCGATTTCGAATATGAATTACAAACCCCATTCACTTATCCATTGTCCAATTCAACCTAAAGGTTCATTAACTAATTTTTCTTCTAATTAGTTAATTCTATTCAATAACTTAAAATCTGATTTTTGTTTCAAAAATCATTTTATTTACACAACTTGAGATCGTATTTATTTTACAACTCAAATCCGGATTTTTCTAATGGAAATTCAGATTTTATTTACTTAAAATCCTTATATTTATTTATATAAACCATTATGGTTTTTAAACGATTTTGGCGCTGCTTTTCTGAAAATTTGATTTTGACATAACTCAAAATCTATCAGACGAAATCCAGATTTTTCTCTTCCATTAGAAAACTATTATTCAACCGGTCCTGACGATTCTTGTTTCAAAGAATTCCGACTTAAATTTAATTCCATATACTCAATTGAAGTTTGAAATGCCAATTTACGAACTGCTGCGCTGCGGCGAGTTCTTTTTAATTATATTTATATATATAAACTTTTAAACATCATTTAAAATAAATTCAACTCCATTCTAATACATTTTTAATATATATCAAACCAATTTTCCCAATTCAACTCAATAATTCCGATTATCTATAATCGCTGATTTTTTCTTACTCGGTTATACATTTATTTATACTCAATTTGTTATTTTAAATCCCAATTCCTTTTATAAATAAATTATAAAATTCAGTGTAATCGGATTTCAGTTATAACTCGTTTGGATTTTCTCAACTCAGTTTATATTCTAAATCCCGGAACATATTCAATTATTCTGTTTTCAACAGGTTTTCCAATTTCACTTTTTAAATTCTTTCTTGAATTTAAATTTCTAAATTATCCAATGATATTTTATTTCCCTATTTTTATAAACATTGTTTATAAATTAATTTTCTTGTTCAAAAATTAAAACAAGCTTTCCTTTCAAATAGCTATTCGAAACCAACCCCTTTTATATTCCAAATTTCGAAATAAAAACTATTATTCCCTTTTTTTCGAAATGATTTCAATTTATACTTTTAAATTCATACTTGAATTTAATATTTCAAATTATCTCTTGATAATTAATTCATCATATTTATAAACATCGTTTATAAATTTCCTTGTCTTATATATTTAAACAAGTTCTATTTAGAAATCTATTTACAACCAAAATCTTATTTTGGAAATTTCTATTTATAATAACTTATACATATAACACCTAATTTATTTTCATATTAAATTTAACTTCTATTTAAATAAATTTTAATTAATCGAATTCAAATCATAAATCCTTACGGATTTATTTTAGTTCAATTTATATTCTGAACATCAGAATAAATTCCATCGTTTATTTCTTTAAAACGATTTCCCCATTTTTATTTTTAAATTCACATTTGAATTTAAATATTTAAATTATCAAATGATAATTTTTCCCACCACATTTATAAACCCCATTTATAAATTCAGTTCAATTCAATTCCCTGATTATCCAATGAAAATCTTCCATTTCATTTATAAACACCGTTTATAAATTTACTTAAATTTCCTATGATATTTAATTTATAAATATCATTTATAAATTAAATACTTGTTTTATTTATTTAAAACAAGTTAATATCTTTATAGTTCACTCCAAATTCAAATTCTATTTTTGAAAAATAGATTTCCCCTTTTTAAATCTCAAATATCCTATTCACGATATTTTTATATATCAATGTTTTGGCCCCAGTGATATTTAAACAAACAAACCACTCAATTATCAATCAACACATCATATATGATAATATATGTGGAACAAACAAATAATAATATTTTTGAGGAATCCAGTTGGATCCCTCCAACCTGTTTTCCTGCATCCACAGACGTTAGCCAACAAAAATAATACCCATCCTGCTTCGTGGCAGGATATTGTGGTATAGAAGGTCATCAACTATCATAGCGTGGGGCATATAGGGTCATCTGCTAATGATACTGCGGGCATCCGCTAATGGTACTGCGGGAAATATTCAATCACCAATATATATGTATATGATAACCACAAACATCAAGCCTAAATAACTAATATATATATTTAATAATGGCCACAGTAATATTTTAATGCAACCAAACAACCATCAAACAATTATTTTTAATTGATAAAAATAATTCTAAATAAATTTTGAGTGAGATTTACTCACTAGCTTTTTCCATTGTTGAATATCCTATTTAATTGAACAATGCCGCGACTATGAATCATCTCGAATGAATCCATTATACGCCTATGATTATTTATTTATTTTATAAATCGATTAAACATTTATTTAAATTACTTAACAAAAAATGTAAATAATTCTTTGTAATTTAAATTTGAAACAATGTATACCTTATGGATCTTTTTTCCTAACCATCTTCTCCATCGAACTAATATCCTGCAATCGCTACAATGCCATTGCCAGAACAACTTCTTCCCACTGCAAATCCAGTAGGCCATCACTTTGTATTACCAAAAACAAATATCGAACTCCTCATGTCCTTCACTGTCCTGCTGCCGCCCATCCCAAAACAATTAGTGAACTCCGTGATCACCTTACTGTTGAACCGCAGTCACAGTCCTGAACCCCTCAACATACCACATCTCCTTTCTGAATTAGAAATAGACCTGTGCCCCCCAAACTCCCACTGATCCATCAATCATAACCACCCAGTTCATCACTAGACATTCCCTAGTTCAATAACCAGACCCTCAAACTCCTTTGAATCCATCACTTGAACTCCGGTATTTCTCTTTTTGAAATCGCATCTCAACTGTCAATGAACCAGCAAAAGCCACGCCCCCATACCTCATCACACCACTTACAAATTCGTCTGCAACCAATTTCTATCTGTCGGATCCTGTTTCCCTGACCAGTCCCATCCTTCACAAAAAATCCATCGTACCCTTTGTAATGGCGCGTTTTGTTAGCTGTCGAATAATTAATTTATTTAATGATTTATATATCGATTTGGCGATATCGATAACTTAAAGTACAACGTTCGAACTTATAATTTATAATTATAATTAAAACGAACCTGAAATGGCGCTGCAGTTCGCGATTTGGCGATTCGAACTTCAACGGATTGTACAGGATTCGTTTTAAGTCGAATTTCTGTGAAACAAGAAACGTACGGATCTGTTGAACTATATGTTTCATATGGAAGAGAAAAATCGAGATTTCGTCGTGTAGATTTTGAGATATGTCCAAATCAAATTTTAGAAAAGTCGCTGTGGAATTCCTTTATAATTTGCAACGCTTTATTTACGTTATAAAAGAGTTTTCAATATATTTGAATATCGGGTTTGAATTTAGACAAGGTTCTTTTGGGAAGTAGTGATAATTTAATTTTTAGAATTTTACTGTAATTTTTAATTAATTAAATAAGTAACTTTTTATTTGGAGTATTTCGCACCCTGAAATCAATATTCTGAAGTTTCACAATTTGAGTCAACCTACCGATGATATTATATTTTTGGGATCGTGACTCATCACTGGACACGACTGTATCCTTATTTCAGTCCGTACCAGCTCGTACATGAAGTGATTTTAATTAACGAAATTCACTAGACTTAATAGTATATATGTATATTATGGAAATTTAGATAACGATGATTAACGTAGTTGAAAACCAAAATATCTAAAGAAAACAAAGGAAGGATGAAGCAAACATTTGGAAAAACGTGAGATGCTTAACTCCTAAGAACGTGGCCAACTAGGAAATGAACATTTGCATGGTCACATTATCAACAGCTAAATATACTTCATTTTTATAAGGTCATATTGATGCCACCGTCCACAACCAAAAGGAGAAACGTGGAGGAAGGATTTCCCCTCAAAATCCCAACCAAAATGCTACAAATACCCCTTAGAAATCCTTAAGAAAAGATCTACTTCATATGTATAAAATAAAAGAGGCCGCCACTCATCAAAAATCCCTCAAGCAATTAAGTAAATGGTTTACTAAATGGAATTGAACAATGTTAGGTTCATTTGACTCCCATGCTCGCGTGCTTCACACGAGTGGTCTTCGTTTTGGGTACGAGCAGATTTGGGTTCGACCATTTTGTTTTGTCGTCCTCTGTTTACACAGCGAGGCTTGGCGGTTGATTCCGACGAGCTTGGTCATGTCAAGGGATGAACTCGGTGCTTGGATGGACTCGGGGAACGATGTGGAAGAGATTGGCATTGGTTTGGTCGACTTCAGCCATTTCAGGGGAGATGGCGAACTCGAGGAAGCCACGACCTCACCAGCAGGTCTGAATTCTCTAGCACACGTCGGAGAAGAGTTCGAGGAGACTGGGGATGTGCGTTCAAAGTTGGAAAGGGAGTTTGAGCTGTGCTGTTGCCGAAGGCCGAGAGCAAGGGAGAATGAAGGGAAGAATCGGTTTTGGTCCTGAAGTGTATTTCGAAGAACAGGAGTACGGGGTTGTCCTGGATTGAAAGTGGCGGCATCAGCATCACGTTGGACTGAGCGGCCATCATGCTGAGGGGTGTTTTCACGTGTGAAATGGTGGGATCTGGGAACAAGAACGTGAAGGAGAAAATGTTTAACAATATCTGGTCATGCCAGAACTTTGGGAATGACGGCAGAAGGTTATTCTGGAAGCTTGCGTTGCATGTTGAGGGGGTACACGTGCAGAACAAAAGAAGGGTGAAATTATTGTTGGGAAGATGGACAAGGCGAGAAGCTTGGCTACAGGGTCTGAGTACGGGCTGTGTTCTTAAATAGTGGGAGTGGGCCGACATTTCGAGGAGCGAAACAAGATCCTACAGGATCGTATGGACGGGAGCAACACAATGAGACTGACCGGAAGTGAATCCGAGCTCGTTACAATTTATGGCGAAATAAATTGCCCGTCGTAGTCAAATAACGCAAACCGTTATTTAACGATTAACGCGCCAATGTGAGTAAATCTCACAAACTCTAAATAGTTTTATTTTCACGTTGTATTCTTAGAACTGTTAAAATATTGTCTGTTTGACTGTGTGTTGAGGGTTTGACTGAACTGCTAGTCAGTTAGTAGAGATTATATATATATGTATATATATATAAACCGTAAAATAGTTATATGTTGATTCTGTTTATCAGAATATTATACAGGTGTTGTCTAACATCTGTGGTGCAGGGAAACAGGTTGGAGAAATCCCACTGGATTCCTCAACAGTTATTTTTACTGTGATTTATGTATTGTGATATATAAATGTTATATATATAATCTGATGTGATTACGTGTGGTTGGACGATATTCATCGTTGTTAGATGATGTGTTAAAAACCGTAAGAAATACCAGAGTGTGATAAAAGGATTAAACAAAGTGATTTGGTAAAGATTAAACTAAGTAAATTAGTCGAGATTAAACAAAGTGGATTTGTCGAGCAAACCGAATCAAATGGGTTAGTCAAACCGAATCAAATGGGTTAGTCAAAACCGAATCGAATGGGTTAGTCAAACCGAATCAAATGGGTTAGTCAAACCGAATCAAATGGATTAGTCAAACCGAATCAAATGGGTTAGTCAAACCGAATAAAATGGGTTAGTCAAACCGAATCAAATGGGCTAAGTTAGTCGAGTTAAACAAATGGGCTAAGTTGGTCGAGTTAAACAAATGGGCTAAGTTAGTCAAGTTAATTGAAGTAATTGGTTAGGTTAACCAAAGCAAAGTTAGTTGAGTTAAACAAAGTAATTGGTTAGGTTAACCAAAGCAAAGTTAGTCGAGTTAAACAAAGTAATTGGTTAAGTAAATCAAAGCAAGTTAGTCGAGTTAAACAAAGTAATTGGTGAGGTTAACCAAAGTAAGTTAGTTAAGTTAAACTAAGTGATAAATCGATGTGAATTAGTTAAGTTAAACTAAGTGGTTAATCGAAGTAAATTAGTTAAGTTAACTATGTGGTTAATCAAAGTGAATTAGTTGAGTTAAACTAAGTGAATCGGTTAGAGTTAATCAACGTGAAATAGCTAAGTTTAACTAAGTGGATTTGTTCAGTTAATCAAGACGAGTTAACCAGTTAGGTTAAACCAGTAGAGTTAACTAGTTGAGTTAACCAGTTAGAGTTAACTAGTTAGGTTAAACCAGTTGAGTTGACCAGTTAGAGTTAACCAGTTAGAGTTAATCTGTTAGAGTTAACCAGTTGAGTTAACCAGTTAGAGTTAACCAGTTGAGTTAACCAGTTAGAGTTGACCAGTTAGAGTTGACCAGTTAGAGTTGACCAGTTAGAGTTGATCAGTTAGAGTTATCCAAGTAGAGTTAATCGAGGAGTTAATCCGAAGGAGTTAGTCGAAGAATTAATCCAAAGGAGTTATTCGAAGTTAGTTAATCCAAAGGAGTTAGTCGAAGAGTTAATCGAATATAGTTATTCGAGTAAAGTTAAAAGAGTTAATCGAATTTAGTTATTCGAAATGAGTTATTTGAATTAGATATTTGAATAGAGTTAAACACATTAGAGTTTTTCGAATTAGTTATTCGAATAGAGTTAAACACATTAGAGTTATTCGAATTAGTTATTCGAATAGAGTTAAACACGTAAGAGTTAATTGAATATTAGTTATTCAATTTGAGTTAATCGAATGTAGTTATTCGAGAAGAGTTAAATCGAATTTAGTTATTCGAAAAGAGTTAATCAATTTGAGTTAAGTTAATCGATTGGAATTAAGTTGAATCGAAATGGAGTAAATCGATTAGAATTAAGTTAATCGAGTTAGAGTAAATCGAATATTAGTTATTCGAAGGTAAGTTATTCGAATTAGTTATTCGAAGGGGTTAATCAATTAAGTTATTCGAATGAGTTATTCGAAGGAGTAAATCAAATTAAGTTAATCGATTAGAGTTGAGTTAATCGATTTGGGTTAAGTTAAGTTATTGAGTTAAGATTTATCGAGTTAAGTAATCGAGTTAAGTAATTGAGTTGAGATAATTAAGTTAAGAAAATCAAGTTGAGTTAATCGAATAAATTATTCGATAAGCGTAAATCCATTTAAGTTAAATCGGATGTTAGTTATTCGATAAGAATTGACACATTTAAGAAAATCGAATATTTGTTATTCGATAGGAGTTAATGAAATAGAGCCAACCAAGAAGAGTTATTCGAATATTAGTTATTCGATAGGAGTTAATCGAAATAGAGTTTATCGAATATAAGTTATTAACAAGGGAGTTAATCGAATAGAGATTACTCGAAAGAGAGTTATACGTCGAATTCGATTATAGCGAATTCGGGAAAGTACTATTTACTTTCCAGGGTTTAAATCAAGACTTAGTTATTGATTTAGAAATTAGGTGTCTGTTAAATTATTCGAGTTAGGAAATAAAATATATAGGGGTAGGAATTATAACGTTATAGTTATAATCAAACACTATCATATAAGAAGTGGATTCGTAACCAGAATCCGAGAATTTGCATAAACAGATGATTGTAAAAGGTGAGTGATGAGCTTCATCTATTTCACAGTAAAGGACGTTGTTCAATTAAGGTCTGCGAGGTAATTATACCCCAACTTGATTGACTTCAGAATTGACAAAGGAATAGTTGTGGTTCGATAGAAAAGGTTGATTTGAAATATAGTTAAGTAATAAGCGATTAATGGATTAAGCGTAACGATGTTTTATACAACGTTCATTGGAAATCCGTAAATGAGTTTTGGAAACGTTTTCCAAATATAGTCAGATATGTTTTCTAAACATAGAAAATGAAATGTTTCCATGATAAGAATTTAAGAAATAGAGTTAAGCAAATTCAGAAACTAACTGGAGAGGGTAAGTTGAACGGTTTTCTAAGTGACGATCTGATGTTGGTTTCGACCTTCCGGATTGATACTTAGAGAATTGTTCTCATACTAGTTACAGTTAGGGACTGATAGTTGCGAAATAATAGTGATGTGAAATTAAGCTATGGAAATGTTTTCCAATGATTAATAACATATATTTTCTAAATATATGAAATAAGGAAATATGAACATATGATGATTGATCGATCGAATTTCCATTTGGAAATAAGATCGTTGTTTGTACACCGACATGTTTTCATTTGATAGTTGAATCACAGACTATCAAAGTTTTTACCATTTTAACGTTGTTAATATGGAGAGACCGGTTGGATTATTATCCAAAGAACCACTCTGTATTGGCATAAGCATTGCGAGCAATATCTGCCAAAGATAAATTGAAGACGGAGTAAAGTGCAAGGGCTGTTGTATAAGTCTTAGATAACAGTGACTAAGATGGATATACTGAATAGTGCCTTCGGTTTGTCCAGTCCCAGGACAACGTATATGGAAGAAGGTCTGACAGAGTATATCCAATGGATCGCGTAAGTTGATCTGTTCAAACGTATTCACGTTTGGTGGCGGAGGAATTCGTTTCTCTTAGATGTATACCCGTGTTATTTTTGGATAAGTCAATTTGTGATTTGGCGGGTATGACGATGTGGCATTCAAAGTGAATGGTGATCAGATGTTCTGAAGATAGACGTAGCTTCTGGCTTCACACCAGGAAGTAACAAAAGTTGGGCTAGGCAGCATGGCTAGTTGGGTCATCCCCAAGCAGGGTGTATTATCACCGATCTAGAGAATATTCATATTTATACTTCTTTTTGATTATGTATCTTAGGATGACGGTTTGATGGCCTACAACCGTGGTGGCAATATATTCGCGACACTCAAGCTAAATGAGTGAGCGGTCATGTGTGGCCGGGTTGCAAGACGTTCTTGTTGAACCCTGAGTGTATCACCTCTAGAGTACACTATTCATAAGGTGCTCCCATACCTTGTCTGTTGGAATCCATTCTCCGATAAGCGCCCTGCGGTTTATGATTTTATACTATGTATGTAGGACGTGAGATGCAAGCGTTTCTGGTAGATTGATATCTATTTGTACTTAGACATTATTATAATATCACAATGATATTGCTTGTCAAAGTTGTTCAGATACTCATAAGGAAAAACCCATTCCGTATTCACGGCGTGGTCTTATGACATACCCTATACCTGTTTTAAACTATTTTACTCATACCAGTCCCATGACTGACCCGGAGTTTACTTTGTTGTTTTCCCTAAACTCTTGGGTGCCTAAATTTGTACGGGCAGTCAAGTAGTCGGGATTTACAGATATACTTGGAGAGCTTGGAGCAGGAGACTTCAAGATTCTATAGCTATAGTTATTTCCGCTGTGTTGTAAGTGTTGTACTCTGATAAGTGCTATTGTATATATATAACTGTTTACTTCAAAGTTATGTTATATATTATATGTTATTCGTTCCGCTGTGAGATTCGTGTTACTCTAATGATTCTGACGTTCTTCTTCTTCTTCTATTCTGTTAGTTCTATCTTTTCTTTCTCACCTTCTAAATTCTTTAACTAACGTCTCGGAATTTCCGACTCTCGAGGAGTCGGAAATTTCCAGCCGTTACAGTTGGTATCAGAGCTTAAGTTAAGTGATTACCTTGGCTCTGTGGCATAACTCGATAGAGATGGGATTAGTAATATCCTAGATTGAGTTTGAGTGTATATATATGAGCGCGTAATTGTTATTCAATATAAAATGGTTTTATATTGTGGAGACTCATTGGTTGAGTGGCTTATGAATTCTGGTCGATCAGTTGATCCACTGTATCGATAAGGGTTACTAAACACTCGAATACGATGAACCATCATGGTATGTTTTGAAAGAGGGTAAATGAAATAATTTTTCCCAAAATATATTTGTTTATAAAAGAAATATATATCTTGAAATTATTATAGTATATTGATTGTGTTGGTTGTTATTATAATCGAATAAGATTATAAAAGGGGTGAAATGGTTGTAAATGACCAATCAGAATTCATATGAATGTAATATATGAAATAGTTCGAATTAAATATGAATTTAAATCAGAATTTGGAATTTAAAATAAGGAAATTTTAAGTTCCTGGGAGATTTGAAAATGTTTTTCAAATTTAAAACGATATAATATTGAACTCACTTCGATAGCTGGAAAATAGATTCTGATGATGAATCTAGACATCATCAGTGTTCATTTTCGAATTCTAAGTGACGGATTACTACCAAAGGTTTTGTTTCTGAATTGTTTTGAGAAAACAAGTTGTTTAGAAATTCAAAGGTTTTGAATTGGCATTATGATTTCAAATTGATTTGAAAGAAACCCAGGAACTTAAGTTCTGGAATTAAAATTTAACTAATGAAGTTAAATAAAATGAGATGGTAAAAATAAATTGAAATTTAACTTGAACCGAGTTAAATAAAATTTAATTGGATTAGAGATAATCTAGAATGGAACCAAATTGATAAGTCGATAATTTGGAATTTGATATTAGAGTTCGAATGAAATTCGATTTGGATTTGAGGATATGAACTGATTGGAGATCAATTGGAATGGATAACATTGGTATATGTTGAAGTGGTTGCAGATGAAAGGGATAGAGTTAAATGCCCGACAAAAAGGTACAAGTTTATATCATATATGAGTTTGGATTTTATGAGCCGAATTGGCAAGCCGCTTGGCTATTTTGATTTCCTTTTGGATTGGAGGAGGCCTAGAGAGGCGAGTTGTGGTTTGACGTATTGAGCCGTACTAAGGAGGTTATGGCGAAATTTTTCGAAAATTCCAGGCGTTAGAACATTCTCATGATTTATGGAAATTCAGTTAGCCAGAATGAATTAATAATTTAATTGAAAATTTAATGGTTCAGTTGAAACTGGAGTTGAGAAGTAAACTAAAAGGGATTTTTAAATCTAGTTAGTAGAGTTAGTAGCATTTTTCTAACTTAGCAATTTCAAGGACGAAATTATTTTAAGGGGGGAAGTCTGTAATGGCGCGTTTTGTTAGCTGTCGAATAATTAATTTATTTAATGATTTATATATCGATTTAGCGATATCGATAACTTAAAGTACAACGTTCGAACTTATAATTTATAATTATAATTAAAACGAACCTGAAATGGCGCTGCAGTTCGCGATTTGACGATTCGAACTTCAACGGATTGTACAGGATTCGTTTTAAGTCGAATTTCTGTGAAACAAGAAACGTACGGATCTGTTGAACTATATTTTTCATATGGAAGAGAAAAATCAAGATTTCGTCGTGTAGATTTTGAGATATGTCCAAATCAAATTTTAGAAAAGTCGCTGTGGAATTCCTTTATAATTTGCAACGCTTTATTTACTTTATAAAAGAGTTTTCAATATATTTGAATATCGGGTTTGAATTTAGACAAGGTTCTTTTGGGAAGTAGTGATAATTTAATTTTTAGAATTTTACTGTAATTTTTAATTAATTAAATAAGTAACTTTTTATTTGGAGTATTTCGCACCCTGAAATCAATATTTTGAAGTTTCACAATTTGAGTCAACCTACCGATGATATTATATTTTTGGGATCGTGACTCATCACTGGACACGACTGTATCCTTATTTCAGTCCGTACCAGCTCGTACATGAAGTGATTTTAATTAACGAAATTCACTAGACTTAATAGTATATATGTATACTATGGAAATTTAGATAACGATGATTAACGTAGTTGAAAACCAAAATATCTAAAGAAAACAAAGGAAGGATGAAGCAAACATTTGGCAAAACGTGAGATGCTTAACTCCTAAGAACGTGGCCAACTAGGAAATGAACATTTGCATGGTCACATTATCAACAGCTAAATATACTTCATTTTTATAAGGTCATATTGATGCCACCGTCCACAACCAAAAGGAGAAACGTGGAGGAAGGATTTCCCCTCAAAATCCCAACCAAAATGCTACAAATACCCCTTAGAAATCCTTAAGAAAAGATCAACTTCATATGTATAAAATAAAAGAGGCCGCCACTCATCAAAAATCCCTCAAGAAATTAAGTAAATGGTTTACTAAATGGAATTGAACAATGTTAGGTTCATTTGACTCCCATGCTCGCGTGCTTCACACGAGTGGTCTTCGTTTTGGGTACGAGCAGATTTGGGTTCGACCATTTTGTTTTGTCGTCCTCTGTTTACACAGCGAGGCTTGGCGGTTGATTCCGACGAGCTTGGTCATGTCAAGGGATGAACTCGGTGCTTGGATGGACTCGGGGAACGATGTGGAAGAGATTGGCATTGGTTTGGTCGACTTCAGTCATTTCAGGGGAGATGGCAAACTCGAGGAAGCCACGACCTCACCAGCAGGTCTGAATTCTCTAGCACACGTCGGAGAAGAGTTCGAGGAGACTGGGGATGTGCGTTCAAAGTTGGAAAGGGAGTTTGAGCTGTGCTGTTGCCGAAGGCCGAGAGCAAGGGAGAATGAAGGGAAGAATCGGTTTTGGTCCTGAAGTGTATTTCGAAGAACAGGAGTACGGGGTTGTCCTGGATTGAAAGTGGCGGCATCAGCATCACGTTGGACTGAGCGGCCATCATGCTGAGGGGTGTTTTCACGTGTGAAATGGTGGGATCTGGGAACAAGAACGTGAAGGAGAAAATGTTTAACAATATCTGGTCATGCCAGAACTTTGGGAATGACGGCAGAAGGTTATTCTGGAAGCTTGCGTTGCATGTTGAGGGGGTACACGTGCAGAACAAAAGAAGGGTGAAATTATTGTTGGGAAGATGGACAAGGCGAGAAGCTTGGCTACAGGGTCTGAGTACGGGCTGTGTTCTTAAATAGTGGGAGTGGGCCGACATTTCGAGGAGCGAAACAAGATCCTACAGGATCGTATGGACGGGAGCAACACAATGAGACTGACCGGAAGTGAATCCGAGCTCGTTACAATTTATGGCGAAATAAATTGCCCGTCGTAGTCAAATAACGCAAACCGTTATTTAACGATTAACGCGCCAATGTGAGTAAATCTCACAAACTCTAAATAGTTTTATTTTCACGTTGTATTCTTAGAACTGTTAAAATATTGTCTGTTTGACTGTGTGTTGAGGGTTTGACTGAACTGCTAGTCAGTTAGTAGAGATTATATATATATGTATATATATATAAACCGTAAAATAGTTATATGTTGATTCTGTTTATCAGAATATTATACAGGTGTTGTCTAACATCTGTGGTGCAGGGAAACAGGTTGGAGAAATCCCACTGGATTCCTCAACAGTTATTTTTACTGTGATTTATGTATTGTGATATATAAATGTTATATATATATAATCTGATGTGATTACGTGTGGTTGGACGATATTCATCGTTGTTAGATGATGTGTTAAAAACCGTAAGAAATACCAGAGTGTGATAAAAGGATTAAACAAAGTGATTTGGTAAAGATTAAACTAAGTAAATTAGTCGAGATTAAACAAAGTGGATTTGTCGAGCAAACCGAATCAAATGGGTTAGTCAAACCGAATCAAATGGGTTAGTCAAAACCGAATCAAATGGGTTAGTCAAACCGAATCAAATGGGTTAGTCAAACCGAATCAAATGGATTAGTCAAACCGAATCAAATGGGTTAGTCAAACCGAATAAAATGGGTTAGTCAAACCGAATCAAATGGGCTAAGTTAGTCGAGTTAAACAAATGGGCTAAGTTGGTCGAGTTAAACAAATGGGCTAAGTTAGTCGAGTTAATCGAAGTAATTGGTTAGGTTAACCAAAGCAAAGTTAGTCGAGTTAAACAAAGTAATTGGTTAGGTTAACCAAAGCAAAGTTAGTCGAGTTAAACAAAGTAATTGGTTAAGTAAATCAAAGCAAGTTAGTCGAGTTAAACAAAGTAATTGGTGAGGTTAACAAAAGTAAGTTAGTTAAGTTAAACTAAGTGGTAAATCGATGTGAATTAGTTAAGTTAAACTAAGTGGTTAATCGAAGTAAATTAGTTAAGTTAACTAAGTGGTTAATCAAAGTGAATTAGTTGAGTTAAACTAAGTGAATCGGTTAGAGTTAATCAACGTGAATTAGCTAAGTTTAACTAAGTGGATTTGTTCAGTTAATCAAGACGAGTTAACCAGTTAGGTTAAACCAGTAGTGTTAACTAGTTGAGTTAACCAGTTAGAGTTAACTAGTTAGGTTAAACCAGTTGAGTTGACCAGTTAGAGTTAACCAGTTAGAGTTAATCTGTTAGAGTTAACCAGTTGAGTTAACCAGTTAGAGTTAACCAGTTGAGTTAACCAGTTAGAGTTGACCATTTAGAGTTAACCAGTTAGAGTTGACCAGTTAGAGTTGATCAGTTAGAGTTATCCAAGTAGAGTTAATCGAGGAGTTAATCCGAATGAGTTAGTCGAAGAATTAATCCAAAGGAGTTATTCGAAGTTAGTTAATCCAAAGGAGTTAGTCGAAGAGTTAATCGAATATAGTTATTCGAGTAAAGTTAAAAGAGTTAATCGAATTTAGTTATTCGAAATGAGTTATTCGAATTAGATATTTGAATAGAGTTAAACACATTAGAGTTTTTCGAATTAGTTATTCGAATAGAGTTAAACACATTAGAGTTATTCGAATTAGTTATTCGAATAGAGTTAAACACGTAAGAGTTAATTGAATATTAGTTATTCAATTTGAGTTAATCGAATGTAGTTATTCGAGAAGAGTTAAATCGAATTTAGTTATTCGAAAAGAGTTAATCAATTTGAGTTAAGTTAATCGATTGGAATTAAGTTGAATCGAAATGGAGTAAATCGATTAGAATTAAGTTAATCGAGTTAGAGTAAATCGAATATTAGTTGTTCGAAGGTAAGTTATTCGAATTAGTTATTCGAAGGGGTTAATCAATTAAGTTATTCGAATGAGTTATTCGAAGGAGTAAATCAAATTAAGTTAATCGATTAGAGTTGAGTTAATCGATTTGGGTTAAGTTAAGTTATCGAGTTAAGATTTATCGAGTTAAGTAATCGAGTTAAGTAATCGAGTTGAGATAATTAAGTTAAGAAAATCAAGTTGAGTTAATCGAATAAATTATTCCATAAGCGTAAATCCATTTAAGTTAAATCGGATGTTAGTTATTCGATAAGAATTGACACATTTAAGAAAATCGAATATTTGTTATTCGATAGGAGTTAATGAAATAGAGGCAACCAAGAAGAGTTATTCGAATATTAGTTATTCGATAGGAGTTAATCGAAATAGAGTTTATCGAATATAAGTTATTAACAAGGGAGTTAATCGAATAGAGATTACTCGAAAGAGAGTTATACGTCGAATTCGATTATAGCAAATTCGGGAAAGTACTATTTACTTTCCAGGGTTTAAATCAAGACTTAGTTATTGATTTAGAAATTAGGTGTCTGTTAAATTATTCGAGTTAGGAAATAAAATATATAGGGGTAGGAATTATAACGTTATAGTTATAATCAAACACTGTCATATAAGAAGTGGATTCGTAACCAGAATCCGAGAATTTGCATAAACAGATGATTGTAAAAGGTGAGTGATGAGCTTCATCTATTTCACAGTAAAGGACGTTGTTCAATTAAGGTCTGCGAGGTAATTATACCCCAACTTGATTGACTTCAGAATTGACAAAGGAATAGTTGTGGTTCGATAGAAAAGGTTGATTTGAAATATAGTTAAGTAATAAGCGATTAATGGATTAAGCGTAACGATGTTTTATACAACGTTCATTGGAAATCCGTAAATGAGTTTTGGAAACGTTTTCCAAATATAGTCAGATATGTTTTCTAAACATAGAAAATGAAATGTTTCCATGATAAGAATTTAAGAAATAGAGTTAAGCAAATTCAGAAACTAACTGGAGAGGGTAAGTTGAACGGTTTTCTAAGTGACGATCTGATGTTGGTTTCGACCTTCCGGATTGATACTTAGAGAATTGTTCTCATACTAGTTACAGTTAGGGACTGATAGTTGCGAAATAATAGTGATGTGAAATTAAGCTATGGAAATGTTTTCCAATGATTAATAACATATATTTTCTAAATATATGAAATAAGGAAATATGAACATATGATGATTGATCGATCGAATTTCCATTTGGAAATAAGATCGTTGTTTGTACACCGACATGTTTTCATTTGATAGTTGAATCACAGACTATCAAAGTTTTTAACATTTTAACGTTGTTAATATGGAGAGACCGGTTGGATTATTATCCAAAGAACCACTCTGTATTGGCATAAGCGTTGCGAGCAATATCTGCCAAAGATAAATTGAAGACGGAGTAAAGTGCAAGGGCTGTTGTATAAGTCTTAGATAACAGTGACTAAGATGGATATACTGAATAGTGCCTTCGGTTTGTCCAGTCCCAGTACAACGTATATGGAAGAAGGTCTGACAGAGTATATCCAATGGATCGCGTAAGTTGATCTGTTCAAACGTATTCACGTTTAGTGGCAGAGGAATTCGTTTCTCTTAGCTGTATACCCGTGTTATTTTTGGATAAGTCAATTTGTGATTTGGCGGGTATGACGATGTGGCATTCAAAGTGAATGGTGATCAGATGTTCTGAAGATAGACGTAGCTTCTGGCTTCACACCAGGAAGTAACAAAAGTTGGGCTAGGCAGCATGGCTAGTTGGGTCATCCCCAAGCAGGGTGTATTATCACCGATCTAGAGAATATTCATATTTATACTTCTTTTTGATTCTGTATCTTCGGATGACGGTTTGATGGCCTACAACCGTGGTGGCAATATATTCGCGACACTCAAGCTAAATGAGTGAGCGGTCATGTGTGGCCGGGTTGCAAGACGTTCTTGTTGAACCCTGAGTGTATCACCTCTAGAGTACACTATTCATAAGGTGCTCCCATACCTTGTCTGTTGGAATCCATTCTCCGATAAGCGCCCTGCGGTTTATGGTTTTATACTATGTATGTAGAACGTGAGATGCAAGCGTTTCTGCTAGATTGATATCTATTTGTACTTAGACATTATTATAATATCACAATGATATTGCTTGTCAAAGTTGTTCAGATACTCATAAGGAAAAACCCGTTCCGTATTCACGGCGTGGTCTTATGACATACCCTATACCTGTTTTAAACTATTTTACTCATACCAGTCCCATGACTGACCCGGAGTTTACTTTGTTGTTTTCCCTAAACTCTTGGGTGCCTAAATTTGTACGGGCAGTCAAGTAGTCGGGATTTACAGATATACTTGGAGAGCTTGGAGCAGGGGACTTCAAGATTCTATAGCTATAGTTATTTCCGCTGTGTTGTAAGTGTTGTACTCTGATAAGTGCTATTGTATATATATAACTGTTTACTTCAAAGTTATGTTATATATTATATGTTATTCGTTCCGCTGTGAGATTCGTGTTACTCTGATGATTCTGACGTTCTTCTTCTTCTTCTATTCTGTTAAATTCTATCTTTTCTTTCTCACCTTCTAAATTCTTTCACTAACGTCGCGGAATTTTCGACTCTCGAGGAGTCGAAAATTTCCAGCCGTTACACCCTTCAACAAATAGCAAATCGAAATCCTCAATCACCATGCCGCCAAACTCCATCTATATCATTATCGGACTCATGGCCAGGGCGTCGAACAATAGCCCATAACTCCATCGCAACCCAACCAAATCCTAGCATCGCTCCAATTTCACCTCAACCTATACGCGCATCTACCTAGGCAATCGAGCTTCGCGATAGGATTCAAATCGCGTCTTTTTTTTAGGAGGATGGTTCGAATTCGAAAATCCCCCAAAACGAACCCCTAGGTATTCCACAGCCATTATCGAGATCTAGAGAACAAAATCGCACTAACAGATCTCAATTCGAATTGTTTTGAGAAATGGAAGTTGAATGTATTTTGAGATAAAAGGATCGGCCATTTATTTGTTTCCTGGCATTCGATTTTCTAAAGAACTGAAAATAGAAGAGTAAAGGGGTGTGCGTGAATTTAATGTAAAATTTTGATTTGAAAACCACATAAAGGAGGCCGACATTTTTTCTTGTTTCGATTTTCTGAGGAATGAAAACAGAACAAAAGTAGAGAAAGAGTTGGTCGCGATTTATAGGTGACGAACACTTAGGGGTTAAGGAATTGGATCAGTGAATGGTACAATGTAGGTAATAGGTGAAGTACATTGTTATTAAATACGATTTGATTTAAAGTGATTTTTATTCTTTTTAAAGGGATTCTGGTTTGATTTTAAGCTTATCCACTGATCAATATTTTAGGGTCCATTACCCACCATCCCGAACTGCTATTTTAACGTAACCACTTTCGTTTAAATGTTATAACGCTATTCTGAACTGAACAGTATATATTCTGAAATTTAATTTCAACCTATATACCATTTTAAATTCAAAACTAATCAATTCGCTAGTAATAAATTATTTTTATTATCGTCTATATTCAAATACAATTAATGTTGATCATCTGAATTGTTTCGATTCAGTTTTTAACTTCGGTTTCAATTATTTACGATTTATGATAATTCAATATACACGAATTAAATTATATATGATTATAAATCGATAAATTCAATAGAAATATCCATTTACATTATCAATTCAATATTTAAAACCATATTAAATATTTAAAATAAACTGTTCGAAAATCCGGGTCGTTACATTTCATATATTAGATCATTTATGTTTAAGATTTTTGTAAATTCCTTATTAGTCTTGCCTTAAGATTCGCATTCCGCATTCCCTAGCAAAAACTACACCAATTCCAAAATCAAACAGGTAGCATCAATTCATTTTAAAAGGTATATGTAAAAACTGGGGATAATTATCCAGTTTCAATACGTATGCGATTTCATTCCAATTTATTATACTAGAATTTATTTCTCGGTTTACAATTCATTCATCTCCATTAAACTGGTGATTAATTTTATTCGAACAATCTATCATCCAAACAATTCGCAATTAACATAACCAAATCAATTGAATTTACATTCAATTTTAATATTTACCTTGGTTTAGCATATTTGAACATCATTCGATTAATATCCGATTGATTTTAATTTAATTATAAATTCATCCAATTCCATATTACAATTCTTATTCACAATTTTATATATGAAATTTCTTCTGCTTATATTAAACCATTCCAATTCATAATCCAATTTGAATTTCATTCAAATCAACCAAACACACCAATATCTCAATAATTTGATAAAATTAT
Organism: Allium sativum; assembly: GCA_030737875.1. NCBI lineage: Eukaryota > Viridiplantae > Streptophyta > Magnoliopsida > Asparagales > Amaryllidaceae > Allium > Allium sativum. The sequence goes on from JASFAX010000025.1 coordinate 21,377,215, forward strand.
TTCTTTTCTATACAAAAATATAATTTGGGTAAAATTATTTCATTTACCCTCTTTACAAAACAATATTGTGTCTATTGCTTCTCAACACTTGAACCGATCAAATAACACAATACAAAACATTTATATAAAATCTACAAATACACACTCATACATATATACATTCAACTCAATCTAGGGTATTACTAACCCCATCTCTATCGAGTTACGCCACAGATCCAAGGCTATTACTAAACCTTATGCTCTGATACCACTGTAACGACCCGGTTGGAATTCGATGCCCAAATTCTGACAATAATACATAAACATGTATTACTTGCCAAAACTCACGTATTGAAAACACCAGATAGTTAATAGAAAGAAATTAGAGGGCGAGAAAAGAAAGAATATTAGAATAGAAGAAAAAAACCAACACTACACAAAGTCTCACATCACAGCGGAACAAAATATAATACAGAAATAAACCTTTATTGAGTGCTTTGAAAAAAATACGTACAATCATCAGAGTACATCAATACATCTGGACAGTTGTAACAACCTGTCCTCATATACAACACATAACGAAATAATAACTATATGATATCATATGTCTAAAATCTTCTGGCTTGTATCTTTACAGCATCCGATAACGTGAACCTATAAAACTCGGCTTGACCCGAGCATTGCAAATGCCAGGATCGGTCTGGTGAACAAGCGTGAGAAAACTCACTAAGTTTAAGGGATCATCCAACTTGATTTTAAAGTCAAAATACTTTTCGAAAGAAAAGGGTAAACGTAAGACTAATCCACACATAAATATGGATGGTTTTTACCTTACGATAATCGAAAATATTTTAAAAAGAAATACTTTTTGATATTATAATAATGTCAAGTAAATAACAATCTACCAGAATGCTTGCATCTCATGCTCTACATGAATAGTATACAATAAAAACCATGGGCACTCATTGGATATTGGATTTCCAACTATGACAAGGTATGGAACCACCTCCCGATCAGTATACTCTAGAGGGGAAACACTGGAGTTCAACAAGAACATCTTGCAACTCGACCAAACATGACCGACCATTCATTTCGCTTGAATGTTCCGAATATATTGTCACCAATGCTTGGTACCAACATAACCGTTCCTGGGAGATACGGAACCGAAAAGAAGAATAAATAAGGAATTTTCTCTAGATGGTGACAATACACCCTAATTGGGAGGGACCTACTTAGTCATGCTGCCTGCCCGATTTTTGTCATTTCCCAGTTGTGAGGCTTGAGGTTGTAATTTCCTTTAAGAACATCTGACCACCATTCACTTTGAATGTCACACCGTGAAACGACCCAAACTTCCCCTATCGGGAAAGTCCGGATTGCTTTGAGAACACAACTCATCAGAACACAAACCACAAAACATTTCATTGTTATTACAACAATTACATCAGAGTACAGGAATAAAACTGAGTATGAATAAATAATTTACAGCGGAAAATATCAGAGATTTAAATTACAAAACAACGGAAAATGTAGACATAAATATAATGCAGCAGAACAATCATCTACTAGCACAACTGAATGAAATACACGGATACAAAGCTTTCCGATTATAGTTCCAGCTGTAATCTAGAACCTGTGAAAATAAATATCTGCAAAAACAAACTACTAGCTGCTCGTGTGGAAAATATGGGCACCCAGAGTTTAGTTTAAAACAATAAACTCTGAGTCAGTCATGGGACTGGTGTGAGAACTAAAACAGTTATTAAATCTTAACGTTAAAAGTTGGGAAACAATTGACCACGCGTATAACACGGAACGGGTTTACTCCACATGAATCTTAATTTAAAATAAAACAACGCTATGCTTTTTAGAAAATAAAGATATTATAAGACTCAGGTCCCATCACACAATGCAACGTAATCCGGAGGATAGAGTTTTCCCTTATAATAGCCAAACATGCCTGGTACGTTAAAAAAATCATTTTGATATTACTATAGTGTCAAAATCACTTCAAATATAAATGTATCAATCATAGACGGGATGGGTACCATATATCATATCGCCATACTAGTTCTACAACTAAAACCGAAAAGTCACGTATTGGAAATTGGATTCCCATCAATGAGTCGAGGAAAGGGATGACTCCTCACCGATTCGAGACACTCTAGCAAATGCCTCAGGATACAGACGTTGGCGAATCCTTGGATGCTACAGGATCGGTCCTCTCTTACTTTTGAGGATTAGTTATTCCTGAACACACGTTTCCCGGTCCTATCGGACCTATCTCTGAGCCACTAGGGACTCAATATCGAGGCGCCTCATTCCATCATCCACATAAATAAATAAATATGCCTGGGCTCCATAGTATGGCACCACTCCTAGCTAGAAAGAAGAGTCGTGCACTCCCTGTAGTCCCTATCCCGCTTTTGACTCATACCGGGTGTGAGGCTCACGAATTAACGCTATACACAAAGCTATGCTAATTAAATCCGTGCTTTGATCATCATCCACAAGACTCTTCTTTTCAACGAAAGCCTTGATCATTTGCATCTTAGCATGCCACACTGACAATTCACACCATGCAACTGATGTCTATCAATATATAACCTCTAAGCTCATACATCTCAGAAAAGGATGTTAAGCAAGAGAATAAATTCTCCGCCACCAAACAAATATATATTTAATAGAAATCAATCAATACAAAATGAAATCCAATGTCAAACACACATCCATTTACAAGTCCACTCTGGGTCTGAACTAAATTGAAGGCACCTTATTCCTCGTCCCATATATCCAATACAGGAGAGAGCTCCAAGCATATCTGGTCGATCATCAAGTACGTATGGACGATCACCACTTATTACCTTGTCTTGAGTGTACAACCTAATCAAGACATCAGTAATCATCCAAATGATGTGAAGATCTTCGGTCCTCAACCACCATCTCCATCATTGACTTTTAGTCGTCGTATTAATTATTCAGAATGGGTTAAACCCGGTCTTTCCGAATAACTCGCGTATTTTATAATAAATAATCAAGTGCTATAAAAACACATCATATGCCTAATTCCAATCCAGAATATTATTTTATTCAAATATCATATTTTTAGGAAAGGTTCCCACTAGTTTTATCAAAGATAAAATCCTTTAAATTTATTCTTTAATCTTCCTTTTGATACCAATTCAAAAGATTTGATTTTTTCCTTTATCAATTCTAAATCAAATTAAGGTTTATCAACTAGTTAGGATTAGCGAACTTTACCAAAGTAATCACTTATTTATCAATCCCAATCTCAACCTATTCATCCCATGGAGCAAAACTGGTAGTACTCTATATCTAACATCCATTGTGTTATCGGTAAGATTAATTACCATTTCACGTTAAAATCTAATTAAAGATTTAACTATCGCCTGGAGTAAAACTGGTGGTACTCCATTCTCGATCACTTCTCAAATTTGGAAAATTTATTTACCACATTAACTTTTCAATTTGATTAAAGATTCATTAAAACTCCTCTTTGTTTTAATCTCCCAAAAATCATTATTTAATGATTATTAAAATTTTGGAAATAAATCCTATCTTTAACTGGGTTAAAGAACTAATGTCATTTAAAACACAGTTCACAATAAACCAAAATCATCTTCCATCAACTATGGAATCTTCACGGAAAACAGATCAATATATAAATGATACTAGTTTCCGTATCCAATCAATACCATAAATGGAATAATGGTAAAGCATTTTAAATTCCATATATAATAATGGTATTCCTTTGCAGAAGCTCATCTAAATTATTACCAAATCGAATTCCATTCAATTCCAATTTAATATATTAAATTGGAAAATTTACTTTGGAACATTTCCATTAAATCTAAATAATAAGATTTATAAATCCCAAATCATCTCTTCACTGTTAATTGGGTTAAAGAACAAATGTTATTTTAAACACCATTCACGATGAACCCAAAATCACATTCCACTAACCATGGAATCTTCACGGAAAACAGATCAATATATATAATCGATATAAATTTCCATATCCAACAAATAATATAAATGGAATGACGATAAAGCCTTTTAAATTCCATATATATTAACAGTCTTCCTCCACAGAAGATCACTTCGATTATTACCAAATCTAATTTCATTCAATTCCAATTTAATGTATTAAATTGTAAAACTTTGCTTTGGAAAATTTCCATTAAATCTTAATAAAAGATTTATATATTCTAAATCACATTTCAATGTTAATCGCATTAAAGAACGAATGTCGTTAAAAACATAGTTTACAATAAACCCAATTCACATTCCAATTTATTCCAATTACTAAATATAACTGGAAACACTAATAATCTTAATTAAAAGATTTATTCTTTTCACACGTGGTTTAAGAATAGTGTTACTGAAGACACCATTCACGACAAACCCAAAATACACTTTGATATTAAATATAAGGCTCTAAATAGAAATTATATCGGCTTACATTCAATATCAAATTCTGAAACCAACACATATCGTGTAGGGAATAACGATATATATCTATCTTCCAAATTCCTCCACAATATCCACATAGTCACGGAATCCAATATCGAAATATCCCGCATATGATTTTTATTCAAATCCATTACACTTCATACATTGGAAAATTCTGGTTAGATTAAAATCATTCACAAATCCAATTTATTTATCTAAAAACGTCGGACTATCTTTCTAGTTATTAACTAGTTCATTTTGAAAAAAAAAAAAATTATCTTTACAAAATTGGAATTTTTCATCCAAATCTTTCCAAATCACTTATTATGATTTTGCACAAATTATTAATATTTTTAATAATTTTATCAAGGCCCATACAGTCAGTTTCCACTAACAGCCACCGAACTGCATCCACAACGACCTTTTCCAAATTTGATTTGGATATGATTCCAAATCCAACCATTAGATTTCAAGTCTCTTATATTCGTTGGAAATCTCCTTCCGATACGAACCCAACGGTTCCGGTTTTAGGAGAATCCGGCGATCGGATCTCCCGTAATGTCAATTCGAAGTCAATGGTTGAAATTCGCAAATGGCCACAGCGCGGCGCATTCTATTCAAGCCATTAGTATATATAATATATATTTCAATCAAAACATATTTTATAAATTAGTTTTAAAAACGATTCTCACTTTCATTTCCATTTTAAATCAAAATTGAGTACTCCTTATCGTTATAATATTTAAATGATAATATTTTCAAAATATCCGATTTTGAAATCATTTTCTTTTCAATATTCATTATAAAAATGAATAAAATCGATATAAATATCGTTCGCGTTAAAATTGTGCATATCTAATCATTACGGCTTCACATACTTCAATATTTTCGTGTCCATCCAAAATCAGACATCAAATTCACATTTTAATCCTTTACTGGATATTAGTTTAAAATATTCATTATTTCTAAACTGGAATCAGAACCAATCAATTACCATATAATGTTAGTTATATGGATTTCATACATCACATATACACAACAACAATGATAAACAATTATCCATCATCCAGAGCGCGTTACACAACTACATAAGCATTAAATATAAATAATTAACGCTTACTACAGTCGGTCAACCAATCGATTGACATACAACTAAACAATTGGTATTAGTGTACATCAAATATCATCCCAATACCCGTATGGGGTTTCAACCAAAAAATACTGAATATTATTTGTGCAGTTGAGCGATGTGTAAAATTTATCATCCCAATCAATGTCAATTAAATGGGTGTACATAAACAAATCGTCTGATTTGTAAATGAATATTTATTTTCATTTCAGGAGAATTTTATGCCATTCATATATGCATTAAAAATTATATTTTTAACAATAAAATATTTATTTCAACTCTTGACTATTTTATATAGTTCATACATTCAATAAAAATGATATTTTAATTGTTTAAACATTTTATTCAACACATGAATATCTTATGTAGTTTATTTCAGAAAATTTCGGCATTATAACGGCGCGATATTAGAACCGGAATAATGTCTAGCATTATCCCTCTCCTGATATTGGCTCGCACCATACACAATCATCAATTAATCCACAAAACCACAATACAATCCATTTCATCACAATACAGTCAATTTCACCACAATTCAATCCAAACAAATTCCATGGTTTGCACAATAAATAGTGTCAGGAGCTACTAAGCCCCATCTACAACCTAGGATATATTTAACTGTATTTGAGTGAGAAGGTGTTCTCACATTGGGATCCACTCTACCATTGTTTTCTGTCGCTCTGATTTGTTGTTTTGATTCCAAAATTTGCAAACGAGCTCCAATCTTCACTCCACCTTTTTTTCTAGCTTAAGCGTGCCATTCTGGACAACTTTCGTCTAATGGACTTATTCCCGAAAATGCTCCAATTCGCCAGAATTTGCGAAAAGACATAAATCGGACAGCATACTTTGAACGTGTTTTCTGAAAAACTCCGCAATCCAAAATACAGCTTCCATATACTCAAATCGAAGACAAAATCGTGCTCTTCGATTTTGGAATTGTGGAGTTTTGACCATAGGGTCTCGAATTGGAAGATATTCGCTTTGGAAGGTCAGGGGGTAAAATGTAAAGACTGAAAATTATAAAAATGGGATTTTTAGAGGGAGGGGCCCACTAGTCGGTGGTGGAGGTGCTGAGGAGTGGCGTAGGTGGTCGGCGAGGTGGCAGGGGGTCGCAGCGGTCGGAGGTGGGGCCAAAGGCGGCGGCGGCGAGTTTGAAAGGGGATAGGGTTTCGAATGGGCTGGAGAGAGAGGGGCGAGGGAGGAGGAGGAGGCGTGTCTGAGGGACGTGACGACGACGGCGTGGGTGGTGGAAGGGGGCGACGAGGCTAAAGGGATCGGGGTTTTCTTTCTTTTTCTTTTGAACGATAGTGGAGAAAGGGGGTTGACTTTATATATAAATAAATATATTTATTTTAATTTAATTCCAAAAAGTTAATCTTTCATTCGAACTTCAAATCAAACCCAACGACTGTCGTCCCTAGTGTAATACCCCTATTCCGAACACAATGAGATATGTTGCGTAAGCCAATTCGACTGTTTCGATCAGTTTTCATTAAAATTAAAATATAATTTAATATAACGTTCAAAATCGATTTCAACGTACATTTTAATTTACCACGCTCACGTATTAATTCCAAAAATTATGTAATTTGAAACTTAACAATAATTTGACATTTCGGATCCAACAAAAATGGTTTCGTCGAAAATGGAGGTCGTTTGCATAATGGATATTTTTAAGGGCTTTATATATATAATAAAATTTATATAAATTCCATAGCGACTTATTTAAATTTTAAATTGGACATAACTTTCAATTTATATTATGAATATCAGTTTCTTACATTCGTTAGAAAGATAATATTAAACAGACTCAAATGTTTCTGGTTTTACTGAAATCCAATTTATTTTGAATCATATACATTCAATTGAAATTTAAAATCGAATTTTCAAACTACCACGCCATTTCAGGCTCGTTTTATAATTAAAATAAAATTATACGTTCCAACTTCGATTTAAATAAATTTTTTGTCGTTATTATTTAAAATAAATCATTTTAAATATTGAAAATCCATTAAAATAGCTAAAATAAGAAAATTAAATTGGTTCAGAAATTCCTTGTTATTACACATCGTCGGATCCATCAAATCACTAATTGATGTCTACAAAAGTACTCTGGGTGTCTAAGCAGTAAGAACGAATTCCTCTTCCTCCACAGGGTATGTTTGTAGAAATCAATGTACGTAATCTTTTGGAAATACTATATTAGACATTCGTCCATACAAGTCATCCAAGAACAGGACGAACCGAAGGCACCCTCCTACCACATCCTAGGTATCACCATATGGATCAATAGCGAATAGTCCTTTCAATCCGCAGATGCCAATCACGACAGAATCACAATTCAAAATATCGTCGGGAGCTACCCTTAGAAATTCAACAAGCAGTTCTTTCGCTCATGAAGATCAACGGTCTTCAATTGCTCCATCTTCAATCAACATCTTCCATCTTCCACATATTTGCTGGTCAGAATGGTATTCGAATATAAATTCGATTTCGGTCTTTGCGTACCCCAACAATCGTATAGACCATATTTGATAGTCGGTTATTTAACTACGAAATAAACAACCATACATCCATAAAAATAAAATAAATATACTGATTCAGTACCCAGCATCATTTAGCCTCTTTAATTAACTAGTAGTTAATTAAATATTAAAACTTCTAATTCGGAAAACATTTCCCTTTCTTATTAGATATAAGAAAATTCGATTATCATTTCAGTTTTACTTATTAGATCCTCATTGTAAATTGGTAAGTGAATAAATCTCTAAGTATACAACCCAGAAGGCTGAAACCAACATCAGATTGACACCTTGAAAATTACTCAACTCGACCAACAGACAACAAGTTTCAACTTCATAAAAATCACATCCTTTCCCTTTTTTATAATTTTTAAAACCGATTACATTTCTTAATAATCTCAGTAATCATTTCAAATTTTATTTAAAATATCATTTTAGAAAATTAACTAAAATAATTCCATTTAGTTTCTATAAAAAATATTATAAATTCCCTTTCAGAACCCTCCCCTTTCATTTATAAAATTATTAACCTTTCATTTAATTCCTCACCTATTCGCAAATATCAATTCAATCCTCCCTGCATACTCAATTTATACAAATTTTCATTTATAACTCCTTTTGGCAAACTTTCCTTGAAATTTCATTTATTGTATATTCGTCTTAATTCCCATTTATATGTCATTATTTATATTCCACTTTAAATTCCATTATTTTGCTACTCTCATTCACGAAATCCCATTTTATCACATTTCGTATATTTAAAAATAACGTTTGTAAAAACGTTCACTATTAACACAAAATTTACTTTTCCTCTTTTTAAACCAATTCTCGTACCTTTCCAATTCAATTAGTCCATTTCACAATTTTAAAATTCGATTTACGCCCTTAAGCTCTTCTTCGCAATCATTTTAATTTTCCCATTTAGTTTATATCGCTTAACCATTTATTTATTTATATCTTGGAATTCCCATTATTTTATAATTTAATTAATTATAAAAACATAAATAAAACTTCGACATTTATATTTTTCAAATAAACATCGTATTTCAATTTCGTATATAAAATAACTTTGAAAAACATTCTGATTTAACATCGATTCCAAATATCTTTTCTTTTCTAACGGTACTAAAGAGGTAAATATCTACTAAAGTACCAAACCGTGAAAGATAAACCAATTTCACATCCACATGAATACAACAAATCATGTTGATAAACATTATCAACATTATTAAGGAATCCTATTAGATTCCTCCAACCTGTTAATCCCTACATCACAATTTCATATTATTCAACATATATTATAATATAATTTAACAACTACTAAGAGGAATCCATTTGGATCCCTCCAACCTGTCATTCCCTGCATCCAAATAGGTTACCTCGAATAAATTCATTCAATTCAATTTAACTGATAATTTCTATAAATATCCAACAATAATAATTTAACATCAACCATTTAATTTAACATTTTTATATAAACATAAATGTGACCAATAAGGTAAGTTTCCTCAATTGTTAGAATAATGATTTGGTCTTCAATTGAAATTAAACAATGTTTAATTTCATCGGTTTAATCAATATATGAATATATATTTGACATACAGTCAACCATTAGCAACCATAGCACACAATTATAAACCCAACTTATATAAAATACAAGTGGGAAGAACTGAGTGATTTTTACTCACCTTGATCTGATTTGCTGTTTAAAACAGCTCGTTTCAATTATATTAAACAAGCATTTAATTTAGCTGAGAAATCCAGTTCATTCCAATCACGTCCACTTCTGTTTTACGGGCGTAGTGCTGGTTAATGCGAGTCTCGTTTCTTGTTGTGTTCCGTTATGATAAGATTGATCAATTTGTAAATATTTAAAGTTAATCACTATTTTAATAATATATTTAAACCTTAATTTCTAATTATTAGTTAATTACTTTAAGAATCAGGACCAATTATTTCTATTACGGAACAACCCGAAATCCGCCTCCGACCTGGACCGAATTGGAAGGCGGATTGTGTTGAGAACACGACGCATCGGAACACAAACATGAGACCTTTTCATTGTTATTACAATAATATACATCAGAGTACAAGAATATATCAGAGTACGAATAAATATTACACAGCAGAAAAATAATATCAGAGAACAAATCACATAGCAGTAGAAATAAAAATGTATAAATACAATTGTAACGGCCTACCATTTCAAACGATCCAAATCAACAATAATCCACGCATGTCTGACTTGAATTGCTCAAAATAGTAAATTGTTATATAAATTGGCAATACATAGCATATACAGCAAATAAATTAATCACAAAATCATAGATCATAGATCATAGACACAGAGTATTACAACATTTGCAGTGGAATAAACAACATAGTAGTTCATGAAGCTAACAGAAATAAACAAAGTCTCAAAAAAAATTACATAAGAGAGGTCCAAAATAGCAAAGTTGCTAACAAAAAAAATAACATGAGTCTGAACGGAAATAACTGAATAACAGAAAACTGAATAGATAAATACCCAGCGAACTCCAATGGCTTTAGCTCCAAGAAGAATTCCTAAAGCTGCAACACTCAGGCTGACCCGAGCGTAAAGTAAAAACAAAACTCGGGTCAGGACTAACATTCTCATGTAAGTAAACAAAATCAAGTGAAATGTCAACTGAAATGTAAAGTAACTTAAAGGATGTTGGGTCATGAACTATATGTTGTTTATTCCACTGCAAACGTTGTAATACTCTGTGTCTGTGATCTATGATTCTGTGATTGATCTATTTACTATATATGTTAAGTATTTCCAATTTATATAATAATTTACTATTTTGAGCAATTCAAGTCAGACATGTGTGGATTATTGTCGATTTGGATCGTTTAAAATGGTAGGTCGTTACAACAATGTACAGCAGAAATACATCAACTAACATAACTGAAAGAAATACATGGATACAAAGCTTTCCGAATATAGCTCCAGCTGTAAACCTGGATATTGTTAAACAGAAATCTGCAAAACAAAAAATACTAGCTGCCCGTGGAAAATATGGGCACCTAGAGTTTAGGCGACAACAATAAACTCCAGGTCTATCATAGGACTAGTGTGAGAACTTAAAACAGTTATTAAAACTTTACTTTAAAATAGGGTAAATCACGGGACTACGCCGTATGTCATGGAACGAGTGTACTCCACATGAATATCAGTTTAGAAATAAAACAATGCGATGTTTTTTGGAAAAATGAAGCTATTATAAGACTTAGGTCCCATCACATAATGCAACACAAACCAGAGGATATAGTTTTATCTTATAATAGTCAAACATGCTTGATATGCTTTAAAACAAACATTTTGATATTATTATATGTGCATAGTGTCAAAATAACTTCAAATATAAACGTATCAATCATAGATGGCATAATACCTGTGACGGCCCGCCCCGCACCACCCGACATTTCAAATGAAAGTTCGCTGTGTCAATGTCCAACCAGCACGGGACGGTCGCCAAAGAAAGGAATTTGAACTAACAAGGAACCTGTAAAATGTCTCACAGCGCATGGAATAAAATATAATAATAACATACTTGACATAAAACAGGTGAGATAGTGCATAAGATGAAAACTAAACTATAATCATCGTAGCAGCGGAAATTCAAAATACAGCATATTACAACACCAACATACTGTCTCTGTTAATCCCTCAAAAAATCCATACGTACATGGAGTAAAGGATGCAGAATGGATATCATCAGCATCGGTCGTGCATGATGTTATCCAAGGCACTTAAACGACTCACAATGGATAGGACGCAACCACACAGAGCAAGACCCAAGTATCAAACCCAAGACAAATCAAGTCGACCAGTACGACCAAAGAAGATGACACGATATGCTATGAGAAATGCGGCTCAATATAGATAAGGATCATACATTCTGTAAAGCCGCTCACAACAACGGAGCACGCTTGATCTAATATCAAAGTTTGGTCGCACGCATCAAGACAGGAGTCAAGATCGCACGTGTATTTAACAACTGCTCATGAATTGCAACTCCTATCGCTCGACACTCGAATCAGAAACCCATTGGTAGGTCGTATACCAACTCCAAGGAAGAGCTCATTCACATCTCAAAGTCGCAAGTCTCAGTCGGTCGCCTCTAGAGTAATGAAGATCATCGCCTGCTCGCACATGATAACTAAGTACAGCCGCAGACAGCAGGCTACAGCTAGCCAGGGCATGACTGTAATTAACAGAATAAGCGATCTGTAGCCTGCATAAACGGATTTCAAGTCATTTCCCGAAGGAGGCTCACCTATAAATACACCATGGCTGCCATCATAAGGGGGATCGAATCTTTGAAACCATGGAGTGCTGCTAAATTCTATCCTCAACTACTGATTCAGCCACAACTACTGATTCAGCCATGGCGTCAAGTACAATCTTATGATAAAGGAAAACACAGGCATCCTCCTTCTCAATCATTCATCCATCCTTCTTCTCCTCAAATTCTACCATTCTCTTGTATAATTCCAAGACTGAAATATATAAACGAGGCTATATTGAGTGAATATAGAGATGTATGAAAAGAGAGAATTGATGTATTTTGTAATCCTTATTATAAGACTGGAAATCACCTTCACAGTGGACGTAGGCCTAATTAATGATTGAACCACTCTAAATCTGGTCTTTACTTTACCTTTCTCGCATTTTTTCATTTTTAATTGCTGATTAAACACAGTTTCATTTATTTCTTACCTTATTGGTGAAGTACAGTTTTAGTACCTTGGGTGTTTAGACTAATTTTGGTGTAAACATTTTGGTGCCCACCGTGGGGTCGTGTTCATAATTCCCTTTCGTAGTTCAGCAATCTAAAAAAAATCCAAAAATGCTTTCTCCTTTGAAACCATGGTCGGATCGAAGAAAAGCAGCAAATCTACTAAAGTTACTACGATCAGTGAGGATGATAATGCTAACGAAGCTACACCTCAGATCTTAAATCAAGGGGCAGGGGACATCCCTAGGCCATCTATAACGCGAGATGAATTGAATGTAGTGGTAACCGTCCTGAACGAAAAAATGGATAATACAACGAAGATGATAATGGAAAGGTTTGATGTCATGACTAATGTTCAAGCCAATTTGTTACCACCAAATACTGTGGCTAATCCTGGCGAGAAAGCGGACTCATCAGCCTCAGACCCTGGACGACCTCACAATCTAGTTGGAGACAGGGGAGAGGCCGGCGTTGAGGATCCTAAGGCTAGATCTCCACAGCACAAAGAAGTACGTGCGACTCGGGCTATCGAAAGTCCCACCAATGTAACATCCTTCAAAAGGGACGCAAGGCGCCGAAACTCAAACCGTGGTCGCACTGATAAGGACATCAGTGCCGATCCCGATGAACAAACAGGTGATGAGAGGTGCATCACGTACATGATCCAGCGAATAATAAGGAGAAGGCGACCCGAGAAGACGAGGAGAAAGAACGGGATTTTTCCCCCAGCAAAAATCCGTTTATAGAGGAAATCCGTCAAGCGAAATTCCCGAAGAAATTTATACCCCCAAATTTTAGCACCTTATAGCGGAGTTGGAGACCCAACCATTTTTCTATTCAAGTACGACCAGCACATGAATGGAGCTAGGGCCACTAATGAAATCAAGTGCTTATACTTTCCCATGTGCCTAGAAGGTGTGGTCTCACTATGGTTCACCAGACTTCCACCTAGATGTATCGACCAGTTTGCTGATTTATCAAGGAGATTTCAAGATCAATTCCGATTACAAACCACCAAGGCAAGGGATGTAATGTCATTATGCGAAATGGAACAGAAGCATGGGGAAACCATCAGATCTTTCCTTATACACTTCAATGCTGCAGCAGCGGGGGTCATAGAACCAGAACCTTGGTACTTATTGGCAGCCCTGAAAGGATCTATCGATAAGAAGTCATAATCCGGAAAGTGGCTCAAGATGAAGAAACCAAAACTTTGAAGAAATTTTACAAAAAAAGCTGAGGAATACATGAGTATGGAAGATGAAGCTTCAAGTGTCCAGAAGACTATAGAATGTAACGTCGCCAGAGAAGGAAAGAGCAATGAGTCCAGGGTCGAGCAGAAGAGCGATGTAGGACAAAAGAGGGGAAATGATGAGAGGGATAGCAAAGGTTATAAGAAGACGCGGTTGTACAAACCATCCGAGCTAACCCTCCTAAACGAAACCCCAGAAAGAATTTACCAAGCCGCAAAGGGCTCGGGCATTTTTCCTCAGATGAAGCCGCATAAGGTAACTGATCAGCAGGCAAATTCCGGAAAATTCTGTCGGTTTCATAGCCAACCAGGGCATAACACCAATAGATGCCGACACCTGAAGAGTTTAATTGAAGAACTCATCAGGAAGAGCCAACTCCAACAGTATGTGAAAAATCCCTAACGTACTCCAGTTGTGCAAGGATATAACAATGCGGCTAGCCAGCCCAACTCGAGTGAAGAAGTCCAAATACCGGTCGACTCGAGGCTAGTAATCAATATGATATTTGGAGGTCCCCACCCGGCTGGGAACAGTTGGGCAGATATGGAAAGATACACTAATGAATTAAAGGATGCCACAAAATAGGAAGGATGCATGATCTTAAACAACAAGCTTCCGACGAAAATGCTCAAAACCTCAACCGAGGATGTGATGTTCAGAGATAAAGATGCGGAAGGCTAAATTACACCAACTGTCGATGCCATGGTGATCACAATTGGTCTCGGACCTGCGGTGGTAAAAAAGGTTCTAGTTGACACGGGGGCATCAGCTAATGTGATTTTTATAAACACTTTTCAAAAGATGAATCTCCCTATGGCAAAGGTGCGCACATACCCAAATAAGTTCCACAGTTTTACAGGTCAACCTACGCAACCCATCGGAATGATAGATTTACCTATGGAATTGGTAGATGGGGAACGCATGGTTTCCATGGTACAAACCTTTGTCTTAATAGATGAGTTTTCGTCTTACAATGCATTCCTTGGGAGGCCGACTCTTTCGGGTTTCAAGGTTGCATTAGCTTCATGGTGCTTGACCATGAAGTTTCCAACTGAAAGGGGAATTGAATTAAGGGCGACCAAATCGCTGCAAGGGACTGTTATGTGACAGAACAAAGAGAGGCTAAGAAAAAAGAATTGAGAAAGGATGCGGAGGATCTTCCCCACATCCAAAACCCCCCTTTATAGCAATTAAAGAAGGGTCCATGCATTGGCGATCATAGTGGAGTGCAAAAGGAGATCGATCCTAGGGAAGCCAGTGCAGAGGACGAGAGGGCGACATCGGCCGAAGACACAAGTCCTATAGCTGTAAATCCGAAGGACCCAAATCGTGTGTTGAATATAGGATCTCGGTTAAGCCCCGAATTAAAAAAAAAATTGATTGCCTTCCTAAGAGCTAACTTAGATGTGTTCGCATGGAACCACTCCGACATGTGCGGCATATCTCCGGACATTGCGGTCCATAAGCTAAATATTGACCCGCGCATTCCGGCTGTCAAACAAAAAAGGAGAGCCAGGGGCCGAAGAGGTCGCGCGCCTTAAAAGAAGAAATCGACAGATAAATGGAGAATGGTTTTATTAGAGAATCTACTTATCCGAAATGGGTATCCAACCCGGTGCTCGTGAAGAAATCAAACGGTAAATGGAGGGTCTGCGTAGATTATTCAGACCTGAATAAAGCTTGTCCGAAAGATAGTTTCTCCCTTCCCAGAATCGACCAATTGGTGGATTCTACTGCCGGTCATGAATTGCTATCTTTCATGGATGCATATTCCGGCTATAATCAAATCATGATGTATGGTCCAGACCAGGAAGACACAAGTTTCATTACTGATTTCGGTCTATACTGCTATAAGGTGATGCCATTTGGTCTAAAAAAAGGCAGGGGCAACTTATCAGCGACTGGTAAATGCTATGTTCAAAAAGCAAATCGGTAGGACGATGAAAGTCTATGTCGATGACATGTTGGTTAAGTCAAAGAGAGCAATAGACCATTTGGAAGACTTAGCCTGAATGTTCGATATCTTACGCCAATCTGGCATGAAGTTGCATCCCTTGAAATGTTCTTTTGGAGTCGGTTCGGGCAAGTTCCTTGGGTACATAGTCAACGCTAGAGGTATAGAAGCTAATACAGCCAAAATATCAGCTTTGAGAGAAATGCATGCCCCAGAAACCAAGAAGGAACTTCAGTATTTGAATGGGAAGATCGTAGCCTTAAATCTCTTTATATCTAGGGCGACGGACAGATGTCTTCCATTCTTTGATGCCCTTAGCAAAGGAAAGAAAGAGATACAGTGGACCCCTGAATGTCAAAAAGCCTTCGAGGAATTGATCCAACACCCGGCAACACCACATATGCTATCAAAGCCTAGTGACGGAGAGAACTTGTTTCTGTACCTGGCGGTTTCCGCCCATGCCTTAAGCACGGCATTGATTAGATAAGATTTAAAGGTACAAAAACTGGTCTATTACATCAGCAGGAGGCTATCCAGAATAGAGCTTAATTACCCAAAACTTGAAAAACTTGCTTATTGTTTGCTCATTGCATCAAAGAAACTTCGGCCCTACTTTCAGGCTTATCCCATCAGGGTTCACACAGACCAGCCTCTGAGGCAAGTTCTATCCCGTCTGGAAACCTCTGGAAGATTGTTAAAATGGAATATAGAGCTCAGTCAATACGACATTACGTATCATCCTCGGAAAGCAATCAAAGGAGAACAACTTGCTGACTTTATTGCAAAGTTTACCGACCGAGGGGAGGTAAAGGAGGAAAGGGGTATTGAAACTAATATCCAGTGGAAATTATTCGTAGATGGGGCATCAAACGATTGCTGTTATGGGGAAGGGGTAGTTCTCGAAACCCCTGAGGGAAGATCCTTATGCTATGCATTAAGGCTAGAATTTCCGTCAACCAACAACGAAGCTGAGTATGAAGCCCTTATCGCGGGAATAAAGCTAGCAAAAGAATTGCAAATAAAAACTATACGAATCTTCAGCGACTCTCAGCTCGTAGTATGCCTGATTCTGGGAGAATTCCAAGCCAAAATGGGTAATCTGACAGATTATATTTCCAAAGCCTTGGAATTATTGGAAGCTTTCAAGCATTACACCATATCTCACATTCCTAGAGAGGAAAATACTAAAGTTGATTCATTAGCCAAATACACAAGCACAGGAAATGCACGGCTAATGGGATTAGTTCCAGTGGAAGTCCTTTCCAGCCCGAGCACAAAGCAGACTGAAATGGATTGGATCATGGAAACAAATGATGAGTCAAATTCATGGATGTCGCCAATTAAAGAATACCTCGTAACTGGGGCACTCCTTACTGAAGCCAAACTCCGAAGAAAGATTTTACGAAAAGCTCCCTTATACCTTATTCAGGATGGACGACTGTATAGACAGGGATTTTCTACACCTTTACTTCGTTATGTTACAGAAAAGCAATCTAAGGAAATCATGGTGGAATTACACGAAGGGGAATGCAGAGGACATACCAGTGGACAAACTTTGGTCAAGAAAATCCTACGATATGGTTACTTCTGGCCAGATATCAATAAAGATTCCAGACCTACACTTAAAAATGTGACAGGTGCCAAAGATTTGCCAAGATCCCAAGGATGCCATCCACAACCATAACCCACATAGTCAGCCCATGGCCATTTGCTGTCTGGGGCATTGACCTCATAGGAGCCCTTCCCACTGCAAAATCCGGTTTTAAATACGCAGTTGTTGTCGTTGATTACTTTACAAAATGGGCTGAAGCAGAACCATTGGCCACTATAACTTCAAAGAAAGTTATTAACTTTGTCTTGAAAAATATCATATGTAGGTTTGGGATACCATAAAAGAAAATCACTGACAACAGGACCCAATTTGAAAGTGAAGAGTTTCAAAGCTTTTGCGCCAAGTACAAAATCCAGAAAAGCTTTTCAGCAGTCGCTCATCCACAAGTGAACGGGCAGGTGGAAGAAGTAAATAAAATCATCAAGACTACCATTAGGAAACGACTAGAGAAGGCTAAAGGCGGATGGGTAGATGAACTCCCGCTGGCATTATGGGCATATCGCACCACGCACAAAACTCCAACAGGGCATACTCCCTTTTCTTTATCTTATGGTTCTGAAGCTATGATACCCGTGGAGTTAGAAGTCCCTACCCATAGAAGGATACACTTTGACCTTAAAGAAAATGAGAAGCTATAGCTCGAAGCCCTCGACCAACTTGAGGAAAGAAGAAAAGAAGCGGAACTCAGAGTAGCCGTACACCAAAGAAGGGTGGCCAGGTAATTCAATTCAAAAGGCAAACATAGAACTTTTGAAATTGGAGAACTCGTTTTGAAAAAGATAATGACCGGTACTGGAGTCTTTGGACCCAATTGGGAAGGACCTTATGTTATAATTCAGAAACTCCAGGACAGAACTTTCAAATTGGCCACCACATATGGGAACCAAATTCCACGAGCATGGAACAGCGAGCATATTCTTTGTTATTTCTTATAGCATGTTATTCAAATACATAGAAACTGCTGTAAAGATTTATGAAATTTTCGCATTTTGAATGATGTGCATAAAATGACTAAATATGGAGTTCTAATTACATATACAGGTCACTTATTCACAGGCTCCTACTAAAAGTTGACTTCCTTGTGTAGGCAAACGAATGACCAGGGGGTGCCAACTCGAGGAGTTCCGACTTTCATTAGGAAACACTGGATCTCTCAATACAGGACCAACAAAAATCTTGGTACCAGATTAAAAGAGTCAATACGGGAGCAAAAGCAACTCAAAATGTCCCACGGTTAAAGTCCTACGGATAAAATCGCTAAGCCCACCCAAGAAACACCTTCTTAGTTGCTGGACACGGGTTCTCTGACTTGAAAAAAAACTCAATGAGGCAAACTAGTGTTTGTTTCCTAGGGCAAGGCAAAAAGTAAGAAAAAACGACATGTCCCGAAACGGAAAAATTGCCAATCCAAAAAAAACGAGGGGCACCTTGTTGGGTGAAGGATACGAACTTTATCCCTTCTGAGTCAAAGCTCGATGAGATGAATTAGTGTCCACTCCTCAGGATGAAGCATAAAATGGTGAAGTATTAAACATGTTGGAAGGACCAGCGCAAAGCAGAAATCCTAGCCAACAGGGGGTATCCATTCTTGTTCTTTGTTGTTAACCAAGTCAAACAAAGCCAAGAATGGATTACAACATTGGAACCAAAGTCCTCCCATGGGGGCACGCATAAAAATGCATCACGAAAATACCCCAAACAAATAAACATGATATTTAATAAAAAAATCTAAATGGCTAAATTGCCAAAGTTAAAACAGCGAAAAGCTTACCAGTCAAGATAAATACTAAAAACTGGACGATTCCAGCCTAATAAGAACATTGTAAGACTAATCGTAATGCGATATTAACGTACGAACGCCCCGTAATGTGATATTAATGTACGAACACCCCGCAATATGATATTAACACACGATCACCATGGAATTTTTTCAAAAATGTGTGTGTTGTTAAGCAGGCCAAAGAGACATAGCAAAGACACGAAGAGCATCGTATAACCAGTCAAACAATCATTCATCAGGATCGCAGAAGTGTCACGGATCAAACACAAGTCACAACAAGCATAATATCATGGGCGAGGACTGGCACCCGCTTACACAACTTGTCTTAAAAGTAGCAAAATAACCAAGGAAAAGGAGATTACATATCTCTAACCTTCCTTGGCCTACCTACTTTCCTCTTAGTCGGAGCAGAACAAGATGGAGGCCCATCAGCATGTGCAGAAACCACCGACTCATCATCCCTAGGGGCGAAAGAAGCAACCATGCTATCTTTGGACCTGAGATCTCGGATCAGCTTAGCCTTATCATTTTCCAGAATAGAGATACGCTCGAGATTGTCCTTGTGAAGTCTTTGGAGATCGCAGGCCAATGTATGCCAGCCATTTATCTGCTTCGCAGAATAATTTTTCAACAAGTCCATTTGTTTTCCAAATTGATGCACAGCAGTCTCGAGGCGGGCCAACATCTGGCCTTTTGCAGCAGTCATGTCGTAAGAAAAGTTCTGAGAGTCAGCCGGAGATATATCCACATTTGATGGAACTCCCTGTAAACTCCACCTCCAAAACCACTTAGCAAACCTAGGACTACAAGGCCCAGGAGCATGGCACAGCCTATTGATGATAGCTTGAAGCTCTATATAAGAGGGGCTAGAGGGAGAGTTTACAGACAGTTGACCAGCTGACTGAATCTCATCTATTGAGACACCCAAATCGTGGAAGGTTTCCTTTTGATGTCACTCTGGAGATGGAACCATCCTGCAAACGGATCAGGGAATAACCGTAAGGTTTAAAGGAAGAATGAACATGAGTAAGAATCAACAAAACTGAGTAGCAATAGAAAGAAATACGGAACTTCATTTTTTCTTTCCCAGTTGAGAAACCCTATTGAAGAAAAATGAGAGCAAAATTGAATGAGAAATAAGAAAATAAGGGGAGATTAAAAGACACACAAAGCATTTCTCGCCACATCGGACCAATACTCGAGTACTGAAATAGGTGTCCCATTAGAGTCTAGTTGGCATGTTCACTTCCCCATGATTCAGCTATTTGCAATAATGACAAAATAGTTCAAGCGTCTCACCCAAAGGCGAAGACGCCAATCAGCTGCGATGAAGCAATACTAATCCTTGCATGAACGACCCATCAACAAGTCAGGACAATCCTGCCAAACAACGTTGCGGTCAGACATGTTGAAGCCGGTAATTGCTTGCTAAAAGAAATCACGGACTTCGAGGGGCAAGTGTTAATCCCTCAAAAAATCCATGTGCACATGGAGCAAAGGATGCGGAATGGATATCATCAGGGTCGGTCGTGCATGATGTTATCTAAGGCACTTAAATGACTCATAATGGATAGGATGCAACCACACAAAGCAAGACCCAAGTATCAAATCCAAGGCAAATCAAATTGACCAGTACGACCAAAGAAGATGGCACGATATGCTATGGGAAATGTGGTTCAATAGAGATAAGGATTGTACATTCTTTAAAGCCACTCACAACAACGGAGCACGCTTGATCTAATATCAAAGTTTGGTCGCACGCATCAAGACAGGAGTCAAGATCGCACATATATTTAACAACTCATGAATTGCAACTCCTATCGCTCGACACTCGAATCATAAGCCCATTGGTAGGTCGTATACCAACTCCGAGGAAGAGCACATTCACATCTCAAAGTCGCAAGTCTCAGTCGGTCGCCTCTAGAGTAATGAAGATCATCGCCCGTTCGCATATGATAACTAAGTATAGCCGCAGACAGCTGGCTACAGCTAGCCAGTGGCATGACTATAATTAACAGAATAAGCGATCTGTAGCCTGCATAAACGGATTTCAAGTCATTTCCCGAAGGAGGCTCACCTATAAATACACCATGGCTGCCAACATAAGGGGGATCAAATCTTTGAAACCACGGAGTGCTGCTAAATTCTATCCTCAGCTATTGATTCGGCCATGGCGTCAAGTACAATCTTGTGATCAAGGAAAACGAAGGCATCCTCCTTCTCAATCATTCATCCATCCTTCTTCTCCTCCTCAAATTCTACCATTCTCTTGTATAATTCCGAGATTGAAATATATAAACGAGGGTATATTGAGTGAATATAGAGATGTATGAAAAGAGAGAACTGATGTATTTTGTAATCCTCATTATAAGACTGGAAATCACCTTCACAGTGGACGTAGGCCTAATTAACGGCGGAACCACTCTAAACCTCGTCTCTACTTTACCTTTCTCGCATTTTTTCATTTTTAATTGCTGATTAAACATGGTTCCATTTATTTCTTACCGTATTTGTGAAGTACAGTTTTAGTACCTTGGGTGTTTAGACCAATTTTGGTGTAAACAGTCTCTAAAGAAAAAGAAAGGAAAGGTACACTACTAATGCCCAAGCAGTGACCAACAACAACACAGGGAGAATATATGTAGATAATACGTGTAAGCCTCCTGCTCGTCTCCAGACAGCTACTCATGCACAACTAGCTAACCTCTCTCTAGTATGCCCGTTAAAGAGCACCCAGAGTAATAAGAAGAGACATAAAACTCTGGGTCAGTCAAAAGTCTGGTACGAGCGATAAGCAGCAAAAACAGAACAATAACAGGTATACTAAACCATACCTGAACCTGGACCTGTAACCAAAGAGTTAGCACAACAGGATGTACAGTACTTTAAGGTAACACTAACATAAGGTGTAAAGATAATGGGAAAGGAGGTGTGCAAGTCATAGTGATATCAAACAATGAAGCATAGAAACCATCCTCACATCTCTCACTCAGTGCGTAAAGCATACGATATCCGCTACTATGGCCACCCAAATCCTTTGCTATGATCACTCTGCCCCATGGAGTCATGAAGGCTCCACTGCACAGATCCATAGCCACTAACCCCTTGCTATGTCAACTCTGCCTCATGAAGTCATGACGACTCCACTGCAGTGGCTCATAGCCATGCTACGATCACTCTGCCCCATGGTGTAATAACTACCCCACTGCACTGATCCGTAGCCTAACATCCATCTAGGTGGTGAATCAAAGTTATGGACGTCGATAACCCCTTTGCACACATCCCGCAGCAAAGTCCAATTCATGAAGTTAAATCGTTGGTCCCCAACTGGACCGTGAGTATAAACTTTTCATTTGGACTATCTTTGCATCTCGGGTTTTGGCCTCCTTCCAGATCGGTTCGGTATTTTCTCTTCACCTTGCCTCAGATCGATTCGTGAGTCATGTTGTTCCCCGGTTCGGTTCGGTCTCCTTCCGCTCGTGGTCAAGCTCCAGGTCGTGGTCCACATCCCCTGGCAGTTCGGTTCGTGACGAACTCCTCCGGTTCGGTCCTCCTCCCCAAGCACTCCGGGTCGAGTCGAGTTCCTGAAATCCATTCGTGGTACATCGGTTCGGGTCGTGGCTCCATCACCAGTTCATGGAAGGGGGTTCGAGTCGGAGTTTAGCTCGTGAGTCTCCAGTTGGTTCGTGATGTATAATCCAAGCTAGGTCACGGTACCAAAATCTCGAGTGGGTCGGTTCTGTGCCACCAGTCACGAGCGGGTCGGTTCGGTGGGGAGGGGCGATCTGATCCGGTCCCTATACAGTTTTCCTGCAACTTTTCCAGCGACTATTTTTACACCATATGACGACGTTTTCAACCATTCTAACTGTTCTAATCAATCACAAAGCATACCATACAGTCATAGCAACATATAGAATTGACCACAAATACCAAAACAACAATTTAACATATTTATATGGATCAAACATACCCAAAACCCATACTTTTCCCTTAATTCCCCTTAACCATGTTTAAAAATACAATTAGCAAAACTTATCCAAATTAGCCCAAATTTTTATCTGAGGCCTAAAATAATATTTTAGATTTTTCCAGATTTTTCTATGCCATAATTTTGCTAATTACCATTAATCACCCCTAATTAGCCGTAATTAATGAAAAACAATGCAAATCACTCATCTTGGCAACAAATAAAACTTAGATCTAAACTATCTCTGATTTGGGTCGAATCTATATGCAACACAGCAGCTCCAACTCTGATTTGGTGCTGATTTGTCTTGATTTGATGTTGATTAGCTTAATCCTTGATTAGAGAGCGATTTGGAATGAAATTACAAGGTGGAGACCAATGTTAGGGTTTCTAAGATGTAAACGGCGGCTAGAAAACTGAAATAGAATGAAAACCTAACTCATTTCAGCCTCCCCATAACCCTAATCCCGAAATGGGTTATGGGACCATTTGCTAATTACCCTAATCAGCCCACTTAAGCAATTTTTCACCTTCTAAACCTTGTTTAGCCATATCTCCCAAACGGTTAGTCCGTTTGGCTAATGTGACCACTCTACGGAGAGCTAAACCATCATTCGGATCTAATGGAAATGGTTTCAAGTTAAAACTCCTTACCAATCAAAAGTTATGGCCAAAACAAGATCAGCTAGGGGCAAAACGGTCATTTAAAAATCGGCAAAAATCGTGAACATGGGAAATGACCCCAATAGTTGTTTCCCAAAGTTACACGACTATACGACTTCATATGAAAAAGAAATAAATATTCTACGATCCTCTGATGCGTAGAATGCGGGTCGTTACACTCTCCCCCCTTAAGAAATTTCATCCCCGAAATTCCTCAACTAAGAAACAAACAATGGATTCCGCATGCCTATCAGCCATATACAACAATCAAACATGCAAAACAAATCGAAATGAAAACCTCACCAGGCAAAGAGTTCTGGATACGTCCCCTCAATGCTCTCCTCTGTCTCCCAAGTACAGTCATTCTCATCTTCGCACCCCCTGAACCTTGACTAGATTCACCGCTTTCCTTCGAAGTTTCTTTGTATCGTGCTCGACAATACGAATCGGCTTGCGGTTCCCAACCACCTCGGGTTCTACTTCGATATCATCCAACTGATCTGGTGAAATAGCCACATTGGGGTCGTGCATGAATTTCCTTAACTGGGAAACATGAAATACGTTATGAACTCCCGCCATCTTATCCGGCAACTGAAATTTATATGCCAAATTCCCAACTTGTTCGAGAACTGGGAATGGACCAACAAATCTTGGTGTTAACTTGCCTTTCCTACCAAATCGAATCACGCTTTTTAACAGAGAAATCTTGACAAACACCAAGTGACCAATGGAGAATTTTAAATCTCTTCTCCTCTCATCAGCATAACTCTTCTGCCTATCTTGGGCAGCCTTCATTTGCTATTGGATAACGTTGATCTTATCTGAGGTTTCTCTTATCACATCTGGCCCAAGCACAAATTTCTCATCGGTTTCTAACCAACATGATGGTGAGTTACACGTTCTTCCGTACAAAGCTTCAAATGGAGCCATACCAATACTGGATTGATAACCGTTATTATATGCAAACTCTACTAGATGCAATTCATCATCCCATGATCCACCAAAATCCAATATACAAGCTCTCAAGAGATCTTCTAATATGCGATTCACCCTCTCTGTCTGACCGTCGGTTTGAGGATGATACGCGGTGCTGAGATGTAATTCTGATCCTAACGCCTCTTGTGAGCTCTTCCAAAATTCACTAGTAAATAACGGATCTTGGTCACTCACACTGCCCCTGGGTACTCCATGAAATCTCACTACCCACTTCATATACGGTTCTGCTAACTTAGCTGCTATTTTGTTCGACTTGACGGGTATAAACCTTGCACTCTTGGTCAATCGGCCCATAATTACCCAAATGCTATCATGGCCCGATCTAGTCCTTGTAACCCATCAATGAAATCCATTGAGACTTGTTCCCATTTCCATTCTAGAATTTCTAATGGTTGCAACAAACAACTAGGTTTCTTTTGCTCAGCTTTAACTAACAGGCAATTCATGCACTTGGATATAAACTTCCCAACGTCTCTTTTCATCCCTTCCCAGTAGTAGGTCTTCTTTATGTCTCGATACATTTTATTACCACAGGGTGTATAGTCAATTTTGAGTGATGACATTCTCTAAGCATTTCATCTATCAATCCATTGACATTGGGCACAACTAGTCTCCCATTCTTTCTAAGTCATCCTTCTCGATCAAGCCCATACTTGTTCATCTCCTAGTCGATACCCATCTCTAACTTGGAGATGATTTCCAATAAGTTAGGATCATGAGGGAACCAATCCACTCAATCAAAGTGGGTCTGATCGTCAAACTTGCTAACATTTCTAGATCCAATTCGCACTTTATTCTAAAATCATACCCAGCAATATACTCCAGTTGCTTCCATTCAAGAAACATAGCCCCTAAACTGGCATGTCTTCTACTCAATGCATCAGCTACTGCATTGCCCTTTCCAGGTGTATATGCGATATCGAAATCATAGGAAGCCAAGAATTCTAACCATCTTTGTTGTCGTAGATTTGGATCCTTCTGAGAGAAGAGATACTTTAACGATTTATTATCGATAAACAACTCGAATCTTTATCCCAAGAGATAATGTCTCCACATCTTCAACGCAAATATGATCGCTGCCAATTCCAAATCATGGGTAGGGTATCTTTTCTCATGCGGTTTCAGTTGCCAACTAGCGTAAGCTACAACCCTACCTCCTTGCATCAGTACGGCACCTAGTCCGGTACCACATGCATCTGTGCATACTGTCATCTCTTCATTCCCTTTAGGAATGACTAATACTGGTGCACACGTCAACTTTTCTTTTAGGCTCTTGAATGCATTCTCGCACTTTTCGTCCCAGATGAAAGCTTGATTCTTCTTGGTTAACTGAGTCAATGGTGCCGCTATCTTGGAGAAGTCTTGGATAAACTTACGATAATATCCAGCTAACCCCAAGAAACTTCTTACGTTTGTTGCATTCTTGGGCATAGACCAATCTTGTACTGTAGCCACCTTCGTAGGATCCACAGCAATACCATTCTCTGAAACAACATGGCCCAAGAATCTCACTTCCCTCCTCCAGAAGTGACACTTAGATAACTTTGCTTTCAATTGGTGTTTTCTCAACACCTCCATCACTATCTTCAAATGTCCTTTGTGTTCTTCCTATGTCTTCGAATAAACCAAAATATTGTCTATGAACACAAGAACAAACTTGTTCAATTGATCCCTGAATACCCTATTCATAAGATCCACAAAATATGCATGTGCATTGGTCAACCCGAATGGCATGACCAACCACTCATAGAATCCAAACGGCGTCCGAAAGGCCATTTTAGCTATACTCTCAGCTTCTGCTCTAAGCTAATGAAAACCTGTCGTGAGATCCAACTGGGAGAACACTCTCGCGCCACTCAACTGATCAAACAAATCATCTATCCGCGGTAGAGGATACTTATTCTTCCTCGTCAACTTATTCAACTCGCGGTAGTCCATACACAATCTAAGGGAACCATTTTCCTTGGTAGCAAACACAACTAGTGCTCCCCACTCAGAAACGCTTCATCTGATAAATCCCTTCTTCAAAAGATCGTTCACTTGCACCTCGAGCTATCACTGCTCCCTTGGTGTCATACGACGAAGTGGCATCACTATAGGTCTGGCATCTTCCACTAAATCAATACGAAACTCAATCTCTCGGTGTGGTGAAAGTCCGGTCACTTCCTCGCAGACATCCGGATACTGGCCTGCCACGGGCACATCTAACAACTCATCATGCGGAATGTCAAGGGAATTTAGAAAACTATCCATTACCCCATCACTAGGTAGACCACCAAACACTACCCTCCGCCATCATCCGCTCTAACTGTCACCAAAAAGCCCTCACAGTCTACCACCACCCCATACCTTTGGAGCCAATCATCTCCCAAAATAATGCCAAACCCAGTAAAGCCCAAAACAAACAATCACAAGCAGACATACATCCATGACTCGATAAGACCACATTACGACAAATCATACTAAGGCTAGTCGAACCACCAATCGGGTTCGTCACTGTTAAAGGTCTATCGACTATCTGGGGTTCCAATCCCAACCTATCTACCAGGTCACTAGAAATAAAGTAATGAGAAGCCACGGTATCAAACAATACTCGAACATGAACATCATAAACAGAATGCATACCTTGAATGACGACATTCTTTCCTTTCTCCGCAACAGTTGGGGCATTTGACAAAGAAGGAACAACATCAAGAGCATATGCTTTCACAATCTGCTTCTCTTTAGGGGGTTGCGGACATTTATCCCTGTTATGTCCCACTTGGCCACAGTTGAAGCACTTCCTATCCGTGGGCTTTGCTCGACATTCTTTAGCATAATGGCCCTTCTTGCCACATCTAAAGTAATCAACATCTGTCTTTCTCTTTTTCTGACCATCCTTAGCTTGATTCTGCTTCCTCTTTTTCTGAGAATTATTCTTGCCTCCACCGCTTTCTTGCGGCTATGGCCCCTCTGCAGATACAACAGCGACTTCAGTCTTGGGCTTAGGATATAGGCTCTCTGACCTCAATGCTTTTCCAACAATTGATTCAAAAGTCTCATCAATATGATTTATAAGCCTTTCCCCCAAGTACTGATCTAAGTCGGTTATGAACTTCTCATTCTTCTTCTCAGGAGTGTCAATAAGGGATAATCCATATTTCAACAAAGTATCAAACTCAACGATATGTTCCGAGACTGCCCTACCATTTTGTTTAAGGTCCAAGAACTTCCTAAATAATTCTGATTTCTGAGCAGCTGGGATGAACTTACCACTGAATCGGGCCTTGAACTGATCCCAAGTAACTTGATCCTCAGGAGTAGCTGCCTTAATAGCATTCCACCAATTCATAGCCCGTCATTGAAGCTGACGGGATGTTAGCTTCCTCTTCATCGCGTCTTCGATTCCTAGATCCTCGAAGATACGCTCACAACTATCAAGCCAATCCTGAACTTTCGTTGCCGATTCCGTTCCGTGGAACGGCTTCCCACTAAGGCTAGCGTAGTCCTTACAGAGCTTGGCAAAATCGGCCATAGGAGCCTGCACCGCTACACCTTCACCATTTGCAGCATTAGGAGCTGCCCTATGAACATCCCTAAGCATCTCTCTCATGAAGTTAGTGAACATCATCCTCATATTAGGAGCATTACCATTATTAGCTCCTCTACCAGTACCCCTCGTATGTCGGCTCATCATTCAATCTGTAAGGAGAAAATGATTAACCATCCATTCGGTGGTGCCAGTGCAGTGCGACTTCATACTTAAATATACTAATAGTATATATATAACTTTAGGAAACCAAAATATCACAAATACTCGCTCTCATATACGTGTACTATCTCTCCCAGATGTCTTTCCCTAGGTTAACTATGCAACCTAGAGCTCTGATACCAAGTGTGACGGCCCGCCCAGCACCAGCCGACATTTCAAATGAAAGTGCGTTGTGCCAATGTCCAACCAGCATAGGACGGTCGCCAAAGAAAGGAAAATAAAGGAATTTGAACTAACAAGGAACCTATAAAATGTCTCACAACACATGGAATAAAATATAATAATAACATATTGGACATAAAACAGGCGAGACAGTGCATAAGCTGAAAACTAAACCATAATCATCATAGCAGTGGAAATTCAAAATACAGCTTATTACAACTCCAACATATTGTCTTTAAAGCAGAAGAAAGGAAAGGTACACTACTAATGCCCAAGCTGTGACCAACAACAACACAGGTAGAATGTATGTAGACAATACGTGTAAGCCTCCTGCTCGTCTCCGGAAAGCTACTCGTGCACAATCAGCTAACCTATCTCTAGTCTGCCCGTTTAAGAGCACCCAGAGTAATAAGAAGAGACATAAAACTCTGGGTCAGACAAAAGTCTGGTATGAGTGATAAGAAGGAAAAACAGAACAATAACAGGTATACTAAACCATACCTGAACCAGGACCTCCAACCAAAGAGTTAGCACAACAGGATGTATAGTACTTTAAGGTAACACTAACATAAGGTGTAAAGATAACGGGGAAGGGGATGTGCATGTCATAGTGATGTCAAACAATCAAGCATAGCAATCATCCTCACGTCTCTCACTCAATGCGTACAGCATACGATATCCACTTCTTTGGCCACCCAAATCCTATGCTATGATCACTCTACCCGATGGAGTCATGAAGGCTCCACTGCACTGATCCATAGCCACTAATCCCTTGCTATGTCCACTCTGCCCCATGAAGTCATGACGACTCCACTGCACTGGCTCATAGCCATGCTATGATCACTCTGTCCCATGGTGTAATAACTACCCCACTGCACTGATTCGTAGCCTAACATCCGTCTTGGTGGTGAATCAAAGTTATGGACGTCGATAACCCCTTTGCACACGTCCCGCAGCAAAGTCCAATTCATGAAGTTAACTCGTTGGTCCCCAACTGGACCCTGAGTATAAACTTCTCAATTGGACTACCTTTGCATCTCGGTTTTTGGTCTCCTTCCGGATCGGTTCAGTATTTTCTCTTCACCTTGCCTCGGATCGATTCGTGAGTCATGTTGTTCCCCGGTTCGATTGGGTCTCCTTCCGCTCGTGGTCAAGCTCCAGGTCGTGGTCCACATCCCCTGGTGGTTCGGTTTGTAACGAGCTCCTCCAGTTTGGTCCTCCTCCCCATGTACTCCGGGTCGGGTCGAGTTCCTCAAATCCATTCGTGGTACATCGGTTCGGGTCGTGGCTTCATCACCGGTTCGTGGAAGGGGGTTCGAGTTGGGAGTTCAGCTCGTGTGTCTCCGGTTGGTTCGTGGCGTATAATCCAAGCTAGGTCACGGTACCAAAATCTCAAGTGGGTCGGTTCGATGCCACCAGTCACGAGTGGGTCGGTTCGGTGGGGAGGGGCGATCTGATCCGGTCCCTGTACAGTTTTCCTGCAACTCTTCCAGCGACTGTTTTTACGCCATACGATGGCGTTTTCAACCATTCTAACTGTTCTAATCAATCACAAAGCATACCATACAGTCATAGCAACATATAGAATTAACCACAAATACTAAAACAACAATTTACCATATTTATATGGATCAAACATACCCAAAACCCGTACTTTTCCCTTAATTCCCCTTAAACATGTTTAAGCATACAATTAGTAAAACTTATCCAAATTAGCCCAAATTTTTATCAAAGGCCTAAAATAATATTTTAGAATTTTACAAATTTTTCCAGATTTTTCTAAGCCATAATTTTGCTAATTACCACTAATCACCCCTAATTAGCCGTAATTAGTGAAAAACAATGCAAATCACTCACCTTGGCAACAAATAAAACTTAGATCTGTAACTATCCCTGATTTGGTTCGAATCTCTATGCAACACAGCAGCTCCAACTCTGATTTGTTGTTGATTTGTCTTGATTTGATGTTGATTAGCTTAATCCTTGATTAGAGAGTGATTTGGGATGAAATTAGAAGGTGAAGGCCATTATTAGGGTTTCTAAGAGGTAAATGGCAGCTAGAAAACTGAAATAGAATAAAAACCTAACTCATTTCAGCCTCCCCATAACCTTAATCCTGAAATAGGTTATGGGTCCATTTGCTAATTACCATAATCAGCCCATTTAAGCAGTTTTTCACCTTCTAAAACTTGTTTCAGCAATATCTCCCAAACAATGAGTCCGTTTGGTTAATATGACCACTCTACGGAGAGGTAAACCATCATCCGAATCTAATGGAAGTGGTTTCAGGTCAAAACTTCTTACCAATCAAAAGTTATGGCCCAAACAAGATCAGCTAGGGGAAAAACGGTCATTTAAAAATCGGCAAAAATCGTGAACATGGAAAATAACCCCAATTGTCGTTTCCCAAAATTACACGACTATAAGACTTAATATGAAAAAGAAATAAATATTCTACGATCTTCCGAAGCGTAGAATGCGGGTCGTTAAAATACCCCATCCTATTATGTCGCCATATAGGTTTACAACTTAAATCGAAAGTCACGTATTGGAAATTGGATTTCCATCACGAAACGAGGCAAGGGATCTTCCTCATCCTAATTCGGGACACTCTATCATATGTCCTAGGGTTTCACAACATGTGTCCCTTGGATCATGAAGGGCCGGTCCGCACCTAACATTTGTGGATTGGTTATTCCTGAATAACATGTTTCCCAGTCCTATCAAACCTATCACTCGATCCTTTTAGTCGGCTCTATATCCGAGGCGCATCGCAATCCATCATCCACATAAGTAAAAATGTTTGGGCTCCATATCATGACACCACTTCTAGCTAGAAATAAACGCATGCACTCTGTAACGACACGGATTTTGCCCGGACCTAATCAATCGCAAAATCGACCAAGACCGTTCAAAACTCGCATACGTTAACTTTGGGAATACAATACATCAGAACAATAACAGCAGACTTTTATTACATTACAATAATGTTACATCAGAGTACAGAATATATCAGAGTACATTGAAATAAAATTACAGCGGAAGAAAAATTACAACAGATTTAATACATTAAACAGCGGAAGACTTCTAAGCTCTGGACACAGCTTTAGGCTTCGATCCAGGATCCTGCTAAAGAGAGAGATATCTGCAAAAAGCTACTCGACTGCCCGTGTGGAAAAGAGGGCACCCGAGTTTGCAAAGTGAAACAAACTACGAGTCAGTCATGGGACTGGTGTGAGAATTCTAAACTAATTTAACTAATAAGACAAATCCAAGGACCACGCCGCTAATGCGGAACGGGTTTTATTCCAATGGATTGTCGGTGCATAAACTAAAGTAAATCGAGAAATAACGCAATGTCTTTTTGGAAAAATGAAACCATTATAAGACCCAGGTCCCATCACACAATGCAACGCACACCAGAGGATAGGGTTTTACCTTATAATGGTCAAAAGATGCTTGATACGTATAAAACGGATTTGATATTAATGTGTATATGTTTTAAATAAAAACATTTCAATCATAAGTATTAATCCTAGACGGCATAGTACCCCATCCTACTATGTCGCCGATACTAGTTCTACAATCAAAACCGCAAGGTCGTATTGGAGATTTGGATTCCATCATGAGTCGAGGCTAGGGGCAAGCTCCTCTCCGATTCGAGACACTCTAGCAAATGCCTCAGGATCCCCCGCAGTGAACCCTTGGAAGCGGTAGGGTCAGTCCCCGCCTATGGGCAGTGGATTGGTTATGCCTGAACACACGTTTCCCGGTCCCTTTGGACCTATAGTATGACCACCAACGGCCTATAAAACACGAGGTACCTCCAAATCCATCATCCACATAAGTAAAATGCCAGCGCTGGTAGGTCCCTGACATCACTCTAGCTAGGAAGAAACGCGTGCACTCCCTACGGTCCGTATCCCGTTTTTGACTCATACCGGGGTGTGAGGCTCGCGAAGTCACGTTATACACAAAGCTACGCCTAAACAGGCTGTGCTTTGATCATCAACCAGAAGGCCTGCTTTTCAACAAAAGCCTTGATCCATGCATCTTGGCATGCCACATTGTCAGTCCAACCATATCATTGATTTCTACCAATATATAACCTCTAAGCTCGTATGTCTCAGAGAAGGGTGTTAACCACCAAACAGATATATATTAAGAGAGATCAACGAATGTAGTATAAAGAACTACAACGTCAGACATACATTCCATTTATAAACTTATGCTCTGGGTCTGAGCGAAAGTCAAATCCGTACAAATCAACACTTCGTCCGAACGGCCACCACTGAAGCCCTTTCAAGGTAGCTACTCCTCTCATGGGTCTCAGTAGCAACGCATCCATTCGATGTGAAGATCGTCGGTCTTCAATCACCGTCTTCAAATCTTCGACTTAGAACGTCGTATAAATCATTTGAAATGAGATTGAACTCGGACTTTTCAAATGATTCTTGCGTATATATATATAATTTAAAATCACTTCATATCGTTATTTATATTTAATAACGACCTATCGCTACCTTTATTTATATAAAAATAGCTCGAATAAATTTAACGACGCTTCGGGTCAATGGGCGACCCTGGCGCTGTTTTCAACCAAATTTGACTTACGCATATCTTGAAATCTAACCGTTGGATTTTGATGAAATTTATATCATTGGAAAGATTTTCCCAAAGCGGTCCTAACGGTTCCTGTTTTGGGAAAATCCGACGGTCGGATCTTTCGGTATAACCGTTTAAAGTTACGATTGTCGATACGCGAACTGCCGCGCGTGTTTCGTTTAAATTTAATTTATATATATATAAATATAAATCGTTTTACTATTTCAATTACAAAAGTCTATTCTTTTTATCGCATCTAAAATGACGATAAAATATTTCTTGCTTTATTTTACTACCTTTCTTATTTTATTTACTCTAATTGTAAATAAATTATGCTTTATATATCCTTTTAATTTATTTCCTATTTATTTACCTAAATGTAAATAAATGTTTTTCTATTCTTTTCCTTATTTATTTACCTAAATGTAAATAAATATTTCTCTACTTCTTTTGTCTTATTTATTTACATTATTTATAAATAAATGTTTCTAATTTCTTTTCTTATTTATTTACACTATTTGTAAATAAATGTTTACCTTTACTTTTACTATATTTATTTACACTAATTATAAATAAATGTACCTTTTCCTTTTATCTTATTTATTTACATAAAAAATGTAAATAAATATTATTCACATAATTATTCTTTTAATCCTTTTTATTTACATAAGAAAATGTAAATGATCCTTATTCACATATTTGTTCTTATAATCTATTTATTCTTAATTACATAAAATGTAATTTTCTTCCTTATAATCTTAATTACATAAAAATATAATTTTATTTCTTATAATCTTAATTACATATAAATGTAATTTTCTTTACAGTGTAAAACATATTCTTTAATTACATATAGAAATGTAATTTATTTAATTTCTTATTTTATTTAATGTAAATATATGTTTTCCCTTTTCTATGTTGTATTTATTTACACTAAATATTTTGAAGTAATTTACGTATATAAAATGTAAATTTAGAAAATTAGAATATGTTTTAACCTCCCACATTGGATAGGTATTGTTGTGATTACTGGACAGCCAGGCGGGTCCGGGCAGATTTACATCACAACTCAATCCAACCTCGGGTTAAGCATATTAATTCTTATTTATTGGAAAATAATGTCATTTATTCCTTTCTCTTTACATGAAGAAATATAAATGGTTTCTTTTTATTTTACTTTACATTAGAAAAATAATATTTTCTATTCTATTTTTCGTTTCCTAGAAAATGATGTAGCTCTTTTATTTTTCTTTACATTAAAAAAATGTAACTTTTTCTTTTACTTTTCTTTACATTAGAAAAATGTAACTTTTTATTTTACTTTGTTTTATTTTATTTAACATTAGAAAAAAATGTAACTCTTTATTTTATTCTTCTTTACATTAGAAAAATGTAACTTTATATTTTAATTCTTATACATTGAAATAGATGTAAATGTCTTTTATTTCCTATACATTTAAATAAATGTTTCCTATAGCTTATGTAAATATTTTTCCTAGTGTCAGCATTTCTAAATAACTATATTTCTAATGCCATTATTTGATCCATTTCAATTATATAATGTGACGATAAAATATGTGTCACAATACTCAAATTATCACATCGGTGGTTTTGGTGTCATAATATTCAAACCAACGCAACTACGAAATATGTGATACAATACTCAATTTAACACCGCGGTGGTTTTGGTGTCATAAAACTCAATTTAACACAACGATGTTTTTTGTGTCATTATATTCAAATTTACACAACGGTTTAAATTGTGTCATCACACTATTTTAACACAAATAAAATTTGGTGTATTTTTGATGAATCACAATAAAGGTCTCATCTTTATTTTATTTGTAAATCAAATAAAATATCTAGTCTTTATTTTATTCGTAAATCAAAATAAAATATTTATTCTTTCTTTATTTCATAAATCAGCATAAAGATTTAAACTTCCTTTTTATTTTGACAATTAAAATAAAAATCAAACTTTCTTTTTATTTGTGAATCAAAATATTCATCTCTTCCTTTATACTTTTATTTGGTAAATCAAAGATGTGAACCTTTCTTTTATTCATCAAAGATGTAAACCTTTCTTTTATTTTGTTTAACAAAGATGTAAACTTTTCTTTTAATTTTTAAAACAAAAATATAAACCTTTCTTTTAATCTCGTAAA
Source organism: Allium sativum (assembly GCA_030737875.1). Taxonomy (NCBI): domain Eukaryota; kingdom Viridiplantae; phylum Streptophyta; class Magnoliopsida; order Asparagales; family Amaryllidaceae; genus Allium; species Allium sativum. Next base: position 21,412,998 of record JASFAX010000025.1, read on the forward strand.
CAAAAACTTGTCTCTTTATTATGTAAACAAAAATTACATAAACATTTGTTTTTTTTTTTTGTAAACAAAAAGTTGTCTTTTTAATTATGTTAACAAAATAACATAAGAATTGTCTTTTTAATTATGTAACAAAAAAAAAATCGTCTTTTATTTTACTACAAAATTACATGTTAAAATTGCCTTTTATTTTATTTGCAAACAAAATAAACAAAACCAAAATAAATTTTTCAATTTTATTTTAAAAAAAATATAAAAAGAGGATAAAAATCAAAGTAAGAACTTTGCCATTTACTTTGTAAGCAAAATTTATGTTAACAATTCCCTTTATTTGGTAAACAAAATATATGTTAAACTTTTGTCCTTGATTTTGTGAACAAAATTTATGTTAAGAAAATGTCTTTTATTTTGTGAACAAATATTCATGTTAAAGATTGGTGTTTTATTTTATAAACAAAATTCATGAAACAAGGATTAAATATCTAATAATTTAAGAAATAAAAATAAAAATAAACAATAAAGATGAGACTTTATGAAACACCCCACCTCCGTTAGGGTCACTCTCAAAGGGAATGCCCTAATTTTGGTGGAGGTTTATAAGTATAAGTCACGGATATACAAGACAGATATAAGAACACATATTTTTGAACAGCGGAAAACAACAAATTTTATTTCATTAAAATACGTGTTACACCAATCATACCATAATTGTCTTACAATACTTCCAAAAACATAACATCTTTATAACTGTCTTGATTACATTATTTAAAGAAGCATAAAGAAAACATAAATAAACTGCAAAAGTCCCATAGTTGCTGTCCAAAGCCATAGTCCAAAACGAAAAGATCCAAGCAATACATTCTTTCTCTTCAAGCTGGATATGAAGGCTGGTCAAGCTGCGGTATTCCCTCCCTGTGGACCTGGGGGGGAACGGAAGGAAAGAAGACGAAAGAAAAGTAGAGTCAGACATAAAGCCTAAGTAAGTCTAGGACTATTCAGTCTATGAATAAAGAACTGGGTATGATAAGTATAAACAAGAAGTGGGAAAGCACTATAAACTTGGTTAAGTTGTCTAGGGTCGAATATACTATCGTACCCCATGTTAATCTCTGAACCCATATAAACTAGTTTCCAACTGGCACCCCATAATCAGGGTGATGTGATCCATTCTATGATGATCGGCTCCTACTCGCATAGTTACATGTGTCTTACGGCCCCCGATGTTGTGGTTACCTATGCTGGTCCCACCATGGGGTGTATCAAGTCCCATGGTGGCGGCCCGACACAATCCTAGAATGCACAGGTATGCTATTGGTGTCCAGTGCCTTATTTTTCTGCGCCGGAGTGTGTGCACGCCCGCACCCCGTTAGAACCTACACTGCTACACCACCGCCGTCGATTTGACCTCTTACAATCAGCCCAGTAATTCGTGCCCCACCCTGCCTAGTTTCAGGGTATCCTGATACACCTTCTAGGGTTACTGCTGAAAAAGGGTCCCCCGTTACTAGGTTTTCTATCTCTAGCCAACATGCTAAGTTGGTTAAGTGTTTTCTAACCTAACCCCCACCAGTCCGTTTAGTTTAGCATGTTCCATTTTGATTAAGTCTTTAGTTCACTTAATCCTAACAATCCTGACTCAGCCTTAATTGTCTTATTAAAGCCTTGACCTCTCACATTAGACAGGTATTGTTTTGGCTGCCTGTTGCCGGTTGGTTCCGGGCAGTCTTACGCCACAACTCAGTCTAACCTCGGGTCCTTATTGGGCTCCATGTTTAACCTCCCACATTGGATAGGTATTGTTGTGACTACTGGACAGCCGGGCGGTTCCGGGCAGGTTTACATCACAACTCAATCCAACCTCGGGTTAAACACATCGTATGTTCTACATTTACATATTTTGTCTTTCTTCTTTATTTTCTTATATGTAAATATTTGCGGCCCATTATTAAGTTAATGGTGTAAAGGTTACACCAATCATGGGCCCAACCCATACTTGAATTTGGACCCTTCTACTTTATATTTTCATTTATTAATAAATTTAACCCAACGTTATTTTCCCCCGTTTAACACGTTCGTTTATTATATATATGTTGGGCCTAGCCTTTTTAAGCCCAACCTAGCCATGCGAAAAGGGGAGGCTTAAAGCATGATCTCATACACAAGAAGGGGAATGTGAACGCATGAACTTGCAACATAACGTTGGAACTACAAAATAGAAACTGGTGTACTTGCATAGTAGTAATGTATACTTTGGTCATAAAGCATAAGTGACATGAATCGAAGCATGTAAACTTGTAGTTGAGATAAGAATCTAAATTTGGATATCATTATTGACACATAGTCTTAACTACAACATAAACCTATATTTTTATTTAGGCATAATGTCAAACATAAGCAAATCATGTTCATAAGATTACTACATGTTTACAAAGGTGCTTACTTTTGTTACTAACACAAAAGTATAGTTCAACTTAATCATGATTTTAAATCTATTCACATAACCATGGCATAAATATTTCTAACATGAAATCATGATTTTTACTTTAGTCATGCAAACTTGCAAATGGGATTTTGAATCTAACCTAGATATGTACCACATATGTCATCATATAATTCTTGTTAACAATATAGACCTAACATGGATTTCAATTATGCAAAATATCAATCATAGCCTAGTCATATTCATAAGTTTGCAAATAAGTTTTCTAGTACAGAAGCATGGCTTAATACATAGATCATGGTGCCAAAATTTCAACATAGTTTCATATGAACTATAATAACCCAAATTTGTTCCAATTACGCACAAAATGATTTTTGTACAAAAATATACATTATGATGGCATAGTAGCAAAACCTCAAACTTGCATGAATTCAATTAAACAACTATATACATGTAGCTTCAACATATTTTGAGAATATCCAAACGTATACTTGCATAAAACTACCGCAAACATGTAGTTTTTTTATAATGAATAACATACTTTGTGAATATCCAATCGTTATACAATATTCCAAATCGATAAGAATCATAATAACGCACAAATATGAATTATTTATCACCACAATCAAGTATACAAACCAACACAGTTATTTGTTCATACCAAAATATTACTCTACTTACAATTGTGTGGCGAATTCTCCAATTTAGGAATTTGGAGATGCGATTCCTTGTTGATTTGATTTGATTAAGTTGCTTTATGCTTTAGAATTTGCCTCCTAATCCTCTCTCCAATCGGTGGCTACTCTTAGTCGTTCCTCAGCAACATGATGGCCTTGTTCTTATTTTTGAATGAATAGATTAGGTCGAGTCTAGGGTCATTTTTATAGGGTTTTTGAACTGATTAGGGCCATCGATGTTGCTTGGATTGATCGTAGCCATTCATTCGAAAGAGAGACCAATTAGAGCCTGCCACCTAGCCCTAATGACAAAGCAGACTTCTGAAAATCGACCAACATAGAATAGGCCAGCCAGGTTGGGCTGGGTTCGACCTGGCTCTAGACCAGGTCGACAGCCCTGTCGACAGCCCTGTCGACAGCCCTGTCGACCTGGCTAGACCAGGTCGACAGCCCTGTCGACAGCCCTGTCGACAGCCCTGTCGACCTGGCTAGACCAGGTCGACAGCCCAGTCGACCTGGGTGCATTAGGCGGAAGTTTTCCCGCCCTGGCCAATTGGGCCCGATTTTGGAATTGAAACTTTTTTTTCTGAGCTGTTTTATTCTGTTCGAATTTTAAACTTAATTCAGAAACTTCCGAAGGCCATATCTTCTTCATACGAACTCCGTTTTTCGAAAACTCGGACTCTATTTCGCGTATTTTTCCGAGACGAACGCAATGGTGTATCCCGTTTCCCTTAGTTCTTTGATTTGAAATTAATTATACTTTAATTTGCGAATTTCACAGTTGTAGAATTCGCGGGGTGTTACACTTTATCTTGAATACATCAAGAAATGGAGATCCAGAATAATATGGATGTTTCAACACAGAACAGAACATATTCATCACAAACAACAACAGAAAAACACAGATCTATACAGTGCAAATCAACAGAACAGCAATCATAATTCCTCACAGCACAAACATGATTAATTAACATACAAGCAATTATTTAACGGCGAGGAAACAAATAATTAAATTGATTTAATTATTTAAAATTAGAAATCTCACCAATATTGTATGGTTCAGATCTGAATTTTCTCAAAATTCTGATGTGCTCTGTTTTGACTCTAGTTAGTTTCCTTGCGAAGAGTTCTCCAATACGAGGCCAACGGTTCGAAAATCGTTTGATTCTGATAAGCTCTGAATAAGATATGATAATTTTTATACATCGATCATTAAATAATTAATTAAATAACTAAACTAATTACATTAGTTAATAGCGTTTAACCCTCGTAGCCGTTCCTTCTTCTTCGCGTCGCACCACCTTATAGTTCGTCGGAGCCACATCTGAACACCTCACGTCGAAGCCTAGGTCATGCGCCACCTCCGCCCGTCGTAGCTTTGAGTTCGCCGCCCCCGACGGTTCTGAAAAACCCCTCAAACTTCAGGGCTTTGCGTCACAATTTCTCACACATCACGGCTCAAAACTTGATCATAGCCATTGGGATTATAGAGCTTATGGAGCTCTTTGATTTTTTCTTTGGAAGTGTTGGCATTTGTTGTGTGGATTTGAAGAAAAGAGGAGAAGAAGTTTAGAGCACGTCGGCCATTCACGAAGATAGATGGTGGCTGTCTTCATTTGAGAATTAGGGTTATAATATTTTATGTTTAGGATGAGAAAGTGGAGACATAGAATAAATTTTGTATATGAAATAAAGAATCCTTAGGTTACAAAACTTAAAGAATATTTATTCATTTGATTTCTAATATCTTTCCATGTTCATCTCACTAATTATACTTTACCTAAAATATATCCTTTTCATTAGCACCGAAATCAATAAATTTGCTAATTAATACTTACTATGATTTCCTCAACCATAAATATCATATGGATTAGCATTTTCTTTTTCAAACATGTATAAAGCATTCATTTGAATTTCTATATATTCAACAAATCTGTAATTAAAGAATATTGTTGATATTTTTGTTAATATCGTATTACATTGGTAACTTCCATTTATCGTTTAATGTATAACAACAAAATACTTAATTATAATTAATTGCAATCAATTTATTTTTAACCAACTAATGAATATTTTCATTTCATGAAATAATTCTTTATTAAACCATATTGATTGACTTATGTGTCAATCAATGCCCAATTAATTTCTTAACGTGTATAATTAACTCTCCAAGGTATGTGAATGTAAAGACTTCTATGTATATACACATTTTTAAGGCAATTCAAATTCACATTGATTAATTGCAAGAATAAGTCTTACTATATATATATATATATATATATATCCAATGTTTAAAGCATGTATTTAATTTTTTCCTCTTAACTTTTAAAGAAAATAAATTATTTCATATTATCAAGATTTGAAATAAATAATAAATTTTAAATGAAAACATGAATGTAGTTTTACTATATATATGTATGTATGAGGTAAATTCAATCAAAGCTCCCTAATAATACAAATCGCATAATTACAACAATCAGTTTTAAAGTATTTGTGTGTTGACAAAATCCCTTTTATAAAATCCAAATATCTAATTGAAAATATTATGCATATATATAAACTTACAAGTCTAATGTTACACTTAGTTATGAAAGATAAAACATGGACAAACAATCTAACATTTTATTAGTTGAGTATGAAATTAAATAAACCTTTAAGATATAATTTAATCCATTAACATGGACATAAATGAGCAAATGAATGCATGCATTGAAAACAAGGTAAGAGACTTGCATGCATGTATAGAAAAATAACGAAAATGAAATGAATTAAGTTGAAACGAATGAATGCATAATTAACATATTATTAATAAATCAACTTATCAACATATATTTATAAATCTCATTAACAACGTCTAAATCTTATTTAAAAACTTTATATTATTATTATTATTAAATACAAATTTTCTTCTTTCTCTTTTTCTGACGTATTTTCTAATAAAATTTTCTGAAATAAAAATTTTAAATTGGCCCCAAAATTCCGGGTTGTTACAGTCTCCCCCACTTAAAATCTTTTCGTCCTCGAAAAAGAAGGTAGCTAAATGTTGTTTAATTATCTAACCAAATTTAAATTTTCTTTTATTAATTTTATTTGTTGACTAACTTATGAAATATATATATACTTTTATATATTTAAAATCATATTTTCAAAAATAGATTATATATAATTAAAATACGTTAATTATAAGCTTATCACTCTGAACTCATCCTAGGGCATTACTAACCCCATCTCTAATGAGTATTCTCATTCTAGGATACTGCTGATCCTATCTCTAATGAGTATTCTTATTGGACATTACTAATCCAATCTCTGATGAGTCTTTTGTTCAGTTCTAACGAGTTGTATCCCAAAGATTTGAGCTAACCAGAGCTCTGATACCAACTGTAACGATACAGATTTTGCCCGGACCTAATCGATCGCAAAATCGACCAAGACCGTTCAAAACTCGCATACGTTAACTTTGGGAATACAATACATCATAACAATAACAGCAGACTTTTATTACATTACAATAATGTTACATCAGAGTACATAATATATCAGAGTACATTGAAATAAAATTACAGCGGAAGAAAAATTACAACAGATTTAATACATTAAACAGCGGAAGACTTCTAAGCTCTGGACACAGCTTTAGGCTTCGATCCAGGATCCTGTTAAAGAGAGAGATATCTGCAAAAAGCTACTCGACTGCCCGTGTGGAAAAGAGGGCACCCGAGTTTGCAAAGTGAAACAAACTACGAGTCAGTCATGGGACTGGTGTGAGAATTCTAAACTAATTTAACTAATAAGACAAATCCAAGGACCATGCCGCTAATGCGGAACGGGTTTTATTCCAATGGATTGTCGGTGCATAAACTAAAGTAAATCGAGAAATAACGCAATGTCTTTTTGGAAAAATGAAACCATTATAAGACCCAGGTCCCATCACACAATGCAACGCACACCAGAGGATAGGGTTTTACATTATAATGGTCAAAAGATGCTTGATACGTATAAAACGGATTTGATATTAATGTGTATATGTTTTAAATAAAAACATTTCAATCATAAGTATTAATCCTAGACGGCATAGTACCCCATCCTACTATGTCGCCGATACTAGTTCTACAATCAAAACCGCAAGGTCGTATTGGAGATTTGGATTCCATCATGAGTCGAGGCTAGGGGCAAGCTCCTCTCTAATTCGAGACACTCTAGCAAATGCCTCAGGATCCCCCGCAGTGAACCCTTGGAAGCGGTAGGGTCGGTCCCCGCCTATGGGCAGTGGATTGGTTATGCCTGAACACACGTTTCCCGGTCCCTTTGGACCTATAGTATGACCACCAACGGCCTATAAAACATGAGGTACCTCAAAATCCATCATCCACATAAATAAAATGTCAGCGCTGGTAGGTCCCTGACATCACTCTAGCTAGAAAGAAACGTGTGCACTCCCTACGGTCCGTATCCCGTTTTTGACTCATACCGGGGTGTGAGGCTCGCGAAGTCACGTTATACACAAAGCTACGCCTAAACAGGCCGTGCTTTGATCATCAACCACAAGGCCTGCTTTTCAACAAAAGCCTTGATCCATGCATCTTGGCATGCCACATTGTCAGTCCAACCATATCATTGATTTCTACCAATATATAACCTCTAAGCTCGTATGTCTCAGAGAAGGGTGTTAACCACCAAACAGATATATATTAAGAGAGATCAACGAATGTAGTATAAAGGACTACAATGTCAGACATACATTCCATTTATAAACTTATGCTCTGGGTCTGAGCGAAAGTCAAATCCGTACAAATCAACACTTCGTCCGAACGGCCACCACTGAAGCCCTTTCAAGGTAGCTACTCCTCTCATGGGTCTCAGTAGCAACGCATCCATTCGATGTGAAGATCGTCGGTCTTCAATCACCGTCTTCAAATCTTCGACTTAGAACGTCGTATAAATCATTTGAAATGAGATTGAACTCGGACTTTTCAAATGATTCTTGCGTATATATATATAATTTAAAATCACTTCATATCGTTATTTATATTTAATAACGACCTATCGCTACCTTTATTTATATAAAAATAGCTCGAATAAATTTAACGACGCTTCGGGTCAATGGGTGACCCTGGCGCTGTTTTCAACCAAATTTGACTTACGCGTATCTTGAAATCTAACCGTTGGATTTTGATGAAATTTATATCATTGGAAAGATTTTCCCAAAGCGGTCCTAACGGTTCCTGTTTTGGGAAAATCCGACGGTCGGATCTTTCGGTATAACCGTTTAAAGTTACGATTGTCGATACGCGAACTGCCGCGCGTGTTTCGTTTAAATTTAATTTATATATATATAAATATAAATCGTTTTACTATTTCAATTACAAAAGTCTATTCTTTTTATCGCATCTAAAATGACGATAAAATATTTCTTGTTTTATTTTACTACCTTTCTTATTTTATTTACTCTAATTGTAAATAAATTATGCTTTATATATCCTTTTAATTTATTTCCTATTTATTTACCTAAATGTAAATAAATGTTTTTCTATTCTTTTCCTTATTTATTTACCTAAATGTAAATAAATATTTCTCTGCTTCTTTTATCTTATTTATTTACATTATTTATAATAAAATGTTTCTAATTTCTTTTCTTATTTATTTACACTATTTGTAAATAAATGTTTACCTTTACTTTTACTATATTTATTTACACTAATTATAAATAAATGTACCTTTTCCTTTTATCTTATTTATTTACATAAAAATGTAAATAAATATTATTCACATAATTATTCTTTTAATCCTTTTTATTTACATAAGAAAATGTAAATAATCCTTATTCACATATTTGTTCTTATAATCTATTTATTCTTAATTACATAAAATGTAATTTTCTTCCTTATAATCTTAATTACATAAAAATGTAATTTTATTTCTTATAATCTTATTTACATATAAATGTAATTTTCTTTACAGTGTAAAACATATTCTTTAATTACATATAGAAATGTAATTTATTTAATTTCTTATTTTATTTAATGTAAATATATGTTTTCCCTTTTCTATGTTGTATTTATTTACACTAAATATTTTGAAGTAATTTACGTATATAAAATGTAAATTTAGAAAATTAGAATATGCTTTAACCTCCCACATTGGATAGGTATTGTTGTGATTACTGGACAGCCGGGCGGGTCCGGGCAGATTTACATCACAACTCAATCCAACCTCGGGTTAAGCATATTAATTCTTATTTATTGGAAAATAATGTCATTTATTCCTTTCTCTTTACATGAAGAAATATAAATGGTTTCTTTTTATTTTACTTTACATTAGAAAAATAATATTTTCTATTCTATTTTTCTTTTCCTAGAAAATGATGTAGCTCTTTTATTTTTCTTTACATTAAAAAAATGTAACTTTTTCTTTTACTTTTCTTTACATTAGAAAAATGTAACTTTTTATTTTACTTTGTTTTATTTTATTTAACATTAGAAAAAAATGTAACTCTTTATTTTATTCTTCTTTACATTAGAAAAATGTAACTTTATATTTTAATTCTTATACATTGAAATAGATGTAAATGTCTTTTATTTCCTATACATTTAAATAAATGTTTCCTATAGCTTATGTAAATATTTTTCCTAGTGTCAGCATTTCTAAATAACTATATTTCTAATGCCATTATTTGATCCATTTCAATTATATAATGTGACGATAAAATATGTGTCACAATACTCAAATTATCACATCGGTGGTTTTGGTGTCATAATATTCAAACCAACGCAACTATGAAATATGTGATACAATACTCAATTTAACACCGCGGTGGTTTTGGTGTCATAAAACTCAATTTAACACAACGATGTTTTTGGTGTCATTATATTCAAATTTACACAACGGTGTAAATTGTGTCATCACACTATTTTAACACAAATAAAATTTGGTGTATTTTTGATGAATCACAAAAAAGGTCTCATCTTTATTTTATTTGTAAATCAAATAAAATATCTAGTCTTTATTTTATTCGTAAATCAAAATAAAATATTTATTCTTTCTTTATTTCATAAATCAGCATAAAGATTTAAACTTCCTTTTTATTTTGACAATTAAAATAAAAATCAAACTTTCTTTTTAGGGGATTTTTGCCACAAGGACAAAGTCATCAAAAGATTTGCCCAAAAGGACAAGAGGCAAAAATCTTGCCCAAAAGGACAACTTTTAGTGCAAATGGTGAAATTCAAGGGGGTCCCATGTTTTTCTATTTTGCACTATAAATTGTCCTTTTGAGCAAATTTTTTGCCTCTTGTCCTTTTGGGCAATTTTTTTTGTTTTTTGTCCTTCACACTATATCCCTGTTCTTTTTATTTGTGAATCAAAATATTCATCTCTTCCTTTATACTTTTATTTGGTAAATCAAAGATGTGAACCTTTCTTTTATTCATCAAAGATGTAAACCTTTCTTTTATTTTGTTTAACAAAGATGTAAACTTTTCTTTTAATTTTTAAAACAAAAATATAAACCTTTCTTTTAATCTCGTAAACAAACACTTGTCTCTTTATTATGTAAACAAAAATTACATAAACATTTGTTTTTTTTTTGTAAACAAAAAGTTGTCTTTTTAATTATGTTAACAAAATAACATAAGAATTGTCTTTTTAATTATGTAACAAAAAAAAATCGTCTTTTATTTTACTACAAAATTACATGTTAAAATTGCCTTTTATTTTATTTGCAAACAAAATAAACAAAACCAAAATAAATTTTTCAATTTTATTTTAAAAAAAATATAAAAAGAGGATAAAAATCAAAGTAAGAACTTTGCCATTTACTTTGTAAGCAAAATTTATGTTAACAATTCCCTTTATTTGGTAAACAAAATATATGTTAAACTTTTGTCCTTGATTTTGTGAACAAAATTTATGTTAAGAAAATGTCTTTTATTTTGTGAACAAATATTCATGTTAAAGATTGGTGTTTTATTTTATAAACAAAATTAATGAAACAAGGATTAAATATCTAATAATTTAAGAAATAAAAATAAAAATAAACAATAAAGATGAGACTTTATCTTGAATACATCAAGAAATGGAGATCCAGAATAATATGGATGTTTCAACACAGCACAGAACATATTCATCACAAACAACAACAGAAAAACACAGATCTATACAGTGCAAATCAACAGAACAGCAATCATAATTCCTCACAGCACAAACATGATTAATTAACATACAAGCAATTATTTAACGGCGAGGAAACAAATAATTAAATTGATTTAATTATTTAAAATTAGAAATCTCACCAATATTGTATGGTTCAGATCTGAATTTTCTCAAAATTCTGATGTGCTCCGTTTTGACTCTAGTTAGTTTCCTTGCGAAGAGTTCTCCAATACGAGGCCAACGGTTCGAAAATCGTTTGATTCTGATAAGCTCTGAATAAGATATGATAATTTTTATACATCGATCATTAAATAATTAATTAAATAACTAAACTAATTACATTAGTTAATAGCGTTTAACCCTCGTAGCCGTTCCTTCTTCTTCGCGTCGCACCACCTTATAGTTCGTCGGAGCCACATCTGAACACCTCACGTCGAAGCCTAGGTCATGCGCCACCTCCGCCCGTCGTAGCTTTGAGTTCGCCGCCCCCGACGGTTCTGAAAAACCCCTCAAACTTCAGGCCTTTGCGTCACAATTTCTCACACATCACGGCTCAAAACTTGATCATAGCCATTGGGATTATAGAGCTTATGGAGCTCTTTGATTTTTTCTTTGGAAGTGTTGGCATTTGTTTTGTGGATTTGAAGAAAAGAGGAGAAGAAGTTTAGAGCACGTCGGCCATTCACGAAGATAGATGGTGGCTGTCTTCATTTGAGAATTAGGGTTATAATATTTTATGTTTAGGATGAGAAAGTGGAGACATAGAATAAATTTTGTATATGAAATAAAGAATCCTTAGGTTACAAAACTTAAAGAATATTTATTCATTTGATTTCTAATATCTTTCCATGTTCATCTCACTAATTATACTTTACCTAAAATATATCCTTTTCATTAGCACCAAAATCAATAAATTTGCTAATTAATACTTACTATGATTTCCTCAACCATAAATATCATATGGATTAGCATTTTCTTTTTCAAACATGTATAAAGCATTCATTTGAATTTCTATATATTCAACAAATCTGTAATTAAAGAATATTGTTGATATTTTTGTTAATATCGTATTACATTGGTAACTTCCATTTATCGTTTAATGTATAACAACAAAATACTTAATTATAATTAATTGCAATCAATTTATTTTTAACCAACTAATGAATATTTTCATTTCATGAAATAATTCTTTATTAAACCATATTGATTGACTTATGTGTCAATCAATGCCCAATTAATTTCTTAACGTGTATAATTAACTCTCCAAGGTATGTGAATGTAAAGACTTCTATGTATATACACATTTTTAAGGCAATTCAAATTCACATTGATTAATTGCAAGAATAAGTCTTACTATATATATATATATATATATCCAATGTTTAAAGCATGTATTTAATTTTTTACTCTTAACTTTTAAAGAAAATAAATTATTTCATATTATCAAGATTTGAAATAAATAATAAATTTTAAATGAAAACATGAATGTAGTTTTACTATATATATGTATGTATGAGGTAAATTCAATCAAAGCTCCCTAATAATACAAATCGCATAATTACAACAATCAGTTTTAAAGTATTTGTGTGTTGACAAAATCCCTTTTATAAAATCCAAATATCTAATTGAAAATATTATGCATATATATAAACTTACAAGTCTAATGTTACACTTAGTTATGAAAGATAAAACATGGACAAACAATCTAACATTTTATTAGTTGAGTATAAAATTAAATAAACTTTTAAGATATAATTTAATCCATTAACATGGACATAAATGAGCAAATGAATGCATGCATTGAAAACAAGGTAAGAGACTTGCATGCATGTATAGAAAAATAACGAAAATGAAATGAATTAAGTTGAAACGAATGAATGCATAATTAACATATTATTAATAAATCAACTTATCAACATATATTTATAAATCTCATTAACAACGTCTAAATCTTATTTAAAAACTTTATATTATTATTATTATTAAATACAAATTTTCTTCTTTCTCTTTTTCTGACGTATTTTCTAATAAAATTTTCTGAAATGAAAATTTTAAATTGGCCCCAAAATTCCGGGTTGTTACACACTCCCTGCGGTCCTTCATCCCATTTTTGACTCATACCGAGGTGTGAGGCTCGCGAATTAACGCTATACACAAAGCTATGCTACTTAAAGTTGTGCTTTGATCATCAACCACGAGACTTTTCTTTTCAATAAAAGCCTTAATCACTGCATCTTAGCATGCCACATTGTCAAACAATACCATACCATTGATTTCCACCAATATATAACTTATATGCTCATACGTCTCAGAGAAGGGTGTTAAGCAAGAGAATAAATTCTCCGCCACCAAACAGATATATATTTAGTAGAGATCAATGAATATAACTCACAATACAATGCCAAACATATAATCCATTCATACGTTCATTCTTGATTTGAACTAAACTGGAGGCACCTTATTCCTCATCCCATATGTCCAATACAGGAGAGAGGTCCTCGCATATTTGGTTGATCTCCAAGTACGTTTGGATGACCACCACTTATTACCTCCTCTGGGGTGATCTGCCTCATTCAAGACATCAGTAATATCCCAAACGATGTGAAGATCTCCGATCTTCAACCACCGTCTTCATATCTTTGACTTTTACTCGTCTAACAATTATTCAGAATGGGTTAAACCGAGTCTTTCTGAATAATTCGCGCATCTTATAACCATGTGATACATATAAAAATAACACACCTCTCATTTCAATCCAGAATATTCTTTTATTTAAATATTCATTGTCTTTGGGAAAGATTCCTATTAATTTTACCAAAGATAAGTTCTTTTAAACTTATAGTTTAATCTTCCTATGATATCATTTCAAAATATTCCATTCCATCTTTTCACAACATAAACCAAATTAAGGTTTATCAAACTAGTCGGGATTATCGAGCCTTACCAAAGTAGTCATTTATTTTATTATTCCCAACCCCAACCTATTCATCCTATGGAGAAAAATTGGTGGTACTCCATATTTAATGCCCGTAGTGTTATCGATAATGTTAGTTACCATTTATCGTTTCAAATCTAATTAAAAAATTTAACTATCTCATGGGGTAAAACTGGTTATACTCCATCTCAATCATTTCTTTTGTTTGATAAATTTAATCATCTCTTTTTATGTTTCAATTTAATTAAAGATTCATTAAAACTCCATCTTAGTTTTAATCTCAAAAATCATTATTTAACGATTATTCAATTTCTGGAAATTTATCTCGACTTTACTTGGGTTAAAGAACAAATTGCATTTAAAACACCGCTCGCAACAAACCCAAAATCATCTTCAATTAATATGGAATCTTCACGGAATTATGAACAACTTATAATCGATATAGATTTCCATATCGGACCAATACTATGAGCGGAATAACGAGAAGGCCTTTTAAATTCCATAAATAGTAAACGCTTTCCTTCATAGAAACTCATCTCGATTATTATCAATCGATTTCCAATCAATTCCAATTTAATAAAACAAACTAGAAAACTTTCTCCAAACCATAATTAAAATATTTATTTCATTTATAACTGGGTTTAAGAACGGTATTAATGAAGATACCATCCACAACAAACCCAAATCCAATTCACTATTTCTTAAAGTCATTGGATTATTATTCTAGTTATTAACTAGTTCATTCAGATAAAAATTCTTTTATATTTTCAAATATGGAATTTTTCTTCCGAGATTTTTCCAAATCATTTATAATGAATTTACATTATTTATTCAAGTTTTTAATTATTTTAATAAGGCCCTTACAGTTGTTTTCCAATATCGGCCATTGAACTGCATTCATATCAACCTTTTTCAAAACTGGTTTGGACATATTTTAAAATCTAACCGTTCAAATTAAAATCTCATATATTCATTGGAAAGATCTTTTCGATAAAAACCCAACGGTTCTGGATTTAGGAGAATCCGAAGGTTGGATCTCCCGTTACGTCCATTTCAAGTTAATGGTTGAAATTCGCGAACGGTCGGTGTGTGATACGTTCTATTCAAACCATATATATATATATCATCGATTTCTATTCAAAAAATATTTTATAAAATGTTCATAAATTCGTTTTAAAACGATTTCACTTTCATTACCAATTTAAATTAAACTTGAACATTGCATTTTATTATAATCTCAAAAGGATAATATTTTCAAAATGTTATATTTTGAAATTCAATCTTCTCGATATTCATTTTAAAAACGAATAAAATCAATATAGAAATCCGTTCGAGTTAAAATAGCATTTATATACTTAACTCGGCTTAACATTTTTATATTTTCATGTCCATCCAAAATCGGACATCAAAATCAACTTCTAATTCTCATTGAATATTACATTATAAAAATATTCATGTTTATTTCGAATTGGAATAAAGTCTTAACCAACATCCATATTAATAAATTTATATGTGTTACATTCATTGTTTACATCCAATGATGGTTGCAAACAACTATCACATCCAAAATGACATATATAAGCTTCAATCAAATAATTGACGCTTACATAAATCCGTCAATCAACCGATTAACCGTAAATTCACACAAGGGAGATGTATGAGCCAAATATCATCCTAAGACCGTGTGGGTTTTTAACCAACAACAATAAATTAAATCCAATCACTCGCATATAATGCACATACCGTAGTCATAAATAAATAAATAAAATACTCAACTAAAAAATGTCATTTACAGCGCCACAAGTGTCCATCCACGGAGTATGAAATGCGAGTATCACATTTTCATACAAGGCTTCCAATGCAAGGGATTTGTGAATAGTTCAAGTGTTTAACTCCAAAAGAGGTAATATAACTACATGATGCAATTTCGAACTTACAACTTAAAATGCAAAATTAATTAACTACTCTAATATACTAATTGAAGATAGAAGTTCTCACCCATTAGCTAAACCAAACACCGTGACACTTCTTATATAGAATTTCTTGTCGTGCGCTCGCCTTTTGTCATTTTTCGCACTTGAATTCACCATTCTGACTCTCGAATTCGCATACGACCTCCAATCTTCACCAAACCTTGTCACTAGCACAAACACGTTATTTCAGACAAATTTTGCTTACTGGACTTTCTTCCAAAAATGCAGCAATTCGCCAGAAATCACTAATCTTTGCTCCAAAAGTGCAAAGTTCAAACGCGTTTTCCGAGCAGCTCCAAACTTCAAAATTCGATTGTGATATGTCAAAATCATAGAGAAAAATGTGATCTACGACTTTGGTTTGGTGGAGTCTCTGCCAGAAATGCACAGATTGAAAGATATTGGCTAAAGAAGAAGAGGGTGGTTTGTGCAAAACGGGAATTTTGTGAAAAGAGGGATTTTGGCCATGGTGGGTCCCATGGTCAGAGCTGGTGGCCTGAGTGGCGGCGTGGGAGGCCTGACTGGTCGGAGGGAGGGTGGTGGCGATGGCGGTGGTAGAGGAGGTTATTTAGGGTTTCGCGGGTTTAGGGTTTTGCAAGAAAGAGAGAGAGGAGGAGAGAGGCTGGAGGAGGAGGAGAGGAGGAGGGGCTGTCGGTGGTGGGTGGTGGCCATAGGGGCGGTGACTGACCAAAGGGAGAGGAGGAGGCCATTAAAAAGTAAAGAACGAGGAAGGAAGGAGGAAAAGTGAGGAAGAAAATGGAAGCAAAGTGATTTATCTCTTTTTCCATCCAATTGCCCATATACAAACGATCTCGTTTACCCCGGATTTCGGACATAAGATAATACACATCAAGACGAATCCATTGAACCAAGTTTCGTCGAACTCCGAGCTCGTTTGACCTTCCATTTAATTTCTCAAACATGCTCAAATAAGCTTCAAAAATACGATTTTAGCATACATTTTCTTCTTGCACGCCCACACGCTAACTCCAAAAATCATGGCCTTTTGGATTTAACCATTATTTGACGATACGAATCCAGAAAAAACGGAATCGAATTCTAAGATCGTCTCAATAATGTTCCTTTGTAAACTGATCGTCAATTTTACCCTGAACTGTTTTATCACGCAAGGCCACATACTGACCCCGTTTGATGAGTATTTTGGAACTCAACAATGATTTTCATTATGAATCTAAAAAAAAAATCTCGTCGAATTCTAAGCTTCCTAGCAAAATTTCAATTTTTAAGGGCTAGGCGTCGATTTTAAAAATCAAATTTTTAAAATTTTCAAAAACCAAGCTTATAAATCAATTAAATAATTTTACTGAGTTTGTTTTAAGTCAAATAAGATTAAAAAAACTAATATTGAAATAATTCTCAAATTTTATTTAGAAAAAATAACCAATTTACATTCACAAATTTCATAAATAGCTTAAATTAAAATTTTAATTTGCTTTTGAAAATACGGCTTGTTGCAACCTCCCCCACTTAAAACTTTTTCGTTCCTGAAAAAGAACGGAGCTGAAAGTTGTTTAACTAACCAACTCAACTTTCATTCTGGCTTGAGTTCTTCAACTTTTCAGTTTATAAGAACTTCTAAATTTCTCTAAAATTTGGCAAACACCCTAAATTTCTGAAAAATTTCGCCATAACCTCCTTTGTACGGGGAGGGTCTGAAAAATTTATTGGGCCATATTAGGCACCCAATAAATCATATATCGCATACAAATCAAATGTGAATTATCTATGCTCAAGGGATATGTGTGAAAAATCATTCCTTGACCATGTGACAGGAATTAATCATAATTAATGTGTCGTATCTAAAACAAGAGAGACGTGTACATATTTTTCATCTCAAGACTTGTGTAGGGTTTGTTATTAAATCCTGCAATTTACCATTATAGGTTATTAAGTCCATAACCATACAAGCATCTTGCTCGTATGGTAATCCAAACCTCGTCATATAAGCGCCAAATGCTTATATGGATATAATGAAATACTTCCTCACGCCTACTAACTGAACGAGAAGGTAGCGAGGATGCGAAGCAGATCGTGGTAGTTGGGAAAGAGCTTATTGATAGATATAATCAAATGTAGTTCCCAGTATATTAATTAGAACTATTTCACGAGTTCGATAATACACAGAGACCACTCATTCGCTTGACCGAATTTTCCTTTTTCATTAGTAGACCTAACTAACTGAAAAATGACCCGAACTCCCAAAGAAACTAGGTAGCGTAGCTGTCATGATTTTCGAGATTTCTCTAAGTGAAAAGGAGAGTTTACCCAGTTGCAATGTCATCTTCAGTAGTATGCTATGCGATGTAGTCCATAATTTATTTGTTACTATCCTATGGCGTATGTCTTAAATTTCACACAGACCAACCATCATAGCGCATCCAAATCACTCACGGTAGTTATATATAATAGTAAAATTACGCAACCAACTCATTAAGGTGCACCTGTTTGTCGGGCACGTAGTTTTATTTCCCTACTCAACGCAAAGCCGTTACCCTGCTCAACATAAATATGTATATATATCCAGTTCTAACTAAACTTGCAATTCAATTTAATTTAACTCAATTAAATTAAATAATAAGTGTTTTCTTAAATTCAATGTCCAAAATTGCCGAAGGTTTCATCTAATTTATTTAAATCAGAAGTCATAATTAATCAAATAGAAAATCAAACAATCACACACATAATCAATTGATTAATTAAAAATTCTAAACATATAACTTTTATATACTCACATATATATATTTTCTAAGATCGGATAATATATAATCACAAATACGTTACTTATAAGTATGTCACTCTCAAATCATTCTAGGGCATTACTAGCCCCATCTCTAATGAGTTTTCTTAAATAGAATGTTACTAATTCTATCTCTGATGAAATCTTTCATTTTGTTCTAATGTCTCTTGTTCTCGAGCTTTGTAAACCAAAGCTCTGATACCAAACTGAAACGACCAGAAACCCCCGCCCAGCCTGGACCGAACTGGAAGGCAGATTGTGTTGAGAACACCATGCATCGAAACACAAACAGGAGAACTTTTCATTACTATTACAACAATATACATCAGAGTACAAGAATAAATTAGAGTACGAATAAATATTACACAGTGGAACAATAATATCAGAGAATAAATTACATAGCAGCGGAAATAAAAATATATAAATACAATGTACAGCGGAAATACATCAACTAATACAACTAAAAGAAATGCACGGATACAAAGCTTCCCGAATATAGCTCCATCTGTAAACCAGGATCCTGTTAAATAGAAATTTGCAAAACTACTAGCTGCCCATGGAAAATATGGGCACTTAGAATTTAGGTGTAAACAATAAACTCCAGGTCAGTCATGGGACTGGTGTGAGAACTTAAAACAATTATTAAAATTTTACTTTAAAATAGGGTAAATCACGGGACCATGCCGTATGTCACGAAACGGGTTTACTCCACATGAATACCAGTTTAGAAATAAAACAACGCGATGCTTTTTGGAAAAATGAAGCTATTATAAGACCCATGTCCCATCACACAATGCAACACAAACCAGAGGATAGAGTTTTACCTTATAATAGCCAAACATGCTTGATACGCTTTAAAATGAATATTTTGATATTACTATAAGTGCATATTGTCAAAACAACTTCAAATATAAATGTATCAACCAAAGATGACATAATACCCCCATCCTATTATGTCACCATATAGGTTTACAACTGAAACCAAAAGTCGCGTATTGAAAATTGGATTTCCATCATGAACTGAGGTAAGGGATCTTCCTCATCCGACTTCGGGACACTCTAGCATATGTCCCAGGGTTTCACAACATGTGTCCCTTGGATCATGCAGGGCCGGTCCACACCTAACGTTTGTGGATTGGTTATTCTTGAACAATATGTTTCCCGGTCCTATCGGACCTATCACTCGAGCCTTTTAGTAGCCTCTATATACGAGGCACCTCGCAATCTATCATCCATATAAGTAAAAATGTTTGGTCTCCATACCATGACACCACTTCTAACTAGAAAGAAACGCACGCACTCCTTGCGGTCCTTCATCTTGTTTTTGACTTATACCGAGGTATGAGGCTCGCGAATTAATGCTATACACAAAGATATGGTACTTAAAGTTCTGATTTGTTCATCAACCACAAGACTTTTCTTTTCAACAAAAGCCTTGATTACTGCATCTTAGCATGCCACATTGTCAATCCATACCATACCATTGATTTCCACCAATATATAACCTCTAAGCTCGTACGTCTTAGAGATGGGTGTTAAGTAAATTCTCCGCCACCAAACAGATATATATTTAGTAGAGATCAACGAATATAGCACACAATACAATGTCAAACATACACTCCATTCATACGTCCGTTCTGGGTCTGAATGAAACCGGAGGCACCTTATTCCTCATCCCATATGTCCAGTACATGAGAGAGGTCCTCACATATCCGGTCGATCTCTAAGTATGTCTAGACAACCACCACTTATTACCTCGTCTGGGGTGATCTGCCCCATTCGAGACATCAGTAATAGCTCAAACGATGTGAAGATCTCCGATCTTCAACCACCGTCTTCATATCTTTGACTTTTAGTCATCGTAACAGTTATTCAGAATGGGTTAAACCCGGTCTTTCCGAATAATTTGCGCATCTTATAATCAAGTGATATAAAAAAATAACACATCTCTCATTCCAATCCAGAATATTCTTTTATTCAAATATTCATTATCTTTGGAAAAGATTCCCATTGATTTTAACAAAGATAAATTCTTTTAAACTTATAGTGTAACGACACGCATTTTTCCCAACCTTAATTGATCGCTAGATCGATCAAAATCGTTTAAAACCCGCATACGTTAACTTTGGAAATACAATACATTAGAACAATAACAGAAGACTTTTATAAACATTATAATAATGTTACATCAGAGTACAGAATATCAGAGTACAACGATACATAAAATACAGCGGAAGACATATTACAATGAATTAATACAATACATAGCGGAAGACTTTCTATGCTCTGGACACAGCTTTAGGCTTCGATCCAGAATCCTCCTCAAGAGATAAATATCTGCAAACGCTACTCGACTGCCCGTGTGGAAAAGAGGGCACCCGAGTTTGCCAGTGAAACAAACTACAGGTCAGTCATGGGACTGGTATGAGAAATCTAGCTTAACTAATCTAATAATAAGGCTAATCACAGGACCACGCCGCTAACGCGGAACGAGTTTACCCCATTGGATTGCCAGTGCATAAACAAAGTAAATCGTTAAACAACGCAATGCTTTTTATAAAAATGAAACCATTATAAGACTCAAGTCCCATCACACAATGCGACGCAAACCAGAGGATAGAGTTTTACCTTATAATGGTAAAAAATGCTTGATACGATAAAACGAATTTGATATTATTATTAGTGTATATATGTTTTAAAAACATTTCAATCATAATATCAATCATAGACGGAATAGCTACCATATACTATGTCGTCGTACTAGTAATACAATCAAAATTGCATGGGTTGTGATTTCCATCATAAACCAAGGCAAAAGATAGTCCTTACTGAATTCGAGACACTCTAGCGCGTGCCTCAGGACTCAGACTCAGGTGAGCCGTTGGATCTTCAGGGCCGGTCCACCAAAATGCAATGGTTGGATTAATTATGCCTGAACAATACGTTTCCCCGCCCTATGGGGCGTAAATAGAGCCACTAGGGACTCAAATAACCGAGGCGCCTCATTCCATCATCCACATAAGTAAAAATGTCAGGCTTTGTAAAAACCATGACACCACTTCTAGCTAGAAAGAAACGTATGTCCTCCCTGCAGTCCTTACTCCCGTTTCTGGTTCATACCGGTGTGTGAGGCTCGCGAAGTAACGCTACACAAAGCTATGCTATTTAAAGTTGTGCTTTGATCATCAACCACAAGGCTCTGCTTTCCAACAATAAGCCTTGATCATTTGCATCTTGGCATGCCACATTGTCAATCCATACCATACCATTGATTTCTGCCAATATATAACCTCTAAGCTCGTACGTCTTAGAGAAGGGTGTTATGCAAGAGAATAAATTCTCCGCCACAAACAGATATATATTTAGCAGCGGTCAATGAATACAGTATAAAGGAATACAACGTCAGACATACAATCCACTTACAAGTTTGTTCTGGGTCTGAACGAAACCGGAGGCACCTTATACCTCGCATATCCGAATAATCAACAATACGTCCGGACAACTACCACTGGAACCTTCTCAAGGCAGCAACTCCAATCAAAGGCATTAGTAGTCCTCATCCATT
This sequence comes from Allium sativum, assembly GCA_030737875.1. Lineage (NCBI taxonomy): Eukaryota > Viridiplantae > Streptophyta > Magnoliopsida > Asparagales > Amaryllidaceae > Allium > Allium sativum. The sequence goes on from JASFAX010000025.1 coordinate 21,435,494, forward strand.
CGATGTGAAGATTGCCGGTCTTTAACCACCGTCTTCATCTTCGACTTTTAATCATCGTAGTAATTATTCAGAATGGGTTAAACCCGGTCTTTTCGAATAACTCGCGTATTTTATAGTAAAAATCAGGTGTTATAAAACACATCATACGCTACATTCCAATTCAGAATATTCTTTTGAATAAATATTCACAACATTAGGGAAAAGTTCCCATTAATTTTATTAAAGATAAATCCTTTCAAATTTATCCTTTAATCCCCCTTTAAAGATTCATTAAAACCCCAATTTGGTTTTAATGTCCAAAATCATTACTTTATGATTATTCAGATTTAAGAAATAAATTTTTATCTTTAACTGGATTAAAGAACCAATGTCATTTAAAAACATTTTTCACGATAAATCCCAAAATCATCTTCCATTAAATATTAAATTGGAAAACTTTACTTTGGAGAATTTCCAATTAAATCTTATTAAAAGATTTATAGTTTCCAAATTATATTTTCACTATTAATTGAGTTAATGAACAAAAGTCGTTAAAAACACAGTTAACAATAAACTCAACTCACACGTCCTTTTAGTCCAATTATTAAATATAATTAGAAACTCTAATAATCTTAATTAAAAGATTTATTCTTTTATTCAATTCTAATTAAATATTAATTAATTAGAAAACTTAACCAAATCTTAATTAAAACATTTATTCCTTTCATACGGGGTTTAGGAATAGTGTTATTTAAGACACCATTCACGACAAACCAAAAATCCAATTTATCTTATTTAATTCCAATTATATATTAATTAATTGGAAAACTTCATTAAATCTTATTTTAAAGATTTATTCTAGCTAATAACTAGTTCAATTCGATAAAAATATATTTTTATCTTTTCAAATATGGGATTTTTCACCCAAACTCTTTCCAAATCATTTACTATGATTTTACATAATTTTTCCATATTTTTAATAATTTTATTATCACTCGTACAGTCGGTTTCCAATAACGGCCACCGAACTGCATCCGTAGCGACCTTTTCTGAAATTGATTTGGACATAATTCCAAATCTACCATTAGATTTTGAAACTCCTATATTCATTGGAAAGCTCTTTTCGATACGAACACAACGGTTCCGGTTTTAGAAGAATCCGATGGTCGGATCTTCTGTTACGCCAATTTGAAGTTAATGGTCGAAATTCGCGAACGGTCGCTGCGCGGCGCGTTCTATTCAGGCCATTATATAGATATATAATATATATTATATATTTCATCGATTTCTATTTAAATCGTATTTATAAAATATTTATACATTCATTTTAAAATGATTTTAACTTCATTTTCAATTTTAAAGTAAAATTGAATATTCTATATCTTTAGTATATTAAAATAATAATATTTTCAAAATATTGAATTTTGAAATCCCTTCCTTTCGATACTTATTATCAAATAAATAAAATCGATCAATAAACTCACTCGGGTTAAAAGTGGCGTTTCTACTTAACTCGGCTTCATATTTTTCTTCTTCACTAAATATTATTTTAAAATATTTATTATTTAAAAATATTCTTTGTTTAAGAGATTCTTCATTTTAAAATATTCTTTATATTAAAAGATATTCTGAATCGGAATGCGACTCAATCAATTACCGTACAAATTCGGTTGTATGGATTTCATACATTACATATATCCAATGATAATGATAAACAATCATCAAACAATACATTCACATCCAAAGTGAGATTTATAACTGTGTGAGCATTAAAATAGATAAATAACGCTCATCACAGACTGTCAACCCACCGATTGACAATTAAATAAATATTGGGACTAGTGTGTGTCCAATATCATCCCAATACCCGTGTGGGGTTTTCAGCCAACAACCAATAATATATTATTTGTGCACTTGGGCGATGTGTGAAAAATTATCGTACCAATCACATAAACAAGTCGGATAACTTGTAAATGGAGGTGTAACATTTCAACATCACAAACGTATGTTTCAAGGTATCGCTATATTATATTTTCAACATTCATAGTCATATAATGAATATTTCATATATATTCATTCAGTACATTAAAAATGTAAATTTTATGTTTCAACATTTATAGCTCAACCATGAATATTTCACAAATCTTATCTTTACGTTGAAACATACTTTACATTAAAATATAACTTTTAATGTTTTCAACATTTCTATTTATACAATGTATATTTTACATAAAACATACTCTACGTTAAAAATGGAATTTTTAATGGTTTCACATTTTTATCTATACGACGTATATTTTACATAAATAATTCTTTACATTAAAAACAGAATTTTTAATGTTTTCACATTTTTCTCACTACAATGAATATCTCATTTCATTCTTACATTAAAAATATGATTTTTAATGTTTCACTATTTTTATCTCAAACAAATGATCATTTTTCATCTTTTCTACATATACGATAAAAATGTGAATTTTATCGTTAACGCATTTTAACATAACATTTTCTATGTTCTTTAATGACAAATAAAAGAGAGTTTTAATGTCATGACATTTTTTCTACAATGTTTATTTGCATCTAAATATGAAAATAAAAATGTAATCTTTTCCTATGATGTTTATTTGCATCTAGATATGCAAATAAAAATGTAATCTTTTCCTATGATGTTTATTTGCATCTAGATATGCAAATAAAAATGTAATCTTAATTTTAATATTTTGTTTTTAATTTGTATCTAAATTACAAATAAATATATAACCTTTTTAAAACTAGGTCTCATTTGCATCGAGAAATGCAAATAAGAATTTAACTTCCAATTTCAACATTTTATCTGTATCAAAGAATGCAAATAAAAGTATAACTTTTTATCCCATGTTTTATTTCTGCATCTAAAATTCAAAACAAAAAAGGTAATATTTTTCTACAGTGTTTATTTGCATCTAAATATGCAAATAAAAATGTAATAAATTTTTTCTATGGTGTTTATTTGCATTTAAATACGCAAATAAAAATGAATTCTTTTTCTACAGTGTTTATTTGCATCTATATATGCAAATAAAAAATGTAATCTTTCATTTTCATTCATTTGTTACATTATGGAAAAGTGAAATCTTTTTGATTAAATAAAAATGTAATTTTTTATCCTTTTAAATGACAACAAGTAAATTTTGGTTTCATTCTTTTTTTACTTGACCAAAAATGTAAATTTTGGTTTTCATTCTTTTTAAATAACAAAAATGAATATTCTAGTCTTCTTCTAATTTAATGATACAAATGAATGTTTTAGTTTACATTCCTTAAAATTAGCCAAAAATGAATGTTTTCAATTCATCCTTTTAAAATAACAAAAATGAATGTTTTTGTTTTATTCTTTTAAAATGACCAAAAAGAATGTTTTTATTTATGAACAATTTTCTATGTTAACTTAGATTTAAAATGGTGATTTATTTGTTAACAAATTTCTAATTAACCAAAAATGACATTTTGGTTTCAACAATTTTATCTTAACGAATATGAGATATTGTTTTCAACACAACAAACAGGATATATTGGTTTTCAACTAAACAAACATGAGATGTTCATTTTCAACTATTTTATAACAAACAGGGTGTATCATATATTTCATATATACAATAAAAATATGGTTTTTATTGTATACACAATTCTGACAAACATGAATATACACAATTCAAATCAATGGTGCATCGCAATCACAACACAAATCAAAGAAAAAAAAGTATACAATATCATATGAATTTTATATGAAATAAATATAAATTTCACATTTCAGTAAATAATTAATTTTAAATTATAAAATAGAAATCTCACATCGATTTTAATTCTGAATAAACCAGATCTGAATTTTCCTGAATTGCCAAAGTGCTTCGTCTAAGATCTGGTTCGTTCCAGGTTGTAGATCTCCTCTTCACGATTTCAGCGGATCTGAAATCGTTCAATTCTGTTCTGATTTGAAGAAGTTATCGTTATTCAAAACTTTAATCTTCAAATAAATTATTAACATTAGTAACTAATTAAAATCTTTACTTAACCCTTTAAACCATCGGCCTCCTTCTTCCATCGTTTGAAACCGTTCGCTGTAACCCATACCACCATTTTAGGGTTCAAATTAGCATGCATCCCAAGGCGTTTGAGGTCGATCCGGAGTTGCCACTCGAAAGCCAACGTCGCCCCCATCCACCGCCGTGACCAGCCCCTCACTCGCCGCCCCCCTGTGTCCAAAAATCGAACTCAAAGTCGTCAGGTTCGGGCACAAAGTACGAGAAGAATACGCAGCAAAATCCGATCATACCCGTTGGGGATATAGATCTCACTTAGTTCTTGAATTGTTGCGTTAGAAGTTTTGAAATTTATCAATCCGGTTAGAAGAACAAAGGGGAGAAGGATTGGAAGACATCGGGTATTGGTAATAAGGGGTGGCGGATAAGTTTTCTTAGTTAGGGTTTTCTAATATATTGTATTTATACTAGTATATATAGGGTATTTTTATTTTATTTTAATTAATTCATGAAAATAATTTGTTTGTCGATACTAACTCCGAATCGAACCCAACGAATGTCCCCTCTAGCCAAATACCCCCGCCCCGGACACAATGGAACATGTTTCATAACCCAATTCGGCTGTTACGATATGTTTTTTTTAAATTAAAATATAAAACAATATATATTTAATTCAAACATACATTTTAATTTACCGGGGACACATACTAGCTCTAAAAATTCCAGAAAAAATATTTCTAGTTATGTTTTGTCAATACGATCCTAACAAGACTAATTTCGTCGAATTCCGAGACCATTTGAAAAATGGCCATTTTCTGGTCGATTAAATTTGACTGAAATTGACAAAACACATTTTCTTTTACCACGCTCACTTATTAATTCTAAAAATTATGAAAATTGAAATCTAGCAATAATTTGACATTTCAGTTCCAACAAAAGTGGTTTTGTCGAAAACAGAGGTCGTTTGAAAAAAATGGCTATTTTTAATATTAAAATATATATATAAATTCTGTAGCGACTATTCTGAAAATTAAACTGGGCATAACTTTTGATTCCCGCTATGAAATTTCGATTTTTCGGATGCGTTGGAAAGATATTTTTAAATAGATTTACATATTTTTTGTTTCAATAAAATCCGTTTTATTTTGCATCCTGTATGGTCAGTCAAAGTTCAAATTCAAATTTTCAAACTACCGCGCTATTTCTAACTCCTTTTATAATTAAAATAAATATATTCGTTCAAACTTCAATTAAAATAATTTTTTAACTGTTATTATTTAAAATAAATTATTTTAAATATTATAAATTCATTAAAATTTCTAAAATAAAATTTTTAAATTGGTTCAGAATTTGCGGGTTGTTACATATAATTTAATCTCCCTTTGATATCATTTCAAAATATTCCATTCCATCTTTTCACAACATAAACCAAATTAAGGTTTATTAAACTAGTCGGGATTATCGAGCCTTACCAAAGTAGTCATTTATTTTATTATTCCCAACCCAACCTATTCATCCTATGGAGCAAAACTGGAGGTACTCCGTATTTAACACCCGCAGTGTTATTGATAAATTTAATTACCATTTATCGTTAAAGATTTGACTATCGCATGGAGTAAAACTGGTTATACTCCATCTCGATCGTTTCTTTTGCTTGATAAATTTAATTATCTCTTTTTATGTTTCAATTTAATTAAAGATTCGTTAAAACTCCAGCTTAGTTTTAATCTCAAAAATCATTATTTAATGATTATTCAACTTATAGAAATTTATCTCGTCTTTACTTCGGTTAAAGAACAAATGTCATTTAAAACACCGCTCGCAATAAACCCAAAATCATCTTCCATTAATATGGAATCTTCATGGAATTCTGAACAACTTATAATCGATATAAATTTTTGTATCCGACCAGTACTATTAGTGGAATGATGGCAAGGCCTTTTAAATTCCATAAATAGTAAACGCCTTCCTTCACAGAAACTCATCTCGATTATTATCAATCGATTTCCATTCAATTCCAGTTTAACTAAATAAACTGGAAAATTTTCTCCAAACCTTAATGAAAATGTTAATTCCATTCATAACTGGGATTAAGAACTGTATTAATGAAGATATCGTTCACAACCAATTCACCATTTCTAAAAGTCATTGGATTATTATTCTAGTTATTAACTAGTTCATTCGGATAAAAATATCTTTTATCTTTTCAAATATCGAATTTTTCATCCAACATCTTTCCAAATCATTTATTAAGAATTTACATTATTTATTCATGTTTTTAGTTATTTCAATAAGGCCCTTACAATCGGTTTCCAATATCGGTCACCGAACTACATCCATAACGACCTTTCTCAAAACTGATTTGTACATATTTTAAAATCTAACCGTTCAAAATTAAATCTCATATATCCATTGTAAAGATCTTTTCGATACGAACCTAATGGTTCTGGATTTAGGAGAATCCGACTATGGGATTTCCCGTTACGTCCATTTCAAATTAATGGTTGAAATTCGCGAACGGTCGCTGTGCGATACATTCTATTCAAACCATTTAAATATATATAATATATATCGTCGATTTCTATGCAAAACATATCTTATAAAATGTTTATAAATTCGTTTTAAAACGATTTCACTTTCATTACCAAATTAAATTAAACTTGAACATTGCATTTTGTTATAATCTCAAAAGGATAATATTTTCAAAATGTTATATTACAAATTCAATCTTTTAGATATTCATTTTAAAAATGAATAAAATCAATATAGAAATCCGTTCGAGTTAAAATAGCGTTTAAATACTTAACTCGATTTCACATTTTTATTTTTGTGTCCATCCAAAATCGGACATCAAAATCAACTTCTAATTCTCATTGAATATTACATTATAAAATATTCATGTTTATTCCGGATTGGAATAAAATCTCTACCAATATCCATATGAATAAATTTATATGGGTTACATTCATTGTTTACATCCAACGATAGTTGCAAACAACTATCACATCCAAAATGACATCCAATGTGCATTTTATATTTATACAAGCTTCAATCAAATAATTGACGCTTACATAAATCCATTAATCAATCGATTAACTGTAAATTCGCATAAGGGAGATCTGTGAGTCAAATATTATCCCAAGACCGTGTGTGTTTTCAACCAACAACAATAAATTCAATCCAATCACTCACATATAATGCACACACCGTAGTCATAAATAAATAAATAAAATACTCAACTACCAAATGCCATTTATGGTGCCACAAGTGTTCATCCATGGAGTATGAAATGCGAGTGTCACATTTTCATACAAGGCTTCTAATGCAAGGGATTTGTGAATAGTTCAAGTGTTGAACTCCAAAAGGGGTAATATAACTACATGATGCAACTTCTAACTTGCAACTTAAAATGCAAAACTAACTAACTACTATAATATACTAATTTGAGATAGAAGTTCTCACCCATAAGCGAAACCAAACACCGCGACACTTCTTATGTAGAATTTCTTGTCGCACACTCGCCTTTTGTCGTTTTCACACTCGAATTCACTATTCTGACTCTCGAATTTGCATACGACCTCCAATCTTCAACAAAACTTGTCACCAGCACAAACACGTCATTTCAGACAACTTTTGCCTAGTGGACTTTCTTCCAAAAACGCACCAATTCGCCAGAAATCACCGATCTTCGCTCCAAGCTACAAACTTCAAACGTGTTTTCCTAGCAGCTCCGAACTCCAAAAGTCGATTGTGATATGTCAAAATCGTAGAGAAAAATGTGATCAACAACTTTGATTTTATGGAGTGTCTGCCAAAAATGCACGGATTGAAAGATTTTGGCTAAAGAAGAAGAGGGTTCTTTGTGCAAAAATGGGAATTTTGTGAAAATAGGGATTTTGGCCATGGTGAGGCCCATGGCCGGAGATGGTGGCCTGAATGTCGGCGTAGGGGGCCTGACTGGTAGGAGGGAGGTTGGTGGTGGTAGCGGTGGAGGCGATGGAGGAGGAGGAGGAGGTGATTTAGGGTTTTGCAAGAAAAAGAGAGAGAGAGGGAGTAGTTGAGAGGGAGGAGGAGGGGTTGTCGGCAGTGGGTGGTGGCCATAGGGGCGGTGGCTGACCTAAGGGAGAGGAGAAGGCCATTAAAGAGGAAAGAAGGAGGAAGGGAGGAAAAGTGAGGAAGAAAATGGAAGCAAAGTGATTTTATCTCCTTTTCCATCCAGTCACCCGAATACAAACAATCTTCGTTTTTCCTGGATTTCGGACACGAGATAATACATATCAAGACGAATCCAACGAACTAAGTTTCGTCGAATTCCGTGCTTGTTTGACCTTCCGTTTAATTTCTCAAACAGGCTCAAATAAGCTTCAAAAATGCGATTTTAGCGTACATTTTCTTCTTGCACGCCCACACGCTAACTTCAAAAAAATGGCCTTTTGGATTTAACCATTATTTGACTATACAAATCCAAAAAAAACAGAATCGAATTTTGAGATCGTCTTAATAATGTTCCTTTGTAAACTGATCATCGGTTTTACCCTGAACTGTTTTATCGCGCACGGCCACATACTGACTCTGTTCGATGTGCATTTTGGAACTCAACAATGATTTGTCATTATGATTTTATCTCAAAAAAATTATCTCATCGAATCCCGAGCTTTCTAGCAAAGTTTCACTTTTTAAAGGCTAAGCGTTGATTTTAAAAATCGAATTTTTAAAATTTTCAAAACCAAAGCTTATAAATCAATTAAATAATATTACTAAGTTTGTTTTAAGTCAAATAAGATGTAAAAACTAATTCTCAAATTTTGTTTAGCAAAAATAACCAATTTAGATTCATAAATTCCCTAAAATAGCTTAAATTAAATTTAAATTGGTTCTGAAAATACGGGTTGTTACATATTACTTCCCTAGGTATTCCTTCGTTCCCAAAATGTTGACCACGTCTTCTTTCACATGAACATGGAAACATCCCGATTTTTCTTTTTTCTTTTTTTTCCGCATCTTTGGTTTTCAGTTAAGAACCCCTAATGTTTTTCCCGATTCATCTTGAAAACTTTGGCTAGATATAAACTTCTGCTCCTCAATTAAACAAGCCTGACCGTTACCTGCTACCTTATTTGTCTTCGTTCCCGCTGCTTTCTACCCACATATGCACGACATGCTTCATTTGAAACTACGCCCAACTTCCATGATCTGATGCCGATCCAAACATGCCACCTGAACCGCCTTGCAGCCATCGCCCATAATCCCTGTAACTCGACCCTCTCCATAGCCTCTAATTTCGGTTCAAAAGGTGCGTCTTTCATTGAAGATTGCAGCAACCAGAGGTAGAGAATTTCAATCACCTCTGTTCAGAATGTCGATCTCGACTAGTACTACATATTTGTTGTTGAGAGTTTTCGAAAATATTAAGTGGATTAAGAGATTGGAGGAAAAAAGTGTCAAATGATGATGTTCGTTCATTTTGGGATATGGCGGCTCGTTGTTTCCTTGACCACGTTGAGGAGAAGACCCAGCTTTTAGGGTTCGGATGGATTATATACAGGTGGTGATTTAATATTTTATTATTAAACTAATCTTCGTCACGAAGTAACAAGTAAAAACACCTACAAATAACCTCCGATCAAGATGAAAATTGAAATCCTAGCATAAAACAATATTCCGGACACGATGGAAAAGGTTTCGTCGAATTCTGAGATTGTTGGTGAAAATTCCTTTATAACTCATATATGTGAATCTACACACTTTTAAATTGTGTATGATCACAAAATAAATCTAAATAACTTGAAAATTGAAATACTATAAAAATTAAATCATTACAGATTTAATAAAATTAATTTCGCTGAGAATGGAGTTTGTTAGATAATTAGTTATTCTTAATGTCCAACCTAAATCGATTAAACGATTAAATAAAAACCTAGACATCTACGGCTATCTTTGTTACATATAACATCGGTTTACCACGAAATTTGGTTTTGTACGATAATTTAACGTTACGGTTCCAATGAAACTCGTTTGTTCGAAAACCGGGGTTGTTTGCAAAATGACTACTTTTAAGGCTTATAATAATATTGATAAAATATTAATTAAATTCCAAACAAATCCAATTAAATAATAATAAATTATTATTACCATAAATATCCAAATGGAAATATCATATAGCTTCAAATATAAACCAATATGGATTATATAACTCAATATTAACATTTTCGGGTTATACAATATCCAAATTATATTAAAACCCTTTTAAATTTATTGAAAAAACGTTATCGTTTATTAATGATTTCCATAGCGACTATTTGAAAATTCAATTTGGAAATAACTAACAATCTATAACATGAAATCTTGATTTTTTTTCTTTCATTATGAAAATATAATCAACCAGATTCAAATGTTTCTTGTTTCACAGAATTTCGACTTATATCGGATCCTGTATACTCAATTCAAGTTAAAAACGTGATATTACGAACTACGGTGACATTACAAGCTCGTTTGTAATTAAATAGAAATTAATGTTCAAACTTCATTTTTAATAAATGAATTAAATACTGAAATCCATTAATATTTCTATTATAATATAAATAGATTTAAATATTCAAATTTATATTTGGGTCGTTACACTATTCTAATTAGATAATGTGAACGTTTTATGATTTGAAGCCAATTAAATATGAACATTTTTATGTACAACATAAGAAGTGGTAAATTAGATAAATAAAGGTTTATGCATGTGTGTGTGTGTATATATATATATATATGGATATGTATGATTTAAGAAATTTACGCCCTATTCTTGATTCATTACTAGAATTATCCTTACAAGCCTAGGATGCAAGTTTAATTATATATTGTATTTTTCCATTACTGCTATCTGTAATTATGCCAAGAATGTAGCGGTTGAATGTGAAAATTAACTAGTATGCCTTTAATTAGACCAAGTTGATAATTTTACCTCGCTAAAACGTTCTCTCGTTCATACGAAAACTAGGGTTATTTATACGTACTAAATATTTTACTTATTTAGCATAATTAACGAAATTAGCGTAATAATGACGTAGTAACTATGATTAGGATAAGATTTGAATTTGAAATGTCATCATATATTGATTGCTTTTGTGTAGAATGGCTTATATATATATTAAATAATGACACACAGACACGAGGTTAGTTGCCATTTGTGGTAGAAGTCTGTCTGGAACCGACCGACAAATCCAGCAACCACAAGTGGATTCGACTAATGTGAGAGGTCTGTGTGCCATGGACCATTCAAGTTTAGTACACTATGACACGAGGTTAAACCGCTTGTAGTAGAAGTCAGCCCGGAATCACCCGGTATATCCAACATCTATAGATAGACGGTTTAATGTGAGAGGTATAATGTATATATATAAACCTATTGTGTGTGAAAATAGGTAGGTTTACTATGCCTTGTGAAGGTCTTAAGTGGATGATTCTTTCCTTATCTAGTTTAGGTCTTAAGTGGTTAGAACTAGGATCCTCTCCGATGGTTTATTCCTTGGACAGGTACCAAAGTCATGGGACCTATCCTTGTTAGATTTGAAGTAAGTATATGGTTCCTTCTTCTCTGAAAGTGGTTAGACATAGTGGTAACGGAGTAGGGTAGTTCACGGGGGATATCAACTTCCCTTAGAAGCTTGTAAGGGCTAAACTAGGGAAATGATTGGTTTATATTTGATACGCGGCCATAACATGCTCATCAACTATCTAAGGGAATCTAAAGCGGTATAGGTGTTCTACCGTAATATCAGTTGAGTAGTAACATTCGAAATACTACTTTTCATATTACTTATGAGAGTATAAACTTAAGAAAATTTACATATTAGGACAAGGTCTTAAGGGCCTAGGGTCCGCCTTAGAGTTATAAGAGATCATAATAATCTACCTTCAATAAGGGCCTTAAGTGACCTTGGATGCCCACCTCGTTGGGTCTTTACCCTAAATGCACTAATGGAGGTCTTAAGCGATTGACTCGGATATCCACCTCATTG